>JARHVA010000891.1:1175000-2500000 GCA_037957365.1 Torreya grandis | reverse complement strand
GATTAGGATTTATGTGATGATGTATAGACATGATCTATGGTGAGTAAGATTTATGTTATATGGTCATGAGTTATAATGATGATGCATCTAAATGGATTTATGATTTATGGATTTATGTTATGGAACATGAATCTTATTTATATGTTAGTGGTGTTATGATTTTACTATAGTGATATAGATTTATGTAGATGTTGAATGTTATGGTTAGGTGGTTAAATGGGATGTTTGATAGATCTTATGATGGATAGATGGTGATGTTTATTTGGTGCTTATGTGATGGATGATGTATACATGATAGATGATTTATATTAAGATATTTATGTGAGATGTATTAATCCCCTACTTAATTCAATGATTGCCCCTTCATAGGAATGTTCCTGCATCATGGAGATATAAGACGAGTAGGTTTAGGTAGATGTTTGAGGTGATGAGTAAGTAGGGTGGATGGCTTAGGACATGGGTATGGTTTGATTTTGGGATGGGACTTGTCATTTTGGGAATATTATCAAGCCTATGAGTATGTTCAATCCCTTTTGATGTTGCATCTTCATGAGATATGTCAATGGGTGTAAGGGAACATGGCATTATATCAATGATGTGATAGGGGAACTCTATTGAAAGAGGTAAATCATTTCAAGATGATTCTTCAGTGATCACCCAAACCATCCTCATTCTCATAATAAAATGTTATACTCACACATATATACAAAAATAACTAAAATAAATACTTCATCTTATACATACACATATAACATTCACACACACATCATCATCCATGTTTTTTATAGATTTATTATGAAGATGATGATGAGGCACCTAAAATTTTGGGATATGATAGATAAATATGGAGATGATGAAGAAAGGGTGATAGGCATGGTTGAGCTATATTTGGATATGAGGAAGTGACCAAGTGCTACCTACATAGTCTGAAGAGACCTCAGGCTAATGTAGTTTTGGTTAAGAGATGAAGGATGATGATGATAAAGGGTAAGGATGACAAGTTATAATGATGTAGTGAAAGTGAGGTTAGGGTGATATAAGAACTATGTATATGCCATACATGATTCTTAATCATTTAAGTTCATGACAAGGCTCAAATCAAAGGTTAAAAAATAAGAGGTCAAGTCAATCCCTCTAGGAATTAAAATCATAATGACCCCATTATTTAGGATAACCCCTAATAATGATAGTGGGAGATATTTGTTAGATTGTCAGGCATGAGTGACAATGGTCCAGTATGATGTAGTTGAGACTAAGATAAGAAATTTCATTCATAGGGATCTTGGCAAAGGGAGAGGATAGAGACAATGAGTCATGACAGGGCATGGGGATATGGATAGTTTCTCCAAAGATAGATAGATGATATAGGAAGGTCCCTACAATAAATTGTCCATGGGTAGCCCCTAATGTATTTATTATTTAGATGCTTCCTTTTGATAAAATTCCCATTGATTTAAGACCAAGGCTAGGTTATCCTTACCATGGCGCTAAGAACTAGTTTTCACCACAATTCTTGCCCAAGGTGCCAGCAAGCTAGTTTGCACCATTGGATGGATTTTATATATATAGAGTGGGGATGACTAGATAGGGAGAGGGATGGGTGGTCATATAGATAGAGGATAATAGGATTAGGCATAAAATTGCTTGAGGTACATGATATTCATGGGGTCATCTAATTCTTCACCTTCAAGTGTGGCCAACTTGTATGTTCCCAAGCCAAATTTAGCAATAATAATATAGTGTCCTAGCTAATTTGATTCAAAATTCCCCTTCTTGTCTCTTTATACATTAGTATTTTTTTATTTTTATTGAGAACCAGGTTACCCACTTCAAATTCTTGAGCTCAATTTTTTTGCAATATTAATTTTTAAGCTTATTTTGATCCACTCGAAGGTGATTCAAGGCCCTCTACCATTTTTCATCTAGGAGTTCCAACTATTTTAGGTGCTCCTATTGGTGGTTATGATCAGTTATTATGCCTCATAATGAGAGATGAAGAGAAGTGAGTTCTACTTCTATGGGTAGTATAGCTTTAGTTCCATATACCAAGGCATAGGGGGTGGATCTTGTAGGTGTATGAACATTAGTGTAATAAGACAATAATGCTGGATATAACTAAGTATGCTAATTGTATCCTACTTAATTGATATATTTTTTTAGGATCTTGATCAAAGTCTTATTTTTTTCTTCTAATTATCCATTGCCTTGGGGGTAGTAAGGGGAAGATAAATGCTTTATGATGTGATACTTTCAACATAATGCTTCCACATCTTGATTCTTGAAATATTTGCCATTATCTTTGATTATATTGGTAGGGATGCCAAATTAGTTAATGATTTGATTAAGGATGAATTTTTATATCTAGAGGCTAGTTGTGTAATATAGTAGCATTGCCTCTGCCCATTTGGTAAAATATTATGTAGTTGTTATAATAAACTTATGTCCATCTGAAGAAGTAGGATTGATTTTTCCAATTAGATCAAGACCCCATATCTAAAAAGGCCATAAAATCATGATGGGATGTAACTCCTATGCTAGTGCATGAATAATATTCCCATGATTTTGACAAGCCACACACTTTCACACATACTTACAAGTGTCTTGTTCCATGGTTGGCTAATAGTACTCTATGTAGAGGATTTTTTTGGCTAGATCCATTTCAATGATGTGCCCATCATAGATACTATCATGGACCTCCTTGATATCTTGAGTGGCCACATTTGACATGAGACATAATAACATGGTTTCATTATAACCTCTTCGATAGAGCATGATACCTAGAATGGTGTAACAAAAAATTTAGTGGATGAAGGCTTTACATTGATGGAAATTAAGGTTAGGGGGAAGGAGATTATCATGAAGGTACTGCTAGATATCATGGTACCAGGTAAGATTGGGATCATCAATAGCATAAATTTAGAGAGGATCTAGTGACTGATAGGCTAGGGTAATTAATTATTTAATCAAAAAATTACCTTCTAAGACATATTCAGGAAGGTCAATGAGAGAGCTTAGGGAAGCCATGGAGTCATCTGTCTTTTTGTTCTCTCATGGTACTTGTTTAAATGTGATGAATTGAAAATTGGTTTTTAACTAATCCACCAATTATTTATATGGGAGCAACTTCTCATCTTTTATTTGGAATTCTTCAGTCACCTATTTGATAATTAGTTGAGAGTTTTTAAATACCTATAAATGTTGGATGTTCCATTGGATTAAAATATGGAGTCCTGCTATGAGGGTTTCATATTATAAAATATTATTTTTACAAGATAAGGTGGGATGAAATGACTTAGGAATAAGATCACCTTGAGAGGTGACCAAAAGGATCCCTGACCCTAACCCATGAGTAGTAAATGAGCCATTGAAATATAACTTCTAGTTTCTTGTTTGCAAAGTGTTCATGATGGACTCATCTAAGAAAGGAGTAAGCATGGGCTCAGCTAGTTCCAATGGAGCTTGTACTAGTTGATCAATGATGACAATGTATAGCTTTTTGATGTATGTATTCAATATCAAACTCACTAAACAACATGATCCATTTTTCTACTCAAATTTTTAATGCCAATTTGGATAGGAGATATTTTAAGGGATCTATTTTGGAAATTAGATATACTAAGTTATTAATCATATAATGTCAAATTTTTTGTGATGCAAAGACCACAACTAAGCATACCCACTCAATTGGTGTATAATTTATCTCATATTATATTAGTGTGCAACTAAGATAATAAACAGCTTATTCCTTTCCTTGATCACTATGTTCTGTAAGTAAAGTTCCAATGGCATATGGTGTAGTAGATATATATATATATATATATATATATATATATATATATATATATATAGGAGTAATGGTTTGCCAGGAACTAGTGGAGACAAAATAGATCGATCTGCCAAATATTATTAAATACATTCAAAATCCTTTTGGAATTCTTAATTCCAATGAAAAACTTCCCCCTTCTTGATCAAGTGTGTAAAAGGATGACATTTATTAGCAAGATGTGAAATAAAGTGCTTAATAGCTTAAAGCTTGCCTTGAAGACTATGAAGTTACTTAAGTGTTTGAGGAGGTGAAATTTCAGTTATGAATCAAACCTTTACTAGATCTACCTTGATACCTCTTTTTGATATAATGAACCCTAACAACTTACTTGATGTTATGCCAAAGACACACATTTTAGGGTTTAACCATACTTTATATTATCGTAGTCTTTCAAAAATTCTATGGAGGACTATAGGATTCTCATGTTGTAAGTGAGACTTCACTAGGATATCATCAACATAATCTTCCACTATATCATGCATCATGTTGTGAAAGATGATAGTCATTACTCATTGATAGGTTGCCCTTGCATTTTTTAGGCTAAAAGGCATGACTTGATAGTAGAATGTGCCTTATGGGGTGATGAATGTTGTTTTTTGATATTCATTAGGAGCAATTTTAATTTTGTTGTATCTTAGAAACCATCCAAGAGAGACAACATCTCATACCTGACTGTAGAATCTACAATCATATCAATATTTGGAAGTGTGAAATCATCTTTAGGGCATGCCTTATTGATGTCTCAAAAGTTAGTACATATTTTAATTTTTCCTTGAGATTTTGAGATAGGGACAATATTGGATATCCAATCAGAGTAATCAATGGGGAAATTAAATCTTACATCCAAATTTTTTTGTAATTCTTCTTTGACCAGCAATGCCACCTTTGGATGCATCTTATGTAATTTTTATTTGATGGGTTTTACATTGGGGTGGACATCAATGTGTTGGAATACTAATGAAGAATCCAGGACTAACATATCTTCATAAATCCATGTAAAAACATCAATAAATTTATGAGTAATGTAATAATAATTTCATGCTTTGAGTGAGTGAGAGATGCCCCCAATCTCATGATCTTGGGTTTTTATTTAGTCTCAATTTTTATTTATATGAATTCCTCAATAAATGAGGGAGATTGATCTTGTAGATAAGAGGGGTACTTGATGTATGGCATGTCAGAGGTGACAATTATAGGTAATTTAGTATCAATGTCCAAATAATCTTTTGATTGAGCAGGGTTAAATAGGATTTCATCTAGCTCTATGAAGAATTCTTTTTCTTATTCTGACATTTCATCATCATCTTAAACACTCAATGATTTTTGTTCTCTGAAGTATGCTAATTCACACAAATTGATAAAAAAAATCATTTTTTGTGATCCTTGGATGGCATAAAAATTTTGAGCCCCATTTATTCAAGAATGGCCTCATCATTCTGAAACATGTCAAAGGTAGGCTCCTATTTGGTGTCCTAGTCTATGAGGGAAGGGTAATGGAGGGATATTTTGACGGTGGAAATGGATTTGTTAGAAAAAATGTTAGCAACAATTGGCTCTTCAAATTGGCTACAAATAGAACTAGTTTTGATATCCTCATTGGGGAGAGTTTGCTAATTAGTCGTGATAGAATCCACAATAATATTGAAGGGGTCATCATCATATGGCTTGTACCCTATCCATAGTAAGATGAATTATCTTGGACATTGATAGGCTCTATTTGATCATGTTCCTACCTTCTTAGTCCCTTTCCTTTATAATTCATATTCTCCATCATGTAGTGGACTTTGGGATAACTTTGCTTGGGCAAAATGAAGATATCATCATCAAGTAAGATCCAAGAATCATCTCCATATTAAATATGTTCATTAGATATGAACCAATCACTCTCAAAAGATGTAGGCCCAAATTGGTACTTGATGGTTTTAAATTCCCTCATCTTGAGAGACCTATAGCTTTAGGAAGACACCGAGAGATGGCTAATGCAAAGGGTCTTATACTCATACTCACCATAGCTTATGGATGTGATTTTTAATTTAGTAAGATTTGGCATTGGGGTAGATGCGGATGCTATTTTATTGGGAGAAATATATTTTACAATCATAGGATTGAGGATGGTGTTTTTTGTGTCTTTAGATAATGATGTAGGGGTAGATTGATCCATTTGACAATTCTGATGGTCAATGATTCCAAAAATGGTTACTTCCATTCCTAAATGAGGGAATTTTAGATACTGATGAAGGGTAGATGGGATGAATTACATTTCATGGATCCAAGGTCTCCCAAAAAGTATATTATATGGTAGGTCCACATTGACCACATGTACCAAGGTTTGGTAAACTGCAAGTCCCATGGAAATGGGAAGATAAATAGACCCAAAAGATGGTCACTCATTATCATCATATGCCTTTATCATGATAAGAGTAGGCCCAAGTGATGATTCAGAGTATCCCTAATTTTTCAAGAAGTCCACATTACACAAGTTGAGTGTTGGTCCTCCATCTATAAGGACATGGGAGACATGGTGTTGGGTAATGGAAACTTCAATGTATAGTGGATAATTATTATGTGGACTAACTGGTGGTAAATCCTAAGTGGTAAAATGAGTTTTTAGAATGGGGATAAATGAGCTACTAATGCCTAAAACTAGCTTTTATCTAGGTTACTAGGCACATTTAGATCATTAAGCACTTAATTTAATATTTCCCTATGCAAAGTGGATGTTTTAAAGAGATCCATAAGGGAAATTTGGGTGGAGATCTTCTCTAGTTGTTGAATAATATCATAAGACTTATTGGACCCATTTTTAGATTTTTTATAAGTGCTCCCCTTGGTATGGTGGAAGAAGTGGATGGCTGTTGGGATGATGTTATTGGAATGACTATTTTATTACACTGGGTGGTGACATTGCAATTGGTTGTGGCTAGGTTAATATTTAAAATAAGAGATGAAGAGATATCAGATGTAGGTATCTTATAGAGTTTGATGGTATTAATGTAATGATATGGTACACTATGGTATTATGTGTAATTGAAAGAGGATGCCTGACCCTAGTCTCATTCTGGTCTTTGATTCCTCCTCTCATGTTTGGGAAGAGGATCTTTATATATACCTAGTTATCCATATCTTGATTGATTTGGGGTGGACTCTCTTTCTAGTTCAATATCACCTCTTTCAATCAAATCTTGTACATAATTATTTAGTTCCATAAAATTCTCAGTATCATGTCCTTTCACCCTATGGAATTTATAATATTCATCATCATGATACCAATCTCGTTTGGGTTGACAATTATCCATGAGCCAAATTACTAGTAAAGTAATCATGTTGGCCACAACCAACTATTCTAGCATAGTCACCAATGAGATCCCCAAAATTTTAAGAGGTCACTTGCTTGTATGGGGTCTTAGCTTGCCTTGAGGAACCTTGATGGAAGAAACATGAGGTTGTGGTAGGGGCCCTTTCCTTTGTATGTTTTGTACATGATGTACTTATTGTTTAGAGTCCATCACCCCATCTCTGACAACATTATTATTTTTATTTAATACCTTGGGTTTGTTTGAAAATTATTTTTATGTATTTGAGGTGTGTTCATTACAAGAAAATAGCTTGATGGTTCCTTTTTCTATGAGGGCCTTTTCAATTTGCATTCCCTTTCCTATAATCTCATCAAAAGTTTTTTCACATTGTAGTTTTGGTTGATATTTTAATTTTGAATTCAAGTTATCTATAAATATTTTGGCCAACTCCTTTTTAGGTATATTACATCTCAATTAGCTTGCCAATGCTCACCATCATTGCAAAAAATAGACAAGGCTTTCCCCATTTCTTTGCTTTGTGTGATATAGGTCAATAATGGATATATCATACTCGATGTTGAAAGAGAAATGTCTAAAAAATTGTTTTATTAGTTCTCTAAAGCTTGATATTAACCCCTTAGGAAGGTGCATGAACCATTCTAGTTCTGGTCATGTTAGACTTTTAGTGGAAAGCCTTAATAGATAAGCATCTTCATAGGCTACTTCATGATAAGTGACATGTACATGATCCCTTGGGTCTCCTTTTTCCCTATATTTATCAAATTTTGGAACTTCAAAATGTGATGGGAATGGGATATATAAAATGTTGATATCTAAGGGTGATGATAAAAAATCCTCATATTTGTATTTAAGGGCTTGGGACCTAGGATCCACTTGTTGAAGGGTTTCCTTCATAATCTTTCATTCTTAGGTAAAGTTAGGATCCCCAAGAGGATTGATAGCTTGGTTATGGCCTTCTTGTGGATCATGGTTAGGATGATTGTTACTATTAATATGATTGGTATGGCTATTGTTGTTGACATTTTTGGGATTTTGGGCATCATGGGAGTTGTTGGTATTATTACATTGTGGGGATAGTGGACATTGATTTCAAAAGAGGAGGTTAATTTGCTATGTAAGCTAATCCAAATGATCCTCAATGGTAGCCTATCTTATGTTAGCCTCAGCATGGTGATTAGCAAGAGGTGGTTGTTGGTCTCTTTCATCCAAAAATCCATGGTCCACTTCTTGATGAAATTTTTTTTGCAGGCATTCAGATGGGTAGATGATATTATTTAGGCAGAAGTGGTCATAATTAGGTGGTAAGGTGCCTCTAATTTTTATACTTCAAGCAAACACTTCATCATGGTTTTCATATAGGTATTATTTGATGATATTATGTACACCATCATTATTGAGGAGGTTATTTCTCGAGGTGTAGGGTGTCACTATGAAAGTCCTCATATTCCTGATTCGGGTCCATGATTTGCCCCTTGATATTGTCAACTAGATTTGAGCCTTGTCTTAGGTAGAATTGAGTTTGGGTTTGGATAACCATGGCAATAGACTAAGAGGATGAAATGTGATGAAGTGTGATTAAGGGTATTTTAAATATAAGCCTCGATTTAAAAGATTGGACTACTAATGGTCAAATGGAGAATATTTATGGATAAGGTAACTAGAAATAAAGGTCTTTCAAGAGATAAATCTAGAAAAATACAAAATAGGATGATAGGATCAAATATATTTGTCAACTATCAAGTGGATAATTTGATGGGTACTAGGGGAGAAAGACACTAGATAGGGATAAAGGATAGTGATGGGTGCTAGATTTATACCTTAAAAGGCTATGTTCGATGATAATTTCAAGTTGTGATAGGATGATTAATGATATGTTAGAATTAAGTGACCACCAATTGTTTGATCTTTTGTCCTTAAATAATATTTAAAATGGTGATGGTAGAAGTGAATGGTGATATAGGAGATGTGATGGAAGAATGTATAGACAAGGGTTACTATTCAAGATAGATGAATGAAGTGAAAAAGTGATGGCTACACACAATGAGGTATTGGTAAGAAAAATATGGAGATATACATGGGTATGGATGAATAATACAATGAGGATGGGATAAGATATAAGAGATAGATATGATATATGGACCAATGGGGATGGATTTATTAAAAGGATAGGTAATGTATATAACTCAATAAAAAAAGAGGATGGTACTAAATGGATGACAAATGTAAAAGGTGTGATTATGATATGTGAGTTATGGAAATGTGATGATATGAGAATACATATATGATATGAAAAAGGTATGGTGACAATGATATGGATGAGGTGAGGACCCAGCTAAAAGGAAGAGATTTATATTGATGTAGTGAATATGTAGGTAAAATGATAATGGGATAAGAATGAGTAGCCTAAGTAAAAATGGGATACTATGATGGAAATAGATAGAGTGAAAGATAGATCACCAAGTGGATATGGTGTGGAGGAGATGAGGACATAGTCTATATGAAGGCTAATAATATGGGGTAAATACGATATTATACAAAAATGTAGGTGGTGTGGGGTATAAGTGTGATGGAATGGAGTAGATGGGATATGGTTAGGATAAAAGTGGATAAGATGAGGACAAGGTAAGATGGGTTATATGATTATTATGGATATATAATGGGGGTGTGTGGGTGGCTGTGGGATGATGTAATGTTAGTAATAAGTGTGGATAATGTGTGGGAATGACTAAGAAGTGGATATGAATGTATGTGGGATAGTGTATGGTGATGTTTAAAGAGAATATGGATGGAAGAAAGATAGATGTGGAAGGTGGACTAAATAGATGTAATGAATTGTGTGGTGGTGAGATGATATAAGGGTAATATAGATGGGAGGATGACCAATAGATAGGCTATATGGATAAATAAAATATGATGACTTAAGAAGTGAGAGGGTGGGATGATATAAATGCAAGATGGGTGTATAAGTGGGTGATTTGTGTAAAAAGATGGATTATGTGGATAAAAATATGTGATAATAACTATGTGAGGATATGGATGATAGATGTAGAGGGAATATAAGAGAATGGATCACTATGTGGGAGATTGAAATGAGATGTATAGATGAGATGGTCAACACAAGATAAAATGGGGAAGACACATGTTATGGAGGTGAATAAATATACAAAGATGAGAAAAGGTATTAAATACTATAAGTATGACAAATAATGATGTGAGAAGATAATTGGTGCTAAGTGAGATGGATTGTATAAGGTGTGGGTAGGATAAGTAAGTGAATATGGTATGGGTAGAAGCATATGGGGAATGTGATAGTTAGAAGGGATATGATAAAAGGGGAGTAGATGTTAAGTGGTATAACAAAAAAGGAGGTCTAAGTGTGGGATGATGAAATGATATAGTGTGATGATGATTATGGGTATATGGTGGTCAAAATATAGGAAAAATTATGATAATATAATGAGTGTGGGAAATGATATGTGGACTAAGATAAATGTGATGGAATGGAAAAGAGAGATGATGTACTATAGATAGTCAAGATGGGATGATGATGGGATGAAGGGATGAGATGATTAAATAGTGATAGGATAATGCAAGTGATCATATAGGTTTTTAATGTCTGCACACAAAAAGCATGGGTGTTGATGACTTAACTATCAAACAAAATGCGTCTTGTCACAACATAAACAATCATACACAAATACAGCCCTAATTAGTAAATTTTATGGGACTTTAACATGATGTCCACACCATCTAATGACTATAGAAGTGAGGCTATAGGCTAGGGACCCATTACAAAATCAACTAGACCCTCTCGACCTTGCTTACACTTGATGGTCACTTGGACACTATTCCTGATGCTGGTAGTGGAACACCCATTATAACTACAGTCCCTTATTCTAAGGTTTACAAAAGGATCTAGGGGAGTCCCTGATATATTCAATGGTATATTGGGGCCTAATCCCATGTAGGAAGCTATCTTATTTCCCTATGTATATGGACTTAATCATCCCACACTCCACAAAATCCTTTATGGGTAATTTTTCTTAGGTTGTAATGACAAGCTCTCTTGATTATTATACTCTACCAGATCATGGAGTATGGTTAAGATGAAGTGGTGAAATTGATGACACTGACCCCTAAATACTAAGCTATGTGTGTGGTGATGAAATTCACATAATGTGCTATCTTAAGGGAGGGCTTAAAAAACAAGAAAGCTCATGATACAATTAATTAATTGTTTCTAATTACCTATGTGAGCTTCACACGATATGAAAAATTATGTATAAATAATAGAAGCTCACACAATAGTTAAAATACAAGTAAGAAGACAATGATTTTTTTCAAATCTCAATGTAATGACTATGATAAATATTAATCAAATTGATTAAAATGACACCCATTCCTATAAAAATAAAAGTTAGGAATCAATAGGGGTGCCTCAAAAAGTTCTCCAAAACCTTGAAAAAAGATCGATTGTCTAAATTTTGTAATCCTAAAAGTACACAGGGAAATACCATAACCATGATAGTCAATCCTATTACTAGGATTAGATATTGCTACTAATCAATTGTAGGATTGTCTACAACATTGCTAATAGAATTGACAAAATTGAAACTTGTCACCAGATTCAAATAGCGATATTGTATGTCTTAAACTAATTTCACCTATTTATCCTAATAAGTCTAAAACAAGATTATAGATTATAAAAAAATTATAAGGCCTTGTTTTTAGTACAATTAATGATGATTAAAGGACTATAAAAAAAACCTAAACTAATCCTAAATATGCTATCCTATAATATTTCTACTCTAGGTGACAATCCTATTATTTACAGGTCAATACCATGATTATGGAAGTAGTGATATTGCCATTGTTAACCAAATCAATAATGATGAGATATCAACATCTTTTTCAATCTTGATAAACCCTATAAAATAGAATGTTCCTTTGTAAGACAATGCTCAAACACCTAAATGACAACAAGCAAAACACAATGAGGGATTTTTTCTAAGGTTAATTATAGACAAAAAGATTATTATTTGACAAAAGGTGATACTTTAAAACTTGCAGTCCCCCTATATCCTGCTTTTTCTACAAAATAGAGGCTAGGTGAAATACTGATAGAGAATCAAAGGTTGATAGGGGAATAAATTTACCAATTTCTAGTGATCAAACAATATTACTACTGGGAACAACAATACCCCTGCTTATAGGGAAATACCATTATTCCAAAAGTCATGAGATTGTTGAGGATAAACAAAAGTGTCTTCTTTGTTTGAAGGTGATGTTCTTAGCTTTTTTTCTTCTACACATAGTTTGAACAATAGAGGGAAAACAACCTATAGAAACATAGAATGATCAAAGACAATAAATAATATTATTTTCATAACTATTCCTTGCAATATCATTACTAGAATCTATGTTACCACTATTATTAGGGAAATATCATGACTTTGATAGTGGCAGGATTGTTGGATATAGGTGAATATCCTTGTTTGATTCTTTAGAGGTCATTGTCTTTCCCTACACAACACACCTACAGAAAGATTTCATAGTCAGCTTAATAAATGTTAAAATGTAAGATTTTTAGTAGAGACCACAATACCACCACTGAAATCAATGATACCCCTAATATCAAAACAATACCTTGACTAGAAAAATAGAGAGATTGTTACAACCCTACTTAAACCCCTAACCACTAACAAATAAACTATAATACCATGATTAGTGCTAACAATATCACTTCTGTGATACTACAACTTATAGGGCAATACCACTACATTCTTGAAACATGTGAAAAACTCAAAATTTGTGCTTGGTTTCACTTCCAGTTGGTCCTAAAATCACTTAAAATACTTCTAGCAAGATTTTTGACCTAAATAAGGGATGTTTCTCCCACTGTGGTTGCCAGAATGTACACCAAATTTTGGATTCAAGAAAATATTATCAAAATGATAATACAAACTAAAAATAAATGACACCAATAGAAATGGATAGAAAAGGTAAATCAAAATATTTAAAGTATTCTTACCATCATTTTTACCTTCTCATATCTCCATTCCAAGACTTGAAATTCCAATGCTTGCACTATTAGACTTGAGATGTTGGATTTCTTATGATAGCTTGATAATGGCTTCTTTGAGACAATATGGATATGAATTTTGCTTGGATTAGCTTGATGAATGAGCTAATGGCTTATGCACTTGATCATTAACTTATTCATTAGCTTGCGTAAGGAGGGGTGTCTTAGTTTTATAGGTTAATGGAGGAAGATCTTATGGTCCAAATTTGAATTTTGGCCATTAAGATCTAGGGTGGAGGATTTTCCATGGAATTTTTAATTCCATAGAATCCTCTAGAATATAAAATTATATAGGGAAAGGGATAAATGGAGAGATTTATATAATTCTCCAATTCTATAAATCTCTTCATAGGGTTTTTAGGGTTTTAGGAAAGGCTAGTGTAGGGTGGTGGATGGGTAGTTAGGATTTTCTTGAATTTAAAATTGGTTAATGGGATTAGGGGGTAGGTGAGTAGATAATAGGTCTTTTTATGGGTTTTAATGATGGTATTAATTGGTTTTAATATGGGATAAAGGTTTATATTATATGGTAATGGGATGAGGATTGTTAAGCCAAAGGGTTATTATGACTAGGACATAGGCAATTTTTATGCTAAATTAGTAAGAATTAGTTTAATTAGCAGGGAAATAATATGATTAGTTGGATGATCAAATTTTAGTGCATATACCTATTATGACCTAGAAATTCATGAACCTCTCACTAGGTAGTTGGCACTAGCAGATGAAGGATGATGACAGTCTTGGTAAGGTCCATTATAAGTCCATCTTAAAAAATAATATGACCAAGGAGAATGTTGAATGGATTATAAAAAAGACACTTCTTAAAATTGATATAAATTTGACGTGTTTTTCAGCACTCAAGTATAAGATAGATACTGGAACAATAGTTTTTCACCAAGACATATATTGTCTAATCATCTAAATAAACCTAAAGGAACTTTTGGATAAAGTCTTTTAAAGCCTCAATGGCTATTTTATAGAATATAGTAAGATCATTCTTTAACCCAAAAGACATGATAGTATATGCAAAATACCCCACTATATGTCAAATTCAATCTTATGTCTATCCTCTTCTATGATTTGGATCTGATGGTACCCAGAGAAACCATCTGTGAAGGTATATATTTCATATCTAGCGACACCTTTGAGGATTTCTTCGATGAAAGGTGTTGTAAAAAGATTAATAATGAAAGATACTTTAATTAACCTATAATATACATAAATACTAATTTAGCCATCCTTTTTAATGTTTATCACTATAATACTCATCAATAGGAGTAATGACTCCTACATGCAACATACTATCAATTTATTCTTTAGCATGTGCACGAAAATTAGGATTCATTCGATAAGGTAGTTTCCTAACTGGGCAAGTGCATTAAACTAATTTTATATGAATTTACTCAAATATGAATGAACACCCTTCATCTCACTATAATTTCTAGGTAAAACATCTTGATTTTCCTTCAATAGTTTAAACACTTTTGAGATTTTAGTATCGGACCTAATTATTTCCAACAATAGCCATCTTTGGTTCATCAGCTATGCTAATGTTTCATTATATGGTTTGAAGTGTATCTAAGTGTTAGTTGTGTGTAACTAAAATTATGTCATGCATATTTATAAAACCATACTTTGTGTGTGTATCCAAATTATTGGTCTATGGGTTAGGCATTGCCGATCCTTAACCTTCATAAGCTTGGAACACCAATTTTTTCTTACCTTTTTGAATTTATTATTGTATTTCATAATTTATGAAAGGTTCTAGTGTAGAATAATATTCTTTTTTAATAAGATCATTGAAAATAATTAATACTTCTTTCGGCATGCCATGCATGCTTTGTAGTTAGTTTTCAATGAGATTGGGGTCATGAATGACTTATTAACACATTGCTTGTAATGTAAGGTGAAAATCCATCTTGGGGAAAAAATAGGATAATGATGAGGCCATATTACACTTAATAAAGTTCCAAAAAAGGGTACCTTTATGGCACTCCTCGTGAACATACCAATCTCTGGCCAAAGTGCACAAAGTGCCATAAAATGCATGAAGTCATATATATTCTAGTAAGAAAGTTTCATCATCAAATCAAATTGCCTCGCATGCCTCAAGATGAGGTTATGGTGATTGAATACCACTATAGCTAATAGTACCATGTATTTGGTTGTGATGATAAAATCTATTATGTAAGGTAGAATGTACATGGTCCCAATGAATAATATGTTTATGATGAGTTCACCACCACCTTATAGTTGTGCCATAAAGAATGTGAACAAGTGATCTCACACAATCAACATTAGAATCATAGAAGGCTTTTAGTTTCTAGATGAATTCATGGTCTTTCATTTTCCTATGTAACCATGGAGTCTCATCTAGACTTTTAAGTAGTGTAGCCATAATTGGTTAATGCATGACATGCCTAGTTATAAGATGAACAAACCTATGGCACTTTTGATACTTATGTCAAGTGTCTTCATGAATGATGATGGTACCACACACTCTCAATAAGATCATAGTCACCTTGTGACCAATAATAATAATCATTATGCACATTATCAAAGAGGTATTGTACATCCATCCATCATAGGATATCATTGGGGTTAAGATCATGGTGTTCACTACCTCAATTTGTGATATTATATATGTGATTAATATCCTCATTAGCATTAATAGGTTCAACATATGGGGGTTGATGTGATTTTTATAATGGGATGATGATGCACTGGTTAGTGTTTTCAAAGATGATATATTTCTTATTGAAGATTAAATAGACATTGTTAGAATAATACCATGGATGACCCAACAGGGTTGGGAATTCATCAGCTTCATCTCATTATATAAATTTAAATTCTACTTTGAAATTAACCCTAATGATATCCATCATGGTATTTTTAAGGATGCTAATTATCAAATCATGGGTCTTGTTGGCCATGAAAAATACATGGGGCAAATGTTGTAAAGCTAGACTAGCCATATTTTTCCAAGCATCCTTTGTGTAGACATTAAATTCAACACCAGTGTCAACTAAAATGTCTTGGATTACCCATCCATTAATGGTGGAATTCACCAATATCTATTTGTCCTCTTATGGGCTAGAGGGAATGGGAGTATATTATCATTGAGCATGGTTTAATAAATTATCTTTGGTAGGCCTTGGTTTCTGATGATTACGCTAGTTATGTAATAGGTGTATAATATCCTCATCTAATAGGCACTTGTAAAGTTTTTGGAAGTCATCTTGCACTACGTATTGATGACATGTGGCCTTTTACATATCATCACATTGAGTGGCATCATAGTCTTTAATAAATTGGATCTCACATTGTAATTCCCTTACCAAATTCATAGTATCTTAAAGCACTTCTTTCTATTGATGAGCATCAGGATACCTAGTTTTACAAGGCTCTTCATGTTGTACCTTTTCAATAGGTGGAGGGGATGTAAATTGGGACTATCCACCATTACACATTGTAATAGTAATGTTTTCAGTTGTTATAGTGATAGGACATGGTTTCTAGTTTAAATTTTCAATGTGTATCATATTGACAACCTTCTTATTTCTTTATTTTGTAATGGTCATGTACAAATCAAGATATTCTTCTAAATAGTGCTCATTTTTACAAAATGCACATGTAAGATAGACTAGATAGTTTCAATGGTAGTGATCCAAAGAACCACATTATTAGCATGTCCATGGTGGAAAGTGTCCACCTTCTTATCCTCAATCTCGACCTCATCCACAATAACCATCATTCTCTTAATTATTTGAAATAGAAGCCTAATGCATAACACATGCATGAACCTCATGATATCACTGATAAGATAATATTCATTAGTTCCATGAGTATATACATTATATATCTTACAAGAAGTGGACACTTTTGATTGCATATCACATTGCAACAAAATACAAGATTGAATATCATGTTCATCCTAAAAAATCTCACATGATTGCTTTAGTATAGTGCATATAGCTTTACGAGGATAATTGTTTCTATTATGGACCTCAAACTCATAATAATTACATGATAGACTACTACAAGTTTCATGATCACTTTTTACATTTAGATATTCTAATTGGGGTGCCATTGTAGTGATTTGAGCCTCCATAAAAGGGCAGATTCTCATATCAATTCTTCCAATGGATTTCACATGGAGGGTATCTTTCAAGGCATCACATAGGTTGGTAAAGGTTATTTAAGATAATTTTCATATAGAAGGGAAAAGTATACCTCCCATGAACCACTAAGAATGTTTATTAGCATTGATCTCAAATGAAATATTAGATAGGTATGTTTTGAACCATACATAATGCTCATGTATGATCTTAGTTAGCTCTTGTTTTAGATATTTGAATTCAACAATACTTTATTTCTAAAACTCTAGAATATCAAAATATTGGAGGAATGTTGTCTTAATCTATTCATAATTAGCTACTACTTATTGAGGATCATATTTACTATACAATTTGTACACTCATTCTAGGAGTGTGGTTACAAATTGTGTGACTTTTCACTTAGATGAGGTTATGCCATGCACTCTCTAGATAATTTCACACTTGTGAACATGTTTAGAAACATTTTACATGCCTTGATATTCTATCAAATGAAGCATCATTTCATAATAAATAGTGGGTGGTTGAGGTACTTATAATGGAGTCTACTGAGAACTTCCAAGTCCTCTCATTCTTTGGGGATAAGTCCACCACTTCCTCCTATACCATCTCCTAGTCCCCCAAATGAAACAACACTTACTATACCTCTTACACCTCCATCTATAGTAGAAACACCCAAGATGTTGGCCACTAGGTTAGGTTGATTTACTATAAGGTTCAATACTTTTATCACTACTTATGTTGGATCCACTAAGCATACTAAGTTGGGCCATGAATTTATTTTGTAAAGGAAAAGAAAGAGTCAATACACTACTATCTAAAACTTACTCAACTAAATGTTATCTTATAGGATCAGTTTCTAACTCTATGTTATCTATATCCTATTTGTGTATGATTATTTCATCTAGCTTAAAATCATGAGATTGCACTATGGTTGGGGAAATAGGTTTGTTCAATTCGGGTTCTTCAGTCTCTACTACCCAACTTATTTATTTTGCATACACTAGAGTTGGTATTGGTTGTGGTTTTAAATTTAGAGTCTTTTTGCTCTTTTTCTTCCCTACAAATATTGATAGCACTTTTTGATTCCTCTCATCCACTTCCTATGTTATTTCCATTTATAATCCTTTGTCTAGATTTTGTTAAGTTGTGAAGCTAAAAGCTTCAACTATGCAGATGAATAGGAGGTTGCTAAAGTTTTAGAAGTATCGGCATTGGTAGTATGACCGACATCAGTCATGATCAATGCAGAAGGCAACTAGCATTGGCAGAGAGTCAGCCAATGTCGGTTAGCACCAGTTAGACAGGGACTGATGTCAGTCACCTGTGTGTTCCAAAAATATTCATTGCACAAAAAGTTAGTTTGTTGAACTGAGTGTTTGCATGTAAAGGCTACTTCGAGTCTTGAGTTGCGTGGATAATTATAGTAAACTAAGAGTCTAAGTTATTGTTTAAGTTTGGGATTTCATTTATAGACCCATTGGCATGTATTGTAATTATGAGCTAGAAAAGAAGGCAAGGAAGATCCTTCCATTGTAAGATCATTGAGTTGCTGGTTGTTGCAAGCTCATAGGAGATCTACATGTGTAAGTATGGTCTATTGAATTGCAAGTTATAGGTTCATGGGAGATCTACTTGAAGTACTTTAGAGTGCTTGGTGTACTGGCAGGGTTATTACTGACTGGTTGGAGATGTGAACACCAATTCTGTGTGTGAGTTGTGTGTTGGGACCATTTTTGGTAGGAGAGTGTTTTGAAGAAGAATTACTATACACTTGAGGTGTGGTAAGCCTCTGTAAGGTGGAAGAGAGTGGCGTCTCTTTATTGTATTCTTTTTTGTATGAGTATTAATACAAGATTGTATAGTGTCTCTCATATTCTGTGATATGTGTGAATTCTAGTTACTTGTACTTCTGGTATAATTTATGCATGTTTAATTGCTTGTATTTGGTAATCATATTGTGCTCTTTCTGAGGAGCAAGATCCTAAAAAGTGGGATTAGAATAGGTGTGTTGTTCTTGGATTCCCTGACAATTGGTATCAGAGCTTTTGGTTGGGAGACTAACAAGTTGTGTCAGATCTGGTTAGTGTGTGTTGATTACAGGTTACTCACAGGGGTTTTTGTTTGAGTGGGAGTAGAGCAATGGTAGAAGACAGTAAGCTACGAATGGAGAAGTTTAATGGCAAGAACTACCAATTATGGAGGATGCAGATTGAAGATTATCTGTATCAAAAATATTTGTACTTACCATTGGGTGGGGTTGATTGCAAGCCCCGGGATATGAAGGATGAAGAATGGGAGATTCTTGATCGGAAGGCTCTGGGATCTTGTCATGTCCCCTTTTTAGTCGACATGTGCAGAGTAGATGATTAGCCTATTATGCGACCCTCGTAGGCTGATGAGGTGGATAGAGGGTCTTGATGGAGCTGGGCTTGGCTTTCGTTTGGGCTCTTTAGGACATGAATTAAATGAGATATTAATATTTGATTGATTTAATCAAATATTAATTATTTGGTCCAATTTTAATTAATTATTAATTATTAATTAATAATTAATTATTAATTTTTAATTAGTTATTATTGGGTCTAATTTTAGGATCCTCATTCTAATTTAAGAATTGGTCTAATTTTAAGACCCTAGTTCTAAATTAAGGAAGCCCCAGTCTAATTTAAGGGAATCTAATTTTAGCAAGCACACCTTTGGAGGTGTATAAGAATCTCTCATGAGAGAGAGTTTGTATTCATGACTATTATTGATATTGATTCTTGTTAAGAAATTCTTCTGTGAAGACTGAGCCAAGGGTTCCAGTATTCCATCTGCAGTGGAGAACGTCAACTCTTCATTGTGTGCGATTCAGAGGCTGTGAAAGATCAGCTGATCTATTGCCAAACTGCATTGAAGAACGTCAACTCTTCAGTGTGAGTGATTCAGAGGTTGTGAAAGATCAACCGATCTATTGCCGAATTGGGAGATAACTTCATCTAGAAGCTATCACATGTACTCACAAGTTTGAGAGATAACTTCACACAGAAGCTATCACGAGGGTTTCAGGTATTTTCATTATTTGGGTTTTGATTCCAGAATTATCCAGATATAGATCTTTGTATTAGCCCATAATTCTACAGATCAGGATCAAGCATATAGGTTGAGCAATATCAGTGGCCGTACGACTTCCGTACAGATCTGCGAAAATCTGTACGCATCTACAGAAAGTTCAGGTACCGACATCAGCAAACAGAGACTTACAGAGACCGACATCGGTCAACTCATCACCGACGTCGGCAAGGGGATCACTACAGGTTGACCGACGATGGCAGTATAACCAATGTCGGCGACTGTGTTTTTACACAGCAGGCTGAGACGTTCTAGATTCAGCCCAGTTCGCAGAATATTCAAGAAATTCAGATAAGCAATTTGGAGCTTTTGTTTTGATATTCGAAGGGATATTATAGTGGTATCAGAGCTTTTTATTGCTATATATCAGAGTTGTGTAAAGACAAAAGGAGCCCCTAAGTAAGGGACATTACAGTGGTATCAGAGCTAAATCCTGCCATCCTGAGGGTTTATAAATTTTATGCAGCCATAAGAGTTGCGACCACACGGGTATTACACACGCAGTAAAGCTTTACTTAAAGGCACTCAAGTTCTAGAACAACCGCCGGAAGACATGGGTGACGATATTGGTAGGGCCCGTATTCCTCATCATCCAAGAGACCAAGATGATCCAGAAGTTTTACTTACTCTTAGAGAACTACGAGAAGGGCAAAGGCAGAATAACCAGGTATTACAGCAGTTGGCAGCAGCACTGCCAAGATTGGGTTCTCCAAGGAGACATTCCCCACACCGTGAAGATGTCAGGAGTGATGCAGGATCACAGCGAGGCCATGGGACTATTTCTCGTACAGCGAATAGGCCTACTAGGCCTATCTTTGTGAGACAGGAAGCAGAGGAGGTGATAGTAGGTGAGGAGCATGAGGAGGCATTTATGGACACACTTAGGGCAGCGACTGAAGAGTGGGAGTCATTACCACCTATGGTCAGGGAGATGATTACTTTTGACCGATTCCTCACACAAAGGAAAGAACATTACCGAGGTCGACAGAATGGGAGACCAAGACCCCAGAACGATGATCTGAAGCAGGCTATGAGTAGGCTCACACTAGCAACATTTGACAGTAGTGGTAAGGTGACAGCACAGGCCTGGGTTAGTAAGCTGGATACATTTCTCACATTGCGACCGATGGGTGAGGAAGATGCTATCAGATATGCGACACTACATCTTGAGGGAGTAGCACACGATTGGTGGCACCATGGGATGGTGACACTCCATCATGATCGGATCACTTCTTATCAGGAGTTTGTGGACAGGCTGGTGGAGCATTTTGACAGGAGGGATCCAGAGTCCTATTTCTGAGAGTTGGCACAGTTGTGCCAAAGTGGCAGTCTAGAGTCTTACATTGGTGACTTCTAGAAGTTATCAGTTATGGTTCCTAACATTTCAGAGAGGCGACTAGTAGTACTCTTCATGGAGGGCTTGACAGAACCATTGAGAGGTTGGATCAAAGGCTTTGATCCTCCTTCCTTACAGGAAGCTATGAAGAAGGCGCGCAGTATGGAGATGGCGGTGCCATCAAGTAGATCTAACTCCAGAGGTACTTCTTCATCGAGAGACCATAAGCACTCCAACGGGGATACAGAGAGACCGGATTTCAACATAGATAAATCCGGGGTTAAAAATGATTCAAAAGCCAATCCAACAGCACCACCTTTGGATCGTGAGGCACTTAATGATCTACGCAGGAAGAAGCTTTGCTTCTACTGTAAAGGTCCATATGATATCCATCACGATTGCCCTCTGAGGCCTAAGGGCAAAGCAAATCGTGTGATGTGGGCATATTATGAGGATGCGGAATCAGAAGATTCCGAACAGCAAGGTAGTTCTGAGGAGGCAGAGGCTTCAGAGCCTAAGGCAGAGGCAGATTTAGAGCTTCATATACAGGAGGCACGCCTATCCAGCATTCAGTTGGATGAGTCATTCAAACTCCGTGGAGTTTTGGCAGGGCAGAAGGTTACCACCCTTCTCGATACAGGAGCTACACATAATTTCATAGATGCTAGATTGGTGGAGGAGCGTGGACTCACTATCGAAGATTTTGAGGGGATTAGAGTTAAGGTAGCTGATGGTCACACTCTTAGGTGTGAGCGCATGATTAGAGATCTCCCATTGCGCTTGAACAACTATGAGTTCAAGGCTAATTATTTTGTAGTGAACATGGGGGACATAGAATTAGTCTTGGGTATGAAGTGGCTTCATTCATTTGAGGAAGTTACTCTTCATCTCAAAGATATGGAGGTTCATTTTCAGGTTGATGGGAAAACACATATTCTTAAGGCAATACGGGGCAGCAGCTTCAAGCATATGTTTTTTCATCGGATGGAGATGCCTATACTACATGACATGATAGAGTGCGATGATGAGGGCACATTGGCACCAACACAAGAGAGATATGAGGACGAGCTTTGTCTTGAGGTGAGTTCAGTTCAAGAGTCAGCACATGTGGTAGAGGCTCAGCTTTCTTTTACAGGGGGGTCACATGTTGATGACGATATGTGTACAGGAGACAGAGGTGATGTGACGCCATTGGATGAGAGTGGTGATGGACAGGGCCTAGAGTTTGTGTTGGTTGACAGCACTGTAGATCGAGACTTCATTTGGGATCTGGGTATTCAGCGATTGCTTGAGGGCAAGCAATTTCAGGAGGGGCGGATTGTCATGTCCCCTTTTTAGTTGACATGTGCAGAGTAGATGATTAGCCTATTATGCGACCCTCGTAGGCTGATGAGGTGGATAGAGGGTCTTGATGGAGCTGGGCTTGGCTTTTGTTTGGGCTCTTTAGGACATGAATTAAATGAGATATTAATATTTGATTGATTTAATCAAATATTAATTATTTGGTCCAATTTTAATTAATTATTAATTATTAATTAATAATTAATTGTTAATTAGTTATTATTGGGTCTAATTTTAGGATCCTCATTCTAATTTAAGAATTGGTCTAATTTTAAGACCCTAGTTCTAAATTAAGGAAGCCCCAGTCTAATTTAAGGGAATCTAATTTTAGCAAGCACACCTTTGGAGGTGTATAAGAATCTCTCATGAGAGAGAGTTTGTATTCATGACTATTATTGATATTGATTCTTGTTAAGAAATTCTTCTGTGAAGACTGAGCCAAGGGTTCCAGTATTCCATCTGCAGTGGAGAATGTCAACTCTTCATTGTGTGTGATTCAGAGGCTGTGAAAGATCAGCTGATCTATTGCCAAACTGCATTGAAGAACGTCAACTCTTCAGTGTGAGCGATTCAGAGGTTGTGAAAGATCAATCGATCTATTGCCGAATTAGGAGATAACTTCATCTAGAAGCTATCACATGTACTTACAAGTTTGAGAGATAACTTCACATAGAAGCTATCACGAGGGTTTCAGGTATTTTCATTATTTGGGTTTTGATTCCAGAATTATCCAGATATAGATCTTTGTATTAGCCCATAATTCTACAGATCAGGATCAAGCATATAGGTTGAGCAATATCAGTGGACGTACGACTTCCATACAGATCTGTGAAAATCCATACGCATCTACAGAAAGTTCAGGTACCGACATCGGCAAACAGAGACTTACAGAGACCGACATCGGTCAACTCATCACCGACGTCGGCAAGGGGATCACTACAGGTTGACCGACGATGGCAGTATAACCGACGTCGATGACTGTGTTTTTACACAGCAGGCCGAGATGTTCCAGATTCAGCCCAGTTCGCGGAATATTCAGGAAATTCAGATAAGCAATTTGGAGCTTTTGTTTTGATATTCGAAGGGATATTACAGATCTATAAGGTTGAGTCTTACATCATCTATGATTTCTAGCTTATCACAGTGTAAGACAATAGTGGAGTTGATGGAATCTTTGGCAAATTTATATGAAAAACCCTTGGCTTTAAATAAGGTATTTCTTATGAAGCAATTATTTAATTTGCAAATGTTGGAAGGTGGATCTATACATAGTCATCTTAGTGATTTCCATGGTTTGGTAAACCAGTTAAATTCAGTCAATATTGTTTTTGATGATGAAATTAAGGCTCTCTTAATCTTATGTTCATTACCTAAAAGTTGGGAGAGTTTGGTAATGGTAGTTTCTAATACTGCGTCTGCTTCTAAAATCTTAAAAGTGGATGATATTGTGAGTGTGATCTTGAATGAAGAGATACATAGGAAAAGCATAGGTGAATCATCAGGAAATGCTTTGAGTGTGGAAGGTAGAGGAAGGCAAAGAGAGAAGATTGAGCGTGGGAGATCCAAGTCCAGGTATGGTAGAATAACCTGCTAGAAATGTGGAAAGCAAGGGCACTTAAAGAGAGATTGCAGGTCAGGTGAAGATCAGCATGAAGGACATGAAGAAGAAGCAGATGTTGCAGATTTTTTTGCATAAGATGCTCTGGTATGTTCTTTAGATAAAGTAGAATCTTAGGTTTTATATTTTAGTGCCTCTTTTCATGCATCCCCGAATAGGGAATTTTCTCATGGGTATGTCCAAGGAGACTTTGGATAATTTTTTTTAGGGAATGGTAAGCCTTGTTAGATGGTTGGTAAAGGGAAAGTGAAGTTGAAATTGCAGACAAGTAAGACATGGGTGTTGAAGGAGGTCATGCATGTCCCAATTTTGGAGCAGAATTTGATTTCTATAAGAAGTTTGGGTGATGAGGGTTGCACAGTAACTCTCACAGCAGACTCTTAGAAGGTTACCAAGGGTGCACTTGTAGCAAGAGGTAAGAAAGTAGGTACGCTTTATCTATCTACTTGTATTACTGATTCTCTTTCTAGGTTATCTACTTCAACTGTAGATTCGAAGATGTGGCTTAATAAGCTTGGTCACATGAATAAGAAGGAGATGCATGTTCTTGATTCAAAGGGTATGCTTTCATATTTGAAAGGCATGAATCGAGATTTTTGTATGTAGAAGAAGAAGGTGACGTTTCTTGAGGAATCTGATGTTAGTGACAAGAACAAGAAAGCCTTGGTTTTCAAGGAGAAGGTGATGGATAGAGTTTAGCACAAGGGGTAGAAGAATTTTGAGTAGAGCAAGGGTGATTTGGACAAGGGTTTGATCCAAAAGGAGCTCATGGGTAGAAGTCAGTTCTCACAAGAAAAACACAAAGACCGACGTCAGTTAGAAAACTGACGTCGGCATCTAGACAGGGACTGATGTCGGCTATGTGTAGCTTGACATCGGTGACTCAGGGATAGATAAGCACCAGTGTTGGCAATGGGAACTAATGTTGGTGATGAGGCAGTCACATGGAACCGACGTCAGTTGGGTGCAGACTGAGATGTGACTGGCATTGGTCATTGAGACAAATTTTGGGTGGATAGCAAGCTGTCAAGGAGTCTCAAGCACCCATATGGAGGACTTAAAGGGTATGTAAGCCTCAAATTTGTCATTTCCCTTCTTTACACTACTTGTTGGTCACTTATGGTAAAGAACCAAGAAGTTGTTAAAGAAGCAAAGCAGGTAGATCTAGGAAACAGTGGGAGCTTGGCATGGATTAAGGATGTGATTCCTTGGAGGAGAACCAAATAGGAGTTTTGGGTGGAGTTGTCAACTGGAAGGAAGCATTGAGAGACGAATGGATGTTCAGGATGAAGAAGAGTGGAAATGGATACGTGAGACAGAAGGCCAGGGTATATGGTCTTGAGTAAGCTGTAGTGCAATGGAGGTTTGATCATTGTGTTTCTCTTTACCAGGTTGGATAATATTAGCTACATTATCCTATTACTGTATGATGTGCTTGTTGTAGGGTTACATATACAACGAGTTGCTAAACTAAAGGTAAAGCTAGTTCAGAGGTGTGTCATGAGGAATCTGGGAGCAGCAAGATTCTTTGGCATGAGTGTGTTCTAGGGACATGGAAGGTCACATGTTGACTCTATTTCAGGATGATTGTGTGAGACTGGTTAGCACGCCGATGGTTGGACAGTTCACAAAACAGTGTCTTGATTCACATAATGAGGTTAAGTGCATGGTATGTACTAGACCTGAGTTTTCCCAAGTAGTGGGAGTTGTCACAAGTTTGGAGCCAGTCTAGGAAAGAAGCATTGGAGGGCAATTTAGTGGATTCTTAGAGGGACCAACAGCAGGTGCACATGCTATGCAAGTTCAAGTTATATTCTACATGGGTTTGTAGATGTGGATGTGGCAGGTGATTTGGATGACAGGTGTTGCACCATAGGTTTTGTGGTGGTTGGTCTTCAAGAGAGATCTTGAAGAGGGATACAGAGCCAAGGGAACAAACTAGATGATGTACAGGTACAGCTATAGTTGTAGCTATTTATCTCCAAGTGGGAGATTGTTAAGTTGTGGAGCTAAAAGCTTCAACTATGCAGATGAAGAGGAGGTTGCTAAAGTTCTAGAAGTAATGGCATTAGCAGTATGACTAATGTTGATCATGATTAATGTAGAAGGCAATTGGCATCGGCAGAGAGTCAATCGACATCGGTCAGCACCAATTAGACTGGGACCGATGTCGGTCGCCTGTGTGTTCCAGAACTGTTCGTTGCACGAATAGTTAGTTTGTTAAACTGAGTGTTTGCATGTAAAGGCTACTTCGAGTCTTGAGCTACATGGATAATTATAGTAAAATAAGAGTCTAAGTTATTGTTTAAGTTTGGGATCTATTTATAGACCCATTGGCATGTATTGTAATTATGAGCTAGAAAGGAAGGCAAGGAAGATCCTTCCATTGTAAGATCATTGAGTTACAGGTTGTTGCAAGCTAATAGGAAATCTACATGTGTAAGTATGGTCTATTGAATTTTAGGTTGCAGGTTCATGGGAGATCTACTTGAAGTACTTTAGAGTGCTTGGTGTACTGGCAGGGTTATTACTGACTGGTTGGAGAGGTGAACACCAATTCTGTGTGTGAGTTGTGTTGGGACCATTTTTGGTAGGAGAGTGTTTTAAAGAAGAATTATTGTACACTTGAGGTGTGGCAAGCCTCTGTAAGGTGGAAGAGAGTGGCATCTCTTTATTGTATTCTTTGCTGTATGAGTATTAATACAAGATTGTATAGTGTCTCTCATATTCTGTGATATGTGTGAATTCTAGTTACTTGTACTTCTGGTATAATTTCCGCATGTTTAATTTCTTGTATTTGGTAATCATATTGTGCTCTTTCTGAGGAGCAAGATCCTAACAAGTGGGATCAGAATAGGTGTGTTGTTCTTGGATTCCCCAACAGACTCATCATATTTCTGCTTCTAAAATTTTTACTAACTGGATACCATAACAAACCATAAATCCTTCAAAAACACCCCTACATTCCCCTACCAATCCATGATGCTCATGGATGGGAGAATTTATCATTCCATTATAAAAATTCAAGTCTAGAGTTAATAAATAACTTCTTTCCCTCTAGTGGAAAATGCCTAAGATATTGACCATATGGTTTTCAAAAAAACTATAACTTAGCTTCTTTTAGATAAGAATAAGTTGATATGGTGCACTCCAAGATGTAACTATTTAACACCCCTCTCCATCAAACATCAACAAATCACATCCATGGGACTCTTAAGTGTGTTAAATTTGTCTGACATTATATTATCCATGTTGTCTTTCATCCATGATTTCTTGATTGGTCTTGATCATATGATGTGATCCAAGAATGCAAATTAATAGTAAATTCCACAAAGAAAGTTTCATACAATGAACTATACATATTTTGTTCAACCCATGCAAGTGCATAAAGTATTGGTTTAATAAATAGAAGTACAAAGTTATCTTTGACACTGCTAAGCCATCATTTGATTTTTTATTTAGAGATAATCACTTGAGAATTTTCCACCATCATAAAACAAGTGCTACAAGTCCCAAAAATTGAACTAAAATACTGGGTTAATTTTTTATCTAGACCTCTCCCTAGGAACATGTTGAAATGATTGATACCCAATAATTTGGCATGATAACATTTCATGCCAGACTTAGATTTATTATGCACTCACCCAAATCACATATTAAGAAACCAGTTCCCATGGGTTTTATCACATGAAATTTAACTTGTCATATATTGGTTCTCAAAGATATACATTATTCAATGACTAAGTAGAAAAATAAATATACAGATGTTGGCTTACATTTAGTTAAGTGAACAAACATTATTAAAATGACCATTGCCATTATAACCAGAGTCCACATTGATCATGTTTAGACAACATAGATTATATTCATCATATTCATAATAGATCCATAACTTACATAAAAAATGTATAGTGCACTTAGTGATACAAATTAGATATAAACCAAAGTATAATAATAAGATTATAATGATATTTATGATTACAATAATGGGATGAAATTTAAAAACAATCAATCATTATACAATAATGATTAGTAACATTACAAATCTCTAAATAGGGGTATTTGTACTTGGTTCTCCCCAACCAAGTAGTTACAATAGTTATGACACTCTTAGTGACTAGGAAATGATCTCCAGTGGACTAACAGTCATGGTATTTGTCTACATTATTTTCCTAAGGACCTAGGCCATTGCACCCCTATATTCCCATTTAGTTTTGAATCTTTTTACCAAGTGTTTATCTTCATGTGGGTCGATGCTAAACTCATGCATGATTTAAGTTTGTTCCATCCCTGAGAATTATTCCTTAACCTTTTCTCATTTCTTTCACATTCCCTAAGTCTTTCACTGATATTGCAAGACCTTTACTCTAAATTTCTCTATTTATTATGTCTCCCTTTTGATTGAGTCTTCTCACACTGTGAATGAAGCTAGATTAATAAACATGTTATAAACACCCATCACATTAAAATTATGAGTTAGGTTGAGATAATTTTGGTATGACTGTTGTACCTATTCTATTTGATCATCCATAGGACCTTTTCCTTTTCTAAGCATATTTTGATTATGATACAACATTTGGACTAAATATTAACAATAACTAGTTGATGCTTATTCAAACTAGTGGGTTTGAGGCACATTATTAGGAGTTCTAATGAAACTACTAAAACATTCATGTGGGAAGTCTGGAAAAAATTTAGCTCCTATTTCAAGGGCTCTAATGATAATTTCATCATTCCTCTTTAATAAATTATGATCAAAAAATTATGGATTGTATCTTGTCTATGTTGGTGTCATAACATAGTAGGGCTATTGTTTCTTACTTTATTCAATTCTTGGTGTCACTTGCATAAGGTACTATGTCATTTGCTCTTATTATTGGCCTAGATAAGAAGGTACAATTACTAAATAATACACTAGTGGGTTCAACATTTATTCAAAATATGGAATATTATAAAATGGATAGGGATCCATCTCATAATCTATGTCATCACCATACATCTCTTGAACAAAAAGGTCGCTAATCACAAAGTATTCATAGTCTAGTTTATACATTATTCTGCTAAATGTGTAATGAGGAATGTTCAGATCTACGACTAGGTCTCATGAAAAAAAATGGTCTAAAATGTAGTAAAAAACTAAGGTCTAAAAATGAACAAAATTTTGGCTCTATTAAAATAGGCCCAAAGGGTAAAAAACTAAACTAGGCAATGATAAAGATGACAAAATTGAAACTAGTCTAATAAACAATATTGACTTACCCAAAGGTAGTTATAATCAGTGACAAGGTAACACAAAATCTCAAAACTCATCTATGGCTAAGGTACTAATTTTCCTAAAGACATTTATGATCAATGATAAAAGTATCTAGACAAGGTATAATAATTACAAACTATGTCAAAAAGATAACAACGATTTCCCCAAAGTTAGTTATAATCATTTTATGTGAAAAATAATGCTAGACTCAAAAACAAAATTGATTTGACATAATAAATTGAAAACAATATAAACTAAGGAAACTGGCTTGGGTGAAACTTGGTAATTATCTCACTAAGACTCAATATTTGATTCACAAGAGACTATTTGATGATGGAACTAGGACATTCAAAATTTAAGACAACAAACTTCAAACAAGGCAAGTGGCAATAACTTGGATCAAAAGACTCTCCAAACAAGGTACAAAAAAACAAATAACCACTAGATTATAGACAAGGGGTCTTTTATATCAAATAATAAATCAACCCAAGTAACACAATCTAAACACAAAAGGTAGTCTACCTAAGCTCAAATTAGATGAGGCTTTGGCACAAACCTGATTAGTTTAGGATTTATACTTCAAAAGATTAAATTTCAAATTAAGACTCGGATGTTCTAAGTTAAATGGGCTAGACTCAAAATGGGTAACATAACCACATGTTTGCAACAAGAAGGTATAACAACATTTTTGTAACTATTAGGTATTAAAGGAGCCAATACAAAGACTTATTTCATGCACTATGCAATAGAGCTAAACATAAAAACATATTTTAATCACATTGAAAATATATGTTATACACACTCTATTAACTTCATATAAAATATTACAAATATATAGTAAAACTCTTTCTTATAATTGGGGAGATCATAGCTCCACTAATATCTCACCTGAATACTCAATATCTTATAAACTCTTATACATAAAAAACAACTAACTTATTTATGTATTATTGTTGTAACTTAAAACAATAATACAACTAAAAATATATTCTTAACCAAATATATTATAACAAATAACTATATGTAGTAGTGAATTATTACTCTCATAATTATTCACATTACGATATAAAAATTAATGTGAGAGATAATTATTCCCTAACATTCCCCTCCTTAGGCCTTACATGGTAATTTGTGTTTCACATGACTTAATGAAAGTAAATAAGGAACACATAAACTTCTTATTAACCATTCACTATCAAAAACACATCAATCGAATTGGTGTGGGAACTTTGAAAAGGAACATATAAAATCAATCTTTCATTGATGGAACCACATCAACCTAAACAGTATGGGAACCATGATTAAGAACCATATATTCAAATTTCACTCCTACATCTTCTAAACACTTTTTTTTATGCAATACAGTATGTGGGAAAATATGAAATACACCACTTATTCATCACACATATAAACAAGTGCAAAAATAGAAAAAATATCTATATGTGCCATTGTATCAAAAACCTCCATTCATTAGTGGCTAATTAGAGGCATATAAAGCCTCCATCCTCTAGTGTCCTCTAACCTCCAATAGGTCTACTTAATATAAGAAATATTTATAATTATAACCAATGTCCTCATTCATTGGTTATTCTTCATTATTTTCCTTTTCATCATCAACATTCATGGAATTCTCTTGTAATTTTCCATCAAACAAGTCTTAATCTCTTCAAATGGTTAGGTTTTTTATAATAGAAATAAATAAATCATTTCTTTGTATCCATATAAGTTGATCCATGTTTGAAAGAATATTATGATATTCTTTTATCATATGACTTATCCTCTTTATTTTTACCATATAATACACTTTCAACTAGATCAATATTCTTATTTTCTTAAGCTATCAATGAAGAAATTAGATCTTCTAAGTTAGTATTTATTTTTCTTAGTGTAAAAACCATATTAGAATAACTAGCTAGCATGCTATTTAGTAAAACAACTTTTACATCGTCATCAGGTACATTTATCTTTAATCTAATTAGTTGATTTGTAATGGATCAAAAATTACTTATGTGTTATACCATGTTGTCACTTTCCTCCATCTTGAGTCAAAACAAATTTTGTTTGAGAGTCACCATTACACTTACTATTTGAGATCCAAATTGCTTGTTCAATGTAGTTCAAATGGCATTTGAACTTTTTGATAGATCAATATGATGCATGTAAGTATTAGATAACCCTAGGCCAATAGTTGTTATTTCTTTCTAATCTTTGGTCTCCCATTTCAATACTTCCTCTGTATCTTTTGGTTTTTTTATTTTTCCATCAATAATATCCCAAAGATCCTTGTTGATTAGTAATAACTAGGTTTTTACTTGCCATATGTGAAAATATTCTCCTTCAGACTTGTAAATGTAGTTCAATTTCTCCATTATGACCCCACACAATTTGGACATCGCGTACAAGAAATAATGCATCCAATTACATACATATAGATAATATTGAATGCGACAACTTTGACATAATGAGATTTTTTAATTTTAACAATTGGCAAATGATATTGATCAATTTGACATAAATAATAAACTTCAAACTTAAAAAATAAAACTAACTCTTTTGATAGAATATAAAATTCATATAGAGTCAACCTCAATGGAAGGGAAACATAATAAATAACCAAGATTCATAATAAAAGAAATATTTTTAACAATACTAATTTAATGTTTTGACACATTAACTTAACCATATAAAATGAACTAAATATATATCTTGGTAGACTGGCATACCTATACAAATGACTTTAAGGTCATGAGGTAGTATGTGATCCCCTTTTATTGTGCATGCTTATTCTCACTATTAGTGATAATGGTGATTAGATAGAATTCTACGTGTTGAGAATAATATGACAACTCACGTCCTAATACATGGGATAACTTAAGCCAAGACTATGTAAATAAGACATTCAAAACCATGGGAGCATGTTTTTCTCTTGATTTCTTGGTCTGGACTACTAGCTGATCCTTATGTCGCTGAGTGTGTTCAAGTCAATAAGAACATAAATAAACCAAATCTCTCACTAAAAGACTGCATCCTCCCCACATGTATATAGGTTATGCCAAAGACCTTTGCCTTCTTTATTCTTTCCTTAATTTCTCTTAAATAGGCTTCACGAGCAACAACAATAACTTCTATATTGTATGGTTCTTGAAATCTACTATGGACTTTAAATGCATTTGAACCAATAGAAAGGACTTCATGCAGAGAAGGGACAAATAAAAAAATTCAATGAAATCTCTAATTTGCATGGAGGGAGACAATGTCATCAACATAATAAACTTGATGTTGGTACATTAATAACTCAAAAAATTCTTAGATGGTTGACATGGAATTAATAGGTCTGATACTCTAGAACTACATGCGAAATAAATTATACCTTTCAATCCACACATAGGTAGGTGTATGAAGTGTAGATGGGAGTGCACACATAACAAATGTAAACTAACTAACCCATCATAACCTCTTATTTTGATACCAATGTTAGGTATTGAAGGAGCCAATACAAAGACTTATTTCAAGCACTGTGTAATAGAGCTAAACACATAAAAATATGTTAATCACACTAATAATATATCTTATTCACACTTTATTAAATTCATATAAAACATTAGAAATATATAGGAAAACTCTTTCCTATAATTAGGGAGATCATATCTCCACCAATATCTCACCTAAATACTCTTTTTCCTATAAACTCTCATACATAAATAACAACTAGCTTATTTACGTATTATTATTGTAACTTACAACAATAATACAACTAACAATATATTCTTAACCAAATATATTCTAACAACTAACTATACATAATAGTGAATTATTACTCTTTTAATTATTTACATTAAGATATACAAATTAATGTGAGGGATAATTATTCCCTAATAGCAACTTGGTTTCAAATGCAAAAGGTGTTTTAAAATGATTTAGGTAGCATAACAACACTCCTTCAAACAAATGGTAAATAATGGTTTCGAACTAAAAATCCAAGGAAAATGTTTGAAACCAAATGGGTAGTATAACAATGCCCTATTTAACTAAGTGACATACAAATGGTTTTATAATAAAAGTCTAAGGCAAAAATGTGTGAAACAAAATAGACAGAGTAACACTTCTTAGGCTAAAGTGGCGTAAAAACAATGTGATGTTTTTGGACTTGTTTCGATTTTAACTTTACAAACAAATAATTTAAGTCTAAAAAATGTATGTAAATGAAATAAAATATAAATATCACTAATTTGTCATCCTATCCCTAAAACTGACATGGGTGTGCATATCTTCTACCAAAACGTCTCCCAATATACCAATGTTTGAAAGGAATTAAATGTTAATCCAAAAATTAAAGAATAGGTGTACGTAGAGTTTTTATTTCGCCTTTATATCTCAAACATTGGTACATGGAATGAACTTAGATTAAGGATCACTCAACATTTATCATAGACACAAATAGAGACATAGACTATATTTTGGTAAAGTCATCATTAAATAGGGTAAAATCACTGATTAGATCTGGTAAAGTTGTCGATTACAAGATAAAAATAGGCAAAATCTATAAAACCAAATGTAATTTTACCTAATGATGTTGTTTAACAAGGTCAAATCCACCATTTCAAATCCATTATTTATGTATAAATAAATATTACAAATAGAGCACAAAATGGTGAAATCACTGTTACATAGGGTGATCATGTTGATTACACAAAAAAATAGAATGATGAGCTTTTCAAGCAAAAAACTCTAAAATTCAAAAATTAAATTATTTTGTTAAAATACTAAAGGTTCCACATAATTCTCCTTGGTCAAATGGGATGTGTGGTTCCACCAGACATGCCATTATGTATCTTAGGTGTTTAAAGAGCACACAAATGGTAATTAGTTCCATGTTAGTCAAAATGATAAAAATCCATGCATAAAAATACACTAGAACTAAACATTCTTTCCTAAGAACTAGGGAGAGCATAACATAATGAACAAGATCATAAAATACAGATAAAAACAACACAAACAATTTACCTCCTTTGTTGAATTTTATGTCCATTTATTGGCATAAGGATGTTTGTGCTCAGTCTATGACATTAAAGACTCTTTTAAATGCATCTCCATGATGGTAACACTTCTCTAAGGTCACTTGTGGTTTTTAATTAATATTGGCTTGGCTTGGATTGAAGCTTGGCATAAAATGGGCATTTTAACACTACTCTCAATGGCTTCTTAAAGGCATTTCTACAGAATAACTTTACATACAAAAGCTTTTTGGCATACAGTGTGGGCACTTAAATATTTACATCTCTAAGAAATAACTCTAATCCTAAGGAGGTTAGGTTAAATTCCAACTTTGGTTGAGTCTAAACTAATTTAGGCTAAGTTAGGCTAACCCTGAGTTGGGTCAAAGCACTCATACAATTTTGAAACCTCAGTTTCAGACATTTATGGGGCATGACAACTCACTTTATATATTTTTGAGGTTTTGACTCACCTTTTTTGAATATTTAGGAATTAATAAATCAATTTATTATCTTTTTTGACCTTTAACTTCGTATTTTTCTAAAACTTTCTTTTTTGATAAATGAAATTCACTAATTCAACTTAGATTTTTTTCTTAGGTAAGTTAAATTAGGATTTGCAATGTAATTAATCTTGATTAATATTTTTTGGCTTTTGGTAATAATTTTAAACATTTGGAATTAATAGCTTGGTAGAATAAGAATGTTAAATTATTAGGTCATAATTTGACTAGGGTTAAAAATAAACTAGCTTATGGGTCCATAGAGGGAAACACCCCAAATAAGCAAGCCTCACTATGTTTTGAGTGATTAAATCCCTTATGCAAATAAATTTGGGTAATTCAAGTGATTTATAGGCTTAATTTGCATTATGTGATAGAAATTAAATTGAATCTTAATTTAGGCACAAAAGTGGAAGAAACTAAGTGTCTATAAATACCAATCAATATTTGAGCAAAGATTGTGTGATAAAAAATTTAAGTAGAAGAATATGTCGACAGATACTCACCTAGAGTATTCCCAATAATGTTTAGACAAGAACTTGCCTAAAACTAAAAAAGATGTGGTAGTTAAACCCAAATAAACCTACTATTCAAAGAGTTAGTGAGGGGTTTGAAAATAGGGTATCAAGGTTTCAATAGAATGAGACCCTGCCCCATACCTAACACCTATATAAAACCACATTCATGTCCTCAATAAAATAAAAACTAAAATTAAAAAAATCCCGTTGCATAGAGGTATATTTCCAATAGATTTTTATACTTCATTTGATGGGCTATAAATATTTTTATATAGCATTGTGTTTTAAAAAAATTGATATATATAATTAGGTGATTTATTGTAGAGAGCCATAATAGGCTTTTCCCCCTATATATCATGTTAAATCCATGTAATGGGTAGATGGGTTCAATGGTTTAATAATGCTTCTATTAGAAAAACTTTCAACCACTAGTATAATTTAAGTAAAAGCTTTTTTTCCCATTATTTCAAGCTTTGACACACATTTTGTCAATATGTATCATTTATGCACATTATATCCCTCACTTGATCAATATGTTTAAAAATATATAAATCATCTAGATTTAATACAGTTTTTTGGGATTATAATGTGAAAGAATGCATGAAATATATAAAACAATATGTAATAACATGGATCTAGATGGGTGAATAGAATTAAAGCACATGTGAAGCACACATATCAATGTTTGACACAAAGTTACAATGGAAAAACCTCAATGAGGTAAAAAAAAAAAACCCACCAAAGTGATATTCATATATTGAGAAATAAAATTACCTCAACATGTAACTTCTCTTCTCACTTCATCTCTTCCAAAATAACCTTCACAAAACCTTGAGTGAATTTGAATGAATAACCAATAGAGGTAAACCCTATTTTATAGTTAAACTTGAATGGAGATGACCATTTTGAATAATGAGTCCAACCATCCTAAAAAAAGGTATTTAATAAAACATTGGTAATTTATTAAATAGATATAATATTGTTATTTATTTACTTGAGGTTTCCACCTCATGTTAATAAATAATATATTGTTATTATCTAATAAAGTAATAATATAAGCTAAGGGTTAAATAATCACCACTTAGACATTAAATTATCTAACACTCTCCCTTAATGCTAAGTGGAGATAAAAAAACATAGTCACCATAAAGGAATTATAATATGTGCAAAATTGAAGGATTTAAAAACCTTCATCTTGTTAAAATTCACTTTTTGAAATAAAAAGAATTATAATCTATAAATGATTCGAAAGTAAGTTTAGGATAGCATGATTGTGAGATTACATCTTACTATTTCTCATGAAGAATCACTAAGCATATTTGGATCCTTTTATAACATAAGGACCTCCATTACAAATTATGCTTTTAATGTATCAGGGTATAAAAGTAAAACTTTAACATGAAGTTTACTTAAATCACATAACCTCCACACAAAATTTACAATGCTTTAAAATGAGAAGAAATATAGAGTAGAAGTAACATTTAGGAAGTGGCATTGTTATGGACACACCCCCTCAATGAAAATTTTGAGAGGCCCAACATTGCATGAAATTGATAAAACTTGGTAAGCACCAAGTGGTTTAATGAAGGTATATTCTATTTGTTCAGTCATAGGACATAACTACAAATCAATATCACCATTGAGGACTTTTTCTCAAATGAAATACATATAAACTTCAATGTGTTTAGTTCTTTGGTGTTGTACTATATTTTTTTTAGAACTAAAACAACTTTTATTATCATCAAAAAGGATGGTTCTCTAAGAAACATCTAAGTTAAGTTCTCCCAACAACCTTTATAGCTACATGGCTTCTTTGGTATCTTTCATAACACTTATTTACTCTGCTTTGGGAGAGGGAGAGAGAGAGAGAGAGAGAGAGAGAGAGAGAGAGAGAGAGAGAGAGAGAGAGAGAGAGAGAGAGAGAGAGAGAGAGAGAGAGAGAGAGAGAGAGAGAGAGAGAGAGAGTACATTGATTCCTACTATTCAAAGTGATAGCACCCACACCAAAATTAAATGCATATATCTATGATCTATAGTATTGACAGCATGGTCAACATCCCAATAACCATAAAATTTAACATTATTAATGGAAGAATAAACCAAACCAAAAATAATTATTATTTTGATATAAAATATAAATAATTTAACTAATTTTCAATGATCCAAATATGGATCCTATATAAATCTATAAGCAACATCATATGAAATATTTGACCTAATAATGGTTAGATAAATCAAACTAACAATAAGATATCTATATAAAGTAAGGTTTGCTTTTTTACATGTAGGTCTTAGATCAAGTTTAACACTAACTTAAATAATAGTATAATAATATTTACAATCAAGAATGTTAAACTTAACAAGAAGGTTATGAGCATACTGAGATTGTGATACAAAAATAAAATATTTATCTTAAAATATAATCATTCTTAAAAAAATGATGTAGAATACCTAAATCAATAATTTCAAATATTTGACTTAGTTTATCCTTATATTTATGAATTAAACTAGATGGATTTATACTAATCAACATATAATACGATTAGAATCAAATGACCATTTTCAACTTTAAAAAAGACATCATTATGTAAATAACAATTAGAAAAATCTAATTATTTGAAAAAATAAGTAATTTTATAATACCAAGATTGAGGATCTTCGTTTAAACCATATGAATATTTTTTTTAATTACATACACAATGTTTTCTATTAAGGTTAATGAAACTTTTAGGTTGAGTCAAATAGATTTCCTCTTCTAAATCACCATTTAGAAATGCATTTTTGACATCTATTTGGTGGATCACTCAATAATTTTTGTCTGGAAGTGCAATGATAAGTCTAATAGTTCTCATTTTTGCTATACAGAGAATAATTTTATACATATCCAATCTTGGGTTTTTGAGTAAACCCACATATAACTAATCTAGCTTCAAACTTATCAATTGAATTATATTTGATCTTATAAATTGACTTACAATTCATAAAATATGTTTTAGACAGAGGAAATTTGAATTGTGATTCAAAAAATGAAATTTAAAATTTTGAAAAGCTTCTACATCCATATAATGACTTTAATTTATAATTTAAAAAAAATAAAATAAGCCTTAGAAAGCCTTCACAGGCTCTAAAATTTGATAAACAGTCTTTAATTTCTTGTAACTAAGCCTTAATAATCCTCAAAATTATTTTTTTAGCTTAAAAAATAATTTCCAAAATTTTAATGGCCGATCCAACCATAAAAGTACCATACTACTATAAATAATGGCATTTAAAAATAATATCTAAATTCAAAAAAATGATTTTTGGTTGCTTGATAAAGAGTTTGTAATGTTTATTTGTTCAAATCTATAATCACCAGGCTCTACAAGGAACAAGGATGTCAAAAAATATTTTTAAATGAGTTCATATACCTCCCATGGCCATAAAAATATTTTTTATGAATGAAAATGAAATGATTTTCCTTGAATTTGATCAAAAACACTATTCTCGAAATATTCAAGCCTCTATAAGTACTCCAATACAACTCTAATCACACTTACCAATTCTCAACTCACCATAGACTCTGATTCCATGAAAGAATGCATGAAATATATAAAATGATATGCAAGAACATGGATCTATATACACATAATATTTTTGAAATGTTACTGATTACTGACACTTTGTATCTTATAAGAACCCATCGTGTCTCAATCTCTTTGAGTGCATGCCTTAAGGGGTGCACCGAGAAAGGGATGGGCAGACTATTGGTGCTTTGTAAGATTTTTATTCCTTTTTCTGCTTGTTATCTACACACTTGTCTCCTACAACTATTTGTCCTAAGCCTATTCTTCTCAGTTGAACCCATTCCAAACTTTTGATACATTTTATCTTCATTTTCCTTACCTTGATCCCATTTTGTCAGTTGATTATACAAGGTCTATTGGGTTGACCCTATACAGTTTGAGTTATTTTTACTTAGTAAATATTTTGACCTTTGACCAACCTAACTCATGACCTAGTGAATTATTGACCAAATTTGTACAATGTCAATTGGGTTTACCCTATCAGCTGACACTTTTAGATGGATTTAGGGTAATATCCACCTATATATACAAGTTTAATTCCCATTATTTGATAAAAAAGAAGTGAACAAAAATAAAGTGCAAATGCACATCTGCTTATTGACCACTCTACTTGAGAAGTAAAACTTAGGGTTCCATACTTTCTTTGTAGATACAAATCTTATCTTATGGAGAAGTATTTTGGATGCATTGATAGGTTTTGTAGCCTAGAGTTTATTTTTCTTTATTATCCTTACATACCACAACATTTTTTTACAAATCATCTTTTCTAAGGGAGAGATTGAGGCTCGATGGGTTTGTCTTCAAAGTAAGTATTCCTAACTTTATTTCTCATTTTGTAAGAGTAGATAGATTATGTAGCTCTTCTTCTCTTTCATGCATTATAATTCTATATACATTGATGTGATTATATGTCTTATATGCATGTTTAATTTATGTTTTATTTCTAACCCCCACATTGTGCCATAATCTTTGGTGAGCACTAGATTAGATTTACTTTATTGTTATTAACATAGGTGAAATATTAAAACCTAGGACCCCCTTAGGATTATTGAATGATTATGTTAGACTAGAGGGTTTGGAACCCTCCTTAGCATAGTGTATTATGATAATTTCTCCCCTAATCAAGTCTAGTAGAACCCCATATTGGTCATGTTTCTATTTAACAAATGTATTCCCAATCAGAAGTGTAGGTATGTTCTATCTTTTTTGATCCAAGATTAATTTATAGACAAGATGCATTTTTGATTGCATACATACTGGTGAACCTGATGTGAACTAACCCTTTCAAGATTTATTCACTTATTTCATTCTTTTATCATTATTTTTATTATATATTTCCTATACTGGGTCAACAGTATCAAATCAATTCAAATTTTTGTGTGTAGGTTCTTAGGTATAGGATATTAGATCAACTTAGTCGACCCAATATAGTTTTCTATGTTTTAGACATCAGGTTCAACATACTAGGTTAACCCAATTGACCCTATATATTTTTAAACATCCTATTTAGACTACTAGGTTGACCTAATCAACCCTGTATATTTTAGGCACTCAACAATAGGATTCTATAAAGGTAGATTCATCTAGTCAACCCTATTATCAATATTTTTAGGTATTTCTCAAGGTTATTTATAGTAATCTCACTTCTTTGTATCTTCAAAATCACCAAGGTTCCTTTCTATCCTTTCTCTCTTTATTTATAAACTTTTCTTTCATAGTTTACAGTCTTAAAAACTACCCTTATACAGTCAACTAGATCGACCCTGTCAACCTAGTTCTATATTTTGTGTGTTTTTTTATAATTGGATTGACTTTATTTACCCTATAAATTTTTATACCTCATTTTTATAGTAACGAGGTGATACTATCAACCATATTCTATATTTTGTGCATACACTATCAACTACATTGACATTTTACCTTATTTTAAAGCTAGAATAACCTTTATATGCTTGTAATTAACTCACACTTTCACTTCTTGTTGCTTTCATGCTTATAATAGAACACATATTTTAATTATGAGGTTTTCAATTTATCATTTAGTTTCACTATTTTCTATTTTGTTACATACATGATCAAATCACAAAATCTTTAACAATTGTCTACCCAAGGCCAATCTACATAGATTTCATCACCAAGGGGGAAGCCAACTTGGTTTTCTAGTCAAGTATAAACACATGGTCAATGGTATATTCTGGATAAGCACCTGATACCCTTATTTTTATGGTATGTGAAGTGAGGGGGTAGGCCCCAATACCAAGCTTGTATCATTACCAATACAAATCCTCTTTAGCCTAAACGTCCTAAAACCATCCTTTGATTTCTAGTTCCTTGCTTACAGCCAATTTCCTATCACATTTAAAACTATATTCTAATAATCTAACAAAATTTAGATTGACCATCTAGTTATCTTTTACTTTTCAATTTGATTGATTTCGCTTTACTCAATTATATTTTATATTACAAAAACTTACATTGACCAATGTTGGTTCAAGGATTTATGTTATTTGCCTCAATTGGATCAACCTCATTAATCCAATTAATTTTGTGTTTCCCTTTAGTTATTAATTTTATATGTACTTGAAAAGTTATTCTTGTTTTAGTGTATGGTTGTTTCAGTTGACACATTCTATTATAGACCATCTAATTTTTTCTATCTGCTATATTGGATCAACCTAGTTAACCCTATACACTTTTTTAACCTATGTTTACTATACTAGATCAACCCAATCAACCTTCTACTATTTTTAGGCCTTATTTTATCTATTGGATTGACTTAATTGATTGTATACTATTTCTACCACTTCTTTTTTTATTTATTTTACATTTCTCTTACCTAGTTTTAGTCCTGATCCTTCATGAATTTTCTATTTGAAGGCAACACTGAGTTGAATTCAACAACCATGATGAGTTTTATGAACCCTCATAGGGTCTCCCATATGAAAAGTATGGATCCTCTCTTAGATGATAAGAATCTTCACATATACATTCATAAAATGAACTATGGGATTCTTCTTAATACCTCTTCATAGCATAATCATCTCTTTCCCCTAGAAGACTAACCTAAATTAGAGTACACCCTTAAAATTCTCTTCTTTATCTCTGAATTTCCTTAGCATTGAGGAAAATATCCCTCTACCATTTACCATCTCCCACATTCTCAAATGGATTTAGAGGTACCACTTTCTTTGAATCTCAGCCTCTTCCCTTGATTATGACCCCTTCTCATATCATGACTTCTTCTTTAACTTCTTTTACCTCCATGCCTAGTATATCCACTAACATGGTAGGTTCTACATCTAGTGGGCCTCTTACAAGATCCACTATCATTAATCCTTCCACTGGTGCATTGTTTTCTACCCAAGGTAATCATGCTTATAGTTCTTCTTCTCATCCCTTCACTAGTCCATCTTTTGCTACATAAGAAAAGTTTTCACTAGTGATTCTCATTCTCATAGTTCCTCTCAATCTCATATCAACACCAATAGTGGTACCCAAGCCACTAATACCAATTCCAATACTAACTCTAATGCTTCAAATAATTTAAATCAAACCCACCAACTATTGTTACAAACACTTAGTAAAATGAATATCTTTCAATCTCATAATACAAATCGAATGATGAGAATGCAAAATCACCTTCTTCATCTTCAAACTCATCCTCAACCAATGACTTGGGGAATGCATAACCAAAATGTTCCCCCTCTTCCTCTTCAATATTCCCAAGGCAATCTCATTCCTCAACCTTCTTTGGTTAATAAAACCATCAAGCATCTTCAAAATGAGCCTCTTACCACTCAAATTGTTAATATTGATATAGGAGGCATCACCCCTATAATTTATTATAATGGATCAATTGATTTTACCCTTCATCTTAAAATATTTTTAAATCTTTATAAGGATTGGGTCAAAATGAACACTTTTTCCACTACTAAGCTTTTATCTAAAACCCTCACGATTGATGCCTTAGAACTAGTAAAATTAACTTAGAACTCATTCCATTTATGGTTTGGAAGATTTCATAAATGCCTTTAGTTTAAGAATTTCAAACTAGTGATCTTCTTGAAACTACTTTGGCCCACTTCATAAATTAAAAATACATTGAAAAAAAAACAACTCAAGATTCTGTTTAAAAGGTGGAAAAATATTTCAAACAAGTGTGAACATAACATGGTCGATGATAACCTTTTCCATCTCTTCACTAATGCCCTTTTTCCTAAATTAAAATATTGGGTCTACACTCTCTCTCTCCACATACTTTGGATGAGGATATTGACCAAGATAAACATCAATATTTCCTTATGCACTAATTTGAGCCACCCCAACCTTCTATGGTTCCTCATCTCTTACTTAAGAACAAAAATTATAATGCTACCAATGATGGTGTCATGGACTCTTATGACACCATTCACACTATCCAAGCTATCATTCCCAACCAATCTTTGGAACTGACTCTCCCTTCTCAATAACATACCAATCCTCATTTATCTTCACCAAATAACATTAATGTTCAAAAATCGCTATCCTCAGTTGAATTACTCAATCATCTATCTAGGACTCGTCAATGATAACTTGACCCTACTCATCCTATGAAATCTCGGTATGATCCTAACAAGTTTTTTTAGTTTCACGCTAGTTGGGGTCATTCTCATGAGACCTGTAGGTAGCTCCATAATTTAGTTATGGATTTTATTATTGGTCCTAATTTTAGTCATTATTCTATCATTCAAAGACATTAAAAAACCTATAACATTTCTTTTAAGGATCATGAATATCATACTAAAACTCAAGCCTTAAATCAAGATAATGCCCATTTGTTTATCTATAAAGACCCTCTTCCTAATCACCAACCTATTCAAGACACCTAAGATAAGCCCACCCCTTCCACTAACAATGTAGAAAGTCTTGTTGACCCCACTTCTGAAGAGAATGTAATTAACATGACTAATATGCAAAGGGTTGTTGCTTTCATTGATCCTCAACTTATATACACTCCACCATTATCTCAAAAAAAATTTGTTATCCAAGATTATTATCTGATTCATTTAAATGAGTTGGGGAAAGATGACCTTATAACCTTTGATGATCCAATTCCTAAGTCTCCCTTGGATAACACTTCTCATTCTATTTCTACCATTCCTCCATCTTCTAATAACAATGTTAATCAAACCTCTACAAAAAGTTCTTCTACCAGCTCTCAAAACTAACCTAAACCAACTATTTCATCTTTACAACACAATTTTAAAACTTGTTCTAAACCTTCTCCTTCTTATCAACAAAAATTTCAATACACTTCGATTCTTCCTTCTGAGGACCTTCTTAATCATTATACACCTATATCTAAAAACCTTCCCATGGGTTATGATGAGTGGGATCCTATTATGGATCTCACTAATCTTCCATCCCAAATTTTATTTATTGAGCTTATGAGGACCTCTCCATGTCATAAAAACTATCTTATACAACTCTTATTTGACATAAACATCCCTCATCCTCCTCTAGCAATGCGTGAAGTAGCCTTATTTAGATCTAAAAAATAGTATATTACAATAATGTGAAGACATGTCCATCCATGTTGACAAAACAATGGACACTTCTCTTTCCTTAAAATTTCTTATCATTTCTATGATTCCCAATGAGATTTTGCTTCATGTGGATGATCTTCCTTTGTTATTTAGTGTCCAAATAGATGATATCCAAGTTAAACATGCATTGATTAATGAGGGTTTTTGTACATGTGTTGTCTCTCTTGATTTCATTAAGACCCTTGGATATTTTGAATGCAACCTCAAGCCCACACATAGCACATGACAAGGATATGATAGAAGGCAAACACTGCCTCTAGGTTGTGTGTGGCTTCCCATTACTATCCCACCTATCACTATCCATGTGAAGGTGATGATATTTAACTTTCCTCTCTTATAATATCCTACTTGGTAGGTCATGGACTCATTATATGAGATCAGTTGCTTCTTCTATTTGCTAGTGCATTAAATTCCCTAATAATTAAGTCATTTATAGGATTCAAGGTGATACTAACCCTTGAAATATAAAATAATTCCAAGACCATGGTGTCTTCAAAATCCCTACTCTTGAACCTTTGCCTAGTGTTCTATTACATGAGTCTCAATGCTTCAATTTCTCCATCAATTCTACTCAAGGTTACAATGGTCATCCTAAACTCATTGGGAACATTCCTCCTAACCTCTTAGACTTTGATGATGATGAGCCTAATGAGATTAACTTTAAAAATAAAACTTATGATCTCTCACCTCATCTCATCTCATAGCTTTTGGCTTCTTTTCAACCTTGTTCTCGTAAACCTATTTGTGATGGGATTCCCATTGTCTTTGACCAAGACCCAACATATTATTCACCATACTTCATCAGATGACAAGGTCAGCCTTACTTACATCATTGACATTTACACACTAGATTATGATGATGGTTATTTCTTAGATGATCCATTCTTAGTTGGTCTTGTTCAAGCCCATAATGCTAAGATTATCTATTATCATTCTTATTTGTTTGATTCTTTTCATGTATCTTCCCATCTTTCTTCAATTATAGTTCTTAATTATAATATTTTTTCCTCTTTATAATAGGGTAGAGATGGTACTGACACCTCTATTTTTTTAATATCATCATAAGAGTATGCTCATAGATCATCTTAGACTAGGCCTTACCACTTTGTTAGGTAACCTAACCATCATAGTTGGTTTACCCCTAAGATGAGTGCAACCTTTCTTAGGCCTTTTGTAGATCTCACCCCTCCCATACTGGAACTTGCTTTAAAACCCATTCCTATTCATACTATAGTTTATCCCATTATTATTCCCACTATATTTGAGCATATTTATACATTTATTGTTGTTTATTCTATCCCTACTTCTGATCCCATCACTCCTTATATTGAGCCTAATTTAGTTCCTTCCCCACCACCACCCTCCCTTGGTGATGGTTTGCTTCCTTTGCCTAAGATGGCTCTATTACCCAAAAAATGGGTTTATGAGTCTTCTCTGGCTCCTTCCACTCCTATTACTTCTCCTCTTATGAGTGCTTATACTAAGACCACTCACAAGCATATTTTTTGATTCCATAGAGTAGATAATCATTCATCCACCCATTATCACAAGTTGTAAAAATATATTGATACTTTGTGTCCCTCTTCCCCTCAATCCTAAAAAAAACCATGCCTCCCCTAAAGGTTATACCTAAATATATGCCTAAGTATGGTGAGTTATATTTTATATGTAACCAATGTAGCACCCATCACACTAATCATTGCCACATCCTTTAGAAACACCTTAAGGATCACCGTAGAGCTGTTCTTAGACCTTCTACCATTCTTCACAAAGGTCATTCTTGCAAGAATGATACTCTTTTTTCTCCCATGGCTCCACCTCCTATGGTTACATCCCCTCTTATGGTCCCTTCATCACCTTATGTGTCTCTATCCATGACTCCTTCACCTATGGACCTTCCCTCACCTATGGATCTTTCTCCACCCGTGAGTCCCTCACCCATAGATCCCATTCCCCTAAATTCTCCCAATCATCATTTTATTGATTTCCCTCCTTATCATTATCCATCCAACATTCCTAATTTTTTTGTGGAGGAGATTAGATGAGAGGTATTTTCCTAGTTCTCACTCAAGATAGATGAGATATTAGCAGTAGTTTGCATCCAACTTCATAGAGATATATTTGATGTTTTGGACAATGTGTGTGGGTAGATTTATCAACATTTATGAGCACATTCATGGTGATTTTACATTTACATTTGGATTGGACATGTGCTCCAATCTTATCTTTATCTATCTATTATATCATTTGATATTATGTCAAATTCTTATTCATCTTACATTGTGATTTTAATTTTGTACCGTATATTGCTTATAATGTCATTTATGTTTGCCTATGGATATATTTATTTATCATTACTCTATTTTTTCTTCTTCCTTTCTTTCACATTCCTTTTTTGTGTCTTTATGATTATTTTCTTTCTTATCTCTATTTTTCATGGATAATTATCATTGTGACCTGGTTATATAAACACGGTTCCCTTTAGTCATTTCTTATTATCATGTGATTATTTAGCAAATAATTCATCTCATTATACACTCCTTATACCAGTCCACTTTGGATCTACTTATTCGCTTCTTCCCCTTTTCAAAAACTAAGCATATACATGGTTGAGACTTGAGATCACATGTTGGTTCATTGTTAAGCCTAAGTGTCCTAGTCAATCTTATCTTTGGTTACTTAGATTCCTTTAGCCTTAGCTTACGTATCATTCATGTGTATCACTCTATCTCTCATGATTGGTGATTCCAAATTTGTATGGAGGAGTAATCTTAAAAAAATCTTTAAAAACATTTAAAAGCCAAATCATTTATACAAAAGGAAAAAATATTCTTACAAGTCCAATCACACCAAAAGACATGATTCAAAGCACATCTCCTTATTCTAGTCAAAGATCAAACTCCACAGTTGGCCTCATGGTAGATCTGAGTTCCTTTAGTGAATAATAGGCTAGTAGATTAGAAAATGAGAATAAAATAATATTTTAGTGCTACCTACTTTCTCACAAAAGTACCCAATCTTCATAGTAGACCGATGGATCTATAAGGGGTCCTGAGGAATGGGGAACATATCATGGGAAGGTAAGTCCATTTTAATTTTTTTATCCCAATATACCTTCATGAATTGATATTAGTATCACACTTATTTACATACATAGCTTATTTTTTAATAATGAATAGGGTTCTTTTGTACATTGATGGTCACTAGTCACTTAGTGTAATTTCATGTCCTTAGTATGCCTCCTATCTCCTAAGGTCTTCTTATAAGATGCCTAAGTTATGATTTTTACATTCCCTACATTCCTCATATTTCCTCTTGAGAAATATTTTTTTGTTCATTGATGACTCCCCTTGGGATTCCATTTGTGAGTTACATTGTAAGACCATGGATAAGACCTAGCCATCCTCACAAATTACCACATCCTACCTTCTTATTACCCACATCCTTTATTTACCTAATTTTCACATCTATTCCACCTTAGTGGTGTTATGTTTTTGAGTTACAATGTAAGACCATGGATAGGATCTAGTCCTCCTCACAAAATTTTCCAATAATCCAAGTCAATCAAAATTGCATGTGTCAAATATGAGATAAGATGTGATTGATTATGAATTTTCATGTCATTGACATGCTGCCCAACTTGATTTAGTATGTTTTATGCTTACTTCATTTCTTTTTTCACTCTTATTTTCCTATTTTTTTAGTGCATGTAAGAATATAACCATTTCTTGAATTTTTTCATACTTCCCAGTTTGAATTACTTTGATAAATTTAAGACTAGATTTTTCTAATTTTTTTTTCTCTTATACTTCTCAATGTTATTTAGTATGATTGAATGTCTTAATTTGATTTATTTTTATACCATTTGTTCCGTTTACGCTATCTTCCATTTTATTACATTATTTTCATACTTCCCAAAGTGATATAGTGTGATTTTACTTATTCTTAATTTGGTTCCAATCTTTCACTTGGTTTTAAAATAAATTTATTTTTACCATCATATTTACCACCCTTGGTTCATTATACTTAGTCATTTTCTTCTTATTACACATTTCCTAATGTGAAATAGTGTGTAGTAAATTTTTGATTGATTATATTTTACCAAGTCATTTTTTCCTATTTCTTTTTAACCATGCATGTGTTATGCATAATGATAGAAAAGAAACTACACCTCATATATTTCTTATAGCATATACAACAAATAGATAAATACATGTGCTAGAAATAAACATATCTAAAGCATAAACAACACAACCATAGTGACAACTTATATAACCAATATCCAAAATGCCAAAATAATCCATATATATATATATATATATATATATATCTTAGACAACCTTGTTAAATAATTCTATTTGGAAGGGTCAAATTGAGGCATCTACAAGTAGCATGGCTAGGCCATGAGATAGGCAGTATGGGGCCCAACCATAGAGCTAGAACATTGTATATGATTGTATTTATTATATCAAACTCATGAATATATATATATATATATATATATATATATATATATATATTCATGAGTTTGATATAAACAATACAATCATATACAATGTTCTAGCTCTATGGTTGGGCCCCATACTGCCTATCTCATGGCCTAGCCATGCTACTTGTAGATGCCTCAATTTGACCCTTCCAAATAGAATTATTTAACAAGGTTGTCTAAGATCTCATACCCAACACCTACCCCTATAAATGAGATACCTAAGCTTACACCTATGCCAACTAGGTTAAGGTTACCAGATGTGTGTCTCTCTCTTGCTCTTGTATCACTCTATCTTGAGCATGTGCCTATGTCATCTATGTCACTATAGCTAGATATATAGCTCTATCCTCTACCAAGGATTACCATGTTCATGTCTTGACTACACCCATCTTTGATGGTGTCTTCACCTTCTCTTTACATGTTTGTATCTACCTCATTCCCTCTCCATCTAGTCTAAACTATCTCACCTGACCTAGGGTAGATGGTATCCTGGGGTCCTCTAGTGTAGCAGGGTCATACAAAATCAATGCCTCATCTAGGACACAATGGAGTGCTCCCCTCACAAGGGACCTCCATCTGATCTCCTTGTCCTCTGCTACACCTATAAAAAATAAACCAGATAGATATTATATCACACTTATATCTCACAATCTATCTATCTCTAGTATATTTCAAAATAAACTTAAACAAAATTCTAATCATCTTTTCTCACTTGTCCATGTATTTGCCACCATAGTCTCACCATCTACATGACCATGAAGCATAGTCTCTCCATTTGGGAGGCCTCCAAGAGCATCCTCTCTTGATCACCTCCTAAAATCAAATCCTACATTTATCACTTGAGTTTGTCTCAACCTATGCCAAATGGCTTCTCTATAGTCTAAATCTACCCTAGCCCACATGTTGGGTCATCTAGGATATCTATAATCTTTATTATCTCTTGTTTCCTCCATCAACATCATATCCTTAGTGGTCACTACTCCTATTATGGAGCTGGTGGTGGTACCTACGATACTCCCACCTCTACATCCATATCATTTTGCTTTGCTACCTATCATGCTCGACCAGTCCATGGTCTTTCATGATGTGGCCTGAGTGTCAACTTTTCCACTAATGGCCATATCCCTCCTCTACCCCATGACTCTTTAACATGCAGAGCCCAAACCATGAGCACCTCCATGACTCTCTAACATGCAGAGGTAATCCCATCTACCTTGGTACTCATGCCACTGAATGTGGCTCTATTCACCATGTATAATGTCATATCACCTCCATTTGAGTTAGAGCTAGTACAAATATGTCCCATCTTGACAATGTAGTCATTATGTGCCCATAAGGATAACATACTATGTCTACCCATCTCACCATTCATAGTGATGGCATGTGGGCTACAACCCACACTACTTGGTCTTATCTCCATCACAATACCTAAGGTGACCTATCATTGATAACATGGGGCAACCCAACCAACTGATACATAGGAAACCTCTCATAAATCTATGCCATCGGTAAAATAATTATTCCAATAAACTTCTACTCTCTGACCATCACTCCATACATGTCATGTATAATATGGACCTAGATGATGTATCCTAGATCATATATTACTCTCTCCTCTAATATCATCTAGCTCAAGTCTATCTCAAATAGTGGTACCTTACTATCTGATTTGTGGCATAATCTCATGTTTTCATAAGTCCTATCACAACCTTTCTGATATCCAAAATCTATGAGGTATACATGTCAAATATATTCACTCTATGGGTTGCATCTATCATCTCTAAGATTATAGCCCATATGTCTAAGACTCTCCTCTCCTCATCACTATCTAGTATCCTAGTCATCATAGGTGTCCCTATTATTTGTAGTCCTAAGATGGCATGTACATCCTACACTGTGATAACCACCTCTATCATATCCCATTCCACCTCCCACCTAAAGGTGTTAATCAACCATTTCTATCATCCTAGGAACATGACTAACAAATTTGAGCTCAAGGGTATCCTGCACATATTTATTATGCCACCTAGTCCTTTATAGATCAATATCACCCTATCTCCTATCATCAGATGTTCTAATTGATCTATTAATCATGACTCATCTACCAATCACCAAAATTTGGGTTGTCCTTACAATCAAGAAATAATAAAAGATGGATTAGATCATCCATGTCATGTATAATCAAAATACATTATTTTTAAAATGTTAATAAAAAATAAGCTTAAACCATTTTAATTTATTCATTTTTACCTATTTTTATCCTACTCACCCTTTTTAGCCATTAGTCAGTCATTTTAGGTCATTCTAGCACTCTTTCAGCCATTTACATGCATTTCCATACTATTCTAGTTCTTTGGTCAAAATAGTTTGACTAACATCTCCCTATTTTTAGCTTGGTTGACTTCAAAATCTAAATCAACCCTCTTATTTTCTTCCCCCTAGTACTATGTTGTCATTATAGAGTTTTTAGATCAGTTGGCAAACTATACTAGATCGATAGTCTACAAAATATATAGGATCAACACATACCTACTGGGTCAGCAGTGTGGATTTTACCAATTTTTAGCCTTGGGTTGATTGGGTCGACCTAGTTGTTTTTCACTACCAACACCTTACATTCTATAGAAAAATTTCCTTCTGGTAGTTTTCTCCCCAAACCCTTCAAACCCATTTCCTTAATTAGGTTTTCCTACCCATAGCATTTGATCTGATTTCATTTTAACCTCTTGAAAATGCTTAAAATTATAAATTTCTAAAAATACACTTAAAACACTAAAATATTCAAAATTGGCTTAAGATTCTTAGTTACTTACCTGTGTTGTACTCGATGTCGCCTCTGGGTGTCCCTCTCACCTAGCCTATCATCTCCTCACCATCCTAGCTCATTTTATTTCTCAGAGCTCTTTTTCTCTCCTTCACACGTCAAAAAAAACAAATGACTTTCATTTCACCCTCTTCAAAACCACTTTTCAAAAATTCAAATCTTTTAATTATTTTCCTACAGATTCTTGATTTTGCCTCTATATTTGGTTTTACTCATCTATTTTGCAAATTATAAAATCTTCTAGATTCATGATGAAGTAGAGAATATTTTCCACTATCATATGCCTATATTCCAATAAATTTGATTTTTGGTTATTTTTGGCTCTAACTTCTAAAATTTCATCTAGTGTTCATCACATTCGATGCCTTCACTCATCTTGCAGTCTACTTCTTTATCTACAACACTAAGGTAAGTAAATGTATGTGTTTTTTAATTATATCCTTTCTTTTATCTTATTTTTTGATTGTTACACTTTACTTAGCATCAGTTTTGTGTGTTATCATGCTATATTTCCTAAAACACCATCCCATGTTACACTCATATTATGCATGATGAGCTTTGAGTGGGGCATATGTATACACATAATATTTTCAAACTTTAACCAATTAGTGACACTTTGTATCTTATAATAACCCATAGAGTCTCAATCTCTCTAAGTTCATACCTTAAGGGGTGCATCAAGAAAGCGGTGGGTAGACCATTGGTGCTCCGTAAGATTGTTGTCCCTTTTATCACTTGTTATATACACACTTTTCTCCTAAAACCATTTACCCTAAGCTTGTTATTCTCAGTTGAACCCATTCTAGACTTTTGATACATTTTATCTTCATTTTCCTTACCTTAATCCCATTTTGTCAATCGGCTATACAGAGTTAAATAAGTCAACCCTATATAGTTTTGGGTTATTTTTATTTAGGAGCTATTTTGACCTAGCTAGGGACCTAGTGAATTATTGACCAAAATTGTACAGGGTTGACTGGATAGACCCTATTGGTTAACATTTTTTAAAGGATTTATGGTAAGATATACCTATATATACAAGTTCATTTCCCACCATTTGATAAGAAAGAAGTGAATAAGAAGTAAGTATAAATGAACATCTACTTATTGACCATTCTACTTGAGAAGTAAAACTTAGGGTTACATACTTTCTTTGGATATATGGATCTTATCTTGTACAAATGTCTTTTGGATGCATTGATAGGTCATGTATCCTAGAGCTGATTTGTCTTTGTTATCCTTACATACCACAACAATTTATTATGAATTGCCTTAGCCAAGGGAGAGATTTAGGATAAGTGGGTTCATCTTTAAGGTAAGTATTCCTAACTTTATTTCTCCTTTTGTAATATTAGATAGATAATGCATTTGTGCCTCTCTTATATACATTGACATGATTATATGTCTTATATGCATGTTTAGTTTTAGTTTTGTTTCTAACACCCCACATTGTGCCACAAGATTTGGTGAGCACTAGATTAGATTTACTTTCTTATTATTAGCATATCTGAAATATTAAAACCTAGGAGCCCCTTAGGGTTATTTTGTGATTTAATTAGATTGGAAGCATTTTAACCCTCTTTAACATAGTATATTATGATAATTTCTCCCCTAATTAGGTCTATCAGATCCCCATATTGGTCATGTTCCCACTTAACAAATTTATTCCCAATTAGAAGTGTAGTTATGCTCTATCTTCTTTGATCTAGGATTAATTTATAGACATGATGAATTTTTGATTGCATATAGGATCTAGATGGGAGAATATAAGCAAAGCACACATGGAGCACACAAATCAATGTTTGACATAAAGATACTATGGGAAAACCTTAATGAGGTGAAAAAACCCACCAAAGTGATATTTATATATTAAGAAACAAAATTACCTCAACACAACTTTTTTATCACTTCCTCTCTTCTAAAATAACCTTCACAAAACCTTAAGTGAATTCAAATGAATAACCAATAGGGGTTAAACCTATTTTATAGTGAAATTTGAAGGGAGGTGACCATTGTGAATAATGGGTCTAACCATCTTGAAAAAGGCATTTAATAAAACATCAACAATTTATTAAATAAATATAATATTGTTATTTATTTACACGAGGTTTCTACTTTGTGTTAATAAATAATATATTATAGTTATTTAATAAGTTACTAATATAAGTTAAGGGTTAAATAATCACCACTTAGACATTAAATACTCTAACATAATGCACATTAGCAACAGTAATTCGTGTCAAACATTTTAAGAAACATGAGAAATGTTTTTATAATTTCATAAACAAGCATCACTAAAATCTTGACAAAATGTCAACATAATTTAAGAATCAAAGTTAAAGGAAAAATTTACTATACAACCCTCAATGTGGAAAATTAGGTTTTAAAACATAATTTCTATTGGTCATCATATACAAAACATATTAATAAAATTAAAAGGAGAAGTCAATTTTTGGTAAAAAATATTCTTTTTTTTAAATTATGAAGAAAGGTTTATATGTATTGGAATAAGCCTTATGTTCATATGTGTTTTTGTAGGATGAATAAGATCACACTCTCTTGCTTCTCATATATAATGTACATTACTATAAACATGTTGTAGTGCCTAAATGTAGTTAGTTGGGATGTGTTGTCATGCCAACAATTAGGTGGAATATATACAAGGGTAAGTGGTCAACAACTTGAATAGATAAATAGGAGATTTTTTGAAAATATTAATTATGTCTTTAAATATTTGATTGTGTGTTAGTGTATAAAAATAAATTTGGCCACTCGTACTTGATAATGCTAATTTTTTATAGCCTAAACCTTATGACTTGCATCTAATTGCATGAATATTATTCACCATTCTTCTAATACTTGTATGAATATTTGGGCTCAAACCTTTATTTGTCATCACTACTATATATAAATTTTAAATTCAAATGCTCAATCTACTTAAAATTAATTTTAAATTATCTCTAGTTCATGAAACATGTCCCTTATCCTTTAGGACAAGTTTTCATTATGTGTACATGAACACTTTACACTCTTGTCCACTTAAGTTGGTTGTCCCTTGTGACAAATAATGGCTAGTTTCTAAACTTCAAAACATTATTTTGGGTCTTTCCACACATTTTACATGGTCTACTTAAGAAATTTATTAAATTTATTTCCTTTAAATAAATATCAAAGTTCATTCACTTTCCCTACTTACCATTCACTTCTCTCAATCTTACACACTATTGTACATTAAGAGAATCTATCATATTCTTACCAAATTAAATAAAATTCACAAGAGTGATAATCTAAGTCAAGAACATTCCAAACCAAGTCAAGATGTAGCAATGTCAACTATCAAATCCATATTATAGTTGTATACATAGTCAAAGGAGATGATTGCATATCACTCTAGGTGGTAAAACTACAAAGGCTTGATTTACCTCCATAGAGTATTAGATATGTAAGAGATGGTAAATCATGAAAGGGGTTTTTAAGGTCAATTAAACCCATTACACTTCTACTTTATTTTACATGTTTTCAAGATATAAAAGTGAATTTTAGGTTTTAAATATGAAAGAAGAAAAAACAACAATTTATACACAATCCAATATAATTTGTGACATATAATATTTTTTATTATATGCATGCATAGAAGGTGCAACAATAAAATTTTCATCATATTCAACCGAGATAAGTATACAATTAATGAAATGGAGTGGCTTGCTCTATTGTCTACATACAATGGTCATGTTCATTATTTCATTTCTGATTTTACCTCTAATATGTCATTTGAATAATTATTTTTCTTTATATATTTTTATATTAGTGAGTCATCACAATCAATGGACATGATCGGTATGCAATGCAGTCCACTTACATTGGACTTGTCAAGAAGGGATTTCTAACTTTGTTCTTGATTTTGAGCATGTATAGTCAAATATATTTGTGATTTTCACTTTTATATAGTTACAAAAATCAACATAAGTATATGTTCAAGATAATTATATCACTTCTTATGTGTTTTCCAAAAATAATGCAATTTGTCAAAATAAGAACTGTTGATTATTCTACATATCTAGCATGATAATATTGTCTAATTTTACACCTGTAATCAAATAAACATTAATTTTTAAAATAAAACATATGGTAAATAGTAAGATACCATTTTTTTATCTATATTTTAATGTGCTTTTTAATGTTCAAAGATACCCTTCATGTTTCATTAATCCAAATTAATGGTGGCATCAAAAATATATTTAAAAAATATAATCTATATATGAGCTCATAATCTATTAGAGATGGTTTGATATCAAACTAAGCTAATGGTCATCTAATGATTTCAAGGTGAGGAAATATATATTACAATCTTGAAGAAGGAATTTCATGAGAAACTACATGAAAAAACTCTAGTCAAGGTTAGCATTAGATCAAGGTAGGATCTATAAACATTTTTATTTCCCATTAATAGTATTGTAAGTAATTATTATATCATTATTTATTTTTAGTATTACATTGTTTGAAGACATGGAATCATTGACTTATTGTAAACAAAATTTATTTAATGACCTTTAGTGTCATCTAAAATTAAATGACTTTAGATTCAAATAACACATATTATGTTTCAAATGACTATAACTGTTGTTCACGATTTAGTGTATGATGAAACCAAAACTAACAAATAAATTTTTCAATAGACATATTTTTTTAAGAATTTGTTAAGAACTATTATTTATTGATTATTCATGAATGAATTAAGATAATTAATTAAAATTATTTAAATAAATCAAAACCTAGATTGTATTTGACATGAAAATTAAAGAAAAATTAAAAAACTACATAAAGTTAACTGACCTTACTATCTTTAGGAATTTTTACATGCAAGCTCATAAGGACCTAAAAATAAACACTTATCCCATACATACCAAAGTTACTCTAATGAAAAAAATTCAATTCATGTTCATTTCTAGTTATAAATATATCAAATTTTAAAAGTTTGAAAATCATCAAAAAAAAAACCATAGAATGCAATTTCAAATGCTTAGATGGTCACTTGTGGCCTTAAAATCTATGTGGAAATATAACCTAACTAGATTTTGTGGGTTATGTATGCATTATCCTATTCGATATATTCATTAATAAAAATAAAATATTAAATGGGTTACTAGATAAAAATATTATGGCCTATGTTTCACGTAAATTTTACTTTTTTCTTTATAAAAAATTTGTAAAACTTGAAATAAGGGTGAGGTTAGTAGAACCTATGGATAAGAAAGCACTAATAAAATGGTTTATTAGTTAGGTAGGTAGGTAGATTGCCTAGCAAGCCAAATCCAAGAAGTACATGGTTTTTTTGGAGGCTATCAATCCACCTTTTAAGGCAAAGTAATGTTGATAAATTTGATAATAAGAGAGGTTATATAACATAAATGAAATTAATCGATCAAAATAAATAAATAATTTTCAATAAATAATGCATTTTAACAAAATAACATTAAAATAAATGTTGAACTATCAAGGCATGGTTTAGGTGTGGTCAGATTATTGTTCTTAACTCTATATAGTGACAAGGATGAAGAAATGGGGTTTTTGGTTGAGGTTGGAAGGTGTTTTAAAGCTTGTTTTTTTTATTAAAATGATTTACATAGTGACCATCAGAAGTCAAGGTTGATTGTCAACAATTAAAAGGTAATTATTGGTGGTAGTTGATAAGTGACCATTGGTAATCAAGGTTGACCATCAATGGTTAATAGGTAACCATAAACAATAGATGATAAGTGATAATTGGTAGTTAAGGTTGACCAGTAGTGGTTGATAGGTGACCATCAGTGATGGTTGAGGGTTAACTATCACATGTGATCAAGGGATAACTATTGGTGGTCGATAGGTGACTGTCAGTGGTGGTCAAGGGTTGATCATTAAATGTGGTTGAGGGTTGACCATTGTTAGTTGATAGGTGACCATTGATAAAGGTCAAGGGTTAACCATCACACATGATCGAGGGTTGATGGTTTTTGGTTGATAGGTGACCATTACAGTCAAGGGTAACCATCGACAGTCACTGTGGGTTTGGATAGATTACTAGTTCTAGATAGAATAGCTTATGGGTTGGTTACATAAAGGTTTTTTAGGTTACTATAGCTTGGTTAATGGTCATGAGGGAAAGAAAGAGCCTCATAGGTATCAAGGGTAAATGTTTGGTACTCAAGTGGTTGAGAATGGTTAGAGGGTGTTTTTATGGAAGAGGTAATCTATGGAGTTGTAGAACTACTAGAACTAAATAACTATAACTTAAAACAATAACAATATACTTAGATTTTGGTTGATAGTTGATGGTTTGAAGAAGTCTTAGAGCTAGGAATCTTTTCAATATCCTATGCCTACCTTATTTTTCTTCTACTCTGATTCCCCCATATAAGTTTTCCCTTTGCACCTCTTCTTCATATCTTAATATAGAGGAAAGGAAGTGGTGAAATAAAGAGTTTAACAAGCTATCTAACAAGTTCTCTAAATTTATCCTAATCATGTATTTATCATGTGAATGGTGGATCAAATAGCTATAAATAAAAAAGTAAGCTAGAGTTTTAGTTGTATTTAAATCCTCTGATGGTTAGGGTCAAATCATTGGTGGTAAAGGCTGACCATCGATGGTTAATAGGTGATAATTAGTGGTGGTCAAGGGTTAACCATCATATATGATCGAGGGTTGACTATTAGTGGTAATCAAATGCTAACCATCACATACAGTCAAGGGTTAACCATTGATAGTTAGTAGTTGACCATCTATGGTGGTCAAGGGCTAACCATCACATAAGGGTTAAGGTTTGATCATTTGTGCTCAACAGGTGATCATCAATGGTAGTTAAGGGTTGATCATCACACATAATTGAGGGCTAACCATTGTACATGGTCAAGGGGACATAGTCAAAATTGGCTACATTTAGCCATTTTCACTAATGACTGGTGGGGTAAATAATTAGGAAATGATCCCAAAGGGGTCAAAGTTTGGCCTAAGGATCAATGCAACATCTAGAACCATAGTTTATGGTTATCTAGTATCTATATTTTACCCCTTTTTGTCGTATAGTTTGTATTAGCAATCTACAAAACAAAAATGGAAGGTTAGTAGAAGTTTAAATTCCTCAAGTATGGGAGGAGGTGTTCCCCCTCAAATTAAGAATCAATGATGTGAAACAAATTTGGGTCTAGGTTTGATAAGTGGATGACAAAATGGGTAAGATAGATGGATTAGTAAAATAGGTCACTGCAAGGAAGCTAAGAGATAAGTCAACTAGGCCATAGTATTACACAGTTGATATGGATGCACTTATAAACTCAAGTAACCATATAAAAGGTTATTGTGTTATCAGGGGTCTACAAAGTGGGTGATCTTGAGAACATGGATTAGGTCTTAGGTTTGATAAGTTAGATAGGTGGGAGATAAGGTTGGTTTGGTTGATTGGGTATTTAAGCATAAATAGGTCCATAAAATGTAATTAAGTGTGATATCATAGATCGTGCATAGACTAAGTTTCCATAGTTGAGGTAGGTGGTAAATTAAGCTGGGTAGTAGAAGGAAAAGTGATAAGTGGAATAGGTGACTACATCTAGGCATGGTAGTTATGGTTACACTCGTAAATACAAGTATCTTAAACAAGGTCAATATGTTCTTAGGTATCCAAAGTAGGATGTGATCTTAAGAAGACAAAATGGTTGTACGTGTTTGGACCATAAAAGGGTCATGCTCTAAGGTACCTAAATGGTTGGACACAAAAGGTAGTGCAAAGTTATAAAATATGGTAAGGTAGGTATGTGGTCAAAATGACCAAGGTAAGGTTTGGTCATAAAAAGTGCGAAAGGTGGGTCAAAATGATCAAGTTGATGTTAATTGGTTTGGTCAATTGGTTGGTGGAGAATAAGGTGTTCTCTGATAAGTGTATGGTTGTGGAGAAAAAGTTGATATCTAATAGGTGTATGGTTGTGGTAATGTTGTGTTTGTTTGTAAAGATTTGGTTGGTGGTGTTCAAATTGGTTACCCCATTTGGTGGAAGGGTGCAAATTAGGTGGTTGGGGTTTCAATGAATCAAAGATGGAAGACACATGTCTTCTCAAGTGGTCATGAAAGTAGAAGGAGGTTGAAATGCTAAGATTGACAAAGACCATAATGGCAAGATGGGTGGGCTTAAGGATATAAGCTCATTTCATTTGTATTGGTGTTAGTTTGTTGGTGAAAATAAGTAGCTTGATCACATAGTGTCAAGTAATCTGAAAAACCCTTGATTTGGTAAAGGGTAAAATGTGGAGATGAATGGTAAGTGGATTAATGGTAATGTAACCTTCTTGTGGGGATGGCTTGCCCCTTTTGTAGGTGACCTAAGAACCATTATAAATAAGTCCATTCTCTAAGTTTGGTGTAGACTGATTAAGGAGGGAAGTCTATAAATGTTGCATGAAAGTAGGTTGAAGTTTTCTTGGGATTACTTTGTTTTTGACTTTTAACTTTAGGTCTTTTTTATGCTTTTATCTGATGGGTTTGATAAGTTGATTGGTGTAGGAAGCTTCCAAGTGTTTGCTTATTTTAAAAATGTTTGGCTCAACCATACTTCAAGGGAGTGGTCTAAGATTTGGATTTGTTTATGTGTGATAGTTGTCCTTCAAGGGAGCAATCTACCTTGTTAATCAATTTTTAGTAGTTTTGGGTAGCTATCCTTCAAGGGAGTAGTCTAAAATGCTAAATATCTCTTACCTAAGTGATATATGATATCCCAAATTCTAATCGTATGCTAGTTTAGACATGGACTAGTCTATATAGGCTGAAAGGCTTTCCTTTATGGAGGCAAAACCATAACACAAGAAGATTAATGATGGCCAAAAGAGGTTTAAGCAATAATGACCTTGGGGATTCATCCCATAAGGGTTGAAAAGTGTCCATGATAATCATGCCATAGGTAGAAGAGATGTGGTACCCATGCTTAGGATTAGGCTAAGGTTGTGACAGATAATCACATGATCTTGTTCTAATTGGTTGTCCTTAAAATAAAGAGATGAAGGTGGTTAAAAATAAGGGATGAGTTTAAGTTAGACACAAGATGACTAAAAACTTATTTTAACAAAATAATGATTACAAAAGCAAAGCATTGAGGGGTTTAGGTTTTAATATACCCCAGATCCACACCAGCATGTAAATGGTTTGAGCCAATAAGGAAATAAGAGGTCCCTTAGCTACTTTAAGATAATTGAATAGGAATGGAAAAGATGTTGTATGGACAAAGTAAAAAGGAAATGTTGGCTAGGTGATGGTGGATAAAGTTTAGTTAGCAACAATTTTGGTTGGTTTTTGGTTTGGTTAGGTAGGTTTAGGTGATTGTTTGGGTTGGTTTACTAGGTAGGTGTAAGCAAGTTAGTGAAAATTCAAGGTTACAAGTAAGGTTTTGGTTATGATAGTAACTACTGGTGGTTAGTAGTAGACTGGTGATGGTTCACCAAAGATTACTGATGATCAAGATTTGAAAGGTAAAAGAGGTATAAGGGCAGATTGTTGATGGTTCAATAATGACTACCTTTGATTGAGGTTTTAAGAAAAATGAGTCTAAAGGGTGTGATTGACATTAAAGGATTGCTTAGATTTGAGATTAAAGGTTAGGTTAAGGTCAATTTTGGTTTAAGTTTAAGGTTGGTTTGGTGGTAATTGATATTTGATTACTTATAGGTGAGGTTGTTTTTTTATAGGCAAGGTTGAGTTGATCATAGGTGCTAAGGTTTGGTTGGGTCATAGGTGAGGTTGGGTTGATCATAGGTTATACTGGGCTATGGGTAAAATTTCAATGCCAAAGTGAAGGGTGAATTTGTTGAAGGTGAGGTTGGAAAATTATAAATGGTTAAAGCCTTTTGGAAGAAGAGTTATCACAATTAATTTTTACATGTATGGTGAGGATGTTGGTGTTGATGTAGGTTTTATGCACACCAAATCTATAATGAGGTAGACTTTTACATTTGAGTATCTCAATGGAGGTAAATTCCACTTTAGGGCATGAGTTATAGGTATGCAATCTTTGAAAACTTATTGATAGAATAGCGGGTAGGGTATGTAGGTTGGTAATAATGTTTTTAGATGGAGGTGTGGCTTTCTAACAAAGTGAGTTCTTACATGAGTCAGATGGGTGGCTAGATTATAATCTTGAGTGGGTAGACCTTAATAAAAATTTTAAAAATAGAAGGTAAGGTAGGGTAGAACATAATACTCTGTGGTCCTTAAGAATTACTCCCCTGGTTGATTCCTGAATAGACTTATGCTTTCTCAAACCAATGTCTATTGCCAGTAGCAAAATCACACAAGCAATCAAACATGGCTTAGAAGTCTATGGGAATAAAGATGTAGGAATTTCACACACCTTACATAAATATTTCCCCTTTTAGGGTACTTACTACATACCCTTGATCAGGAGATTATGGCTCAGGCAAGTGAACTATCTGAGGTAGTTGTTGCACACACACAAAAAACTACACCAAAAAAATCATAAATACACATTCAAAAATATGATTCAAATAACCTAACTCACTTTATTGATATATTTGCTTATATTTTAATAGATATTTTACATCTTAAGATCAACACGTCAATCAATAAATCAAGAATCTACTCATAGATATAGCACATAAAATATTTTATGAAACACACAACCATGGAAATAACAATCAATTACATGAAATGGGAAAGAAAATACTCTAACACTTTGCTGACAATCAAAATTTATCACTGCTCTATATTCCAAAAAAAATTGACAAATATAAAGTTGAATGGTACAATTATATTTATATATCTTAGGGAAGGGGTAACCTCATCCTCTAAGTCTATGCATGATTGTTAAATGTGGTGGTTAGAACGTGTAGTTCTAACTATGGTCTAAAACCATCTTAAAAAGCTAAAAATGCTATAAATAGACAAATTAACTTCACAAAAGTATGTAACGTGTGCATGTAAAAGAAAATATAAAGTCAATTTTATAATGATTTGTCTAATTACAAGGATAATATAAATATACATGCCACTATAGGATTTATACATGTATAAGGCTAAGGTTGTGTTGTCTAATGTGTTGCATGGGATTTAGTAGGATTGGAAGTCAAACTAGAAGTTGAATATATAGCAACACTGCTAGAAGTATGCTTGTTTTTTGCCTCATTATCCTCATAGACTTTTTATGCTACCTCATGCTATTGGAAAATAATGTCTAAGTTAAACAATGATGGTTGATGGAGTCTCTTGGTTTGCCTGAGGATTCTTGCATGTTCATCTTTAGTTAACTAGAACTTACTCCTAAAAATCTCAACTTCGGTCACCTTCCTCCTAACTTTACTTAAATCTGAGTCTATTCTTTCTATTTCCAAGCATGGTACTCTCTGTTTGAATTTCTTGGTGGCTTCCTAGATAATTTTATCAAAATTGATTCTATTAATCAATTTTCCCATAGAATCTCTTGCCTTAGACAATTTTAGCTCATTCAAAATTTGGAAGAGCTGACCCTGATGTCCCTGGTACTCTAGAATTAAAGTCATAATTACTTTTAACCTCTTTTTTACCTCCCCATGCCTGATGATAACCATATTTATGGCATTATATGCCTTGAGTGTGTTCATTAAGTCAAGATGGCTATATAATGAGTTTCCTATGTCGACAACTATCATTTTAAGCTTGGAACTATCTTGAACCAAAGAGCTACATAGTTGATTTTCTTGGTTCACATGAGGTGTCATCTCATATTTCATAAATTTCATGGCCTATGAGGAATTTTAACATTTAGATGTGGCCTTCCCAACCTCATCTTCAATACCCATAGGAATATGCACTATGCTAGATTATTTTCTAAGCTAGTCAATCTATGCTTACGATTCCTATACCTCCTCTTCTAGCTTCATTTTAGCTAACTTCATGCATTCATGAATAGCCACCATAACATCCTTGTGTTTTTTAGCAAGGTTTGAAAGATTCTCTTCATATACAGACTACCTTAGATGCCTATTCTACCTCTTACTGAGGAAGAACACCAGTTGTTATTCTTCAAGGATGATGACTATACCTTGGTCATCTTCAAGTTTTCTCTTCTTTACTCTTTATATTATACCAGTTGGGGGGTCAAAAAAATTGTACATAGAGGGGAGCTTGGTAACCTTATAACTTGAAATTTGAGAAGATTGACTCCTCAAATCTATGACCCAAGGTAGAATGTTGAGGCTTGTATTAGTGGTTGTAATAACAATATCTTTCTTATACTCCTCTTCTACTTTATTATGCTTCTTACTTCCTTTATCAAGACATTAGGAAAGGAAGGCCATATTATCTTTGACTAATCCACACCTCTAACTTAAGGGAGTGGGTGGACTACAACTATTTGAGGCTTGGCCTTCCATCTCCTACTTGTTCTAGTTATTATGGTTTCTTCTACGAAATTGGAAGTAAGGAGTGGAAGAGAGATCTATGTAGACTAAACATGAAGTTGGGGGGTGGTCAGAGTGGTTTGCACTTTCCTAGTTGCCTTCTTATTTTTGAGAACTCTCATAGTATAAGTGCCAATGGGTACAAAAGGAATAGCCATGGTAAATGGTTTGGTATTGATAACAAAGGGATCAATGGTGGTTATGTAAATGGAAGGAATGGACGTAGAGGTGGAAGGAAAAAAGGGGGTTGATGCAGTACAAGGAATGAGAACTTCCATACAAGAGATGGGTATCTAATTAATAATATAAATTAAAGTCAAAGGAAAACTATAAAAGGTTTGAGTAACTTGAAGGTGAAGCTCAATAGGTTCAGCCTAAAGACTCATATCCTTCATTATCTCCAACTCAACCTCTTCATATAAATCATCTATTATGTCCTCGATGACAGAATTATCATCTCTTGATGGTTGTGAACTTAGAGGTGGAGTAGGTAAGCCTTGAGATGGATGAATTATAGGGTTTCCTATGGAAGTCTTGGACTTCCTGGTATAGATCAAAGGGTTCTTTCCTTGAATGGGAAAGCCCTAGGAAGTGGATGTTATTACTTGTGAAGTAGCTACCCCAAAAGATGAAAAAATAGATACATGAGGGGTAGCCATAAGAACTTGACCAGTGTTAGAAGTAGGCATTTCTTGTATCTTTTATTCCTCCTCATCATAGTCCAAGTTGAAAGGATTTCCTCTTTCTCTTCCTCTCTATGTACTAGGCTCTTCTTCATTGATTTCAATTTCAATTTTAGTAGAATCCCTTGGGATGAGGAAGGTTTTTGTTTTCTAGATTGTCCTCTCCAAAAATCGAAATGTTGTTATCCTTTAAAGAGAGCTCTTCAATTGTCCATCTCCCTAGTGGAAATACCAGGTTTAGCTTGAATCATTTTCAAATGATACTCTTACAACCCAATAATCTATGCTCATTCTAGCACTTCTTCATCTGATTTAGGATTCATAAAAAGAAAATCAAAACCATAAGGATGGTGGTAATAAGGAATATTAAAACCATGAATATATTTTTGGATGTACCTATGTGGGTCCTAATCTCTAAATGCCATTTTGGGGAAGCCATAATGATTTCGCTTTCCTCCTACATCTCCAAGATGTTTCCTTATTTGATATACCATTATACCAATTGAAATTAAGCTTCCAAATTATAAGCCCTTTTTTTCTTAGCCAAATTCTCCTTAATGATATTTCATAACTAGAAATCAATCTCTTATTTATCCAACTTATCTGATACATACTTTGGGAGACATAAGGGCTCAACCTTATTTCCCCAAACCATGATGATGGTAAAATCTAGGTACATGAAATGGTCTCCTTTTCTTCTCAAATTATTTAGAATGTTTTCTCCAAGTTGAGGCATAGGCAAGCCATGAATGGCTTGACAAACTTGTGTGTAAATATCCTCACATATCCTAACCATGATGCTTCTAGTAAGTGTATATATACATGAATTGGTATTGGTCACAGATTCTATTTTTCATGTAATCTATGGCTAGATCCCATAGATTTCCCAATTATTTATAACACATTTAAATGTCTATTTTGATTCCCATCCTAAATTTGTCAATGGAGTCACTCCCTTCAGCTTCATCCCTTGATAGGTGATAGACTAGTCTAAGATTATCCATGAGGAGAGTATCTTTGGTATTGAGGTTTTTGCATTGATTTACACCCAAGTGTGTTTATTATAGTAGATGTTAGGTATGCTGAGAGATAGATACCTTTGAAAATCATTTCTGGAGATGCATATGACCATTGTATCACCATAAAAATGCAGTAACTAAGCATCCTATGATATTTCACTAGAAAAGAATAAATCCCTGAGAAGGTCTATGCAAGGCATAATTTTTGGTTTGGCCATGGTGAAATGTAATATTTAGAATTTTTAGGCTAGAATTTCTTGAGCAAACCACCTTTTTACTAGTATCATTTCATCATCTCATGAGAATCCAGTGAATCAATAGCATCCCATAGTTGTGAATAGTTATGATACTTATATTGAAACATCCTCATGTCAAAGATAGTGTCTTTAAACTTTGTAGAATCCTTAATTGAGAATTTAGATGGGGTATTTGTTCATCAAAAAATCTTGGATGTGAAATCCATATATGTATGTTTTGAACTACTACAATGTCCTTTGATATGCTATGTATTCTGTAATCACTTCAGCTCTTAGCTTAGTCACTATTATACTCACATAATTCTCAAGATATGAACTAGGGCTCTCAATCATTGTTTGAAATGAAGATGCTTTGATTAAAAGTTAACTTGGATTCAAATGATGGCTTCAATGGCTATGTATCATCTTTATAAGATCCTGCATTGAATACTAGTTCATGTGATATAAATATACAATATTCACTTTGCTTTTATTTCAAATTTGTTAGCTTGGGTTGGCAAATGGCCCTTAGTATTTATCAAATAAGAAGTATTTTGTATTTTATTGGCTAAGTATGGAACAATTTTAATAGTGTTCTTTTTAATAAAGCACTTAGGAGGATAATGTCAAAAAAGGGCTTTCAAGTTAGTGTCCATGGATAATTCCCTTTGAGAAATTTTTTTGGACAAATTATACACAACAATTGTTCTGAAAGAGTTATTTCATTGGTTAGAAGTCCTAAGATAATTATTTTGAAGTGCTAATTCATGGTTAAAGGGTATTTTCAAACTCCATGAAGGGTACTTTTGATTTTTTCAAAGGGTACTTTTATACATCTATGGGTCACTTCAAAGGTCCTAAAGGGTAGTTTTAGAGGGATAAAGGGAACCTTTGATCTTTGAAGGGAACTTTCATATGGTTAAGGGTCACTTCAAAGGTCTTGAAGGGTAAGTTTCTCGAAACCCAAAGGGTATGTGCCTTTAACTTGAAGGTTTGAATTCTTTTAGACATAATGTCTAAAGGAATTTGGCTACATGATAAAATCCATAAGACAAAAGTCCTTAAGGGTATGTTTCAAAGGAAAAAAGGGCATTTGGATATTCCATAAAGGCCAAAATGTCCTTTTCAAAATATCCAAAGGGTATGTGGCCACTTGGAAAAGGGCACATAATTTAGGACAAAGATTAGGTAGGGTGGGTTTAATTAAACCTGAAGGATAGTTTCATGGCAATTGGACTAAAACATAGAGGTTGAAGGGAACTTTGGTTCATGATAAAAGGGGCAAGGAAAAACACTTGAAGGGTATATCCTAAATGATAAAGGGGTTGAAATAATAGTTTTGAAAGGTAGTTTACATAAAACCCAAAGGGTATGTGCCCTAAAAACAAGTGGTCAAAAAGGGTTTAAATGGTCAATTTAGGGAAGGTTGAAGGGCTGATTTGAATGTTCCAAAGGGTAGGTGGAAATAATTTGAAGGGTCTACTTCATAAAGGCCGAAGGGTAGGATCAAAAAGGTAAAAAAAGACATTCCAAAATATCTGAAAGGAAATTCTAAAATGATGAAGGGTACTTTGGCAATAGTTTAAATGGTCTACTTTGTAAGGCATTTGTCCATGAGAAAAGTCTCAAAGGATCTACTTCATAATGGTCGAAGGGCACTTCCAAAATTCCTGAAGGGTACTCTCATACAGCTAAGGGTCATTCTAAAAGTTTCAAAGGATAAGTTGGATAGGGTTAAAGGAATAATCCATCAGGGAATTTGTTTTGGGGAAAGTGTATACAGTAGATAATTCCTTAAGTCAAAGAGTCTATAGGCTAAATTCTTTCAAGGGAATTGTTTTTCTATGAAAAAAATAAGGCTTCCCAAACAATAATCCCAAAAGAAAATATGACTTAAATTCCCAAAACATAACATCCAAATGGATAATTTTACATGAAGGCCAAAAGAATTATCCTGAAGACTATGAACCCAAATAATTCATCTATAATACATAATTTAGTCTCATAAACATGATGCCAATATCATCTTACCATAAAATCAAAATGTCCTAGATTTCCCAAATTTTACATAAACATACAAAAATGATTCCCTGTTAAGATCATATTTCAAAAATAGGTCGGTCCCCATTTCCTTATGGAAAAATGGAGGTGTTAGGTATAATAGATGGTTAGTAAAGAGGATTTAGAAGGTATGAAGATGACTTCATCCACCTCCCAAGGTTTGTTAGTTGTTATTTTTTAATTGGTGTGGAGTTTAAGTTGTATTTAATGGTTTAGGTGGGATCTCCCTTATGGTGCTATGGTGAGGGAAACATTATTGGGTCAGATTTGGGTAGGGTTAGGGTCTATAAATTATGTTGGGAACATCATCCTGATATAAAGGTGGGTTCGAAACAGTGTCAAATTGTCTCAATGAAGGAGCTTAGGTGAGGTATGGGTAGCTTAGATAAAAGGGTAGACAAGATTTAAGAAATCTTGAATGAAAGGTTGATGTTGGTTTGGGTTGATAGATAAGTTTCTTATGATTGGATAAAAATTTGGGTTAATCATGCTTGATTGATTTGGTTTAGAGATTAGTTTGATTGGTTGAGGGAGGTAGGATAGGTGGTTGATTCAACTTTTAGTTGGGTTTGCTTGTTTGTTTGGTTTATTTGGTAAGGTAAGGTGACAAAGATTTTACCTTATTCAAAACGGAATCAAACCAAAGATAATGTCATTAGATAGATGAAAATGAGAATATTATAGAGGAATTGATTGGGTTTGGTATGAGGTAAGGTTGGATTAGTTATAGGTGAGGTGTTTTGAGATTGGTTTGGCTCCACTAAAAGGGTAGGTGGAAGATGTAAGGTAGCTTTGATTGGTTCCACCAAAAGGGTAAATGGAATAGATATGGTTATTGGGGGTGATTCCACCTTTTGAGTAAGTGAAATAGGTAGGTGTAGACACCTAAATCTAGCCACCAATAACCTTTAACCAAGATTTTGACCAATTTCCACCAAAATGCACAATTTGGTCAAAAAACACTAAAACATGTTAAATGAGTTGAAATTGATATATTCAAGTGCCAATTTTTTCTAGGGTATCATTAAATGGGGTAATGTAATTAATGGGCTAGCTAACTTTGATCAGATCATTTCAAATCAAAATGCCAATTTTACACTTGGGTACTCTGGATTGCTCTTTTCTATCAAATTTCTTGCATGAGACGTGTGCCTTTGTTATTTTCTATTGGTAACATCCTAAATGGTATAATGGATCCAACATAACTAAAATCTTCTAATTCCAATCTAGTGAAATGTTAGACCAATAACAAGACTTTTTGATCAATTTGATTAATTTGTGCACAAAGTGCTTAATTATGCTTAAGAGCTAATAAAACCAAGTTAGAGATTAATTAATAAATCCATGGAAACTTGTTGAATACTTATTTTTATAAATGAATATTGAATATCTGCATCATCAAGCGACCTCATTTATTGGGAAAACATCCCTAGGCCATAAATACCACAAATATCAAGATTCATGTCTCATCAATGCCCTCCATGCCTCTTAATTGCTCCTCTATCCCAGATATTGATGAGCCTATTTATGAATTTTAATTACATACCTAGATTGATTCCTAGCCACAAATTTCAATCTTGAGATAGATGGTTTAGGTTGATTTTAGCCATTTGCTGAAAACTATAAATAGAGAGGCCATGAACATCATTTCTAAGGCTTGATAATGTAAATTTATAATATACAAATGATCCCAAAAGCTATTTCAATTAGTCTTAACATGAAAAATTGATTCTAATCCAAGCCAAGCCAAATCCATAAGGTGCCAAGGAGAATAGGATATATCCAAGCCTCCTTTGATGAAGACTTAATGACCACAAGCTGAGTAGACCACTAAAACAAACATTTTGGAGCATCCAAGGAAGGTAAAAGAGGGTTTATTTTGCATTTTAGTTGTGTGTTTTACTCATGTTTATTAACTAAGCTCTCCCTAGTGTCTATCCCTATAGATGTTATTCTAGTTAGTGTGTTTCTTTCATTTTGTTTTCATTTTTAAACTAACATGATACTAACCATCCTCTCTTGAGTCAAATTCCTAGATCACATAATGGCATGCCTGGTGGGATAAAATGCATCCCACATACGAAGAAGATCATTCTAAACCTTTAAAATCTTCATTTGGATCATTAAAATTTTCACAATTTGATTTTATAACTTTGTTTTGCCATTTTTCTTTATCACGAGTTTACACAATAACCATCATTAGCTAGTAAAATCATCGTTAGTTGGCATAGCCATCCTTGGTCACTATTGGTATAACCATTATCAGTTAGATAACCATCATCAATTATTAAGTGTAACTATTATTAGTTATAAAACTGACGTTGGTCACTATGTTTTTCCTAAAAACACAAACCCAAGAGCTAATAGGCCATTTTAAGATGCTTGCTTTGGGGTCATACGGACTCCATTTTGGATGATTTTTTTTAAACCCCATGTTTTCTCCTAAATTTTAAGAATTTGACATTATTTTAGCTTCAATTTTCATATATTTTTCATAAAATTTTGAAAATCTATTTAAAATGTTTATAATCTAACACATTTGCTTTTGGGGTGATGCCTTAAGGGTAGACAGGTAACCAGTGGACTTGGAACTTGTTAAAACATGCTATTAAGACATATTTGGTATGATTTTAAAATAAATTAGCAATATTATTTTTTGTGATTAATGAAATCATTTAGGGTGATATTGCTTAAATCTTATAGTTAGCTTTCAAAGTTACAAATTAAGACCAAGGGGTCAAATGAACACCAACAAATCTTTCATTTGGGCTTAAAAGGGAACACACTTGTCATTTTTGTCTTCAATAGTTGTTTGATCTAATTTTTTTTAGCAAAGAGAGGGTTTTTGCATGTATGTTCTTCTATTTTTCCCCTTTAGGAAACCTTTGGAATCAAAAGTGCCATTCTTATTGCAAAAATCCTAGTCTAAGGCTTAGAAAGAATGTCATCTAAAACACTCCTCAAAAACTCATCAAAGTTTTTGTGACCTTGAAAATGACCATAAATTCTTTCTATTAGTCTTTTATTTTCATACAAACTTAGCTTGTGAGGGGGATGTTATTACCTCCCATGAGTTATTTAAGGAATCTTTGACTTGGGGTTTCATCTCCCAACATTGACTTCATTTTTCTCCATATTAGAGTTGCACACGGGACATAGTGGCACTTTGGATATCACACTATACTAAGCGAATAACAGGATGTAGTGGTTACAAAAAGGACTAGACCTTTTTATAATAAGTCAAGTGATACGGACCCAAAATTCATGATTTTATTTTGCATTATTTGACATGAAAGTCATTATGTAATTTATTCCCTTAGAACATTAAAAAACGTGTAGATATTAGACAAATCCACACTTACCATGGAAGTGTTATTGGTGCAAGGTGAAGCTCAAGGTCCATGTCATAGTATTGTCATTTCAGAGAAGGGGGGTGTAAAATCTCTATTATATAATGTGCATTTACTTTTGGATGAACACTTAAAATCCTCTAAAATGATATATATTGATGGATTTCAATAATACCAAACAACCTTGTTAGTTTAGGATCTAAGGGAAATTAATTAGTTGGTTTTATCCTAGATTAAAAGTCTTGTTCGGAGTTAAAACTTGGTGTCAACAAATAATGCAAACCAAACACACGATCCTCAATTTTTTTGAACAAGTTAGTGTTATGCTAACAAATTTGTGAGAAATCATCAATTTAACTTGTTCAAGATTTATCAAAACTTTGAGTCATGTCATCCACTTTGGCATAGTTATGTTTCCCAATTGAGTCTAGACCTATGCCAAAGTTGTTTAAGTCCTTCATTTATAATCTAAATTCAAAATTGCACATTTATAAGTTCATAGGGTTGATGTGTTAAGTGGTTTCACCATTTACACTAAACTTGAGGTAGCTTAGGTTCAATTTCAAATTTAGGTTGAAGGTCATTTAAGACTCATGATCATTATCACCACTTGATAGACTTCAGTCATTTTGTGCTAAACACTTTCACTTTGAGTCTATGCACTACAACATTTTGAGTAAACAAAGGTAGTTTTATGCTATCAAATTTGTGAGAAATTATTTTTGCCTTTTTTTCACATCTTTTGGGTAGTCTATCATTGTTCAGCCACCCAAAAAAATTTAGATATTGTTTCATAGGCCTTCTTACATAGATTTCAAATTTGTTCCTATATTTTCAAACCAATCTGAGTATACCTTTGTGAACCTTTTTATAGCATAGTTACATTGCTCACTTTTTTTCTAGCTTAGTTTTCAAAAGAACCAAGTTTTATACCATTATTTGTGAGAAACAAACTATCTCTAAAGTGCCTTTTATTTCATACCTTATACCTGTTTGATCAAGTCCATGTCCAAGAATCAAATGCCTAGTTTTTGTTAGAAGTGTTTCAAATATATTAGATTAAAACTTTCATCTATTTTAATGTCTATCTTTTGACACCATTTGGATAAGATTCCTAGCGCATGTCTTGTTTGAGCCTAGATTTTGACACCGCATTTTGGCCAAAAGACCTAGCAACTTTTAATTTCCTAGATTAAATTGATTTGAAACGCTTTAACCTTAGAGTTTGGTATTTTGATTTTTTGTTCATTTACTTAATATTTTATTATAAGACTTGAATCATTAGATACTTAATGTTATCTTACTCTCTCACAAATCTTTGCATAAACCTTTTGATCCTTCTGACGAATCTAAACCAATTTTCAACATCAGATTTTAGACATTGTATTTTTAGATTTTGTATAACTCTTTGATATTTTATTTATAAAACATTTACTATGGATCCTAACATGTATTCCTACAATCGTATTAGACTCATGTAAAATCTAGGGATTAGTAATGTGGTTACACAGGAAGAAATGGTACAAGACCCCTACATGGATAATATTTCTTATGAGATGGATCTGTATCCCTTTTATAATACTCAACTAGTGGCACAAAACCAAGATATATTAGCTAACTATTTGGTTAATACACCACCTTATTCAAAAAAATACCAAGAATAAATTGTACAATACCTATCTATAATACCCACAACTATTGAACCAATTCTTCAATAGTCATGCTCTACTAATACACCTTCTACTTATGATACATTTTTATTTTAGCATCATTTGTTAGAGAATAAAGATGAGATTTTGGTTTGAGCCATAGAGGTAGGGGCCAAGTTTCCAGCAAACTTCCCTCATGAGAATTTACCAAGCCTAGTAAGAATGCCCCAAAACATAATTTATGATCAACATGATTCTTCTAGCGATCCTTTAGCTCTAGTCCAAATAACATATCAAGACCCTAATATTCCTAACAAAGGATAAAACCTCATGGAAGACCACTTTAACCAAATATAGATGGCATATCAAACCTACCTAAATCTAGCACAAAATTTCAATTAGATGACCATGGTGAAAAAACCTTTTATTGACTTAGTTCCTTCAACAAGAGTTTTGATGGAGTTAATTAGTTAAGACAGCCATAGTTCAAACCCATTCATATAAAACACTTTAGTAGACAACTTAATGCATATGCCCATTATTGAAAAAGTGTTTTCTACTTCTACGTAGAATAATGAGCAAAATATAGTGGATAATTTGTAAGCAACATCTAATCCATATCAAATTGGTAATAATTTACAAACAACTAGTCAACAAAATGTGCCTTTATTAACACTACAAGTGGTTATCTAAATCAAGGAATATGAGTTTCTACATCCCAACCTCAACCAGCTACTTCATCAACCATGTAACTAATAGGGTTAGGTAGTCAAACATCACCCAATGTCACACCTCAACAGTAGAATGTGACAAATCATACTCCTCAACAAGTGATGAGCAGTATTCCACAATAAAAGGCACAATCTAGTGTACCAACATAATAGACATTGAATGTACTACCACCTGAATAAGGGGAAACTAATTTTCCACATTATCAGATAGTGATAAACATACCTCTTCAGTCACATACTAGTGTACCAATCCAAAACTAAATGATAATTAGCCAACAACATGTAAATATTGGTCAGTGATAGATGCCAAATATTCAAGATGCTTTCACTTCCCAACAAGGATTCATACAATAAGTAGGCTCCCATGTTTCTCAAGTACCTACTAAATAATAATTGGTTCAAAATGTGTCACAAGTTCAGAGATAAGGTCTTGGTTTACAAGTTCTCACTTAATATCAAGGTTTGATTAGTTGACAACATGTCCCTTTTCAACCATAGTAGGCACAGTATATTTATATCCCTCCATCCCAACCATAAAATCCTCTAATTCAAACCTTCATATTCAACCCAAACTAAAATATCACACAACTAAATGTGAAATTTCAAGTATATCCTAATCCATGTATGCATATTCTTGGTCCATTTCCCAACCAAACCAATGTACCCTAATAGATATCTCCATCATACCCTAGTCAAAGTGTCCCACTTATGACCTCCCAACCATCTACCCAAACCAATATTCTCCCTCAAACCAATGTTCCTTCCAATTTCCTATCCCAAGAATTTCAATAGATAAAGGATATATTTACTACCATTCAGGGTGGGAAATGGACTAAAAATTTTAAGTGGGATGGCATGTGTTATTATCCATTCAACATGGAGTACTTTAAAATACCATTTGCTCCAAAATACGAACCACCAAAATTTGACAAATATAAAGGGAAAGGTGACCCTAAGGACCATTTAACTAAACTCTTTGTCACATGTCAACTAGTGGCATATAGTGATATATACCTTTTATTGTTGTTTTTAAGGAGCTTGGCTAGACAAGCCTTGGAGTGGTTTTTAAATTTTCCCAAGAATTTAGTAACATATTTTGATGATCTTTATAATAAGTTTGTGCAACACTTTTCCTATAATATCAAACATGAGATTTCATTGGTTGACTTAACACAAGCAAAATAAAGGTTGGTGAGAGTTTTAAAAGTTATCTACAATGATGGAGAGCCCTTGAAAGCTAATTCACCCATAGTTTATTAGATAAATAATTAGCCACTGTGTTTACTAAAAATTTTCATAGTGAGATAGCTTATCATTTAGAACTATAATATGCACATACTTTCAAGGAGATCATCGACAAATTCTTGTTGATTGAGCGAGTGCTTATTAATAAAAGGATCATCAAGCTTACATCAACTAATCAAAATCAAGGTACCAATCAGGAAAGTGACCAAAACTAGCTTCCAATCTAAGCACATGCATCACAACTAGCATAGGCCAATAATCAAGATAGACCAAAGCAATTCAACCATAATAAAAATGTTATGGGTAATGGAGTAACCAAGTCACATCATGTCCAAAAAGTGCAAACATTATTTATACCACCTTTTCAACTTAATCCTACCTAAAAACCTCTCCAACCAATGTTGTAAGCATAAAACCAAGACTTGTGCAATAAATGTATCAACCTTTACTATTAAAAACCTTTCCTTTAATGAAAACTATGCCTACACATCATGTCTTTAGTGACATAAGAAATCCTATTGAGTCTATATTTTACAAAATTGTTATTACTAATCTAATTAGTTGGCCTATACCAAATAATTATCTAGAAGGCATTCCTTATCTTGATTAGTACCATGAAAATGAATTATGTGAATATCATTGGGTCAATAGGCATAATCTATGAAAATGTGTGAAAATAAAGCATTTGATTGAGAATATGTTGGAGAATGGGGAGATAACATTGGATAATGGTTCTTCCACCTCTAATCATACTCTTAGGATTTATCAAAACCCCTTTCCCCAGCATAACACATAGTAGTAGCATAACAATCAGCAACAATGATAGCAACACCATTCGGTGCAATAAAAAAAATCAATAATATCAAAATCAAAGGCTGAACCAATAGAATCAATAACAAAGCCCACAACATCAAAATAATAGACAAAACCAAGGTCAAAATGGTAACAATGAATAAACGTATCATGTAGTTTCACATGACTACAATAGGGTTATAGGTCATATTTCAGGGGGTAGCGTTAATACCATCTCTATTAATCTTAGACCGAGCACTAATCAATATAGACCATTTCTAAACAATACCACTAAACCAAATTACATGGAAAATCCTTCTTTGACTTAGGACCACACACAAGCAAACCAACAAATAAAGACTTTCACTTTTGGACCTTATACTGATAACTTTCCCTTGCCACATGACCACATACAAGTGCACCAGCAATCGAGACTTGTCCTATCTGGTCTCACACCATTCCTAACATTTTTTATCAATTATGATCCAACATATAATCTTGATTGTGTAATCATAACTTAGAGGTTAAAGATTACTATCCCAAGTCCACAACCATCTACCACTTTGCCTATCATTCAACCTTAGAACAAACCATTCACTAATGACCAAGACAAGAAGTTTGATATTATGGAATAATTGTAGAAGACACCAACATAAATTTCTATTTTAGATTTTCTATGAATGTCAATAATCCACAAGAACATTTTGAATGAGTTTTTAATCCAATCCACCATTTCCAGTGATATATTCCTAGATAAATTTCAATCTTTGGTTGGACACTTAGCTCCATCCCAACAAGTCACATTCAACCAAAGTGATATGTCTTCCCTTGGCCTGCTCCATAATAATCCATTGCACATATAAGTTTATATAAAGTGGCATAAAGTGAAACATGTCATTATATACAATGGATGAAGCCTCAACATAGTGTCTCTAAAGCTCATCAATCTTCTTGGGTACACAATGGTAGATCTCCAGCTAGAAATGATAACTATCAAAGCCTATGATAATAAGGAAAGAAAATCACAAGGAACTATTATCTTACTAGTTATCATCAAGCCCTTGACCCATGATACACTTTGTCATGTGCTTGATCTAGAGTTTTCATACAATATGCTCTAGGAAGGCCTTAATTACATGAGATTCATATAGGCCTATCAACACTGCACCAATATATCAAGTTCTCTCTCTCAAAGATGGAAGTGAATATTCTAGGAGATTTACACCCATATGAACACTAAAAACATCTTGAGGCCAAGTTTTAAAGCTATAATTACCAATACATCATGAATCCAAGTTCTAAGTAGGATAAAGTAATGTTCATACTTATTGATCCTCCATAGGATAATTGCATAGATCCTAATACCTTGGATTCCCTTTCCCACATGCTACCTCCTAAAGGTTCCAGTCATTTCACCATTTTAGATAATGGCCTAGGGGAATATGTGACCCATTATACCTTCCATATTGTCAATCTTCCTTAGAATATAAATACCTTTAGATGACCTTAAAATACCCCACACATGCATTGGCAACAAAGGAACAAAGATAAGGGACCTATCATATTTGTACCAACATCTGGCCTAAAACTAGACCCTCTTGAAGGGGATGAATCATAGTTGTATAATGACAACCAAACTAATTGTTATAAAAATACAAAGTATCCTATTCCCAATAAGATCATGGAGCATCAATATTATTAAGGAAGAGGCCTTAGACTAAATCAACAAGGAACCATTGAGCCAATTTCCATGACTAAGTATAAAAGACATTATAGACTTGGATTTAAACTGCCTAAAGGTGACCCCACATATCTTATTCGAGTTCCATCACCAATGGCTAGTGATGATGATGTCGATAGTGAAGTAGAGTCTAATCATAGCCTCACCTTATATGACCTAGTTGAGACTAACCTATTTGACAGCAATACCATTTGTGCCCTTACCCTAGTCATTCAGCACAACCCATTGCCATTATATTATCCTCAAATGATATATTGGGACCAAAAAGAATCCAATTTATTGATTGATGAGTTTCAGAATGATGAGGCATTCTATGACTTTTTAGGCCTTATGGACAATGTTCCATTGGGAGAACATAAATCAAGATTATCAATTACATTGGATTTTGAAGCCTATTTTAGAGAGTGGATGAACACCCTTAGCCAAAAACAAATAAATAAAACATTGAGGTCCCAAAGTTAAAACCTCTTTAAGGTGCTTTATAACTAGGGGAAAAGTAAAGATAAAGGCTAGTTTAGTGGTGAAAACCTATTTTAGGTGTCATTAGATGGAGGTGTTCATTCTTCTTTGAATTTATACCAAGAGACCACCAATGATGAACTTTCCTATGGATCTAAGTTCAATTTTGAGTAAAAAGTGTTTGATTTAATTCTTTAGGAATTTTTGACTATTTTGTCACATGGCCAACTCTCCCATTAGGGGACTCAGATTCATCATGCCTAGGAGACATTAAAGAGCAAGTTCTAATAGAGAACCTTGATATAGTCCAATAGTTCAAGTCTTTACCTACTATCCTAGAAGATAGTTAGACCCTTATAGTCAAAGATATAATAGAGGTAAACATCAAGACTCCATCGGACCTAAAATGGATAAAATTAGACATGTCCCTCACTAAAGAGGAATGTGAAGTATTTATAGCTCTGTTGAGATAATTTATAGGTAGTTTTGCATGGGCTTATTTTGGCATGTTAGGTTTGGACCCTACCTTGGTTTTTCACCACCTTGTAGTCAATCTTGATGGAAAACTAATGAAACAAAATATGTGTAAGATACATCCTCATGTTGTTGTCTTAGTAAAGAAAGAGTTGGAAAAAATCTTAGAAGCAGGATGTATCCAGTTCATTGATTAATCAAAAAGGATGTCTAATGTTTTGCTTGTTAGAAAAAATCCTAAAGGAATCTAAATTTGTACTAATTTCTAACATATAAATAAATATTTTCCTAAGGATGACTTTTCATTGCCTAATATTGACATGATCATTGACTCTACAGTGGGTTATGAAATGCTTTCACTCATGGATAGATTTTTAGGATACAACCAGATTAGAATAGCACCAAAAGACCAACATAAAACAACATTCACCACTTCATGGGGAACATTTGTTATTAGGTAATTCCATTCTATATTCAGAATGTTGGAGCTACATATTAAAGGGCCTTTAATATCATGTTCCATGATATGATGTATGATAGTTTTGAATACTATGTCGATGACAACATATTAGAAAAATTTATGACCAAAGTCAACCATCCAACATTGCTATGGAGGATATTTGAAAGTCTGCACAAATATAAAGTAAGACTCAATCCAAATAAATGTGTGTTTATAGAAACCTCAATAAATTTACTTGGCTTCATTATGTCTCATATGGGCATTGAAATCGATCTGGCCAAAGTCCATGCTATAATTAAGATGCCACCACCAACCAATTTGAAACAACTCTATAGTTTGTAAGGTAAGATCCATTCAATCTGATGCTTCAACTCTCAACTAACAAACAAGTGTCATCCATTTACGCATCTTCTAAATAAGGGAGTTGTATTTCACTGGGATGACCACTACCAAATAGCTTTTCAATAACTCAAGGATTATCTAGTTAATCCACCTATTTTGTTACCTCCTATGCCAGAAAAACCATTCTTATTATATTTATCAGCTACTAACAATGCCTTGGGGGCACTTTTGGCTCAACATGATAACAATGTAAAAGAGCATGGAATATACTACTTAATCTATACCTTGATCACATATGAACCAACTATGCACCTATTGAAAAATCTTATCTAGCCATGGTATTCATAGCTCCAACATTACGTCATTATATGTTAAACAATAAGACTATGGTCATTTTAAAAGTAGATCCACTCAAGTATCTATGATCTAAAATAGCTTTATAAGGTAGAATGGCCAAATGTATCATGCTTCTTAGTGATTTTGGCATAGAGTATGTCAATCATAAGGTAATCAAGGGATAGGTTCTTATAGATCAACTTGTTGAAGGACCCCTTACAGACACAAATCAACTCACATTTCATTTTCTTGATGAATCCATAATGACTATCATTAACACACCTCTTGAAGAGTAGCACTAGAATTTATATTTTGATGGTTCATTTACTGCACATGGATCAGGGGCATGCCTCTTATTTATTATACTACAGGGGATCTAATCCCTAAATCATTTAGAACCAATTTTCCTTGTATAAAAAACATGGCCAAGTATATAGCACCTATTGTAGGACTTCAATAGGCAATATAATATGATATATCTCATCTAAATTTTTATGGTGATTCTCAGTTAATTATCAATCAAGTCACAAACCATTTTTAAACCAAAGATGACATGTTGGTTCCATATAAGGCTATGGTTGATACCCTAAACCAACAAATTTTTGACATTTAGTTTGATTATATACCAAGGGCTAGTAATAGAACTTTAGATGTCATGGCTACTATTGGCTCTCTAATTTGATAAATAGAAAAATTTAGAGAATATTAGTTTCTTATTGAGAATTTGTTCACACCAACCCATAAACCTTCAACCATTGCAATGATTTGTGATATTGTTGGTCCTAATTCTATTTTGTAATCAGACCTTTAAAACTACCTTCATGACTGAGTTCTACCACCTAACCTATCTTGAAAATAAACCAAAGCCTTTATCCATCACTCCACTTGTTATACTCTAATTAGATCCACCATCTAACATTGTATTTTTGATGGAAATCTACTTCATTGTTTAACTTCAACAAATTCTACACTAGTGTTAAGAGAAGTTCACAAAGGAGTATATGGAGCTCATTTTAGTGGGGTAGTCCTATCTAAAAATATCTTGTGTATTGGTTATTATTGACCCATGATGGATGTATATGTAATTGCATATGTAAATAAGTGTGACAAATGTCAATAGCATGCTAATATGATTCATGCCCTAGCACAAAATCTAAAACCAATATTGACACCATGGCCATTTGCTACATGGGGACTCGATGTCATTGGGAAAATCAACCCCACTTCATCTAATGGCCATAAACATATCTTTACCACCACTAAGTATTTCACGAAATGGGTTGAAGTTATACCCCTCACTTGCATGACTGGAAAGTAAATTTACAAATTCATCTTTAACCATCTCATTTTCCGCTATGGTATCCCATTTGTCATTATATTTGATAATGGAGGATCATTTAAGAATAAAGATGTGGACCAGCTATGTACCGAATATAACATCACACAACATTTTTCTATAACATATTACCCTCAAGGTAATGGCTAGGCTAAAGCATAAAATAAAATATTTGTCAATATTCTCAAAAAGGTTGTCAATGTTGTTAGTTGTGATTGGCACCTATATATATTCCTTGCCCTTTGGGAATATCATACCAATCACTGTACCCCCATAAGAACCACTCCATATTCACTTGTTTATGGTATACAAGACATCCTTTGTATTAAGGTCAAGTTGCCTTCACTATACATATCTTTCAATCATGCCTAGATGATCATCACTATTGAGTAGCTTGCCTACAAGAGCTAGACCTACTTAATGAAAAATGCATAATTATGCTTGGTAATATTTGGACATATCATAATTGACTCAAAGGCCACTACAACTGGTGTGCCAAGTATAGTACATTTAAACTTGGTGATCTTGTTCTTAAATACAAACAAAAGAATACCACAACTAAAAATAAGCATAAAGGTAAATTTAAAACAAACTGGATAGGGCCTTTCATCATTACTATAGATTATGGATCAAGAGCATATAGGCTTGCCATACTAGATGGAGATGAACTTCTTGAGCTAATGAATATTATTCACCTCAAGTGGTACTATGCTTGAGTGATAAGGTGTATTGTCTATAAGGACTATTTCATGTTATGCCATTTTATCACTATTCTTATTTGAATAAGTATCATTCTTATCATTCCTTTTAGCCCTTAAATCTACTTTACCATCCTATTCTATTAACCAAGTATTTTCTAAAGCCTAGCTCATTTGACCTTAGTTTTTTTTCCATTCATTGCACTCTTTTAGCATTGAGGAATCTAATCAGTTTCATCAATTATTTTAGGTACATCAGATAGAGATCATATTTTGGAGTAGTATGATATAAGTTTCAATAGTTTCATCCTTTGTTTTTTATTCCTTTCTTATCACCGGTATTGCTAGTAATTATAACCACCTTTAGGAAAATTAGTACCATTGATCTATGTTATTGTGTCCTAGTTATAACCACCTATGGTAAAACTAGGGGTAACGTTTGTTTATTGAGCCTTGACATACTAACTTGCCACTTCTTATGCCATATTATGCCTTTTTACCAACTGTGCCTATGTTGTTTGAATTGACTACTACACTAGTCAAATTCCTCTGTTCTAAGGGTAGAACTATAGTGGCTTGAGGTCCTACTCTAAGACTATGTAGGTAGCACTCGATACTTATTGAGGTTAGCTTAGTCACCCTAAGTTTTAATGCTCTCACTATTTTGTGAGAAACCTAAGTTTGAATGCTCTCATCATTTTATGAGCAACCTGAGTTTGAATTCTCTCACTATTTTGTGATCAACCTAAGTTTGAATTCTCTCACCATTAATAAACCTAGGTTTAAACACTCTCACTATTCTATGAGCTTGAGCCATTTAGTGTCTCATCATTATTTATTGAGTTGAGATACTTGAAAATTTTCTAAAAACATTTGTAAAATCATTATAAAAAAACCAAAAACATTGACCATTTCTTTGCCTTAAGGATTCTGGGAACCCTTACTAAGTTGCAAGCAAACCACTTGTCACTTAGTTTCCCCATTCTTTTTGGCCTTTTCTCTCATGCACTTTCCATTTTTAAATACCATTCCTCTTATGATATCACATCCATTCTATTTGTTTTCATCAATTATCACATTCTTCCCATTCCCTGGGAGAACTACATTTGACCTAAAGTTTTTTATTTGGATATTACATCCATAGAACTATGTAGGCCGAATCCACTTTCCTTAAACATATGGAGACATCTCAGCTACCCTCTTCATTGTATTCTATTCCTCCATTTTATTTGTTTACTAAGTTGCCACCTATTTTATAGGGGCAATGTTTGTATGGTTTCTATTGAGTGCTTTATTTTTTTATTTGTGTGCCTGTTTATTTGCTTTTAGCACTATTTCCTTGATTTGGATTATGTATGTTCATTAGTTGATTCTTTTCCCACACTTACACTTGAATCCATCCATATTCATATGTTTACATTGTCATCATGGTTTCTATCATTGGTGCATTATTTTCTATTGAGTATTGGATTATAGGAGTCGATCTTTATACATATATTGGCCAAGTCCTTATGATGTTATACCATGATACCTACCAAAACATGTTATAATATACCTTAGCTTTAAGAATTCTATTTAGTAATGGTAGCATCTCTCTGACACTGACATCTTGATTCAATCCCAATCATATCCCAAATAGAGTAATTAACCACAAAAGAATTTCAACCTTTATTAGTTCAGATAAGCATCTCCCTATTAGTAGGTTGTTCCAAGTCATCATTATCCTTTGTGTTAAGTTATCATCATCTTCAACTAAGTTTGTCATGTTTTTCATAATCAAGGTCCAATGATTATAACTACCTATGGAAAAATCATTGTACACTATCCCACCTACATTTCTCAATGGTTATAACTACCTTTGGGCAAATCATTGTGTTGTCACCACTTCACTTTTTTTGCCCATACTGGGGCATGTTATTATCATATTTATCTATCAAAATTGGGGTAGCTAAATCTTATTAATGATTATAACCACCTTTGGGAAAATAATTGTGTTATCATACCATGTTTCCACTATCAAGGTACAATGCTTATAACCACCTTTGGGAAAACCATTATACACCATCCCACTTGCATTTTCAGTGATATTGACTAATTTTTCAATATCATTGTGTTTTCACCCCATCATATTTCCTTTCTTTGGTCCCCTCATTTCATTTCTTTCTTTTTGAGGGACCATTTGTCAACCTACTTGTGCCAACCATTCCCTCGAGGGGGTATCATATAATTAGTTTATCATCATTGTAGTTGTAGGCATATAAGAACTTTTCATTATTTGAGAATATGTTATTGTGATTATATCTTGTAATGCCTTCCCCAATATGGTCAAACTATAGATACCTAAATTTGGCCACTGATAACCTCCAACCAAGCTTTTGACCAATTTCCACCAAAATGCATACTTTGGCCTAAAAACACTAAAACATGCTAAATGAGTTTAAATTGATATATTCAAGTGTCAATTTTGGCTAGTGTATCATAAAATGGGGCAATACAATTTAATGGCTAGCTAACTTTGATTAGATCATTTTGAGTCAAAATGCCAATTTTACACTTGAGTGCTCTGGATTGCTCTTTTCTATCAAATTTCTTGCATAAGACATGTGCCTTTATTATTTTTTATTGGTAACATCCTAAATGGGATAACATATCCAATGCATCTAACATCTACTTCCAATTATATCCAGTGAAATTTTGGATCAATAACGAGGCATTCTAATCAATTTGAGTAATTTGTGCACAAAGTGCTTAATCATGTTTAAGAGCTAATAAAACCAAGTTAGATCTTAATTAATAATTCCATGTAAACTTGTTGAATATTTGTTTTTACAAATGAATATTTAATATTTGCATCATCAGGTGACCTCATTTCTTGGAAAGACATCCTTAGGCCATAAATACCACAAATATCAGAATTCATGCATCCGATGCCTCATCAATGCCCTCCATGCCTATTAATTTCTCCTCTAACCCAAACATTGATGAGACTATTTATGAATTTTAATTACATAATTAGATTAATTCTTATCCACACATCTCAATCTTCAAATGGATAGTTTAGGTTGATTCTAGACATTTGCAAAAATCTATAAATAGAGAGGCCATGAACATCATTTCTAAGTCTTAATAATGTAAATTTATAATGCATAAATGATTCAAAAAGTTATTTCAATTAGTGTTACCATGCCAAATTTATTCCAATCCAAGCCAATCTAAATCCATAAGGTGCCAAGGAGAAGAGGAGATAGCTAAGCCTCCTTTGATGAAGACTTCATGAGCACAAGCTGAGTAAGCCACTACAACAAGTATTTTGGAGCATCCAAGGAAAAAAGAGGCATTTTTTTAAGTTTTATTTGTGTGTTTTATTCATGTTTGTTAACTAAGATCTCCCTAGTGTCTAGGCCTAGATATGTTATGTTATTTAGTGTGTTTCTTTCATTTTGTTTTCATTTTAAAACTAGCATGATACTAACCATACTCTCTTGAGTCAAATTCCTAAATCACTGTATGTTGGTTAGAGGTTGATCCACTAAAAGGTGAATTGGAAGAGGTAGGTTGATTTCCTTAATTATGGTTTTAAATAAAATTTGAGAAGGGTCCACTTGGTAAACAAGTGGATTGGTTAAGGTTAATTCTTCCTTAGTGATAATGGTTGTTGAACGAAGTTGGGAGGGTTTCACTTGGTCAATAGGTAAATTGGTTGGGGTTTTGATTATAATTTTCTCAGTCATAAGTTCTTTAATGACCAAAGCTATTATGTGGGCCTCATTATTTTTAGGGTTTTAGTTATTGGTTTGCACAATAATGGATGTAGAAAGAGGTTCTATGATTTATTGTTTGAAGACATTCAAGTCTAAGTTGGGAAGAATGTGAAGGCTATCTTTTGGGACCTCATTTTGGTCAATAAGGTTTTGGATGATCATCTTAAAATACTGACATCTCTCTACCACATGATCATTTTTATGATGATACTTAAAAAACTCATTCTCTATAAACCAAATGGGCTTTGGAAGAGAATGCTTGATTAGTTTGATTTCAGGAAATCTAATGATAAAAGACTCTAATAGTTTGTCAAAGAGAGGCATATGATTCCCCCAGTAGGGTATATTCCTAGGAAGGGAGTGCACCAATGGCTCTTGAGTTTGTGAGCTAATTGGTTGGTTTGATGAAGCTGGTTGGTTAAATAAGTTTGGTTGATATGACAAGTTTGAGTGATTTGATGGGTTGGGTATGATTGATAAGGTTGGTGGGTTAGAAAAATATGGTTGACAGTTAGTAGTTTGATTTGATGAGGTTGGTTGGTTTGATAAGATTGGTGGGTTTGAAAAGTTTGGTTGGTTTGATAAGGTAGGTTTGTTTCAGAGGTTGGGTAAGGTTGAGGTATTTGAGTGTTTTGACATGGTTAATATGGTGGGTAGGTTTGATATGGTTGGGTGGTTTTAAAAATTTGGTTGGTTCAATAAGGTAAGTTGATAGTTATTGGTTGGATTTGATGGGGTTGATAAGGTTGAAAAGGTGTGTAAGGTGGGTTGACTTGATAGGCTTGATAACATTGGTAAGGGTGATAAGATTGATTGGTTAAAAAATTTTGTTTGATAGTTATTGGTTGGATGATTTTTGGTTTAATTTGATGAGGTTGATAAATTAGGTTGATAGTGGTTGGTTTGATGGTTGTTGGGTTGATAGTTTTGGGTGGTATTACTAAGGGAATAGACCAAGTATTGGTTTTTACTGAAATAATTTTACCACAAAGAGGGTATAGGTGACAAATATGATGGTTGAGGTAGGTAGTCAAAAGTTTAATGTGGTTGAGGTAATTAATATGATGGTTGGGATAGGTAACCCACATATTGGTGAGGTTGAGATAGTTGAGGTGGGTTATGATAAGGGTAAAATAATGCTTGAAAGGTTATTGGTTGGTTGAGGTGATGATCAAGTGGTGGTTAAAAGGTTGTTAATTGGTTGTATTTGAGGTTGAATTTATTATAGACAAGGTTGGGTTGGTTTTAGGTGAGATTAGGTTGGTTATAGGTGAGATTTGGTTGGTGGTAGGTAAGGTTGGGTTGATTATGGGTGAGGATGGATGGGTTGTTCATAGTTAAGGTTGGGTTGATGGTAGGTAATGTTGGGTTAATTTTGGGTGAGGTTAGGTTGGTTATAGGTGAGGCTAGATTGATCAACTTAAGGTTAGGTTGGTTTTAGGTAAGGTTAGGTTGGTTATAAGTGAGGCTAGGTTGATCAACTTAAGGTTATGTTGGGTTTAGGTAAGGTTGGGTTGGTTATAGGTAAGGTTAAATTGGTTGTAGGTAAGGTTGGGGGCATAAGTGGCTCTTGATGTGAGGTAATTCTCTAAGGCAAGAGGGTTATATTATAAGATTTTAACAAAGTTAGGATCTCCAAGAGAAAATATAAGAAGACTCCCCATTGAACAAGGAAATGGAGATGAGGTGGATGAAGGCAAGATAGTGGAAAATAATTTCTCAAGGGGGTTAAATTCCTCAAAAATCAAACAAAGAGAAGATAATAAAAAAAGTCAAAGAAGATAAAACATACTATAAATCATGTTAAATCTTTATGTTCCTTTTATTTTGCTTATGGATTATGCCTTAAGTTAAAATTATATGACTTAACTTGGGTTTTAAAATAGGTAATAGATAATAAATCTATGGTTTGTTTCAGGTAGTGTAGCCTCTCAAAATTATTTGTATTGACATTGATACATGGATTTATATTGGGTCCTACCACCTCATGTTCCACACCACCACAATAAGGGTGTTAGGTGCTTAGCCAAGATACACTAATAGCCAAAGATTATGCTCAATTAGAGAGTTGAGTTTTGGTTTTTCCCCTTGGTAATTATGTCTAAATGGGATAGCCAATGGTTGAAGATTACCACTAGGAGATGTAACCCTAGTCAAGCCTTATGTGAAGTGTTATGATGTTTGATTTGGTTTAATTGGTTTTGTCTTGTGTGTGTGAAGAAGTGAGGCTATAGTTAATTTACTTGATTAATTAAGCTATGTGAGATAATTATGCAAGAAAACAATGTATGAGAGGTTAATTTTTATCCCAAAATAAATTTTTATTTCAATTAAATTAGTATAAAACAAAATAAAAAGCATATAGATGAAACTAGGTCCCATTGAGAGTGTCATAATGTTTCACATAAATTTTGCTTTTTTCTTTAGAAATAAAGTTATAAAACTTGAAAGAAGGGTGAGGTTATTAAAACCTGATATGTTGTGCATGCATTGATCTAGATGGTTGTAGATACTCCTCTTTGTCTTGGGAAGATGACCTGTAGATTAAAAAAACACTAAGAAAATGGTTGATTAGTTAGATAGGTGGGTGGATTTCCTAGCAAGCTAGATCCAAGAAGTACATGATTTATTTGGAGGTTGTAAATCTACCTTTTAATAAAAGTTAATGTTGATAAAGTTTTTGATAAGAGAGGTTTCATAACATAAATTAAAGTACTCGATCAAAATAAATAAATACTTTTCAAGAAATAATACATTTTAATAAAATTAAATAAAAATAAACTAATAAGGTGTCATTCAGGTGTGGTCAGATTGTTGTTCTTAACTCTATATAGTGATAGGGATGAATAAACAAGGTGTTTAGTTGAGGTTGGAAGGTGTTTTAAAGCTTGATATTTTGATTAAAATTATTTACATAGTGATTGTTGGTGGTCAAGGCTGATCATCGATGGTCGATAGGTAGCCATCGGTGGTGGTCGACAAGTGGCTGTTGGTGGTCAAGGTTGACTATCGATGCTTGATAGGTAACCATTAATGATGGTCAATAGGTGACCATTGGTAGTCAAGGATAACCATTAGCAATCTATAGGTGACCATTGGTGGTGGTTGAGGGCTGACTATCACATATATTTGAGGGATGATCATCATTGGTCGATAAGGGATTGTCAGTGGTGGGTGAGGGTTGACCATCTCATGCAGTCAAGGGCTAACCATCATTGGTCAATAGGTGACCATTGGTGATGATTAAGGGTTGAACATCACACATAATCAAGGTTTGATCATCATCAATCAATAGGTGACCATTTGTATTGGTTAAGGGTTGACCATCACACGTGATCAAGGGCTAACCATCATCGATTGATAGGTGACCGCTATGGTTGAGGGTGATCGTCAGGAATCACTATGGGTTTAGATAGATTATTGTTTATGAATAGATTAGGTTATTGGTTTGTTATATAAAGGTTTTTTAGGCTATTGTAGGTTGGTTAATGGTCATAATGACAAGAGAGATCCTCAAAGGTATCAATGGTAAAATTTTGGTACTCAGGTGGTTGAGAATGATCAGAGGGTGTTTTGGTGGAAGAGGTAATGTATGGAGTTATATAACTATTGAAACTAAATAACCAAAACTTAAAACAAGAAAAATATACTTAGCTTATGGTTGATAGTTGATGGCTTGAAGAAGTCTTGGAGTTGGGAAGCTTTTCAATATCCTATACCTACCTCCTTTTTGTCTTCCCTCTAATACCCGCTAGAATTTCTCCCTTTACACCACCTCTTATTCTATTAATATAGAGGAAATGAAGTGGTGAAATAAATATTTCAATAAGATATCTAAATTTATCCTAATCATGCATTGATCATGTGAATGGTAGATCAAATAGCTATAAATAAAAAAATGAGCTAGATTTTGAGTTGTAGTTAACTCTTGAGGAGTTAGGGTCAAACTATTAGTGGTCAAGGGCTGACAATAAATAATTAATAGGTGATCATCGATGGTGGTCAAAGGCTGACCATTACACATAGTCGAGGGTTGACCATCAATAGTCAATAGGTGACCATTATTTGCAGTTGAGAATTGACTATCACACGTAATCAAGGTTTGACCATCAATGGTCAGTAGGTGATCATTAGTGGTGGTTGAGGGCTAACCATCTATAGTTGATAGGTAGCCATCGATGGTGGTTAAAGGATGACCATCGTATATGATTGAGGGCTGACCTTCACATGTGGTTGAGGGGACATAGTCAAAATTGGCTAGATTTAGCCATTTCCACTAATGATTGGTGGGTTAGATGATTATATATGGTCATAAGGGGGTTAAGGGTTGGTTTAAGGGTTAGTATGACATATAAAACCATAGTGTACAGTTTTCTAGTGTCGATAACCTCTATAAAATAAGTGTTTACATCATTCTCCTCTAATTGAAAACAACTTAGCTCCTACAAGTTGCATTAATTATAATCCTAGCATTTAGTCATGTCATTCTTCTTCAATCCCATTATGAAATCCAATTTTTTTTTCTTATAATATTATTTCCCACTATAATAAATACCTGGTATGGTTGCCTTGTCTTGTGTTCACTACTTTATTATCTAGAACTTGCAGTATCTTTTATTTCTTGTTATTTGGTACCTATTTCTTTTGAACCACTTCAACATAATTTATTCATCATATTCTCTATTAAATTCATATAAATAATAAAACATTAAATACTAGGTAATTATAAAAAATCTATGGTAAAGCCACCTCAAAAGCATTGCCATTGATTTTATTCTTAATTTTGCATGGACCTATATTCTTATACTTCAAATTGTTATATGTTCTTTGGGTAAATATTTATTTCCTCAAATATACCATCACAAATATCCTTATTTAGATACTATTTGCCTTCCTATTACATTTTTTGTTACCTTGTACTTTTTATTGATTTTTAGTATCTTTGTTCTTACATCTTCTTCCAATTATTATATGTGCTTTGAAAATGCTTATGTGTCATCATTAACCCATTCTAAAATTGATAACTAAACCAAATCTAAAACACCCTTATGATTTATTCCATAAACAATCTAAAATGGTGTTTTCTATGTTGATCTATTCTCATAAATATTATATGCAAAACTTAGATTGTGATAAATCCAAGTCATATTGTTTAGGCTTTCCTTAAACTATGCATATGAGAACATTTCTCAAATTATTTTTTACTAATTATTTTTGTCCATCTATTTGTGGTTGGTATGCACTAATAAATTCCAGATTAGTTTCTATATTATTCAATATAGTCCTCTAAAAATGACTTATAATTTTTTTGAACACCATGAAATGTCACAACATCTTTAAAAATATATATTTTCTACTTTACATGCATCATCATCTCACTTACAATAAATAAAATGAACCATTTTATAAAAATTGTCTACAAAAAAAATTGATTCATTACTTCTTTGTGTGTTTGGTAGCTATAATATAAGGTCTATACTCAAATTTGTTTATGATCTTCTGAGTACCCATAATGGCATGTACAACCCAATGTTTTTTGTATGGATTTTATCCACTTGTCATATATTGCATCTTTAAATTTAAATTGTCACATCTCTCTTCATTATTGTCCAAAATTATTTCTCCTACACCAAAGATATTATCTTATTATTACTATTGTAGCACATAATTACACCCTTGTGAGAGGGTTATTTAGTCTTTCTCACTCTTGGATACAAAATGGGATCAACCCTAGGTTTTGGGTATTCTATGATGGTGTTGAAGCTCTAGAGAAGGTTGGTTCCTCTTGGTAGATCACCTAAACTACTAATTTTACTTAGAAAAGGGATAGAAAGGTTCCAAAGGATGACTAAAAACATAAAACAAAGTGATTCACTAAATATAAAGGCACTCCAAATTTATTTAAACTGACACTAAGGAAGCTAAAAAATAACTCCCACTGACATAATCTCTCAAACTAGTCATTTTGCATCAATATTTCCAAAATAGGCTTCATATACAAGAGGTAAAGCATGGAGGAGTATCAAAACTCATACTATACCTTCATCAATGGTCAAAAAGCATAAATTCAGACCTACAAACACCTTGAAATACTTTCAAAAAGGAAAGAAAGGACAATCACCAATGAAGAACACTCCTCTACAAAGTAATCATGCACAACCTAACTAAAACACTAGATGTAGGCAAAGAAATAGGTAAAATATGATGTATTATTGCTTCAAGATGTTGTTATTACAAATTTTGATAGGGTTTTGACCTGTCAAATGAGAGTATATATTTACAATGGACAAGAAAAGGGATATATAAGAGAAAAGGGAAGGGAAAGGAGAAGAAAACTTTTAAAAATAAATAAATGTGACTCAACCACCCTCCATAGAGATACACAAAATAAGAGGAAGTATTAGATTAGTCTCAACCACCTTAAATTACTTAAGAACTTATCTTTATTTTAAAAATTAACCCTCTAAGTTCAAAAAGGTCTTTAAGCTCTCCCATTGGCCTAAAAAGGCACTAGAGGATAAAATTTGTTTGAGGAAGATGATGTCATGCTCCACTAACTTGAGAAAAGTCTCTAAACATCTATAAGATTCCTTAAATGCTCCATCTTGCTCCTTAACTCCCCAAACCTCCTCTCTTTGACTTCTACGCACCATCTCCAATTGGCTTATGTTGGTAACTTGGAAATATGGTTAGTCATTTTGACATGTGATGTTTGGATTAACCTCGAAGGCTAACTTTTTATAATTTCTTCCTTGTTCCTAACTCATATTTTCTCCTTCAACCTACACAAGTCACCATGGAACCTGAAAATCCATTGGACTCCATTGATGGAGGTCTTCAATATCAAGCCACCTTCAATTACCTATCCCTAAACTTGCTTTCGAGGCCATTTTTAACCATGAGACCCACTCTTTGACCTATATAATTATTCTAAGCATCCATATCATTCCTATGAGGAATAAAATAAAGTTTTATGTCACCTTCAAGACCTACAACAATGGTGGAAATCTCTATTAAACCTACAACCATTCACAAATCATTATAAAACTTTATATTTTAGCCTTTTAGCTCAAAAAATCACCCTATAAAACCCTAGGTAGGTATCCAAGAGCCATATAAAATTTATTAGGTCTCATTAGTCTTCCTCCACACATTTATACCATTTATTTCCTTGAAGACGTATAAAAATGGGCATTTTTGGCCATTTTTGGCCTCTTAAGCACCCACACATGCCAATTTATTATGAAAAATAGGTCAAACATGACCTTGAGAGACTCCCATACATGATCCATGTAGTTTGCAAGTGATTCTAGGTCATTTCATGGGCTTATGAGCTTGAAAACTCAAAACTAGTCAAAAAGGCTCTTTTGGTAGCTAGGTGCAGTCATATTGTCTGATGTTTTATTACACAAAAACATGTTCTAGAATCTCAATCGATGCATGAAATGAATCTAAAAGGAGTTAAAAACATCCATATATACTTAAAACAATAACCAAACACTCCAAATTAGTTCTAAAACTATTCTACTCAAATTGGTTTTATTGATTTTTATCACAGTTTGCAATGGTCAACTTGGACAAGCAATAAATTCAATTTTATGGAATTTCTTAGAGAAATTCCATTTGGATGTTTTTCATCAAAGTCTAATTCATTATTTCTTATTATACCATGATAAAATTTGCAATATCTTGGTCTGTATATGTATTTCTTTGCTCACTAGTTTATTTGGTTTTTACCATAGTCAGCACCTTTGACTTTGACATATAATAAATGTAGTTGTACAGATATTTATGACAAGGCACCACATAGAGGTTATTCCTCAAGGTGTCTAATTATCTTTTATTTTTATACCATTCCAATATTCATAATATCTTGGTATCTACATGGATTTCTTTGCTCATTGGTCTCTTTGGCAGTCATACTCAATTTGAACTCTAATGGTCATATATTTGAAAACCAACAGTTATTTCCCAAGACATAAATTTGATGGGCTCTAACACGTATCCAATTTTTAAAATAAATTGGAAAGATTATAAATTGATATAGACAACTTCTCAAGACACCAAATTTGGAGGGCATATTCTTGGTGCATATTACGTCATCCCTATGTCACCCTTTGATCACATTTGAATTTTTAGGTATATATAATAAATGCACAAATTGACAAGTTCATTCATACTTTGATGGCATGTAGTGATGTTCTAGTTAATATAAGCTAGAAATTTGCATTTTAATCTCTCCAAAGAACAAATTTAATATCCAAAATCTCACTAAAGGATCTATGAACCCCTCATAACATCCTCTTGGTCCTCAATACTCTGCACTCATCCCATACATCCTCCAATCCATAAAATTGACCTCTTTGTCATTAATACATCATGACATGATGCACCTTGGACATCAATGACAACTCTAGCATAAATTACTATGATAAAAATATGATCAATCTCATTAGGTGTATGAATACTTATAAACACCTTTAAATGAATTACAAACTCTCCCATGAAGTCAAAATATTCTGTCAAACCTTAACTCTTAAAAAAACCTTCTAAGCTCTAATGGTGACTGTCAATAGACAAGTATAATATTGTCATAAATATAATATGCTTACACTATTATTTTTACCTAACCAATACCATGGACACTTATAACCACTTATTAGCACCACCTCTACCAAGTTTCATATCTTGATTATGCCTATAGAGGCCTTAAACTCATTTTTCTCAAAACTAGCTAGTGGGTTGCCTAAGTGAATGACTTACAGAGTGACTTAGGGCTATAGAAAAACATCATCTAATTAAAATGATAATTAGGCCTTAATTATGTCATATAAATATTTATATACTCACCATGATCATACATACCAAAAATTAGAACCTAACTCCTTTTGTAGATGCTCCAAAATCACAAATTTCTCAAAACTAACAATGGGTTGCATGTGTGAATGACTTGGAGAGTGCCTCAGGCCTATAAAAAAATATAGAATGATTCCCTTATTATCTTGGACAAATATATTTCATTACAACATAACCTATGTCATAATGACCCTATTTACCAAATTTTGAGGTTTGATCAGCTCTCTAGCATCTTCAACCCTTCAATTTCTCCAAACTAGCCCTCAAACTTATGACTATGTGTATGATCTAAAACCATTTGCTTGGACTTAAAGAAAAAAAGTGACCTATCATTATTTTAACCTTTAAGTGCATGGGACATTTATTTTAATTATTTTAGGTATCACACATTATATTTACAATGTCACTTTTCCATTCTAGGACACCTTACACCAACCTACTCTCCTTAAAACACTAGAACACTGATGTAGGTGATTTTTTTCTTGAAGACCCTATAGGTTTTAGATTATGGTAAAAACAGGTTTTGAAGGGACCCCAAAACCCTTTAACAGAATCAAGAAAGATAAAGCATTAACAACCACCAAGAAAAGCATTCCTGAAACCTACTAAAGAACAGTATCAAATTAGGTTTTACAGGGACCTGAAACCACAAACATAGACCAATAAAAGTACCCAAGTTTTACAAGGACCTAAAACCTCATCAAAACTAGGTTTTATGACCTAAAACCATAGTGATGTAGAAAAATAGAAAAACCTACTGAAGAGCAGCATCAAAAATAGGTTTTACAGGGACCTAAAACCACAAACATAGTCCAATTAAACTACCCAAGTTTTACAAGGACCTGTAACCTTAAAGAACTTACAGCATAGGGTAAAGAATGCTAAAAATATATATCTCTTTAGCATTCTACCCTAGCCAAAAATGCAGGTTGCCATTGCAATAATGACACACAAGCATTTATCGTGACATTAAAATTCCGCAAAATACCTTTGATTTCTCTGTCACTTTTGATTTGATGGAGACACCATCAAATCCAACAATAATGATAGCCGTAGCCATGTCAAGAAAAAGGCCATGCTCCACCATGCCCTCAAACCCTAAAAACACACTTCCCATAGCCATGGCATCCTTAATTAGCATCTTCATGAGACTAGGCAACCCCGTTGGGATTGAGCATGCATTCCATCACCAAAATTAACAGAGTGGGTGCCTAGGTTCGATCCAGCAACCCCAAGAGAAAGGAATTGCTCATAGATAGTAGCCATCAAAATTTTCCTTTGCAAGACCGCTGATCTATTCCCACGGCATCTGGCACGCCATTCTCCCTTAGCACCAACATGGTATGGGCAAATTCACCCCCGATACAAAGGCCTTTAGCATTTCCACAAAATTGACAAAAACCCCCAGTCATGACAATAGTACTCCATCACCACCCATGGGGTCACAGGGTCAAAATCCACCACCTCCACCCCTCTCAATGCTAGTCATGCTTGGAAGTCCCTGGGTTTCAAATATTTTCTTAGAAGTGAAGACCCTATAGGTTACAATATGCCAAAATACAAGTGATTTAATCTTAATCAAGGTTATATTATGTTTTAATGACTCTAATTTATCATTTAAAAGTGTTTATATGCTCAAGAACCTTGAGATAGTCTTTAAGCCTAAAAGGCATAATACCATGCTTTGGTTGGGAAAGGTCATCTGTAGGTGATGACTCAAGGTGCTTATGACTATATATAACTTTGGATACTAAGGATTATTTCAACATGATCTTATCCCTATGAAATTTTATGTCATTTTCACCTTAATAAGGACTTTATGGACTAAATTCTCCCATCAATTATGTTGGATCCAACCTCAATCTCATGCTAACATCTCACTTTCCTAGGGTGGTTTTAAGTATAAATTGAAATTTGCATGTCAAAATGAGCTGATGGAAAGCCTAAGGAGTATTAAATACCTCTCAACCTTAAAATTACATCACTCACTTTAAGAACTCATTTACAACACTCTTAATACCTTTATACTTTAGCAACTCAAACCCCAAGAAAGCTTGCATACCCTATTGTATGGATTGTGTACCTTATTAGAATATGTGTGGAGGTAGTGAACTTGAGTGAATATATAATAACCATTCTTTTTTTTCAAGTTTAAAATATATTCTCATAAACTTCTTCACTTTTTTGACCCTTGAAGAACCAGACCTTCTTCTATTTGGATACCATCCTCTACTTCATAACACTTCTTCACCTTTATAGGATGGTTGTAGGTGATCAATGGAGCTTATACATGATAGTGAGTTACTTAGAGATGTAATGTGGGTTACAATGACTCATACATTAGAGCTCTAATCATCACTTTTACTATATCTTTAACTCAAACTCCAAAATTGAGCGTTTACTTCTTGCCTTCTTCTACTTTAACCTCATGCCATTATATAAGCCAAATGAGGGTGGTTGTAGTTCATCATTTCCATTGTTGTACGAGGTGATACCTCTTTTCATACTTGAATATTATTACTATCAATGTAAAACCAATTCCATATTAGTTTTTCATATAGTGGCATACTTTATCTTTTATAATCTCTTATGACCTACATTACATTCCTTTATTTGCTCAATAAAACATTGTTGATGTTCTTCCTTTGGTTGTCAGTGGAGATTTGGGGTATTGGTTGTGCATACTAGGTTTCAAACCTCACCTTGGCATTCTTAACCATCTCATTATTCTTGAAATATAAGTTTATAACCTTAAAGTATGTTTCAAACCTTTTTTAAATACACCCTCAACCAATACTTCTAATCACTTGTCTTATCATTATTTGACTTACCACAAATACATAGTCCGTACAAGTGTTATATGTCTTATCATGTGGGTGATGGCTCTCTTCCAATTATTATTAGGAAATGTAGGAATTTTTGACACAAACATTAAACATGATTTCTCATATTTCTTATCATCACCTACATTTAAAAACTTTATGTCAACCTAACTCTTTTCTTGTAGATGAATGTTTAACCCCTGTACAAACTAAGACATGTTGAGAATTGGATTTCTATGGTGCATGATGGGAGAAGAACCCCTGATACTCCTTATAAATCCATATTTATTGAAGGAACATAGGTTTGTAACAAGGTTGATTGAATGGAGGAGATACAATGAAACATAAGTTACCTTAATTTTCACAAAACTACTTTAGTTTCCACTAATAAAGGAAAACCTCCAAGCTACTCATCTCTTCTCACTTGACCTTCATGAATGGATTGCACTAGGTTTCATTGATTTTTTGCTTTGTTTGATGTAATCTTGTCTTAGTGACATTTAATATCATTGAGATAACCACCATGCATCACTAAAGACCTTTTCACTCTAATGTGGAACTCTAACTATTGTAGGTGATTTTGAAGGCTCATAGATTGTCTCTATGATGTAAGACCCATTCAATATGATTTCAAACATTTAAAGTCTTCCTTATGCCTTGAGATTCTTCATAAGACAAATTTAACCACTAACCTTTGCTTTAAGCCTCTTTTAAAACAACTTTAATGTTTGAAGTGACAACCAAGATGGATGTAGGTGGTGGTTTTAGGCATTCTTTAAATGATGACTAGGATTGTTACCTTGTAGTGAGGTACCTAATCAAGATATACTTAATCATTTTATGTCCTTAATGAAGATTAAATTTGATTTCTTAATACCCTAAACACCTATAGAAACTAACTCTCCTTTAATATTGTACTTAAGCCACATGGAGATGGTTTTAGGTGGCCATTTTCACTCTTTCGCTACCAATGGAGACTCTTAGATGATTAACCTAATCCTTGACTTACCTGATTGTCTCCTTGTATAATGAGGTTATTGACACTTATTACCTATTTAAAACACTCAAACTTGGATTTCTTTCCAACTTTAACATCTTTCATCATTGTTCAAATTTGCATCTAACCTTGACTTGACTATAGGTGCATACTGAGTGCCGCATATGGACTATTGGAAAGAAACCTTAAGAAGGCAAAAATATTGTTTATTACCTTTTATTCATTCAAAGAAATTTGAGGAGATAGTTCAACCATTTTCAATGAGATATCCATGTTTTCTAGTCTTATCAAGATAATACCTTCAAGAATCATAACTTAACTGAGCTTGACCTAGCTATAGATGGAAATCTCTTTGTTGATTGTATGGACTGAGACAATAATTGGGTGATAGAGGAGATTTAAGAAGCTAAAAAAATGTCCATTGTGTTGTTCCAATGTAATAATAGTGCAAACATTTCTTAAAAGACCTCAAACCATAAACTTTCCTTGAAATAAATCACAATAAGATATTGTGGATATTCTCCACCATGAAGGTTTTTTACCTCTTAGGGATCACACGTGTGAACCATAGGATAAAAATTATTTAAATGATTTGGTATGACCTATACAACCCTCATTCCTCTAATTTCATTTTTGGTTTTGAAGGCACTTAAAATTTAGTTAGTAGTTTTCTCTTAGTGTGTGAGTCTAGATACTTTTATTTAATTGAAAACACTTGCATAAGGTGATTGGTATAACCATTTACCTATTACAAGATCTGGGAGAGCTGATTTGTTAGTATAGAGGAATACAAGACCAAAATTGTCCCTTCTAGATGAGTTATCCAAGACAGCACTAATACAATTTTCCCTTAGCATGAAGAACCAGAGGCATGAATTATAAATCCAACACTTGGACAAGTGTTTTAATGATTTAAGTGACATTTCCATCCTTTTTTAAACCTTTTGAGGTGTTTGAAGCTTTATTAATGGCAGAAAACATGTTTTATGCCTAGTCTACAAATAATAGGTTTTCCTTACCTCTATTGATTCCTATGATTATATCTTATTTCAGAGGCCTAAGAGGGGATATTAGGTGCACCATGTATTCCTTCATATTATATTTTAGCTTCTATACTAATAAAAATCCTCAAAAACTTGTTCAACCAAGGCTTTCTTAAGGCCCAAAACTGCATCCTTTTGCACCAAAACTCCTCTCCTCCACTCCAAATGACATGAAATGACCTTGAACATGTATAAATAAGGAAAAAATTCCATAAAGAGATATAATGAATTCAAACCCAATTTGACTTCTTCAAAAATCACTTTTTCACTTAAAATTTCTATTTAGAAGCTCTGCAAGTTGTCTAATGCACTTTTGAGCATCTTTTATGCAAATTAGCTTCTCTAGACATCATTTTTGACCCATTATAATCTATGAAACTATGAAACTTTTTAAAAACCTCCTTCCTTCCTCTAAATGCTCTATCACCTTGGAAATCAACTAGATCCTTCACTTGTAGCTCAAGACCCATTTGTAGGCCTTTTCCTTAGAATATCCAAATTCACATTAAACTTTTCTAAAATATTTAAAATAGTGAAATGAACATGAGTTAGGGCCATGAAGTTTGTATTTTCTTTCCACTATTTGATCATCCACTACAATATGACCCTGCACAACTCTTGACACCACACCAAGACCTTTCAAGATATTGCACTACACCACAAGTCAGGACTAGAAAGAAACTAGTCATAAAGGCAAAAGGTCAATGAATAGTCTAGGAGAGTGACATGATCCATCTAGGAAAAATTATATTATGTAGGGAAATTTTGGCTAACACTTACCAAAGTGTCCACCAAACCATCATTATGTATTTATCTTATAATATTGTCTCTCATAGACCTAATTAGAGTACATAATTATTTTCCCTTTAAGAGATAATCATAATGAATAGTATATGTCTCACCTACTAATGGATTCCATCATTGTTCAAATATCTACCAACAATATTGATCAATGACATCCAATTAATTAATAATGCCAAATCCAACTACTTCACTCACCATAGTAGATGTAGATGATAGATCTGAATTTTGTGTGATAAACTAGTCTTTGACACTAGAAAAATATCACTCATGACTCAATACTTTAGTTTAGGACCTTTCCACTGCCACAATGCTCGTGTTTTCCATATCATTGTGCCTAAATACTTATCATATAATCTAACCCTGATATTTTGATTACCCAAAAATATTCTTAAAACCTATTATTATTTTATGTTATCAATTATATATCTTAATAAATTATTTATCCTCATAAACACTACTATCTATATTAGGGCACTCCCATCAACACTAGTGTCCAAGTTTTGACACTAGAGTTTTTGTACTTTAGAAACACTCAAAATTGTAAATCTTTTGACATGAATGGGTTGGCCTATAGCTTTACATTAAACCCCATGTGATATAATTTCAAAAGGTGGTATATAAATACATATAAAATACTATTCACTATCATCAAGTAATATCAAGTACAAATCAAGCACACATTTATCTTATACCAAGAATAAGCACCTTTCAAGCTTGCATATCTACCTTATTTTTCCCTATTTCCAAATTTAGAATAGGAGCATTAATATTTTAAATGTTTTAATCATTCAAAGAGAATATACTGACCATGATTTGTCATTTTATAGGCTATATCATTATATGCACTCACATATAGCATATTTCATAATTTTTCACATGCAATCCCACATGAGGGGAGAAGTGCATCAATCTATGACCCTCTTTAGATTATTTGTTATCTTTGTAGTGCTCAATGATTTGGGGGTATTTGAGGCTGGTTCAACTTCACTTGAACCCCTTAACCCATTTTTTATAAGGTGGCATGGCCTAATTGGAGGACCTAAGTTTTATATCTACACACGGATATCCAAAACCTATGCACATGATTTGAAATGTTAATATACAAGGCTAAAGTGAACCCTAACAAGAACATGTTTTTCTATAAAAGGACATGTTTTCAATAAAATACATGATAATAAGTTTTTAGACATAAGTGTTAGTGCTAGTGTCCATATTTTGATAGTAGGGTACAGGCTAATAGTGAGTTGATTTGTAAAATATTATGAATCATAGTTGAGCCTCACCCTAGTTATTTATATACCTTCACTTATCATATTTATTTGGGATTTATTATATAAGATAATTATTATTCCTTATTCATTATTAAGTAATCAAATTATTGTTTGGAATTGCACTTTCTATAGTTTGAATATTTCCATAATTCAACATTATATAAAAATATATTGTGAATTTAAATTATTTAATTGGCCTAATTGTAGAATAGTTTATTCCTTAGTTGATTAGGTTATTATCCTTACCCTTATTTATATAAAGAGTTAATTTTTTGGTGAACCCAACCTCAAAGTCTTCTTATGCCATTCATAGTCTGCCATAGGGTTTTCATCCTTATAGAAATCCAAATTGTCATACTTATTCATATATTTATATTATTATATTTCTAGGTTTAATTCTATAATAGGTGATATACCTATTGAACATCTTGATCTTACTTTTCTACTACCTAAAATGTATTAATCTTAAACCCTATCCAATTCTACCAATAATGAGAGTGACAATGATGATAATGAGTAGAATACTAAAAAAAATCATAGAGGATGAATCTAATCATGGAAATAATGAAGCACATGAGGAAGTAGATAAAGAGAAAATTAAAGATATAAAAAAATTTAAGAATGTATTTGTAAAAGTATTAAAGATATATAGAAGCTATTTAATTTTATATTTGACACTAAAAACCCCAAAAGCATTAGTGAACAACCATTTCTCTTTATTGATATAAATATCAGGGATACTCGATATGCTTATAAAACAAAAATTATTTTATCCCTTCCCCATAGAAAATTTTAGTGGTGATTTTTCATTAATTCAAAAATATTTTGATTTTATAAATCCACATTTGACAATTTTTGGGGGTGTTGAACAATATGGAATCACCTAAAATTTTGGGATGCAAGTTACCTTTTAGGGTCATCTCACCTATTATTTAAAATAAATTACATTCATATAAAAAAATTGATATATTGAAAGGAAATATGGGTACATTCACCTCACTTGTTATTCTAGCACCTACATTTGGGGTCGACCACATACATCTCATGTCAACCGTCTACAGTTAGTGGGTTGACATTGGACATGAAAATGGTCATCTACATATCTAGATGACTTCTTGTATATGTTGGCATCCATCTTCATATGTTTATGACTCCTTACATATATTGGTGGTCATTTTTATATGATGATGGTCATCGACATATGTTGGTGACCATCTACATATATAGATAATCATCCATATATGTCAATAGACATCTCTATATGTAGATGATCCTTGACATATGTGGACAGTCATTAGCATATGTAGACAATCATCAAAATATGCATACAATCATATATATTTTTATGTTAGTCATATACAACCTAAAAATACATCAAAAAATCCTAAATATAAATATTATTATATATTTATATTCTTATCAAAAAGTTATGCATTTTTAAAAATATCATCATAATCTGAGTCTATATGCAAAATTTATGGCCTTGAAAGGCTGTAGAGTTGATAGTTCACTTGAAGATGACTAGCATATTTTGATGACCATATACATATTATGATGGTCATTTTAAAGTTCATTGTCAACTCGCCAGCTTCTTGAGGTTGTAACTTTTGCATATAGACTCAGATTATAATGATTTTTTTTAATTACTTAAATTTTTAAGAGGAATCCAAATATGAAATAATATTTATGTTTAGGGAAGTTTTTTATTTATAAAACCTTGATTTCACCTATTCTATCACTTGATTCACTTGCATAATTAATCACCTTTCAAATTGATTCTCCATTTCAAAACCTATTCACTTGGAAAGTTCCAAGGTTTTTTTTGCAAGCCACTACAAAATACCTTGCCCTCCCCTTGAGTACACCATTGATTCCTAAATTTAGTGGAAACATAGTATATGTGTTTTAACCATTATTCCTTGAAGACCTAAAAAATGTTTCTATAACCTCCATATGAAAAATCAATACCTCAAATCAGTTACTAGTTTTAATGCCTACATCAACACAAATAATGTTTGCATCCCTTTTGGTGACTTATGAAATATCAAATCTTAATTCAATTGGGTCTAATGTGAAAAAACTTCTCCAAGTTATTAAATATTTGGATGTCAAATCATGTCTTAACCTTAACAAGTAGTTTTTATTTTAATAATATATTATGATTACTGATTTTTTAGTTATTAGTTTGTCAAATCAGCTATTTATTATTTTGGTTAAACCATTATATTTTCTAGTTTATAGCTTAATTTTCAATATTATTGTTCAGTTTCGAATATATGGATCAGCTTTAATTTTATATATTCTAATGTGAATGATAAAATGGTATTAATAACAATTATTGTTAGTTATTTTTCATAGTTACAATGATAGTCATGGGGTAATTACTATCTACTTGTATGAGGTGAATGTAGGATTGTCTCACAGTTACTGAGTTGTACAAAGAAACAACATCATATGGGAGAGGGTGAAGATCATGATAGTTAGGAGTAGATAGAGAAAAAAATATCACACACACACACACACACACACACACACACACACACACACACACACACACACACACACACACACACACTTGATTATTGGAATGATAATGATTTATGGTATTATGTTGTTAGATATGACTATTTATTTCTATAATATTTTTTTACGTGGTTAATTTTAGTAGTCTACCATTAAGGTTATAAGTTTATGTTTTCTATTAATTTTGGGCCCTGCCCTTATTTAAATTAGTATTGCGAACTAAGCTTTCATAATTCTATCATTCATTCCTATGAAGTGTATCATTATGTTGATTATTAATTTTTTATTTGTCATACTTGTTGAGTCATATTGGGAACTATTAATGTAGGATTTTCTAACTTTCAATTTTACCTACATGGTTATTAGTTAGCTTGCTTAGGGTTTTTTAAGTCATTAGGGGAAATACACTTATTGTGTTTTCTAATTGTGATTTTTGTTATTACCTTTTTGGTGACCTTATCTCTCACTATATAATATGTTTCTTTTATACTTTTTAGGTAGTCAATCAATGAACTATTATGAATCCCACTTTTACTTTGCATTGCACTCACCTAATCCTAGGGTTTTCATATAATATATGACATTAAAATATATTAAAGTGATCTAATATGGTATAATAGCTCTGATATAATGACCATTTTGCCATTTTTAAAATCCTCTATGAGATCTTTCCTACATGCATTATTGTTAGTTTTCTTGATTTTGTCATTTTCATAGGTTTGGTGGGATTTCATAAAAATTAGTACAAACTATATATCTGAAGTATCTAATAATAAAATGGATAGTACCCTCATATTTAGAAGGCATCAAACCCCTAAAATTAGCTATAAATATGATCTAGATTCATGATAGTGATTTTTAATAATTTTTGGAGTGTTTCAGGGATTTTTTGGTCATTTCATATATATCCATATAACATGATTCTCAAATCAAGAAATAATCTCAAATTTTTTATAGTTTTTTTAGTTCTTAAATTGGTCTCTCTTTTTTTAATGAGCCTACAAATTCTACATATTTTTAGGTTTTCTAGCTTCAAGAGAATTTTTAACCCTTATAGGTGGTTTTGGTAGTTTTTTGTCCAAGTCAAACTTTTAGTGGTGGGAAAATAGTCGAGGTGTAAATTTAAACCTCAGTATATATTCAATTCTTTATCCATAAATTCATCATAACCTAACTACCCTGATCAAAGACCTCTCAAACCTCAGTGCCTTTGATTGAATGCTTTATGGATCTTAATAGTATATCTCACAAACCCTATAAACTCCAATGACTATGATCACAACACCTATGGACCCTAAATACCCTACCATTAGACTCTTCAAAACCTTCATCCTCTAGTATCACACCCAATAGAACATGACAATAGTGCTAACAACACCTATGGACTCTAACCACCCCCTTTACACATTATGACATCTAAGAAGCTATCAAATTTAATCATTTTAAAAGTGTAATTCTTTATTTAAAATTTGGAGCCATTTTTGGAGTCACATCACTCCCACATCAATCATATCAATAAAAATTAAGTGAGAGGGAACACTCAAAAAAAGTCTTGGCCCCTAGTCATATGGTGTGATCACATGAGGGGAAGGCTTAAATTTTGATTCCTACTAGTGAGAGATTAACTTTAGCACCTAATAAATTCTCCATCAACCCATACATTTTTAATTTTTTTGGGTCTCTAATGAACCCAAACATTTTTAAAATTTATGTTGGGTGGAGATTTTTTATGTGAGCTTATATTTTCAAACACAACTTTTAATCGATAACTTAAATTTGAGTGTCGTCTTATTAAAATATGTTTATTTTTTCATGATATAAACATTGGTAGTCATATTAGGTCCATTATTACTCCCTTAAAACCAAATATTTTATACTCTTAGATGTATTATCGATTGATACCAACATCCCTCTAGTTCTTTCCTACTTATGCAAATATTGCTCAAAATGCATTTTCAATTTGCCTGACATCTATATGAGCATTTTTTATTTGAATTTTTTTTGGGGGGTCACTCTAATGGTTATAAGTGGGTAATTTGTGGTGATTCAAATTTATATTTATGCATTTATTCTTTTCCTTCTTAAACATCTTTTCCTTCTACACTATGGATTCAAGTCTAATAAGTCTACGTACACCTTTTAATTATCATGATTGGAAATATAGAATGAAAATCATTCAAAAATAAAAGGGTTACCATCAAAATATAATGGGAACTGAGACTAAAAATTTAGTATCATAAGAAAAAATTAAATGGTTCAACCATTGTGATAAAGTTTGTGGACTATTGTCTTTCTATCTCTCTTGATCTACTCTTTCACATAGAATCTACCAAAACACATACTTAAGTGTGGACCACTCTATGAACACTATTTGGGAAGAATGTTGTGATGAGAGGCCATGAGATGGAAAATGAAATCATCATTTTGAGCCCAGTTAACTATGATACCCTACAAGACTTTGTCACCAAGTTTAGACTTCTTAAGTTGCAATTGAAACAATGTGGAATTGATAATAAATACAAGTAACTTGTTCTATTGATACTCTCCAAACTAGGTCCATAGTATTCTATATTTGTGTCTACTTTCCATGCCATAAAAGGTTATTTTAGAGACACATAAAATATTCCTTATTTACATACCTTTGATGTTGAATTGATTTGGGAGCAAGATAATTTGATGTAGATTGACATAATGAAGACTTCAAAATCTCATGCACTTTTTTCTAAGAAATAAAAGGATTCAAACAAAAGAGATAAAAAAATAGTAAAAGGATCAAGAGAAGGATGTAAATCATCCCACCTCAAAATCAAATAATGAGACCTCTTCTTCCAATGTTAATCCTAAGAAAGGTAGGATAAAATGTGGTTTTTACAATGGAAAACATGATGAAAGAAATTTTTTGAAGAATTAGATTGACCAACTACCTACGATTCAATGTATGTTAGAGAGATGCACATTGATACTATATTATCATTGGGAATATTCAATCACCAAACTCAACTATATAAATTCTCACACTTTACTCCTAAATCTCCTTTAGATTTTTCTTCTTTAGACTCACCTAAACTTGATGACATTTATATGTTTGAACACTCATATGATATTGGTGATTCTAATTCTATCATAAATGACTATAGTTTTGATGGGAACACACCTCCACCATCTCCTCATCACCTTCTATATATTGAGGTGTTATTTCTTGATCAACTTACCTCTAGTCTACTTCAAAAATTATACATAATAAGTATCATGATCTAGGACACATCATGCATCAAGTAGTCTACTTCATAGTTTTAGGGTATTTTGTAGTCCTTTGTAGCCTCTAATCCCACTACACCTTCATTTATTAGAGTAGTTAGTCCTACCTTGCATGAGGATAATAGTTCCTTGTATAGGAATCAAACCTTGGTTGAAATCCATTAGGACCTTGGTAGACACATTCACTGTTCCAAGCTAATCTACTCTTTATTACATCTACTTCTGATCCATAGTCACTTCTAGGAATTTTGTTGTAGGATACAAATGGGTACATTTAATTTTAGAATCTAATGGGTAGTTTTATCCCTCTTCTCTTCTATTTTATCTTTTTGGAGAGGATTTTTATCCTATGATTTTTTTGCATTTATCTATTTTATGGGATTTGTAATGTGTTTGGGTACCTCATAAAACCTTGTTTTCAAGACCCAATTCTTCAACCCACCTAAGCTATGCTTCAGGGGGTGTTAGTGTAATATTATTCCCCTAATTGGTTTTACCTACATAGTTGTCAGTTAGCTTGCTTAGGGTTGTTATGGTCATTAGGATAAACACACTATATGTGTTTTCTAATTAACATCCTTTGTAATTTTTATCTATTCAATCAATGAACTATTAGAAAATTACATTTTTCTTTGAATTTTTCTCACCTACTCCTAAAGTTTTTGAGTGATCTATGACTTTTAGAGATCTTGGAATGATCTAACAGGCACTACTTGTTTAATTATTCTCAAATGAGAAAAGGTTTAAGGTATAGTATTTTGGAATACATTTAAAATAAAAGGATCTTGTCATAATAAAATGGATTAATAAAAAATAAAACCATTTTTGGTCACCTTAGGAACAATGGAATAATATAGCACCGAAGTGTCATACATTGTAAAGGTGTCATGAAACTTAGGCTTTGGTTACATAAAGAAACATCAATGTCTTAATTAATTAATTTCATGATTAGTAATACCTATTTATTGGCTATAGATCGAGGTCACCAAAATTGTAAAGTATAATTTTCTAGACATGTGTAAAAGGTATATGATTTTGTCTTTTATATAGACTTTTGGATGTATGCAACTTTATAAGAATATGAAATAGAATAAATAATATGAAGAGTATTTCGTTGTGGCATATCAAAAGACTATAATGTAAAGAGACAATATTATGGAATGGTCTATATATAGTGCTTAGATGTAATGAAATATGGTTTTGATGTGTGTTAAAAATTAATGAAGTGGTTTTGCTATGGTTTTCTTAAGAATATAGAATTCATTATGGTTATATAGCATATTCTATATGTTATTTATGTGTTTTAGAGTAATAGTGTGCTTTTATCTTTAATCAATGTTTTGTAAGTTTAAATTATTTTATTATATTTGTATTTTCTCTATATTGGACAAGTTATCCCTATAATTAGCAAGTTTTAGATTTTTCCAAGAACCTCTGCTAATAATGGTGCAATGAGCATGGAACCATTTGGATAAAATATGATGAGATGGTTACTAAGACAAAGGGATATCAAGCGATGGATAGATGAAATAATCCATAATTTTACAAAAGAAGTGAGGATAGTCATAATAACTATGAGGGAGATTATCCAAGAACATATATATGGTGAAATCTATGAAATATTTTGGTGTGAGTTTCTTGGATTGTTATCCATGTGGATATCTAGGATGGAATATCATTGTTTCATCCCAATGAGGATAGAGCTTATATTTTGGACATAAGAGAAGTTAAAAAAAATTCACAACCTAGATACATGGACTAGAGACTAGACTATTAGACAAGGAATATAATTGATGGTTATATTATCAAATTCATAGTGCAAGGATACTAGCTTTTGAACCTACACATGACCATTTTGTCTAAGGAATAAGGGGAAACTTTTTATAGTGTTTTCATAATCTAATTAAGATGTTGGTTGTGTAAAAGGCCATGGTAGGGAAGAAAGTACTAGATTTGGAAGAAAATGATAGAGATGGAAAGATGTTGAGAGAATATGTGGAAATAAAAGAGTGCACAAAATTTTTAAAAGGGCCCAATGAAGGTGAAGAAGTATATAAAAATTATGCACATATATAGATAGTGTAGTAAGAATAAGAAGGTAAACTAGTAATAGATTAGTTATAAGGTAAAGACGTAGATTGTAGCTAATGAAAGGGTTTATGTCTAGACTTGGGAAGGAAACTTCTTGGGAAGAAGTTAGTTTTGAATGTAGAAATATGGTAGGTTCAAGTTTAAATTTAGAATAAATTTAAATTATAAGTCATTCATTTCAAGAGTATGCATCCCCCAACCCAATTTATTATTAGAAAGAAGTGTAGTATAATTAGTGGATACATATTGGTTTGATTCCTTTATAGACAAATTTGGAAATCTGTGTAAAAATAAAGTAGGAAATAGATAGAAAGAGAATAGAATAAACAAAATTCCTTTTTAATATACCTAAAAATCCTAGTTTGTAGTCAACAATGCGAAGTCAATAGTATGTAGTTACCAGTGTGTTGTAACTTTTCATCATAGTTGTTAATGTTTAGGAACTCATGGTAGAAACTATAAGTGTAACAACTATGGTGCTCAATGAAAGTATGTTTATTTCTTTAATGTAATATGATGGGTCTACAAATCAAGAGTAATATTTGATAGCTTACATATGAAATGGAATGTTAAAGAAATAACATCAAGTGGTGTTAAGAAATGAAAAATGATAGGGTATTTATTAGGATGAGCCTTAGAGTTCATTTGTAAAAGGGATTTAAATGATATGGAATCTATGCAAGTTAAAATTATGCTAATAGCATAGTTTAAATTGAAAAAATGTACAAGTCAAACTATTCAAGATTTAAAGGAGATTTGGTAAAGTCTAGATAATTTGTTACAAAATATGATCAAATATTTTTTGATGTCATGAACAAAATTAAGATTATTCTTGAGGAAAAAGATAAGATTGCTTGGTTCTTAGAAGGGTTTCAACCAAAAATTAGATTTACTATTACACAAACCCAGTAGCTGAGCAAAGTTAAGACTCGATCTGTTCTTTTACAAGTGGATTAAATAGAGGATTATGGGGATGCTCCCATAGCTGATTCCAAATTTGAGTCCAAGATAGATGCATTCATGAGAATAATGGATGAGATGCATAAAAAATATAAGCCCAAAATAAGATTATGGTGCACAGAGTGTGAATGGGAAGTAAATCATAAAAATTATTGTCCTAAGATTAATAATTAATTTTGTGAGATATGCAAGGTATTAGGGTATGCTACTTCAAGGTTCCATCTTTTATAGCACTACATATGAAAATTTTAAGTTTTGTTTTGAATTTTTTTATAATTCCACTAACCATGATGAAAATAATTACTAATCAAAATAAGAGTTGAAAGAAGATATTACTAAGAATGTCTTCATAGTTATAGCTCAATAAATATTGATTGTGAAGTAGGTGATTCTAGGACCATAAGTAGAGATGAAAAGTGTGATTCAAGGTAGTCTTAGATGGATGCCTTCATCACCCCAGTATCAACTATGGGTTTTGGCAAGTTGGAATAATACATCTCCATCATATCAATATTATAGTCATTATTAGAAACCATAGACCAATACAAACCTCCATAAGTAATAGTTAAATTAGGCTCTGAGTTCTCCTTAGGACCAATATTGGGGGTATGGTGTCCATAAAAACTACCAAGGAGGGTATTTTCAAAAATAGACACAAGGTTGGGGATACTAATGATATAGAGGTGTTTTTAGATGAGTTTATAAGGGAGGATATCAAGGGGGATATCAAGGAGTTTATAACAATGATAATCACCAAATCTAATCACTAATGCAATATTATTTATGTGGAATATATAATCGTTATGTGAGGAATTACGCTACCAATCCAAAAAGACAAATCTATTGTGTATACTTTAGATTTTAAGGTTAGCATCATACTAAATATTATCCAGTGCTTGAGAAACAAAGGAAGAAGAGGCTAGTTTGAAACATAAACATAATCAATATGCAATCAAAGGTTAATGCATTTGTGAAAATAGTCACCAGGAAACAAAGATCAAAACAAGGGTCACTACCATTATAAATGCCACTAGATCAAGGGATTATAAAATTACAATGGGATAAATATCCCAATCTTGCTACTAAAATGAATTTGATGTCCCAAGTTGTGTAGGTCTTACAAGAGATCCAATAATAACTAGATTTTTAAGGTGATAATACTACCATTGATGCTCAAATATATAGACAAATTGTAGGAATCATGATATAGGATGGTGTTGTGAATACCTTGACATACCTAATAAATTTACTCGACACCTTATACAATGAATATATTTCATATAACATCACTAATATCCTATTAAATTTTTTGGAGTGTGCATAATGAGGTTAACAAAAATTAGACAAAGTAGTATGGTATGTTAAGACTAATAAACCTTGGGATGTTGATTCTCATATGGACATTGAGTTGGTTGGATATGAGATTTTGAATCCATTGTTTTATTTTGGTAACATGGTCAATATGATTGCATGATCAATTTAGGAAGCCATTGGTTGATTTACCTTGATCTACGGTCTAGTTACTCTCTATTTGGTAGATTATGGTAGGGTGGATCCCATTGGAGGAATAGAGGATGTTGAGATTAAAGTATCCAAGCTTAGTTTATGAAAATATTTTAAGATCATTGATATGAAGATAGTTAAGACCCATTATCTTACCTTAATTGGTAATAAATGGGCCTATGATGGCCAAATGACCATTAACACTATGTGAAATCAATTAAATGCACATCAATGGGATAAAATAATGAACATACCCCTTAATAAGTCTAATAAAAATCCATATATTATCCCAAAAGAGCTAGATTCCCCTTATGTTTATTGAGATAATAGTTGGCTTATGGTTAGCATAGATGAAAGGTAAACTACTTTGTGACATGTAGAGCATCAATCTTGGAAAATGCACACTACACAATAGGAAGATTGACCAGTGTACAAGCCTACTATAAAAAAGTCTCTAGCCAGGTAGGCCTAGATATAAGAATGTGTTTCTCTTTTAGTTCACTTTCCAACAAAATATGAAATAGATTTCCTATATAATATAGGTGTAACAATGATGTATTAAAAAAAACCTATCATAGAGGGTGTTCTACCTTGGGAAACATCATCATCTATAAGTGGTGACTCAAACACTCATATTTTAAGCTAGGCTTAGAGAGAACATGAGATACAGCCTCTATGCATGGTGTTCACTATTGAATGCTAGGTACCTCAAAACTTTATGAAAAAGGACCTTAATCCATTAATATTATTGAGTATAAAAAACCATGTGTTGAAAGTGGTTCAATGAGTCAATGCACTTATTTATGCACTGAAAGAGAGTACTACAACTTAGTGGGTAGTGTACAGAAATATAGAAATTCATTGGGAGGAAGCACATGAATTTTTGCATGCAAGATTACAACTACTAGCTAGTGTGAAATAATAATTACCTTTCTTCTAGTAAGGTCAATGCCCTACATTTCAAATTCATCAATGTGTGGATATATGTACCATGCAGGGAGTGGAGCCAAGGTATTGGGTGCACATGTTTAGTCATACATTAACACATCTGCCATTGACTTGGTATTTACACCAAGAACACATGAAAGAAACTAAGTATTGGATGCAAGTGCAACAAGATTTAATTCAAATGTTTGTGTTTGAAGATAATAATATATTGATGCATAATGCCTTAAAAAAACTCAAAATCATTCTATGTCATGGATGAGAAAAAGACTTAGAAATTTTAGTTGAATCATCATCTCAATAAGAAGCAAGATAGGATTTGAATTTAGAAATTCATAATTATAGGGATAGTTAATAAGAACAATCATTTGTTAAGCCATGTAATAGAATAATAGATGAACTAACAGAGTCTAGTGATAGTGACATATATATGGATTCAAAAAGGTTCTTTGAACCAGAATGTGAAGCTGAACCAAAACCAATTCTAAGCATAGAGTAAGTTAAAGAAGAAATACTATGCAACATAAACATTACACATTGGGAAGGTAAGTTCATCTTAAAATAAGTTCTTCCCAATGGATCTAGAAAAATATATAAAGAACCCTTGAAAATTATTGAGGAAAACATTGGAACAGATGAGATTCTTAAGTGTGTGATTGTGGGAAACTAGTGGGGACAAGAACAAATCTCAGAAGATTTAAAATTACTCTTAGACTATCAATATGTGTTTCCAATCAATTTTTTTGAAGTAAAAGGTGTGGATTCATACTTGGGGAAGATGCATATAGAATTGAAATATTACACTCGACCTATCAAAAATCAACCATACAAGCTCAATCCCAATATGATCAAATTAAAAGTTGAGTTGGATCAAATGTAAGAAGATATAATTATTTATCTATTTGAAAAACTATAATGGGTAATCCTTATATTTGTGAAACCAAAGGAGTGGGAAATTTGAGTTTATGGAGACTATTGTGCACTTAATGACACATACATCAATGAACCATTCCAAATACCATGTATAGATAAATTCCTTGAGTTTTTTGTATGGAATGAAGTGTATTCAATCATAGATGGATTCAGTAGGTACTATCAGATTCTGATCACAAAGGAGGACTAGGGTAAGACTACCTTCACAACTAAATGGGTATCATTCACACATAAGGTAATGCCCTTTGGCATAAATAATGTGTTGGCAGTATTTTATATATGTATATTAAATGCATTCAAAGGATTCATTCATGAATTTTTGGAAGTTTATTTGGATGATTGGATTGTTTTATCTTTCTTCAAAGAAAATTTGCTGATGCTAAGATTAATGTTATACTAGTGTCACACTTTGGGTATTATTTTGAATTTAAAATAATAATTTGTTATTTACACCTTTTAGTTTTATATGGGGCCATGTCATATGTAGTGATGGTATTTTGTTTGATCTAGCTAATATTGTTGCGCTAGTATGGATACTACCTCCAACTAAATCTCTAGAAGTGTGCACATTTCTCAATCCTATGAAATACTACAAGAAATTTATGAAAGGTTACGTATCCATATTGGTGCCAATGAAAAAATTATTGTGAAAATATAAAATGTTTGAATGGATAGCATAATTCTAAGAAACATTCATTGAGATAAAATAGAGGTTGGTAACAACACTCCTAAATAGAAGATGTCATTTCATGTACATGTAGATGATTCAGGTACTATAATAGGAGTTGTCATAGCAAACCTAGGTGAAGGTGGGTTAGCTCATCCCATACATTTTTCTAGTAGGAAGCTATTAGATGTATAAAATAACTATACAACTAAAAATAGAGAGGCATTATCTATGGTGTTTTCTCTATAAAAGTTTTGACATTACTTGTTGGTGATACCATTTGAGTTATTTATAGATTGCTAGACATTACGCTACCTAATTAAAAAGAAAACATTAGGAAGATGGATATCTTGATGGTTTATGTTGTTTCAATAATTTTAATTCCACATTAATGTTAATCCATGAGGAGAAAATTAGGGGCCAGATCATCTGAGTAGGTTACATAATGGGAAGGAGCCAAAAGAAATAGAAGATGAATCCCCATATGTGCATTTATCTAGGGTTACTAAAATCTCAGATAATATAGAAGATATTACAAACTTATTAGATAAAAATAACTTTCCTTATGTACTATATAGAACATGATAAAAATAAAATGGTCACTTGGGCTATGCCATATAGTCTCATCAATGGGTTTTTATATAAGATGGGCAGAGATGATGTGTTGTATAGAGTAACACTAGAGCATGAATGACCATAAATTCTTCAAGAATATCATCAATTAAATATAGGGGATCACTTCACAAGTGAATCCACTATCATAATAATCCTATAATGTGGTATTTGGTGGCCTACCTTATTTTAGTATGTGTATAGAGTAGCCAAGCATTTTGATGTCTGCCAATAAATGGGCAAGCCAAATCAACATAATGAAATGCCTTTGGATAGCATACTCATATAAAAAAAATTGAACAATGATCAATTGAATTTATTGGGCCTATAACTCCTATTAATTGAATTTATGTGTAGTATATCATTATTGCAAATAAATGGGTGGAAGTAGCTATGACCCCAAGTTATAGTGTGAAGGATGTTGTCAAGTTCCTATATAAAAATATAATACCAAGGTTTGGATACCCAATCAATCTCATTATCCATAGAGGAACACATTTCCTTAATAATACTATCAAAACTCTCACTGAATATTTTATGACATCACACCAAAAAGTATGACTTATCATCCCCAAGTAAATGGGTAAGATGAAACATCAAATAAAGTATTGGGGAAAATGCTAACAAAGATTTATAATGTGAAAAGGGATGATTGGTAGGATTTTATTCCTATAGTTATTTGGGAATAAATAACAAATTACAATCATGCCACATGTTTCACTCCCTTTCATCTTATTTATGGTCTTAAACCAGTAATGCCTATAGAGTATATAGTTATGATCTTGTGCATTGCAATAATCATGAGGCTTGGTGATCATGAATCTCTAAGAAAAAGGTTATTGGACTTGGTTTAAATGGATTAAAATAGACAAAGGTCACTATGGACATAGGAGATACACAATTCAAGTCAGAAGGAATGGTATGATTGTAACTTACAATCTAAATAATTATATTTAGGGTAAGCATTATTGTTATATGATATCAATTTTAGGGCATTCATAAGAAAAAATTTCATTAGATGGAAAGGACCCTATATTATACATGAATTTTTTCAACAAGGTAATATAGTGTTAAATATATATAGGGAACCATATTGATAGGATGAATAAATGGTTATAGGCTTAAGTTTTATTATCATTAATTTTTATCTCTCTGTTATTAACATGAGTGGGTGATAAGTAGCACCATGTAGTTAGGTTTTTGTTTAATGTTATTTTTTGTTTATTTTTCAAGTCGTGTGTTTTTATAGTGTGATATTTACATCACAACACATCTCAACTAGTAAGGAGTAGTTACTGTCACAAGGTGTGACCAAATTCTAGAGATAACCTAAAGAAGGATAGTTGTCACCAACTATTGGAGGTTGTGAAATAAGTCTGGGAAGGTGGTAGTAACAAGATAGGTATGGTGAAAGGATGAAAAATGGTCATTCAAGACCATTAATGACAAGTCACTTTAATAAATTTTATTATTCTTAAGGTTGATTGAGTGGCCAATTGATAGATGGCATCATACAAGAAATAGGGTAAATGAAAAGATATCACATCACATCAAGTAACTACCAAGGGATCAATTAAGGATTCTTGATGAAAATGGGTCACTATAAAATCAAATTATAGCAAGTAAAATTAAATGTGGGAAGGAAAATACATGCATAACTAGTCAACACATTTAAAGTAGTCGGCAAGACAAAATTGAGTGCCAAAAACTATATAAGGAGGAGCATAGACAAAACACATACATTACACACTTTTGATAATAATTAAACTTTGTGAGCTAATTTTTGAACATCTTTAAGCACATAGATTTCATACCATAGATTGAACAAGTAAAGAAACTCTTCACCTCAGGTAAAAACTATAATGATGGGGTGAGGTCCACTATTGATCTTACTTATATATGGATATGAGGAGATTGGAATTAACTTAGGTCTATGACAAACTAAATACAATGATGCTGACCCTTTTGACTTCATGGATCATGTAAAAGTGACTTTTATTTACTCATGGGCCTTAATATCCTACACAAGATAGATCCCTAATGTTCCCACATCCTCTATGATGTTCACACATGGAAAGATTGATCAAGTCACCTACATTTAATCAACTTGATGAGGTGATTCTTACCCTTCTAAGTAGATATAACCAAGGTAATATTAATTTATCCCAATATGTTATAATTTGGATCAATTCCCAAGCTATGGCATGAGATATAGGTCTCCCAAATTAGATCAAATACCTTCTCTCATACAAAACTACTGCTCCTCCCATTCATTTAGACATCAAGGAGAAATATACAATTAAGTTAGGTAGAGGAGTAATAATTGAGTCCATAATGGACAATTTAGTGTGCATTTTATTGAATGTATCATAAAGATATTTTGGTAGACAATAAAGAAGGTCAAGCAGGCAATAAAAGGGGTCATCTATATCATGTATTATATGATAGTCCTAGGTAAATATTTCAATTAGCCTAAGTTTTTGGCATAAAAACTAACTACTAATATTAAGAAGGTACTTTTAAGTACTTCACAGACTTTTAAATATCAATTTTTGGTCTTGCTCTTATGTTTTATATAGTGGAAATCCCTAGAAGGACCTGTTGATGTCACTACATATTTTTGGCCTATCATCACCTTTGTAAACATTGCATAGACTATAATAGGGTAATATTATGAAAAATTGGGAAAGTTCAACACATAGTGGATTGAGGCCATAGCCATAATAAATTCTCACCCATGAATCCCTTAATATGTCATGTAGTATCTAGGGCAACACGCATCGATATGAAAACTACACAATGGAGTGTGAATCAAAATTCATGAGATAAAAATTCCAACTGTGACTATAATTCCATTTTTCATCACAATGTTAGATACATAAGGTGAAGTGTAGAGGTGGAAATATTTAACTACAAGGTCCATGTAGCCATTGGGATCTATTCCTCTAAAGGGAAAATAACCAATTCCACAATAGGCATAAGCACAACTACAAGCTCCATCTCAAACATCAATAGCCTCATTACAACAAGATAAAGTTAAAACAAAGGCACCTATATGGTGAGACTCACCACCACCACCAAATAAGAGGATGCATAAAAAAAATTCATGGTTGGACAATCCAAATGTCTCAAGGATAGTAGGTGAGTGTGACTTATTAGAACTAGGAGTGGATGAGCAAGAAGTCTAGAAGAATATGCTCAAAGTCATTATAAATTATGTATATTTTTTATTTGATAGGGTAAATTCTTTAGAAATCAGATCTATGAACTAGGTTGGTGAGGATTTGGACAACTGGACCCACATCTAGGTACATCAAAGAGAGTGAAGGATCCCCCTAACTACCAAGTGCAACATCAAGGGTTTGACTTCCCCAACCAACAACAAGATAAGTAGAGGTATCCCCAACATTGGAAAGATTATAGAATGTGAGGGTTTTAAGAATTCCCGTAACAAGGGTTTTAAGGATCCTGTAACCTATGAGTACAACAAAGAGGGTTTGAAGGTGCCCTCAACATTTAACAAGTGGAGTAAAGGTCCCATGACCAAGCAAGACATGAGGGTTTTAAGACTCCTTCAACCTTTAATACATGATTAAAGGTCTCATGAACAATGTAAGATGAAAGAACAAGAAGTAAAGGTACCCACTACCTTGGTAGGACTATAAAATATGAGGGTTTTAAGGATTTCCACAACTAGGGGTTTTGAAGATCCTATAACTTAAAAGTATAGCAAAGAGGGTTTGAAGTCTCCCCCAAACTTACACAAGTGGAGTGAAGGTCCCATGACCAAGTTGAAACTAGAGAATAAGTGAATTAAAAGTCCCAAAGACTAAAGCAAGATAAAAACTAGGTGTTTTAAGGTCCCATAACCTAAAGTGCACAAATAAATTTATAAATAAGTAGAGCTCGATACGTAGTTTCCCTTCATCTTATCTTCATTAAAATCACTGCACACTAAAGGATCCCCTAGGGAGGGAGGTCTTTCATTAACTGGATCTTCTACATAGCCTTCATACAATAAAGTTACATTGAAAGGGTTTATCTTCCCTCTGAGATTCACAACCTAGTAAAGCACACCAAGGGGGAAACTATAGAACATAAGTTTGACTGTAAAATAAGGTATTCCACCTCCTGGGTCATTTACATATCTTCTATAAGTTTGAATCTCAATAAGTGGACTCCCACTAAGATATAGAATCTTTACAAAGCACAAGGGGTTTTTGAGGCCCCTACAATCATAGAACATGAAGCTTGAGGGTTTTAAGTAACCCATAACTTAGGGTTTTGAGGATCTTTTAACCTTGAGAGCATAAATTTACTTCAGAGTAGAGAAATTTTAATAGAAGGCAAACTTTTCCATGTTATTCTTGAGTACTATTTCAAACAGAGGACCTTCTAACAAGGAAGGTCATCTATCACCTGAGTCTTCTACCCAATCTTTTCATAGCCAAAACATAGCAAGAGGAGTTTGGTTCCCTCTAAGTTTCATGTTTGTTATACAACCTTCCATAGCTATTAGCATCACAATATAGGCCCACAAATGTACTCTTTAAAAAATATGGGAGTGGGTTCCTTTAATACCCTTCGTACCCTAAAAAAGGAGCCAAGGGTGAGATCCTCCATCATCCATCCCATAAGAATTTCCCATGAAATCAACCAAGCCAAATACAATAAAATTAGAAATGGAAGGCCTACAGTCTTCCCCATAAATAATGCTTTTGAAATTAATAAATAAATCAAACAAAACTAGTTCCAAGGTATTACACTAGCACTATACCACTAGAAGGCCACTAGTCTAATGAAATAAAAAAGAGACATACCAAAACTGAACCACTAAGGGATACGTAGATCTCCTTCCATTCTCTAGTTTTCCTAAAGCATGGTATGAGAGATATAGACCATCCCAGGTATGTCATACTTACATAAAGTCATGGTCATTTTGCCAAGAGAGATGCTTGGCCATTAACTCAAAACTACAAACCCCTAGCTATTCCTATGGAGATTCAAAGCATAGCCACCATTAATGCTTTCTTTGACCCAGGGGTGACTACATATGGACACCAGTTGTAACTCCACCTACTACTTATTTAGTGTTTTGACATCATCCTTCCCATAAAATAGGTTTTTTCTTGTCGGTCTTGATTCCAAGTGCCCAAAGACTCTCCAAGGTCTCTCATAATCCTAATCTTCATCTTCACCATATTCCTCTCCATCTCCCTTAATGATAGAACCCTCCCACCTGTTCTATGGTTCACAAAAACTTACCGTTACCAGCCCAAGGGATGAAAAAGCCATATTAATAAGGAAATTATATATATGACAAGGAAGAAGAAAATAAATTATTTTCTATAAAGTAGTGCACACATGCCAAATGAGTAATTAGGTAAGATAATATTTTTAGGTTGATATTACTCAACCCCCACCTTCTATTTTTATTAATACCATAGGTCAAGAAGTAGCATAGTATAAGTTGTCACCTAAAACATTTCAAGTGAAACCAATTGCAAGATCATCTACTACATGGATGGTCAATGAACTATAATAGGAAATCCTCACACTACCATTGATGTACAGACCATGCACACACCCATACACCTCACCATCTCAAACTACAACGTAAAAGATGGTATCTTTTGGAGAATATTTAGTTACAAATACTGTACAATCATTGTAAGCATCATAATAATAACCTCTAACTCAGTATATAAAGAAGTAAAAATAGATCCTCACTCCTCCATCCACATCTAAAAAAAATACATTTGTGCATAAAGGTATGGTTATATAATCATAATCTTATGAAGATATTGAAGGAGGGACTGAAGTTAGGGGGGTCCTCAAGAAATAATTATGTTAGAGTTAGAACCTAAATAAGAAATTATGCAGCAAACACAGGATCTAGAGGATGCACAAAAGAAAGAAGAGGAAAAGTTATATAATTAGACTAAAGAAGTAGAATTTGTGAAGAATCAAAGGTTGAAAAGAAGCAAGCTAAGGAAGAAGATGCTAAGAATAAGTAGATCAAATAAGTGGATGTTAAAAAGAAGCAATAGGAGCAAGTGTAAATAAAATAATAGGAAGCATAGGATATGCAATGGAAGAAAGATAAAGAAGAGGCAGAAGTTATGGCTCACACCAAACAAGAGGCCAAAGATGAGTAATCCAAACAAGCATTTGTTGAGAAAATAGATAGCTATAAATTTGATGGTGTGTAAAATTTGATGTTGATCTAGATTCTATTGTGCATCTTATTTTCCTTAGTGTGTGAGGCCATGAAAGATTAGAAGATGTTTGAGTAATATATTTCAAAGATTGATGTTTTCATTACTCAACTAGTGGATGAACCTTAATTAATTCCACCCCAATAACTCCAAAAAGTTCTATAGTAAAATAAAATGGCTACATAGATATAAATAGCCACTCAATAGTATCAAACCCCACAAATAAACCATACACACTCAATAGATCCAGCCTCACCATAAATAAAACCAGAAGAAAAGCAACCTCCTACACAACCACATCAAAGCACACCACTAAACTCCCTATAGGTACTATGCACCATAATTTTTTAATTTTTAAAGGTTGTAGATAGTCTTAAGAATTAGGAATGGGGCCAGAATGGTTGAAAATACATAAAGGGTAGCTACTTAGCTATGTTAATCTATTGAAAACCCAAAATGGTGTTAGGCTGGTATGATACTTAGTTTAAAACCCAAAAGGGTGGCTAAGTAGTGTGGAATGGGTGAAATTTGGTAAATGACACTTGGAATGATAACTAAAACTAGTGTTTATGAATCATCCTCTCAGCTTCAGGTTAGACTTCAAGGTGGAACTTTATCTTGGGATGAAACAATAATTTATGTTTGGGAAAGTTTTGGGTATGGATCAAGGTCACCAAAATAATAAAGTATAATTGGCTGGACACATGCATAAAATATATTATTTTTTATTTTGTTTAGTATTGTGTATGTGTGTGACCTTGTAATCATGTGAAATAGATTAGAGAATGCAGAGATTCTTTTCTTGTGGCATATCAAAAGACTATAATGTAAAGAGATAGTACTCTAAAATACTCTATATATAGTGCTCATATGTAATGAAATATGGTTCTGATGTGTGTTAGATATTAATGAAATAGCTATGTTATGGTTTTCCTAAGAATCATTTATTTATGTTGAGTTCATAGTGAGTACTTAGTTTGCCTTTAAATATGAGATTTATTATGGGTATATTGCTTGTTCTATGTGTTATTTCTATGTTTTTGAGTAATAATGTGCTTCTATCTTTAATAAATTTTGTATAAGTCTAAATTATTGGATTATGTTTGTTTTTACTCTTTACTATGAAATCGATCCCTATAATTATCATTTTCTAGAGTTTTATAGGAACCTCTGCTAACACTATTATTATGATGCACGAACTCATTATTGATTTAGGGCTTTCACATGCCTATGAAAAAACATAAAATATTATGATATGATTAGGATTGTGTATTTATCTCTTTTGGATGGGAAAATGTTGAAGTTTGGGGGTGAAACCATGCTTGTTGTCACAACTCTATTATTCCTATAGGGACTAAAACTCAACTTCAGTTGAGGTAAATACTCATAGTAGTGGTGTAAATAAGCTAGGAGTTGATGGCATAATTCTTAGAGAGAATATATATTCATGAAAAAACATGGTCAAGATGAAAGTAAGGAGGAAGGTAATAAATTAAAAAATGGAAAAATAAAAGGACCCATGGAAAATTGGAGTGAAGCAAGAAACAACAAAAATATGGCTTGGGGAAATTAGTTTTGGACATAAATAATTGACTGTTAGTTTATACAGTACCAGACAAGTAATGTTTTAAATTATAAATGTATGGATTTTATGGATTTATTATTATTCAAAAAGTGTAGCATGCTTTAGTTTTATTTAGTACCATCTTATCCTTTATAATTTTTAGAATAGTTAAAATATTTGAGAACCCCTTTTTGCCTAGGTTAATATATGTAAATTTTGGGTTGCATAAAATAGAAGTCTTTGGCTTATTTCTCATATGGCCATTTTTTAGCTTTTTTAAATTAGGGATTTTATAATTTTGTTTTTGTCAATTTGGTTATAAATTTCATGTCAATTTTAATAAAAAAATAAATGTATTCATGATTATGGATATAGGGATGAGAGCTTACTATCACCCATAGATCCCCAAAGATAAATACTAATTAGGTTTAATACCAAGGGTATTCAATAATGGTTTATTGGATTGTCAAAACCATTATAAAATGTGGTAATTTTTTGGTTTTATTATCATGACCTAAGTTTGAAAATTATCCAAATGGATATAGAAAAGTGTTGAGACTATTGTGATGTGTATCCTATAATTGAGTAGACAATTGTGATTTATAAACTATAACAATATACTATAAATAATTTAGGGTATAATTATTTATATTTGAGAATTAGTTTATGAAGTGAATGAATTATTTTTGAGATGTGAAATGTGTAGTTGTTTGTATATTTATTCAAGCCAAGGTAATACCATATATGAAGAAAATTAGGTGTAACACCTTGAGCATACAACTGTGAGAATGAAGTTCCCATCTAGATTGAATAAATTATCACATTTTTATGACTTTTCATTATATCTTTTAACTATTGAAATACATAAAACATATATTATAATGGGTGTATGAAAACTTGTGTGTGTGTGTGTGCACGCGTGTGCACGCATGCACGCATGTGTGTGTGTGTGTGTGTGCGTGCGTGTGTGCACGCATGTCTCTTCTCTCTCTCTCTCTCTCTCTCTCTCTCTCTCTCTCTCTCTCTCTCTCTCTCATCTCTCTCTCTCCTCTCTCTCTCTCTTCTCTCTCTCTCTCTCTCTCTCTCTCTCTCTCTCTCTCTCTCTCTCTCTCTCTCTGTGTGTGTGTGTGTGTGTGTGTGTGTGTGTGTGTGTGTGTGTGTGTGTGTGTGTGTGTGTTCATAGACCTATTTTTTATAATTGGGTTTCAAAGCATTAAATAGATTGGAATTAAATTGAGGATAAGTTTTCAAATGTATAAACTAATAATAAATCTAGTGTTATATTTTATTATAAATTAAACATGTTTAACTAAGAAAGAATGTTTATTTAATATTGTATATAGATAAATTATAATGTTTTGTCATATGATTGATAAATGTCATTTTAATATTGGTGGAGGACTTAGTTTAAAATAAATATCTTAGGGAGTGTTGTGCATAAATAAATATTAAGTTATATGGCTTAAAGTGGGGAAAACTACTTTACTACTATGATTACCCTAGGTCTAAATATGGTTATTAGAGATTATGAGTAAAACATATAGAGTTTATTAAATATGTTTATGAATTATAAAATTTTAGGAAAGGAATACTCAAATTAAGATGGATTTGTAACATGGATTATTTAATATGATAGTAAAATCTATTGATGTTATTTGATTCTATTTAAATAGTCTTCAATATTTGATATTTGGAAATTGAGTGAACCAAACCTATGATATGGACATTTCATTAGAAATAAAATATGATTCATTCATTCTTGATTGAGATAAAACTCTATATTAGTATTTTCTAGTATGGGACACTTGACTATAAAAATGAATTATGTAGGTGGATTGCTATTGGAGTTTGTATCCCTTACTTTTAAAATAGTAAGCTCCTAGATCATTTTATTGAAATAACTTGTAAAGTATGATATTGTTGTCTATTTATATATGTTATTTTTGAATGAATTTCTATACAATATTATTTATAGTTTGTTCACTATTTCATCCTTCATGTTAAGGGATAATGAGTGATGATAGGTAGGAATCCATCACATACAATCACTCATCATCAGTTAATGTGAAGGTTAAAGATTTTTAGCACAGAGTATTGATATATGTGGACTATGAACCCATTGAAATAATGATAATTATAATGAAAATATTTGGCCAAAGTAATTTAATAGATTATCCAATGTACTTTATATTTTACATGTGTGTATGATGTCATATTAGATAGATGATGTAATCCATGGCATGTATGATTGTTACATGTAATAGTGATTGTATTGCACATTGTTTTGGTTGAGTTCTTGATTTCTACATCAACATTATCTTCCCTCATGAATGAAAGGAAAACTCCCATTGAGGGTGTGTGTGAAATATCAATGGTCTATGGTTGGAGGTAAAACACCCATATGATGTTGTCCCTCTCTAAAACTAATTCAACCATTATTGATGCTTACTCAAGGTTATTTTACTAATTTATTCATTGTTTCTAAAGCTTTAAAGCTTTGTTTTAATTTTAAATTATTATATTATCTAAGTTATACAATAGATATTGTGGGAAAATTTGTACATTTATGATTTACCATGACTAACTACAAGATTGGTTGTACATTTTGAGTATATCTATTTTACCATGAATTTATTAAAAAGTTATACATTTTATTTTTATACACGATTTGTTTTATAGTCTTATAATATCTACACTATTGTCACCCTGATTGGGGGATAAAATGAATAGTCATTAATTTCTTGATCAGTGTATTATTGTATAATTATAATTAATATATTCAATTATATTTATCTTTCAAAAAATAGTATGATAACCTAAATAGTATAGAGATTCCAACATTATAATAGAATAGTTTTTTATTAATATATTTACTTAAAAAATATTATATAGTGGGTAAGTGCATAGATTTGGGGTACAAAAATGTGTCTTACCCATGGACATTTGTTTTCTAAAAAATAGAGAAATCATAAATTATGTAGATTATTTGAGATGGCTACACTCAAAATTCAAAGATGGTATAATAGCATGAATTGTATAATTTTGATGCTAGTTTCTAAATAACTTTTTTTTTTTTTAAATGGTCGAGTATAAGTAGGGAAATCATCAAACATTTGAATAATAACTCTTGTTTTTTTAGGAAAATTAAGTAGATATTCAATCATGTGGCCCTCCATTTTTTAGCATCGTTTAGTATTGTTTGAAACACTTTGGTCAAAATTTGGATAAGATCATCTAGTTTTTCACCTAAATTTTTTTAGTTTTTTTAAATGAATATATTTATTATTTTTTTTCTAAATAAATATATCCTAAATTTTGACAAAACAATGGATAACAGGCCGTTTGGGTCCCCTAATTACCAAAAAAAATGAAATTTAGTTTGTTTTAATGTGTGTACAATTAGGACTAGGTTGTGACCATATAATATTTTTTACATTTGGATCAATGAAATAAAATTACACACACACACACACACATGTAAAATTATGGGATATAATGGCCTAAACATGACATAGTTAGAAATCAACATAGATGGAAACCATGAAATGGTCCAAAAAATTTTAAAATCATATATTTAGAAATAGGAGAGTGTGTTTGACATCTTAGCAATAATTTTATGAAATGTCTCATTGAAATTGATAGTGTTTATGACAATGTAAGTTTGAATTCTTATTTTCAAACAAAAAAGTCAGATTTAGCTATGCATTTGAAGTTCTAGGCCTTGGGTTGAGGATTTGAATTTGTTTCCAAGACAAAAAACATGTTTTTTAAATTACACATAGAAAAGTGCATACATGAAATAACATGTACATTTTATTAAGAAATTAAATTATGAATCCTTACAATTCAAAAAGGGGATCAATTAAAAGGTGGGGGCTATGGTTTAAATTTATTTTAGTAAATATAAGAAATTAAGGACACTCTGTATCTTCTATAATTGATCTCATAGTTTCAAAACTTACGATTTAGGAGATAGTTTTTTAAAATCCAATCTAGTTAGTACTTAGTCATTTTCAAGATTTTAGTATTGAACCTAGGGAATTCAAGGCATAATGTTTACAATTAATGTCCATTTTAAGTAAATATATAGTAATTTTTAATTTTTTATGACTTTTAGATTATGTCTTGGAATTTTTAGGAGTTCTCAATTTTCCAAAATTAATTTTTATAAACCAACACACACCCAACCACTACTTTATGTTAATTCTACTTACTATTATGTCCCTTATAAAAAAGAAACTGACACAAAAACACCAACTAGAAATAATTTGGGCCACATTTAGGTGTGGTCATCCCAATTGAATTTGAATTCATTCTAAATTGGTGTGCATGGGGAAACATAAGTTTCATTACTGGCCCATGCACTAAATCTTCTAGTTTAACTTTAATTCTTCTATGCATTTTAAAACTTCACAGAATTCTTGTACTATAAACCTTATTTATTTTTTATGAACACAATAAATACCCTAATTAAATTCAAAGTATTTTTTACTCTACTTTACTCTATCTCATTTTCAAACAAGAAACTAATCTCTTTTATTCTCTAAATCTATTTTTTGTAACTAGACCCAAGATTATCTTTAGTCTTTAACTAGCAGGTCTACAGGATTAAATTATTTATATTATCTCTTATTATAGATCATAAAACTGATGTTTTCATAAGTTTAATTCCATTCTATTAATATTTTTTCACAAAATAAGGTTTTTACTTATATTAATTGATTTTTTTGTAAAAGGGAAAATAATGTTGATCTTATTTCCATTTTAAACAAAATAATATGGGATTGGTTTCTCATCCCCATAATGGACTATACATGTTTAGTGTATTCAATTGAGATCATCTATTAACTATAATTTGGACTGAATAAGAAAATGGTGAAATTCATAGGTGATCAGTCATAGGGAAGAAGATATCCTATCAAATGGACAATGTGGAACCTACTGAGGAATGTAAGATCTTCAAGTTAATGTCCAAAGTGAATTTAAGGGATAGAAATTTATCTCAAAACATAGGTTGGTTTTATTAAAATTATACCACTGATCATTCAATTAGGTCCAAAAGAGAAAAATATAGAAAAATGAGGGTTTTGGCCTAAAGGACTATCTACAGGCCTATTAGTAGATAGAGAGCAAAAGAAGAATGTTTGTGTTGGTGTTTGAGGGTTTGAAAATTTGTAGGGGTTAGAAAAAAATATGATTGAAGTTTCATATAGATAAAATCACCTCAAAAAGGTTATTTTAGGTTTGAGAACTCTACATTTGGTGACTTACAGCCAAGAAAGACCAAATGACCACATACAACATTTTGTAGGCAGTGTGATCAAATGCCACATATGGAAGGTGAAATTAAGGTTAAGAGGTCTGTAGAGAGGTGAGGAATAACATGAATAAAGCTTCCAATATTTTTAAATACCACAAAGTTACGAGGAGTCCAGAAGTTAAACAAAACTCTCAGACTAATATTTTTAGCATTGTTTAGTATTGTTTGAAACCCTTTGGTGGAAATTTAGATGAGATAATCTAGTCTATGACTTATTTTTTTAAAATATTTTTAGTGAATATATTTTTTATTAATTTTTTAAGTAAATATATCCTAAAATTTGATAAAATAATGGATATCAGGTCATGTGAGCCCCCTAGCTACCTACAAAAATGAAATTAGTTTGTTTTAATGTGTATAAAATTAGGCCTAGGTTGTGACCATAAAATATTTTTCTCATTTGGATCAATGAAAAAAAAATTACACACACACACACACACACACACAGATATTAAATACTATGAGATATAATGGCCTAAAAATGACATAGTTAGAAACCTTGAAATGGTCCAAAAAATAAAAAATTATATATTTGGAAATAGGAGAGTGTGATCGATGTCTTAGTAATAATTTTATGAAATGTCTCATTAAAATTGATAGTGTTTATGATAATTTAAGTTTGAATTCATATTTTCATTCAAAAAAATCAAATATTACTATGCATTTGAAGCTTTAGGCCTTATGTTGAAGATTCGAAGCCATTTCCAAGCCAAAAATCATGTTTTTGAAATTACACATAGAAAAGTGCATACATGAAATAAAATATACATTTTCTTAAGAGATTAAAGTATGAATCCTTACAATTCAAAAAAGGGATCAATTAAAATTTAGTGGCTATGGTATAAATTTATTTTAGTAAATATAAGAAATTAGGGCTACTTTGTATCTTATAAAATTGATCTCATAGTTACACGACTTATGATCTGGGAGATAGTTTTTTAAAATCCAATCTAGTTAGTACTTAGTCATTTTCAAGATTTTTAATATTAAACCTAGGGAATTCAAGGTGTAATGTTTAAAATTAATGTCCATTTTAAGTAAGCATATAGTAATTTTTTATTTTTAGTACATTTTAGATTACTTCTTAGAATTTTTAGGAGTTTTTAATTTTCCAAAATTAATATTTATAAACCAACACACACCCAACCATTCCTTTATGTCAATTCTACTTACAATTATGTCCCTTATAGGAAAAAAAATGACACAACAACACCATAATCATTTATGACTAGGGTAAACAGAGATAATTTGGGCCACATTTAGGTGAAGTCATCCCAATTGAATTTTAATTCATTCCAAATTTGTGTGCATGGGGAAACATAGGTTGCATTAGTGACCTATGCACTAGGTCTTCTAGGTCAACTCAATTAATTCTTCTATGTATTTTGAAACCCTGTAGACTTCTTATATTATAAAAATTATTCATTTTTTATAAACATAATCAATACCCTATTTAAATTCAAATTATTTTTTACTTTTCTTTACTCTATCTCATTTCCAAACAAGAAACTAAACTCTTTCAATCTCTAAATCTGATTTTGTAACTAGACCCAAGATTATCTTTAGTCCTTAACTAGCAAGTCTACAAGCTTGAATTATTTACTATATATCTTATGACAACTCTTATAGCTAATTTTTTAATAATTTTATTTCCATTCTATTAATATTAAAAAAAATAGAGGTCTTTACTTACATTAATTAATTTTTTTAAAAGAGAAAACAAAGACTTGTTTGTTCTTTCCTAGACCTTCACAACTAGGTCTACCACTCTCAAATACATATATTAGTAAAAAATTAGACTCTTCATTCATTCAATATATTTATTAAAATTATCAAAGTTTTATAAAACACATTACATATGCCTTTACCATTCTTCAAACTTGATTCTTGATCAAATGCAAAAAATCAAGGTTTTAGCGTTTGTTCTATAGGTCTTCAGACACTACAACTAGATTAACTCCATTTATATACACCCTATTAAATTTAAACCACATATATCACCTTGAAAATATGTAACCCTATATCCATTTCAAGTTTTAAACACTTAACATTAGTTCTATAGGAATTATATTATCTTTTGAACTCTCAAACATGGATCCTAAACCTTTTAATAGACTTGTTGACTGAGTTTTTGAGATAACTCTCTCTGTAAAGTTCAAAATTCTCTAAAATAACCTATAAAAATTAAATAATATCCTTTTTAAAATTTCTACAAAGTTTCATAAGAATTGGATTATTCATTTTGGCTTGATATTCTTTTTAGTACTCTTAAGTAGGGTTATATTTATAATATTCAAACCTATTGATTGATATTTTGAATTTTCTCCCTCTACAGACTCTTATAATTCATGAAACCTATTTCATTACTTCAATAACATTCCATTATTGCCTTATATGAATTTTTTGAATAGTTTAACAGTACAAACTCAAGATATGACTGTTTTTGTCCTCTAAAACCCTAAACTAGGGTTTATAGGCCTTTGTAAACCCAGGAGCATATAAAAAGGGGAATTTAAATTTAAAATAATATTTTTTTATTATTTCAATATTTATAATACTCTAAACACAAATATCCTTGTTTCTAAATTATTATTAATATTTTAAACAACTCAAAATGATAAGAACATACTATTTTTCCTTGACTGTCATAGGTTATGACTGTATTCTTAGACTGAGAGCAATATTTTTAAATAAATATCAAGATATAATCTATTTAAAGGATTATATATTTTTGAATAATATCCATACAATCCTATTAAACTTTATAAATTATATTTCTAAGATTAATTATCATAAAATAATGTAGAAATACTTATTTTACCAAACTTTATCATGTAACTATTGTAGTTTCAGACCTCTGTCTCTTTAGAAACACTATAAAAACATTAATTGAGATCAATTAAAATTAAAATTATATACTTAAACATTAAATTATGTCTTAATCATCAAAAAATTCTCCTCTTATTCATATATTTTTAACTGATGTACAAGAACTCCTAAAAAATATTACAAACCTTCATACTTCACCTAGAGACCTGCAATCAAATTTTCTCTCCTAACCCACTATCCAATTCCTCTACTCATCCTCTCTCCTTTATTTTATATTTGGTTCCTATTTTCATTGTTAACACTATATCTATACTTAGTTTGGTATCGAAACAAGACCAAATATCACTCTATAATCTTATAACTTATCAAAACATGTTAGTTTTAGTCACCCCCTACATTGGATATGCTTCTAGATAAGATTTATATTGAATGGAGGGTTAAAAAACATTTAATACATATGATGAAAACTTATATATCCTTTATAAATGTATTAGGACCTTCAATACATGATGAAACTTTCTAAACTCTTAGTCACAAATTCAAGTTTCCAAATTTCCCATTTTGGCAAGAAAACTAGAAATCATACTAAATGATTACCATTTGGATTCATAATAACTTAAATATATCCTAATTGGTCTAAAAATAATATTAACACTTAAACATGACCATTAAAATATATAATAAATTATGGTCAAGTTCCTTATTGACACTCTAGACCTTCTAAGTCAACTTATTTACCTATCAATAAATATTTACAATGTTTTAATGATGTTCTTGCATCACCATGCCCCAAACATTAGATCAAAAGTGAGTTTCCACTTGGAAATTGAAATTATCTCAACTATGAAACCCAATGATACTTATAAATTTGTGAGGCTATATGATATAATCAACTCCAACCTAAAAACTTGGCAAGCTTGAGTGATTTGATCACCCCAACCATACCAAAAAAGTGAACCAACTACTACAATATATTGGCTCAATAAAATCCATAAACATATATGGGGTATCAGTATGAAAAAAATTCATGATGTGGTAACAGTCCATAAAAGAGTTTTTTAATGAAACTAGTTTGTATTTTATACTATTAGGTGCACATTGCATAATATATGCACCTTAAATATGTTTCATGTTGAAACTATGTATAAAAATGGTACCAATGTATAGAATTCACTCACAAATATGAATATGAATCATATAACTATGTGCTTTGACCAATTTAGAAAACTATGTAAGTGTGGATAACATGGTTCCAAATCATGCCCCCACTATATATGGAGAAATATGAAAACTGATATAAGTACCAATGTGGAGAACATATTTTCAAAACAATGTCCCCACTGTAATCTATAGATGTTGAATACTGAATAGGTGTGGAGAACATGCTTCCAAAGCATGCCTCCACTGAATCTAAAAATTGTGAATGTGTAGAAGCCATGCCCATATGACATGCCCCCACTAAATATGAAATATGATATAAGTAGTATATACTGAATGAGTGTGGAGAACATGTTTCCAAAGAATGCCCCCACTAGATCTAGAAACTATGAATGTGTGGAAGCCATGCCCATATGACATTACCACACTAAATCTAAAAATTGATATAAGTACCATATATGAATGAGTGTGGAGAACATGCTTCCAAAGCATGCCCCCATCAAATATGTAAACTATGCCGAGTGTGGATAATATGCCTCTTGACATGCACCCACTAATATGCCCCCCTTGAGGTGAGGAAAAAATAGGAACTGGTTGTTACCTCACCTTAAAAAGGATAAGGCAATTATATAATCTATGAATGTAACCATGTATCATATATAAGGAACATGTCTAGGTAGATATATCATTGACGCATATAGAGCCAATGTGATCACATGAAGGCTTAAGATACATGATAAAGATTATGGTAACATCTAGATAGTAAAAAATACATGATCAACAAGAAAACAAGCACACACATAAGAGTACTCAAAAGTAAGTCAAAAGACAATGGTCCAAGCAAACTGAAAATAAGGGGAATGTTAAAATGTCACATAATCAGAGGAACATGACTTATTTGAATGTCCACAAAAGTAAGGATGACATATTCAATTGTCCATACAATAAACAATGGCATATGAAAATATCAATAAGAGCATACATAGGCATAGGGACTGTAAGTAAAGGAGAATATTTAAATGATTTAAAAAGGAATACAATATCAAGGTAAGACACTCAAGGAAGTGCATAAAGTAAATTATAAGCAACCAAAATAAACATGTCATAGTAGCCCATGGATCCAATGTGTTAGGAAAAAATGTCAAGCGTATAGAAAATCAAGTACCCTATGTAATAGATAATCATGGATAAAGGCATGTGTAAGTACATATGTATGTCTAAACATGATAATGTAGATTGATCATCAAATCATATAACCTGTGTGTATCAAGATAAAGAAGAGGATGACCCCAATGCCCATATGACATGAGTAGAGGGAAATCTCAACATCCAAAAACTAGAAATAGATCATGTATTTGTGTATGTCAGTATCACACTCAAATATAAGTGTGACACATGTGTATTTAGTAGTAACTGAGTATGCCATCCATTAACATGGAAGTAACATATAGATGCCAAGGAGCTAATAGAACATGTAGGTGTTGAAAACATTTTTGGATTTTTTAAATTTTTTGAGTTTTTTGGTATTTATTGAATCTTTTAAGAGGAAAGATCATCCTATGATGTCATCCAATGTATGGCCATAGATATATCCCCACTCTGAATCTAGTGTAATAATATTATGATGATGTAGAGGAGCATGTATAGGTTCAATATATATCATATTAGTATTAGCGATGCTCTGCATATGTAAAACAAAACTTACTGGTCATGTAAAAATAATAGTAGGGGTTTGTGGAACCCATCATTGATTGATCCATGGTTTATTAGAAATAGAAGTAATAGTAACATGTGTAGGTGTTTTGTATATCTGATCATGGTGTGTAGTAGATGGGGATTCCATGGAATCCACTATATGTCTTTGATGTAATGGTCTGTCTAGTACTAGCCACCTAGTAAAATGGATTGCCTATTGCTTACCCTTTTATGGTGAATGACCCTTAGTATGCTTGGTAATTAATTTTTTTGGTATAATTTTCTATTTTTCAAGAGGATCCTCATATAGAATTAGAAAAACTATTATTACTTGATTTCCATGAATGTATTTCACATATCCATGTATTGTAGAAGGTAATTCTTGAAGCGTATGTATCCAAGGTCCTCCAAATAATATATAAAATATGTTCATGGATGGTATGAATGAAAATATAGTAACCACATGTGTGTGGATGACCTATAAAAATATCTTAGTCTTTCTAAAAATAAATTTGGAGGTCCCATCAAATGCTTTAACTTGTCTAGTATAAGAATGTAAATCATTATGAGTGTAATCCAAGGGTGTAAGTAATGCCATGGTGCAAACATTCTTTCTTGAACCATTATATATCATAACACTATTTATATGGTTTTTATCAAGGTATGCTCTAATGAATAAAGAATGAAGATTAAATTCATTATCCTTAATATCATAGTCATTAAAAGTAACAGAGGGTCTCTAAACCATAGGAGGTATATGTCATGTGTAATTACCAATATAGTGGTTGTCCATAATGTGGTGGGGGAGGATGTGTGTTATATACCATTTTCACTTCTAGTTCCTTATTAGAATGGTCTAAACTATTATTAAATATTTTATGTTTATGGTGATCAACTTGTTATGATCCTAGTTCCTTTGGAGGATCCTCAAATGTAATTTTTTGGTCATTGATAAGATCTTGGATCTTGTGCTCAAGGAAAAGCATTTGCCTATATAATTTACTAGCCATTGATGATAATCATAATAGGTATTTGCATCATATCTTCTGGGTAGATTTTTAATCATATCGACCTCAATAGGATGAGGGATATTTATAATATAACACTCTAGTAACCATGGGAGTAATGAAGTTGGGGATTCAAGTAAATGTGTAAATCATCCCCTTGGTGCATTAGATATGATAAGTTAATTAAGTTGTGAAATTCGATTAACCTAGTGGTTGTTTATTTTTTAGGCTTAGGAGGTTTTACTTTATAACTTGGTTTGATTGTAAATTTAATACTAGATGTAGATGCAACTAGTGTGTTTGATAAATACTTGAGCTTATTAAATGAAACAAGCTTCATTTCATGTCCCCATACAACATGGCAAAAGTCATAAAAATATTTAAACTTCTTAAAAATAATTGATTCATATAATAAAGTAAGCAAAATTTTCCTGAATATGTCTTGTAACTCCTTATCTACCATAATATTGGTCATTTTGGCTAGCATTGTCTTATATCTCAAGACATATTCATTGATAAGTTCATTGGTTCCTTGTTTGATTTTGGCAATTTGAGCATATGAAACCTTTCCATAAAAATTGTGCTAAAAATTAGTTTGTAAGGGGTTTGAATGCTTTTATAGATTGTAGAGGTAAATCATGAAACCACCTCAAAGCATAGTCCTTGAGGCTTCTTAGAAATAATTTGGTTAAAATTTTATCATTGGATGTATAGTAAAGGCATGCTTTATAAAAGGTTTGAATATGTTGTTTAGGATCACCCTTGCCATCATAAAATTTGAAATTAGGTGAAACAAATCTAGTTGTAAAAGGGTGTAAAGAGACCTCAAGTTCAATATGGTTATGTAACATGTCTTGCAAATCTATAACATGAGGGTATTTTAAAGCATTTTGTTTAATATGTATAACCTTGTCTTCCAAGGTCTTTATAACTTGAAGGAGTGATCTAAATTTAGGCCCAATGGGATTTAGATTATCAATTTGAGTAGTCACCAAATGGGATGTAAACATGCTTTGAGTAGTAATAGGCATTGAAACTAGTATTTGTGTTGAATTAATGGGTAATTCCATGATATATGTAGTAATAGTAGTTTCATGAAATAAAAGTTTAAACACAACCCATGACCCCACTATATGTATGTGGATTTATGGGTGTGGGATAAGTGATATTACCTTATAGAGATTCACAATAAATAGGTGAGGTGGCCTTATTTTTCTCTTGTTTATTTATTTCATCTCTTGTAACATACAAAAATGCATCCATTAAGCCCTTGTTATTTTTAGATGAGTAATCAATGCTTATTTATCTTTTATTTGGAATCATATTTTTGAACTAACATTTTCCATTGATTCAAAAATGAAAAAAAAAATTGCAATAAAGTACATCAATCAAGAAAAATAAAAACCCCTAATTGACCCAGGGTTTTATGTTCAAAGATCAGGGTTACCAAATGTTTAACCATAAATTGGATAAGAGGGATATCTATCCTTTTTAGTATAAGGGTTAAGAATATAAAAATTACAATGCACGAGAGTGATAATGAGATGTAAAATAGGCCAATTGGGTATTAAACTCAGATAGAGGCATACACTAAATTTATTATGTTGAGTATAGACTAAATATAAAAAGTACAACTAAGTTCTGCATGGAAATGACAAATAATTGATATACTTAGTTGGTTCTAATAAATAATGTTGGATCTAGAACAAGTAAGAAATAGGATGGAAGATAGTTCTAGAACAATCATCATATTTTAGACCTGATGCTTTTAGTGCTCTAAACACTGACATCAGCCTGGGATGGTTGCATCAATGTTATTATCTAGGTTTGATGCAAGTGTCCTATATTAAATACTTGATAGAGAAGATGCAAGACTTAAAAAAATAGAAAAGGTCCATAACTAAGAGGAACAACCAAGGTATGAATTTTTCAAGTGTATAAAACTTAGGTGCTATATAATTCATAAATATAATCTATAGAAACACAATTCTTGATCTAAACAAATCATAAGCCTACTTTGGTTTATTTTTCATAGTCAAAAAATAATCACAGTAAGATAGTTAATCATAAAATATAAGAACTCATGCCTTTGTTTCACATACTATATTTATAAGATGCCACTTGTTAAGTCAATGTAATCTATTTCATATTTTTACATGTAAGTTCATGCTTAAATTCCATATTTAGTAATTTGGATTCACATACTAGTTTCTATGCTATTAGGGTTTCTTAATCCAAATTAGGGTCAAATAAAAGCTAGAAAATTGTGAATATATTTAAGCTTGTCATAATCTATGAGCTTAATTTCTTGATCTCTAATTGTATGGAATAAATCATCAAATGATTTGAATTTATTGAGAATAATAGATCTATAGAGAGGTACAAAAAAAATATTATTGAATATATCTTGTAACTCTTTGTGGGCCATAAATTTTGTCATATTTATAAAGTATGGTCTTATACTAAAGTTCATAATCATTGGTTGGTTAATTATATCCTTTCTTAAGTTTTTTTATTTGAGAATAAGACAATATCTCATTGATATTTATTGAAAAATGTTTTAGAAATTTAAATACTAAAGGTTAAATGAATGAATTGATTGGAAAAGTATATCATAAAATGGCCACAGAACTTAGTCTGTAATATTTTTTGGAAAAAACTTAATCAAATATACATTATTGGAGGCATAGTCTAAACATGTTGCATGTAAGGATCTTATGTGTTGATTTAGATCATATTTACCATCATATAATGTAAGCCTAGGAGATAAGAAACCTATAAGTAAGGGATAGGTTGAAATATATGGCACTAATCGATTATGAAGTAGTGCATGAGAATCCATTAAATGACATGCTCTACAAACATATTGCTCTAAACGTAACACCTTAGCATATAACACTTTAAAACTCTACTCAAATGACCATGAAATATGCAAGGATGATGATATCACATGAGTAGTCATCATAGGATGTACATAGGTTGAATATGTAAGAATAGGCATAGTAATCTAAGAAAAGCCTTGGGTTTTTCCCACACATCGGGTGGGAATGAAATATGTATTCAAAGATGTATACTATGTGTTCTACCTATGACTTCTTAAAGTTTGATGAATATTGTTCCTTAGATGTGATAGCCTTATCTTTCTTTTTTGTTCATATCATGTTACATATAGTAGTGCATCATGCATTTATGGGTTCATTTCAAGATACTAAGTTAATTCCATTTCATTTATGTAATCAAATATTTCAATAGATTTAACATATTCAATTCCTTTATTAACATCCATATTACTATTTTTTTCCATTATGACTATGAATGAAAAATCATAAATTAAATGTGAAAGTCAAATTTAGACATGAAAATATCAAAAATATAGAATGACGAGGTTTTTGCTATGTTCTATAAAAAAAAATAGGTTCACCAATATATTTTACTTATATTGGATTAATGCATGATCTAATAATATATATAACTTTTTTTTTAAAATCACATTATATAAAATCTATCAATAATACACAAATCTAAATGTAAAAGGTAGAATATGATTTGAAAAAGTGCAATTCTTATAAATTGAAATGACCAAAGGGATTAATATACTTAATGTGTGTTCAATCTATGTAGGAATGAGATAGTGTGTAGGTGAGTGAAGAGTTGAAATATAGATAAAGATTCATTGAATCATGAATTAGGTGTCTAGATGTGCCTAGATGAATTCGTTAGTTTATGGACACATGTGCTAGATGTTATTGTTTGTATTATATCAAATTTATTTGTGTTTATAGTGCCTTCTTATTTCAATACAGGCCATTGCAACTACTTGTAATTTATCTTATTGTGCAATATTAGGGTTCATTGTATGCACAATATCTAAAATATTATATCTTTTTAGTTAAAACCCTAGTTCCAATTTTGACACAAGGTTAGGCTTGAAAAAAGGAAATAAGGGTGGGTTGAGTTGATCTAAATAACTCCTTAATGAATAGACAAGTTTTTCATGCATATATAATATCATGTAGAGAAAATCATAAGTAGTTCTCCATGTTAGGTGTATGCATGCAATTATGATCCTTTAATGAATGAAAGTTGTGATCTAGCTTTCAACACCTAATAAATGGTAATGTTGTCTTGGTTGAGGCTCTTTAGACTTGGCTAGGACCTGTTCCATGTGACTGATTTATGAATTTAAAATTTTAAGGCAGCCCCTTTGAATGTGCAAAAGTGTATAAATGTATATTTGATTAGTGTTAGATATTTTATAGATAGGAAATATGGTTAAACCTATTATGTATGTATATGGACTCTTTGGGTAATTTCTCACACCATATACATGTAAAATGTATGGGCCAACCATGAAGATAGTTTAAGTTCAAAAATGATCATTGTTTGGTTTGAGAATGAGTTCTTCAGAGTTGGATGCTAAAAAATTCTGCAAGTGTCTGAGTCTAATAGACTCATCTAAAAGGAAATAATATTGATCCAATGACCTAGAGATAGATTGAGAATGATAATGACCAATTTATACAAGGACTAGGGAATTATTTTAGGTGACTCACAATAATTCTAAGAGGTTACTCCCATGGAAATCGTGTGGGTGTGAAATAAAGGTGTGTAATAATCATATATATATGCAATGGTTATGTAAGGTGAAGCTAGGTAAATAATGACATTGTTAAGAGTCTAATCTTATGTTTAAGTGTATATAAAAATTAAGATTTTATAAGCTAATATGCTTAAATATGGGTCTAGTAACCTTAGGTCTCTAGTGTAGCCAAATATTAAAGTAAATATACATTCAAAGCTAAGGATAATTATACTCCTACTTTTTAAGTTAAGAATGAGACCAATAATACAATTAACACAATATCAAAATCATCTAAAAAGATTTTACTTCCTTCTTCAAAGTATAGAAAATTTACATGGTAAGTTGAGATTCCTCACCAAATGATTAAACAATTTATTGAATACAATATTATATCTTTACCTCCTTAGCATGAGATTTAATCATCTTTGCCTTTACATAAGCATTACAATGTTAATGAATATTGTGATTATCATATATTTTCTAGTCAGACTACTAATAGATGTTTTGCATTGAGACATAAGACTCAAGATCTAATTGATAGTAATGTTAGTAAAATGTAAGGACACCATTTTAAATTGAAATAATATTTCACAAAGTACAATCAATATTTGAAAATATTTAGTAGTCTGGTTTTGAATCATGATACTAAGAAGCAAGATAGTGTTCACATGGTAGCAACTAAATAAAAACCAGTGTTTTCAAATTCAAATATAAAACAAGGTAAGATTGGCTGATGTTTTCTAGATATGTCTTGTTTGAAGAAGAATATATAACTAAAGTTAATGATACAAAAAATCTTGCATATAAAATATGTAGATTGAAAGCTTTTGTTCGAATTAGAGTGCCTTTTCAAAAAAAAATTAAATAATAAAGTTGTTAAATCAAGTTGTGTGAATGTTCAAGGTCAAAGTGGAAGGTTCTACTAGTTGAAAATGTAACATATGGGAGAGAGGAGTTTCTATGACAAAATATAAATTTTGAGCACATTGTTGAAAAATGTGCTCAAAACACAAGGGGAACGTGAAAAATAAAAAATAATTAGATCTCTCATTCTCATTCATACGTTTTATTAAGTAGTGTTATATGATGTTTTTGTTAGATTTTTGTTCTATGATATAGTGGTATTTAGTTCCATCATTTACATATGTTAAAATCATAAATTTTGTATTGATTAGTCCTTGGGAGGTATCCTATGATGTCCTACTCTAGGTTGAGTGCAATTAAACTCATAGTTTTTATTAGATTTGGAGACAATGTAATTTTAGTCTGACATCATATAATGTATATAGGAGTAAAATATGTTATCAGATGTTTACCCCTAGATTTGTCTTCAATCCTTTTCTTTTATAGATATCAAGGTTGATAGGACCCCTATCCAAATATTTTTTGATCGGAACTCCAACTGAATACTACTTTTTATCACCAAAGCAACCACCGGTCTAGAACACAAATGAGAGCCTCATATCCCCATGAATAATCCTTTAACAACAATACCACTTTGATGGGACACAAATGGAGGCCCCAAATCCCCACTTTGATGTGACACAAATGGAGGCCCTAAATCCCCATGAATAATCCTTTAACAATAATACCACTTTGATGGGATGCTATAGCCCACAAATTGAAAGCCACTCTAACCGTCGAACGATACCAGCTTCTGACATCACCAAATCTACCATCAAGAATGGATGCTATAGCCCACCTACTACAAGTCTCTCAAATCATCCATCAATACAAAATTACCAAATACATCACATCTACCACGGATCCACCCACACACTTTATGGACACTAATACTACCACTAACGACCACATCTGACCTCAAAGAGCTCAAAAGGAATTGAACTTTGATGAACTTAAATACATCCAAGTGACTTCACCAACTCACCTCCACCTCATTAACTCTTTAGTCTTATTACTATTACTAACTTATTGTATATTCCGAATACTTAAAATTAGTGAGATTTAAATCTTAACTTAAATAAGATTTTTTTGTAAATTTAATAAAAAAATTAAAAAAAAAAAAAAAAAAATCTTTAAAAAAATATATAAATTATTTTAACTTTCAATATAAATACAAAGCAACCATTATTTTCTATGTTTCAACTTCAAATAAAATAAAATAAAATTTTAAGAGTAATTCATTCATGAATAGGCACCCTCCTTTTTTAATTATTATTAATTAATTTTATTTATATTTATAATTATATTTTATATTATTATTTCAAACTCAATAATATTTAAAATATATGTATTATAAATAATTATTATAAAAAAAGTTTATTAATAATTTAAACTTTTCATATTTTACCATTTTTTTCATAAATACTTTTACACGAAACAAGGGTACATAATATTTTTTCGATTTAATGTTAAGGAAAGATTGGAATATCTATTCGGCTAAATTCATCCTTTTTCTAATCTCTCTTAAAATTTGTACCTTAATGAATAGTTAAATAACACCACCTACACTATCATTCTCACCTTTAAACTACAGCCTACTTAATTAAACCTTTAATTTTAATTTGTTTTCTGTTTTAAATTTAAAATTAAACTGTCATACCCTTTACGTAACGGTAAAGTCATCCATTCCATCGAATCTAAGAGGCCTGCTTTGGATTCCACATGCACGACAGCCTGAATCATTGAGGGACAAGTCTTCAAGTTTATATGTCGCTTCAAATTTGTCCCAAGTGACGAAAAAGTAGGTTGGAAGTTTGACATGCTGTACTTGGAGTTTATACATTTGCCCAAAATTGTCGCAAGTGACAGAAAGTCTGGTTGGAATTTTAATTTGGTTTAGGTCGGCAAGCTATTCAAAGAAATCCAAATAAACAACTCAAACGGAATAAATTCTAACCAACAACTCTTCGATTCCGTGTTCTTCGCTTGAATGCGAGCACTTCCAAACTTTGGAATTTCAGACTTCCGCTCAAAAAAGAGATACATCCACAGAAATTACAATGAAAGTCTGATTTATTTAATATTAATATTAATTACTGTACGCAAGCACTATATTAATAAACTATTATTTAATTTAGAATTTATAAAAAAAATCAGTTATTATTTTTTCAATATTTAATTAAAATATAAATTTTAAGAAATATTAAAAAAGAATTAAATTGGAATCTTATTGGAAATAAATGTAATGGAATAGATACTCTTCAATGCTTAATACTAAATGAAAAAAATATGCTATACACTTAATTAATGTAAAAACCAAAATTTAATTAAAAAAAATCCAATCTTATAACACAAAATATCAGGACTAAATTCCATCTTAGATCCATTATACAAACCTATCTAATGTTAAAACAGAAGAGATCCATATACAGCAGAGATCCATATACAGCCCTTTCTTAAGTCAAAAAAACATAGCATTCAAGAAATGTGAGGACGTAAGACTGTCTGCCGCTACTCTGCAGCGGTATACACAAAGCACTACAGACCTTCCCTAACAAGCACATTGGATGAGAAAGTGTAACGAGAACCTGTCCTTAAAGTGCCGCGTCTATCGTAATATTCTACAGAAAACAGAGACAGAGAAAGCTGAACTTGATCCTCACTCCACACAACATTATCACCCCCATGTGTAGCCAGAGGACGCAGCCACTTGAGATACAAATGCCTGAATCCTCCCATAACATTCACCACATATCTGAGTTGTCCTACTGAAATACCCGTAGCAGGCCAGTGTTTTGTGCAAATGACTTCCCACAAATTATCGTCCATGGCTGCCTGGTACCACCTTGTAGACACGCAGGAGGCCATAGCCAAGGTTTTAGCATCCAGATGTTTGAAAATCTCATGCACTGTATCCACATTCTCAGCAACATCCGTACAACTATTCTTTCTTTTCATATCGAATGTCATTACTTTTTTCCGAATGCAGTTATGCAAACGCTTAAAAAACTGTTGTATATAAATCTGCGAAGAGGACTAAAGTCAATAATGGCAAGGTGAAATGTGGCTCAATTTTTATTTAGGTAGGATTGAGGGTGACCATTATACAGATTTTTTTAATGTAAAGACAAATTAATTTAGTAAGCGTGAATCGTCCAGAATAGCCCCTCGATGGGAACCCAAAATCTAATCGACAGGTGTCCCTGCTAATCCCGTACCCAAATAGACTAATGCCTGCTCAGATGGATAGAAATACAGTCTACACACATGGAGGAAAGAAGATTGGTCACTGGTTCGAGTAAGTCAAAAACTCTGACATTTTTCACTTCCTGGCTTATGGTTGTAATACACGTAACGTCGAATAACCGATTTGGCCTCCTACTATTAGAATATATTAAGCGGGTATGATAGGACACTTTGATCAAGTTTCCTAATTGGAAAGGTGTTACCTTTACAAATTTGATAATTTAAGCTGAATTGAAAAATTACTTAGCTTGGGCACTCAACATAGGGTTATAATTTTTAACATGGTGCCATAAATGAAATGACAGATGAGAAGAAAAGGAAGGAGAGAGGGGAATAGCTTTGTTAGAATTTTTCATAGTTTGTGTAGCTTTTTTGTTTGCTTCTTTTGTATTGTCTTGTCTATATTATTTGTTCAGTGAGACTTTCTAGGGTTATGGTGTATTAATTGTGTTCAGTGCATCATTTTTACGGTGGTTGTGCCTTTTATTTATGGTTTCTCTGTGCTCTTCTATATCTATTAATGCATTGCATCTTTTGATGTAGGACTCAGAGCTAATGACACCCAAGCGAGCTTGGAAGTTTGTTCTGAAGATCTATGATGAGGTAATCCCTAAGCCCCTCCCTTCCCTCCAGAGGTAAGCATTCCTATTATAGTTGTTGATCAATGCTATAAATGGTATGAAAATTGTTTTGTTATTGCCTACTTTGTCTATCATATCCTCTTGGAGGACTACCTTCATAACTAGCTCCACAACCATTGGGAGCCCTTGGGTATCCATGTCACTGAAATCCAAAACCTTAACAAAGGTTTTTTTTGGTTTACCTTCAAGGAGCCTTTCAAGACACAGCTTATCCTTGTGAAGTCCAATGTCAAGTTATTTCACAACTAGCTTATGATTTTGTCTTCCTGGTCCGAATACTTTAAAGTCACTAAAAATACCTCCCTTTGTGTCCTTGTTTGGGCTGAGCATCCCGGTATGCTAGTTCACCTATGGTTTGTCATACCCCAAATCGTTGCTCCCATAGGGTGTGTAGTGATGGTTGAGCCAGATAGGTGGTTCTCCCCCAGCCCTAACAAGCGATTTTGTGTGGAGGTTGACCTCTTTAAAGAATTGAAGAAATTCATCAAGATTCAGGTCGGTGAACCCAATGCTCACAAAAGGTTGTTTATTTCAACCTAACAAACACATGTTTCTGCTGTCAGGATTTAGACCACCACATCAAGGAATGTCCTTGCATGGGTTGTACCGAGTCCCATCAACTAACTCCTTAGACCGAGAAGCCCAAACTGACAAACCAAGGTGATGGTTGGTCCATAGTGCCCCCTAAAATTTTGTCAGGGCCTAAGCCACAAGGCCTACCCAACTGCCACCTTATGGCGATACTTCCCCAACTATCGAACCCTCTCGGGGGACTTCTCTGCCCTCCCTTGCTATCCTAGTTTCTTCCAACCCACATAGTGTTCCTCCAATTTCATAGAATAGTATGATACATGTGGTGAAGGTTCCCTCAACCAGTGGCTCCTTCTCTCAATATTCTTGCATCCCACTTCATAGGGGTGCTGACTCTCTATTAGCCAAAATTTGGCTACCATGAATAAGGATCATTCGAAACTTTGATAAAAATGATCTTAACTTTGTTGATAGCTATTATGAAGGCTTTCTATTAATCATTAATGATCTAGGATGATAGGTAATGTGTCTTCATTGGTAGCTTATGAGGTCATTTAGGATGTTCTAGTTGGTAGCCGAGTCAAGTCATTTTGTCTTGTCATCAAAGGGTCACCATGTATGGTCTTCATTATGTGTTTAACATTGTTTAAGGTAAGTTTGACAAAGTTAAGATAAGTGAAAAATCAAGTCTGTGTGGAGGCATGCCCAAGAAGATAAGGTGGTGACCGTTCCAAGATAACCTTGGTTTAAAGCGAGTCAAATTGGTCAAAGAAGCAAACTATTAAGATAATTACATTGTTTTCTAAAGCAATTTGGAGTGTTTAAGGTATGTTTAACAAGATTAAGGAATTATACTACTTTAGTCTCATCGTGCTTTCCAATGTTAAAGATGACACTTGCTAGTCATGAGCAAATATGAAGGTTTTATCCTTAGATAGAGGTTTTTTAAATTCATTTAGCACCTTGGTATGACATCATCCTTTAAATGCCTTGGTAACTACTCTCTAATGTTGGAAGTCTTCTTGTAACTATCATTCATCATTTTCCAATGCACAAATGAAGAGTTTATGAGAAAGGTATAGGAAAATAAGGGTGTGAGGCATTTTGGCACTCTCTTCTACATCCACATAGGTCAATGGAAGATGAAGAGTCACCTAGTTCACCATCTCCAATAGTTCCAAAGGACATAACAATCAAAATCTTGAGAAAACATGCTTTTGGTGGTCTTTTGCAAAGGGTTTATGATGGTTGGTATGGTATAAACTTTATGAGAGGTCCTCATGGTCTTCTCAGACCCAAATCCATACAAAAAGTGGAGGTGAAGGGCTAAATAGTGCCAAAACGCACTCCATTTCTCCATTGGCCTTCTTAGCATTGCAAGATAGGTAACATGTTTTCACTTGGTACTTTGAGGATAGAGAGATTTGGATTCCAAGATCTTGGCCATAGGAGGGGACCCCATTGCCCTTCCACTTTAAGCCATTGGTTTTCTAGTTAAACTTGTTAACTCTATGAATAATCGTTAAGAAGTTAAGGGTGTATAAAGGTGACTCAAAATCTAATCAGACTCAATTTTAGATATTTTCAAGGAATTTATTTGGATCATTGATTAAAATGAATGATTTTTTGATATCATTAAAGGATCCATCATCTCTCTCACACCATTTTATATTACTTTGTTCACACGTGTGAGCATCAAGAAGAATGAAACCTCCATTTGAGTAAATTGCAATCTTGGAAGAGAAATTAGAGGCAAGATTTCATCAGTCTAAATGTTTGTTTAATTCAAGTGACCGATAAGAAACTTATTTTAACATATCAATCCTCCTAGCATCCTCCTTAGACTATTTACAAGCATAAAATGAGCTAGAAAAGTGAAGTGGGAGAAAATATCATGTATTCAAAAGTGTTATGTAGGTTATAGTCCAAGACAAACCCAGTTGAGATCATGAAGATATAAACAAAGGCCTTTCAATGAATGGAGATATTAAAGGATCCATCATCTCTCTCACACCATTTTATATTACTTTGTTCACACGTGTGAGCATCAAGAAGAATGAAACCTCCATTTGAGTAAATTGCAATCTTGGAAGAGAAATTAGAGGCAAGATTTCATCAGTCTAAATGTTTGTTTAATTCAAGTGACCGATAAGAAACTTATTTTAACATATCAATCCTCCTAGCATCCTCCTCAGACTATTTACAAGCATAAAATGAGCTAGAAAAGTGAAGTGGGAGAAAATATCATGTATTCAAAAGTGTTATGTAGGTTATAGTCCAAGACAAACCCAGTTGAGATCATGAAGATATAAACAAAGGCCTTTCAATGAATGGAGATATCTATTATGGTTTTCTAATATTCTCACTTCCTTTTCCATCCTTCCTCAAATTTCATTTATCACACAAAGTAATCTTCTTAGACCATGGCATGCTCCCAATGAGAGGGTACAATCACCTATAGGTCTACCTATAGGGTAGGGTGATCTAATCTCAAATTTGCAAGTGAGAACTATTTGATGGGTATCATGGGTTTTTCAAGAACTAATAATAAGGTTTGAATAAGTTGGAGTGTCATGGAAGTCATATGAAACACTAGAATGATTAAAAAAAAAGGTCTCAATAGGCCTATTGAGGACTAGGAGGATAGTGTTGACCTTGTTTCAAGCTTGAAGAAACCACTATGGGATTGGTTTCTCATCCCCATAATGGCCTAGACAGGTTCATCTTATTTAATTGAGATCATGTATTCATTGGGAGTTGGATTAAATAATAAAATGGTGAAAGACATAGGTGATCAGTCATAGGGAAGAAGATATCCTATCAAATGGATTATGTGGAACCTATTGAGGACTGTAGGATATTCAAGATAATTTCCTAAGTGAGTTGAAAGGATAGAAACTATCTCAAAACATAGGCCATTTTGACTATAGTTCTACCATTGATCAATCAATTGGGCCCAAAAGAGCAAAATATAAGAAAATGAGGGTTTTGGCCTAAATGATTGTCTACAGGCCTATTAACAAATAGAGAGAAAAAGAAGCATGTTTGTGTTGGTGTTTGAGGATTTTATAAGTTATAGGGGTTAGAAACAAATATTAATCAAGCTTCATTTAGATAAAATCACCTCAAAAATGTTGGTTTATCTTTGAGAACTCTACATTTGGTGACTTATAGCCAAAAAAGACCAAATAACCACATACAGTCTTTTGTAGGTAGTGTGATCAAATGCCACATGTGGAAGGTGAAATTTAAGGTCAAGAGGTTTTTAGGGAGGTGAGTAAGAAAATGAAGAAAACTTCCAATATTTTTCAAGACCACTAAGTTACGATAAGTCCATAAGGAGAACAAAACACTTAGACTTGCTATCAAGAACCTAAAACACCACTTATAAGTCTATTTAAGAGGATTCAGGAGAAAGTGAGTTGTTTAAAACCATGAAGTTGATTAAGGATAGATAACATGTACACTTCATGATTAATGTTAACAAGGTCTTCATAGGGTTTTCAAGATGATTGAATGTGTTTCACTAAATTTTGAATCTATTTGATGTTTAAAGATAAATAGAGATGAAAGATAGGAATTAGAGATTAGAGAGAACCCAGATTGATTTGCACCATATCCAAATGATGTTGAGCACTCCTCTTTAGCTAGGGAGGACTACGTATGAATAATAAAGTACTACCACCAAAAATATTTGTTAGCAGATATATGAGTGGGCTGTCAAGCTATGCACTTATTCCTAGAAGTGTCAAACTTCCTTAGGGATGACAATCCACATTTTGACACAAAATTGGTAATGAATAACAAAATGAAAGAGAGATTAAGAGAGAGACATTTGTACCATTATTGTAGTTTGAGTGCAACAGAGAGTGACATAGTGCAAGTAATGTGAGTTGATGTTTTTAGAGGTGGTTGAGGTAGGCTCAAGGAGGTTAGTGTAAATCCACAATCACCAATTTTGGTTAGGCTACTGATGTCGATAAGGAAATATGGATGATGTCGGTTATATGACTAACATCGATTATGTGACCAATGTCGGTAGGGGTAGTAGGTCCTAGGGGGTTTCAAGAGAGTTTTCTGAGCTAAGAGGTGGATGTTGGTCAAGTTTATGAGTTTGGGAGGAGTCATAAGGAAGTGTGTAAGACTGAGGTGGGTCTAAATAGAAGGTTGGTATGTTTGGAGTAGAGAAAAATAGGCAAAGGATTTTTACAACCCCTCCATAGGGAGAGTCAGGCTGTTCATGAAATGATAAATAGTAAAATGTAAAGTAATTGTAAAATGATTGTTTAAAGGAATTACCAAAAAAATAGAGATATACTTAGCTGATGAAATGGATGAATTGTGGGTGCTAAATAGATGGCTCTGGTGAGGTGTGATGAAGTAATAGGTGAAAAAAAAGACAAGCATGTACCACCAGTTTAGAAGAATCCAAGCTCTGTGCAATATACCAATTCTTGATCTAGACTGATTTGTGCAAAGTAACAGTAAGCCTGAATGTAGAAATTTGAATGCCAAAAGCCTGCATGTGAGTAATTGAGTTTTATTGATTTTTTCTAACCTAAACATCAATTTAGAGTTTGGCTTAAGTAACCAATGTTGGTGATCCCAACAACATCGACCATGGGTTGACTGATGTCGGTGGCATGAGAATAGGTAAAAGGGCTATTTTTAGCCTATTTTCTATTCTTTCTCATGCCAAGTGTGGTATCCATTAGGAAATGATATAAATGTGAGGTTAAGAAGGACATAATTGGTTAGGAATTTATTTTTAGGGTGAGAACAAGTCATGGGTAATTGGGATTAAGGGACTAAGTCTTGAGGTGACTTAGAGGGTAAGAATTAGTCTTAGGACGAGGTGGCTATGTAAGGTGGCATAAGTAGTGTTTAATTAACTTAATTAAATATTTTTTATTAATTAAATGTGTGAGGGGTAAAATCATGGGTTAGGAAGGCTAATTATTAAAAAGTGGCTCGAAGGAAGGTATCAAAATAGGGAATTACACATGTGTGTGACGTAATTTTAGTGTCTACATTTACCCTTTTTTATCTTGTAATTTGTACTGACAAGTTGTAAGACAAAAATAGGATTTGGATGCTCCATGTATTGGATGAGGTATCACCCCTCAAAATAGGAACTGATGAAGGAGAAACTAGAATTAGGTACCGGTTTGATAAGAAGTGAATTAGGTTAGTGGATGTTGAGTGAGAAAGTGGTTTCATTTTTGGCATGTATACTACTAGGATTTATAGTTGACAAAATTAAAGGTGAGGAGGACTTAGATAGAAATAACCAAATCAAAAATTGTAAGTGATAAATGATAAGGTCAAAATGATTAAAGTTATAGCTCCAATGGTCCATGTGTTCTAGGTATCCAAGGTAGGAAGTACTCCTAGTAAACACAAAAGGTTGCAAGTGATAGGACTAGCTTGGTCGTGATCCAAAACACCTGATATATATGCATGTGTATAATAGCCAACTATAGTGAGGTAACATAAGCAGTCAAGATAAGCAATGCAAGGTTTATTTAAAAGGGTTAATGATCAAGGATATATTTATGATCTCCAGTCAAAGTCATCATGGGTAGAGATTTAAGTGATCTCCAAGGTTGGTTGTCATGGTTGGGGAGATATATGTGAGCTCTAATTTTCCCTAGATTAGGGGTAAAGTCTAAAGGGTTGTGGTTGGTGTTAGAAACTCTAATTTAAGGGTATCAATGTCAGTTATGTCACTGATGTTGGTAGGAAATATTACCAACATCATTGGCTTAGGTTAAGGATGTTGATGTCAATAAGCAACCAAACTCGACAAAAAGGGGTTTGATAGCCCACCAGAACTCATTTAAAACATTTGATTGGAGAGAAAAAGAGCTCTGAGTGCTAGTGAGATGGTAGAGTTAGGAAGGGACTCAGTGGGAGGCACACCACCACAAGGACTAGCTATTTTAGCCTAGAGGAGATGGAGAGATGAGGGAAGAGCCTCTATGAGTTAAATTTGAATTTAAGTTTATTAATTTGTGTTTTTGGCTAATTTGGTATGGTTGGGGGGAGAGAGGGAAATTAAAGGGGTAGGAGATGGGGTGAAGGTAGGCTTAGGTGAATTTGGGAGGGGTTTAGGGGTATTTTTTAGAGAAAAACCTAAATTTGGGAGATGGGTTGTTCAGCCTTAGGGCTGAACCAGTCACCGATGTCAATGGGGTTCACTGACGTCGGTCAACACGGTGCTAATATCAGCCAGGTCCATCGATATTGACTGATACCAAGCATCGATAGTGACATATAAAATTGAAATTAGTAACCTTGATAAACCCAAAAATAGGAGAAAAGGCTAATTTTGGATACTCAATTAAAGTAGTCAACTAGCCTAATAGCTGAGCTAGCCTCAAAAGACCTCAAGTTAACTGAGTGTTGCCTATATATCCTAGTTGAGGGCCTTAGGCCAATGTATTTCTCTTAGTGCGTAGGGAAAAACTTCTAAGGTATGGTTAAAAGTGTGTTAAGGGAAATGGTTAGGAAAAAGTAGGTTGAAACAAGTCATGGGACCTAGGGCTTATAAGATAGGTCATAGGGTTAAGGGTTTGGGATATAAGCCATAGGGCCTAGAGTTGTGATAGGTAGTTGGGCATAGGGTGGAGAGATAGGCAATGAGGCCTAGGGTGGAGATGGGAGAGAAGGTTAGATAGTTAGGTGGGTATATGGTTGAGCTAACCTTAAAAGATGCCATGTCGACTGAGTGCTACCTACATAACCTGATTGAGGGCCTCAGTCCAATGTGGTTCTCCCAGTGAGAAGGGAAAAAAAGGGTGGTAGGTTATATTGGAAAGTATATGACTTGAGGTTTATGTGTATGGATGTAGGCTAGGTAGGAGTTGATGTTATGAGATCGACTACCAATGTTGCTAACATGGATGAGGAGGGATGTCACCCTAGATGAGTGGGAGCACATGGAAACTATATGGTTAAGAGGAGTACGATGATATTGTAGAGTTGCATGGGATGTTATTTTGATGATAGCATTGATAAAGAGGTGGGATCACACCACCAACACCTTCCATTTTCTAATTAGAGAGTTGATAGTGACATAAGAAGATGTTTACTGGATTTTATGGTTGCCACTCCAGGGTGAGGATCTCTTCTCATGTTTGAAAGAGGAGCATGATATTACCATGGTTACATTTGCTTGGAGATCATGTTAAAAAGTAACCTATCACTCAGTGAGCTTTGCCTACAAACTACTATACACTATTGATGAGGAAAAAATCAGTTGAGCATCCTGATAATGATAGGGATTATAGGATATGCACTACCAGACATAGATGGTGGGAGATTTACTATTGCATTGATAGGTGTTCTGGCACATATGGCTAAGCAATGGACCGTATTCTCGTGGGGACCAATTTTTCTGGCATAGTTATACAAAAAGTTGTGGGGATTGAGGCCATGATGATGGTACAATTTATGTGTCAAGAATTTACTCCATTGTTGGGTATATGAGAATATCAAGGTGGCATGACCATTGGGGTTACCCATCATGATTTTAGCTAGTTTTAGGGTTGGTTTTAGAAGGTGGAGAGATGTTATGGCCTAGACCTAAGTAGATGGCATAGTGCAAGATATTTATCATTATAGGTGCATGATAGAGGGATTAATCCTCATAGATATAGTTTGGAGGCCCTATTTGACATACTCTACATTCAAAGGATAGGCAAAGCAGTTTATTGGTTTATAGAACACATTATGGGTCAGAGGAAGATGAGCCAAAGAGCTAGAGATGATACCTATGGCATGGGTTAGGAGATAGTTTGGCTTTTTATAGGATGTACCTCCTACCTTTGTTTGATATAGGAGGGATGATATAGAGGCACCCCTACCCTTGCCTTAGGAGATAGATGGGCTAGATATTGAGGAGCTACTAGTAGGCCCAGGTGTAGTAGATCCTAGATGCACAATGGTGTATCTTTCATGGTGGATAGGTTTGCATCCTATGGTTTAGATCAAGAGGCCACCACCAAATTTATAGGGAGTGATGAGAGAGAGAGATGTAGTTGTATAGGCCTAAGATGCTATGATATAGGCATAAGATGTAGTAGTACATACTCGAGATGTGATAGTGCAAGCCCATGATATAGATCAAGCATAGGTATTAGTTTTATAATGACAGGTGGTGACATTATAGGGCCAGGTTGGGGCATTACAAGGGTAGGTTACTGCACTGATAGTAGAGATGGATAGTTTGAGAGTAGTAGGTCAGACTATTCCTCCTCTTCTAGCATAGGAACCAGTATAGGGGCCTTCAGTAGGTATGATGGGACCACTACAAACTGTATCTCTAGCGAGGTACAACACTACCCTTGATGAGATTGCTTATTATGAGAGGAGCATCAAGGAGTTCCCATAGATTTAGAGGTATTCTGAGTTTAGAGAGTAGGAGAGATCAGTGACACGTGCCACAACTTCTAGCTCATGTAGACATAGACAAGTGGAGAGTGGTGATGACTCTGCTTCTTCATGATCACAAGTATAGCCTTGAGGATTTTGAGCACCAGATTTTGTTATTATTATATATGTTATATACACACCAGCCTATGAGCCAAAGATGAGAGATGTATATTTTGATGGAGAGATGATACTATTATGATCTATTAATGTACATTCATGTTTTGTGTGTGTGTGTGTGTGTGTGTGTGTGTGAGAGAGAGAGAGAGAGAGAGAGAGAGAGAGAGAGAGAGAGAGAGAGAGAGAGAGAGAGAGAGAGAGAGAGAGAGAGAGAGAGAGAGAGAGAGAGAGAGAGAGAGATGTGTTTATTGTGATGATGAGATGATGATATTGATGTTGATGTGGATGTTTATATTATGTTAATGTTTAGCATGTTAGTTGAGTTAGACTAGAATTTCCCATATATGTGATGGTATATGCATAGTTGATTTGTTAGCTTCATCTTAGCATTTTTACATACTTGTGATGATGTATGTTTAAAATGGATAGGCTGGTTATGTTATTTTACTTCAACATTTTTCCAAATTTGTGATGGTTTATGCTTAAAATAAATGGAGTAGGCTTGATAGTGTTTTTATGAATTTTTAATCTTAGCAGAGAAATCGACATGTGATTGGGATGGGGAATAAAGAGGTAAGGTGCTTGTGTATTGGAAAAGATCATAATCATAACACAAATAAGCTCAGGAATATGAACCTTTTTCATGTTTTTCATCATTTGACCATTTTGTTTGTTAGAGAAGCATCATACTCACCTTGTGTTAAGTGAGTTCAAAGTCCCTTGAAAGAGTATGAGGGGAAAAGGGTAAAATGAGTTAGAGTTTGGGTAGCACAACCTTCTAAGTGGGATGGTATGGCCCTATTGTGGGTGACCCAAGAGCTACTTATAGGCAAGCCCATGACTTAAAGTATTTTTTTTTTTTTGGTGTGTAAGTTGATCAATGTGGGAAGTGTACAATGGGATTTTGTTTGTGTTGAGGCCATATGAAGATGATCAATACGAGAAGTTTTTTTTTAAATTATTTCCCTTGATAAAAAATCTTGGCCTAGCCATCCTTCAAGGGAGTGGTATGAGCATTTATTTTTTATTTTTAATAGATATCCTTTAAGGGAGTAGTTTATTTATAGTATCAAAGAGAATATATGTAGTTGTCCTTCAAGGGAGTAATTTATGTTGAGAATCATGACCTAAGAGGTTATAATTTTTCTACATATCCCTTTTTTTGTAGAATTTTAGTCATGTACAAGACTATAGAGGCTTAGGGATTTTCCACTTTGAGGGAAAAACCATAGCACTTCATAGGTTAACTAAGTGTGTAGGATTAAGGGTTAAGAGGAAGGGAGATAAATGTAATAGGGTTGCTCAAGGGATGAACTCAAGTTTAACACGAGGTGAAGCATCACTTGATTAATAAAAGAATGGTCATAGGTGCAAAGAATTTAAAGGCTCAGGTTTTGGCTTTCCTTTGAGAGAAGACAAGTGATAAGTTCCTAAGCCATACTTGTGAGTTATGATGTAGGATCCAATCCAATTAGGAGAAAACTTACCCTATTTGCTTTTCTCCATGTTTGTCACATGTTGATTTTCCTTTAAAATGAGATCTCTGATATTGAAATCTCACTCCTTAAGGTTTTTGTTGTAAGCACATTTGATATGTTTTTGATAGATTTGGAGGTGGTTGAGGGTTATGAGATGACATTCATCAAGCAACTCGAGTTGAGCCAAAATTTCTTGGCAAAATTCATCATTATTAAGTATGTATTGTAGAGAGATACGAAGAGAAGGAATCTGGACCTCAAAAATCAAAAAAGCCTCCATATTATAAACCAAGGAAAAAGGTGTAGCACCCATAGGGGTTCAAATGCTAATACAGTAATCCCATAAAGCAAAGGGAATGTGTGTATGCTAATCCTTTCCATTATTGTTGACTACCTTCATGAGGATTTTTTTCAATGTTTTGTTATAAGCTTTTGCCTATCCATTTACTTGTGGATAGTATGGTGATGAGAAGCTTAATTTGATTCCAAAGGTGTCACAAAGATTTTGGATAGTCTTGTTTTTGAAATACTTGTCATTATCTATTATAATTTTATGGGGGACACCAAAATGATAGATGATGTGATGGTTGATAAAGTCAATAATTTGTTCATTCTTAGCGGAGGCAAGAGGAATGGCCTTGAACCACTTGGTGAAGTATTCAGTGGCACCAATGATAGAATAGTGATAGAGGGATGAATAAGGGTTAATCTCACTGATTAGATCCAAGCCCCAATGGGAGAAGGGCTAGAAGTCTTTGGTGAATTGTAATGCATGACTTGAAATGTGAAGGAGGTTAGAGTGTTGTTGAAATTTGATGCAATGCTGAATATAATCACTAAAGTCTTGATGGAGTGTTGTCCAATAATAGCCGAGTTGAAGGATACGCTTGGAAACTCTGAGACCATTGAAATGTCCACCACAAATCCCATTATGGAATTCCTTAATAGTGAAGGGAGTCTCAGTACTAGTGAGGCATCTAGGGAGGAGACCATGAAAACCTCACTTGTAGAGAAGTCCCCTCTATCATAGTGTAACGAGTGTCACATTTCATGAAGGCACGTCTCCCATTATTGGAGAGATTAGAAGGGGTAATAGAAAAGGAAAGGTAATCCATGAGTCTCTTGTACCATAAGTCATGTGGGTTGTATGTTACATTTGTGATAAAAGGATGTTAGTTGATACATAGGAGGGCAATGTTAAGTGATGCATAGTGACATATTTTTGAGGAAGAGGGTGAAGAGGGTATGTTTGTATCAAGTAAAGCCATTATGTTAGAAAACTTGTTTGTATATTGAGGAATAGTTTTCAAGAGGTAGGAGTCAAATGATCCCAATAACATATTTACATGATGTTCATATCACCATAAAATTTCATTTTTGCATAGGTAGGAACCATTAACTTGATTAACCACTAGCTGAGAGTCACCAAAAATGGTTATTGATTTGATACCCAAGAAGATAGCCATTTGAAGCCCTAAGATCAAAACCTCATATTTGGTCATATTGTTAGTACATTTAAAATCTAGTTTAAATAGTAAAGGCATAGGCTCACCATCTAGAGGAATAAGAATAACCCTTGCACCCCCACCATGTCAACATTTAGACCCATCAAAGAACATCATCATTTGATAAGAAATGTCACCAGTGGAGAGCATTGTGATGGATTCATTAGGGAACTCAAGGTTTGAAGGTTGGTTATTAGGTAAAGGGATAACAACTAACTGATTAGTGATCATTTTCTCCATGATAGACTTTTGTTGAATAAAATCTAAGTCAAATTCAGCAAGGAACATGAGCCACCGAGCTACATGTTGGTTGTGATATGGCTTAGAATGCATGTATTTGAGGGGATCAATATGGGTGACAACATAGGTTTTTTTATTTAAGAGGTAATAATGTCAAAGCTTGGAGGCTGCAAAGGCCAATGTGAGGCAAAGATTTTTGGTATGGGTATATCAATTTTTATAATAAATGTGCAGCTTATATAGTAAACCACTTGTTCTTGATGGTGATCATCTCGATATGCAATCATAGCACCCAAAGAATGGTTTTTTATAGAGATGTAAAGGTAGAAAGGCTAATTTTCCTTAGGTTGAATAAGAACCGCTAGGGAAAGGAGATACTATTTGAGTGCATCAAAGGCTTCTTGGTAACTTTTGAGGAGATGGTGAAAGGGTTGGCAATGATCTGAAAAATGGGAGATGAAGCAGTGGATTGACTGAAGCTTGCCTTATAGGCTATGGATTTTTTTGATATTAGTAGGTGGAGGCATCTCTAGTATTGCTCAAACGTTAGTAGGGTCAACTTTAATACCATGAAGAGAAATGATAAAGCCTAAGAGCTTACTGAAAAGGACACTAAAGACACATTTACTTGGGTTTAGTTGAATTTTATATTAAAGGAGATGAGTGAATATGATTTTGAGAATCATCAAGTGATCTTGATGAAGTTTAGACTTTCTAAGTAAACCATATAGTCTTCCATAATTTTTTGTAGGAGATCATGGAAGATGTAAGTCATGGTGTGTTGGTAGGTGGCACCAGTGTTAATCAAACCAAAAGGCATGATCTGATAATAGAAAGTGTCCCATAGGGTAATGAAAGTTATCTTGTGTTGATCCTCAGGAGTAACCAGGATTTGATTATATCCTAAGAAACCATACATAAGTGATAGCATCTCATGATCGATTGTTAGATTAACAAGGTGGTCGATACTTGGCAAAGGGAAGTCATATTTTAGATAAGTGAGGTTTAAGTTGTGGTAGTTAGTATAGATGCAAATTACTTTGATTATTTTTATGAAAGGAATAATATTAGAAAACCATTATGGATAGCTAATGGATTGGATAAAGTTAACAAAAATGAAGCATTAGAGCTCCTCTTTGACAAGGAGAACACTACAAGGATGCATTTTATGAAGCTTCTGCTTAATAAGTTTAACATATCGATTGTTGAAAATGTTGTGGGTGATGGTAGAGGAGTCAATACCAGGCATGTCATTATAAGACAAAGTGAAGTATTTTATATGGTTATTAATAAATGTGGCATAATTAACTTGCTTAGAGGAATCCAAATATTAGCCAATCTTGAGGACGTGGGGGTTATTGTGAGAGGGAAAATTGATGTCAATGGTTGATTTATTTAACATAGCTTCTGTTTTAGATGGGAGAGATAATTGGATATAGGAATCATTTACACCCATGTATGTAATAATAGAATCATCATCTTGACATTGGATAGTGTTAATAGTGGGAGAGTCTTCATCAATCATTTCAGATGAATGAGAGGAAGGGACCTTGGTTCCTTATCCTGGTGATAGGTTAGAGGCCCCAAATGGATGGCATTTATTGAAAAAAAAAATAGGAGGTATAGATACCTCTGATTCTATAGTTGATGGTGGAGAAGAGGGTGGAGAAGGAGAGGTTAGCTCTTCAATAATTAGTACATGGGAAGTTTTAGTGAGTTTAGTTGGTTCATCATAACCCACTCCATGCCTCTTTTTGGCATTTTTAATGGCTTTACTAGTGAGATATTCAATGGGTGTATGAACACCCTGCTCATAATGACCCAAACTAAATCCTTTCTAGGCACACCTATAAAGATAGGTGTGATAAAATCAAGGCTTGCTCAAGAAAGAGAAGTCATAAGTAAATGGTTGTGGCAAAGAGTATGGATTTTTGATAGTGGGATCCTGATCAATTCCCCCATATGTGAAATTAGTTCGAAGGTTAGAGGGCCTATAAGGGATGACCATCCCAATACGTAGATCATAATTTGGGTGTATATGAATCTTTCCATACTCTTATGGAGTATGGAACATGTCAATCATCAATAAATGATATTCTTTGAGTTATAAATGCTTGAGTGTTTCCTCCATGGGATCTCTATCAGGAATTAGTGCCATCAGTATTTGTGTAACTAGGGTAGTGGAGCTTGTGGAAGCTTCATAAGTATCATGTAGAGAAGATGATGTCTTTAATGGAATGAGAACATCATTAGGACTATAATTCATTTTTCATGTTTTAAATGGAGGTGGGTCAATGGGTATAACATGCACTTGCCCATTGTGCTCAAACTTGACACAACGGTGCAAAGGTGAGGGCACACATGCCATATCATCTATCCAAGGTCCTCCAAAAAGTATATTGTATTAAAACTCCCATTATACAACATATAAGAGCTTAGAAATTATGTGAGGACCTGCATAGATATGTAAGATAATAGTGCCCACCGTAGTAGTTGTGGTATTGTTAAAGGAGTGGAGCACCACACCAGTTTGAGACATGCAATTGTCAGGAAGAGATAGTTGTTTGTAGGCATGAGTGGAGATAATGTTATTACTATCTCCCCCATTGACCATGACTCTTTTGACATGAGTTTAATTGATATATGTGGTAATAAAAAGGGTATAATCTTGATCTTTAGGGTATTGAAGTGGAATTTTTGAATCATTAAAGGAAATCAAGGAGATGGAGTTAAGAGAGTTGACCAAATCTACAAGAGGTTGGGGATCATTAGGTTGTAACTCAATCATTTACAAGGTAATAATCAAAGCTTGATGGTGTTGGGGTGTGTTTTAGATTAACTCATACAAGGACATTTTCATAGGAGTTTGGTGAAGTTATTTCACCTTTGAGCTTTGAATAACTTTTGAAAATGTTGGTTTTGGGACACCCAAGATGAAAATCTTGGGATTCAAAGGAGTGTCTTTGGAAAAGGGATGAGGCCAAGGATCAGTGACCTTTTCCTTACCTTTATCTTTTTGATTTTATGACCATGTGACCACATTAACTATGTTGATCTGAAACATAGGTGAAGGAGGTGGAAAAGGGGGTATGACAACATCTTTGGGTTTGAATTTAGGTGGAACAGTATGAGGCATTATGGATGCTAGAGGTGGAATAGTAGGAAGGCTAATGGGAGTATCAAAAAAGAGAGTGTTGAAATAAAAGTGTTATCGAATGACTGTTGTGAGAGATTTACAACTCTTAGTATCATTTCTAGGCAAATGATGATATAAACACAGTTGTGCATCATTAAACCAACATGGCTTCAGTCCAAGAGAGCTATAAGGTTAATGGGAGGAATAGTTATTGAAGAAGATTACAATAATTGATGTAGGAAAAATCTCTAAGAGCTTGCGATTGGGATAGAACTTGTTGTGGTAATAGGAATGGATGCCTTCTTTTGCTTAGGAGTCATAAGGGTGATTTTGCATGGCACCTTTTTAAGTGGTGGTGGAGTTACATATTTTGATAATAGTTTTCTTGGTGTTAGGTATCATGATATCAGATGTGAAAGGCCTACCATGTGGCAGAAGTAGTAGTGGAGGTAACTTAACTTTTTGTTTTGCTTGGATTGGTGATACTCTAACTAGAGTAGAGGGGTGCAGTCTTAAAATTGATGATAAAGTTGAGGGTTGAAGAGGGAAGGATCAGTGAGATCTAGGAAGATTGACATTTTTATATAGTTCAAGCCATGAAACTCTAACTTGTGGTTGGAGAGTTAGATCTAATTTCACCTATGGATGAATTAGATTAGAGACCAGATGTATGACTAAAGACATGATCTACTTTAATATGGTAGATGCCTATGAGGTTGAAGGATCTAACATAGATGGATGAGCTTCTGGTGATTTTGATGAAGAAGCTTTAACTTTGTCAAAGACATTAGGGTAAAGGGTAGTGAGAGGGTTAGTGGTAAATATCAACACTCATTGTTTAGGATAAGGAGTTTTAAGTTAGTTCCAAAATGCCATGTGATCTAGCTTTATGGAGTCAATAAATTCTAGACTCTTCACTAATCATGAGAAGGGTTTAGATGAAGTTGATGTAGTCCTTATAGTTGCTTGTTTAGAAGGCTGAGGTGATTGAGAAAGAGGGAAATTATTGGTCTCTGCTACCTTGAGCCAAAGATGAGAAAAAGATGCAACAAGATCTGATTTGACATAGATAGGAGAAGAGGCATGGTCTTCCATGGGTGAAAGAGAGGTAGGCAAAGAAGGATCCTCAATGGGGTAAAGCATAGGTATAATTAATCCCTCAACATGTGGGTGGGGAATAGGTAAAGTATGATCCTCTATAGGTAAAATAAGTGGTATAATTGGTTGAATTGGAGTAGGCACAATAGGTCTCTCATCTAATGTAGGAATAGATAACACTGACTCTTCTAGGTGCAAAGGTGGAGTGGATGGGGTACTAATTTCTATCGGTGGAGGAGAGGCAAGCAAAGAGGGTTCATCAAGAGGTTATAACATAGGAATGATGTTCCCCTCAACATGTGGTTACATAATGGGGAAGGCATGGTCCTCAAGGGGTAAGGGGGTAAGTAACATTGTTGTAAAAGGAATTGGCAATATAGGCTCCTCTAGTGGCAAAAGGAGTGGTAAAGGAGGCTCTTCCTCACATGGGAGTGGAATAGGTGAAATAAGATCTTCTAATTAAGGAGGAATAATGGGTAAAACAACTGTTATGGACTGTGGGGGAGGAGTAGGTAAAATGGGCGCCTCCTGTTGTGGGAGAGGCTGGACTGGAGGTAAAGGAAAGACCATATTAACTATATGGATATTATGATCACATGAGTTATTAGTCATGGTCTAAATAATATTTTGATTGGGTGAATGGTTAGAAAAAGGCTATTTGAACACATCCATATTTTGATTAGTAGGTGAATTAGGGTTATCCAAGATGAGATCACCCCTATCAAGCATATCTTGAATAATGTTCTTGAATGTTTTATAGTTATTAGAATTGTGGCCTTTGACTTGATGGTAGCCATAAAACTCGTCCTCTTTGTACCAATTTGGAAAAGGATGGGAGGGGTCAAACTATATAACAGGTTTGATTTGAGGAAGGGTTATGGCTTCTTATTGCAATAGTTTTTACAAAATGGAAGTATATGACTCCCTAATGGGAGTGTATTATCTTTGTTCATACCCTTGTTGGAATTGCTTGGTCAGATTTTGGGAATTTAAGGAATTACATTAGCTTATGATTATGGAAGAATATGAATTAACAACCATCATGTTGGTAGAACCTTTAGATTTTTTTTTAGAAGGAGAATTTTTAGAAGAGGAGTCATTCAATTTATAATTGGCATTATTACTACGTAACTTGACTCTACCTTCATATATAGCCCAAATCTCAAGTTTATGTGCCATTGTAAAGGCTTCATCAAATGTGTAGAAAGTTTGTACTTGGAGTGTGGATAAAATGTGCTTAACACATGGCCTCAATAAGAGCTCAATAAGTTCAGGTTGGGGTAAGGATAAAGAGAGTTGATTGATTAAACCTCTCTAGTGAGTGATAAAATCTACAATAGACTCGTCATCAAATTGTCTAATAGAATAAAGGTTCGTAATAGAAATTTTATTAAAAATGTTAATAGAGAAATGGTCTAGTAATATTTGTGTGAGTTACATAAATAAGAAATGGGAGTGTCAAGTTATAGAGCTATACCAATCTAGGGTAGCACCCGAAAGATACATAGGTAAAGTGTGAAGTAATAACACATCATCATGCCATATTAAATAAAAATCATGTCTAAATGCTCACAAATGTTGTTATGGGTCATATTTACTCTAAAAATGAGTAAATTGGGGGATTTCCCATTGGCTTGGATAAGGATGAATAGGCACAAAAAGATGGATGGATTCATTACATATCTGATCATAAGATAACACATTCTTTGAACCTAACACGGATGTCTCTAGATTAGACATCTTGTCCATCAACATCTTACTAAGGTCTAGATGGGGATTGGTTTGGGAGATACCCCCTAAGTTATAGGGAACCTGATAGGAAGTAGAGGGAGAATATGACATAGCTTTCTAAGGTTGTGTTGATGCAACATATGGATAATGAGTCATAGGCTGGGGGATAAAAATAAAAGGGGCTTATCCCATTGGGTTAGAGGCTATGTTTTGGTTTGATGTTATTATAGGTTGGGTTATTAGCATGGTTATAATCAGTGAAGGGTGAGTCATAACTTGGGTAATTATAGGTGTGAGAGTAGATGGAATAGGTACCACCAAATTCTAAAATAGGGTGAGACTTAACTAAACTTCTTGTGGTTGTGAAAGCAAGGAAGTCATGCCAGGGTTTAGGTGGGATTGGATAGTTAGTGATGCTAAACTTGGGACATTGTTTATGATTGGGTTACTTGTTGAAGTGGTGGTTTGAGTAACCATGGTGAAAATAGTGGAGATATATAAAATTGAAGTTGTCTCCATCAGAGAAGTTGGCATACCATATAGTGGGTCATCCATAGAATTGCATGTTCAACTCATGGCAAGGTAATGTTGAAGAGTTGCCACATTATGATTAAGAAATTTAGAAAAATCTTGATCTCCTTCGGGCACAATCAGAGTTTGGTTGGAGTTAGGAGTATGTTCTATATCTAAAGTATGCTCCATGATAGAATCAACAACAAGAAGATAGAGTGGAAGTGGTTTCTGTCTTATGTAATTGGCAAGAATTTTGGCTTAGGATCACATCAATATCATATAAGAAGTATAAATAGTCTTAATACTCTATATTAGTGACATAATAAGGAAAAACTAGATTTAGGTGTAGGTAAGTAGGTTGTTTTAGCTTGTTATTTTGAGCAAAATAAAATTACATAGTCACTGATGTTGATCTCCTAACCAATGTTAGTAGTTAAGTCTGCCGATGTTAGTGGGATTAACCGATGTCGGTAGGGTACAGTCTAACAATGTCAGTGGGATTAATCGATGTCAATCACTATGATATCCTAGGAGATAGAAAATCAAACATTTTATAAACTATAGGTATAATCTAGGTAAAAAAGAGGATTTAAGAGGTCTGTGTAAGGAGAATGAACACTCAAAAAACTTGATATAATAGGTTATATAACCTGTGTATTATAAATGGTGCTAATTTTATAAATCAATGGAAAAACTTCCTTACCAAATCCAAAATATAGAAGGCAATATAAAATTAGAAAAATAACATACAATCACTAACTCCTAGAGATTAATTTTAGTCTCATGTTGGCTTATGCCTTAATCAGATAGTGAGAAGAGAATTTGGTTACCAAAGGTACTAGAAAGTAATCTAGAGCTAGTTTCAGGTTAGTTTTAGTGCTCAAGAGGAAATTTATGTTAGACTATGTATGTGGCTTATTATAGGAGCTTGTTCCCCACACTTCATGGACTTAAAGCCAAGCTAGGCCACTTAGCAAAAATATACCTTATGCCTAGAGTTTATACTCTATTAGAGAATGGAGTGGGTTCTCCCCTTGGTGGAGAAATCCAAGTAGGATAACAGGGTAGGGTAAGGTGATCCACCAGGTGATGAAATCTTAATGGGCCTTATCTCAGGTGAGTTTAGATGTTTGTTTTTGTGAGTGTGATCTAGTTGTGTAACATAGGTGTACTAAAATTCATTCATAATGCTTGTAATTAACTAGGTGAGATAATATACAACAAGCAAACAATGAAGTGCAATAAGTTTTAAACCCAAATCTAAAATGTTTAGATTCGAATGAAAACAATGATGAAATAGGAGAAGAGAATGAAATTCACTATCTCAATGTGCATGCAAGAAATAAATAAAGAAGAGATTATTTTAACTTGTAAGAAAAATGATAAGTTACTTTTAGAGGTAAAAGGAAGAGAAGAGTGACAAGGAAAATAAATTTTAGTTTATTTCCTTTAAATAGAAAATAAAATGTTAAATATTTCACTTTGAGGGAGACAAAAAAGAGAGAAAGTGCAAGGAATGAAATTTTCACTATAATACACCTATATGAACACTTAAAATAAGAAATGAACATAAGGAAAACTCCAGGGTCCCACCGGGTGTGCCAAAAATGTTTCACTAAATTTTGAATCTATTTGATGTTTAAGGATAAATAGAGATGAAAGATAGGGATTAGAGATTCAAGAAAACCTAGATTAGTTACACACCATATCCAAATGATGTTGACCACTCCTCTTTACCTGTGGAGGACTAACTATGAATAATAAAGTACTACCACCAAAAATGTTTGTTAGCAGATATATGATTCGGCTGCCAAACTACGCATTTGTTCTTGGAAGTGTCAAAATTCCTTAGGGATGACAGTCCACTTTTTGACACAAAATTAGTAATGAATAACAAAATGAAAGATAGAGTAAGAGGGATATATTCATACCATTCTTGTAGTTTGAGTACAACAGAGAGTGACAATGTAGGTAATGTGAGTTGTTGATGTTTTTAGAGGTGGTTGAGGTAGGTTCAGGGAGGTTAGTGGAAATCTACAATCACTGACATCAGTTGGGATACTAATGTCAATAAGGAAATATGTCTGATGTTAGTTATATTATAGACATCATCTATGTGACCAATGTCGATAGGGGCAACAGGTCTTAGGGGGTTATAGGAGAGTTTTTTGAGTTGGGAGGTGGATGTTGGTCAAGTTTATGAGGTTGGGAAGAGTCGTAAGGGAGTGTGTAAGACTCAAGAGGGTCTAAATAGAAGGTTGGTATGTTTGGAGTAGAGAAAAATAGTGGATTTTTACAACCCCTCCATAAGGAGAGTTGAGATGTTCATGAAACAATAAATATTACAATGTAAAGTAATTATAAAATGATTGTTTAAAGGAATTATAGAAAAAGAGAGATATATGTAGCTAATGAAATGGATCAACTGTGGGTACTAGATAGATGGCTCTGGTGAGGCATGATGAAGTAATAGGTGAGAACAAAGACAAGCATGTACCTTTAGTTTAGAATAATCCTATCTCTATGTAGTATATCAATTCTTGATCTGGACTGATTTGTGTAGAGTAACAATAAGCTTGAATGTAGAAAGTTGAATGACAAAACCCTGTATGTGAGTAATTGAGTTTTTTTAATTCTACTAACCTGAACATTAGTTTAGAGTTTGGATTAATTAACTGACATTGGCTATCCCATTGATGTCAGCCATGGGTTGACTGATGTTTGTGGCATGATAATAGGTAAAAGGGATATTTTAAGCCTATTTTTTATTCTTTCTCATGCTAAGTGTGGTATTCATTTGGAAACAATAGAAATGTGAGGTTAATAAGGACGTAGTTGGTTAGGAATTTATTTTTTGGGTGAGAAAAAGTCATGGATAGAATGGGATTAAGGGACTCAGTCTTGAGGTGACTCAGAGGGTAAGAATTAGTCTTAGGGCAAGGTGGCATAAGTAGTGTTTAATTAACATAATTAAATATCATTAATTAATTAAATGTGTGAGGGGTAAAAGCATGGGTTAGGAAGGCTAATTATTAAAAAGGGGCTCAAAGGGGGGTTTCAACATAGGTATTTGCGCACATGTGTGACATAATTTTGGTGTCTACAGATTGCTATCAAAGGGTTCAAGAGACCCAAATACAAACCTAGATGCCTAATCTGCATATACAGGCCTATGGGGTTAAAAAGGGTGAAGAAGCTTGAAGTATTGAGGTGTTTTAAATATTTTAGAGCCTTTGGAGATGGATAAGTCATGATATTATCTCACATATAATATTTAACTCCTTTAAAGTGAAGAAGATGCCAATACATAATAGTTAGGATCAAAAACACTAATTTGCCTATAAACCCTATGTATAAACAAGTCAAGTTTAAGACCAATTAGAGAGAAATAAACTTAGGTATAATAATGAGAGACATGTCATAGTTTATTTTATAGCAATTGGAGGTAATTCTAACTATTAACAATCATTTTGAAGGCCTCTAGGCCTAAAACACTTTCTCAGCCCTTACATACAAACCTATACTATTTTGAGATTAGAACTTCATGGAGGATTTGCATGTGACCTAAAAATATTATCCATATGAGGGGACACATGTTTCCTAAAAACTTTTGGAATTATCTCAAATATTAGGACCCTCACCTTTATGAATTAGTGTTAAGATGATAAACTTGCTTAAACCCTACTTATACCCTTCCAAAGACCCAATAGAGGAGATAAACTTCCTAAGTACTCCAAATGGATTTGAATGGCCTATAAACTACTTGGATGATACATACACACCTCTAGACACCTGAATGAGTCATTATTTTGGCACGTGTGTGATAATTTTGTATAAAATTTGGCCTAAAGATGACTGATGTAGGCCTAAAATGGTAGCTTTTTTAGGACTTTTCATGGAATTTGATTAAGTAAAACCTAATGGATTCCATTAAAATCATATATTTCTTAGATAATTCAAGTTAATATGCTTCTAAAATTTTATTAAGGAGATCTACAGTGACTGTAACACCACTTAAAGGCTTAAAGACACCTAGTGTTGAGCAAACATGCTATTAACAGTTCCTATCAGACCTAATTCACCTATACCTCAATCTTAGAGATGGTTTTGAGCATGAATAGGGGTGAAATAATTCCCTATAGGGTGGTGGATAGGTTTACAAGATATGATAGTAGTCTCAAACTAAGAACAACCCCTAGAATGGTAAGATGGACTTGTTTTATGGTCTTTATTTCAATTAAACAAGATTTTCAATCAAATTATAGGTCTTTATCAGTTTGAAGAAGTTTAAAACTTGATCCTTAGCTCCACCAAATTTTGAAGAAGCCATGGGAGACCTAGGGTGGCATAGAGGTTTCTATTAAGGCCAAGATGCCATGTGTCAAGATTCAAAGTTATAACTACTCCTTCAAGAAGTGCATTGTAACTCTTCAAACAAGAGCTCCTACACCACTTGGTGAAGTTCATCATCAATATGAGTAAAACATTCTAAAGAGGATGTCAATATTTTTTTTATCCTATTCCATTTGGCCTTGTAATTAACTTGAATTGGATGACAATTGTCATTGGAGTTACTCGTACGCCTCTCTTCTCTCTCCATTTATCCTATATATGTTGTCTTGAATGGCTTGTTATGGATCCTTTGGATAAGTATGGTGAATCCCTCCTCAACTAAAAAATTATACTATGCCTTTAAATTTTGAATAAAGTTGATTCTTACCTAATCAAATGCTTGCAATTAGTGTACTTATGTGATTGTTTGATGAATGTTAGTAGTAGTGCTTTCACTCTCTCTCATTTATACTCTCTTACCTATTTGAAAATGTATTGTCTTCTTATTGGTCACATGGTGAGTTTGGATAGCCTTTCATAGTTTATAAGTGGATTTCAATCATTAGTGTCTTCTTTAGGCCTACTAAATAACCCTTCTATTCAATACATTATCTATGACCTCCATATTGATATACTCATTATTGAAGGTCCTTATTGAGTAGTGTGATCAGATTTAAGCCTAATTCATGTTCTTAGTGAATTATGGTCAAATGGAGGGTGTTAATTTGGTGCATCACCTCCCTAGTTTAGTTTAATTTAAGTTTCTCTCTCCCTTTTTCCTTGAAAGCAATATGTCTAGTAGCTTTTTTAAGGGTGATAACATCAAGGGAGATAACCCTATCTAGAGATTTACTTCATTGATTAGGCAACCCACATCCAAGAGGTGTCTCCATGATATCATTTAAGTAAGGAGGCTTGAAAAACCTCCTCAAGTGTGCAATTTTTGATGATAAAAATTTTGGCACATCCAGTGGGACAAGGATTGAATCCCATTAAAGAGTTATTTGTGCTAATCTATAATTAATTAGCATTTGAAGGCATGAAAACAAGAATTAATGGTGATTCTAAGTGAATATCAACCTGTATAAGTGGCCCAAGTGTCTACAACTAAAAAATTGGTATGTATTCTAATCATTCTTTTGGTTAAGATGCATATTTTGTTCTTTCATATTCTCCATATTAGGTTGATGGCATTTATGGCTTCACCCCAAGTGGATCTCAAAAAAAATGTCAACCTCACCAAGGCTATCAAAAACCTTATATGCCTTCTTCCAATCCAACTCAGCCTCTTTGGTATCCTACTCATCCCTCTAATCAACCTTGTCAAAGTCATTTTGCTTCTATTCTAGACTTCTTAAACTTCAAAAGAACCCTTAAAGGTTTGGAAATGCAAATTAGGGTGATTTATAAAGAAAGGAAATTTGGCCTAATTGTATATAACCCTTGTTTTCAAAATTAAAACACTTAAATGATGAATAATCTAGTGCATTCACTTAAGATTGGGTGAGAAGCTATTGAGAAAGAAAACCAACATTTGTGAATTGATGAAGTGCTATAAATAATAGGTTTGGTTCAATTTATAGAGAATATATTAGTACTTGAAGAGAGGTAAAAAATATAATAAATTCAATTTTATATGCCTCTTCCTACTCCACATCTACTTTATTTTTCTCCAAACCCATCCCACATTGTAATATGCCATCAAGAGAGGTCTAGCCAATGTAATCTTCACCCACTCTTCCTCAAGATCCTAGGACCATTCCATCTTGGATAACTTCTTGGACTAAGACCCATGATTATGTCATGCCTACTCTTGAGAAAGAACATTCTCCCATGCCTATCCAAAGTCAAAAGAAGGAGAAGTGTATGGAGGTCAAGTCAAGAGATATCTCAACTTTTTCAAGATCTTCACCTACCCTTCAAGTTGTAGCTATCTATGAAGTTAAATACACATCAAGGTTTGATATATCCATTGAAGAGTGGAAAGAGAAGAATGCAACACCTTAAATTTAATTCCCTTCCCCATCTCTCCAAGAACATTACAATTAATCTAGCACTCCCAAAGTCCTAAGTTGGAAAGACACACAATCAGGTTTCAAGTCTCTTTCCCTCCCACCCTCTCTTTTTTTGAAGGAGAACCTCCTGCATTGAGGTAAAAAGATGAGTTTTTAGTTGGAAAAGAGAGATTATTAAGAGAAGAAGGTGAGGTGGCAGTCCTTGATAGGTTTGAGGAGGTTATAATTTTAAATCGATCTCAATAAGGCTTTTAAGAGAGTGACTCTAGTGTATATGATGAAGAGATTGTCATTGGTAGTTCCCTTGGTAAATAGGAAAAAAAACTCTCAGAGATGAGTAGAAGTCTCTAATTTTTGGATAATAGTTGGACAACCTTCAAGATGTCAGAAATGATTAAGTGGATCAGCTTTTTTGGTATGGATTTGATGTTGATGAAAAAGAGTACAAATTAGGATTGACAACAAAGAAACATGATGAATTAGACCTTGAATGAGTAGATGAGATTACATTATTTATGGAGGAAGAAGAAGACCAACCTAGTTCTCATGGATTAAGCCTTGATGAATAAAAAGGTGACTATGTAGTAGTTGAGCAGGTTGCAATTGAACATGAGGTAAGTCTTCTTGAAAATACATTGGCTATTAGCCTTGTTAAACCTCATGAACAAAATATATAACTTAAAGAAAACAACTTGCATCCATGTCATGAGTCTATTCCAAAATTTGAAGAATTTGATTAGCTTGTTTTCCCTCAAGAGAATAACAAGATTAAAATTAAACTTGGCATGCTTTCAATTGACCAAGAAGAAGTTGAATTTTGGGAAGATCTAGAAAATGTTTCTCTAGTTTGGATAGTGAACTAATGGCCTATGAGGAGAGTGATAATATTTTTGTATTGGCTAGTGAATGTTGTGAAAACATGAATGAGAAGGATCTTGAAGAGAACACCATGATTAATTATATTTTTGAGTCTCATGCACATGTTCAAGGAGGTCTTGTGGAAATTTGGTATCCCTACTTGTATATGTTCAAGGAATTTGAAGAGTTTGATAGGTTTACACCTCAAGAAGAACAAGATAGAGTTATTGATAAAAAGTACAAATCTCCTAGCTAGCCAAAAAGTCCTATTATCCATCACCAAGAGGTTAAAGCTCATGATGTAACCAAATATGATGAATATGACTCTATTCAAGGTGGGAAAGAGATGGAATTTGAGGATCCAATAGAATATGAAGCTGAAAATGTTTTTACCTTTATGAATCAAACCATGGTCACTTTATAAGTATCTCACATTTCCAAGGATGGATAATAGTATGAGGTAAAAATTGAAATCAAGATGAATTTGTCCTTGTTTGATACATGTTTACTATTATAGATCCATTAGATATCAATCCAAATAAGGTGGCGGTAAAGAAAGGATATGATCAAGAAATAATAAAGTCTGATTAGTAGCTTACGCATTACTCTTATTCATCACATGAAGGTGACTCAAGGATTTTTCCTTTTGATCTAGAAGGATCAATTTTAAAAAGTTAGTTTTACATATTAGTTTCTTGTCTTGTCTTTACTTTAAGTGTTTATTATCATAAGGTTTTATCTTCTTGTTTTTTTATGTGTGTCTTGATTTGGTGTGTTTTATTTTATCTTGTTGTGTTTGTGAAGGTAATTAGTTATTGTAGTTGTTTCAAGAGGTTTTCAATTAAGTGTTAAAGTCATGTCATGTTTTGAGTAGAGTTGAGATGACTGCATAACCTAATGGATGGACTAGGAAATCGGTATAAAGTGCATAGTAGACATGTAATCCTAGGAGGTCTCTAAATATGTTAGCCAAAATTTTAGCTACCACAAATGAAGATCATTTAAAACTTTGATTAAATTGATCTTAACTTTATTGATAGCCATTATGAAGGATTTTTATTGGTCATTAATGATCTAGGATGATAGGTAATGTGTATTCCTTAGAAACTTACAAGGTCATTTAGAATGGTCTAGTTAGTAGTTGATTCAAGTCATTTTGTCTTGTCAACAAATGGACACTATGTATGGTCTTCATTATGTGTTTAATATTCTTTAAGGTATGTTTGATAAAGTTAAGGTAAGTGGGAAATCAAGTCAATGTGGAGGCATGCTCAAGAAGACAAGGTGGTGACCCTTCTAATATAAGCATGGTCTAAAGTTAGTCAAATTGGTCAAAAAATCAAATTAGTAAGTTAATTACATTATTTTTCAAAGTAAAATGGAGAGTTTAATATAATTTTTACAAGATTAAGGTATTCTACTACTTTAGTCTCATATGATTTCCAATATTAAAGCTAACAATTGATATTCATGAGAAAATATGAAGGTTTTATCCTTGGATAGAGGTTTTTTAATGTCATCTATCACCTTGGTAAGGACATCATGTTTTTCTTGACCATAAAATTCCTTCCAAGGCCTTGGTAATTTCTTTTTAAAGTTAAAAGTGTTCTTATAACTGCCATTCATCATTTTCCAATGCATATATGAAACATTTCTAAGAGAAATAAATGAAAATAAGGGTATGATTCATTTTTAAATCTTTTACACGTTTTCATAGGTCAAGGGAAGATGAAGATTCACTTGGTTCACCATCTCTAGTAGTTCTAAAGGGCAGAATAGTCAAAATCTTATGAAAATCATGATTTTAGTGGTATTTTTCAAAGGTTTTCTAATGGTTGGTAAGTTAAAAACTTTATTAAAAGTCCTAATGGTATTATCAAACCAGAATACATGAAAAAAGTGGAGGTGAATAGCCAAAAAATGTCAAAACCCACTCCATTTCTCCATCAGACTTCTTGGAAGCTCAAGACAAGTAATAGGTTTTCACTTGGTATCTTGAGGATAGAGAGATTTGGATTCCAATATATTGTAAATATTATAAGACAATATTTCCTTTAAAATTTATGATTTTTTTTTCTTAATCCCCTTAACTCTATGAACAATCATTAAGAAGTTAAGAGTGTATAAAGGTGACTCAAAACCCCATCAGGATCAATTTTAGACATTTTCAAGGAATTTTTTGGATAATTTGTGAATATTAATGATTTTGTGACATAATTAAAGGATTAATCATCTCCATCAAACCATCTTACATTAATTTTTCCATATATGTGAGCATCAATAAGAATGAAACCTCTATTTGAGTAAATTGCAGTCCTAGAAGAGAACCTACAAGTAGGATTTTATGAGTTTGAATGCTTGCTCACTTCAAGTGACTTATAAGATAATTATTTTAACATATAAATCCTCATAATATCCTATTAATACTATTTAAAATCATACAATTAGCTAGAACAGTGAAGTGGGAGAAATGATCATGTATTCAAAAGAGTTATGCATGTTACAGTTCAAAACAGACCTCGTTGAGGTCATAAAGAGATAAAAAAAAGTCCTCTAAATGCATAGAGATATTTATTATGGTTTTATCAAGACTATCACTTCATTTCATATCCTTAATCAACCTGCATTCATCACACAGAGTAGTCTTCCTAAGCCATGACATGCTCCTAATGAGAGGGTACAATCACCTACATGTCTACCTGTAGGGTAGGATAGTCTAATCTCAAATTTTCAAGTGATAATATTTTTATGAGTCTAAAGGGTTATTTAGGACCTAATAAAAAGTTCTAGATAATTTCAAGTGTCATGGAAGCATATGAGACACTAGAATGATCAAGAAAGGTCTCAATAGGCCTATGAAAGACTGGGAGGACAATGTTGATCTTATTTACACCAATATGGGATTGGTTTATCATACCAATAATGGCATAAACATGTTAATTATATTAAATTTATATCATTTATTAATTGGTATTTGGATTTAATAATAAAATGGTGAAATTCATAGGTGATCAGTCATATCGAAGAAGATATTCTATCAAATGGACTATGTCGAACCTACTAAGGACTGTAAGATCTTGAAGTTAATGTACCAAGTTATTTGAAGGGATATAAAGTAATATAAAAACATATTTTGGTTTTACTACAGTTCTACCATTTATTTTCAATTAGTCCCAAAAGATCAAAATAGAGGAAAATGAGTGTTTTGGTCTAAAATGTTGCCTACATGCCTATTTGTGGGTAGAGAGCAAAAGAAGCATGTTTTTTATGGTGTTTGAGGGTATGATAAGTTGTAAAAAATGTGAATCAATTTTAACCTATATAAAATCACCTCAATAATGTTGGTTTAGCTTTGATAACTTTACATTTGGTGACTTACAGCCAATAAAGACCAAATGACCACCTACAGCCTTTTGTAGGAAGTGTGATCAAATGCCACATGTGGAAGGTGATGAAGGTCATGAGGTTTTTATGGAGGTGAGGAAGAAAATGAATAAAAATTCCAATATTTTTAAATACCAATAAGTTATGAGGAGTCCATAAGGAGAACAAAACTCTCGGACTTATAGTTAAGAACCTAAAACACCACCTACAGGAATATTTAAGAGAATTAAGGAGAAAGTGGGTTTTTATTTGAAAACATGAATTTGATGAAGGAAAGATAAAATTTAAAATTAATTATTAATTATTAATGTTAACAAGGTATTAATATGGTTTTTAAAATTATTTAATTTTTTCAAAGGGATCAAGAGACTAAAACATAGACCTATAGTCCAAATCTGCACATAAAGGCCTTTGGGTGAAAAAGGGTGAAGAAGCTTGTAGTATTGAGGTGTTTTAAATATTTAAGAGCCTTGGGAGATGTATAATTCATGTTATTATCTCCAAAAAAATATTTAACTCTTTAAAAGTGAATAATATGCCAAAACATAATAGTTAGGGTCAAAAGCACTAATCTGCTAATAAACCCCATGTATAAACAAGTCAAGTTCAAGACCAATTGGAGAGAAATAACATTTGGGATAATAATGAGAGACATGTAATAGGTTATTATAGACCAATTATATGTAATTATAACTAGTAAAACTCATTTGGAATGCCTCTAGGCCTAAAATTTTTTTTCAGCCCTTACACACAAACCTATCATACACGCGAGGCTACTATTTTGAGATTAGAACTGCATGGAGGATTTAAATGGGACATAAAGATATTAATAATATGATTGGACCCATATTTACTTAAATTTTTTGTCATTATTTCATATATTAGGGCCATGAATTTTTTGTAACATCATTAAGATGATAGACTTGCTTAAACCCTACTTATATCCTTTTAAAGACCCAATGAAGGAGATTGACTTCCTACATATTAAAAATGGATTAAAATTAAAAATAAAATCATTATATGATACCTAAACACATATATAAACCTGAGTGAGTCACTATTTTGGTAGGTGTGAGGTAATTTTGTGTGTTATTTGGCCTAAAGATGACTAATGCAGGCCTAGAAGGGCATTTTTTAAGGACTTTTCATGGAATTTGACTAAGTAAATCCTAATGAAGACCATTGGAATCATATATGACCTAAATAATTTAGTGTAAGATACTTATATAAGATTATTAAGGAGGTACACAATGACTATAACATGACTTGAAGGCTTCAAGACACCTAGTGTTGAATAAACATGCTATTAAGAGTTCCCATCAAACCTAACACACCTATACTCAGTCTTAGAAATGGTTTTGAGATTGAATAGGGGTGAAATGATTTATTACAATGTAGTGGATAGGTATTCAATCTGTGATAGTAGTCTCAAATAAAGAACCAAGCCTAGGATGGTAATATGGTCTTATTTTGTGGTCTTTATTTCAACCAAGTAAGTTTCTCAATTAAATTACAAGTCTTTATCAGTTTGAAGAAGCTTGAAACTTGATCCTCAGCTCCATAAAATTGAGAATAAGCATTGATAGGTCTAGGTTGGCTTGAATGTTTCCAATGAGGGTAAGATGTTATGTGTGAAAATTCAAAGTTGCAACAACTCCTTCAAGAAGTGCATTGTAACTCTTCAAACAAGATCTCCTATGCTACTTGGTGAAGTTCATCATCAAGATGAGTAACACATTATAAAGAGGATGAAAAGACTATTTTTTGCACTTATATTTGGCCTTTTAATTATCTTTAAGTGGATGGTATTTGTCATTATAGTTACTCTTATGCCTCTCTTTTCTCTCTTCTTCATTTTTCCTATATATGTTACCTTGAATGGCTTGTTATGGGTCCTTTGGTTGAGTATGGTGAATACTTGCTCAAATAAACACTTGTATTATGCCTTAGAATGTTGAATAAAGATAATTCTTACCTTATCAAATGATTTTAATTAGTGTACTTATGTGATTTTTTGATGAATGCTAATAGTAATGCTTTCACTCTTTCTCATTTGTCCTCTCTTACCTCTTTGCAAATGGATTATATTACTATATGTCACATGGTGAGTTTAGATAGCCTTGCATAGTGTAGAAGTGGATTTCAGTCATTAGTGTCTTATTTAGGCCTCTTGATTATCCCTTCTATTCAATACATTTTCCATGACCTCCATGTTGAAATACTCATGCTTTAAGGTCCTTGTTGAGTAGTGTGATCAAATTCAAGCCTAATTCAAGTTATTAGTGAAATATGTTCAAGTGGAGGGTGTTAATTTGGTTCATCACCTCCCTATTTTAGTTTAATTTAAGTTTAAATCTCTATTTTCCCTTCCAAGAAATAGGTCTAGTAGTAATTTTAAGGGTGACAACATCAAGAGAACTAACCCTATCCAGAGAATTACCTCATTGATTAGGCCACCCATAGTCTAGAGGTGTCTCCATGATATCACTTAAGTGATAAGAATTGAATAACCTCCTTAAGGGTGAAAATTTTGATGATAAAAATCTCATCAAGAAGAACATGAAGCCAAATTCTACTTAATTGAGGGAGACAAAAATCTATGTGCTCACCAACATAACAAATTTGTAGTGTTGGCATATTTTAAGGATGAACAGGAAGAGCTTCAGATGGATAAACTTTACTCATGATTTTTTTATCATGGAATGTTAGGGGTCTTACAAATTCTACCCATAAATACTTTGTGCATGTTACGTGTCAATAGATTGGTTTTATAGATACCATCTATCTACAGGAAGTTAAAGTGTTTGGCTTTCTCCTTTAGATGTCTTTAAGAATAATTTAGAATGATCCCACCTAGATCATAACCTTACATGAGGAGGGATGTGGTGGTGCTTGTATTTTAGTTTCCCTTAAGTTTTCCCTTATCATTATTACCATAGGGGAGGACACTTCATATTGGCTAATTTGGATTATTATTTACATTGAGAGCCATCTTTTTGGTATTCTCAACATATATGTACCTAATGATGGTACCAAACATTCCTTTCTTTCGTGATCCTTGTTCAATGAGTTACCTATTGCCACATGGCTATTATGTGGATATTTCAACATGATTGAACACCCCCAAGAAAAGGTTAGGGACATCCCCATGTGATGGTTTATTAGTGTACGTAAGACTTGGTATTAATTCAAAATTAAATGTGGCCTAGATGACCATCTCCTATGGCAATAGACATTTAACCCCACATCCTAGTTTATGTTGTCTAACTACCGATCTGAGGATCACTGTGTGCTCAAATGGCTCAACCACTTTATGTTATCAAAGTAAAATATTTTCTCATTGTCTAGAATTGATGGTCAACTAGTCAATGTCCATTATGGTATTAATTTATCATACCATTCACCTATTTGCTATAAAGTGGAATGGAATATAGGATAGTACAATGTGCCAAATAATCAATTTATTATTAATATTTCTATGTTAAGTCATGATAGAACAATATAAATCATCATATGAATATGTAATATTGCCTTTTGACCCCTTACATTTCCCACTTGATTGAGTGGTAGAATGAGGACATTATTCATACCACCTCCTTCCTCCAGCACCATACCAAACATTTTCTTGGATTCGAAAGTAGTCATAAGAGTCCACACTCAATGAGTACCATTGGGTCTCCACCACTCTTCAGATTGATCCTTTTAATGCATAGTTATAATGACATGTAACCTCTCTCAAAAACCACCTTAAAGTGGTGAATAACCATGAGGATATAGGTGCTTAGTTGTGCACTTAGATTCATTGGATTAAATTTGGTGACAAGGCCTCTAAGGATTTTTTCAAAGTACTAAAATCCAAGCAAGCATGTGGGTAGATAAAAGTCATTCAAGTGGATCAATCTCATCTTAACACTCAATTTGACATCTCTTCAACTTTATTAGATCATTATTGGATGGTTTTTCAAGATTAACCATACACATTCAAGCAAACCTAGACACTTCAAAAGTGCCTTGATGTGGTACCTTAAAAACTCATTCATGTTGATAAATGGCTATGTGATGCCCTGTTCACCTTGTAGGATCTCATAGAGGCTCTACATTACATGAGAAACAATAAATATCCAAACCTTGATGGATTATATTATGAGTTTTACAAATCCACTTGAGAGTTTATCAGGACATATTTACTATAAGTCTATAAAGAAGCCTTGTGTAGTCAATCTCTTAGAGCCATGATAAATCAAGGTAATATCAAGTTTATTCCTAAATATGGAGATCCTGAGTTGATTACTAGTTGGAGGCTTATAAACATTCTCAATTTTTCTTACAATATTCTTGCTAAGGCCCTTGATAACCAAATCCTCCTCATCTTACCTACCATTATCAGACCAAAACAACTAGGTTTTATTAGAGGGTGTTATATTTTGGATAATATTATTGTAGTTTGGGAGGGCATGGTTTGGGCTTGATCCTCTCTCCAGAGAACTATTTTCCTTAAATTATATTTTAAAAAGGTTTATGATATAATTGAGTGGTAATTCATTATGGCCATGCTCAAAGCTCTTGGCTTTAGCCACTACTTCATTTATATTATCTAGACTTTACTTCATGATGCTTCAGCTTGACTCATTTTTAATGTTCATAAAATCAAGGGGATTGAGATTAATCTCTTTATTCACCAAGGTTTTCCCCTTATTTTGGTGTTTTATGTGTTATTTTTTGAAGCCTTAGGTTATATCATGGCTTTCAAATATTTTCAAGGGCTTGTTTGGGTCATTGTTTCCCTAATCGTACCTCCAAGCTCATCTATGGATATTTTGAAAATGATACCTTCTTCATGCTCAAAGAATAAGAGCAAACATTTAATGAAGTATTCCAATGTCTAGGCACTTTTTATTTGGCTTCTCATTCCACCATCCAATAGAGGAAAACCCAGTGTTTTCTATAAATCATGATGCCTATGCCTGATTAGATTCGCAAATATAATTTGTAATATATTTCATGCCTAATTAGATTCTCAAATATAATTGGTAATATATTTCTTGAGGGGGAAATTGAAGTTCTTTGGCATCCCCTTTGATTTTGATAGTTCTCTAACTGAGATTTGGTAGTATGTCCTCAACAAGATTAAAAATAAGATTGAATACTAGATTACTAAGCCCCTATCTCTAGCAATCAAGTTTTAAGTTTGCACCAAAATATTGACCACCACTTATGTCTACTATTATTCTTGTTTGGATCCCTTGAAGGCCTCTTATGAATCACTAGCCAAAATCCTTATATATTTCCTCTAGGCTAATTCTAATCATGCTTGGGGTTTTCATCAGGTGGCTTGAAATATTTTTTACCTCCCTTGTGATAAGGGTAGTATGGGCATCATTGACACCTATCAGAAACATATGTCCTTGTGTGATAAGTGGGTTGTTCAAGATATTGAGGGCAATAAATATTGGAAACTTCTACTAAGGCATTATATCTCCATGGGCTTTCCCTATGGTAAAACCAATTGGTAAAATATTGGCTTCCAATCCCTTCTCATCATTAATGATCCTATCAAGATCTCTAGCTCTTTTATGTCCACAAGTATTTGGAAGGATTTTAAAACTATTAAGCCCCACTTGAAGTGGGTGGGTGATGGTTTTTGCATAAGGTTATCTTTTAATGACCATAACCTATGATGGTCCCATATTCTTACTAGTTCTTCTATTCTCCTAAATGAATTACTTGGTATTAAATCTCTACAATTATTTCATAAAGGGATTTTCACTATGCAAGATTTGATTACCTCTAGGGATTGGATCCCTTGGCTTGAATTAAAAATTAAGTTTTTGCTAAATAATGTGGACTTACCTTTAACTATTTGCATTTAGGATTTGTTACCTGATGTTATGTTTCATAAACTAGGTTTGTAACCTTCCAAGGCTTGGTAGAAGGATTAGAGGTGGAACTGTGATACTTATTTCAATAATTACTCTACCAGATTGATTTATCAAGTGACGAGTCACTTCTCCCTATCTATAGGTGAACTCAATAGGTGTTGGGGTTTCCATTCCTCTCCCAGGACTTGGCTCACTTATCTAGATAGTATGTGGCATCCTAGCCTAGAGCCCAAGCTAACTCATTTATTATGGTGTTTGATATATCAATCAATTCCCCTCGATGAGATATTACTCCACCTCTACATTCAATAGACCCTCTTGATGGAGTGCAATCATCTAGAGTCCTTTAAACATCTATTCTATTTTTGTCCAAAATCCTAGTTTTCTTGGTGAAGCACTCATTCACTATTTCAGCCTTACCACTATGAGCTTTTCTCTTGATGACATGCACTATTTAGTGATTTTTCTAATTGGTCTACCTCTATTTCCTTTCTTTGGTAATTCTTTTGTGAAATTATTCTTTTTTAGTTATGGAGAGCTAAAAATAATTCTATATCTAATCATGAGACCTATGAATTTCATTTTCTATTAATGAAAAGGTTACTATTATTTATTTAGCCTCTATGCATATTCAAGATCAAGTGTAAAAGATGGATTTGGACCTCCACAACTTGTAGGATCTTCTCAACCACTAGGGAAGTTCCCCTTGCACCATGAGTTGGATATCACCTGATGGCCCACCTCGTAGTTTACCACCTCATCCTCCCAAAAGGCATTGAATTAGAAGTTGGTATAGAGGTAGGATCAACTTCTCTCCTCACCCTCCCCCATGGGTGGTTAGAGTTCTCATGGTAAGTTTGATGGTGGTCCTTCTAATCACTCCCTCGTTAGCACTATTGATCCTTCCCAATCAATTGATGTATGGCCTATCACTATTCATGATGACCACCTTGATGGATAAATTGCTCTAGAGGTCCCTGATGTGGATTCACCTACATGGATGGTGCTTCCAAGGATGATCCTCTACCTTTTCCTCTTAGTAGGGTAGCAACATGTGCTTAAACCTTTACTCTCTATTTATTTTTTGTAGTTTTGTGAGCTGTGCCTTAATCGACTAATTTTTGGCTTATGTTCGAATATATTTTGTTCCTTTATCAAGGACTTTGAGCCATGATGTGTCCATCTAATTTAATTTTTAAAATTTCATTTATGTTAATTATTTTTTTGGTTAATATAATATGAAGCATTCCAATAGTAAAAATTACTTAGCTTCATGCTAAAATATTGGTTGCTTAAGATATCATTCTTTTTACTTTCTTTATAAAAAAAGAAGAGGAAAAATATATCATTCTTGCTATTTATTATTATTTTTATTTCTGGATATGCCCAAAGGCATTACATGTAATCACTAAATTACATAGAATGTTTGCATCTACGTCCATATTTCAAAAATAAACATATAGTGGACATTCTTGCTAATTTTAGTATAACTCTATTAATAATTAATTTTATCTCTCAAGTAGTGACTATAAAATATAGGTTTAGATGGATGACCAACTCTTTAGTTTATTTCTTTAGCTATTCATATAAAACATTCAAATCCTCTATGTAGCTAGTACAACAAGATATCAAATCTAGTTGATATTTTAAGGTTTCTACTCTATTAAGCCTTGTAGATATTGATATTGACAAATTCCCTCAATTTTTTTTTTGAATTGGTGTACTATATGTATTTTAAAGGGAGATAAATAGGGGTATAATAGGTGAGATCTATAGATCCTACCTTTGGTATAAATTACTAGATCCTTGGGAATCTCTTTGACATAGTTGATGGTTATAAGTCTTAATGAAGAGATGCCTTATACCACACAACTATCATAATTACACAATGGAATGATGCACTAAATGAAATAACACAAACTTAGTGCTTTATTATATTTTAATGGATGAAAATACAAAACTTGCACATAATGACAAAAACCCAATGCTACGTGATCTCAAATGAGATGTGTTTACAATACTAGATCTTTATGTCTCTATTTGCTAACTCATGGTCTTTACAAGTATAATTATATATAAGAATAATCATTATAATCTCATCCTCAAACTCATTGACTAGATAGGTCATGTGTAAGGGTGTATTTATATAGACACACAACCAACATGATTATAATAATGATAACTCACTATTAGAAGTAAACATTAGAAACACATCATTATGCCAAAAACATTAAATGTACATTTAATTTTTGATGCCCCTTAACATATCAGAAAATTAGGCATTGTAATAAAACATATCATAAAGTGAAATTAAATTAATCTACAATAACCTTTCATGATTCAATAAATTAAATTTAAATGGTTATAAATTTCAATGATTATTTAACCATACCACATCACAAGAACATATCCTTCCAAATCAAGTTGTGTATAAAAAAATGCATACAAAATTCAAAACCTTGTAAAGCTAAGTGGAAACACTTCACAACCAAAGTATGTGTGAAATAATCATTGCCTAAGGAACCTCATATTCAAATTATTATGTATCAACACCCTAAATAAAATATCACAAGCTTGGGTGGTATAATTTCATAATACTTCAACCTCAATTATCTATACAGAATTATTAACCCTTTTTAGATTTTATGTTTATCAGAGTTAAGGCAATAGAATAACCAATACAAAAGGATGAACAAAACTATTTTATAGAAATCCAATTAATTGAAAACTCAAATAAATGAATATTCTAAATTAAAATATCGATTTATGATAAATATAGAGAGTACAATTTAAAATAATAGTTTGATTGCATAAACACAAAGAAAAGATAATACTTAGATTATTTTCAAATGCACAGGCAAATTTGATAAATACAAAGGTGGAAAAAGGTAGGGATACGATCCAGATCTAATCATCGGTTTCTATATATATTAATTATAGAGAGCTAGAAATGTATGTTAACTTGTGGACATTTGCACTGATGCTTCTATCCAAATATCAATGTAACAATCCTCTATGGAATATTCATAGTATTATGAAGTGACCACTTGGATCCTTCTAGTCTTTTCATCACCTTTCAGCTATGTTAGTATAGGATATTACTTTCCTACTCTTTAGCTTACTTAGGTGTTATTTCATTAGAGATGTTTATCCCACATTCAAGAGGATGATGGATTTATGCCTTACTTCCACATATATTGGAGAAGTTAGACCTGCATGCATTGGATAGTTAGGATTTTCCTATCTTCTATCTATTTATACATCTCTAATGTAAACTATATATCATAGAGTGGATAATAGATAATTTATTCTTGGTATGCAATGCTGAATATTTCATGGTTGTGATAATAGATTCATGGAGATATTTTGGATGAAGAATCTTCTTATCTCTTTCATGGTATTTGAGCAGTCTCCAACTGCCATTTTTCCAACAACCATTTTCACATTATTTGTCTACTCCTTAGATAAGTTGTATGGTTATTTTTTAGATCTAAGTTTTTGTATTCATATTTAAAACACCTATATTATGGAGAGTTTATGGTTTTGAGGATGCTTATATTTGTTGTGTTTAGATATAATCAGTCATAATAATTTAAATTTGAGTTGTTTAGATCTATTGTGCTAGCCATACAATGTTTTTGGAGAAATTATAAAAAAAAATTATAGAAAATCATGACTATCTTATAAGTCAGTTTTCTTTTCACATAGGTGTCTGATCCAAAAAATTCCTTCACTTTTGAAAAGACATCTTTGAGAGGTTTATAGAAAGTGGTCATAATAAATATTATAATCAATATACAAGGAGATATGAGGCTCTAAATTTGACCCTATGATTATATTTTTATACCATTTTTTTTGTGTGATCAAGAAAAAAATAGATCTTGTATTTAAAGTGACAAATCAACATGGAAGATTGATCTATGTGGAAGATTTTTATTTTTGTCTATTGTAAATTTCCTTAAAATCCACATTTTTATATAATTGGTAGAAATAATTTAATTTTCTTCAAGCATTTAATATTTTTTTGGTGCAATGTTTTATTTTTGACCCATTTATGATAGGATAACCTTGTAAAAATTATATATTTTGATCAGTAATTCAAAATCAAGTGCTAATTTATCAAAAGTGTATATTTTTTATGCCCAATATATTGGTGTTATTTATTTTGTAAAAATTCACTAAAATTTAAAGTGATAAATTTGAGGTGGGGATATACAATAACTATGGGGGATTTACTCTGTCATTACAATTTTGGATGCATTTTTAGCTGCGACTAACATCTTATTTACAGGAGATTTGACACACATTAATATTTCTTGGACTAAATTATATTGGTTATGCCACTCTTGCACTTTTCAATATCTAAAACATATTTTTGGTTGAGTTCAACATCCTTTGCATGTGCCTTATAGGTTGTCATGTTTGGGAGTTGATTATTCTAGGTGTGTTCTTGCATAAATGATGGATTTGTTTTCATTTTCCACGCTCTTTCATTATCTCATGACATGCTCTATTCTTGTTTATGCATTGGAACTTTGATGCACTTGTAATTTGTGTCATGTTTCCATCAAGGCCCCTTTCTTAGCACCTTGCCTTCTTCTATGGAGACACTTTTTCACTCCCTTATTTTTGGATCATTTCTCATGATTTGTGATGGCTTTTTTGATTGGTTGACAGTCTCCCTATTTAAAGATATTATGGTGAATTTTAGTGTCTTCCTTGTTTTTATTTGGTGCTTTTTGTGTATGGGATATATTATACTTGAATTAATTTATAAATTACCATAGGGGGTTTGTTGATTCATCCATGTCTACCTTCATGTGTTTGTGTGCTCTATTTTGGTAACCTTTTCACTTATTTAGTTACTTATCTCTCCCATCACCACCAATTCTATCCTCTTTGAGAGACATTATCTATATTTTTGACACTACTTTTTGACAATTGATATTCTCCCATAGCATATGTAGCTACTCTAGTGAATCCTAGTGTCATCTTGTCTTCTTCGACAATTAGAAAATTTCTTTTAATGTAATATGGAGTTATTATAGTGCATACAATGTCATCTTATTTGGTGTTTGAGTAGTGGATTTAGACCATTCATATAGACATTTGTTTTGGCATCACTCTACCCAGTCTATAGTATGGGTGTGGTGTAGATCTTGATTCTTAGGCGTTGAGTATTCCTTACACATGCAATATTCTTTTATACTTTCATCACTGCTAATAGTCTTCTTGATTGAAGCTATTATATTGAATCCTAATGTCAATTATTTTTGTGATCAAGTAGTGTATTTGGACCACTCATACAGATTGAGTTCCTTTGTGAGTTTTAACTATTTAGAGTGTAGACTACTTCAAAATCATCTTTGGGGGTATTTCGAGCTCTCTTTTCTTTTATCTCTTTTGGGGGAGGGAGAGTTTTCCTAAGTGTTTTCTCTTTTTTTCTATGTTATGAGAGTTATATGTATATTTTTCGCTATTTTGAGTGTTTTATAGATTCTTACTTTGTACATGGGTATATTTTTAAATAACTTTGTTTTATATAACACATATGAGGATTTTTTTACTTATCTCCATGGCCTTCTTGGTGATTATTATAGTGACACCAGTGTGGTATCCCCACCAGTGAACACTAGTGTAGAAACCCCACCAATCTTTGTGTGTAACTACTCACCGTATTGTTAGAGGATGTTCAAGTAATACTTCATTATGTTTATCACTCTACCCATTATTTTGGAGTACAATGTTCATGTTTAGTAATCCTCATACTCAACAACATTCCTAATTTAACTTGGTAGATACAATGACTCAACATCCATGTACTTTGTCAAGATGGATTGGCATCTATAGAGACACGTGGATTCATACTGCATACTTTATTATACCCACCTAATTTATACTTAATAGGGGTGTTGGTATAGGATATTAATTTCCTACTCTTTAGCTTACTTAGGTGTTATTTGATTTGATATGTTTTTCCCACATTCATGAGGATTATGTGTTTATGCCTTACTTTCACCTATATTGGTGAAGTTAGTCCCACATGCATGGAATGGTTAGGGTTCACCTGTTTTCTACCTATTTATACATCTTTATTGTAAACTATATAAAATAGAGTGGATAATAGATAGTTTATTCTTGATATGCAATGTTGAATATTTCATGGCTATGTTAATGGATTCATGGAGATATCTTGGTTGAAGAGTCTTCTTAAGTCTTTCAAGATAATGTCTTTTATTCATGTGCATAGGTTATCAATGACTGTATGTTGATCAAAATCTTAGCTCTTCACGTTATGTCTTTATACCTTACTAAAAATGGGATATTGGGATCATAGTGTCAATCTAAACTGAAGGACCCCTATATGATCACTACCAACATAGCCAATATTCTAAGGAGGGCCTCAAACATATGTAGTTATCCTTGAGCACTAGCATGGTCAGGGGAGAAGGAATGGTCTAATTGCATATTGGAGGACCCAAAATATGAAGGGAAGTATAAATAGGAGCAAGTCAAAGTAGAATGACTGACATCTTGGGGGGAAACAAACCCCATGGATCAAGAAGTCTATAAAATTAGTACGGCCCTATAATAACATGATCCAAAATCATGTTGTAAAGAGGCTCAAAATCAAAAAGAGTATAAATCAAAGTATGATTTTCCCTTCTGTGGTTTAATGTTGGGTGATTTATCTAGAAGTCATTAGGATGTTTTCTATGAAGGGGGACTTTTTCATTCTCTAAAACCTCTATAATTCAAAGCTTAGGTAAACTAGCTAACTATGTAGACACTAATTTCACATACATTAACTAATAAGTGTTTTTGTATGTCATAAGTCCCCTTCATCCATGTTTACTATCCTTATTCATATTTATGCATGGTAATTACTTTTATAATTACTATTTACCCTTCCCAACCTTCTAAATCTCCCAAAATCCATTAAATATTCATAAAATCAAAACTATCCCAACAGTCTAATAACCTACCCGCAATAAAAAAATTATGAAACAACTTGACAAACCCCCTCCTTAAAATTAACCATGGCTAGAACCACCTAAAATGCATATTATCAAGAAAAGGCAAAATTATTAGATATTATCCATGATCAATGTCAATTCTATTAGATCAACGGTGATTACTTATATATGGATGTAGCTCACCTAAATAGATATTGAAATTTTGATGCAAAGTAGACAAAATACTCTAAAAACAAACAACATTCTAGAGATTTTATAGTATAGACATTACATTTTTACATCGAAGTTATGCATATTTAGAATGACTCTATGGAAATTAGAGCATATATCCCAATTGTAACTATATGCACCTAAAATCACTCGCTTCATTACAGTCGACTAAAATTCCTATTAGTCAACACTAATTCCGCTTATCCTATTTTATTCCACTAATTTATCCTATTTATAGCCATAAATCTAATATCCTCCTCCAATAATTATCCATTTTACTAACCTTATCCCATCCCACTATTCCATTAATTATTTCTAATCTCCTATTATCCTAATATATTTCTAATTAGCCATTATATGGGAATTTTAAATTCTCATAACCCCACCTACCACCTACTAACCTACACCCTAGTCTTTCCTACACCCTTATATCTCTAATCCTCACCTAATCCTTATGTAATCATCCCCTAAACACCATTAGATTATCTAATGGTATCTAGAAATATCCACCACCATTTTGCTTCTCTAGAGAATTCTAAGGAATTTTAAATTCCTTAGAATTCCCTTCTTTTCTAGAATCTTCTTCTCTAGAAACTCCTAATGAAATTTTAATTCATTAGATAATACCTATCCATGGGATTTAATAATCCAAATTTAAATCCTATCCCTTGATCTTCCATCCATTTATGTATTTAACTAACCTCTCCCTCCACCCTCACACCAACTCATGAAGCTATAACAAAACCATGGCAAAATTATCCTAGAATCATAGAGTCAATCTATAATCCACAATCAACAAATACTTTGATCAAGCTATCATTTGTCAAGAATATGAGTCTAAATCATATGCATTCAAGTCCTGGAAGGAGGTGACATGGAGCAAGGAATTCAGTAAATCTTTATCATTTTGATTTGTTTTCATAAATCCTTCCTATTGAGTAGTGTGTATTTTGAGTTTTAGATTTAGCTTGTTAAATTCATAGTTTACTTGAAATACATATGCAGTAACATCATTATAAGATGAAGGTTATAGGTTTTTATTACTTTAGAATAATTTCATTATTTATCTTTTTATACATAGTAATACCATTAGTTTACTCCCTAGACCATCCCAATTATCTTTAGAATTTATTTTCTCAAGCCATAATCCAACTTCTTAGTTCCTCAAGAAATTTACTAGAATCGACATTGATCATAATGATTGGCATCTATCTTAATAAAATTGATACCGATTATGTGAATCAACATTAATCCCTATCAAAACTATAAAGTTGTAAAATTTGAACCCATTTTCATGGTTTTTTACCTCACCCTAGTCTATTTTGATCATTATATTTTATTTCAAACATGGATGCTACATTTAGATGACTATTTTGGCAATACCTCACAAGATAATTAATATTTTTAATCTACCAATCATTCCCCAACCTCACTTTTTTAATCAAAGTGACATTTCACATGAGTTGAGTCTCTGTACCATTGTATTCACTCCAAATATTGAAGACATTTTAGCCCAACTAAAAATAATCCAAGAAGATAACATTAATTCATAAGATTATGGGCTCGATCACACTCCTTTCGAGATTGGAATGGCGATGGAGAGCGATGGGAAGGCAGGCGAAGAACGGCGTGAGGGCTTTGGAGGGTCCACCTCGAAGCAAGGAGAAGATTCAGGGCAGAAGGTGCCGTTTTACTCTACAGAACGGCCCAGGGTTGTCAAAACCAACGGATGCTTCCCACGGTCTCAGGAAAGGCCGGTTTTGGTCATTCCCCTGGCTGCTGTCAAAGAAGATGTAGACTATCTCTCTGCACACACCCTGATTTGCAAGTTTATGGGCATTCGGATCTCTCAGGCGGCCTTGGAGACCTGGCTGCGTCGAACCTGGCAAGTAGACGGAGACATGGATGTGATGCTCGCTGGAAACAGCTATTTCCTGGTAAATTTCTCTTCTGTTTCCGACAGAGACCGAATTTTTGAAGGAGGGCCATATTTTTATGACAGAATTGGTTTGTTTATGAAACCTTGGCACTCCGGCTTCAATTCTGCCGAAGACCTGCCAACACGAGTCCCTGTCTGGGTTCGTCTTCCCAGACTACCTCTCGAATTTTGGCGCGAAGATATCCTTCGCCAGATTGCTGCCTTATTGGGAGTACCAATTGCTGTGGCTCACCAATCTCTGGACAAAAAGCTTATATCTTTTGCCCGTGTCTGTGTTGAGATGGACTTGAATAATCCTTTGCCTGACTCGATGGAAATCTGTCTGGGAGATTCTTCATGGGTTCAGCAAATCGATTACGAGGCCATCCCCTTCCGATGCCGAATTTGCCATGTGTATGGCCACTTACATCGCCAATGCCCTCATGCAATGAGGTCCTCTAGGATGGAATCCAAAGGTGACAAAGATTCTGGCGACATGTTGCACCAGCACCCATCCAATGCCAACCCTTCTGCTGGGGCGAAGGGTAAGGCTCAAGCAAATTTGATCAACCTATCTCAAGGCCCGTCACAGCTCATAACACAAGACAAAGACGGCTTCCTTCAGGTCAGACGCAGAGTGAAAAGCAAAGGGCAGAAGCGTGGAAACCAGGATAGACCCCTCGAATTGACTTTCAACCGTTTTGAAACTTTGGACAGCATGGCCATTGAGGATGGCATTCCCCAGGATGAGATGGGAGAACCTACGATGGATGTTGAGAAATATCCCCCTCCCATTGAGCATCAGGACATGCTTATTCAGATGAATAAAGAAATTATTTCAGTGCCAGAAGACAAAGCCTTGACTGTCCCTGCAGGAAGCCAAAGTAAAGACATCAGTTGGGCAGAATTAGTAAAAGATTCTGATGACCTTGGGAAAGACAAACGACCAGCTGGTGCGCTGGGCTTGATGCAGAGGCCCTTCAAACGGGTCTCTTTTACTACCCCTACGCGTGTGGGACGCCGGAAGGACCAGGAGATAATCCAAAGAACAGGGAATTTTCTAGTTGAATCAGGGGCAGTTAAGCCCCTGGATGAGCACTTCACGCAGTCCTCTCCATGATTGTCTTGTCATGGAATGTGAGGGGACTGCATAGTATCCCCAAACAAAGAGCTATGCGTAAGTTGGTGAGTCGCCACTTGCCGGACATTCTCTGCATCCAGGAATCTAAGCTTTCGGTTGAAGCTATGCTCACCTGTAGGTCTAAATTTTGGTCGGAAGGCCAATGTCAATGTGTCAGAGCCTTAGGCAGCGCTGGAGGGCTTGCAATCTGCTGGGATCCGGCCAAAGTCACGCCTCTTCATTGGGCTGCCAGCCTCTCGGCAATTTCGGTGGTTGCTTCCTCCCCAAAATGTGGGGAACTGATCCTTGTCACCAATGTGTATGCTCCTGGAGACATTTCGGGGCAGCAGAAGTTATGGAAGCATTTAGAGTATGTAAGGAACTGTTTTCCTTATCTACCTTGGATCGTCACAGGGGATTTTAATGCTGTCCTCAGCCTTGAAGAGAAAAGGGGAGGGATAACACGGCTTGATCCCTCGTCGGAGCTCCTGAGACAGAGTCTAGACTGCCTGCGCTTAGAGGATATTAGACCCATCAACGGAATCTTCACCTGGAATAACAGAAGAACTGGTAAGGATGCTATTTCTGAACGGCTTGATAGATTCGTTGTGTCTTGTTTTTGGTTGTCCAGGGCCTTCTCTCTTGCTTCCGAAATCCTGGACTGGCAGGGGTCTGATCACTGGCCCATCAAACTAACGACCAGTTACATTCCCGCTCCGAAGAAAGCGCCTTTCAAATTTCAACTTATGTGGCTCCGAGATTCTGATCTTCACAACCTCATGGATACCTGGTGGAGGCAAGGAGGGCCTGCTTATGGAACCGCCATGTTTACTTTTGCTAAAAAGCTCCAGTATGTTAAGCGAAAGTTACAGGATTGGAACAGAAACGTTTTTGGGAATCTCCATGTCATGAAAGATAAAGCGCAGGAGAAGCTGGACACAATCACCAGACAAATTCGCGACTTTGGTTTATCTGAGGACCTCCACAACGCTGAATTCGCTGCCCTCAAGGATCTTTCAGAGTGGGAACTCAGGGAGGAGATTTTCTGGAAACAGAAGGCTCGCATTGATTGGCTTCAAGAAGGTGATAGAAACACTGCCTTCTTCCACAAGTCAGTTCAGGCGAGGCGTAACAGGAACTTTATTTCCTCCCTGGTGACTTCAGATGGTACCCGGGTTACTTCTCCCTCTGACATCTCTGAGGAATCTATTGGATTTTTCTCTCAGCTCCTCTCTAGCGCGTAGCCTGCTGCTGTCCCTGAGATGAACGAAGTTCTGAATTGCATACCTTCTCTCATCACGCCCGAAGTGAATGAAGCGCTCATGAGGCCGATTAGTATGGAGGAAGTGGAGCAGGTGGTGTTTGGCATGCGCAGAGGTAAGGCTCCAGGACCGGATGGTTTCCCTGCTGAATTCTACCAAGGATTCTGGAGCACTATCTGCCATGACCTGCTGGAAGTTCTGCAAGAGTCCTACAGGAACAAAGAAATGCTCAAAGCGCTCAATGCCACTTTTCTAGTTTTGATCCCGAAGGACAAGCAAGCCGATCGGCTGGACCATTTCAGACCCATAGCGCTCTGTAATATGATCTACAAAATCATATCTAAGCTCATAGCCGAACGACTGAAACCTCACCTCCACTTGATTATATCTGAGGAACAGGGAGGCTATGTCGCTGGTAGGCAAATCCTTGACGGAGTTGTAATTGCGTCTGAAGCTATCCACTCTATGCATCTTTCTCAGCTTCGCGCTATGTTTATCAAGCTCGACTTGTCTAAAGCCTATGATAGAGCTGATTGGAACTTCTTGCAGAAAATCTTACTGGCCTTTGGCTTTGAGCAAGAATGGATCAGGTGGGTCTTCAGCTGTGTAACCACCCCATCTTACTCAGTCCTTATGAACGGAGAGCCATCCAGGCTGTTCAAGTCTTCCAGAGGCCTCCGCCAAGGGGATCCCATTTCTCCGTATCTTTTCATCATCCTCGCTGAAGGAATGGGCTGGCTTATCAGACATCGGGTGACCCATAACATGATTCAGGGGTGGCAGTGGGGAAACGGGATTCCGAGACTGTCTCACCTCCAGTTTGTTGACGATACTATCTTGGCTGGGGAAGCTAGCATTGGGGAAGCGCATGCTTTCCGGGACACTTTAGACCTCTACCTGAGAGCCTCTGGTCAGGAAATCAATGATCAGAAATCCTCCATATTTTTCTTCAACACTCCGCAGGTTATTCAGCGTAGAATTACAGCCATTCTGAGATTTCAGGTGCAGTCCCACCCTGTGACTTACTTGGGGATTCCCATCGTGATTGGCAGCCAGCCAAGGCTTTTCTGGCAGAATATTATGGATACTCTGAGGCAGAGGATTAACCATTGGACTCACCGTTGGCTCTCTTCTGCTGGGCGGGTGACCCTCTTACAGTCTGTGATCCAGGCTCTGCCCATTTATCGGAGCATGATCCAGGTGGCCCCGATGTACTTCCTCAAGGAGTATGATGCTCTTTCGCGGCAATTTTTGTGGAGTGGCAACCTCAGGCACTCTAAATGGAGTTTGGTTAACTGGAGCACTGTCTGCCGGCCTAAGAAGGATGGTGGACTTGGTTTGAGATCTGCTATTCTGACTAGTCAGGCCTTAGCGGCCAAGTTATACTGGAGGTGGTGCACCAGTCAATCCCACCTCTGGGCCCGGATCGTTTCTTCGAAGTATCTCCCCGGTGTTAATCCGCCTGAGGTTCCCAGGATGCCTCTTGAGGGGAGAGGCTCCATGGTTTGGAACACCCTTAAGCTGGGGGCCCAGCTGGTCCAGCCTTGCCTTTTCTGGATTTGTAACAGAGGAGCGGACGCTCTCTTTTGGGAGGACTCTTGGGATGGGGCTCCTCCTCTCAGCTCCTCCCATCCCCATTTGCAGAGGTTATGCGCTTCCTTTCTCAGAGAAGGATGGACTTTGGTGGAGCAGTACAAAGAAGCATATAATGTAGGTCCTTTCATTGCCTACAAATGGAAGGAGGAAGCGGATTGGCCGCAGGGTGGAACTGGGGATGAAAGGCAGGAGCTCGCCCAAATTCTTGAGGGTAGACATTGCAGTTCCTTGAGGGAGAATGACAATCTGGCCTGGGGGGGCGCTACCACTGGCCAGTTCTCTGTGGCTGCGGGTTACCAGAAGCTTACCAGAATCAGGCTTGGTGATGTTGTTTTTGACTGGGGAAAGAGAATTTGGAATTCTGCCTCGTGGCCGAAGTGCAATTTTTTCCTCTGGACTCTTACCCACAGCAGGTGTTTGACCTGGGAGAATTTGTGCAGGAGAGGCTATCAGGGGCCGTCTATTTGTTTACTTTGCCGTGCCAATGAGGAAACTGAAGCGCACTTGTTCTTCCAATGCGCCTTTACTAGACAAATCTGGAATCTTTGGTGGACGACCTGGAGCTGTCCTTGCTGGCACGCCTTGTCCTTGAAGGATTTCTGGCAGCGTCTCGGTCGACCACCGAACAAAGCAGCTATGTTACAAACTGCGTGGAATATCGGGCCTGCCTTCATTCTCTGGAACGTCTGGATTGAGCGCAACAGGAGAGTCTTCAGGGATTCTTCTGTCACTCTAAACAACGTTTGGGTGAAGGTCCTCTGCGCCATACAGGAGACGCTCTATGTGCAGCATGACTCCAAAGCGATTTTAGACCCTGCTGCGCGTATCATTGTGGAGAAGTTATCCCCTGGGAGGTCTTTTTCCGAGCTCTCCCGCCCCAATCCGCGCCCCAAACTTTGGGCGAGGCATCATGCGCGCCCAATGTGTAGGCTCGGCCGCTGGTCTCCTCCAGAGATTGGTTGCACTAAGGTGAATGTGGATGGGTCGTCCAGAGGCAACCCCGGGCCTGCGGGTGTTGGCGGCATTGGCAGAGACAGCAGGGGTGAGATTTGCTTTTTGTTCTCTACGTTTAAAGGCCACCAGACTAACAACTTGATGGAGGCTGATGCGATCCTGGAAGCGATTCTTACTTGCTGCAACCGTGGCCTGTTTAACATTATCTGTGAGTCCGATTCGCAGGTAATCATCAACCTGGTGAACAGTGGAAATTTGGATGAGGTTGATTGGCAGATTGCTTCGATTATCAAGCAAATCCGTCAAATGTCTGCGGTTTTCAAGTTTATATCCTTTAAGCACATTCCACGTGAGTGGAATACTGTGGCTGATGCTTTAGCTAAATGGGCCTCGGACATGGGACCGAATTGGTATATTCAAAATCTTCAAGAGCTTCCGCCTAATTTAGCCCAAAATCTTGCCCAGCTTCTTGAGCAGGACAGGGGAATGTAATCGTTTTGTTCTCGGGTTCTTTTAATAATATTTTTTACCCCTTTTAGTTTCATAAGATTATGGGCTCAATTAATTTGATTACATTAATGCAATAGAGGAAGAATAAATTTTCTCCTTAACTTATGTTGTATAATTATCAACAAATCTTTATAATTCACATTATCATTTTTTTATCATCTTAATTTCTGAGAAAGTGTATTGACATCCATGAAAGGAAGCTAATCCCTTCCTGAAACTGATATTTTACCAAGAAATCTACCTTCTTATTTTATTAATATATCTTGTCTAGGTTTTTACTTGTCTGCAGGTAATCCTTCCTACCCAAAAATGAGCTCTCATAATATCTTGGTCAATAGTGCATATTTCATCCTATAGGTACATTTCATTTAGGTTAAAAACCTATTTTTATTTTGATTTTTTATCAGTTCATATTATAAAAGAAAAATTACATAAAAACTACATAGGCATTTTGGCATCCCTGATGGAACCCTATTGGGCCTCTTATTCATTAAACATCATTTTAAGTTTTATTTGTTTTCATTTTTAGTAAAGTGTTCATTATTGTTTTCATCGAAAAAATAAGAAAAAATCTATCTTTATTTTAGGCTATAAAAAGGATTGCATTCATCAAATTTCTTGCTTGCTTGGATTATTCACATAACATAATTAGGTGAGTTAATTTTTCATCATAGTCACACTTATTTTACACACATAACAAAACCAAAAAACTATAAAATAAGCAAAAAAATAATCCTACCCATGTCAACCTACTTAGTTTTCATCACCAAAGGGAAAACTGATTCGATGTTTTGGTTGAGTATTAAAAAATGGTTGACAGTATACTAGCTAAGCACCTTACACTCTTATCATTGTGGGGTCATGAAGTGAGGGGGTAGGCCAAAATATAAATCCATGTACCATCACCAACACATATCTAGGCCTCATGTACCTCTAGGTATATCGAGGATAACAACCTTAAATAAACTTGAAACCAACCTTAACATACTATTTCCTAATTCATGTGTTAATCCCAACTCCCCTTCATTTTCTAAAGCATAATTTTAAAAAGAGATTTTAAAAAAAAAACATTAGTAACATTCAATTAGAGTGTGTGCTTTATCTTCACTAAAGAGACAAAAAATTATAAAAATGTTCTTGATTTCTTTGTATTTATTTTTATTTCATTAGTGCTACATGGTTTTAACTAGGTAATAATCATAGAATCAAACTGAGTTACACACATAATCATCATCCATAAAAAATTCACCAAGTCTTCCTACGTCTCCTGAATCCTTCAATAAGGGTATTCCTCAATATTTTCGATAGGGAGACCTTGATTTTGATAACATACTAGATATTAATCCACTCACCCTTAGTCATTACCTTAATGCATGAGCCATATGCATTCCCATTTCTCCTCAAGACAAAATATCTAAATTCATCTATGGTATGCTACCAGAAGGATCCAAAGAATATTTGATAGCCATGGTGTCCTCTTTAGTTCATCAAACACTTCTAGTAACTTCTGATTCAAATATGGATTCCATTCTCCCCCCTAATACTAATGTGACATAACCCATAGTTAATCAACCACCAATATTAATTGATAATCAATCTACAACTATTTTTCAAACATAAAATGTTACCATACCCCAAATCACATCCACCCAACCACCTTCTTCCTCACTTTAAAATTTAGTGGTCTTAATCCCTTCCTCTCCCACTTATTCAAACACATGTGACCATAAACCCAACTCAAACTTGACATCAATTTCCTTCATGTCAACCTCTCCAAATATAAATTTTACCATAATCAACCACCCAATACCTTGCCCCATAACAACCATTCATAAATACCTATTTTAATCTATCTCAACAACAAACCTAACCCCTTCTATTCCTTTAGTATACCGCTACATCTCAACTAATAATTACCACCTCAACTGGTTATTCTCTTTCACAACTATTTCTCACTTCCCATCCCCTTCATCGACATTTATAATATAATAATTTAGTTATGCCTCAATATAATGTATAGCCTAACCTCATGGACACTCTTATGGATAAGATGGTGAATCATGAAGATTCTACCTCTAGGCAAAAGAATATATTATTGTATGAATAAATATATAACAAAACTATGAATCTAACTATCCCTATTAGGCCCTATCCTTCATAATGGGAATTGCCCAAGTTCATAAAATTTCAAAACAAGGAGGACTCTTAGCAACACATTAGGGCCTTTAGAAACACTTAAAACCTTATATCTCATTATGACACTCTCCTCCTAAGAATGTTTCCCATGTCACTGGCTAGGGCTACTTTAGATTGGTATAGTTCCATTCCATAACACTCTCTATTCTCTTTTGGCCAGCTAGCCCAAATATTTTTAGATAAATTTTCAATCAATATCACAATAAGGGTAACTGTCACTAATTTATATGCCACTAAATTTTTTGAAGATGAATTAATTATTGATTTCATTGTAAGATGGCAAGGACTTATAAACCACTTATCTTTTTCCCTCCTTCAAACAAAGTTAATCAAAAAATTTACCAAGTTGTGTACCAAGCACATATCATCCATGCTTCAGGCCCAATCTTTCAAGACCTTTAATGAAACTTTTACCATTTCCCATAAGTTATAAATTTGAGCCTTACAAGAAGGAAAAGTTAAGTTATAAAATAAAAAATTTAAACTTTATCCTTCCAAGGGGTCCAAAAACATTAAAACAAAAGGCATAAAAAACTTTGTTGTCTTAAAATTAGCCATTCCATCAATAAAAAACCAACCAAGTTATTCTACCTCCCTGACACAACCATAAAAAAACTTAAGACAATTTCCATCCAAGCAATACACACCCTTGGGAGAATCTTATGTTTCCATCTTGGTAAAACTTTTAAAATTGTCAATTATTAAACTCCTTCTAATCAAGCTTATTGATGACTCTTGTCTTAAACCTAATTGGTATAAATATAATGAATTTTGCATCTACCATTACATGCCTAGTCATGAGATCAATAGATGTTAGTATTTCAAAATCTTGATCCATAACCTTATCAAATGAGGGGAACTAAAATTATACAATCCAAATTATCCTTAAAACCAATCCCTTAATATCTTTAGACAAACATTCCAAAATTATCTATCTTCATCTAATTATATACAAAAAATATCAAAAACACCATGTAATAAATACCATTCATGATCAACTTCTACTTAAATAAGTTGGTAGCACACGTGAGTCCTCTTTCAAAGTAATATAAAATTTGGACCTCCTTATAAGAGATATTTTGGAATAGCCTAAGTCAGTCAAACCTATTTATGTCATACATTCAAACCTCCCTAACCTCATTACATGGTATCCTCAAGAGGAGGTATCGTCTAAACATGTTCAAGACCACTTATGAATAATGGAAGGTAAAAGGGTTACTTTAGACACATGGGATAAATGCCTTGGTGTGCCAAAAGGTAAATCTCTAAAAAACTTCTCTATAAGGCTTGAACTCCCTCAGACATCCAAAAATTAAAAACCTCATAAAGATACCCTTGTAACCTATCACCAAGCTCAAAAAGTGAATATGACTATGCCTCAAGTTTAAACTATGATCTAGGAATTTGACTCAAGAGAGGTTGGTTAGTATTGTGTTAGTTCTAAAATGTAAAAAAATGAAACAAACACACTAATAGCATAATATCTCTAGGCCTAGACACTAGGGAGAGGTTAGTTAATAATCATGAATGAAACACACAATTGAAATGCAAAAGAAAACTCTTTTACCTTCCTTAGCTGATCTAAAATGGTGATTATGGTGGATTGCTCAGATTGTGCTCATGAAGTCCTTGGAAATGGAAGCTTGGCAACCTCCATATCTCCTTGGCACCTTTGGCTTGTGGCTTGTCTTGGCTTGGAATCAATTTGGCATTATAACACTAGTTTCTTGAAGCTTTTTGGAACCAATCCTACATTATAACTTTGCACTAATTAAGCTTAAAAATGATGTTGTGAGGCCTCTTATATATAGATTTTTATATTTGATCATAATCAACCTCAACCATCCATCTCAATATTGAGATGTGTGGTTGACAATTAATTCAATTTTGCAATTAAAATTTTTAATTAACCTCATCATGGCATTGGAAAAAGGGGAAATTAAGAGGCATGAAGGGCATCATGGAAGGTGTTGATGAAGCATGGAGGGCATGAATCCTGATATTTGTGGCATTTATGGGCTAGGGATTTCTTCCCAAGAAATGAGGTCACTTGATGATGTAGATATTCAATATTCATTTCTAAAACAAATTATTCAACAAGTTTTCATGGAATTTTTTATTAGGCCTTGATTTGGGTTAATTATCTCTTAGGCATGATTACTCACATTGTGCAAAAATTACCCAAATTGATCAAAATGCCTTGTTTTTGGTCCTAAATTTGACTGGATTGGACAAAGGCACAAGTCTTGTGTAAAATATTTGATAGGAAAGAGCAGTCCAGAACATGTAGGTGCAAATTTGGCATTTTGATTTGAAATAGATTGATCAAAGTTAGCTGGCCCATAAATTAAATTACCCTATTTAGTGATACCCTAGCCGAAATCAGTACTTGAATATGTTAGTTTCACATCATTTATCATGTTTTAATATTTTTAGGCCAAATTATGCATTTTGGGTAGAAATTGGTCAAAACCCTGATTGGAGGTTATTACTAGCTAGTTTTAGGTGTCTACATAAACTAATCCATCCATATTAAGACCTCATCCTTCCTCTAAGATAAATATCACAATTATAGAACCACCTCTCAAGGGACCTAAGATAGCTAAAAAAATTCCACCCATATTACCAACACCAATACCCCATATCAATCCTTCAAATTTTTATTACCCTTGAAACTTATCTAATATACCTATACCACCCATTAAGACCACTCATAAAATCAGTCATGTAAAATTAAGGTGAAAAGGTAAGAATGGTCTAAAAATTGATACCTCAAAGAATGATAAAATCTCACCAAGACCCATTATAGGGATCATATTTTATCATCCTTGATCAACTTCTACAAACTTCCCTCATCACATTACTACCCATCAAACCTGTTAAACCTCATATCTAAAATCCAAAAAGGTATAAGGGAGATAAGATATGTGCCTAACATAGGATATCAAGACATGATACCAAAAAATCCAATGCTCTTAAGGCCATGATCCAAGATCTCTTGGAGGAAGATGACCTATTAATTTAATAACCTTTTCTTGATCTTCTTTTCAACCAAAACACTAAAGCCATAACTACCTCTATGACTAATGTGGTATATGCCTTAAATCCTTTACAATAAATTTTGAAAAAGCATAAAAAATCATGGTTAATATCCTTGATTCCAACCTTGATCAACTCTTTTCTAATATCTCTATGAGTCTTCCAAATATGAGTAACCCTAAAACTTTTAAAAACCAACTTCTATTACAAATTTACATGATAAACATAGACACACAATCTCAAGCATAAGGCTCAGAAAAATAGAATTTGAATAAATTTAAAATTTCCATTGCAAAGACCCTTGCTTCTAATACAAATACCCCCAAACCATCCACTCTAAAACCAAAAGTCTCCATTTTAAGAATAGCTTAGGATAACAATACCTTAGAATTAATATAGATATTAGTTCTAAAATAGTTCCACCAATTACCTATAAATATGTACTTATATGAACTTATCCAAAATTCCCCACAACACTAGGAAGGCATGATAGACACACTACACACCATCCAAGTACAAATAGATGAACCTCAACCTCTGTCAAATTTTATAGGATCATTACAAACATACTTATCCATTACCTTCCATCACTTCAAAGTACTCTCACTACAACCTAAAGACTAGGATGCACCTTTATTTATCACTTCCCAAGTTGATTGAACAATGATAAAAAAAGTCATGATTGACAATGGGGCCAATATAAAAATCATCTCATCACACTCTTTCAAATAAATCCAATTATAATCAACTTTCATAGCCCAATCCCTATCTATTATGTGAGCCTTTAACAACATGGTAGCTCTTATGATAAGAACTATCATCCTCCTTATCTAAGTCAGTGCACATACCATCCCAAAGATATTTTATATGGTAGAAGGGTAATTTCAATATAACATCTTACTAGGGCATCACTATATTCATTCTATGCATTGTGTCCCCTCTACCTTACATAGGTACCTCAAATATGAGTATGAAGGCAAAATCCACATTGTCTTAGTAGATCCTCATCCATTCAAAATGTGTAATTTAACCTATAAACCTAATGATGTCTTACTCCATCTAAAAGACTCAACCTTACCATCATCAAGTGAGGCATCATCTAGCTCAAAAACCCCCTCATCTCATATTCCTAGTGATTCTATTGAATCCACACTTTAATAGATCTCACTAGGGGAATACTAGCTATTGACACTTAACTTCTTGCCTTCTCCTTTAGAATTTGGGAACCCAGACAAATATCCCCTCTATCATCCTAACCTAGGAGAAATTTTACCCTTTAGTCTTCCTCACCTTCGTACCCATTTAATCTATGGAGGGATTGATAAATCCTTTTTATATCACTAGTAAAATTTGGCAAATAAATGACTACGTGACTAAAACTTTTAGTCACGACAACTAAAAATGACTAAATTCTACTAATTTTTTGAAATATAGTTATAAATGACTAATTTGATCATTAGGTAAAAAACATAACTAAATAATTAGTCACATAAATAAAAATGACTAAATAATTAGTCACACAAATAAAAATTAGACAATATGATATTAAAGTGGTAAATTAAAAAGGTGTTTAGATATGTAGCTCACAGATGTAGAGACCCAATTATTTCTACTACTAAGACTATATTATACACACAACTAGACTAAGTCCATATGTTACTTTTTTACTGAAATTTCACTAACTAAACAAATAAATTAATTGGATATTGAAAACCCAATTTCATAAATGATACACTAAGTAATTAATAATAGTTATTTTCAAATACTTCAATATTATTTACATTACTTTAAAAATATTAATAATAATTACATTAAAATATGAATTTGACTATTAAGGTGTCATTAAGTTAAGTGTGTTAAAATATTTAATTAGTATTTAATAATCGTCATTTCCAATCAAATAATTAAAAGACACCTTATAAAAATCAATGAAGACGGTTAATTATTTTAACTTATAAAAATTTATCCATCCAAAAAAATAAAAATATATTTACCATTAATAATTAAATATTATTTACCACTAAGAATTCAATAAAACAATATTGTTTAGTTATTAGTGTAGGAGGGTAACCCATGAAATAATTAAATAAAATACATTTCAATTTTATTTTTTTTAAACTTAATTATTAACTTTTACAAGTCCATATAAAATAATTAATTTATAAAGATAAATTAAAATAATTCATTAATTTCATGTAAGCCACCAACATTAAATTTAATTAACTTTAAATTTAAATTTTAAAGTCAAAAGTTTTTTTCCCTCCCATTTGCAAGTGATCCCACTTGCAAGTGGAGGAATAAGTGATAACAATCTAAACCCTAGGATCTATGTATTCTTAGAAAACCCTAACATTCCTTATGACCCAAATAAAAATTGTTTTTTTCAAACCCATTTCTCAATTTTTACTTTGTTTTCTCTCATACGTTTGCAATTCAAGCTATGGAAGAAGCTCAAAATAATTCACTCCAACATGAAAATCATATTGCCTGCATGTATAAACTCAATGTAAATGTATTTCTTTACTTTATTTAATTTTTTTAATACTTTTATTTTCTATAATAAATCCATATTATTTATATATATTTGAATATCAAAATCAAATATTTATATATATGCAAAACCCTATATATTACACACACACACACACACACACACACACACACTATATATATATATATATATATTCTATAATAAATCCATATTATTTATATATATTTGAATATCAAAATCAAATATTTATATATATGCAAAACCCTATATATTACACACACACACACACACACACACACACACACACTATATATATATATATAATCTAAAATAAAAATACCTAAGTTCATAATAAATTATATATATAACATAATGTTTTATAATTTTCTATTTTTTTAACTTATTATTTTATTTTTTTTATTTATTTTTAATAAAAATATGCATTTGAGGATTTTATTTTATTTTTTATATTTTTTATTTTAAGGGCTATAGCATCACTGCATAGGGAAAATATACTAACAAATTGATCAATCAAAATAGCCAATGAATGACTAAAAATGGTTTAGTCACCAATTTGGTCATGTTATAACTACTAATGGTCACATGAAAATGTTTGGTTATTTATATGTAATTTTTAGTAGTTTTTTTAATCGTATATTGTTGTTTCTATACTAGTGTATCATGAAAATAAATCTCATACAAAATTATTTTACTCAAGTTTATCTTTCCTTGATAAGCCACACTTTACACATATTTATTTACGACAATGTGCTTGGAAGGGCTTCAACATATGATGTTATGAGTAAGGACTGAATGAGATCACATTGAGTGGTAATAGAAAACCACATGAAAACATGGTTTGGGTTTCAAAAAACCCCTTCAAGCATCTCATAATCCACATATTCACACCAACACCTTGTCATCACTACCCAACATCACTTTAGATATCCTTGAAGACCCATCACCATCCTCACCTAAATCCCCTTCAAAAAATGATGTCATATCCATCCAACCTAATTTTTTCAATCAATAATGTAAACCTAGGATCACTCACGTATCAACATAATGACAATTTAAATATATTCCCATAACTATCCTTGACATGATAGAACAATATTCCCCATCATTGATGATTCTTCAATGTTAGGATGATGACTCTATCTTAAAATATTTTGGGTGGGATTTTATGTCAATGACATTTTTGTTTTTAGGCTTAAGAACTAGTTCCCAAGTCTCATTTTTCTCTATTTGATCTAACTCTTCATTCATAGCACCTATCCAAAATTCATCTTTGCTTGATTATATAAGACTTTTAGGTTAAATCTCAGATAATATATTAAAATTCTCTTGATTTAGATTAATTACCGGTCTTCTCCTTATTTACATACTTTCATTTGTATTGCCAATGATTTGAGATTCAGGATGATCTCTTTGAATCCATCTTGAGGGTCTTTTTGAGTCTTGTATCTCTTCAAATTATTTTTCTTCCTCATCAACCTCTATAGTCTCCTTGTCATTTTTAAAATCTAAATTCTCTAAATTATTCTTTGAATGTGAGTGAGATTTCCTTGTCTCATCAATCTTCACATTTGTACTTTTCATTATCTTTTTTAGTCTCTTGATACAACATCCATAGGATAAGATCATTGATGAGTATCCTAAGGATATGCCTTCATCAGATTTGGAATTAAATTTGTGCAAGTTTTCATCATCTCTTTTGATGAAACATTTTCTCCTAAACACTCTAAATTATTCTACATTTGCAAGTTTGCCCTTACATAGTTCATAAGGAGTCTTTTTGTCATTATTCCTTATCTATCCTATATTCAAAATGTATATAAAAGTGCTTATTACCTCTCTTAAATATCCATCAAATAATATGTACTAATTTCACATAGTTCTATCCATCTATTAAACTTTGTTATTCTTCTCATTCTCAACAAGGGCCTTGAATGCCTTGAACTTGTCAAAAGCTTCTGATTTATCTTTCAAGAATGAAACCCAAGTCATTCTTGTGAAATAATCAATGAGTAACATTAAGTAGCTATCTCCTTGAATGATTTGAATTATTTTAGGCCCATAGAGATTAGTGTGGATTAACTCCAAGGGTTTTGTGGTAGAGTAATCCTTGGATTTAAACCATCTTCTAGTCTGCTTACCATGTTGACATGCCTTGCAAAGTATGTTTTTAGGTTTGATGATCTTAGGCATGTTATTCATATACTTCTTAGTGCTAATTCTAATTATATTTTCAAAGCTTAGGTGACCTAGACTTATGTGCTATATCCAACCTTCATCGATTTTTCTCATAAAACATCTCTCCTTATTGATCTCATTTAATACATATAGGTTGTTCTCAGTACTCTTGGAATTGGTAATTATCCTTAATGATTTGGTTTTCCTTATCTCACACCCTCTATCATGAAAGGTTATTGTGTGTCCTTGATTACACATTTGACTTACACTGAGTAGGTTATGTTTCAAACCTTCCACATACAACACATTTTGGGTCTTGGTCTTTCCATTATCCAAACTCAAAACACCCTTGCTAATTATATTAGTAGTTATGTTGTCTCCAAACCTCACTATTCTTTTAACATTATTCTTTAATGAGATGGAAATATTTTTTTCTCCTATCATGTTGCTTGAGTAACCATTATCTATATACCATTTCATGCCTTCATCTTGAATATGAAAATAGTCTGAGCTAACATAGACTCCTCTTTAGTCTTCTATTCCTCCTTAGCACATAGTCTATCTTGCTTCTTGAGCTCAATATGATCCATCTAAACTTTCTTTGGCTTCCATACCAATGTTTGATCCTTTTTGTGCATTCTAGGAGCTTCATTTATATTTTTGAATCTTTTATGCCTTCCAACTTTATTACATCAAAATATTGCAATGTGTCCCATATTATGATAGATGTAGCAAACAACTTTCATGTACTTACCATGGTTTTAAGATGAATTATCCTTCATAGCATTGGGATGCCTAATTAGTTTTTTTATGTTGATATTCTTGACTTGTTCTAAATTCTCACGCTCTCTCTCAAACTTCCTCATTTTGTCTATTATTTTCACATGCTCAACCTTCAACTAGTCATACTCAAATTCTTATAACTTGAACCTTGTGTTGACATCTTATAACTGACTATTGAGATCATTGATAGTCTTATTTTGATGATTCAAATCATCAAGTGTTTTTATGAGCTCATATTCAAGGTGTAATTCAACTTCTCTTTATTTACTATCATAGTAGATTTCTTCATCATACATGTTGTCTTCTTCATGTTGATCAAAAGACATTTTTGTGCTTCTTAGGATCACCTGAAGCTATTAAACTTACCTCAAAAGTACCAAGATCTGATACCAATTATTGGTAACACAATTAATGAGAGGGGGTGAATTAGTCTTCAAATAAATTTATAGCTTTACCTTATCATTCATGAACTATCAAAACAATAAAGTAAACTAGAAACACATTAAGATCCATGAGCATGAGAGAATAACATAACACACAAAACACTTATGTGAGTAGGAAACCCTCAATATTTTTTTAAAAAAAAACACTGATATATGAAAATTTACTATAGTCCTATAAAACAAAAACCAATCTTTAGTGAATCACTAAATCCACATGAAACACCAACCCTAACTAGTCAAACACCCACTTAATGAGGATTTTAGCAAGCATCAACTTGAAAAGAGGAACTAACCCCTAGATGAATCAACACAAAATCAACCACTTGAAAATTTTGATCACCTTTAAAAACCTTTATTTTTCATACAATATATGATTTTCTCCTTCTTCATCTCTTCACTCATTTCTATCCTTCTCAAACTGGTCTCTCACCTTCTTTGCTCAACTAGGTCTCTTCAAGATAGATTAGGCCATTTGAACTTGATTTTCATCTATAGTACCCATGTTAGATCTTCATGATATTTTATCTATACCCTTATTATGACCTATATGATCTCATATTTATCCTCTTTGTGTTATTTTATTTACTTACACACATACTTTTGTAATTCACTCAAATAGGCCTAATTAGCCTTACTTTTATATAAGTCACTTTCTCTCACACACCATGGTCAAACATGGACACTTTAATACTTTAATTATCCTTGAAATAGTTCTTAGGACATGTTTCAAACATTAATTAACCAATAAATTAGGTCACCCATAACTTAATAGGCTACATTCCTTCTTTAGGTCTTATGGAGACCTATTAGGCCTTCTTAGTCACACGTTACACTTGGATCTTATTGGATCAATTAAAAACTACACATATAATAGGAACATATCATATTAAATTAAAATAGACATTATCAAACATCACTTTAGGCCCACAAAACATTTTATTCCCACAACACATTTTAGGCCCAACCACTATTTGAACCCCTTCTCAAAACACTATTCACACTAGACCTATGCATACACAAAACAACTATCTTAAACAATGGAAGCATAAATACCCTTTTCTTAAATAACCATGAAAAAAAATAACATTAATATAAATCTCATTACCTTGGGGTCATCATATGACTCAAATCAAGGTATACCTACTCAAACTCTTCTCTGTAATTAGTCCACTCAGAATTGCCAACTAGCCTCAAAACACAGTCAAGGAAACATGAACTTATGACACCTAATTAAACATACTCAATGGATTATAGTGCATGAACAAGATATTATAAAATATTTATAATAAAATAAAATAAATATATCATAAAATCTAATGAAAACTATTATTCTTGTAGACCAATCTATTGACTTCACTGTACATAGACCTCACTAAGTTAGACAAGCCAATTTGATAGTAACTTTCTACTATATACAATCATCTCTAAATATTATATCCAATATGGATATGTATTAAATGTATTTAAGAACATCCCCATGCATTTTTATCCATCCCTAATCCATGATAACACATCCCTAATCAACTTCTCACTTCTACCTGGTTTTCTCATTATCTGTACGTTTAGGTTTTTTAGTGATTAGTCAAATTATATGATTGGTTTAGCACCCATAAGGGATAAAAACTACTCATAAACCACTATGTACATAAGATACAAGTATCAATATTCAATATTGATCTAATTAGTAACTTAGACTTGGTCAACTCTACCTACTACAACAAATCTTTAAGAAATAAGGCCTTTTCTATAGGGTCCACTCACTCCCTTGAAAAATAAAATACACATGGAGATGACTGAGAGTTGAATTCATGATCCAATAGCTAAAATATCCAAATTATTTCATTATGATCAGTTTAGAACAAGTTCTTTGATGTCAAGTCACTATTAGGGTTCTTTGAGGATTTAAACCATTTTACAGTCTTAATGATCATTCATAAATCTTATCCCCTTATTTAAAAAACAAATTATTATAAATTTGATGTAGGATCATTCCCCATCTACCATGAATATATTAAGTTCTCATGTAGAGGTTACATGTGCCAATGAACACTTGAAAGTTCTTCTTGGGATGAGAACCCTTCATTCTATGCACATAAGAGACCTCAAAACACTTTTTATTGTCTTAACCTTAAAAATTTTTACTTTAAACTTGGTTAACATACTTAAAACAACATGACATATCTCTATCAATTCACACATACTCACACTTTCCTTGGAAATTTATCCTGACACCCCATCTGTCTACCATCTCTCTCTTTGATTTATTAGACCTTTAACCTATAATTCACATTAGGTCTTGATGATGACCTTCTAATCACTATCAAAGATATAAACACCTCATGTACAAAATAAAACAACCTCTCTCATGCTCAAACACTATCAAGTATTCTTCATATGTATTATCAACATCTCATGTTGATTTATTAGGCTAAATAGGGTCTAGAGGTGGTTTACTTGCATACTTATTTTGTAGGTCTTACCCATGTATGCTTATCCTGAGACTCACTTGAGTGTTCCAAAGCCTTATAATCATGATTAAAAAAACCTCATAACCTCTAATTTAGAGCTTCAATATAAAATATTCATAGATTGATGGAGCATCTTTAGAGTTGGTTATGCAAACCTTTAGAGCTTGACTGAGGATCTTTGTAGCTCATTTAGAGCATCTTCAAATTTGCTTACGTAGATCTTTAGAGATTGACTGAGGATATTTGTATCTCACTGTGTTCTATGCTGAGTATTCAAAAATATTTCCAAAAATGTTGATGAATTCTCAATCCTTCAAATACTTTCTCAACAAAGAGACATTAGGTTGCCTGGCTTCCTTATCATATCAAGCATATAAGATCATACCCCACACACCATGAATCTTGACATAAGTCACATCAACCTTGACATCAATGAAAAAAATTCTCAACACTAAATAGGGTCTTAATATGATTAATAAAACAAGACTTATTTCTTGTACATAGAGTGTGGCATATACTCCTAAATTAAGCCTAACACCTGAATCATGTGAAAATCAGTTCAACTATATTTCCTAAAAAACGTAGATGCAATAGGGTTATTATAGTCCTATTAATAGTAGATAAAGGATGCAGATGAAAATGATACAAGAGGCATATATTTGAGTATGATCTAAGTCAATATATGATTTAAGAACCTCTTTTACTCTTTTACCAATAATCATAATCACTTAATCATAATTACCATCTAACATTTGATAAAAATATCATATTACATCATCTAAAAATATAAAGAGCATATACATTTACATAACAACATCCATCAAAATTAATGTAATATAACATCATAATGATGATCCATAATCATCTCAAAAATTAAAATATAACATAAACATAATCTAATCAATAAACAAAACTATATGACAAAGCAATACATCCTCATAATAACTATCAATGCTCATATACATGTAAATAAAAGTGTCTACATCATATACATGTAAATAAAGTATGTACATCATCAAAGTATTATATATAAAAAAATCACATTTACAATATCAACCTCTAATTAATATAAAATTGTGGTAAACTCTAAGAGGCAAAAATTATGGTTCATCTAGTATATCATGTATCAACCAAAATTGTATACTCACTCTCCCAAACTAAAACAACTCTAAATGATCTAGTTGTCACCCCCACAATGATCTATCCTACTTCCCTACCACTAGTTCTTGCTACTCCCTACACCAAGAAGGAAATATCACATAAGGACTTTAAATTACATATCCATTATGTAGCTCATCCATAACTCATCTATAATAATCCAAATCACATACAACCCCATCACTGTATGGTCTCACCAAATCATCCTTGCATCAAAGGAATCATACACTGTTACCTACCTAGTGCCATCTCCTCCAAGGAATCCTTAATGGATTCACTACCCTAATGTGCTGATATCACCAAAATTGTAAAACAAATTTAATATCCAAACCAAATCTCTACCCTATCGATCATCCCCATAGCTCTCTATATACCTGTGCTAAGAGTGTAGGTGCTCATGCAAAAATGTTTTGATATTCCATCATATCTACCACTACCCCTATAAACTCCAAGGAAAATATCCCTCCTATAGAATTCATTAGTGTATAATAGGAGATCACCATCATCATCATTTTCATCACTAATTTACCCTCTACATCCTACTCATATAGCACTTTGAATACAAACCCATTGCCATGAAGATGATGTATATGACATCCTCATCATATAATGGTCCTAATGCCTCCTTACATCCCATCTCATCAACTGGTGTGATCACTTCCCCTTATATCATCAATCACAAGATCTTGTAAATGTCCTCCACATTAAGGGTCATCTCCCTATTTAGTAACTAGAAAGTCCCTGTTGTTATATCCCACTACTCTATTAATTCCACTAGTAGACCTACATCTCTATGAATACTTTGATAATGTCATAATCCTCAAGATTGATGACATCTATATGGCCCCATTATTCATCACTCATAGTATCTTGCACCTATTATAATAATGGTGTCACTCAATCTTGCATCATTAATAACTCTCTCACCTACAAAAGCATAAACTAGTAATTTTTTTGCCTCTATCCTTATACCTACCATAAATCATTATTGATTATTTCAAATTAATGATGATCCCTATCAATCATTCAAAATCTTTCTCGATAGATGTGGATCATTAATGATCATACATGATCCTATGGGCCTCACCATGTATCCCCTATTTATAAATAATATTTTCAAATGTTATCAAGTACTGATGCTTTACATCTTATAAGAACTCATCGAGACTCAATCTCTCTGAGTGCATGCCTTAAGGGGTGTACTGGGAAAGGGGTGAGTAGACCTTTGGTGCTTCTAAGGATTATTTTACCTTATTTACACATTATTACCAATCCAACCAGGTCTTAAAACATTTCTCTAAGATATTACTCCTCCCTTGCACACTCTTCTAATATTTTTCCTCTTTCCATCCCTCTTTTCCTTACCTTGATCCCCTTTAGCCAGTTGACTGTACTAGGTCAACTGGGTCAACCTTGTATATTTTTCAACCTCTAATTATTGTATAGGGTTTACTAGGTTGACCATGTCCTATTTTTGGTTATTTTCACTTTAGAGTTTCATTATCCCTTTGGCTAACCTAGCTCAGGACCTAGTGATTTATCTCCTAAAAACATACAGGGTCGACTAGGTTGACCTTGTACAACTTACATGTTCAAAAGGATTTAGGATGAGAAACACCTATAAATACAAGATAATTTCATCATTATTTCAATATTCAATCAAGATTTATTATTTTCTCGTGCTTCTTTATAATCTGCTCATCCACCATTCTACTTGAGGAGTCTTAGTTTTGGGTTTCTACTTAAAGAATCTAGTCTTGTGGATATGTCTTGGATTCTTTGTCCTTTCTTAATTATCCTTAAAAACCACAATAACCTCTTGTGTATCCCTTTTGACCAAGGGATAGGTTGAGTTTCGATGGGTTCACATTTAGGTAAGTATATTCTAACTTTGTTCTCCTCTCTTTAGTAGACAGAAGTAGCATAAGTATTGGCTCGAATAATATTACTCCTCATATTCCATGTATTAGGGTCTTACTCATACTTATATTAATTGAGATTATCTTATACATATTTTTATTTCTTTACTAACCCTCTTTATTGTTCCATAAGCTTTGGTATGCACTAGATTAGATTTACTTTATTGTTTATTAGAATAGAATGAACATTAAACCTAGGACTCTTTTAGGGTTGTTGCATGATTGTGTTAGACTGTAGGATTTGGGACCCTTCCTAAGATGGTTTATTATGACAAGTGATCCCCTAATCAGGTTTAGTGGATCCCCATATTATTCATTCTCTTACTTAATAAATGTATTCCCAATTAGAAGTGTAGGTATGGTATATCTTCTCTGAGCGAGGATTTATTTATAGACATGATGCATTTATAATTGCATACATTCTAGTGAAACCAACATGAACTAACCCTTGTATAATCTTTTCACCTTATTTCACTTTCTTTCATTCTTTCATCATTATTTCTATCATAAATTTGCCATACTGGATCGACTCTATTAACCTAACTCTAATTTTTATGCATAGGATTTTAGGTACAGTCTACTAGATCAACTTTATTGACCCAATATAGGTTTTTAAATTTTTAGACATCATATCTAGACTACTAGGTCAACCCAATTTACCTTATACATTTTCAAGCACTTAACAATAGGTTTTTGCAAACTTGATTGACCTAGTTAACCTAGCTAGTAGAATTTACAAGCATATATCAAGGTTCTTTGACAACAATCTTCATTCTATGTATCTCTGATCCACCAAGGTTCCTTTCTATCTCTTTATTTATAGTCTTTCTTTTTACAGTTTATAGTCTTTAAAATTACCCTTTCATAGTCAACTAGATTGACCTTGTTGACCCAATTCTATGCTCTATGTGCTACTTGATAATTGGGTCGATTCTGCCAACCCTATTTATTTTCAAACCTTGCTTCCATAGTATAGGATTGACCATGTTGACCTTGTTCTATATTTTGTGCATATAATATTGACTATATCAACATTGTACCTTGTTTCAAAGTTTGAATTAACCTTATATGCTAGTAATTAGCTCACACTTTCTTTTCTTGTTGCTTCCATGCTTAGAATAAAATCACATAGCTTAATTAGGTGGTTTTTAATTAATAGTTTAGTTTCACTATTTTTTATTTTTTGCACATATAACCAAATCACAAAATCTAAACAAGAACTTTAACATTTGTCTACTCAAGGCCAACCTACTTGGATTTCATCACTAAGAGGGAAGCTGACTTGATGTTTTCATCAAGTATAAAGTATGGTTAATGGTATATTATAGCTAAGCACCTAACATCCTTATTTTTTTAGTGTGTGAAGTGAGGGGGTAGCCCTAATACCAATCCTATATCATTACCATTATAGATCCCTTTCAGCCTAAAATACTTGAAACCATCCTTATATTACCTTTTAATTCCTTACTTATAGCTAACTTCCCTTCACATTAAAAATCATATCCTAATAATTTAATAAAAATTTAGGTTGACCAATTAGTTACCTATTTACTTTCCAATTTGATTGATTTCTCTTTGCTCAATTGTATTTTTAATGGCTGAAACTTTCATTAGCCAAAATTGGTGCAAGGTTTTATGTTATGTGCCTCAATTGGGTTAGCCAATGTTAATACAATTGATTTTTTATTTCCATTTAGTTATTACATTTATAAATTACTTGTAAAAAGTATCTTGTTTCAATTCACAATTTATTATAAGATTTTTAATCTTCCTTGTCTACTATACTAGGTTGACCTAGTCGACCCTGTACATTTTTCTAGCCTCTGTTCATTGTACTAGATCAACCCAGTCGACCTTGTACTATTTACAAACCATATTTAGTCTTTTTATATCCATTGTTTACTATGTTGTATCAACCCAATCAACCTTGTACTATTTACAAGCCTTGTTTCCTATGTTAGGTCAACCCAGTTGACCTTGTACTATTTTTTACTTTCCCTATCTACCAACTCAGATCTCTATTTATCTTTCTTAGCATCCTTTTTCTTTCCCCAAGCATCATGTATCCTATAAATGTCTTCTTGGAAAAATTGAATCCATTTAGACACTATATGGGGTTCTCTTTCCTTCTTATCTTTTCTTCCTCTTTTTAGCTTATGGGGTATCTTATGATGCCCATACACACATTATTATAGAATTTGGGGCATCTTGTGATGCCCACTCACATGTCATTTTAGACTAAGGGGCATATTGTGATGCCCACTCTTACTCTATATTACATGATACCAAACTAATTCAAATTTAATAAACCTTTCAAGACATATAGGCTTGTCTCTCACATTCTTATCCTTTATATAGACGTTAGTGTAGGATCTTTCCCTTCTTTTCATGATTTATATCTATATCTATCTAACACTTTTTACAAGTTACTTACATGGGTCTTTCCCTCTGTAGAAAGTTTTTTCCTTTCACAAACCTTTAGTCTTCCCTTTTAGATTTTTGGTTTCTTGATGTACCATAGTATTCTTCATCTTCTCGAATTTTCTCTTTTTTGACACCCCTTGGGTTTTTTTTTTGGTGAGTTACTTTGTAAGACCATGGATAAGACTTGATATTCCACATAAAATTACCATCTTTTACTTATTTTTCTCCCTTATGATTTTTCATTTGCTTTTTCACCCCTCTTCAGTTTTTATTTTATGAGTTACTTCATAAGACTATAGATAGGACCTAACATTTCTCATAAAACTACCATATTTTACTTACCTCACTTTATCTTTCACTTGCTTGGTATCACCCTCGTGGGTTTCTCTTTTATGAACTTGCAGTGTAAGATCATGGATAAGACCTGACCCTCCTCATAAAATTACCATCTTTTCATCCTTTTACATCTTTATTCTCAACATTAGCCTCTTGCTTCTTTTGTTAGATGGAATTTGTATAAAAATATATCTTATCATATTTTTCCTCTATTTCCCTCATTCTTATGATAAGGAATCACACTTTACTATCATTATATCCTTTTTAACTCTTTGTCACATTTTTTTGTGATTTGAAGTAATTTAAATTGTTCCATGTGTCACTTCTCTTGATTTTCATTTTATTTCAATCCACATTGGATAAAACAAGGTCAAATTTAAGATATCACTTTTATTGCACCTATATCTAAGAGATTTGTAGATCTCATGCTCTTTAAAGTTCTCTCTGTTAGCAACCTAGTCCCAAGTATTCAAATGAAAGTCATCTTAAGCACCCATGTTTGGTTTTCCAAATATGTATAAAGGAGAAATATAAAAATCCATCAAAAAATTTAAAATCTAAATAATTTGAAATAAAAGGCAATGATATTCTAAAGGAAACATAAAAATATCAAAAGTCAAATTCACACCAAAAGACATGATTACAAGCACATCTCCTATCTATAATTGAAGATCAAACTCCACAATTGGCCTCACATAGAGTCGAGGTCCTTTAGGGTGTGGTATGCTAATAGGTTGGAATTGGGGAATTCAAAAAACTCTATGATGCTACCTAATTTCTCATGTAAGTACCCAATCTTTACAATAGATTGATGGCTCTATAAAGGGTTCTAAGGAATGGGGAACACATTTTAGGAAGGTAGATCCATTGTACCATTTCATGTATATAGCATTCATAGGATGATCTATATACTTCATTTTTTGACCTAATACTTGTGTGGCTAAGAGAAGTTCTTCAAAGTCCTTAAGGTTGAAAGTCCTCTTATTTTTACAAAACTAATTTGAGTGTCTTAACTTTGATAAAGAGTTCCTCTACCTTGGTTTTCCCTTTATTCTTCCCTCCACCCATTTAATTTCCCCCCTTGACAAATAAATTGTGATTCCAAATATATTTTCTCTTATTCTTTAATTCCTTCTTATTTATCTCTTAAAAACATGCTAACACTACTTTGTTTCAATTTTATCTATCCTTAGAATGAAATAACATGTTTGAGCAACTATGGATTACTTATTTCTTTTTCACGATAAAATTTACATTTCTAGACTTGTCTTACTTTCTTTTTATCATTTATCATTTGTTATACTATCCTTCTATCATGTACACTTTAATTTATTCCCCTTTTCCCATTGTTGAATGAGGTTGGCTTGTTACTTCTCACTTGACGATGTTGTTTTCCCTTTTATGCACCTTTTTACATTGTTGAGTGAGATAAGGATTATTACTGCTCACTCATCAATGTTTTTTTACTATTTTATTTCTTCTTTTACCATTGATTTGTTTGATTACCATCTTGTTTGACATGTATCCTTGGTTTGACCTGGTGAGTTTGCCTTTCTTACTTAAGGATAGCTTATTTGAATTTTTTGGCCTTTAGTAACCTTGGCTTTTCAATACCCAATTTACTATTTTTGTTTGACTTGGTCATTTTTTATAACATATCACTTGTCACCCCAGCTTGCCAAATTTCCCAAGTACATCCCATCCTCATAGCACCAACTATCTTGGCTTTTCTTGCATTTGTTTATTTTACTCTTTAGTTTTGTATTCTTGGGTTTGTTGAAAGTAGTCTTTATGCCCTCCATAATTAAAACTAATAACACAATAGACAACCATATAGTGATAAAGGTAAGTCAAGGTATATAATACATTTAATTTTTAGTTTTTTACTTTCAATCATTTATTTTTAGTTATTTTTTCTTTAAAATAATACATTTTTTAATCTTTAGCATTGTGTGTCCTTATGTTCTTTCTCAAAGCACCATCCCCTATTGCACATTATTGACACATGTTGATCTTCAAGTATGCCATATTTTTACACATACTATTTTTAACTTTTATCAAATACTGATGCTTTTCATCTTGTAGGAACTCACCAAGACTTAATCTCTCTGAGTACATGCTTTAAGGGGTTACTGAGAAAGGGGTGGGCAGACCTTTAGTGCTTCATAGGATTATTATACTTTATTGCCAAATTATTACCAATCCAACTAGATCTTAAAACCATTTCCTAATAAATTACTCCTCCCTTACACACTCTTCCAATGTTTTTCCTCTTTCCATCTCTCTTTTCCTCACCTTGATCCCCTTTATCTAGTTGATTGTACTAGGTCTACTAGGTCTACCTTGTATAGTTTTCAACCTCTAATTAGTGTATAGGGTTGACTAGGTTGAACCTATACTATTTTTGGGTATTTTAACTTGAGAGTTTCATTAGCCCTTCAGGTGACTTAGCTCAGGACCTAGTGATTTATCTCTTGAAAACATATAGGGTCAACTGGGTTAACCCCATATAGCTGACATATTCAAAAGGATTTAGGGTGAGATCGACCTATAAATATAAGATCATTTCATCATTATTTTAATATGTAATCAAGAGTTATTATTTTCTCATGCTTCTTTATAATCTGCTCTTCCACCATTCTACTTGAGGAGTCTTAGCTTTGGTCTTTTACTTGGATAATATAGTCTTGTGGATAAGTCTTGGATGTTTTGACCTTTCTTAGTTATCCTTTTAAACCATAAAAACCTCTTGTGAAGCCCCTTTTGCCAAGGGAGATATTGAATCTTGACAGGTTCACATTTAGGTGATTATATTCTAACTTTGTTCTCCTCTCTTTTAGTAGATAAAAGTAGCATAAGTATTGGCTCAAATAATATTACTCTTCATATTCGACATATTAGGGTCTTATTCATACTGAACTTAATTGAGATTCTATTATAAATGTTTTTATTACTTTTCTAACCCTCTTTATTTTGACATAAGCTTTGGTGTGCACTAGATTAGATTTATTTTCTTTCTTATTAGAATAAAGTGAACATTAAACCTAGGACACTTTTCGGGTTGTTTCATGACTATGTTATACTATAGGCTTTGAAAACCTTCCTATCATGGTGTATTATTATAAGTGATCCCTTATAAGGTTTATTAGATCCTCATATTGGTCATGCTTCTACTTAAAAAATGTACTCCTAATCATAAGTGTAGGTATGCTCTATCTTCTCTGAGCCAAGATTGATTTATAGACATGATGCATTTTTTATTACATGCATCCCCCTCCATCTTTACCAATAAAACTCAAGTGCATCCCCTACCTCTCCATGTGACATCCATTTCCTCTATCTACTTCTACTCGCGTCCATCACCATGTGTCATCCTTTTTATCTCATAGCTCAAGTGATCTATAGTATAAAATTTATAAATGTGCCTTTTCATTTGTGGGTTGTGAGATATATAGTAGTTTCCTCAATCGATGTTGATCTATAGAATCATTGGTGATTCTAGAGATTAATGTCCATCCTCCATACATCATTGGCTATACCTTAGGATCAACATTGATCATTTACTTTGTATTATTTGGACCCATTTACACACACATCCTTTTGTTCTAAGGCTCCATAAAAGTCCCCATTCACTTACACTATTTTATACAACACCTTTGGTTTGTGGATGTGACCCATTATTGGTCATATAACCTACAAAGGCATACATTCTATTAGGTGTCTATCCCCTATATACCCCAAGATTATATTTGACCACATGAAGAATTGCCTATAGGTTGCACCACTATTTTATCACATTGGATGCTTCAATTGGTCCCTCTTATCCTTTTTTCTATTAGTCACCTTTGCTTATGTACCCACTTGTTCATGGTTGGGGTAATTTATGTTAGAGGTACAATCACAGATAGGGGAGGGGTGAATCAGTGATACAAGATAATCCAATTCAATTCCAAAATCTTTAAACATTCAACATACATCATCTTGATAAAATAACATAAACATGAAAGAACATACATTTAAATCATACATCACATGAACACATCATATATGTGGGAAACGCTCTTGGGGAATAAAACCCACTGAACCCTAAAAGATGGACTATAATCCTATAATAACAAGATCTAAAATTTTTACAAGCACCAACTAATCAAGGAACACCCATACCTTAGTTTAATGAGACACTAATCCCACAAAGAGCTACTACCCCTGTCTAGCTGAGAACCCACAACAATTAGACCTTTAACAAGCTTTACCTTAGAAGGAAAAACCAACCCCTTAGGAAAATAATAACCTACTTATATACCTAAATATATCACCTTGAACACTTTTTTTTCTATTCTTTAATTGATGATGATCAATTTTTTTTGTACTCTTCACCTCCGATCTCTCTCAAGTTGCCTCAAGGGCTAACTTGCTCAAACTACCTTTTCTAGGATCAGTAGGTCTAATGACCTACGTGTCTTCCTACATAAAATTGATTAGATAAACATGTCTAATATTTTTTCACTCTAATGGTCCTAAATGACCTATACCTTCTCTTTTAAAGGTTCTCTCCTTTGCTTGAATCCACACATGCACAACTGCTCAACTCTACACCCTCAAATCTAGAAACCATCACCTTTACTTTCACTCTTTATAGAGTCTTCATGAATATTATCTTATTGGTGGGAAATAAGACTTAAATTAATTATTAATACTTATAAAAAACTAATAAATATCTCAAAATCCATTCTCATAGGTTTTTCATTACCTCATTATCCCTAAACCACCATTAGGTCTTGGTGAGACCTAAAACAATTAGGCCTTCATACTCACATATTACATGTGAGACTACTTGGACCACCTTAATAGTTTACCAATGCTCCAAACACATCAAAAATATCTCCAATAGACCATTTATCATTCCCTCATGGGTCCATGTCACCTAGAACTCAACATCATACCTTGAACCAAGCCATTTAAAACTACTTGCCAATAGACCTAGAAACACAGAAAAATATGTCTTAGATCTAAAGCATAAAAACACTTTTATCAAAACATCCACTTAAAATAATTCTTGAATAGATCATATATGACCTATGAAATATCTCCATGTCCATTTTATTCCTCAAATCTGTTAGGTTGTGGAGCTAAAAGCTTCATTGATGCAGACATAGAGGAGGTTGCTAAGAGGTTGCTGAGTTGCAGAGTAACCAACATCGGTCTGATCAGCCAATGTCAGTCATATACAGTGAGAAGAGAAACTGATGTCGATCATGGATCGGCTGATGTCGATCACCTCCAGGTAGGCAGGGACTGACATCGGTTGCCTGTGTGGTTTTAAAACTATCGATTCCATGAACAGTTAGTTAATGAACTGATTGTTTGCATGTAGAAGGCCAATTTTAGACTTGAAGCTATAGATCTAATTATTGTAATTATATGTCTAATTATTGTTTGCATGAGATCTATATAATAGACTCATGGGATGTATTATAATGAGTGCTAGAGAGTAAGAGACAAAATTAGCTCCTTCAGAGTGAAGAGAGCAAGGTGTGTTCCTCCTAGTGCCACAGTGCCAAGTATGGGTGTTGGTTTGGAGAATCAGAAGGATTCTTCATGTATGTAAGATCTTGGTCAGTAGGTGTGCAAGGCCACATTTGGAGATCTAGATGGTAAGTAAGATCATTGATCTATAGGTGTATGTGTGTGTAAGGTCTAGATTTGCAGGTGTGCAGAACTAGGTTGATCTATAGGTGGCAGCAGGATCAAGGTGATAGGAACACAATAGGTAGCAAGATCAGGGAGATCTACTTGGAGTACAGTGTGTACTCAGTTAGAGAGCAAAGAGGAAGGCAAGGTAGTCCCTTCCAAAGTAAGATCATTTGAGTTGCAGGTTGTTGCAAGTTCATGGGAGATCTACTTGGAGTGCGTTGTGTACTCGGTTGAGTATGTGTGTATACTCGGTGTACTGATAGTAGTGGATACTAACTGGTTAGAGGTGAACACCAACTCTATGTTTGAGTTGTGTTAGGAACGTAAGAGAGAGAGTGAGCTCTTGAAGAGATTTACTGTTTATGCTCTAGATGTGTGTGAGTTCTAGAGATGTAAGGAAGAAGGTGGCATCTTCTTTGTTGTATTTCCTTTTGAAGATTATTTAATACAAGAGTGTGTATTGTGTCTCAAATTTTGTGTTGTTTTTTATTCTAGTTACTTATTACTTCTGGTTTAATTCTACATATTTAGTTGCATGGTAATCAGTTGTGCTTATGTGGGTTCCTAACAGTTGGTATCAGAGCTAAGGTTGTAGGGAGCAAGTTTGTGTTTGATTACAGGTCACTCTCAATGGTTTCTAATTGAGTGGGAGTATAGCAATGGTAGAAGAAAGTAAGCTAAGAATGGAAGAATTGAAAAGCATGAATAGTCAATTATGGTGTTATGGAAATAAAGAGTAGGTAAAGAGATATTGTTGGTTGGTAGAAGATCAACATGAAGGAACTGAAGAAGCAGATGTTGCAGGTGTTGTTGCACAAGATGCTCTGGGATGTTCCTTGGATAAAGTAGAATCTTGTCTTATAAATTCTGTTGCCTCTTTCCATGCAGCTCAAAATAGAGTATTTTTCCATGTTAAGGTCTTTGGAGACTTTAGAAAGATTTATTTAGGGGCTAGTGTGCCTTGCCAAAGAATTGGCAAAGGGGAAGTGAAGATAAAATTGTAGGCGGCCAACACATGGGTGTTGAAGGAGGTCATGTAGGTCCCGGTCTTGAAGATGTGGCTAATTTCTTCAAGAAAGTTGGGTGATGAGAGATGCACAAGAACTCTCACAGTGGATGTACTTGAATTAGCTGGTGGTAACAAAGTAGGTATCCTTTATCTATCTACTTATATTACTAATTCTTCTTCTATTGTGAAGACGTGGCTTTGTAGGCTTGGTCACATGAGCAAGAAGGAGATGCATGTTCTTAAGCGGAAGACAGATGTGTTTGACAGACTTAAGAACTAGAAAGCCTTGGTGTTTTTAGAGGAGATGATGGATAGAGATCAGTGGAGAAGGCTGAGTAACTTTGAGCAAAGCAGTTTGGATAGGGTTTTGATCCAAAGAGATCTCGTAGGTAAAAATTCATCACTCATAGGTGAACACAGTTACCGGCATTGGTCAAGGTGAATAGGCGCCGAATAGACAGATACCGATGTTGGTCATGTGTAGACTAGAGTTGGTGGTGTTGGGTAGGGTGGCTGCTGGCATCGGTATGGTAACTGATGTCAATGACCAGGTAAGACTGATGTCGGTTAGAAAACTAGTGTTGGTAGAAAGGATAGTTGCATGGAACCGATGTCGATCGGATGCAGATTGTGTGGTAACAATGGTTAGTCACTGTAATAGATTTTGGGTGGACAGCCAGTTGTCAATGAGTCTCAAACACCCATGTGGAGGACTGAAAGGGTAAGTAAGCCTCAAATTCATTGTTCCTCTTCTTTATACTCGTTGCTCACTACAAAGTAGGAAGGATCTAGGAAACAGTGGGAACATGGCATGAATGAGGATGTATAACCAAATGGGAGATTTGGTAGGGTTGCCAACTGGTATGAAAAGCACTAAGAGATGAATGGATTCCTTGGTTAAAGAATAGAGAGAATGGACATGTGAGATGGAAGGCTAGGTCATATGGTCTTGAGGAAGCTGCAGGATAGTCGTACAGGTTTTGACAGGTGGATGACAAAGCAGGGCTTTAGTCAATGTCAGTGTAACCATTGTGTTTGTCTTACCAGGTGGATGATGGTCATGACATCATCCTATTATTGTATTTGGATGGTATGCTTGGTGCAGGTTTAGACATACAAGGTTTTGCTGAGCTAAAGGTAAGGCTAGTTTAATGGTTTGCCATGAAGGATTTGGGTGCAGCAAAATTCTTTGGCATGAGTATCCTAGAGATAGGGAGATCACAAGTTAATGTTGTCACAGGATGATTGTGTGAAGGTAGTGTAGGATGCAGAATAGGGAAGCACACCTATGGATGGATAGTTCATAGAACAAGGTCCCAAATCACATGATGAGGTTGAGTACATGTGTGCTCCTTGGGTTTGCCCATGCAGTGGGAGCTTTCAAAAAGTCTGGAGCCGATCCAAGAAAGAAGTACTGGAGGGTAGTTCAGTGGATTCTTAGGTATCTGAGAGGGACCAGTAGTAGGTTGACATGCGATGCAGGGTCAAGTTCTTTTCTACATGGGTTTATAGATGCGGATGTGGCAGGTTACTTGAATGGCAGGAGGTGCACCACAGGATTTGTGGTGGTTGGTCTTCAAGGTTGAGCTTGAAGAGGGATACAAGCCAAGAAATAGATTAGATGGTGTACAAGTACAAGTATAGTGTAGTTGTTTATCTCCAAGTGGGAGATTGTTAGGTTGTGGAGCTAAAAGCTTCACTAATGCAGACATGGAGGTTGCTGAGAGGTTACTGAGTTGCAGAGCAATTGATGTCAGTCTGATCAGCCGATGTCAGTCATATACAGTGAGAAGAGAAATCAATGTTAGTCATAGATCGGCTGATGTCAGTCACCTCGAGGCAGATAGGGACTGACGTCAGTCACCTGTGCAGTTTTGGAACTATCGGTTCCATGGACAGTGAGTTAATGAACTAGTTGTTTGCATGTAGAAGGCCAATTTTAGACTTGAAGGTTTAGATCTAATTATTGTAATTAGATGTCTAATTATTATTTACATGAGATCTATATAATATACTCATGGGTTGTATTGTAATGAGTGATAGAGAGTAAGAGAGCAAAATTAGCTCCTTCAGAGTGAAGAGAGAAAGGTGTGTTCCTCCTAGTGCCACAGTGCCAAGTATGGGTGCTGGTTTGGAGAATCAGAAGGATTCTTCATGTATGTAGGATCTTGTTCAGCAGGTGTGCAAGGCCATGTTTGGAGATCTGCATGGTAAGTAAGATCATTGATCTGTAGGTGTATGTGTGTGCAAGGTCTAGGTTTGCAGGTGTGCAGAACCAGGTTGATCTGTAGGTGGCAGTAGGATCAAGGTGATAGCAACACAATAGGTAGCAAGATCAGGGAGATCTACTTGGAGTACGGTGTGTACTCAGTTGGAGAGCAAAGAGGAAGACAAGGTAGTCCCTTCAAAAGTAAGATCATTTGAGTTTCAGGTTGTTGCAAGTTCATGGGAGATCTACTTAGAGTGTGTTGTGTACTCGGTTGAGTATGTGTGTATACTCGGTGTACTGGCAGTAGTGGATACTGACTAGTTGGAGGTGAACACTAACTCTATGTTTGAGTTGTGTGTTGGGACCGTAAGAGAGAGAGAGTGAGATCTTGAAGAGATTTATTGTTTATGCTCTAGATGTGTGTGAGCTCTAGAGATGTAAGGAAGAAGGTGGCATCTTCTTTATTGTATTTCCTTCTAAAGATTATTTAATACAAGAGTGTGTATTGTCTCTCAAATTCTGTGTTGTTTTTTATTCTAGTTACTTATTGCTTCTAGTTTAATTCCGCATATGTAGTTGCATGTTAATCATTTATGCTTTCGTGGGTTCCTAACAAAATCTGCTCAGAACTCTTTCAATTTACCTCTGTAAGATGGTCACTCAAACTGCTAGTGCATTTAACAAACACAATCAACTTCTAAGCAATTGTTCATATTGAAGATGAATGGGTAAAACATTAAAAATACAAAAATATAGTATTTGTGTAATTTATATCACTCTAAAATATTTATATCATCTTGAAACATCAAAATACTATCAATAACTCTTTAATTATCCTTCTTGGGTCACTTGCATAACATGGTCAAATGCACAGTCAACTTTGAAGCTTAATATCTTTGGAAAAAAAAACATTCAGATATTATAACTCACTTGTATGAATTCACATTGAAGTTATCTTAAATTTTTTTACATCACCTTAAAATTCATCCTATATTAAAATATATAAGCAAAATATTGAGCACTAGTTATTTCCTTTATTAAATTGAAATGCCAATGGTTACTATTAAACTTTGGACACTTTGACCTCATCTCATGATTTTTGGAAACTTTGAAAAAATACACACCATTAATTTCCTTGGTATTAGACTTATATTTATCTTTTATCCCAACTCCTATGATTGTGCCACTTGGTAGCTCTGTGTGCCTTCTGCACACCCTGTATCGTTTAGTCAATGCATTTGTGCCACTTGGTATTTATACATGAAATATAATCATCCTTTGAATTATTTACTTAAAATTCACCATTTATATCTAACTACATTATAAAATTCTCACCATTTTTCTATTTTCAAAGCTTCTAAGATTGTGACACTTGTCACCAACGTGTGCCTTCTGAGCATATCAACTATTTGAATCCAATGAGATTTTGCCACTTGGTGGCCCCATATGCAATATTTAATATTTGAATCAATACACTTTATTGGATAATTATCTATTTTTATTATATTCTCACAATTATATATGTGATCCGATTGAATGCTAACCATAGATCTCCTCTTGTAAATTTGGCTAAGTATAGAAACATAGTGAACTCTTATATGGAAAGCCAACTTTGTACTTTAAAAAAAAAATCTATGCTAAACCTCATCACCTAAAATTTTAACCATATTATATCCTCATATATGGGATTCCATCCATATATAAAACTTCTCCTAAAACCTTCACATGTGTAAAATATTGTGTCATCAATCTACTCACTTAACCTTATCTGTCAATATGACTACTTGAACATATACACTCATATAACTACTCTGATGAATTAATTTCACTTCATAATAATTATAAAAACTCATAACATCCCATAGGGTCCATAAAACATGTCCATTTCATTAATATCATCCATTAATTACCTCATTAAGTCAAACATTAAAGAACCATGTAGGAACACTAAAGCACACTTTATCAAACACACATGACACCTCATCAAAAACCTTGGTCACCTTGGAGAAATAATATAAAAACCTCCAAAAATATCCCCCTTTTTCATTTAGGTAAACAATAATACAAATATTATGAATAAAATTTGTCTATCTCTTCAAGCACTTTCTCCCCTTTTGACACAATGACAAAGTGGGCTCAACTCTTAATCCTATGAACCTAAAAAGAATTAAAGGACCAATAATAGGAAATTACCATGTCTAAGAGGTGATAAAAAATCCCCCTAAAATTGTGCATACCACTTCTTACCTTGAGCTTCTCAAACATGCACCATGACTACACTCTTCTTTGATCATACATAGATTATATGAAGATAAAACATATATGAACATCAAAAAATGCATGAACTTACCTTGAAAACATTAAGATGGACTCCCCCTAAGCCACCTAAGATTAGGCACCCTTTGATCACCTTCAAACCATATCCAACCATGAAGAACCAACATAATTTCATCCATATCTTCTCTCTTAGTTTTAACTACACAGTCCTTTAATCCTAGGAATTGACCATTTAAAAAGCTCCCCTCACTTTATGCATATCTCTTCAAGCCTTTAAAATTATCTGAGTTAGCTCCACCTAACTCCATGCTTCACCTTCCTACAAATTTTTCACACATATCTTCATTTTTCACCATTTTAACCAACTAGACCATCCTTCAAAGATTTGACCAAAACTTTGACTTTAGGACTGCTGTCCCTGAATATATCTTCTAAATCATTCCATCACAACACTATGAAGTAGATTCATAAAACTCATTTCTCACCCTTAGTTGAGCATATATTCAATTGATATTCTTATCATATTATATCAACCAAATCTCAAAAATAATCCACCATGCTTCCTCTTGTTTTCAAGTGTCTTCTTGAAGCTTAGAGAGAGACACCCCTTTGACATAGTAAGACTAAAAGTCCTAAAACTCAGGAGACTCCCATATCTCCCTACTCCCATTTTAATTGCAATCCTTACTCATTACTAGATTGAATTTTATTGGATCATTGACTTAATTCTTTACTCTAAACTTGTCAACAAATGCAGACAATATAAAATCTTGACTTTCCTTCATGTCTATCATGAAAAATAACCCATATTTGGTCTCAATCTAATCTCTCCTAATAGGATTAGGTTTTCACAACCATTTTTAACCTCTTCCTTGCACACTAGGGGCTCCATACACCTTATTTTCTTTGATAACTAATTCAAAATATTCTTATAATACCTAGCAATGTGACCAACTATATGACAGTTAAAACAAACAAGATCATTTATACATTTTAATTGATGATGATTATGATCTTTCTTTGAATTATTTATTCTCTTCTTGCATTCTCTATCAATGTGTCCAAATTTATTGTATTCATAATAAATACTATGGGATGAATATCTAATTACATTTATCTGTCTAGATTGTCTTCTTTTTTCCACTCTAAGAGCTTGATTAAACTTATCGTAACTTGATGGTATTTACTTGTAGAACCTAGAAATGTGACCAACTTTTTGACAATTGTAGAAAACAATGTCTTTCATACCTTTTGTTTGAATATGGGAGTGATCTCTCTTTGACTGATTACTTCTTCTTACACATTTCTTTGCCCTATGACCAACAAGATGATAAATAAAATAATGTCCCATAAAAGATTTGGCATACCTTGAAGCATTTGGTTATTTGATTGGCTCCATTTTGTCTTTCATGCTACCATCCTCTTTGGCTTGTTATGATTTATTTTTCTCTTTTTAAATATTGCTTATCTTTATTATGACCTTTTCATGCTCATCATTTAGGGAAACAATATTAGCCTTCAATTAAATTCTCTTATCCTCTTTATCTTTCATACTTGAACTTGCAACTTCTAACTAAATTCTGAGATCTTGGATGGTCTCCTTATCCCTCTTAGCTTCTTTAGTCATGTCATCCTTCAATCTACATGATTTCTCTTAAATAATCTTTATATAATCAAGATTGGATTTTAACATGTCATGATCACCTTACTTTGAACTCAACTTGGCATTTGTCTCTTCTAACTGAGTCTTGAAATGTTTGCATTCTTCCTCTTTTGAATTTAGATTTATCTTTGTAACCCTTAATTGATCCTAAAGAATATTGATCTTCTTTTTATCATCTTTTAATCTTGAGCTCACTTTCAAGGATTTCAATTCCTTATTGAGCTTGATATGTTTTTTATTCTTATTTTCCTCTTTCTCAGACTTGTCCAACAAACTTCCTTTAAGTTTACCTGATTTGTGCTTTAAGAATTTTGATCATATTCATAATTTTATAATTCTTCTTCTTTTACTCCTTCAATTTACCAAGTGCACCCATGAGCTCATCTTCTAGATCAAATTCTTATTCACTATCATAGAAAACTACTTTATCAAACACGATGATATTTTCACCCATATTGTACCTTGGATCACCTTCAAGTGGTTAAACTTACATAGAAGGTCCTACTCTAATACCATTTTTTAGAGGTACAATCATTGAGGGAGGGTTGAATCACTGATACAAGATAATCCAATTCAATTCCCAACTCTTTAAATATTTAGCATACATCAACTTTATCAAGCAATATAAACATGAAATCACATACATCCAAAGCATACATAAGATCATACATCACATGAACACATCATATACATGGGAAACCCTCTTGGGGATAAAACCCACTAAACCCTATAAGATGGACTATAGTCCTATAATAATAAGATCCAATATTTAGACCAGTACCAACTGATCAAGGAACACCCATCCCTTAGTTTAATGAGACACCAATCCCATAAGGATCTACTGCCCCTGTCTAGCTGAGCACCCATAATAACTAGACCTTTAGCAATATTTATGTTGAAAGGAGGAAAAAACCCACTAGGAAACCAAACACCTACTTAACTACCTAAATAGATCACCTCGAACACCTATTTCTAATCTTCAACTGATGATTATCACCTTTGTCTGCACTCTTCACCTTTAATCTCTCTCAAGCTGCCTTAAGGGCTAACTTTCTCAAACTACCTCTTTTAGGCTCATCAGGTCCAATGACTGTGTGTCCTCCTAGATCAACTTGATCAAACAAAAATGTCTAATAGTTTTCTCACTTTAATGGTCCTCACTAACCTTTACCTTATCTTTCAAAGGTTCTCTTCTTTATTTGAGGCTACATATGCACAACTGCTCAACTCTATACCCTCAAATCTAGAAACCATCACTTTTTTTCACTCTTTATAGAGTCTTCATGATTATTATCTTCTTAGTCAGACATAAGACTTGCCTTAATGCTTAATAATTCTAAAATTCTAAGACATATCTCAAAATCCATAATCACAGGTTGGCCATTACCTCATTAGCCCCAAACTACCATTAGCTCTTGGTGAGACCTAAAATAATTATGCCTTCATACTCACATGTTACATGTGAGACTACAGAGACCACCTTAATTCTTTACTAGTGATTAAAACACATCAAACCTATCTCTAATAGACCCTTGATCATTGCCTTATGGTTCCATGTCACCTAGAACTCAACCTGCTACCTTGAACCAAACCATTCTAGACTGCTTGCCAATAGGCCTAAAAACACAGAAAAATATGTCTTAGATATAAATCATAAAAACACTTTTATCAAAAATCCACTCAAAATAATGCATTAATAGATAATTTATGACCTATGGAACATCTCCATGTCTATTTGCTTCTTCAAATCTACTCAAAACTCTTTCAACATACCTCTACAAGATGTTCACTCAAACTTCCAGTGCATTTAACAAACACAGTCAACTTCTAAGCACTTATTCATAGTAAATATGTAATGGTAAAAACTAAAAAATCCACATAGATAGTTTTCATTTATTCTATAATACTATTCAATATTTAGATCATCTTGAAACATCAAAATACTATCAAGAAATCTTTAATTATCCTTCTGAGGTCACTTGTAGAACATGGTCAAACACATGGTCAACTTTGAATCTCAATATATTTTAATTTAATTCTAGGGATGAAAATTGAATTCCTCTTCAACTTTAATTTTAACATCACCTTCAAATTCATCCTAGATCAAAAGATATAAGCAAAATACTGATAATTAGTTATTTCCTTTGTTAAATTTAAATGCCAATGGTCACTGTTTAACTTCAGACACTTTGACATCATCTCATGATTCATAACAACTTTTAACAAATACTTACCATTTATATCCTTGGGAGTATCCTAATTTTTATCTTTTAATGCTCACTATTGATCTTTGATCAGAGCTCCTATGATTGTGCCACTTGGTAGCTCTACGTGCCTTCTGTACATCCTATACCATTCAGTTAATGTGTTTATGCCACTTAGTAGTTTGACATGAAATATAAGCATATTTTAAATTATTGAATTAACCTGTGCCATTGATGTCTAACTACATGATCAAATACTCATTGTTGATCTACAATCAAAGCTTCCAAGATTGTGGCACTTGTCGCCAACATGTGCCTTCTGAGCATATTGACTATTTGACTCCAATGAGCTTTCACAACTTGGAAACCCCATGTGAAATCTTGAATATTTGACTTAATACACTCCATTGGATCATTATTTTATTAGGTTAAATTCTTTCCAATTAGATCTATGATCTGATTAAATGCTCATCGTAGATCTCTTATAAATTTGGCTAAGTATAGAAACATAGTGAACTCTTGTCTATAAGGCCAACTTTGTACCTTAATAAATTTTGGTATGCTCAACCTCATGACCTAAAATTTTAACCATATTATCTCCTCACATAGGGGAATCCATACATATATCAAACTACTCATGAAACCTTCACATATGTGCAATGTGATGTCATAAATATGCTCACTTAGCCTTATCTATCAAGATGACTACTTGAACATAGACACTCATATAAATTTTTTGATGAATTAATTTCACTTTATAAGCATTATAAACACTCATAACATCCCATAGGATCTTTGAAACATGTCTATATCATCAATATCATCTATAAATTACCTCATTAAGTCAAACACAGAAGAACCATATAAGAACAATGAAGCACACTTTGTCATTATCAATCAAACACACATGACACCTCATCAATAACCTTGGTCACCTTGGAGACATCATAAGAAAACCTCCAACAATTTATTTCATGGCTATCCAATGACATCTCTATGTGTCATTATCCTTATTGATAGTGAAAACTTTTTTACTCACGTAACCAAGCCACATCCTTGGCATTATTTTTTATCGATCACATCTCCACATCCCACTCTTTTCAAACCCATAACCACCTTCTCCCATCCTTCCAACTCCCAATTTGAGATGGAATACCTCCTCACTCACACTAGGGCCTCCAATCACTATAAGTTTTTATCTCACAACTGATTATTATTTAACTACTCGATAAAAATGGGAAAATTTAAACACTAATTTTAAATACATTACTTAATAAGTGTCTTTATATGTCATAATTCCCCTTCATTCATGTTTATTATCCTTATTCGCATTTATGCATGATAATTACTTTGGTAATTACTATTTACCCTTCCCAACTTCCTAAATCTCCCAAAATACATTAGATATCCATAAAATATAAATTATCCCCATATTCTTACAACCTAACCCTAATAAAAAACTCATGAAACAAATTAAAAAATACCCTCCTCAAAATTACCCATGGTTATAACTTCTTAAGATGTGTTTTGCTAAGAAAAGGTAGAATTGTTAGTGATTTTCCATGATCAACATCAATTCTATTTGATCAATGTCAATTAATTATAGATGGATACAAAATGCCCAAATAGATCCTAAAATTTTTATTCAAAATAACCATAACACTTAGAAGATAAACTATATTCAATAGATTTTATAGTATAGACATTATGCTACTCCATCAAAGATCTAAATCTTTGGAATGACTCTATGGAAAGTAGAGCATATCTCTAAATTATAGCATAATATTAAGACATTTCCAAGGTTAATGGTGTATTTTATTTTAGGATAATTTAATTAATTATCTTTGTCTATGTATTAATACCATTAATTTACTCAAACCATACCAATTATCTTTAGAATCTGTTATCTCAAGCCATAAGCCAACTTCTTAGTTTTCTCAAGAAATTTACCAGAATCAATGTCGATCATGTTGATCGACACTAATCCTAATAAAAATGATATTGATTCTATGAATCAGCATTGCTCCCTATCAAAACTATCAATTTATATAACTCAAACCCATTTTCATGGCTTTTTTCCTCACCTTGTTCTAGTTTGATCATTATGTATTATTTCAAACATGTAACCTACATTTAGATGAATATTTGAGATAATTAGTCTTTTTGATCTACTGATCATTTCCAAACCTTTCTTCACAAATCAGAGTGACATTATGCATGAGTTGATTCTCTGCATCATTTCTTTCACTCTAAGTATTGAGAACATTTCAACTCAACTATAAATAATCGAGGAATATATTGATGTTGCACAAGATTATTGGCTCAATTAATTTGATTAAATTAATACAATAGAGGAAGAATAGATTTTATCCTTATTTTGTGTTATATAAATATCATCAAATATTTGTAATTCACATTATAATTTTTTATCAGCTTTATTACTAAACAGGTGGATTGACATCTGTGAAAGGAAGCTAACCCCTTCCTTGAATTGGTATTTTACTAAGTAATCCACCTTATTTTATTAATCTATATTGTCTAGTATTTTACTTTTATGCATGTAATCATTCCTATCCAAAAAGGAGATCTCACAATAGTTTGGTCAATGTGCACATTTTATCCTATAGGTACACCTCATTCTGGCTAAAACCCTTCTTTTATTTTGAGTTTTTATGAGTTCATATTAGAAAATGAAAATTACATAAAAACTACATAAACAAACCCCTCTTGGATTTTTGGCTTTGAGACTTAAAGAAATCATAGGTCCATACACCTCTTGGGTCAAATAAGAGGATGACTGGTGTGTCCTCTAAGAGATTGATGATCTTAGCTATAAAAAAGATAGAAGTCATCAGAATGGTGATTGATTCTTGATTAGAAATATTTTTGGTCATCATTACGTCCTTCTTTTCTAACTTATATTTTGACACATTTTAAGGTATTTGAGCCCCTTTCTTTAAGATAACTACTTTGGGATTCACAAGTTTAGTAAGGTTAACAAAATATGGGGTTTTACACTACCATTGGTAGGTAGATGATACTTAATGTGTAACCCAGGTTGACTATACATGGTTACTTGTATCATATTGAAGGGTTTAGGGTCCCTGTGAGCTACAAAAACATTCCCTATTTTATGGAATAAGGTTGAATGGATGGCCTTGATCATGTGCATCCAAGGTTTTCTCAATATTATACTATAGATCTTATATTTGTTTATAACATATAAATCAGTTAACATCATATTAAGACCTAAAGTTATTGGAAGTATAATGGTCTCTATGGGAGTAGATTTGAGGCTTTCATATCCTCCCAGGGTGTTACATGTTGTATAATAATTGGTTTTCCAATAACTAATCTTTTTTAGGAAGGAAAAGGAGATAATATCGAAAGACACTCCATCATCGACTGTGGCCCTCTTTACATAATTAGTATAAATATAAACCTATAGAAATAAGTCTAGATCTCCCATACTTTCCATCTCAGAGTTAGGAGGAAGACTTTACAAATCAAAGAAATAACCAACATCCCATCATTCCTAATTAGGTGAAAACATATCTAGATCAATGTGGTTGATATGAGCTTGTGGAGGAGGAATAATTATGAATAGGTGCCCTAAACCTAGCACATCAAGTAAGGCTAACTGATGAGTGGGGGATTTTTTGAGTAAATCAAAGAATGAAATGTGGGAGAATGTCTTGGTTAAATTGGATATCATTTCATAGTTTCCCATGGGTTTTGGGATAGATTCGGTTTTTATAACATTTGAGGGATCAAGTGTCATAGTTTGGTATTATCTTGTGTAATTTATGGTATTTCCCTCAAATTAAAATTATAACTCTATAACTCCAATTATATCTTATACTCCCAATTGAAGATCAACATCAGTATTGGCAGTGCAAGAGGTGGAAGCTTTAGCATCATGGGTGCATGTCATTATGGGATGATTATGTTAAATTGGGTGGTCCTATGGTCCACCACTCTATTTATTTTGATTGATGTACTTGGTGGTTAATAAATGGGTTTTGGTATATTTAAATATTCTAATTATGATGGGTGATAGGGCCTAGGGGTTTGTACCAGTATTTACCTGAAATGTATTAACAAATGTTTGCCTTTTATATTTTGAGATTCTTTAGATAAATTTATTATAATCCCTAAATTTTTGAGTATCATGCCTAATAACTTGATGGAAGAGGCAATAAACATTTGGATCATATTCCCTAGGCCTCATGTTTTGTCTCTATCGACCAAACTCTTGATTATTTCTTTGTTAATAGGTTTGGTTTTGAAATTGGGGGAATTAATCAATATTTTGATATTAATTTTGATTATGGTTTCGATGTTACATGTTAGTGATGATGATCAGTTGAATTCAATGGCATGAATGGAAAGAGGAGGATTGTGTCTCCTAATACAAGTATTGTTAGTGGCATTAGTGTTGCTCATGAGCTAATAATGATTGTTATTCTTAGGGTTTGGATTTTTATTTTGGTCAATGATGTCATTAGTAGTGGCATTCCTATTTCAATTTAGGACCTTAGGACTTTAGATTTTTGGTATTGTTTGGACTCACATTTTGAAATTTTCCATTATTTTGGTTTGATTTGATGATGTGTCTATTGGTCTCATAAGTAGGGTTAATTTTAGTGGTGAATATTCATTAATTCACAAATATTCCATTTTTAGGATTTTGGTTTTGGTGATTTTTTAGGGTCAGTAGATGGGACCGGATCACCAAAATTTTAGGGATATTTTTTTTTGGGGTCAGGTCATCAACCTTTTATAGTAATATATAATATTACACTTAAATTTTCTATATATATAGTAAATCCACTAAGATACTAGCTAAGGCAACAAGTAAAACTGAAACTGAAGGAACACATAATCGAATGACAATAGCAAACCAAGAAAAAGAATGATAACACCAAATAACAAGTCAAATAGGGACCACATCATTAAATGATAGATCCAAATGATATGATAGACACTAGAGTCAAATGATAGATCTGAATGATAGAGCTAAACAATAGAGTTGAATAACATAGTCAAATGATAAAGTTGAACGACATAGCCAAATGACACAGCTGAATGAAATAGCCAAATGACTTTGCCAAATAATAAAGATGAATACTAAATCTAAATGATAGAGCCAAATAGTAACATCAGGTGATAAAGATGAATATTAGATCTAGAAGCCAATGATAAATGATAAGCCATGTGATATAGAAAAATAATAGAATCAAATAATAGATTAAAGTAGGAGTATTGGGAAATTAGAGCTAAAACCCTTCTATCAGATAATAATATTGAATGGGTTATGAGAGTATCATTCAACTTTGATGATTGTCTATGTCATTTATTTGTGTCATTCGACTAGGACATTTGACTATGTCATTCATCTATGCCATTCAACTATGTCATTCGGCTAGGTTATTCAACTATCTTTCATTTGTGTCATTCATGGTTCAACTCTATTGATCAATTTGGTCATTAAGTTGTGTCTTTTGACTATGTCACTTGGTTTTGTCATTTAGCTCTATCATTCAGCTATGTCATTTAGCTTAGCCATTCAACTACATCATTGGGTTTGGTCATTCATATCTGTTATTTAGCTCAAGTGTTGCATGGGGAAAACATTGATATAAAAATTTGCCATCACCCACAGATGATTTGTCATACCAAAAAATCAAATTTCCATATATTCACCTAATATTTTCAATAATTTTTCTAGTAGGGCCTCTTAAAATGAACCCTACTCATAAGTTTACCGACCACCACTAAAAATGGCCACCTAGTCAATCCATAAGGTGATATCAAGAGATTATTCATAGGATTGCTATGAGAGTTTTGGAACATCCTCTTTATCTCCTTGTTAAGGGATTGGAGGAAGAGGTCACATAATTCCCATTGATTTATGTCAGGCTCATTAGTAGAATAATATAATACCCACCACCATCTCAAGATGAAATGGGTAGCTAACTCATTGTGTTCTTTGTTTGATGTGTAAAAAATATCATATGTTGGTATTTAGGAGTTTGCTCATATCAAAATCTTTGAAAAAATTGGACATGAGTTGGTAAAAATAATGATTATACCCCTTTAGTAATTAGTAATACTAGTGAAGGAGTATTCCCTCTTAGGTTTTGGGGAAATTTTTTCAACAACCCCATCCCAAGGTAGGAGTTCCCTAATATCTATAACATAAACTTTAAGATGTGCATTGGAATCTTATTTAACTTTGAACTTGGGAAGGTTAGGTAGGGTACATGGAAGAATGACCCCTCATATGTTGAGATCAAAAATATCCTTAAGGTACTCAATGTAATTTCCAATGTTACTAATTTTCATTGTTGTCATGGTAGGACTAGAGTGTAAAGGTGGGATCATATACGGGTTAGTTTAGTAATCTCTAGAAGGGATAATGGAAGTCTGATGAGGTTACATGGAATAAGATAAAAAAAAATAGTTATTCAATTGAGTAGATTTGGAATACATATGTAAGTAATGAGGAAGATTTATATATGTAGGAGGAGTGATGGTTTATTACATCAAAGTATATGTAGTTTACACATAGCTCGATGCTATGCAATTTAAAATATAATTGATTTTCTTAGGAGTGTATGTATGAGGCATGTAACTCTGAGGTATGAATAATGGTGGATTTTTTACCATCACATCATTTTTCAAAGGTGGATCATAAGTTTACATGCTCCCAATTAGGGTTTGATTAATATTATAATAAGATGGAGAAACTTTATAAGCCTTCGAGTTGGGGAGCCCATGAGTAAGGATGTCCCCAAGGGGTTGGTTAAAGGCATGGTTTGGAGGGGGTACATGCTCTTGTTGATGTGGAAGCATGTAATTTTGTTTTTGTGGTGTTTTATGAGTCATAATTTATATGAGAGAATATAGATGAGCTTGTGTAGGATTATTTGAGCCCAACATCGACCTAAGGCTTGTTAGTCACTCTCCATATAAAGAATGAAAATTACTAGGGTGTTGATGAGATGATATAAGGTAGTTACCATGTTAGGCATCAGAGAGTCCTTCAAAATAAGGGTGAAAGCATGGTATGGTTTCTATTAAATAGTTTAGAGTAATAATAGGAGCCCTGATAGTAGTGATTATGGTTTGTACTGGTGGGTTAGAGGCATTTTGTCTCCTTCTATGGGGATGTGTAGCCACTTGAATATGATTAAACTCATCTTCCAAGTGGAGGATCCTTCTCAAATAATGATAATATTTTTAATAAATCTACACATCTAGGGCTTTTAGGCTAAATTATGGTCTAGTGTCCATGTGAGGATTTTCCATGCCTCCTTCAATGAGGGTCATAGAATTGGATTCAAGGTGATTGCTCACCATTTTTTATACATTTTTTATCTCATGGGTAAAGACCCCATTCTTGGCTTGAATTTTAGGATGAGAGTAACCATATAATCTATAGTCTATGTTGGTGTCAAAGGTTGGGTTCTTCTAACTCACCAATGATGGCTCACTAGAGTTGAGTTGGCTTCTCCTATAGCCATATAAGCCAAGATATTTACATATGTCCTATCTAGACATATTCTATGGGTATATAAATATACCAAAAGAATAAATATAAGGAAGAGGGGACATGGATAAAGGACAAAGGAGAAGATAAATAAAATTAAAACATAAATTATAATAGTCATTTCATGTCAAGTTCAAAAAGTTGTGTACATGAAAATAATACATGCTAAACTATGCACTCAACTACCCAAGGTCAAGCCAAAGAAGCTAACATAATGGATGGGCTATGGATTTGGTTTTTTTAGGGGAATTGGATTTTGAATGGGTGGTGGTAATGGGTCCTCTTTATGGATCCAAAATACCTCTATAACATCATGGTGATCATTGAGAGCATAAAGCTATGTAGAAAGAAACAAAGCTCTAGGGTCATTCAATTTTTGAGATTACAAGGATGCAAAGTTCCTAGTTGATGTTAAGAATATGAAAATAAGGGATGTTAAGATGAATTAATCATAGAATAGATCTACTCTATTGGGTTAGATATGTATATTTAGTGTCATCCATTAATTTAAATGATATATGACAAGGCTAGACCTTAGGAGAATAATAAATGGGGGTGGAAGAGAAGATATAGGATTAAATAACATTATAATGATGGCTTTATTTTGAGAGAGGATAATGATCAATGTATCAAAAAAAATTATTTTTCCTATAGAGAATTGAGAGAGACAATAACGAGGTGAGGGATTAGAGTGTAATGAAATATTCTCTCCTAAGTCAGTATTGATACCAGACTGTATGCCAACTATGGTACTAGGTGTTTTAACCCTAGGAAATATACCTCTAACAAAACTAGGTGTTTCTAGAAGTGTCATCAAAGAGGGATTAGGTGATGTTTAAGTGTATTAGATTGTGTGTGTGTGCGCATGTGTAGAGAGAGAGAGAGAGAGAGAGAGAGAGAGAGAGAGAGAGAGAGAGAGAGAGAGAGAGAGAGAGAGAGAGAGAGAGAGAGAGAGAGAGAAGGAGAGATAACTGTGTGATTAGACAAGGACTTTGATAATTTTTTTGTTCTTTTTACTTTTTTTGTGAATCTTTAACTAAAATGGAAATTAATTATTTGATGAAATGAAACAAATGAAAGTATAGAGAAATAAATAAACTAAAATTAAATAAAAAAAACTTTTTTATTATTTTTCAATATAGACAAAGTATGTGTGTGTGTGTGCACATGTGTGCATGTGTTTGTGCATGCATGCATGTGTGTGTGTGTGTGTGTGTGTGTGCAATCACACATGTGTGTGTGCATGTGTGTGTGTGTGTGTGTGTGTGTGTGTGTGTGTGTGTGTGTGTGTGTGTGTGTGTGTGTGTGTGTGTGTGTGTGTGTGTGTGTGTGTGTGTGTGTGTGTGTGTGTGTGTGTGTGTGTGTGTGTGTGTGTGTGTGTGTGTGTGTGTGTGTGTGTGTGTGCACGTGCATGTGTGTGAACAGATGCATGTGCATGTGTGTGTGAAAGATAGAGAGGGGGGTCTATTCTAGTTATGCTAATGCTAATTTTTAACCTCTCTAGATGCAAACTATATGAATTTGTTTTTTAAGTTTTTTATTGATATGTGAATGGATCTATATGAAAAATGTTTTTAATCAACATGAAAATGATTTAATAAAATATTTATGCTCCAAAAAATAATACAATGAGGTTCCTCGAGTTTTCTTTCACCCAAGCAAGTCAAGAACAAGTTTTTGATCTTTCTAGATGTTGAAGACTAGTTATGAATAATATATTTGAGATGTAAATGGATGATATAATTGCTTATTTATCTAGTTAATTAAATTAAAATAGAATTCTTAATTAATCTAAATAATTAAAATCAAAATCATAATTGCAGTACTTGTTCACCTAGGTTTATCGAGGGTTTTTCCACTCACTAGTTACTTGTTTGAGAATGAAAACAAACTTGTTTCAAGATTAAAAAATTATTATTGCAATGGCTATAAATGCATGATTTATTTTTTAAAAATCATATAGGATTTAGGTGTCCGAATGTGTTGTGAAATAATTCACAGAAATGAATCCAAGAAAATAAGGACATTAATTATTGTTTTTTGAAGGATGAGAGAGAGATAGAAGAATTATTTTTCTTATCAATTTTTTTTTAAATAAATAAATATTTAAGTTAATGTAAGAATGAATAATAATTTAATCTAATCTATTAAATAAAATAGATAAAATGAAGTTAAGAATCCCCAACCTGATCCTGATGTAGACAAGATGAAAGCAAGAAATTTGTTGTATTATGGTCCTTAGTATGATATATCCTTTTACCCAAGTGAATATTTGTGGAAATCTCTAAACAGGAGGAGGAATAGATGATCATCAGAAATGGTTGTAGAAGAGGATAAACACAACCCCAAATAATGAACAACTGATAGTGGCTAGCTGAAGACAATGTTTGCAAATGCCTAGTTGAAATAACAACGACTCTCCCTATCTAGAACTGTGTAGTCAAACACAAAAGTAATCAAAGTAAATATACAAAGAAATTGAATTAGGATCTATTTGTAAAGGCTTCAAAAATATTAATCTCTAATACAAATTTTGTATCCAAAATCAAGTCAAAATTAACTTGTAAAAGAGCAATGGAGCTTACACGAAATATTGTAACTAATTTAAACTAGGAGGTGAACTTACGACAAACTCAAAATGATTAGAAATATAAGAGGGAGTCATTTGGGATTGATTAGAGGTGAAATTAGGGTGAACAAAGAAATCAGCATAATAACAAGCATGTAAAATACATCAAATAATGAACTGAGGAAGTAAAAATTAGAAAGTGAAATAATGGTGATGGAACCACCCTTATTTACAAGGGTTAATTATGTAACCATCACTCTTGGGGACAAAGCCACCTTTAAAAATTATAAAATTTCTCATATTTTACAACATAACCACCCTCTGCGGACAAAACAACCGTAATGGTTTACATAATAGTCACAATAAACCCATCACTAATAGGAAAGTTCTATAACCTCATAAGGTTATTATGTCACTTAATAGGGTGGTTATGTCACTAATGACAAGTTTTTGAAAAAGGTTGAGGGGAGATACAAGGGCCAAAAAGGAGGTTTTGAGGGACCTACAAAAGAGAGGGAAGTGAAATAGAAGTGAGTATCAGATAGTTCCCATTTGAACATTATTAGGAGGTCACTACATCATCATTAGACCTATTATGTCAATAATATCATGTTGTGCTAAAATTAGGTGTATACAAGTACAACTACTCAATTATGAGGGGTTACCTTTTAGATGTCATTGATACTTTGAAATAAAAATTTGGTCACAATGTGTAATAGTTTTAAATACATGAAAGTGAATTATTGGTGTAAGAATGCCCTCCATGAACATTTCATTGTAAATGGTGTTGATGAATATTAGAGTACAACATCGAATTCAAATTTGAATGTATTTGATCTAAAGCAAATGGTTCATTATACAAATGAGGACAATTCTAATTCAATGGACAATATTAATCCAAGGAAATTCAAAGGACAAGGGCACTTAGAAAATTCAATGGATGTTTTAAATGAAGGTTTATAAGCACTTATTTTAATGGGGAGATCTTATCCCATTAATTCAATTGAATTCTCCATTCCCATTTATCCATATTCAGAGGATGGAGGGAATTGGACTCTTATAAGCAAAAATAGGAAAGATCATATTAAATAGATCTTATAACCATTAAACATGACCATACACTATTACTTGGGATGACGTGGGAATGTCATAATTATTTTATGGTATGTGATTGATGGTTTGAAGGTATGCAACCTTTTGAAAACATGATTTTTTTTGTGGTAAGTGGTATTTATTAGTGTTATAACCTTTTCACAACCTATTTTTTGATTACTTGTAGATATTTTTCTTTAAATTTTGATTGCTATATCTTTTCTCCTTTGTATAAAGGAAGGGTCCCTTTTAAAGCCCTTACTTTACCATTATCAAAAACTAATATAATTTCACAATAGTCAATACATGTTTAGAGATGAAAATAAATAGAAAATTTCATCTTCCCTCTATAAATACCCATCGGAAATGAGTTTGAAAATATTTCTATTATCTGGAGACAAACATAGGGCCAAATTTCTCTATCTTGCTATCTTTCTCCTCTTCCTTTATATTTTAGAAAGAAAAATATCTATTTATTGATGACATTATGATCTATAGATTGTAGTAGTATTTGATTAACTAGAATTTGAATATAGTTTTATTTTGTATTTTACTTTAAACCTTCATAGCTTTAATACTTTTGGGTGCTAGACTCTTATAACATTGTAGAGTAGATAAATTGTAAATAATAGGTTTTGTGCTTGCATGTGTATTATTTTTAGTCATATTAAGTTATTGAAATTAATGTTAAGTTGAATATATGTATTTTTAAGTTTATACTCAATTAAAATCTTGTTATTTTGATTTTCAAATTTAGGTACCAAAATTGTTTGTTGTTTAATGTTTCATGTATGAGTTTTCATCATAAAATAATATTTTTACAAGGATTATTTTGTGTTTTGTATTGGGAAGGATGACATCTTGATACTATAATTTCAACTATGATGGATACTATATTGATTATTTTTATTGATTTTAAATTAATAAGTTACACATGATAAACTAGAGGAGTTACTAGGCATTCAAAGAGTCTATTGTTATCTTCTAAATTTTAATGTTCAAGCTATAGAATTGTAATACTTAAAATATTTGATTCTTTTAATAAAAGGATATAATTTTAGTAGTAATTTTAACTTATTTTGAATGGTAATAAATTAGGATTCTACACCTTCAAAAACATGTTGTGCATCATATTTCATAATTAATTAGAAAACATTCTCATTTATTTAATAGGAAAAATCATTTTCAAATGAATTATTTTTCTAAACAAACTTTGTTTGATTAGTCATGAATTATTCATTTCATGTAAAGGTTAAAATTGATGGTTAGTCATATATGTCAAGTAAATTTTTTATAAAGGTTTTACATCTTACATTGCCCTTCAAAAATTATAATAATATTTTTTAAAAGAGGAGAACACATGAGAGAGTAAATATATATTTATATAATCATAAAAAAATATTTATATAAAACATAAATATTTTTTTATCACTCCATCCAAAATTTATCCTTAAAATATTTATGCTCTTAAAAATAACATTTCAAAATATTTTACGATTAAAAATCATGAATACATTCATATCAAAGCCTTGAATATCTATTATGGAAAGGGGACTAGTCATTGGATATGGTCTAATAGTTGTGACCTCTTTCCCTATTTATAATATATTAAGATTTATATGATTATGTATTATGGTTTGTATAATTTTTTTAAATGTTAAAAATTTTATAAAGGTCTTTTCATTATTTGAAGAAATAATATTATAAATAATTTTTTTATATAAAATTAAAGGTACTTGTCAGAAATGGATTTCCACTGCAATTAAAATTAAAATATACATCATTTTTAAAAAATGAATATGATAGTCATAAAAATTAACATTTATTTCATAATTGAGTACACTTTAAAAAAAAAATCATCAATTGTTAATAGTTTAAGGGAGCAAATATTTAAAAACAACTTCAAAACAAAAGTTGAGTTCCAAAACATCATTTTAAGAATCCTAATTATAAGTTACACAGGATAAAATATAAAAGATTTGGGGATATATAATAATCTAATTAGTCAAATTACATTTTATTATATCATATGTTATTCAAAATTCTAACATTTGACTCAATCTAGCTTCTTTAATATCCTTAAACTACAAAAATGAATAAAAATATAATATCTAAGCCTCACCATTCATAAATTATTTCAAAATTAAAAATTAAAATTATGTTGTTGACATATAATCTGTTTATAAATGAAAAAAAACTAAAGACCAAAAAATTTCTTGACCATTATGCATTAGCGGATTGAGGGCATTTATGTAGGCTATGCTCTCAACCAATAGGGAGAGGGACCCCTATCTATAGTCAATCTAAATATATATTTTTATTCTAATACCCATTAAACTCATAGAGGAATTTTAGTTGGCAAAATGAAGGGATGAAAGGTTATGCATTGTGATCAAGGAATTTGACAAAGAGATGAGGTTAGATCAAGTGTTAGTCCATAAAACCATGAAATCAACACACTAACACACTAACATCTCTAGGACTAGATCTTAGGGGGAGCTTAATAAAAAAAAAAAATTGTAAACCCAATTAAAATACAAATAATGACAATCTTTACCTTATTTGAGATCTCCAAATGATTTCTTTGTTGGCTTGCTTGGATTGTACTCAAAAGGCATTCATCAATAGGGCTTGGCTATCTCCATCTCCTCTTATCACCATGATTGTCTTGGCTTGGCTTGATTTTGGAATTATAACACTATGAATTTGCTTTATGGATCAACTCCAACATTATAACTCTACTATGCTTTAGGATCTCTAAATGAAGAGTTCTAGGCTTTCTTTTATAGGATTCAAAATCACTTGGAATGGGCTAAATTGGAACCTTGGTTGATTTTATTAACCTTGCTTGAGTTTGAAAGGTGTGTTTGGCATATTCCTAAGATATTCTTTTGATATTTTTTTAAAAAATGACAACTCATAAAAGGTAATGATTAGCTTTTAAGATGCTTTTGATATTTGAATTTTCCTTTTTGATAATTGATTTAATTTCTCATGGATGAATTCAATTAGGCTTTGTTTATATTTGGTTCTAATTAACATTTTTTAAGATTGTTAACATTTTTGAATGATTTTTAATTAATTGATGGTGCATTTGTTCAATTTAATTTATTAATAGACCAAATTGATTTATTGCATGGTTATAAAGCCAAATTTGAGACATTTAGAAATTTTTAGGCTAAATAGTCAATAGTTGGTAAGAATTGGTCTAAAGTTAGATAAGAAGCTATTGGTGGCCAAATTTAGGTGTCTATAGTTTGCTCCTATTTGGGAAGATGTTGAAAACCATAGACACAATAATGTCTTCTCAAAGAATGAGAAAAGACCTATATGCCAAAAAGAAGATGATGATTGAAGAAAAATATTCAAATGTTGTTTGAGAAGCCTATAATGATTCCCCTTAGAGGGAGTGACCTCCATATTTTTGATGGATGGTCCCTCTAAAAGAAAAAAGAAGAAAAATAGAATTAACTCATGGGTGAGGTTAATCCAAATGATAAAATGCTTATAGGCATTGATTTAAAAAAGTATTGATTTACCCAAAGGTGGTTATAATCAGGAGTAAAATTCAAAATAATGATTTTACCATAGGTGTTTATAATCATTAAGATGACTTAGATTGGATAAATATGACTGATTGATATGGTTGTGCCTTAGTAGGGTGAATTAGCAAGCATGACTCAAGGATAAAACCTATTGCATATATTAAAGATGGGGGTACAAAAACGTAGAAGCAATGGTTTAATGACTAAAGAATCCATAAACAAACAAGCATACAAAGATTCAAAGTGATGAAAGAGATGGATAGAAGAATAAGATTAATGAATAAAAAATATTTAGTTGTACCTACCAATGAGGAGATGTTCATCCTTATTATCAATAATACAACTAGAATGGTCAATGAGTTTATTTGATCAAGATAGGTGGAAGGATTTACCAAGATGCCAAGGAGAAACTTCTATGGATCTATTGATTGTAGACCTTGAAGCTAATTTTTATTGTAACACATGACAGTATACATCATGATAGAACACCATGAAGACTCTCCCAAAATATGCATAAGGACTGACTCCCAATCCAATAAACAATATAAAATAATGAACCAATGAGAAAAACCACAATGATAATGTCAACATATTAATATGGATAGACTCAAGAATAATGTGGTCAAGGAATCATGTAATGAATGCATATAGACTGAGTTGATGCAATAGTGTTGAAAGCAAACAAATGGGAAATTGAATAAATAAATAAACAAAAAGAGAACAAATAAACAAAAAGCAAATAAATAGAAAGCAAATAAACAAAAATCCTAAAAACAAAAGAAATAGAAAGCATCCTAAAAATGTATTTACCCTAGTAAGGCAGTTCAAGGATGACTAACTAGGATTAGATAGGACAAATGTTTTGGATTTTTGAAACTTTATGAATGTTTTTAGAATTTTTGAAGCATCTCAACCTAATTGGGAATTATGAGATATGAAATGGTCTAATCTCATAAAATGATGAAAGCATATAAAACTTGAATTTATGCTCACAAAATGGTGAGAGCATGATGAAAAAGTGGGACTAAGCTAACCTCAACATGAATTGATCATGACCCACATAGTCCCAAAATGACCCTAGTTCATAGTAGTTCTACCTTTCAGTGAAGGAATCTAACTAGTGTATCAGCCAATTCAAATAAAATAATCATAGTTTGTATGGTGGAATAGTATGACATAGGAATGTCTAGTTGGTATGTCAAGGCAAAATAAATAAATATTGATCCTAGTTTTCCCATAATGATTATAAATAAGATACAAATAATCAGATTAATGATACTAATTTTCCCATAGGTGGTTATAATTAGTAACAAGACCAATGAGACAATGATTTTATCATAGGTGCTTATAATTAGGCACACTTGATATAGAGAATAAAACAAGAAATGAAGGATACAACATCCAAAATTTTTGTCTTACTACCCCAGAATACTACCTTTGTTTGGAATGCTTGAAACAACTATTGAAACTGATCTGATTCTTCATGCTAAAAGTAAAACCAATGGATGAACCAAGGTCAAATGGGCTAGGATAGGATGGATCAAAACATGTTTTAGTATAATGGAATGGAATGGATGGATGAATGGTAGGATGATGATAAGTTGGTAGATTGGTAAAATGGTAAAGAATAATGTTGAGAGGGTTTCCCCCAAGTGGTAAAGTCACTGGTTGGGTATGTGACAATAGCAAAAATAATGGTAAATTAAAATGGCAAATGAAAACAACATGGTACATATTTTTGGATGATTATGGTTATTGGTTTTTGAATGCGTTTGGCCTGGGTATGGTAAATGGCATATGATTTTGATTCTATAATTCCAATTGATGTGGAGATGCATGTTCTGATCAGTAAATGATACAAACAAAATACTTAATCATGTTAATCACTAGCCCACATCTTGTCTAAATAGCTACTTTGTCAATAAATTTTTATATATTTGGATGCAAATGATGTTGTTGTGATCTTTATTGGTAGTTGTTTTTGATTCCTTCAAGCATCAAGATAAGGTATGTTTGTAGCCTCTACAAAGAAAAGTATGACCATAGATGGTAAATAGGGATAAATGTTGGCTGATAGGTTTGATTGGGAAATGAAATGGTGGATGATAATGGTATGTATAATGGTTGTGAAATAAATGAAGGATGGGATTTTTAGTGGCACACAATGTTGTTAATTCTGAATTTGACATAAGTTTAGATGTGGCAGGGCCAAAGACTTCTAAATATTCCCTCAATAAGACCACTAGATTCTTCTATTATTTAGGCCTGAGAGTAGCTTCCATATGATTAGGCTATAGGGTGGAAGGTACTTTGATCTTTTATTTGATAATGTCTTCATCAAATAGTAAATAACTTATGTGCTTAGCTATTAGCACCTTAAAGAGGTTTCTACCAATGAAATTGTCTTGATTGTCCCATAGTGCCTCTGAGAAGGTTTCCCTAAGGAATATTGAATTTTGACTTTGATTGTCTTCTAGTGCCTTCAAAAAGGTTTCATTAAAAGATGAGTTTGAACTTTTATTATTTCTAGGGCCTCCAAAAATGTTTCACTAAGAGAGTGTTCTTCTTCTGTATGATACTGGTCTTGACCTCTTTTAATTGCTATGTTGCCATGGATGTAGTTCAACAAGGTGTGATTTTGTCAGTCCCAATCAACACTTGTGAGAGATGTGTTGGGTGAATATTTTGTCACCAGCATACTGATGAGCAAAATAGGTCTGATCAACCACAACAAAGAAGATTGGTCAACCAAATGTGTAGGTTTACCACATCAAAAGGGGACAAATCTCTCCTCTCATCAAGGGGAGGTTCCCTATAAGTATGAAGGGGCTATATATATATATATATATATATATATGCTAATCTACTATAAATAAGCTGAAAATAACACTTAGGGGTAGGATAACACCATCCATCTCTCTTTTTTTAGAGATAATGTTCACCAATCAAAGGATAAATCCTAATGAAATGACAGAAGGCACTCCTCTTCTTTCAGAAGTGTTTTTCAACAGACAATAGGAACCTTTCAGGTAGTGACAAGTAACTATAATAGGACACAGTAATAAAGTAGGATGAAATGTAGCACAAAGTCTCCACCTCAACTACCAAAGAGTGAAATACGAAGGATAATGAGGGCACAAAGTCATCCCAAGATCCTTTACATAGAAATAGAAAATAGACAAACTAAAGACAATTATGGTAGCACAAAGTCTTTCTACAACTAGCTTCAAGACACCTTCCTGATTACTTTCACTAATTTTGCTTATTTAATTAAATGGACAAAAAATGTATTAAGGAAATAGACATAAGAACACTTTCCCCAACAACCAAGCTATTCCAGCATAAATTCTGAAAAGTCACTTGTTTTCTTATTCAAATAATGAAATATGATCAACAATCTAAGCTCAAAGTCATAGAGTTTTGTTTTTGATAATAGAGAGATCTCCCTAAAATAATAAGAGAGAGTCCAATATATAGTGCTCCAAGAAAGACTTGGGCACTTTGTTTCACAAAAATGGCCTACGATGAATTCAATGCATTTTAAATTCTATCCATGGGCTATGCTAGAATCGAGCATCAAATTTTAATATGGGCCACCTGATGTGTTTCCTGATGTGTGTATAGCTATTTGCTTTACTCAATGCAAAAAAATAGGCCATGCCATTGAATGTTCACACTCTCTGATGTCCACCTGGTAGGTTGCTTCACCTTCTAGAAACATATCCCATGCGTAGATATTTTTGATCTTTCTCCACCATTTCCCCTTTCCTTGTTGTATTTTGAGCTCTCAGGCTATATTTTCTACTATGTCTTTGTATTGGGAGTGATTTATCTTTGACATCTATCATAGTCCGCTGCTTTGAAACTTTACTAACTTACATAAAATGGGACCCATAATACTTCTTGCCCAAGCAACTTCAAAAGGGAAATGAGGATAGGTGGTGCTTTCCACTGATCTTATTGAGTGACACATGGAATTTTCCACTATGAAATAGGTGAGGACACTTGGCAGCATCCATTTAACTTATAGAAGCTTAAGATATCTTTTGAGAGTTCTATAGAAGATGACACATGGTGGCTTCCACTGAGCTTTTAGAAACACTATAGAAACATGTGGGACTCATTTGGATTCACATGAACTATGACACTTGGCATGCTCTGCTTACCTTAGCAACTCACCCAGGGTCCACCACAGTCTTTACTCAATAATGAAACAAAAGGAAGAAATGGTGGATGTTGACACTTGGCACTTTCCACCAAGTTTTACAAGGAACATGTGTCAACTACCACTATATTTTGTCCTTAGCTATGTGATCTGAGCTCTTGGGCTATCTCTTTGGCTGGTTGCTGAATTTTTTCATAGGGTCTGTGCCATATTTGAAAATTGACATATATTTCCTTATCTTAAATTTGACGTCCATGAGGATGTCATTGGTTGACTATTTCAACAGTTTGGGCAACCTTCTCAACTCCTTAGTTCAATCGCTTTCTTGCTTCGATCACTTTTTTGGTTCAATCACTTTCCTTCGAGCTTTTCCTTTGATCTTTGAATCAATGTTCCCTATCCTCCACAAGGGTGCTTTGGCCTTGGTTCACTGGGGCACTTGTTTGAACTGACCGCTTGAACCAACTTTGGTTCAATGGTTTAACAGTTAATCTTGAATTCTACTCATTCAATTGACCACTTGAACTAATTGCTTTGAACCAATCTCATTAAACCTTTGAACCTTTGAACGTTTTTTGGTTCAAGGTTCAATGGTTCAATGGTTCAATCACTTTTTTGCTCTTTGGTTGAACCATCCCTTTGAACTAGTCTCTGGAATTATATGCTTCCTTCCTTTGTCTGGTGCTTCCTTTGAACCATTAAACTTGTGATCCTTTGAACTTTGAACTCTTTTGGTTCAATGTTCAATCGGTTCATTAGTTCATCCTTTGTTCCATCACTTTATGTTTCTAAGTCCCTTGATCTCTTTGAATCCATTGAATTGGTTGAACCCATTGAACTCATTGAACTAATTTGGTTCAAGGTTCAATGGTTCAATGGTTCAACGGTTCATTCCTTTGTTCTTTGAAGCCTTCTTTTCTTCACCTACCCTCCACAAGGGTACTTTGGCCTGTGGGCTTTGGGGCACACCTTTGAACCAACTAATTAAACCTTTGAACCTTTGAACCATTTTGGTTCAAGTTTCAATGGTTCAATGATTCAATGGTTCAAGTGCTTTCTTGTGTTTCGCTCATTCACGTGACCGCTTGAACCAACCACTTTGAACCAACTGCATTGAACCTTTGAACTCTTTTGGTTCAAATTTCAATGGTTTAATGGTTTAATGGTTCAAGGGTTCAAGCCTTCTTCTTTTCACTAAGTCTTTTGAAGTTGTTGAACTTGTTGAAGCAGTTGAACTTTAAACTTTTGCTGAAGCGCTTAACTCTTTAAGCTTACTGACGTCATTGAACCTTTGAACCCATTAAACCTTTGAAACTTTGAACCATTTTAGTTCAAGGTTCAATAGTTTAATCCTTTGTTTGAAGTTTGCCGATGAACCTTGGCGTTGAACCAACCTTGAAATTTCTTAAGTGTTGATAGCTTGTTTCTTTCCTACAGAGTCCATAGATATGAACCTATAGAGTCCATAGAAATGAATTAGCAGAATCTGTAGAAATGGGTCCATAGATTCCTACTTTTAGAGTTCATAGATTTAAGCCTCTAGAGTCTAGATTTAAGCTTGCAAAGTTCATAGAACTAAGTCCATATATTTAAGCTTGTAGAGTCCGTAGATTTCTTCATGTGAACTCTGTTAGCTAAAAAAGCTTGAAAAATGGAGAATTAAAATGCCTAGAACAATTTTTGAGAAGGGAAGGAATAATTTTTAGCCTGTAGGACCAAAAATAGTTCATGTGTTGTCCCAAAAATGAGTAACAGATTTTGGGAAAAACAATTGGCTCCAGTTGGGGAACTTCCTTCAGTTGAAATTTTGAAGCAATTGAAGGGAGTAGAAACCAGAATCTCCAGTGCTTTGAATTATGCCATTGGGTTATGGAGTCATGCTACCCAAAAAGAAAGGTGACAAAAACAAAAATGAAAGCACAAAAATAGAATTAAAGACTATACAAATATACATATGCACAAGCTGATCTTATCTGATACTTCATGGATTGAAGTGCTTCAAATATTTCCCACTATGAGGCAATGAAAAGGGCATACCATCTTGATATTTCAGCAAGAAACTATTTTCACCATTCAGCTGATGAATAGTAAATGGGTCTCTCCATAGGGAATCAAATTTCCCATGCATTCCCTTTGGTTCTCTTCTCTTATTCCATAATAGAAATTGATCACCAATCTAAAAATTACAAGCTTTTGCTTTTTGGTCTAATAACTTCTTCACTAGACTTTGATGTGCATCAATTTGGTCCACCACCATAGTTCACTGCTCATCTAGCTCAGTCAAGCACATGATACTCTTATCAATGGATTTTTCATAAGTTTGATCTTTAATTGCCTTAGCTAATTTCAATGCTGGAAATTCCAAGGTGATTGGTATCTTAGCATTGAGACCATAAAGAAGTGGGAAAAGAGACATACCTATCACCCTTTTGGGCAAAATTCTATTTGCCCATAAAGCATCAAACAATGCTTTATGCCAGGTTCGTTGGTTGTCATCTACCAGCTTCCTGATGATGGTCACCAAATTCTTGTTGCTCGATTCAGCTTGGCCATTCCCTTATGGGAAATAATCAAAGGAGTGGAAGAGGGTAATCCCATAGTAAAAACAAAACTGAGTGATCTCATGTGAAGAGAAATAGGCCGCATTATCTGTCATAACTTTGGTTGGGACCCCAAACTTGGAAATGATGTTCTCCTTGAGGAAATCACATACTACTTCTAAAGTAGCATGTTTGGTTGGAATTGCTTCCACCCATTTGGTGAAGTAATCCATAGCTGTGAGGATGTAATCATGTCTAGCACTTGAATATGGGTTTACAATACCAATGAAATCGATTCCCCATTGCTGAAATGGCTCTTCTATCACTACTAACTTAAGAGGCAGGGCAACTAACTTGGGTCTTCCAATGAACTGTTGGCACAATTCACACTTTCGTACCCATTTGTATGCATCCTAAAACAAAGTAGGCCAGTAATACCTGGCTCTAAGAATATTATGGGTAGTTACAGGATCAAAAAAATGTCCTCCACAGGCCAGATTGTGGAAGGACTATAAAAGTTTTCTCTATTGCCCTTTATCCACATAGTGAAAGAACACTCCATCAAGGCTCCTCTTGTATAGGCCATTGTCCCAGAGGAAAAAATTGGCATCTTTCAATTTAACAGTCCTCCTTTCTTAATGAGATAAGTAAGCAGGACACTCACCATAATTAAGGAAATGAGCAATACTTGAATACCACTCATTCGTGGTGGAGACAAAGAGAACTGTTGGCGTGTCTTCTACTTCTTTTTCTTCATGTCTTGCTTATTTGGGTTTATTTTTAGCAATCAATTGACAAAGGCCCTTTCCCCACACTAGCTTTGTCAGTTTGATAACTAGATCAAACTCCTAGATTTTAGAAATCCAATTGCCCCTTTTGGTTCCAAACTCCTGCTAAGTTAGTATGGATTTGACTATGGTATTAGGAACCAAGGCAGTAATAGGTGAGTTTAGGATATAAAAATGGAAATGCTTCACTATCTTGACCACCACATAAGTATGTTTCTCCATATTTGAATACTTTAGCTCATGATATTTGAGAGGATAGCTCATGAAGGATATGGGAGATTCCACACCTTCTTCATTCTGTTAAACTAAAATTGCTAAAAGTGTGTGCTCGAAAGCATAACTATACATCATGAAATCTTTGGTATAATCTAGACAAACTAGAATTGGGGCATGGGTAATGGTTGTCTTGATATCTTAGAATGCCAATTTTCCTTCTTCAGTCCAGCTGAAAGTGGCCTTTCCTTTCATCATATCCACAATATGACGAGTCTTCTCAGTAAACTCAGGAATGAATCTTCGTAAAAAATTCACCTTTCTGAAGAAAAAATGAATTGCAGTCTTACTTATGGGGAGAGTAAGCTCCTAAATGGATTTGACTCTCTCTGAGTTAATCTTTATGCCTTCTTGGGATATAATGTGTCTAAGAAGCTTCCCTTCTATCACTCCAAAAATAGACTCCTTGGGGTTAAGAGAAATGTCATTTTGGTAGCAGCATTTTAGCACTTGTTGCAAATGGTGCACATGCTCAGAGTAATGCTTGGAAAAGATGGTCAATTCATCAAGGTATACCATAATGAATTTACCCATTTCATCTTTGAAAGTAAGGTCCATTTCTCTCTAGAAAGTGGTGCTAGCATTTATCAGGCCAAATGGCATTCTTCGATAAGCAAAGGTGCCCCAAGGTGTGGTGAAGGCAATCTTGTGTTGGTCTACCTCACTAACTTCAACTTGACTGTATCCTGAGAAGTTGTCTAGAATTGATAACATCTCTAAGCTGGTCACTGTCTGAAGCACTTGATCCATGATGGGCAAAGGATAGTTATCCTTTAAAGATGACTGATTCAGATTCTTGAAATCTACACAAATGCAAATTTTGCCATTATTCTTTCTCATAGTGACTATGTTGGCAATCCATGTGGAATGATGGATTGGGAAAATTATCCTAGCATTCAGCATTTTTTGTATCTCAAACAAAATAGTACCTGATATCTTTGGATTATACTATCGAGATTTCTAATTGTAAGGTACCGAATCATCCTCAAGAGGAATTTCATGGTGAATTTCCTCAGGTTTGAGTGACTTCAGATCATCATAAGAGTACACCAAAACATCTATGTAATGGTGAAGTAGGTCAGTAAATTTGAGTTTCTCCTCTAGAGTATAGCACTTCCCAATGTTCACCATTTTGAGATCTTCCTTGGTACCTAAATTTATCTGATCAAACCCCTGGGAGGAGCTTGAATCCATTTGCTGCTGTTTGATGAACTTGTCATGCTTTTCAAACAGTTTCTCAAGAAAAAATAGTCCTTTGGGAATTTTATTCCCTTTTAGCTGTAAGAATTCTTCACCTGCATCTGAGTTCATTTCAATATCTAATTTGAGTTTTTAGAGCTTATTGCCTTTGAAGTGAAATTGTTCGAAGCTATCTTTTTGCTCTAAGAAGGCAATGATTTGGTTGTCATTGTTAAATACCTACCAATGACTGGCATTATCAGGTAGACTTGGTCAGAAGACTAGCTCGATGGTGTACTTATTTCCTTTGAAGTCTAGGTGAGGAACTAAGAGAGTTGCTGAAATTGCTAGTGCATCAGCTCAGTCACTAAATTCCCTAGGTATGGCAGAGATGATAAAAGCATCAAAGCTTTCAATTTGATCCTAGACTAGATTACGGTAATGGTGTAATCTTTCATTTTTGGTTTGATACAGTTTCCTTCCCTGACAAACCACTAGTTCAACATCTCCTTTGGCATGAAGGAGTTTGATGCCTTTATCTCGAGTAGCCTTAAATCCAAGAAATAGAGATTCATACTCAGCTATGTTGTTGGTGTTTCTGAACTGCAACTTGTATGAAGAAAGAAAAATATCTCCTTGAGGAGATATCAACACAATCCCAGCTCCTGAACCAGTAAAAGAATTGCCGCTATTGAATTCTAGGATCCAAACATCATTAAAAATTGATCTTTTATTATATTTTCCTTCATTAGAGAAGGAAGATCCTTTTTCATCTGTACTGCACCCTACCAATTCTTCTGATGTCTCATCTGAGTCAATTCTTGGATTGCCACCTATAGGAATTTCATTTGCTAAAACATGAATATCCTCTGTGGTTAAGAAGTAATTACCCATGCCTGAAGATTCAAACAGAATTTGAGCTTCAGGGGCTGATGTTTGAGTGATAACATATTTTGATTCTTTTTCAAGAAGTAACTTCTACATGATGCCTTTGATAGGGATCCTCACTTCAGACAGGTTCATGCTCAATTCTCCACCAACATCCTTATAGAAATTTCACCCCAGAAGAATGTTGTATGAGGCTGGAACATTGGCCACCAGGACTATCATCTTGATTCTTTTGTCTGGGAATGCTGCAAATGCAAATTGGGTGTCCTTGATTTTTCCTAGTAGAGGTACTTATTTGTTCTCCATGGAGAAACATCTCTCAAAAGTTTTGGTCAGTGTGAGTCCAAGAGATTCTACCACCTTGGTAGGCATGATGTTGTCAAATGCACCTGAGTCTATGATGCAATTGCTCAGTTTGTAACCATTTATCAACAAATAAACATAGAAAGGCTCTATTTTCCCAGGGGTAGCTAGAGGAGTAATGACAAGATTGTTTGGGATGAACATGTTTCTTGGATGATCATGAGTTACTTTTTTAACATCTTGTCTTGCAGGGATGGCTTTATTCTTCACACACTGAACTAACCTATCCAACTAATCAAGACTAGATTGCAAGAATTCAAATTCAAACATTTGAATTTTAGTCTTCTTAACATGGTCGATTATGTCAAATGACTGAAATGGACTAGAAACAGAGGAAAGGAGTTCATCCTTTTGATTTTTGGAAGGGGAGGACTGGCCTATGGATTTGAAGATGGAGGCGAAGGTGTATTTGAGGTACTCACCTTTTTAACAATTACTGGGTCCTTTGGCTGGAAAGGTAGAGAAGTTCCTCATTTGGCAATTGAAATTATAGGCTAAGAACTTTCACCTATTTTTCCTTTATCAGCTTGCTGGGCTGACTAGTTTTAGGACCAGGTGAATACATCATATGATCCATCAACTGCTTCACCTTCACTTCTAGGTTCATCCTGGTAATTCAAGAAACCAATGTTGAAGTCACCATCTAATTCTTCTTGGTCTTTTGCAAGGAGATCAACATCATTTTATTGGTTTAATTCAGGATGGAAAGAGAAATTAGATTCTATTTTGAGATATCCAACTACTGAATTGGTTGGGGGTGCTTTAATGGCAAGTTTCCCCTATGGGGGAGGAAGATGATTTGGTTATCCTTGATTCCTAGAAGCATTGCCTTGGTATGACTTATTGGAAAATGTCCTGCTTGGCATATCTCTATACAAAGGAGCTAAAGATATCCCTTGTGCCATCTATTTCTTGAGAGCTAGCAACTCATTTGCCAGCTTCTGCACCATTGGATCAGTGGTACCTGTAGATGAATATTCAAAAGATGAAGATGATTTACCTCTGCTAGGATCTCTCCTTATCTTTCCTACCAAGATAAGGTCATCTTCCACCTCAGTGGCCAAATCCTGAGGAGCTGCAAGGTATATTTGGCCAGCACGTCTCAACAGAAAACTCACTTCAGGCAGTTATGAGTTGATGAAGAAACATTTAAGATTTTCAGGTGTAGGTTGAGAAATTATAGAAATCCTATTCTTCAGCTTGTTGAACTTGGCTATAAAATCCCTCATAGGTTCATGAGGTTCTTTCTTCATCTGTGTGAGCTAGGCCAGTAGGGCATGTGCATCTTCTGTAGGCTTGAACCTTGCTTCAAACTTGGCTTTGAGTGTGTTCTAGTCAGTTACTAACCAAGCCTACATGTGGTAGAACTAGTCTATAATAGTGCCTTGTAAAGTTTCCATGAATAGCGTGATTGTTACATCCTCATACTCCACACCTATTACACCACAGGCTATGCTAAAAGCTGCAATATGTTCATCAGGATGAACCTTCCCATCACCATAGAACTTGGAGAAATTTTTCCTTGAACTGCATGGTAGCTCATGTAGAGGTGGAGCTAAATTGAGTGGGCCAAAAGAGTCACCCCAAGGGCCTTGAATTTCCATTGTATGACTATAGAAAGGTGGAATAACAAATCTCAGAGGGGTAAGTATTGACAAAGCTTTATTAATAGTAGAAATGGATGCTTTGTGTGGTAATAGAGACTTGACTTTAGCAGGAGGAAAGCTCCTAGTTCATTGGAGGTGAGATGGTAAAGGAAATAGATCAAAATTACTTTGTTGTGCCAACTCAAATACAAGGTCAACAATACCTTTATCCCTTTGTCTTTGCGTATACCGTGGATTTGCCAGAATGTAAAAATAAAAATGGAAAAGAACTAGCACTACTTCAGCTTGAAGCTTGTGCTTCAAACTATGCATTTTTCCCCAGTGGGATAAATGAATAAGGCTATAATGATAATGGGTAAGACACATATGAGAGTTGTTAGAGTATATAATAGATAAGGATAGGAACTGCTTGTTCAATTCCCTAGCAGAGTCGCCAAAAACTGTTGGGTGAATATTTTGTCACTAGCGTATTGATGAGCAAAATAGGTCTGATCAACCAAAACAAGGAAGATTGGTTGGCCAAATGTGTAGGTTTACCACATAAAAAGAGGACAAATCTCTCCTCTCATCAAGGGGAAGTTACCTATAAGTATGAAGGGGCTATATATATATATATATGCTAATCTACTATAAATAAGCTAAAAAAAACACTCAGGGGTAGGATAACACCATCCATCTCTCTTTTTTTAGAGATGATGTTCACCAATCAAAGGATAAATCTTGATGAAATGACAAAAGGCACTCCTCTTCTTTCAAAAGTGTTGTTAAACAGATAATAGAAACCTTTCAGGTAGTGACAAGTAACTGTAATAGGTCGCAGTAACACAACAAGATGAAATGTAGCACAAAGTCTCCACCTCAACTACTAAAGAGTGAAATACGAAGGATAATGAGGGCACAAAGTTATCCCAAGATCTTTTACATAGAAATAGAAAATAGAAAAACTAAAGACAATTGTGGTAGCACAAAGTCTCTCCACAGCCAGCTTCAGGACACCTTCCTAATTACTTTCACTAATTCTACTTATTGAATTAAATGGACACAAAACATATTAAGGAAATAGACATAAGAATAATTTCCCCAAAAACCAAGCTATTCCAGCACAAAGTCTAAAAATTCACTTGTTTTCTTATTCAAATAATGAAATATGATCAACAATATGAGCTCAAAGTCTCAGTAATGCCTTTCAATTTGGGTAGAGTTTTGTTTTTGATAACAGAGAGATCTCCCTAAAACAATAAGAGAGAATCCAATATATAGTGCTCCAAGAAAGACTTGGGCACTTTGTTTCACAAAAATGGCCTACAATACATTCAATGCATTCAATGGATTTTAAATTATGTCCATGGGTTATGCTAGAATCAAGCGTCATTTTTAATATGGGCTACCTGATGTGTTCCTAATGTGTGCACAGCTGTTTGCTTTACTCAATGCAGAAAAATAGGCCATACCATTGAATGTTCACGCTCTCTAATGTCCACCTAGTGGGCTACTTCACCTTCTAGAAACATATCCCATGCATAGATATTTCTGATCTTTATCCACCGTTTCCCCTTTCCTTGTTGTATTTTGGGTTCTCAAGCTATCTTTTCTACTGAGTCTTTATATTGGGAGTGCTCCATCTTTGACATCTGTCATAGTCTACTACTTTGAAACTTTACCAACTTACATAAAATGGGACCCATAACACTTCTTGCCTAAGCAACTTCAAAAGGGAAATGGGGATAGGTGGTGCTTTTTGTTGATCTTAATGAGTGACACATGGCATTTTTCACTGTGAAATAGGCGAGGACACTTGGCAGCATCCATTTAACTTATAGAAGCTTAAGATATCTTTTGAGAGTTCTATGGAAGATGACACATGGCAGCTTCTGCTGAGCTTTTAGAAACACTATAGAAACATGCGGGACTCATTTGGATTCACATGGATGATGACACTTGGCATGCTCTGCTTAACTTAGCAACTCACCTGAGGCCCACCACAGTCTTTACTCAATAATGAAATAAAATGATGAAATGGAAGACATTGACACTTGGCACTTTCCACTGAGTTTTATAAGGGACATGTGGTGACTTCTACTATATTTTGTCCTTATCTGTGTGATCTGAGCTCTTGGGCTATCTCTTTGGTCGGTCACTAAATTTGTTCACAGGGTCTGCACCATATTTGAAAATTGATGGACATTTCCTTATCTTAAATTTGATGTCCATGGGGACATCATTGGTTGACTATTTCAATAGTTCAGGTGGCCTTCTCGACTCCTTAGTTTAATCACTTTCTTGCTTTGATCACTTTTTTGGTTCAATCACTTTCCTTCAGGCTTTTCCTTTGATCTTTGAATCAATGTTCCCTGTCCTCTGCAAGGGTACTTTGGCCTTGGTTCACTGGGGCACTCCTTTGAACTGACCACTTGAACTGACCGATTGAACTAACTTTGGTTCAATGGTTCAATCTTGCATTCTACTCATTTAATTGACCGCTTGAACCAATTGATTTGAACCTTTGAACCTTTTTTGGTTCAAGGTTCAACAATTCAATAGTTCAATCAATTTTTTGCTCTTTGGTTGAACCATCCCTTTGAACTAGTCTCTATAATTATCTACTTCCTTCCTTTGTCTGGTGCTTCTTTTGAACCGTTGAACCTGTGAACCTTTAAACTTTGAACTCTTTTGGTTCAATGTTCAATTGGTTCATTGGTTCATCCTTTGTTCCATCACTTCTCTATTTTTATAAGTCCCTTGATCTCTTCAAATCCATTGAACCAGTTGAACCCGTTGAACTAATTTGGTTCAAGGTTCAATGGTTCAATGGTTCAACGGTTCATTCCTTTGTTCTTCAAAGCCTTCTTTTCTTCACCTACCCTCTACAAGGGTACTTTGGCCTGTGGGATTCGGGGCACACCTTTGAACCAACTGCTTGAACCGACTAATTAAACCTTTGAACCATTTTGGTTCAAGGTTCAAGGGTTCAATGATTCAATGGTTCAAGTGCTTTCTTATGTTCCACTCATTCACTTGACTGCTTGAACTAACCGCGTTGAACCAACCACTTGTAACTAACCGTATTGAACCTTTGAACTCTTTTGGTTCAAATTTCAATGGTTCAATAGTTCAATGGTTCAAGAGTTCAAGCCTTCTTGTTTTTGCTAAGTCTTTTGAAGCCGTTAAACTTGCTGAAGTGGTTAAACTTTAAACTTTTGCTGAAGTGCTTAACTCTTTAAGCTTGCTAACGTCGTTGAACCTTTAAACTTGTTGAACCTTTGAACCATTTTATTTCAAGGTTCAAAGGTTCAATAGTTCAATCCTTTGTTTGAATTTTTTTGATGAACCTTTTGGTTGAACCTTGGCATTGAACCAACCTTGAAATTGCCTAAGTGTTGAGAGCTTGTTTCTTTCTTGCAGAGTCCGTAGATACAAACCTATAGAGTCCATATAAATGAACTGGTGGAGTCTGTAGAAATGAGTCCATAGATTTCTGCCTACAGAGTCTTTAGAAATGAGTTCGTAGATTACTTCCTACAAAGTCCATATATTTAAGCCTCTAGAGTTCATAGATTTAAGCTTACAGAGTCTATAGAACTAAGTCTGTAGATTTAAGCCTATAGAGTCCATAGATTTCTTCCTGTGAAGTCTGTTAGCTAAAAAATCTTGAAAAATGGAGAATTTAAATGCCCATAATAATTTTTGCGAAGGGATGGAATAATTTTTAGCCTATAGGACCAAAAATAGTTCATGTGTTGTCCCAAAAATGAGTAACAGATTTTGGGAACAACAAGATGGAATGTCAATAATATGGATATGTTGGTTTATGGTAATGGCATGTGAAAGGGTAATGGAATGGGGATAGGTTGAATAATCCTCATAAAAGATACTAGGATAACTTATGGTGAAGTTAAAGTACTCATCCTCAAAAACCATGGAAGGATCACAAATATATTCAAATTAATCTGTAAGGCATGTGTAACCAATATTGTAATAGCCATGAATATATTATGATTCTAAATCTAATTCTAACTCAAGGGAATTTGAATCCAATAGTAAGACTGATGTTGACTCTAATTTTGATGCTAAATCTGATGTCAGTCTAAGAATAGAACCTGACTCTAATTTTGATTCTTCATTTGATGGGTAATCTATTATAATGGTGTCTTGTTGAATATTTATTATTAGAAAAGTAACAACTTGTGATGTCATAATGGGCTCCACCTAAACTAGTTTGTCAAAGTGAGACTCCACAATAGTGGAAAAAAGGCTAAGAGACAATTCCTCAAAGACTGGCTTGTCAGAGGGAAGCTCTTAAAAAACAAGTAGATGGTCAAGGTAATGATTGCCCAAAGATGGTTATAACCATTAAGAAGTGACTCGATAAAGAATGGATCGTCAGAGTGAGACTCCTTGATAATAGGTATAGGATTGACAGGTGATTTATCACATGTCAACTTATCACAAATGGTTAGTTCAACAAAAATATTTTGGATTAGTTGATTCTCTTGGCCTTAATTTCTAATGAGTTGTAAAATACCAATTTTGATCATAGTTTGGTCCTCAAATGATTGGATCGATTGGATAGGCACTGATTGGATTAATTGGGGTCAGAATTGGACTAGTTGAGGTTGGAATTGGATTGATTGAAATTGGGATTGGATTGGTTTAGGTCAAGATTGGATTGGTTGGGATTTTTTTAAGTGGGGAATGATCGTCACTAGATGAATAATTGTTAGTGGTTAGATAATGGGTGGGTATTATGGTGTTTTATTTCTCACACAAGTCAAAGGATGAGGTATTGGAATAGAAATGCTAGGGCATAATGGAGCTTGATTGATCACATAATCTAAAGGACAAGGTCCTAAAAGGATAAGTCTAGGGCATCTTGAGGCTTGATTGTTAGCATAAACCAAAGCATCCAAGTCCTCCTCATAAACCATATCATCCCATTCAGGGTCTTGAGTTAGATTTTAAGTCAATCCCTACCTTTGTTTCATATATTGATTATTGTAAGGAGGGTATGGATCAATCTCCCAAACAACATTATTATTGTATAGTTTTGTACCTAATTCCTCCTCACCAACCATATCATTCCATTTGAGGTCTTGACTTTGGTCCCTAATTTTATTTTTGAAAGGTGGATAAAATTCCATCTCACAAACCATGTTATCATCAAAAGGGTCTTGAATAAAGCCATAAAAATCAAAGCCATTTTGTGTAACCATTATATCATAATTTGGATTATATGTGACTCCATCATAAGTGTAGCTAGACATATCTGCATCAATGATGAAATATTTGAAAATAAAAATGCGTAGAGTTTTGTAAACTCTAAAAAACTATGTCTAAAGGATAAATGGTTCAAACTTGGTCAAAAGGGTGGAGATGTATCTCTAAACAATGATTTGATTATGGAGTTATATCTTTAAAATGGTTTGTGCTAAGACTTGGTATAAAAAATTCAAACATCAAATGTCTAACATCAAATTTCATACATATAAAAGGTCAAGAGTCTAAATAAAAAATGACATATGAAAATTCTAGATCAAAGTGTTCTAAACAAGGTCTAAACTAGGAAGGAGAAAAGAGTCACTAGGTATTTTATCCAAAATGCAGAGTCAAAAGCTAGGTTCAAACAAGTGCTAGGAATTTTAGCCAAATGGCATCAAAAGCTCAACTTGAAACAAATGCATGATGTGATTTGATTTAATATAATAAATTTAGAACAATTTTGACGTAAATCTGACACATATAATCAATCATAAACATGATCAGTCGGTATAAGGCATAAGGCACCTAGAGAAAAGACTATGTTTTTTCAAATAAAAACATAAACAATGATGAGGATAGGCTCTGTGAACAAACAAGTAATATAAATAAGGCTCTTTGATCAAACAAGCAATAGTTTTTAAATTTGGGTAATCAATTAATCAAAGTTACGCAATCTAAAAGAGAAAGATCTATGTATCCGCTCTTATGAAGCGAGGCCTAAACAAAAATCAATCAATGTTTAGACGTGAACTTGGCAAGGTTAATTAAAAACTCAATGTTGAAGCTAATATTTGATTGAACAAATAAATTGGACAAGATTGGATGGCATGACGACGTAAAATAAGGATCCAAATGGCATACATGACATGGTTTGAAAAAATGGTTTTTGATACAAGATAAACAAGTTTTGAAATAATTCAAGTAGCATAACGATGTATGCATGCTCTAATGATGTGAACAATGTTATTTTTTAAAGACTCAAAGGCACAAACTTGATAAATGATTTGAGTAGTATAATGGTACCTATATCAGTCAATACACACACACACAAATAAGTTTAGCAAAAATTACAAGGCATAAGTGTGGTGTAAAATGGCTAGCATAATGCCTTTTCAAATAAAAGGGTGACATATAAATAAATTAGTTTTTGACATGGTTTAAAAAAACATAGACATTTTAGTCTCAAAATACCAAGCAAGAAAAAGATAAGTGACCAAATGCAACTAATCATAACGTCCTAAATCCTATCAAGAGTGTGGTAAAGTGGGGCTGACTAAAACTAATTAGTTTTCAGTCATCTAGATGGATCTCATGTCTATCAAATTTCACATTAGTAAACAAGAGAAATATCATGTCATTTGGGTCCATGTTATATGTCTTATTGTAAAAAGGTCTTGCCCTTTTGACAACCACTACATCCATCGCTTTCTTAATGTAGTGTGATGTCTAAATGCTCAAATGTCTCAAGCTTAGCCTCCAGTGATAGGAGGTGGTTTGATCATTTAAACCACTATCCCAATGAGGTGATCCAAATTTATATACCCCCCATAGAGAGGGGTTAAAGACAATGTCAGGAGATGAATTCTTGGGTGCTTCCCTATAGAACTTATGGGCGGTAATGAAGTCCCCCTTACAAGTCAAGATGCAATGATATTAAAAGTAAATAAAAAAGATTTATGGTTGTTTCTAGATCACCCAAGTCATGCGGGTCTTGGGGAGAGCCTTCAAAACATCTCTTTTACACCTTTAGACTAAGGTAAATTGGAATGAAAATGATGCTTTTGATCCCATAAGTTCCGTAAAAGGGATGGGGGAGAGCATACATGCACAAATTATTTTTTGCACAAACAAATTAACTAAGCAAACCACTTATTGAAAATAAAATTTTAAGTGAGTTCAATTCTAAATCACTAAAGTTGAAAAATTTTGTGGTGTTCGTTGGCCCCTTGACCTTAAGTTGCAAAACTTTTTAAAGAAGCAATCAAAAAACCATTCAAAGAGGCATCTATGTTTTTATTTAAGCACCAAATGAAAGTTATTAGTTACTTTTAAGCACCCAAAAAGAGGTTAAAAAGACTTAATTAAGCTTGATTTGATCTCTTTTCAAATAGGTCCTGCAAGAAAATTTATTAGAGTGTAGTTTAGCTTTGAAGCTCTTTTATCAATGAGACAAGTAATTTTGAATAATATGTTCTTGGATTTGGATGACCTATCGACCCGAAGGTAAAAATACAAAATATAAACATATTAGGATAGGTAAAGGCTAGAAAAAATATCAATAAATCTAAAAAGAAAAACTAAACCTATGAAACATGCAAGCAACAAGTTAGAAGGTTTAAACAAATAAAATTGAACATATAAAATATAAAACCCTGTAGTTAGTATTTTAATGATAACTTTTACAATATATTAGTTTATCAATAAAATTTATAAAGGTTATTAATAACTCCAAAGCGTACCTCTCTAAAAAAAATTAGGTCAAAAAAGTAAATAAAAAAATTATTAGCACTATACTAGCCATTTTTACCAAAAAAATAGAAAATAAAAAGTGACAGTCACTAAAAGAGTCATAACTTTTAAACTACAAATTATATTTTAATAAAATTTTGACATAATTAAAATTCAATCAGTAAGAACAACCTATAAAAAATTTTAAAAAAATTAAACGGATTAAAAATAAGCTCTATTTTAACATCTATTTTCATTCAAATATGTGAGGTGTGCAATTATGTCCCACCACTTGTGCCATTTATGATCAAAGAATTTGACAAAGAGAGGAGGTTAGATCTAGTGTTAGTCCATAAAAATATGAAATCAACACACTAACATACTAACATATCTAGGCCTAGATTTTAAGGGGAGATTAATGAACAAATAATAATTGAAAACCCAACTAAAATGCAAAAAGCAACAATCTTTACCTTCTTTAAGAGCTCTAAATGATTACTTCATTAGCTTGCTCAGATTGTGCTCAAAAGGTGTTAATCAATGAGGCTTGGCTATTTCCATCTCCTTTTGGTACCATGCTTGTCTTGGCTTGGCTCAATTTTGACATTATAACACTATATATTTGCTTTATGGATCAAATCCAACATTATAACTCTACTATGTTTCAAGCTCTCTAAATGAAGAGCTCTAGGATTGCTTTTATAGGCCTTAAAATCAATTGGAATAGGTTAAATTAGAATCTTGGTTGAGTTTATTAACTTTAGTTGAATTTGAAAGGTGTGTTTGGCATATTCTTAGGATATTTTTTTAATATTTTGTAAAAGTGACAACTCACAAAAGGTAATGATTAGCTTTTAAGATGTTCTTGATATTTGAATTTTCCTTTTTGATAATTTATTTAATCGCTCATGGATGAATTCAATTATGTTTTGATTAGGATTTGCTTAGGATTTGGTGCTAATTAATCTTTTTAAAGCTTTTTAACATTTTTGAAATAATTGATGGTGTATTTATTCAATTTAATTGATTAATAGGTTAAATTTATTTATTGTATGGTTATAAAGCTAAATTTGAGATATTTAGAAATTATTAGTCTAAATGGTCATTGGTTGGTAATAACTGGTCTAAAGTTGGATAAGAATCCATTGGTGTCCAATTTTAGGTGTCTACATGCATAAGTGTGTTTCTCATAACTGAATCCACAATTATGTTTTTGCATTATTATTATTATTATTATTATTATTATTATTATTATTATTATTATTATTATTATTATTATTATTATTATTATTATTATTATTATTATTCCTTCTATGTTCATGTTTTTATTGTGTGCCTTCTATGTTCCTCGATTTTTTTATGTGCCTTATTTGTTCATGTATATTATTATGTGCATTCACATTTGAGTAAGTTTTCCTAGTATGTTAATCAATTTGCATAGATGTTGTTCATATATTTTCCATTCACTCCATTATGTTATTTATATATGTGAGAAATTTTTGTCAAGGTGAAGTTAAAATGGAAAACACATGGATCATTAATATGGAAGCCACCACCATTTTCCACATGGATAAATGGGTTTTTATCCATTACTATTAAAAATTAATTCCATCTTGCATGTCACAAATAATCATTCCTGGTTATTTATATTTTTGTATGGCTATTATGGTTATTGTGCCTTCTTTGTTAATGTTTTTTGTTGTGTGCCTTATACATTCTTAGTTTTTATTATTATTTTCACATATGAGTAAATGTTTATTGGTATGTTAAAGTAGTGATGGAATGTTACATCAAAAATCATCTCTCCTTTCCTTTTCATAGACCTCCTCCCCTCAAATGACTAGGGATATCACCTGAAAGTTATTGAGCATGCAATGTTTCACAAAGGATTTTCCATAGGTAGAAAGGAGAGAGGAATATTATTGTTAAAAGGTAATAAATGTTATTGTGTTTCAATATAAAAAAATATAGTTTATGAATTATATGGCCATGTTGAAAGATAAGTGTCTCATTAATATGCAAGGAAGTTCCATGTTGGAGGGATGAAACATTATCCACAACTAAACACATATTTTGGCCTCTTTTCACTCCCATCTGACTTCAATTTTATCAATGTTTTAATGTAAACACATTAAATTTTTATAAATAATGTGGTCATGTGATTTATATATGTGTCACATTTCTATTTCTATGCAAAACATTGGTTGGAAGACTAAATAATGACCGGTATGTTGATGGAAGCCCTGAAGGTTTTAATTCACTACTACAAAAATTCAAAGACACCCTATAATAGTGAATATTATTTATAAACTTATTTATTATAGGGTGAATTTTATTTCTCCTTCTATTAAACAAGAAAATGATGTCACCAGTACATTTGACAAGCCTAAAAAATAATTGTTAGCCATTTTTCCCATTAATGTGGCATGCTAACACTGCCATGCATGCCATATTCAACCCATTCACCATGTTGGAGGGGTGAAATGTTTTCTACACCTAAACCCATGTTTTCATTCACATGTAAGTCAATGTTGGTTGATATTATAATGGAATCACTAGAGGTTTTCATTCACGCATCACTAAATGTTATTGTCTTTCTATTAAACCATTTTTTTATCTAGAGCAAAGACTCAACATTTAATGGTATGTGGATGGAATCCCTAAAGGGTTTCATTCAAATATTATTAAAGTTTAATGTCTTCAAATCAAAATTAAAGTTTTCATTCATATATCAAGGAATGTAATTATTTTGTATCGAACCAAATTATTTTCTAATTTCATGTTGTGTGGTTTCTATGAATCACACATAATTACTGGATAAGTAAGGCCAAGGTTTTTTTATCCTTCTTTCAGTGAATCTAGTGGGCACACATGTGAACACAAACTCAAACCACCTAATTTAAAATTTTTAACAATAATATTTTTTAAATGAGCATATTAGTGTATCATTGACTTATAATTTTTACTAATAAGACACAAACCAAAATTTATATGGGTCATTAATATAAAAGTAAGGACCATGTTGAAATACAAGTGTGTTTGAAAGATTTTTTATTTAATAGTATTTCAATGTAATCCATAAATGTTTCTATTTGCATACCATTAAATGTTAGTATCTTTATATTAAAATTAATAATTTCATTAACAGACCAGTAAATGTATACTCAAATGTATTAAACAAAATTCTTTTATGAAACCATGTTGTTTTTATTTACATACATGGTTGTGATATTATGTTGTTGAATTATTCATTCACATTTTAAACATTACAGATATTTTTTCCCATTCCTGATGTTGATATGCTTTCCATTCTTTTGTCAATTACTTATATAATTATTTGACTATTATAGTTCACAATGAAGAATGCAAAGAAGTCATAATTTGTTAGAAGATGACCACATGTAACGATGAGGAATAGAGAAGTAGAATTTCCTAAATTCATATAAGAAGAGGTAAATGAAGAAGAGAAACCCTTGAAATAATAAGAGAAATTTGCATAGAATGGTTATTGGAAGGAGCACCAAATATTGGCCTCAACTAAAATGAGACAAAAAAATTGTAAACATAATCAAAAGTGAAAATATGGTGCTAGAGAAAATACAACCAAGGTAAATAAAAGGAAAAAAATAAAATGCATGATATAAGGGATAGGGAAATTAGGAATGATATGAGAATGAAAGGTACATATCAAATTTACCACCTTCGACGCAACAATAAGGAACATAGGAGTCAAATTGCCTGATGTTGTTGATGAAGATATTAACAAAAAACATCAACCACTACAAATGATGAATGTGGTTTAGGTCAAGCAACAAATATAAATTAAAATTTATAAAATGTCTCAATAGGCTGAAAATGTAACATTAAGTTTCAACCAAGATTGTTTAAGTATTCCTACACAAGAAAGCCAAGTATAATAGCTAAGGGAGGGAACATCAAATCTTAGCCTCAATCAAAATGGAACATCAAGAAATTGTAAATGAAATTAAATATATTTAGTTTTATATCTATTGTAATGAAGTGTATGAATAAATCCAATGAAATTACATGTATTCACTTTCATTATGTAATGTAATTAATTTTATTTTATATTTACCATCCATCTTGAAACTAGAACATAAGTTTAATGAAAGTTAAAAAAGTTTCACCTTTAATCAAATACCCCATTATTATTTTTCGCTCTTGAATTTGAAACCTTTCATCATTACCCACAAAAAAAACATCAACAATGAAGATAAAAAATATAGCGTTGTGCATTTATAACTTTACAAACTTCATAATTAAAATTGTATGAGCATTATAAACTTCACAAATATATATTGTGTTAAGAAACACAATGGGAAGAAATTAAATATCCACAAATATAAAAAGTGTCAAGAAACACGATGTATGTAAAAAATTTAAAATTTGAGTAGCCCATCAAACATTCACCCTCTTTATCAATTCAATATCTATAGAAAATAAGAATGCACAAATATAGTAATTCACACTAGAATGGAAAAAATATCAACAACATTGACAATATAATGGAAAATGTATCAAAAATATGTCACAACATCATATAAAAAACACAAAAAAATAACAACGAGGCAAAAACATAATGGAAAAAGTGAATGAATATGACAACAACCTATCTATAACATAACAAAAATATTTCATAGTAGGATTTTTTTTCGATATATCTAACTCAAAATTTAGTCGTATGTTAATGTAATTTCTTATTTTTGATAGAAAGACATTAACATTTAATTATTTATGAATTGAAACATTTAGGGATTCCATAAAAAAACTAGTAAATGACCCTTTGATTCATATTAATGACCCATATTAATAACATTTACTAGTAGTATAAATGAAAGCCATAAACTTTTACAAAGGCAATAACATTTAGTGGCATGTTAATGAAAGTCATAATTTTTATATAAAGATAATCACATTTACTAATATGTGAATGAAAATGTTTTGGGCTTCCATCCACTTTCTAGTAAATTTTAACTATGCCATCACTGTGTGTGTAAAACATAAGTGGAAAATAATATATGTAATTTTGTACATGTTAATGAATAAGAAAACAATAATAAATCACAATAACATATAAATAACATTCATGTTTCCACTCACATACTAGAAATTTTTTTAATAATTTAATAGCATTAACATATGGAAAACACAACACCATGAATCCACTAAATGAATTTATTTGATTCATCTAGATCAAAACTTATTGTTATGCTAATGAAATTATTAATTTTGATATAACAACATTAACATTTACTGGTATATGAATGGAAACCTTCATGGCTTCCATCCATATAGAGTAAATCTTCACTCTTTTGGACACACTTGTCTTTGAGCTTGACCCTTCATTTTATACTAATGACCCATAATAATTTCAGTATGTGCCTTACATCAAAAAATTATAAGGCAATGTTAGAAAATTTGTTCATTTTAAGATTATTAATGGCCAATTTTTTCAACCATGTGGTTTAGGCAGGTGCTCTCAGGTGAGGCCACCAAATTGGCAAAATGAGGTAGAAGAAAACTTTGGCCTTACTTGTCCAATCATTATGTAATATAAATGTTGAAAATAGGTAAATATAAATGAAAAATTTCAAGGCTTACATCCATAATATAAATTGTTCAGTAATTTAACATTAATATGGCTTCCATCCACAAGGGGAAGAACACCAATTATTGGATATGGTCTAATAGTTGAGATTGTATTTGTGACTTCCCATAATGTAGATTTGCCTCATGGATGACCTATTTATATTTTGAAAATGTTAAACTATATAAATCCAACTTTTTAAAGCACGAGGTGACGTACTATGAAAGATGTCAGACCCCAAAGTTAGAGATCGGAACTATTGGTCCCCTTCCCTTACCTGTAATTTTTTATGTGAATGGAAACCTTGATTTTGATAGAAAATAATAATAATTATTGGCATTTTAATGTAAGCCTAGAGGGATTTCATTCACACACCAGTCAATGGTATGTCTTCTAAGTCATGTAGTGTAGGGAAACATAAATGAATATAAGGCACACAATGACTTGATTTCTATTAAATGCACAAAGATATGAATCTCACAGTGACATGAATTCATAAAATGTCTAGGCCTTCCATTAAAATAACAACATATTTGGAGTTAAATGGGAATGAAAAGAGGCCAACACTATCGGTTCAGTTGTGTGTAACATTTCACCCCTCTAACATGAAACTTCTTTGCATATTAATGAGAGAAGCATCTTCCAACGTGGTCATAGAATTTAGAAAACTATATTTGTTGATACAAAAACAATAACATTTACTGTTATGTGAATGAATACCTTGAAAACTACCTTGAACAAAGCAGTAAATGTTGAATCAAATGTGAAACCATGCCACAAAGCTATGTGCATAAAGGACAAAAAAATACTAACAGGGACATGAAAGAAAAATAGAACACAATTTTGAGTTTAGTTAGAGGCAACATCGCTGTGTGTAATGTTTCAATAGTCCATTAAAATACCACTAAACATATAGTCAGATGTGAAGGCACACAAAAAAATTGATAACTTTTGAGTAGGTTCCATGGTCGTTTGTAAGAGGATCTATGCAACAATAGAAAATTTAACCATAACTTTCATTTCCATCTGACTTGAAATTGGCTATAAATCCTACGCATAATGATCCATCCCTCCATTATGCCAATAAAAATTCAACTCTGAAACAGTGCATGGTTGATAAATTTTGATTGTGTTTCATGGTAATTTGGGGGAGGGGGTACATGAAAAATTAGGGAGAGACGTTTGTTGATGGCACGCAGGGCAATAGTAACTTACCACATTAATGGAGGAAAGCCTAGTAAGTCATGTCGAAAATTGTGGAGGATAAGAAAAAACCAAGAACAAAGAAGGCATAATAACAATAGTTTTTATCTGTCCATTCTATCGAAAAAAATTATTCTATAAAACATTGCATGGATGAGAACTTTCAGGTAGGTTCCATGTTCATTTGTGGGGAGGAGGTCAACAAAAATCTAAGGAGAGACATTTTTTGGTGTAACGTTTCATCAATCTATTAACATACTAGTAAACATTTACTCAGATGTAAAGGCACACAAAAAGACATGAACAAAGAAAGCACCTCAAAAATGAGGAACACATAAGGCACACAATAGAAAACATGAATATAGAATGCATAATAACAAAAAAAACCATGCAAAAGTATAAATAACTAGGAAATTTTCTTGGTAGCATGAAGTGTGGTATTAACTTGCCATGTAGTAATGGAGAAAATCATGTCTAGCCATGTGGAAAATGGTGGTAGCTTCCACAATAATGAGCCGTGTATTTTCCATCTCGAGTTCAACTTGACATAAATATGTCATAGATATAAATAACACAACAGAGTGAATGGAAATCATATGAACAACTATGTCATTCTGTTAACATACTAGTAAATGTTTACTTTGATGTGAATGTACGCAAAATAAACCGTGAACAACAAGGCATGCAAAAAAATTGAGGAACATAGAAGGCAAGCAACAAAAAACATGAACAAAGAAGGCAAGCAACAAAAAACATGAACATAGAAGGCAGAATAACAATAGTAGCCATGCGAGAACATATAGAACACTATTGTGGATTTAGTTATAGGAAACACACTAGCATGTATACTTTTATCCCTCCATTTTGATGTTTAAAATTCATCTGTGTAATGCAACATAATCGAGTTTTTTTGAACAAGTTCTATCCATTTTGGGAGGTATGTGAAAATGCACGAAGAGACGATAATTGGTAGCACATAGAGAGACATTGACTTGCCACATTAATGGAGAAAATCCGATTGATCCATCTAGAAAATGGCGATGGCTTCCATATTAATGAGCTACTTGTCTTCTAATATGGCATATCGTTTCATATTAATGACCCATATATATTTCGGTACATGGCTTATGTGTCAAAATTACAAGCCAACGATAAAATAATATGTTCATTTAAAAATTATTGTTGGGCCTTTTGTTCCCAATTATTGGTCCCTTTGATTTCAATGACCCGTCGAATCAAAAATATGTAAGAAAACAAATATATCATCGAAAACATTACCATATGACTTTCTAGAATAGAGTTTTTCCCCTTAACACCATTTTCATAATTAAAAACATTAAACTATCTAAATCTAAAATTTTAAAATATAAAATAACATAATATAGAAAATATGAAACCCCAAAATTATGAATCCCAACTACTCTTCGTATATGGGCACGTAGCCTTCTTTAATACTTATTTTAAATGTGCTTACCAATCTTAGAAGTGGCCCACAACGTTACGTTAAGCCTTAAAACAACGGTGGCCGAGGTTTCTGAAAAATTGGAATAGAAATTTTCGAACGGTCTAAATCAGAAATCACATTTTCTCCTGTAACGTAACTACAAAAATCGTTTAGTAGACAATTTGTGTACAGGATTAGGACCCATATATATTTCGGTACATGGCTTATGTGTCAAAATTACAAGCCAACGATAAAATAATATGTTCATTTAAAAATTATTGTTGGGCCTTTTGTTCCCAATTATTGGTCCCTTTGATTTCAATGACCCGTCGAATCAAAAATATGTAAGAAAACAAATATATCATCGAAAACATTACCATATGACTTTCTAGAATAGAGTTTTTCCCCTTAACACCATTTTCATAATTAAAAACATTAAACTATCTAAATCTAAAATTTTAAAATATAAAATAACATAATATAGAAAATATGAAACCCCAAAATTATGAATCCCAACTACTCTTCGTATATGGGCACGTAGCCTTCTTTAATACTTATTTTAAATGTGCTTACCAATCTTAGAAGTGGCCCACAACGTTACGTTAAGCCTTAAAACAACGGTGGCCGAGGTTTCTGAAAAATTGGAATAGAAATTTTCGAACGGTCTAAATCAGAAATCACATTTTCTCCTGTAACGTAACTACAAAAATCGTTTAGTAGACAATTTGTGTACAGGATTAGGACCCATATATATTTCGGTACATGGCTTATGTGTCAAAATTACAAGCCAACGATAAAATAATATGTTCATTTAAAAATTATTGTTGGGCCTTTTGTTCCCAATTATTGGTCCCTTTGATTTCAATGACCCGTCGAATCAAAAATATGTAAGAAAACAAATATATCATCGAAAACATTACCATATGACTTTCTAGAATAGAGTTTTTCCCCTTAACACCATTTTCATAATTAAAAACATTAAACTATCTAAATCTAAAATTTTAAAATATAAAATAACATAATATAGAAAATATGAAACCCCAAAATTATGAATCCCAACTACTCTTCGTATATGGGCACGTAGCCTTCTTTAATACTTATTTTAAATGTGCTTACCAATCTTAGAAGTGGCCCACAACGTTACGTTAAGCCTTAAAACAACGGTGGCCGAGGTTTCTGAAAAATTGGAATAGAAATTTTCGAACGGTCTAAATCAGAAATCACATTTTCTCCTGTAACGTAACTACAAAAATCGTTTAGTAGACAATTTGTGTACAGGATTAGGACCCATATATATTTCGGTACATGGCTTATGTGTCAAAATTACAAGCCAACGATAAAATAATATGTTCATTTAAAAATTATTGTTGGGCCTTTTGTTCCCAATTATTGGTCCCTTTGATTTCAATGACCCGTCGAATCAAAAATATGTAAGAAAACAAATATATCATCGAAAACATTACCATATGACTTTCTAGAATAGAGTTTTTCCCCTTAACACCATTTTCATAATTAAAAACATTAAACTATCTAAATCTAAAATTTTAAAATATAAAATAACATAATATAGAAAATATGAAACCCCAAAATTATGAATCCCAACTACTCTTCGTATATGGGCACGTAGCCTTCTTTAATACTTATTTTAAATGTGCTTACCAATCTTAGAAGTGGCCCACAACGTTACGTTAAGCCTTAAAACAACGGTGGCCGAGGTTTCTGAAAAATTGGAATAGAAATTTTCGAACGGTCTAAATCAGAAATCACATTTTCTCCTGTAACGTAACTACAAAAATCGTTTAGTAGACAATTTGTGTACAGGATTAGGACCCATATATATTTCGGTGCATGGCTTATGTGTCAAAATTACAAGCCAACGATAAAATAATATGTTCATTTAAAAATTATTGTTGGGCCTTTTGTTCCCAATTATTGGTCCCTTTGATTTCAATGACCCGTCGAATCAAAAATATGTAAGAAAACAAATATATCATCGAAAACATTACCATATGACTTTCTAGAATAGAGTTTTTCCCCTTAACACCATTTTCATAATTAAAAACATTAAACTATCTAAATCTAAAATTTTAAAATATAAAATAACATAATATAGAAAATATGAAACCCCAAAATTATGAATCCCAACTACTCTTCGTATATGGGCACGTAGCCTTCTTTAATACTTATTTTAAATGTGCTTACCAATCTTAGAAGTGGCCCACAACGTTACGTTAAGCCTTAAAACAACGGTGGCCGAGGTTTCTGAAAAATTGGAATAGAAATTTTCGAACGGTCTAAATCAGAAATCACATTTTCTCCTGTAACGTAACTACAAAAATCGTTTAGTAGACAATTTGTGTACAGGATTAGTCTTTTAAGAAAATTTTAGAGGGGTTAACGACAAAGCAGGGAACATTGTGGGCGTTGCTTTGTGGTTGATGTTCTGTCCGTTACCGACGGATAAATTAATGAGAAAGCGACAAGGTTGACGTTGTGCATACTTGGAATAGTGTGTCCGTCCATTCCGTTGACTAACATAGCCCAACCTTTGTTTTTACATGATTAAACTTACGTGAGAATCAATCATTCTGCCATTCCTGATATCTCTTCCCTCCGTTTCAGCCTTTTATACATTTCAAGCCCCGCTTCTCCTTGCTTACAGAATTTATAGCACTTAACACGCTTCTTGTAATGGCATGTGATATGAAAAGGATGATCAAGACTTCTACCGATGTTGTAGATAATGTGGACGCCATGCATGAGATTTTCAGGCATTTAGACGCTAAATCGCTTGCTGTAGCCTCTTGTGTTAGTAGACGGTGGCACCAGGCTGCCATGGACGATTATTTGTGGGAAGTGATTTGCACCAAACACTGGTCTGCTACGGGCATTGGTAAAGGACGGCTGAGATGTGTGGTAAATGTTATGGGAGGATTCAGGCGTTTGTATATGAAGTGGTTGTGTCCTCTACGCACACATGCTGCTGCTTCTGCTTCTGCTTCTGCTTGTAAGAATTCTTCGAAGAATGATGATGTAATATTTGGTGAGGACCAGGTCCAGCTTTCTCTGTCTCTGTTATCGGTAGATTATTATGAAAAACTTGGGACTTTGAGAAGAGATATTGAACTGTAATAACAATGGCACATTTTTGTGTAACATTAGAACCATTTGTCTTGCAGACCAGTACCTAAAATGTCACGACATGTTCATGTATGCTTTTGGCAGGGATTTGAGAAAAGATATAACACTAGGATTAGGCAAATTGATAGTTACACCTAACAACGTCTAAGGTAGTAAGCATGTACATAAATAATTTTAAACACCTAATTTTAGTATAATATCCTTTTTCATTGTCTATTTTTCATGTTTTAATATAATTTGTGGGTACGCAAATTCATTTCTTATTGATACACTTTCTTCTTGTGTTATATTATTATGGATACTAAAAGTAAATATTTATTATATTTTATTCTTGTATATATAATAATATCAATCAAGGTTCTATTTTTTAATTTTAGATTTTTTTATTGTCAAAAAGTTCGCATGTGCTATTTCACTTTTCTTAAATATTTATCTCTTAGTTTGATTGTATCATTCAGATGATCTAAGTTTTTTGCATTCCATCGAAAGATTAAAACTTGATAAACATTATTTGCCATTAGTTTCAGATCAGTACTTATTTTTTGTCGCTCTCGAAACACTACCACTGACAGTCATCCTAGATCCTTATCTAGTAACCAGTTGCCAAAAGCCATCCAAATTATGAATGTTTTGAAACTTATGGGTTAGCCTATTTTTTTTAATGAACCCTACTATGAGATATTTTATAAAGGTGTGGTATAAATATAAGTCTCAGCCTTCTCATTCCTATCTATAAAAATATGAAGAAAACACCTACTAAAACTAAATCGATCAACTATACAACAAAGGTATTATGCCATATTCATCTCTATTTTCATATCAAGCATAGAAGAAGTCATATTACAAGACTAAAACATTCAAAGAGTATTCCATGAGTGATATAGGTCAAGTTACAAGCTAGATTATTGTATGGATCATCATATCATATATTGCACCCTTATGCACACACTTTCCCATGAACAAGGAATAAGTACATAAGTATAAGGTCCTCCTTGGAGTATTGGATATATATGCAGTGCCCATTGATAAAGGGATATTTAGGGTCAACTCGACACTATGGGCCCACTAACCTATTTTTAGTAGATTCATTCCAAGGGTGAAGAGCTAGGTTTAATGAATCAACAAAAAGAGATAAATTATATCCCAAATATGAATACATCAGCGTAAAGGTGATAGAAAAATTATAATAATGAATTTGGCCACATCGAGATCTAATCATTATTCTAAATTGGACATCTATGTCATAGACACTAGCACTGACAATAGTGTCTAGATTCGATGGTATTATCTATAGCTATAGAAGTAAAAAATTTAGAATCTAAAGACTAATCTAGAATACTAATCCAATTTAATTTACACCTATTTTTAGGCCAAATATACCTAGACATAGTAAACATAACTACGTATCATTTCTATTTAGTATTTCAATCAATTCAATATTGTTTAAATTAAGTACTTTCTATATTTATCATATCTCAGTATTACAATTTATAATATTTATTTATCTCAGTTAACAATTAATTGTCCTACTATACATTAGTTTATCACCCTTTTGCTTGCACTATTTATATATTATGAACCATATACCTTGTATAAAGTGAAGTTGATCTACAAATCAACCCTAGTTTGGAGAAAATAAATCATAATAGCCCTTCCACTTATTGGTACAATTAGACAATTGATGCCATGACCAATATGGATCTACTATACCTAACTAAGGGTCTTTTAACATAAAATATCACTAGAGAGGGTTCTAAAGCCTCTATTCAAGCAATACTACATAATAACCCTACCTAGGTCTTGTGTTTTCTTATCAAAGTAAATGAAAAAGTAAATTAAATCTAATTTAGTGCTGACTAAAGCATGTGGCATAAAATGAGGATAATAAACATAAAAAGTAAACACGTAAAAAAAATCTACTCAAATCAATGTAGAGGTAATCCTAATGCATGGAAAGAGAAACATATTTATAAGCTAACACACACAAATCTATCTACTTAATAAAGAGTAGAAAGAGTGAGGAATACTTACCCTGAAGATGAACCTGTTGAGCCTCAATCTCTCCCTTGGTCAATGGTGATTTGTAAGAGGTTGTTGTGTTTTGTAAGGATAAAAAAGATTGGTTAGTTATAGGTTACACAACTTTTTCTATGCATCCACAATACTTTTTCCACAAGACAAAATCATTCTCTCTAAAAGAAGTATGAAACCCTAAACAATTGTTCCTCAAGTAGAATGGTGGATAAGCATATGCACAAATAATGATTATCTCTATCTCTCTTTTGAAATGGCAAAAAGGATGTGTTTATGTAGCTGGATCTAACCCTAAACCCTTTTAAAGTTTTAACAGTCAGAGTTGGTCCAATCAATGTTGTTATTTAATAAATAAGAAATTAGGTCCCAGATTAGGTTGGATGAGGCCAACCTAATCCCATCACATGCTTGTATTTTAAGAATAGGGTCAGCCCATACTGACTTTATTTGATAAATGATAAAAATAGGTTTTGGCTTAGATAGGGGTTGTTTGAGGAAGTGAATTTCTTGGAGGAGTGTGTAAGGTAGGTGTCAAATCTTAGGTACATGTATATGATAGGTTTGTGTTAGTTTCAAGTGGTGGTATAGGGGAAAACAATCTTGTGAAGCACCAATGGTCTAACCATCCCTTTATTGATATATCCTTTAAGGCATGCACTAAGTGAGATTGAGTCTCAGTGGGTTCCTACAAGAGAAATAATCAGTAATTGATAAAGTTTAAAACTATTGTGTATATACATATTCTCCACTTGAAGCTCACCACGTGTCACACAATTGCAACATGGGATGGTGCTTTGGAAAAAATAACATAGCAACACACAACACTGAGCTATGTAAATTTTAGTAAGAAGTGAATAAGATAAATGAAAGGACATTAAAACATGCATACCTTTAATTACCTTAATACTGTGGAAGAGGACAAAAATGAGAGAAATGTAAAGGTGTCCAGTGTAAAGAACATTAGGTGAACCTACAAAATAAGAAAAAAAATGAATCTTTTTCAAAATATACATATAATATGTAAAAGAATTCTCTATGACATCAGGATTATGAACATCTTTTAGATAAAAAAAGGAGTTAGTATAAATAAAATTATGGGTGAAAAATGGAATCTACTTGTAAATAATTAACAGGGAAATAATTTTGAATAGTAAATATAAATAGGGTGAAAATTAATTTATTTTTTATTTTTACTATAATGAAAAAATATTTCTTTGAGAGACCTAGTTGAACCGTGATAGCGACCATAGTGAGGAGATGACATCTAGATGTTGGGGATGCCTAGTGGTTGTGGCCAATGTAACTCAGGTAAATGATACATTAATTTCAATTTTCTGAGTAATTATATTGGAAATTAAGCTATATATATAAAAATAGATGTTAATAAAAATTTAGATACCAAAAATAACCATAGAAAATTTTTAGGTAAACTAGGGGATAAACAAGATATTGGATAAGAATGAATCAAACCAATAAATGCCTAAGGCATTTATGGTAAATGGTTGAAAATTCATCACAACTAAGAACAAAGTCAGACCTTCCAACTCAGTTTTAAAAGGTAAGATAAATCAAGGTGGTTGATTGCATAGCAGTGGGCCAATTTAGTATCATTGGGGGTGGCTGACTACATAGTAAAGGGGTGATCTAGTTAGAAAGATAGAAATGGCTAACATAGTACATTATAGCCAATGTAATATGCAAATAGGTGGCCGATATAGTCTATTAAAAGAGGTTGAGTATGTGGCAAATGGATGATATAATATGCCAATGATAGGAGAGGGTTGATTTAGTATCAAATAGGTTGATTATGTCTTTAAGAATGGGCATACTATGTATGATAGGGCCAATTTAGTATGGAAAAGGGGTGATAGGGTTGATTTAGTATTAAAAGGGCTGATTATGTAGGAAAAGGAAAAAATAAGACAAATAGGATAATAAAGTAGTTAATTTTTTATATTTTGAGAATATTTAAGAATGTATTTTATGATTATTACATCAAAGTCTAACACATTCTCTATTTTTTAATGTTTTGCAGACATGACAAAGATTATGGTGCCTTGTGGATGTGCCCTAGCTTTTAGATTTGTTGGAGTGATTGTTAGATGTGGATCGAGTTCAGTTGATTGCCTTGAGATTTGGAAGCATCATGGAGATGAGGAGGATCTCACTTAGTGTTATCTATTCATCATGTTCCTAGTAACATGGGAGTGATTAACCAAGACTTTCTAATGAGAGGTGGAGGGGGACACGATAGAGGTCAGTATCACATTGGAGGATGTCCATGCCTTAGATTTTTTATTATCAAGATTTCAGTTATATGTGACGTACTAGAGATAGAGGATGCGAGACAAGCCCTATCCAATTAAGTGATAGGCTTAGAGAGGATTTATCCTAATTTTCATGTGAGTTTGTTTGACATTTATATCCTATCCATTTTGGATATCCATAAGGCATTAATACAACTTATGAAACCACATGCATTGTCTCACAAGTTTGAAGGGAAGGTACCACCGTTGTAATAGCCTTTCATCAATCCATCCTGGAGTAGGGTGTATTATGTAGAGTAAGATTAAAAGATGCATTAGTTCATGCATTAGTCAAGAAAAAATCTAAAAATAAGCATATAGAGATTAAAACATCGAGCTTACTCCCTCAAGGGGTGTTGATAAGGAATTATAAGAGCTATTTAAGAAAGGAATACCATAAAACCTTTTAAATAGTGTCCCTCCTTCCAAGAGCGGCCAAAAATCATGATTTTCCCCAAATTTGGTGCTCCAAGTCTGCATCAATGAAGAGTAGCACATTCTTCCATCATTTCCTAGTATACCAATGACTTAGGCTCACAAGATTTGTCTATTTTATGCAAATAGGTGAAGCTTTTCTATTTCAATTTATACATGATAAGTTTGTATAACTAAAGTTTAAAAATAATGGTCGTGGCTCACTTATTTATAGCTTTCTAAAAATGTTTAGGATTAGTCATGAACTTCCATCTTGAGATCAATATGTGTGGTCATAAACTAATTCAATTTTGGATGGACAAGCCATAAATATGCCAATTAATATTTGGAAGAATGGGGTATTGATGAGGTATGGGAGAGTTTAATTCTGATACTTATCCTATTAATGGTTTATGGATTCCACCCCATTGATGATGTCATGGGATGATGCATAATTAGATAATGAATTTTCAATAAATAGATATTGAAAAAAATCATGAAATTTTCACTTAGGCTATTAATTTGGTTTAATTTGCTTAAGTGACTTTGATTAATTTTCTGTAATTCTTTATAAATCTATTGCACATTTAATCAACCTAGTCAAAAATGTCATTTTACTAAGTCATAATTTAACTAGATTATAATCAAAAGGTGTCAGTTGTGTATGGGATAATACCCCAATTAGGGTATTATGGACATGAAATAATACATGCACGCAACATGTGTTGCTGAATTAAAAGAATTTAGTGGTCTAGGCTATCATTTTACATGGTCACAATTGACTTGAAGTGATTTGAGAAAAGATAATAATCACCTAAAATTCATTGCCCCATTCAGGGATATATTAGCCTAAATTAGCACCTATACATGACAAATTTGAATGATTTTGTGCATTTTAGTGATTTTGGCCCAAATTACGCATTATCATAGGATATTGTTTAAATTGAAAATTGTAGCACAATGGTGATAAGAACTAGATGTCTACATTTACCCTATTTGAGAAGGCATGGCAAGACATTTGGTCAAAGTAATGTCTTTTCAAAAAATGAAAAGGTTACTATAATTAGAAGAAATAATTTTCATTCTCATTTTTCATTAAATTTTGCATGAGTTATGGCAAAACAAGGTTATGAAAATTACATATACATCATTTGGGTGTCCCATGATGCACCCTTGAGGGGAAGATGGAAAATTTGAAAATATTTGATGGGTTAGGTCCTTAATCAGAAGAAATAATAAACATGTTAATTTCAATAATATAGGTTGAAAAAGAAAGTAATTAGAAGAAAATGAGATGAAAAATAGATAAGAGGGGCTAAAATAATATCTCAAGAGAGATAAAATGGAGCAAATATAGGCCTAGGGGTTAAATTTTGAAAAAAATACTCTATTTTGACCCCTTGGGGTAAAAATAGTTCATTTGTATCCCTAGCTATAGTAAATTCAGAGCTTTGAGATTTTCATGTGAGAAAGCTGAGAAGAATGGTCAACATCCTGCACCACCATCACCTTAGAGAGTATATGAGAGAATATTAGTGGCCACTAGGGAGTAGATAATCGGTAGGTACCTTTTCTTGTAATTTTTTTTGGCATTTATGGCATTTAATAGGTGCAGGAGTAAGAATTTGGAGATCCTACCAATTTCCCAATTTGGAAAGTGGAAAGTTCACCCACAAAATTGGTAGAATCATCACAAGATCAATGATTTTACCAATCTTTCAGTAGGATTATGGGTCAAATCAAAGAGTTCACTAGGAAATCAATGAACTCACATTTTAAGACAAAAATCATCATTTCAAATGGAGAATTCATAAAGTTTAACAGGATTGCCATATCAATGGGTAAGAATGACCTATTAAATGGTAGGTTTATCGATGTTAGTGAGATCACCCTATAAATTAGAAGGAATGATCGATGAAATGATAATATCACCAAAATAATGATGATAGCCCTAGAGTAAAATATAATGGGGTACATTAGAGATTAATCTAGGCCCAAAATTAGAATAAGAGAGAGTGAGGCCCACATATGAGTAATTTAGGCCTCAAAATTAGAAGAATTATGTAAATAAAAGGAAAGATAATTGATTTGATTCCTTGTGTTTGATTTTTAGGATTAATTTAAATTCATTACATCACGAGAGTGCTGCTCTCAGGTGTTATAGTGACAGGGGATCATGATGAATGAGCTCATAGGCATCTTGGTGATAGTAGACGTATATCACCTAGCATGATTTATAGTGATTCAAATAGATAGGCCATATTTATCAACACTTGTAAAGAGATGGCACTCAAATACCTATACATTCCATCTACCAAATGGGAAAGACACAATGACATTAGAGGATGTGTACCATATATTATGGGTATTGATGCAAGGACCCAAGATCACTTAGATGTCGGCTAGATGATAGGATATGTTAGATGACATGATTAGAGTAGTTGACTTAGAAATTGTGGATGAATACATAGACACAGATACAATGGAGGATCTGGCATGGACATCAAAAGATGGATTAGGAGTAGGATAGGGGATAATTCTCTAAGAGGTGGTGGTTTTGATAGCTCTTGTTAATGACCTACAATCAGACAAGAATAGATGGTTATTCCTACTGGGTTTGATCAATATTATGCAGGAGATGTTTGATCATCTAACATGATTTACCTAAGGACTATTTATCTTAAACCATATTTATATAGACTTCCACATGATAGATAATTGGGGAGGGTGAAGCATAAGCCATAACATACTACTACAGGTATGGGTATGGAAGTACATAGCCATTGCATGACTAGTGGGGCCAAGATACCATAGAGGACTAGAAGATCCCTTGTCTTGGGAATGGAATCTGATAGGGCCATGTATGCCAAGATATTTGGTATATTTATCTTATTATTGATGAGCCATAGATGAGATGGAGGATGGGGACTTCATCTAGCAACCCTACATAGTGACCCAGTGGCTTTGGGTTGAGGACTTGTTTGTGATTGACTATATGATCATGCCATGTTATATCACAGTCAACATGATTATGTGGTGGAGAGGTATAGTCCAGATTGATTTTAGAGGCATTTTGGTATGTAATAGGATGTCCTAGAGGGTCTACACTAATTTTATCATGTGATCAAGGAATGGGGGCCACTAGTGCCCAAGGTTGAGGTAGTTATAGACTACGATAAGGTGCTCTATGTAATATGGGATTATGTTAGATGGGTTATAGATGAAGGGGTTACCAATGATTATAATACATGATAGATTGGGGTAAGACTGATCTAATTAATGAGGATATTACCTTAACATCTAGTCCTATGCCAGAGGTGTACCATGAAGAGGAGAGATCAAGGATAGTTCCCAACATAACAATAAGGTTAGGTGACAATACAACTAATAACCCCATATGCTATACCATTTAATGTAGTGCAACCTCAATAAAAATATAATTTGGGAAATGATATAGAGATGGTCAATTTGGGTGAGTAGGATTTGGATATGGGGGATGCCCCAAGTGTCAATGGGGCCACAAGATAGGTATAAGGGAGGTAGGACCCTCCAATATAAGTGTAGGTACAAGTTTAGGAGAGGCAAAGACCTTCAACATAGGGAGGTCTACAAAGGACCAAGATTTAAGAGATAGAATCTAGAGGGAGATTAATGCATACCTCTCAAATATTTTTCGATCATAGAGAATTGTGACTAGGTTGCAAACATAGTTGGTGATTACTCAAGGAAAGACCATGAGGTTGTAGGGTTTCATTACAACCAGAGATGTAGAGATTGCTACTCTAAGAGGATAGGTGGTATAGCTGATAGGGGTTTAGGCCTAATTATCCACATGAGACATGGATTTAATGATAGTAGTTGGGGAGTGATACTATGCTCAAGTGGATAGGGAGAGACTAGCATCATAAGTGGAAAGAATCATAGAGGAATGAGATGAGGCTCACCAAGCTACGATTGACACAAGTTTAGGTATAGATAAAGCCTTGGATGACATTATTGTGGCCAAAGATGATGCCTTGTGTATGAGGGATGATTTCCTTTGTGTAAAAGATGAGATAGCCTACTAGAGGCAGGCATTATTGGACATTGTCATTGATTAGGGGAGATATTTTTTAGCATTGTCTTTCAGTGTGGAGCTTTTATATTTAATGTTTTCATTTATGTCAAAGGTTATAATGAAGATGCATAGTTATTTCATTGATGTCAATATAATACAGTTGATATCAAATGTTCTTGTGTAAATTCTTGGTCAAGAAATATTTGAGGTATGTATGTGAATGAGTTCTATTACTAGCATATTGTGTGTTGTAGATGTGATAAAATAATATTACTTGTAGAATGTTATAATCATTGAGAAGCAACATGAGTAAGTACAAGTATATACAAAAAGTGTAAAACATCTTGTAATGCTTTATCTAGATCTTGTGAGATATTATTTGGAAGTGGTAAGATGAAATAAATGAGCTCTAAAGATGAAACAATGTGCTCTGAAGTTCTATGCAAGCAACACTGAAGATGCTTCGATTGTGCTCCAAAGATGAGAATACTCTAAAGAGAATGATCCAAATAATACCTAACATTATTCAAGCATGAGTGAGATTATCTGAGGTTTTAGGTAAGATATTGAGGACCTTATAGATACATAGAATGTTAGCTCCAAAGATTAGGGTACTCCAAACACAGCTTTGAAGATGCTATAGTCAAGCTCTAAAAATATATAAGTAGATTTGAAATGAAGCTCTAAAGAAGATATGAGTGAGTAGATGAACATTGATAGAAGTGAGTCAAGTTGATTCAAGTATGTGCATGAAGTTTGAGGTCTTGGTTTGCAAAGAAAAGGCTTGAAAGGTGTTTCAAGGTTTCATAAGTACATATAATGAAGAGATGGCTACCCAAGAATATTTTATCAGTGATCATTAGCACATGCATAAAATACATGAGATATTAAACTATTCATGGTAGATTAGGAAGGGTTTTATCTCAAAATTTCAAGTGTTGGTTTTTGAAAAAAGGAGCTAAGTTTTATGAACCATATAGAAAAGTGCTTGTCTTATGAAGATTTGTTGTAGTAGATAACATTAACCAAGTAAAAATTATTGAATGGATGAAGATCAAAGTATAAGACTTGTAGTTGATGTTCATGAAGTTTTATGGATAGGTTCTAGATATAAAGTGTGTGAAATCAGTGATCAATGTTGGTCATTTGCTAAATAGACCTAATGGTATAGACAATGAAGAGATTAGATAGAAAAGAGAAGATGTTTCATGATGAGTTTTCTAGAATGAGTGATGCATTGAAATGCATAGTGATTTTATTTAGATATTGAGTGATCTATCCATGCTTTGTAGAATCTTGGAAGTTAGTGTAAGTTGTTGAATCATTGAATCTAAAATGGTTTATTTGGTTGAGTTGAGTCTATAAATGAGAAGGTTAGAAGATTGGTCTATAAGATCAATAGTTCTCATGATCTAATTGATTAAGGTTTCCCTAAGAATGTCTTAGGATCTTATTCATGAATTGAAATCCCTTTAATATAATCAATCATATATCATATGTTCATGTTTCTTTGATTGTGTTTTGGAGTTAGTTGGTAGTTCTAAGTGAACATCTTACATAGGAGTGTTTGAGCCTATTTACCCTAAGTTGAAGCACTAGATGAATTTGGTGATGATCTTGAGGTCATGAGGTTTATTTATATAATTTTTTTCCTATAGTTATTTGGTAAAGTTATATGTATATCTCATTGTTCAAGGAAATTTTTTTGTATATGCATAAGCCTTTTATAAGTAGTGATTTGAATAAGGGTTCAAATGGTAGTTGGACCTAAAAGGTGTTATAGAACTAAATAAAATTGGCTAAGGGATATTAGAGTGGTGTGTGATGTGTTAGTGTCATGTGAAGTGTTTGGATAAGCTTCAAAGAGATAAAAGGGTAACATGTTGTTGAGAAGGCCTATTAGGTCTCCATAATCTTGAAAGAGGAGTAAGGGTTAATTGATGTATGGTCAACCTATTGTAGTGATTGATTCATGACTAAGGAATGTTATTTATAATATTATTTAACCTATTCATGGCCAACCTAAGTGCTTTGAATATGTAGTTGACCTAAGGGATATTAGAGTTTGCTAAAACCAAGTGGGTGCTTGATAAATTAGGGATTGGTGCTCTTAATTGAGTTGGTGTTTAGCTAAATAATGTCAATTTGGTACTTGATAGATTGGATTTGGTGCTCTAAGTTGAGTGGGTGCTCAATTGAATGTTGATATTTGTCTTATAGGGTTGTAGTCTATTTGCTTCATCAGTGGGTTTCAACCCCTAAAGAGTTTCCCATGTATATGTTGTGTTCATATGTTTCATGCTCTTATGTTTTGATGTTTATGATTTATGAGTTATACATGCATGTTAAGATGGTTCATACATAGTTAAGTGGAAAAAAATGAATTTTTTTGAAGATTGATTCACCCCCCTCTCAATCATATTATTCCAACAATTAGTATCAGAGCAGGTCCTTTGGAACAAGCTTGGAAACCTAAAGGAGATCCTAAGAAGCAAATACGACTAGTCAACAAGCTCAAGGACATTTCTCTACAAGTAAAGATTCATTGTTTAAAGGATCTAACTATGCCTTATGGAATGTTAGAATGAAGATATATCTAATGTTACAAAGACATGATATTTGGTAGTTAGTTATGGATGGCTATATTTCAACCCCAATTCCAACAAAAGATGCAGTAGGTAAGAAGGCTAGTGAAAATAACTCTAAGGCAATGAATGCCATTTTATGTGGCCTATTAGAGGTAGAGCTAGTAAAGTTAATGCATTATGATTCAACCAAATATATATGATACAAATTAAAAACCATATATGAAGGAGAAACCAAGGTGAATATGGCCAAATTATAGATCCATAGAAGATAGTTTGAAATCCTAAGGATGATTGAAGATGAATCCATTACATCATATCTATTAAGAGTTGATGAAGTTGTCTTAGAGGATTGGGAGAAGAATTGAAATAATCTACTATTGTTCAAAAGGTATTGAGATCACTAACTTCTAAGTTTGATTCTAAAGTATCTGTAGTAGAATAAATTCAAGATTTGTATAAGCTAGAGATGGATGGGCTTAATGAAATCTTAACTTCCTATGAGATGAGAATAAATGGAGGAAGACCTTTCAATAAGGAAGCTACTTTTAAAGTTGAAAATAAGTTAAAGGCCAAGAAAGAAAAAGATGAGGTATGTTTAGACATTGATGATGATGAGTTAATTTCTATGTTTGCTAGAAATCTAAGAACATGATCAGACAAGTGAAAAAGTATGTTGTCATTCAAATTTTTCAACTATGGAGAAATTGGGATGTTTGCAAACAAGTGTACTCATAAGCAGAAGATTGATTATGATGATATAGACAAGAAATCCTATAGGTATGAAAAGAGTAATCAGAGTTTCAAGAGGTATGAAGATAAGAAGTATTTCAAGAATAAGAACTTATACACCAAAGAAGAAAATTCATCTAATGTGGGTGATTCAAACACATCTGACAGTGAATATAATAGAAATGAATCTAAGAATGAAAATAATGAAACTCTATTCATAGGATTAGAATCATATAATGAGAGTTATTCATATATAAAAGATCCTATGATTGATGCAAAATCAAATAAATAAGAATATTATGACAATGAAGACGCTGAAGTGGACCTAGAAGTAGAACTCATGAATGCTCTAGAAGAACTATAAATTGTGAAAAAGAAGAACAATAAACTGAAGTCATTGGTTCAAGACTATGAGGGGAAGATTTTATTGTTTAAGTAAATGATGTGCAACACCTCTAAGGATACAAAGAGATCATCTAACAACTTGAAAACTAGAATGAGATTATGGAAGAAAGCCTAAAGATTAAAGAGGAAGATTGTAATAGATATAAAATTGAGACAGAATCTCTAAGAATTGAATTAGATCAAGTATCTATCAAGGTGAATAACTTTGTGAAGTTTTATAAGAGCATTGATTCTCTAGATGATATCCTAAGTAGCCAAAAGTCTGCAAGTAACAAGACAGGTCTTGGATTAAAAGGAGATCAAAAGAAGGCACCTTAAGTTGAGAAGAAGACTATTGAAGACAAGAAGGCCAAAAGACCTATCAGAAAACCTAATGCATAGTACTCTTGGAACTATGGAAAGAGAATAAATTGGTCATAAAGAGACCACAATCAACATCAATCACATGTTATGTATAGAATGGTCTATTAAAGCTATCATGATGTAGGACATATTATAATATTTTTTCATAATAGACTAATAAGGTAATTTAGTCAAGAAAAGAAGGTTCATAGTCATGCTATTCAAAAATGGATCAAGAAGACAAACCCCATAGATAAAATAAAGGTGAAGCAAAAGAATAAAGAAGAAGATTCTGTGAAAACTTAGAGTAAAGATAGTGGATGGTCAAGTCACATGTCTAGAGACAAGAGAAGTGTTGATTCTCATATGACTGATCAAAGTAACAAGAATAGAGAGGTATTTAAGAAGAATAATGGTGACAAGATAAGTCCTAATCAACCCATAAACTAAGGTGGGATGTTTTATATTGTAGAGTAGAAGTCAAAAGTAAAGGAGTGTCAATAACACTTATTGTCTGTATGTATTGACAGGATTGTGAAAGAAAAGAAGAAGGTTAAGAAGGTTGATAATGAGATCAAACCTAAAGATCCAATCAGGTAAAGAAGGTTTCTAAAGAATATTTAGCCTAATAAAGATATGGAGATTTGGGAATCTCCTGAGTTTATGTATTTTTAGTGCCCTATGAAAAAGGGGTGGATCCATTAATATTCATGGAGATATTATTCTATTAGTAGAACTATGAGAAGGTAGTTAAAAAATGTTCTAAAGATAGAATGGCTAACATTTGGCATATAAGAGGTAAGTTTTTGAGATCCATTTATTTAGGTTAGCATGATCTATGAAGATAAAGGAAGAGTCTCTATTTATGTAATTGGCATTGGTTTATATCAATTGGTATTTAGTATGGGATAGCCTAGTGTATGTGGTCAAAGAGTTTGGTATCTTCTTCAGCCATGCCAAAGAAAGGTATGTTGTCTTGAGTTTCTAATTATTTGAAGGAAGATATTCTTGGTCTAAGGAGGAGCTTGGTAGTTCCATGTTCTTTGTCAAGAGAGTGATTGATTTTGATATGTGTAAGGAGAGATTATTTTGAGATGATGTTTGGTGAGCATTTGATGAATCAACTAGGAGAGTGAAATAATTAAGAAGTTTCTAAAAACTATGTCATTGAAAGAGAGTATAAGCTCATGGGAAGAGAAAAGTATGTTTTCAAAAGTTGTAGATGATCCTTGATATCTACTACTAATACAAGCATGGTGGATGCTAGGTTTGAGGGGGATTTATTCAAGTAAGTTGAATAAGGATGATCTATGTTGAATTAGTCTTGTAATCTGAGTTCATTCTAAAAAAGATGATAAGTTATAAAAGACCTTTGTCATTAATGTCAAAGGGGGAGAAAGATCAAATAAGGGGAAATATTCTAAAAGTTCAAAATAGGATGAGAAGATGGGAGAAAGATCAAAAAATATTAGAAAAGGAGAAAGATCAAAAAGAGAGAAAGAAAAGTCAAGAAATAGGTCCAAGATATGATTGCCATCAAAAAGTGGTTGACAATGTTTTTTAAGTATATTTTCCATCAATGACAAAGGGGGAGATTATTAGACATTGTCATTGATTAAGGGAGAGATTGTTGAGCATTATCTTTGAGTGTGGATCTTTAATATTTAATGTTGTCATTGATGTTAAAGAATCTAATGAAGATGCATGGTTCTTTCATTGATTTCAATCTAATATAGTTGATATCAAAGGTTATTATACAAATGTTTTTTCAAGTAGAATTTGAGGTATGTACATGAGGGAGTTTTGCTGCCAATATAATGTGTGATGTAGCTATGATAAGAGAATATTATTTATAGAATGTTCTAATCATTGAGAATCAACATAAGTAAGTAAATGTATATACAAAAAGTGTAAATCATCTTGTAATGCTTTGTCTAGATCCTATGAGATGATATTTGTAGGTGGAAAGATGAAATAATTAAGCTCCAAAGATGAAATAGTGTGATATGATGTTCTATGCAAGCAACGCTAAAGATGCTCTAATTATGATACAAAGATGAGAATTCTCTAAAGAGAATGCTATGAATAATACCTAACAATATTTGAGCATAGTTCAATTATCTAAGGATTCAACATAAGATGTTGAGGACCTTACAAATAAGTAGAAGGTTAACTTTGAATATTTGGAGAGTAAAGACCTATGCATGTAGCTCTAAAGATGCTGTAGTTGAGATTCAAAGATCTGTAAGTAACATCAAAGAAGTTCTATTGAATCTCTAAAGAAGAGATGATTGAACAAATGAACATTAAAATAAGTGAGTCAAGTTGTTTCAAGTATGTGCATGAAGTTTTAGGTCTTGGTTTGAAAATAAAAGGATTGAAAGGTGTTTCAAGGTTTCATAAGTGCATAGAATGAAGAGATGCCTACTTGAAAAGATTTTATCAGTACTCTTGAAAGGTGTTTCAAGGTTTCATAAGTACACAAAAAGAAGAGATAACTACCTGAGAATATTTTATCAGTGCTCATTAGCATGTGAAGTAGCTACATGAGATCCTAAGTTATTTATGGTAAATGAGGAAGGGTTATAGATCAAAGTTTCAAGCATTGGTTTCTGAAAAGAGGATCTAAGTTTTATGAACACTCATTAAAATTGGAAGTTAGTCTAAACCCTCATAAAACCTTGATTGTGACCTGATGTTGAAGATATTATTTAAATAACTCAAAATGGTTTGATATGATTAGACAAGTGATTGAAGGTTGAATTCAATTCTCCCAGGCATCTCCAAGTGTGATTGTTTACTCAAGTCCGTGAGAAGACCATATAAAAATGTTCTTGTATTTCAAAGATTTGCTTTAACGAACATCAATCAATGAGTTAAAGTCACTGAATGGATGAAGATCAAAGTATGAGACTTGTAGATGTTGTTCATGAAGGTTTCTAGATAGGTTCTAGATCTTAGGTGTGTGAAGTTAGTGATCAATGTTGGCTAGTTGCTAAACAAACGTAATGGTACAAGTAGTGAAGATATGAACCAAAAAAGAGAAAATGTTTCATGATGAGTTTTCATGAAAGAGTGATGCATTAAAATGCATAGTTATGTTGTTTAGATCTTGAATGGTCTATCCATGATTTGTAAAAGATTTGAAGTCAGTGTAAGTGGTTGAATCATTGAAGCCAAAATGGTTTATCTAGTTGAGTTGAGTCTATAAGTGAGAAGGTTAGAATATTGGTATGTAAGATCAATAGTTCTCATTAGATTTCATGATCTAATTAATTGAGATTTCCCTAAGGATTTTGTATGATCTTGTTCATGAATTGAAATCCCTTGAATATAATCAATCATTTATTATATGTTCATGTTTCTTTGATTGTGTTTTGGAGTCAGTTGGCAGTTCTGAGTGAACATATTATAGAGGAGTGTTTGAGCCTATTTACCTTGAGTTGAAGCACCAAATGAAGTTGATGATGACCCTAAGGTCATGAGGTATCTAGATATATAGTTTTTTTCCATAGTTTTTTGGAAAAATTGGATGTATATCTTATATATTTAAGGAAAAATTTATGTATATGCACAAACCTTTTATAATCAATGATTCGAAGAAGGGTTAAAGTGGTAGTTGGACCTAAAAGGTGTTATGGACCTAAATAAAATTGGATAAGGGCTATTGGGGTAGCATGTGATGTGTTCCTACCATGTGAAGTGTTTGGATAAACTTTGAAGAAATAAAAGGGTAACGTGTTGTTGAGAAGACCTATTAGGTATCCATAAGCATAAAATAAGAGTAAGGGATAATTGATGTATGGCCTACCTATTATAGTGATTGATTCATGACTAAGGAAAGTTATTTACAATATGACTTAACCTATTCATGTCCTACTTAAGTGATTTGAATATTTAGCCAACCTATAAGGATATGATAAAATGACTTGTATAAAAACAAGGCAGTTAGGCCTATTTTTAAATCATAAGGAGGTCATGAAGACTAGTAAATATATCATGTATATCTAACAAATGATCTATAATAAATAAACAAGGTTAGAAGACCTAATCAAGCCATGAAAAGGGTTAGTTGAGTGAAGAGCTGAAAGACTAAATCATCATCTGTTATAAAATCAATAAGGATTTATGAATGTGATTAAATTAGGTGGTTGAGTTGGTGCTAAGTCATCTAGGGGGTTCTATCCTCCTCGTAAGTTGGATCTTTCTAAAGCCAAGTGGGAGCTTGGTAAATTAGGGGTTAGTGTTCCTTGCTGAGTTGGTGCTCAACTAAAGACTATCAATTTAGTGTTTGACAAATTGGGGCTGGTGTTCCAAGTTGAGTGGCTACTCAACTGAATGTTGATAATTATTTTATAGGACTGTAGTCTATTTGATTCATCAGTGGGTTTTATTCCCCAAGAGGGTTTCCCACGTATATGTTGTGTTTATATGTTTCATGCTCTTATGTTTTGTTGTTTATGATTGATGAGTTATACATGCATGTTAATATGGTTCATACATAGTTAAGTGGAATTGCATGAAATTTTTTGAAGACTAACTCACTCCCTCTTAATCATATTATTTTCTACAAGCAAATGAGGTAGTAGTTCATATGGAGAGGAGGGTGGAATCCTATAAGGAGTACATGAGATCAAAATGGACTATTTAGACCTCCATGTCTAGACATGAGACTAAGTTAAAGTAGTCAATAACACAACTAATAGTATAATAGGTAGTCATGGGGCCTCCACCACCACATCTACCATTAGTGCCAGTGTCAAAGATGGGTAAGATCTTCTAATAGGGTCCCCCTAGGGATGACCATGATCAGAGCTAATTTTGTAGCTCTTCTTTTTATTTTGTGAGATGTATAGTTATTATCACAATGTATAAAAATTGATTTTCAGAGATATATGACATACATTTTTAGGATTGTTTCTACATGCACATGGACTCTTGATATTATTTTATTGTCACATGATGTTTACATTTATATTTCTCTTTGTAATGATGCATATGTATATGTTAGTTTTAGGAGATACACATCCTTACTTATAATATGGATGTTGATGTATTTGTATTGCTCTACTTCATATATGACTAGATGCTAGAGGATAATTTAAGAGATACACATCCTAAAATAATCATAGAAATAGTCAATTAGACTCACAGTGTATGCCAAGAGATGCATGTCTTGCATAAAGTCTTGTGTGTTTTCAAAGTTAGCCTAGGATAGATATTGTGTTTAGGTATTAGATATGGTGTGTTCAAAAATGATCTTTGACACCACATTGACTTTTGGATTTGGAGCACTTGGTGTTTACTATATCAACTTGAAATTATGTATCATAAGTATGAGTAACTTATAATATCATTATATTTCTATTTGCACTTGACCGATTCAAATGTGAATATTTATAGCTAAGGATAATGGTAAACATTACCAATACCAGAGTTACAACTATCTACATTTAAATAAAACAAAAAGAAAACAAAGAGAAAAATAACAAATACAAAAATGCAACCTAACTTAAAATTAATATTCAAGTAGGAACAATAAAATAAAGTAAGAACAAATGTTTAAACAACCTAAAATAAACATATGAATAATCAATATCCACATGTATTACCAATGTGTGATTGAAAAACAAAAAAACAAATAATAAGTTAAATACAAATGTAAATAAGTTAAGCCCAAGTTAAGGCAGACTCAAAATGTTTATGAGATGTATTTAAACACAACAAAAAATTATATAATAAACAAGATAAAATATTAAAACAAAAGATAAAAAGAAAGGCACAATAAAACACCAATAAAAAAAATAACAAAATAATAATAAAAATGAAACAATAACAAAATAACAATAAATAAAATAAAAACTCAAAATAATAATAATGAAAACACAATAAAACACCAAAAAACAAAATAAAGACACAACACAATGCAAATATACACTAATGAATGAACAACAAAACATTAATAAAAATAAATGGAGATATAACAAAGCACAATAATAAAAATCAAATAAACACATAAATAATAGTTAATTACAATGTTAGTGCAAAAAGAGTAGCCCCTATGACAGGGTAGCCCCTAAGCTAAAAAATAATGATACAGGTAAAATGAGACAAAAAAATGGAGACAAAGTTACCACTAGGTGATAGGGAAACAATAAAACAAAACAAAATGGGGGGGAATAGAAGAAAAGGAAGGGGTGGCCAAGCTAAATCTAAATTCACACAATAAGTGGATGTTGCCTATATAGTTTCATGGACGTAAGATCCAACATGAAATTCTAGCCAAATGTAGCTCTCCCAGGAGATGGGATAGAAGAAAATGATTATAAGAAAACATGAGTGTATTATAGAGGAATAAGGAAATGGGATTTCAAAATGGTGAGTACGTGAGAATAAGAGGGTATGGTTTTATGTTAAAACCACACTAAAAGTTAAAAAATGAGTAGGTTCAAAGCAACTAAATTGGGAAATCTGAGGGCCTACTGTATCTAAGGTTGAGAAAGAGAAAAGGATCACAAAATAGGGAGAGTATAATAAAATCCAAGGTTGCAATAATTGAGTGTGTTTAAATTAAATATACACACAAGGTTCTTCAAAAATAGTGAGACCATGGGAAAAGGTTACCCACAAAATGGTGGGAGCATAAAGTGATTCCAAGTGGGCATTAGTGTAGCTTAGTCAAATACATAATACACATAATATAAACTCTCAAAATGGCAAGAGAATAAAGCTTAATGATGATAAGTATGGGGAAAATAAATGACAAGTGGTGACTCATGAAATAGCTAAGGTATCCAGGATCCTTAAGGAAATGAAGTGGTTAAAAAAAGAAAGAAAGTGTGAATATGGTGAGCTAACCCGAGATACCCCATGCATCTAAGTACTACCTATATAGTCCATGTAGACCTCAGGGCAATGTAGTTCTCCTAGAAATGGAAGGAAAAACACTAAAGGTTCTCTATAAAGAAACTAAACAAACAAGATAAGCCCACCCAAATAATTTTATTACTATAAATCTCTCATGGAACTCCTAAGCTAATTTTCATGATTTGTGTTTTTTAGGGTTTTTCAAGAACTTTTACAAATTTTTAGGGGTTTTCTAAATGTCTTAAATCGATTAAGGATTATGAGAGACTAATTGGTCCAAATCAAAAAATGGTGAGTGTGGTTCAAGTTTCTCATAAAACAATGAGAGTGCTCAGGATCAGAATAAATAAAGGTTTAAGGTAATGTTTTTGTTCTTTTATTGTATTAGTTTCGAAATTTTTTATGTTTTTGGAATAAGAAACAAAAAAAAGTATTAACAAAAGGCATAGGGAACTAAATAACTAAAGAGATGCACTTCCATAGGTAAGAGTTTAAATAATAGCTAAACTGACTATAATGGGGATTATGATTATAAACAATGACATATAAAACCACTTAGCTAGGGAGTTGTACATACACAAATAAGTAACAATTAAATTGGTTGAAATGGTTCTTGTGATCCTATCAAGATAATATTGCCTACGAAATAACAAAATAATAATAAATTAGTATGCAACATTAAATAAATATGATGAATCATTCAACAAACAAAAACCATGTGCTAACATATCCTTATACACTTGTCTATAAAAAAAATCTTTGAAATATTATTCAAGCTAAAATGCTTTATAGAATAGGCATTGAGTGTGTTCAGAATGCCTAAGAATCATACTCAAGATCATAATTGGTTATGGGATACAATGGTCTAGAGTGGAAGGAAAATGAGTTCAGTGGGATATAAGTGATCTAAGTGATAATGGTCTAGGGCTACAATGGCTCAAGAGTAATAAAAGAAATATTGTTCAAGGTATAATGGTCCCATCAAATGTGCCAAAATGTAGAGTAAGATTATGAGATGCGTTAGTTCATGTGTTAGTCAAGAAAAACTCTAAAAATAAGCATATATAGACTAAAACATAAAGTGTGCTCCCTCAAGGGTTGTTGCTAAGGAATTCTAAGAGCTATTTAAGAAAAGAATATCATCAAACCTTATAAATAGCATCCCTCCTTCTAAGAATAGACAAAAATAATGTTTATCCCTAAATTTAGTGTTCCAAATCCACGTTAATGAAGAGTAGCATGTTCTTCCATCATTTCTTAGTGTACCAATGGCTTAAACTCACAAGATTTGTCTATTTTGTGAAAATAGTTGAAGCTTTTCTATTGTAATTTCTGAATATTAAGTTTGTATAACTGAATCTTAAAAATGGTGGTCTTGGATCACTTATTTATAGCTCTCAGAAAATGTTCTGAATCATCCATAACCATCCATCTTGAGATCAAGATGTGTGGTCATAATCTGATTCAATTTTGGATTGACTATCCATATATATACCCATTAATATTTGGAATAATGGGGTATTGATAAGGTATGGGAGGTCTTAATTTTGATATTTATCCCATTAATGGTTTATGGATGCTACCCCATTAATGATGTCATGGGATGATGTAGAATTGAACAATGAATTTACAATAAATAGATATTCAACAAATTTCATGAAATTTTCTATTAGGTTCTTGATTTGGTTAAATTTTATTAAGTGAATTTGACTAATTTTATATAATTCTTTAGAAATCTATTGTACATTTAATTAACCTGGTCAAAAATGTCATTTTACTAAGTCATAATTTGATTAGAGTATGATCAAAAGGTGTTAGTTGACTATAGTAAAATACCCCAGTTAGGGTATTATGGATGTGAAATAACACATGTACGTGATGTGTGCTATTGAATTAAAAGAATTTAATGGTCTAAGATTTCATTTTTTGTGGTCATAATTTGGCTCAAAGTGATTTAAGAAAATATAATAATGACATAAAATGAATTACCCCATTCAGGGATACATTAGCCTAAATCAGCACCTATATGTAACAAGTTTGAATGATTTAGTGTATTTTAGTGATTTCGTCCTATATTATGCATTGCTATAGGATATTGCTTATATTGACAATTGTAACATAATAGTGATAGGAATTATATGTCTACAAATTTTACAATCTTAGATCTATCATTTGGGTAAAACTCATGCACAATATGTATGGGATGCTGACTTGGGGGCAAAATATGATGGGACCTATTATTGTATTTAATAATGGATCTATGATATATTCCTTATGTATTGACCATCTATATTTCCTCATGTGGTTGATGATAGGTTACCTTAGGTTGTTAGATGGAGGTAGGATCATGTAGTGCATGTCATTGCCCATGTCCCAGATTTATAGACTATTAAATGAGGGAAGATAGTATGGTAGCCTTACACTAACATTGTTTCCATATGGCCATCTTAGGTGACTATTGTTCCCATTTTGGTGCATGTTCAGATCATGGACCATTATACTTCATGGGTGGAGTTGCATCTAATAGCTCATGTACCTAAGTAGCTAGGCCTACCACATACAGTTGGTCCCTCTAGTATTGATTGCATATTAGGCATATCATGCTAGAGTGTTGATAGGGATAGGAGGCATAGGGTTATCGATTGAGATACCTATGATTAGGCTTTAGTGGGTGAGACCATGGATAGGGTAGGCATAGTAACAAGAGGTGGTGAGGCCTAATTTTGAGAATGTTATGTATGTGGATGTTATAGGTGAGTATGTGGGATTAGAGACATAATAGGGGTGACAATGATTGCCTCAATCTCATTGGATATGGAGGCACAATTGGTGAGAGGGGACACAAGAATGGATAGTCACACATGATGATCTTAACATAGCTATAGGACATAACTAGTCATTAGAGAATCCATTAAGGAGGGGATTGTAATGGGCTTGGGTGGTGACTCAGTTTTTCAATTGCGTGGAGGTAGTTGATAGAGGAGGTGCTTAATGAGCAAGTAGATAGGGAGATTATGGTTGGTGATGCCAACACTGGTGAGAAATTCTTTGATTTGTTATTTTTTACCATAGATTACTAGTTACATTACCATTTATGTATTTAGTGATAGATAAATGGTTTCACACACACACACACACACACACACACACACACACACACACACACACACACACACACACACACACACACACACACACACACACACACACACACACACACACACACACACACACACACACACAAGATCTAATGTATATTTATTTTTTGATTTATAGGTACTATAATAGAGGAGATTATATGGGGAGCCATGATTGTGGCCACACACCATGATATTTTTGATGGGTTATTATTGTATTATGAGCCATCCACATTGCTAGACCTTGTGGTACCATCTACCCCAACTTATGGTAACTAGTTTAGACTTGTGGGGGTTATTTATTGACAACTATAGGAATAAGGAGATGATTCACATCCACCTTTAGGGGTAGGAGATGGATAAGCTCTATCCTGGTAAGCATTGGCATAAGAACGAGCTACTCATATGAAGACCAATATAGTGCTTGGAGATGTACATGCCTAGGTGGTAAATCTATAGGGATAGCTCAATAGATTGAGATACCATACTGCCTCATTACATCATAACATTTATAGGGGTTAGTCGTAGGCATCCATGGGTAGTTTGGCTTGGCCACAGGGTAGACATGATGTAGCACAACCTTAGAGCTATAGCTATTATATTTTATACTTGTATTGTATAAAATTCATGGTATATATATTAATATGGACATTTATTGGTCTATGATTTGTATTTGTCTATGGATAGATGTATGGATATATTTCCTTTCTAGCACATGTATTTTACTTTTGTTTTATATGCTATGGTAAACATGTGATGTATGTTTTCTTTTCTAGTATTATGTGATACACATGTATGGTTAGATATAAAAGGCAAAATGTTTTATAAAAATATAAATAATCATAAAATTTATTACACATTATATCACAATGGGAAAAGTGTAAAAACAAAAGATGAATAAATATAAGTGTGATTGTAATTTTGAGCATTTAAATTAAACTACCTAAATATGTAAATTCAAACCCAAAATGCATAATACACTCAATAGGAGAGATTATGGAAGCAAACCAAAATAAATGAATAATATATTACCAATTCTTTGCTTTAAACTAGCCTCCCTCCAAGATCTTCACATGGATTGTTGATTACAATTAGACTCAAAATTTTGACATGGTGATGGATTGACTCATTAATTTTTTATTATGGATTGGTTGATTGACACAAATTAATAGAGGTATTATGGATTTAATAGTTGATTCTTAGTTTTAGATTGTATAAATAAGCCAAGGAGGAAATATATATGTCTCATATTTGAAGTTGAGCCATGAGGATCAAGGGTGGAGGAATTTCCAAGGAATTAAAAAATCCTTGGAAGCCTCTAGAGTAGAGGATTCTAGAGAGAAGAGACCAAGCTAGAGGAGGTTATAGAATTTGAGAATTCTATAATCTCCTTAGGGATTAATTATGATTAATAAGGGATTAGGTGGATGATTATGGACTAGGGGTGTAGGAAAGCCTAGGAATAGGATAGTATAGGTGGGTAGGTGTATCATGAAAATTTAAAATTCCCAAATAATAGATAAGAGAGATTAAGATGGGATAAGACATGACTTATGAGTATTAATTGATTAGTGAAGTAGGCATAAGGTTAGTGAATGAATAAATGATGATGGGGGATATTAGACAAATGTCTAGGATTAAGATAAATGGGATAAATTAGTGAGATTAATTAGAATAATTAAGGAAAACAAAATTTAGTGTATACATTTTTCCATTGTTTGAAAGGGAATTGAGAGTGGATGATGTGGAAGGAGTAATGGTCTTTCAAAAAAAAACTATGTCATAGATGAATATTAGTAGATGATGTTATTGGATATGATGCCCCCTCAATGGGACATGCAAGGAAGAATGAGATAGATGGCCACTCCAAAGAGGAAATGAGGGGTGGGATATGATGAATAAACAAGGGGATGGGATATGAGAGTGAGATAGATAATGAAGAAAATGAACTTGACCTAAATAATGAGATATAAAGTGATGATGCCCCTGGCAAAGACATACATAGGGAGTGGAAATGATAGTGTCATGATTACTGACTCATCCAAAGGGGGGATAAACTATAACATAATAATGACAGGATAAAAGGATGCAAGCTATAGATGTATCTTGAGTAAGGATGCATGTAAGGGAGAGATCTTGGTTAGGATATGAAAAGGATTTGATAGGATGAATGATGAGTGTAACTAAATGCTGAAGTCAAGTGATATGATGAAGGGGATAATAATTGTTATGATCAAGTGACTAAATGATGAAGAAGATGGAAAAATGGTGGTCAATTTATCCTTAGGAATTAAAAAGTGGCCAAGTGTTGTCTACATAGTCTGAAAAGAACTTAGGTGGATGTAGTAATGACTAGAGGATAAATGAGAATGATTTATTATAAGGTGATGATGATGATGATGATGATGATGATGATGATGATGATGATGATGATGATGATGATGATGATGATGATTAGACTTGTTAGTGATTAGATATATGATGGACTAGGATAAATGATGAGAGGTTAGATTGTTGATGATTTTTGGATTAATGGATATATATGATTAGAGAAATGATGAGGGTGTAGATGATCAAGCCATCACAACTATCATAAGGATCATCATAGTGTAAGCAATCCGTTATAGCACTTGGTAGGATGCCCCATGATAAAATTAAAACCAAGAGGATGTTATGATGAATTACATGGGTAAATAGTGAACTATGCATCATCAAGGGAACTTATAAGCATTATTGTAGATTTTGTGACCTCATATCATCCTTGTTCATTTCCTAATAGACAAAAAGAGACATGATGTAACACAGACTCAAAGTACAAAGACAATCAAATATTTGATGATAAAAGACATGAAAAAAATCCAAACATAACAAACAAATAAAACACACAAGTATCTACATGTAAAGTCACAATGTCTTATCTAATGATGGGATGAGTGATTGGGTGATGGGTTGGACTAGGACGATCATGATGTGTTGCAGACTTAGGATATACTTGGATTTAGAATAGAATAATGATGATAATTAGGATTAGGAATTAGGTAAGGATATGGATGTGGTTATGGATTTTGAACTAGGTGAGGGACTTAGATGAGGATTTGGATATGGGGACATGGGATTTAGAGATTTATATGAGAGACATAATACTGATTAGGTGAAAGTGAGACTAGGTCAATACTAACTTGATATAGACTAGATTTTCCACTTGTTTATAATAGGAGGATTTATGACATGATTGTGAAAGATGAAAGGCATGAAGATATATGTGACTAGGGGAAAAGGCATAAGACAAGATACCATGGACTATTTTTGGCTTATTCAAAATTTATGATTTTTAGGGTTTTTAGAATATTTCAATTTTTAGGGATTTTTGAAATATGTATATACATTATACAAATGGGGTTAATATAAAAGGGAATACCAAGCCTAAAAAATAGGATAAGGATGGATGGATTAAATAATAGATGAGATGACAAAAAGATGAGGATGATGGTGAAAAGTGGTGGATGACATCATTGTGTAGGAACCAAATATCTATTGGCCTGAGTGTTCATTAGAGGATATGTGAAGATGATTCTATAATATTTTTCAAGACATCTTAATCTCACTTACAAAGGTTAAGATGTGAAGGAATGATTAACATAATGAGATGCAAGATATGATGGTGGATGATGGGTAGGAACAATGGATAGAGAGATATAACATGGATAGATTTACCCCCAAATTTTGAGGTAAAATGTGGAAAAAAAATTATTTTACCATGGCATTGGAAAATATTTTTCATCATGGTACTTTCTCAAGGTGCTAGAATATTGGTTTTCACCATTGGATGAATGATTATTTTATTTTATTTTATTTTATTTTGTGATTTTTGATTTTTTTTTTGACTTTTTTGATGGCATCTCAATTTATTAGAGGTGGATGATATAAAAGATGCATATATTTTTCATGATATTCAACCAACACCTATTCTAGAGACATGTGATGATAGATCATGTTGTTAATATTGGATGTATTGAGGTTCATGTGACCTTTGGTGATTATTGATTGAGACCCCTCCATACATCTAAACTAGGTGTCTTTTTAACCCCTATGAGTGATAATATTGCCCAAGGATTTGAGATATGGTATGGATGGGAGTATGTTGTGACTATGATGATGGGATGTAAGATGTGAATGGGGGATATTATCATGATGGAATGGGATGGGGAGAAAAAATTGGGCTCAACATTTACATACACCATTAGATATGGTGGAGGGGATTCTTTAGATTAGTACCATGAGATTAAGGGATTCAAGACATTTTGATTTTAAATATTTTTTATCCAAGCACTAAGAGGATGGTAGAACATATGGTTATTAATTTAAACATTATTTTGATATTCTAATTTTTTATTTTGATTTTGAATTTGGTTGCCGCCTGATGCCTGAATGTGGGCTTCACTAGAGGGAAGTAAATTTTGACTAGATAAATGATTTTGATTTAGAGGGACTCCTTAAACTTCCAAGATATATGTATTAGGGGATGATTATTTGTGACTTGTCCAATTATAAGACTCATATTGAATTTGATTAATTATATTTGGATTGAGTGGGCTTGATTATTTGATGAGATTAATTGATTATGGGACTGGATCCTTGTATATTCGACACACGATATTGCATGCAGAGGGGAATCCAATGATGCATATTATTGTTCATCCTATTCATGGAGTGGAATGTAGGGATTATGGAGGATAGGTGGATTATTAATGATGTTTGGTGCATTAATGGGATAATTGGTAGTATAGTCTTCATAAAGGTCATTAGGAGCCCTAGCCACAATGTTAGAGAAATTGTCCTCAATAATCTCAAAAGGATCACTAAGACTCTTGAGGGAATTATCATTTAAAGTTAATTTGTATCTAAATTTATGATATTTTATTGATAGATAATCCAAGGATTATGGTTTAATTTCATCATTTTAAGATGGATCAAGAGCCATGCCTTCTGAATAGTCAATAATAGAGACATCGTTGAAGAGATAGGTGCTGATATGACCTTCATAATCTACAAGGGATGATGATTTTGATGTGGTTTTTGATTTAGATATTATTGTTGACAATGATCCTAACCATTCTTATGTAGACTCTGACAAAGATGTTGATAAGGTGATGTAATCCATAGATGATTCTATGGTAGGAACCATATGATTGTCTATAAGTACCTCTTTCATCTTTGGTTTGTTAATGGATGATTTAGGATTAATTAATTTATGAATATGGGGGATGTGGTGTGAAAGGGTCATAGGGATGGATTAATCAGGGATGTGCATATGATGAATAGGACTAAATTCATTGAATTGGTTAGGGAGGGGAGAAGTTTTATTATATTTTGGAAGCAATTCCTGGAATACCCCTTTTTACACAATCTTAGGCATAGATACATTGGATTCACCCAATTTTAATGTTTCCATTATCAATTAACTTTTAGATATAATATATAAATGGTTAACACCTATTTATAGAATTCCCAAGGAATTTATGGTATATACAAAATCATTTATCTTCATACCATGAGGGAACAAGTTTAGAAAAATCTAGATGTCTTGATTTTGGGTGGATAATTATTCCTATAGACCTTAATTTACAAAATAAAGTTTTCATGGATATTGGGAGTAGGGTATATTAAATTTCTATGGTGTTGGATTTATGATTGGAAGAATTTGATGGTGATGTTATGACATAAGGAGGTGGTGAGATGTGAGATTATTTAGGAGATAAACAAGAACTAGACAAGGGTGATAGGATATGCTTCCTATTGCTAGTAGGATGGGAGATTTTTGAAGGACTATGACTGGTAGATGGAGGGTTTGACTATGGATAGGTATGAACTAGGGGTAAGGTGAGTTAGATGGGATTGATACCTTCAAGAATTTGTTCACCCATCTCAAGGAGCCACAAGAGGATTTAGTTCTTATTTGTAGTAATATACTTATTAAGAAAGGAAATTTTTGGACTGGGAAGGTCATGACTAATGCTAGGACTAGTGGATGGTGGAATATAATGGGATTGGTATGGGGGTTGATGAGACAATTCCTTGGTAGGTGAACTTATTTTTAGGGTTATAAAATCATTGGGAAGGTGGTCACCCATCTCAAATAGTTATAAAAGGATCTCATCTCTATTGGCAAAGATGTACTCATTAAATAGGGTGACTTTATCACTTGTATATTAAGGGATGTGAGGACTATGGTTATGAGGAATGGACTATGGGGTTGACCTTGGTGATATAGCATATGAGAATTTTTGATGAGGGAGGATATGAGACATTGTTTTAGGTTTGATGGGATCAAGGTCTAAAGGTAGGTGGGTACCTATTTCTAGAGCTCACAAAAGGATCTTATCCTTGTTGGAAAATAAGTTTTAGTCCACAAGAACAGGGTCTAAATCCATGTGTGTGGATGATAAATAGGTGATTGATGATAAATGAGGATAATATAAATGTAGATTAAGGCTTGGATAGATATGGTATTTGAATAAAGTAAGTCTAGTATGATAGGTGATGATGAGGATGGGATAGACTAAATGTATTAGGATAGACTAAGATCAAGTTTTAGACTGATAATACGAAAGGTGATAATGATATATTGACAATGACTAGTTTTTAATCTAGTAAAAGGATTGGGGATGTGACTAATGCTTGGATTCAAACTAGAAAGATGAAAATTATATGGGTGTTAGTTATAAATAGGCAAAATAATTGGATTAGAGATGACTGGATTGATTGATGATTAAATGCTAGATTAAAACTAAAAAAGTGATAGGTTGTTAACAAGGTATTTATCAAGTATGAAATTTGACAAAGTAATAGGGGAATAGAGTGATAGGATGATATGTAAGGACTAGCTCAGGTTTTAAACTAATTTTCTTAAGGTGAAATGGACATAAGGTTATGTGATGAAGGGTAAATGGGATTAAGGGTGGTGATGCAATAAATATTAGGAATAATATTAATGATGTGGGTATGGTTTGGACAAGTGTGTGACCTAAAATCCAACTATATGTGTTGTGGGATAAAAATTCAAGACCAAGTAGGATGGGATTTGTTTGTTGTATAAAAGTTCATTGGTTTAGCTTTTGTGTTTAGTCATGTACTTAGTAGTCAAGCCAAGTTAGTTCTATGTTTGGTATAGCAAGGCATGAACATAATGGGCTTTGGTGCACAAAATTTAACACATTATTAGGGTAATATCAATTTCACACAAGGCACAAGCCTTGTGCTCTCACTCAAATCAAAATAGTGAAGGGACTGGACCCACATTGGGCTAGTTGAAACATGGTGCAAATTTGGGTTTAAAGGGGCTTAGTCATGGGTAAGATGGGTTCAAGTGGCATGCTAGCACTAAGATATTCAAAGGAAGTTCATTAGGTGCAAGCCTTCTCAAGGACACAAGTCCTAAGGTATAAGTTTATAAATGGCTAATCTAAGCTCTCAATGGTGTAAACTATGGGAATAACTAGTATAGGGTCATTTGGTTGCTTAGTCAAGTCATGGGGATGGCTTGGGTTCAAGTGCTCCTTCTTAGGGTATCACTCCAAGTGCAAGTCTTAGAGCCTCAACACATTCATGTTCTAACACTTAGCATATTTATAGGTAGCCTAAAGTTTTTATATGAAACCAAGATGTCATTAATGACCAATAATAAAAAAATTATATCATAATACATTCAAGTTTAGAAACTATCTCATTGCTCAAATGGACTAAGTTATAATCATAACATTGTGAAGACTATAATGCAATCATCAACATTCTAGTACTTAACCAAATTATTCATTAAATTCATAGTTCAATAGACATAGTTCAAAATATAAAAGTAGAGCATATGCTAATTCTTAACACTACTCATGCCCAACAACTCACAAGTGAGCTTGGGATATACATTCTAAAAAACTTAACCTATTTCATACATAATATAGATACTTAATGGTGGCTCTCTATTTCAGAAAAGCTTCACTATGTTAATCACCTCCCTCTTTTCTTCAAATTCAAACATTCTTTTATGGCGATTGGGCATCTCCTTGTTAGGTCAGATGGGCACATGACAAGTGATGATCTATCATTGGGGGTTGTTAGTCCACCAACTCCACTACGCTACCCAAGTTAGAAGAGTGCATACCATAGGTTGAGCTATCATTGGGGGTCACTATCCCAATTGCTCCACTCTTTTGACACCCTTGCTTCCTAAGCTACCATGTATAAGTTCTTGTAGGGATGTCCTTTGAAGGGAAATGCCATGATACCTCCTGCTAGCTAGCATGGGATCCTTAGGGATTCCTCTAACTAGTAAAAAAGTACAAAAAGGGAGAAACCACTACACAAGATTACCTCATGATGATTTGTGTTGAGTTAGCATGGTCCATGTAGTTGGCACAAAAGGGGGCCCAACATTACCCCATACAAAATTACTAGTCTACCCTAAACTAGTCTTTTAACACCTTTGGTGTACAAAACTTGCAACCTTCTTAAAATATACCTTAAAGTTATCAAAACCCTATATAACACCCTTTATTTATTTTATGGTGCCATATGATTCAGTCAAGGTAGCCTCGAGGGTGAGCACATTCATGATTTCTAGTTCTTTCTTGAAGGCCTCAAGCCTTTCTCTAGCTCACATTACTCTACCATCTAAGATCTCCCCTTACTCAATGGCCTTACTTTAGAAGGTAAGAGCACCTCAAGGCCTTGCTCTTGGGTCTTCAACTGGGTACTTAGGGAGTTGACCTTTTCCATCACTTGTATGTCCTTGGGTCTACTCATTGTGAAGGAGTGTTGAAACAAAGTGTCTTTCTCCTCCTTTTCCTTTTTCAAGTATGCATCGATGAACAAAGCTTGGGTGGTGAAGTTAAAAAATATAGAATCTACTTCATCTACACTCTCTTAAAGTTTGGTGAAGAGGTCTTCAATGAAATCTAGCTTCTTGTTCAATTCCCCTCTTAAGGCCTCACAAGGATCTTTTTGCTCTTCAAGCATTGGCCTTATCCTAGGGAGCATCTTCTCCACAAGTGCATAAACTTGGTCAACTTCATTAATCTTCAAGGTATCCACACCATCTAATAGGGATGGCTCCACCTCTTCTACATGCTCAAATATCTATTTAATCTTGATTTTTGTTGCTTCAAGATCCTTATCAATTTATTTCACTATCTTCTTCTAGTTATTTGTGCAAACATCATTGATGATGTTCTTATACACTTATGATGAGGCCATCTTGATTAGGGCATTATAAAATTACATGGGGTTCATGTCTTGAGGATTGAGGAGATGGTAGTTATGCCATTACTTTGACTTTTTGGCACTCCAAATTTCTTTTGTCAGAACCTCAAACTTGAGCTAGTCTATGTAGCAATCTAGTGCCCAAGAAACTTGATGACACATCAATGTTGTGGAAGTCTTAGGTGGCATGCACTCCATCATATAGAAATCTTCATCATATTTAAACTCCTACTATGCTCTTTCCCTATTTACTTTCTCATATTATTCTCCCTCACTCAGATCTTCTTCTTCACTAGCACTGGTGCTTATACCAGGGCTTTCTTTTTCTTCTTCTTCAGATTCTTCACCAAATTTCTCTCCCTTATCCACTTATTTTCTTTCTTCAGTGATAGAACCATCATCATGTTCTTCATCTCATGGGGGTTCTTCAATGGACTTATCCCCCATGTCTATTTATTTCTCTATTTATTTATCCAAGGTGCTAGTATCAACTTCTTTATCTTCAAGTTCCCCTTTCACAATCGGGCACACCTACTTTGCAGCTTTCTCTACCATTCTAGTGGAGGCACTAGGTGAATTTTTTGGTTCTTCTTCCCTTCTAGGTTTTGTGCTAGTGGTAACCTTCTTATCCTTTATCATCCTTTTCCTTTCCTCCTGGGATAATTTTTCCTCATTCTCCTTTCTCCTGGCCTTCTCTCTTTTGCATTTTTCTCTACCTCCTCTCTTCGAGCTTTCTCTTTCTCAACCTCCCTCTATGCATCTTGCACTACACATTTATTTTCTTTGGCATCTATTTCCTTAGCATCTATTTGATTGATCTCTACTTAGGACATGCCTTTGGCCCTCATGGCCTCTCACCTCTAGTAAAAATTTAACACTACATCGATGTGTTCTTAGTCCATGCCCATGTTAACCCATTTTCACTTTAACTCCTCTTTTTTTGGTGCTCTTGAATGTGTCCCTTCTTTGGGTTATTATTCAATTATTCCTTCATTATTTCCTTATTCTTTATTTCCATTCATGTTCTTCACCTTGTACTCCTCCTCTCCTCTCCTTTGCTTCTTGACCTAAACCATATTGATGACCTCTTTTGGCATCCTAGCCTTTGTCATCTCTTCCTTTTTCTCCTATAAATCTTACACCCTATGCATTTTAACTTCACTAAAGTTGAGTTTCCTCAATCTCTACCTTCACTTCTCCGACTCAGTCTGAGGTGGCGAGGAGGGGGTCCCTTCACTCTATTTCCTTAGGCATGATGTATGTGCCCCTCCCACTCTCTTCTTCCTCCAACTCCTCTTTCTCTCCTTCCTCCTCTATGTCAGAAAGAACTAGTTTGGGTGTCAGAATCTAGGTCTTACCCTTATTTTTCTTCCTACTAGGATAAATCTTCAACATAAATTTTATGCATTTATTGGAAGAGCCTGAGGGGATTACCTCTTTTTCTAACGTAATTTTGATATTTAGGCACTCCTCTATTTCCTCCAAACTTCCCCCCTATTCTTCTGGGTAGACTTTCTCTTCTTTAGTGGCACCAAGGTTCCATCATTAATCTAGATAGGAGGATCGATGCTTTATGTCATGCTTTCTTCTTGGGCCACCTTCTTCATTGGCTTCATCTCATAGTAAAGCTTATGGGTGAAGCCCTCAATGGTAATATTTAGGAGGGGATTTATGTTGGTGTAATTTGACTCATCTTCCTCATATTTAGTGGCCTTTCCATTGGCATGGATGAACTGGTGCCTTAGTCGATGCCTCTCCATATATAGTTCCTTAACTAGGATGTCTAGATGTTGCACAGTGGGGATCCACCATAAGGCCTCTCTAAAGTATTTTATTGAGAATATGTAGGGGAGATTCAACCATCCTAATTTTTTCTCATCTACTAGTGCCAGGTGCACTATAAAAAAGTGTTGCGTCATGACAAAAGTTACCATTCCAATTAAACTCTGTGGGAGCCCTTGAGGGATGCACCATTCTATCCTGAAGGCCTCTATGTACTTTTCACACCATCACATCACACACATTTTATATTTTACATTGAAGGAGGTGGGATAGGTGAAGTCTCTATACTTTTTAATTGGAGAATCATGATGCTCTAAGAAAACCTAGAGATTATTCTTGTTCCCATATGAGATCTTGAATTCCTCCATGACAATTAGAATAAGGATTGACCTCCATCTAAATTTTCCCTTCATATTATAGTATTCTAGTACATTTTTCACAACTCCTCAAATATGAATTTTACAATATTAAATTTCACACCTTGTGCCATGTGGTTAACTATGCATAGGTATGCCTTTGATACATTGGTCCATTGATCGCCTATGCATAATTTTGAATTTATGAGGTATACTGCGACCCTCATGTTGGGGTCCTCACACTTGTTGATGGGGAACACAAAAACACTTTTGAAGTAATTAAGGAGCTTAGCCATGTGCTCTACCTCCTCATCATCATTCATTAATTCATGGATGTCTTTACTGGTGTTTGGGAGCCTAGTTATCCTTTTTATCAACTATGACAAGATCTTCATGCATCATCTTGTAAAATACATGTGGTCCTCATGTACACATGAGAGTATGAACTGTATAAGTTACTTCAGCTTCTTGAAGTAGGGAAACTCATAGAGTTGAGTTATGTTGGAAATTGTCAACTTGTCTCAAATTGAGACATCAAAGAGGGTATCACCTTACATTGACTTGTACCTCATGTCCACTACCCAATCCTATGTCAAGTATTGAAAGTAACTTGAAATATAATGGTTGTATTATTTAATTATAAGTGTCAAAATGAGCACCAATATTCCCCCACTACAAATTATAGGTGAAACTCTATGTATTAGTAGGACATCTTGGTTAGTGCCTGGGTATCAACATTCATGATGCTAACTTCCACAATTGACTGTACCTTGGTTTTGGTAACTATCATCTATTCTGTAATCCTAAACCAATTGGGTTCTTGTTTTGGCTCTGTAAATCTTGAAACCTTGTATTTATTCACCATACTAAATCTACTTATGTTGAACCTAGGTAGGTGAAGCTTACCAAAGACTTGAATGGTGGTTGATGTTTCTACAGACATGGGATCTATGATTATACCTTTGGTTCTAAGCTTTATTGGCCATTAATGGAGGCCTAAGTGATATATACTCATTCCAACTTGATTTTTTACACCAAGCTCTCTCTCTAACCTTTCAACTTGGCCATATTATGAATGCAATCTTTCTCAATGTGATGCCATTCACTCTAGATCCATGAATTGCTCATGTTTTCACTATCGTAGGTTTCTTTCTCTTCAGCTCACAAGTTATTGCTTAGGTTTGCTCTAAGTCTAAGTTAATTTAAACTTTGTAACTAAGAAAGTATATCACTTTCTATTTTATACCCTTTATTATCATCTACCATCATTAATATAGGCTTAATGGCATAGGTGCCTTGATTTATTGAAATATGCAAAATTATATAAGATCCTTAAAATTATCTTATCCTTTCTACATTAAATATGTATCTTTATGTTAACACCACCATCTCATTGAATGCTCATAATGAATTTTTTAATGAAGTGATGTGTGGTTCAAACTATCTCTTCCCTCTCATTTCTAGGTAGATGTCAGCTATCTTAGATGTTCTCCTTTTGTACTTATATACTTTGGTATGACCTTTGCCTTCCTTATGACAACCTTGGCATAACACCTTACATATGCACAATACAACCTACTTAGTTCCAATTTGTCTTTTAGCTACACTCCTATTTCAAGTGTTCTTCTCTATTTTGGTTGATTTATTATGCATCATCTTGACTTAGCTTGTCTTACCCCATACAAATATTTTGTGTTGGCCCTCTAGCACCTTATTTTTCTTAAAATTCTCATGAACATGATTAGATGGTATATCTTCACTTTATTCCTTGCACTTAACCATGTTGATCATATTCATTTATTTCCTTATAAGGTCTTTAAGTCATGATTAAAGGATGCACCTTCTTGTAACTTTGGTGCAAAGGTAACATCAGAGTGGTCCATTTTTGGGCCTTCAAGTACCCTACACTATTCATATTTTTCATATGTATCTTCTAATTCTTTTGATTACACATAGTAAGTTTCATGTACCCACCACTTAGATGTATGGATTCATGTACTAAGAGGGTGAAAGTTCTCAACTCATTCGATTAGAATTATGCATGAATTACTAACAGATAAGTTTTTGTGGCCACTGCATGCTGCTCAATGCCTCTATACACCATATAAATAATATGAAAAAAAGAAAAGAAAAGAATGGTTTGGCTTACACTAAACTTTATTTTGGTCAGCTCAACTTCAAACTAACTATTGAATAAGAAGTTGGAGTTTTCATGGCACAAGTACCAACCTACTACCTATATGGCTTTAGTCAATTGCCATTAAAATACCTAGGGAGCATTTCATTAGATAACATGCACAACTTACAAGCACCTATTTCTAGTATGTGGTAGATGATGTAAGGACTCATCCATTGTATTTTTAACTTACCCAGTTGATTTAAGTAATTAGAACATAGAGTATCACCAATGCTCCTTCAATCAACTCCTTATGCTTGATATGATTCTCATGCCAAAACTTCTAGTATGCCTTCTCAATCTATTTAATCCACTTGGATTTAGTCATGCTTCTCATCCAAGTACTCCAAGTCTTCCAACCTTATGCTTAAATATTCTTGTTCATCTAAGTGACCAATTCATGCAATGAATTAGGAGGTCAACATAAATTCCATAGGTAGAACTACTTTAGTGCCAAACACCGATTGAAATTATGTAGCCTTATTCAATATCTCATATGTTATGTAGTACACCCATAGTAACACTGATACATGATCATCTTAATATTTGTGACCAATGTTTTATATCTTTGTCAAGCACATACCTAGGAATTTATTGAATGCTTTAGTTGTGTTGTTGGCCTAGGGATGATATGGGGTGGTCTTATGGTGTGCTACCATGTACTCAGTCAAAAAGATGCACACCATATCATTGATGAAATAAGTGCCCTTATCGCTAGTCAAAATTAATGGGCACCAATACCAGCTTATGATGTTTTCCCATACAAATCACATGGATATTATGACTATGTATTCTTTTATTAGTGTAGATTTAGCCCATTTGGTGAAATAGTTAATGGTCGCTAAAATGTATCTTACACTTGCGCATCATGTTGTGGGAGTAATTATCCTAATGAAGTCAATAAACCAATTTTTGAATGGTTCTTAGTCAAGAATCGAGATGAGAGGCATCTCATCCCAGTGGTTTGGCTTACAAGTGCATTGCCATATGTCACATGCCTTAGTGTACTCTTTTGTATCTTAAAAAAAATGTGTCCACCATAAATCTTACTATAATAATTTTCATGATATTGCATCTCCAACACAATGGCATCCTATGATTCCTCATGAAATTCTTGTAATATGGAATCCTTCTCATGTTCCAGAACACACCCATACATGACTTTGTCTCTACTTAGTTTATATAGTTTCCCTTCAATTAGCTAGAATGGGGTAACATGAATCATAATTTGCTTCTTCTCCTTAGTTGATAAGGTCTAGGGAAAAAATCCAAATGTTAGGAAAGCTTAAATCTCTACTAAATTTATAGGGATACACTGGACTTTGTATAGCAATGTGTTCAACATGTCATCTTCAATTGGCACCATCACATCACTAGAATTGTTGCAAGATAAATGGTCTGGCCCAAAGTTATCCTTTATATGTTTAACCATAACTAAGAAATTAAATTAATGAAATATAAAAATCCATATGCATATGCACCCATGTAAAATAGGGTTGTTCATGAGGTATTTGAGTGCCTCGTGATTAGTGAAAAGATGAATGGGATTGCCAATAGATATTGCCTAAATTTTTTTAAGGCATAGACCATTTATAGTACCTCATGCTTAGTGGTGGTGTAATTCTACTATGCCTACATTAATTTCCTACTTGAGAATGATATGGAGTGGTTCATCTTGCCTTTACCTAGTTGCATTAATATGACACCAATTGTATAGCTTGAGGCATCGACATGGTGTGGAAAGGAGTAATTTAGTATAGAAATTATAGAATTGGTGCACTGGCCAACTTCATCTTTAATGTTTCAAAATCCTCCTCTTGCACCTCACCCTAATATAATGGGATATATTTATGAAAGTTCTCCTAAAGAGGCATTGTGATATTTGCATAGCTGCATATAAACTTCCAATAATAGCCATAATGGCCTAGAAAGGTGCAAACATCTTTCTGCATTGAAGGTGTTTGGAGCTGAATAATGATGGATATCTTCATAGGATCAAAAAGAAAACCATCATTTTAGATGATGTGCTCAAGAAATGTTCTAAAAGGGGTCATGAGGATATAATTCTTCAGGTTTAATAAGATCTAGAGCTGCCTATACCTCTCAAACATGAGGTGTAGATTTTTATAGTGGTCTTTTACAAGACCATACACAGTCTAGTTGTTGAGATACACTTGGAGGAACTTATGTATAAAGTCCTAGAGAATATGATTGGTGCATTCTTGAGTCCAAAGGGCATCACATTATAATTAAAATAACCACATTCAATTACAAAGTTTATTTTAGGATTATCCTCCTTGTTGATCTACACCTAATGGTAGCATGAGAAACCATCAGTGAAGGTATAAATTTTTTAATCTGTGACTCCATCTAGGACCTCATATATGAATGGGGTTGGGAATGGGTCATTGATGTAGGTAGCATTCAAGAGTCTATAGTCAATGTAGATCCATATGGACCCATACTTCTTGATGATGATGACCATCATGCTTACTCATTTAGATTCTTATATAAGGTACATGATTCTAGTAATAAACATTCTATCAATCTCTGTTTTCACCTTGGCATGAAGATTGGGATTCATTCGATGTGGGTGCTTCTTGACTGGAATCATATCATCCACTAGATTTATACTCATTTTACCAAGGGAAGGGTGGGTGCCCTTTATGTCCTAGTAGTTTCATGGGAATAAGTCCTCAAATTCCTTAAGGAGGTATACAATTTATGCCATCTTTGCCTCAGACCAATAATCACCTATAGTGGTAATCTTTAGCTCACCTTTTACACTAATGTCTACTTTAGTGGTCTTGAGTGGCACATGATAGGGTTCATTCATCTCCTATTGAGAGTGTTTAAATTACCTTGTCCCCTTAGTTATTTCAATTCAAATATGAATTGGAGCATCTTCATCTAAGGCAATGCCATCCATAAGGCACAAAAGTTTTTGTCTTCCTGTTAGAGCCCTCTAATTATGTTCTTTCTAGGTCTCATCATCTTCCTTGCTGGAGTCACTATTGAACACCCTTTCTTCAAAGAATGTTGGGAACACTAGCCTTTTATCCTTTAAAATTTCACTAAGGTGATCATCTAGGATGGTGGTGTCTTTAACCACTACCCTAAAGATGACTTGCAGTGGTTCCGATAGCTCTAAGTTATATGAAGAAAAGGAGGTGTGTACAAACCTCTCCTTGAGTATCTCCAAGTTCCCTATCTCATGATGCATATAATTTATAATTTACCATGCTCACACTCATATCTTTGAGGTCCTATAAAAGGAATACATCCATAATCCCCTTAGTGAATTCTCATCATAGGTAGTCTAGATTTCTTCACATAAATTCACATGCATGATTGGGTAAGAATCACTAGAGTAAGTAGGTATGTTTAAGTCCTCATTACTCTTGCTAAATCTAGAGCATAATTTTGAATTAACTTCTTGCCATGTTGGAAATTCAGGTCTTTGTAATGCCCACCAATGAGCAATAATGTACTTTAGGGTATGCACTAGTGCACCCATTCTATGTACTTCCTTGGGGATGAAATATTCAATATCATGGACATACCTCTCTATAGGTTATCTCCCTTCATAATTTTGGAGTGCTACAGGCTTCCCTTTACTTATCTAGAACACCCTTTTCTAGCCTTTTTTGCATAGGGAATCCATCTCTTTTTATTACACTCAATCTTAAATAGTCCCATTCTAATGGGTCTTGGTTTAACTATGTGCACCAAGTGACACCTTAGGTAACTGACCTCATAAACCTCTTTAACCCATCATCCATAGGTTATGTTAGTTGTATCAGAGGTTGATTTTCTATCCTCCCATTTGAGTATGCCTTGGTCACTTAGGTTGATCTTCTTGGTGTCCTACATCGTGATGTTATAAATGTCATTGATCTCATCCTTGAGATCAATAATTTCCACATATAGGGGACCTTAGTCACTTGATAGAAGGATCACCACCCTCTCTTTTCCATTTTTAAAATTTATGTAGCACTTCTTAAAGTGTATGTTTACATTATTCATGTAGCACCATGGCCTACCCAAAATCATTGGATAATTGTCCTATTCTACCAACTTGATGACCTTGAAGTTGGCTTGGAACTCAGTGCCAATGATATCTATAATGGCATCCTTAAAGATCTTGATAAGTTGAACTTGGGTTTTGTTATCCATGAATAACATGTGAGGTGAGGGTCACATAGTGGTCATCCCATCTTCTCCTAGGTAGTTTTGGTAAAAATATTAACCTCGACATATATGTCTACAAGTACTTAAAAAACTAATCATCTATTGATGGTGGCATCAATTAATAACTTTTGGTCATAATCTATATTCTAAGTATGCCTTACTTCATGTGCTTGCTCCATATGTGATGTACCAACTTCACTCATTTGAGATGCATCCTCTTCTTTTAGTTTCTTCCCTACATGCTTCAATAGTAAATATTTTATTAGGGGAACCATCCATTCATTTTTTAAGAGGTGCAAGATCTCTATCAGATCTTATAATTTAGCCTTTTGGTTGTCTTATCTTCTACATAAAGTTTTGGCCTATGCCTCTAAATATATGGCTAGCTAAAGCTCACAATGTAAATTTTGTATCATGTTCATGGCTTGTTTTATGATGTCCTTTTGTCATGTAGGGTTAGGATAGGATGCAACTTTTAGCTCAGGTCATGATATGTGCTTAGTGTAGCTTGATTCACCATACTTCAAGCATAATTTTTAGGTTGGAATAGTGGTTAGCTAAGGGTTTAACCCACTCTAAGTTATGGCTTGCACTTTAGGTAGCTCTTTTCAAGTCTATTCTGTCTTGGGAGCCCACCTTTCTTATTTGTATTCATGCCTAACCATTACAACACCCTTGTTTTACCAACCTTAAGTTAGATTTTTTTACAAGTCTAGATATTCCTTGACTACATGTGGTCCTTGATAATACTTGTACGTTGGGTAAGTGGGGTAGTCATGTTGATAATTCCTAGTCAACCCATACTTGTAACATGATCATGGTAGGAATATTCCTCCACCATGTCCTCCTCCTCACTCATGTACACCTCATTGGTTTTCATAACCCATATTGTTTATGGACTAGGCCTCATTACCTTGACTTTCCTGACCATTGGCTAATTTTATCACCTACCATGTGTTTCTTTCCATTTTTTGGTGCATCTCATCAATGAACTGAAAGTCTACTATAGAGAGCATATAGGCATCACACATATTGTAGTAAATGGTAGTGTTTAATTGAATAGTGCACTATAGTGGAGGATAGTTATGAGAGTCATGTGGCCCATGAAAAAAAACACCATTGAGAAGTAGGGCATGAATATTTATTTGTGGGAAATTATTCTTGTTATGCCCCTTGATCTCATAGTCAATACACCATAACCCATTATGAGTGTCATGTGTTGAACAAGTAATCAACTTCTATATATGGGAGGCCATCGATGTGATATGTGCCTCTATAAATGGTCTGATCTTGGTATCAATGCTACCTACTACCTCAACCTAGAGCATGGCATCAAGCACTTTATGGGGGTGTGTTAAGGTCTTTATAGACAATGCTCATCTGAAGGGTACTAATAGGCCTCCAATAGACCATTAAACATGTTGAGAGGGGTGAATTACATATGAAATATTAGAGATAAGAGTTTTGAATTGTACATCATACAAGTGCACTCTCTTAGATAAACCTTCATAATGGAACCAAAATGTTGTAAAAAAGTTCACTAGTTTAGATCTTATGCTTAGTCAACTACTTAGCAGTCAATCCAAGTCAGTTCTATGCTTGGTATAGCTAGGCTCAAGCATAATGGGGTTTAATACACAAAATTTAACACACTAATACATTGGCATCAATTCCATACAAGGCACAAGCCTTGTGCACTCACCCAAAGTGCGATAATGAAGGGACTGGGCCTATGTTGGGCTAGTTGAGACATGGTGTAACTTTGGATTCAAAAGGACTTAGTCATGGGAAAGATAGGTTCAGGCATCTTGTCAGTGCTAAGATATTCAAGGGAAGTTCATTAGGTACAATACTTCTCAAGTACACAAGTCTTAAGTTACAAGCTCATAACTAGCTAGGTTGAGCTCTCAATAGCACAAGCTATGGGAATAACTAGTATAGGGTCATTTGGTCACTTGGTCAAGTCATGAGGATGGCTTGGGTTTAAGTTCTCCTTCTTAGGGTAGTGCTCTAGTAATGGGCCTTATATCCTTAGTGAATTAAGGTTACAACACCTAGCATATTTATAGGGAGATCAAAGTCGTTATATAACACTAGGATGTTATTAGTGACCAGGGATAAACTTTTATATCATAATACATTCAAGAATAGAAACTATCTCATTCCTCAAATGGACTAAGTTATAACCATAAAATTTAATATACTATAATGTAATCATTAACATTCTAGTGCTTAACCACATTCTTAATTAAGGAGCTTATCCATGTGTTCCACCTCATCATCATTCATCAATTTATGGATGTTTTTGTTGGTGTCTGGGAGCTTGGTTATCCTTTTGATAAACTATGAGAAGATCTTCATGCATCATCCTAAAAAATACATGTGCTCTTCATGTATGCATAGAGTAAAAACTGTACAAGCTACTTTAGCTTCTTGAATTATGGAAAATCATAGAGTTGAGTTACATTAGAAGATGTTAGTTTGTCTTGAGTTGAGACATCGAAGAGGGTATCACCTTATGCTAACTCGCACCTCATATACACTAGCCAATCCTATATCAAATATTGAAAGTAACTTGACATTTGATGGTTGTATTCTTTTAATTGGTAGTTGTGTGCAAATGAGCACCAATCTTCTGTCACCACAACTTCTAGGTGAAATTGCATGTATTGGTATGACATCTTGGTTAACACTTCAATATCAACATTCATGATGCTAACTACCTCGATTGACTATACTTTCATTTTGGTAACCATCATCTCTTCTATAATACTGACCCACTTGGGTTCTTATTTTACCTCTACAAATCTCAATGCCTTGCATTTCTTCACCATACTAAATATACTTGTGTTGAACTTAGGCAAGTGTAACTTATTGAAGCCTTGACTAGTGGTTGATAGTTCTGCAGTCATGGGATTTCTAACTGTATATTTGGATATAAGCTTCACTAGTAATTAATGGAAGCCTAAGTGATAACTACTCATTCAAACTCAATTTTTTACACCAAGCTCTCTCTCTCTCTCTCTCTCTCTCTCTCTCTCCAACCTTTCAACTTGGCCATATTATGAATGTAATATTTCTCAATGTGTTTCCATTCACTCTAGATGCCTAAATTGCTCATGTTTTCACTATGATAGGGTTCTTTCTCTTTAGCTCTCAGGTTTTTACTTAGGTTTGCTCTAAGTCTAAGCTAATTTAAACTTTATAACTAAGAAAATTTATCACTTGATATTTTATACCCTTCATTCTCATCTACCATCATTAATGTAGGATCAATGGTGTAGGTGCCTCAATTTCTTAGAAAATGCAAAAATCTATGAGATATTTGAAAATATCTTATCCTTTCCACATTAAATATGTATCTTTGTGCTAGCATCACCATCTCATTGAATGCTCCTAAAGGCTTTTTCAATGAATTGATGTGTGGTTTAAACTATCACTTCCCACTCATTTTTGGGTAGATGTCAGTGATATTAGATGTTCTCCTTCTACACTTGTATACTTTGGTGTGACCTTCACCTTATTTATGAAAAATTGGGAACAACACCTCACATGCATATAATTTAGCCTCTTCAGTTCCATTTTATCTTTTAGCAGCACTCTTATTTCAATCACACTTCTCTATCTTGGTCAATTTCTTGTGCATCATTTTGCCTTGGCCTGTCCTACCCCATACCTTTGTGTTGACCCTCCAATATCTTGATTTCTTAAAATTATATTATGCATGATTAGATGATGCATCTTCAATTTATTCATTTCACTCAACCATGTTGATCATATTCATTTCTTGCCTTCTTATGTCTCTAACATAGGATTAAAGGATGCAACTTCTTGTAACTTTGGTGTATAAGTAACATCAAAGTGGTCTATTTTTGGGCCTTCAAGTACCATACACTATTCATATTTTGAATATGTATCTTTTACTTCTACTTGCACCTTGTAAGCTTCACATACCAACCACTTAGATGTATATCCTCATACACTACGTGGATATAAGTGTTCAAGTCACCTGATTAGAACTATGCATGAAGTACTAATAGATAAGTTCATGTGGCTGCTACATACTACTCATCACCTTATACACTATATAAGGAACATGAAAAAAAAAAAAATGGTTTGGCTTACACCAAACTTTATTTTAGTTATCTCAACTTTAGAATAACTAGTGACCAACAATTTGGAGTTTTCATGGTGCAAGCACCAACCTAATACCTATATGGCTTCAGTTGATTGTCATTGAAATGCCTAGGGAGCATTTTTATGGATAAAATGCACAACTTATAGGCACATATTTCCAATATGTGTTGGATGATGTAAGGACTCATCCACTATATTTACAACTTACCTAGTTTTTTGAAGTACTTGGAGCATAGAGTAGCACTAATGATCCTTTAATCAAATCCTTGTGCTTGATATGCTTGTCATGCTAGCACTTCTAGTATTCCTTCTCAATCTATTGACTCCACTTGGTTTGGGTGTGCTTCTCATCTAAGTATTCCAAGTCTTCCAAACTTATGCTTAAAATATTCTTGTTTATCTAAGTGACCAATCCATACAATGTGTATGGAGGGAACCATGAATTCCATGGGCAGAATTACTTTAATACCAAATACTAGTTAAAATTATGTAGCATTGTTTAAGTGATTTTATGTCATGTAACACACCCATAATACCACTGGCACATGATCATCCCAATATTTATGACCAGTGTTGAATATCTTTGTCAAGCACAAACCTAGGATTTTATTAAATGCTTTAGCTATGTTGTTGGCCTAGGGATGATATGGGGTGGTCTTGTGGTGCAATACCATGTACTCAATCAAAAAGATGCACACCATCTCATTAATGAAATAAGTGCCCCTATCACTAGTTATAATTAATGGGCACCCATACCAACTTATGATGTTTTCCCATATAAATCACTTGACTATCATGACTTTCTAGTCTTTTATTAGTGTAGCTTTGACCCATTTGGTGAAATATTTAGTGGTCACTAAAATGTATCTTGCACCTGTGCATCATATTTTGGGAGTAATTATCCCAATGAAGTCAATGGCCCACTTTTTTAATGGTGCTTGGAAAAGAATGTTGATGAGAGGCATCTCATTCCAATGGTTTGGCTTGCCAGTGCATTGGCATATGTCACATGCCTTAGCATACTCTTTTGTATCTTGAAACAAATATGACCACCACAAGTTTGACTACAATACCTTGCATGTTATTATATCTCCAACACAATTTCCTCCTATGGTTCCCTCATGCACTTCTTGTAAGATGGAGTCCCTCTCATGTTCTAGAACACATCAATGCATCATGAACAAATAATTTGATGATGAAGGGGAGATTAGTATCATGTTAGTGGATAAATTAAATCAAAAGCACACTAAACTAACATGTTAATGCCTATTTAATAGGGTGAGCTTAATATAAAAAAATGAAAGTCAAAACTAAAAAATTAAGGAAAAATAAGAATATTTCACCTTCCTTGGATGCTCTAAATTTTTGTTTTAGTGGCTTTCTCAGTTTGTGCTCACAAAGTCTACATAAATGGAATGTTGGATACCTCCATCTCTCCTTGGCACCTTGCTTGGCTTGTATCAATATTTTGGAATATTAATAATAATTTTCATGAGGCTTGGGAATCAATTCTACATTATAATTTTTCACAAATTAATCTTAAATTCATGTGGCAAGGCCTCCTATTTATATATTTTTACAAATGGATAGAATCAACCTAAAATATCCATCTCAAGATTAATATGTGTGGCTAAGGATCAATCCAATTTTGTAATTAAAATTCATAAATAGGCTCATAAATATTTGGGATATAGGGGCACTAACTAGGTATAGGAGAGCTTAGATGAGGCATGGGGTGGCTTGATTCAGATATTTGTGGCATTTATGACCTAGGGATGCCTTCCCAAGGAATGAGGTCACTTGATGATGTAGATATTCAATAATCATTTCTAAAAACAAGTATTCAACAAGTTTCCATGGAATTATTAATTAGTCTTTAATTTGGTTTAATTATCTCTTAAGCATGATTAAGCACTTTGTGCACAAATTACTCATATTGATCAGAATGCCTTGTTATTGGTCTAAAATTTGACTGGATTAGAATTGGAAGTTGATGTTAGATGTATTGGGTCTATTATCCCATTTATGATGTTTTCAACACAAAATAACAAATTCACATGTATTATGCAAGAGATTTGATATAAAAAAGCAATCCAAAGCACCAAGGTGTGAAATTGGCATTTTAACTCAAAATGAACTGATCAAAGTTAGTTGGCCCATAAATTACATTATCCCATTTAGTGACACTCTAGCCAAAATTTGAACTTGAATATAATATTTTCAACTCTTTTAATGTGTTTTAGTGTTTTTAGGACAAATGTAAAAAGCTTGATTGGAGGTTATTGGTGGCCAAATTTAGGTGTCTATAGTTTGGCTCTATTTGGAAAGGCATTTCAAGTTATAGGCATAATAACATCTTATCAATGAATGAAAAGGTCATGTATTATTACAAATACAATGATGATGAATTAACTATATGATGCCCCCTCGAGGGAATGGTTGGCACAAGTAGATTATCAAAAAATCCCTCAAAAATGAAGCAAAATGAAGGGACCAAAGAAAGGAAGATGATGGGATAAAAACACAATGATATTGAAAAAGTAGTCAAAGTCATTGAGAATGTAAGTGGGATGGTGTACGATGGTTTTCCCAAAGGTAATTATAAACATTTATACCTTAATAGTGCCAATGTGGTATAAAAACACAATGATTTTCCCAAAGGTGGTTATAATTATTGAGAAGATAGAGTTGCCCTAGTTAGGATAGATAAAAAAGATAACAACATGCCCCTATATGGGTAGAAAAAAGTAAAGGGGTGACAACACAATGATTTTACAAAAGGTAGTTATAGTCATTAAGAAATATAGGTGGGATGGTGTGCAATGATTTTCCCATAGGTGGTTATAATTAATAGACCCTGATTATGGCAAACATGATTGATTCGCTGATTGATTATGGTAATTAGATATAAAAGATAAAGATGAATTATAATAACTTTCTAGTAGGGAGATGCTCATCTAAATTGAATAAAGGTTGAAATTATTTCATTACATAATTACTCTACTTGAGATATGATTGGGATTGAATTAATATGCCCGTATCGAAGAGATGTTGATACTACCATTACTGAATAGACTTCTTGAAGCTAAGGTTTGTTGTAGCATGTGTCGATAGGGATCATGTTATAACATAATGAAGACTTGGCTACAATATGCATAAGGACCAACTCCCATAATCCAATACTTAATATAAAATAATGCACCAATGATAGAAACCATGATGCTAATGTAGACATATGAATATGGATGGATTTAAGTGTAAGTGCAGGCACGGAATCACCTAATGAATGCACATAGATTGAATCAAGGAAATAATACTAAAAGTAAACAAATAGGCACATAAACAACACAAAAAAGAAACAAATAAAGAAACAAACAATCTCATATAAGCCATACAAACATTGACCCTAAAAATTAGGCAATAACTGTATAAACTAACATAATGGGAGAATATAAAAAGGAAGGGGTGGCCAAGATGTTTCTATATACACTAGGAAAGTGTACATTACCTACATAGTTTCATGCACATAATATCCAACAATAAATTTAGGCCAAATTTAGTTATCCCAAGAAATGGGAAGAAAATGATAACTAATGAAAACACCATAATAGATGTAATAGAAGATTAGGAATGGTCTTGCAAAATGACAAGTGTGTGGGATAAAAGGAAAAAGAGGATAGGGAAACTAAGGAGCAAGTGATTTTATTGTGACTTAGTAAGGGTTCCTAGAATCCTTAAGGTAAAGAAGGGGTTAATGTTTTTGGTCTTTTTTAATGTTTTTACGAGTGTTTTTGGAATTTTGGAGTATATCAACTCAATCAAGAATGATGAGATACTAAAATGGTTCGATATTGTAAAATGATGAGAGTGTGGCTTAGGTTGCTCACAAAATAATGAGAGTGTGGCTTAAGAAGGGTGACTGAGCTAACCTCAACAAGTATTGAGTGCTACCTACATAGTCCCAGAGTAGGACCTTAAGCCATTGTAGTTCTACACTTCAGTAGAGAAACTTGACTAGTGTAATAGCCAATTCAAACAAAATAAACACAAATAGTATAAAAGCATAGTATGACATAGGAAACTATAAGTTGGTATGGACAAGGCATAATAAACAAGTGTTTCCCATAGTTTTCCCATAGGTGGTTATAATTAGGACATAATGGCATAAATCAATGGTATTAATTTGCCCATAGGTGGTTATAACTAGTAGCAAGACTGATGACAAGAAAGGAACAATCAAACAAATGATGAAACTACCTTAAATTCTATCATACTACTCCAGAATAATAATTTTGTTTGGAATACTTAAAACAACTACTGAAACTGATCAGATTCATTGATGTTGAATATGTGCAAGTGATGGTGAAAATAAAGTCAAATAGGCTAAGTAAAAATATGATGCAAAAGACATTACGTTGATAGAATGGAATGGTAAATAGACAAGTAATAGGCTAATAAGAGTGATAAGAATAATATTTATACTAAGAAGAAGAGTGTTAAAGTGACATAATTGAAATTGTCCTTATAGGTAATACACCATAACACTTAATCATAGTATTACTTGAGGTGGATAATATTCATCAGCTTAGGAAGTTCATCTCTATTTTGTGTGGCAAGCATGTATACTCTTGATTCATAATCTATAGTAATGATGAAAGGCCCTATCCAATTTGGTTTGAATTTATACTTATGCTTCTTCTCAATTGTGGTATTCTTTTGGTTTTCTTTAAGAACAAGATCACCAAGTTTAAATGTTCTATGTTTGATGCACCAATTGTAGTGGCCTTTGAGTTGATTATGATATTCCTAAAGATTATTGAGTGCATTTGTGCATTTTTCATAAAGTAACTCTAGCTCTTGTAGGTGAGCTACTTGATAGTCATGATCATCTAGGGCATGCTTAAAAGATATGAGTCATGAAGGTAACTCAACCTCAATAGGAAGTATGGATTCAATACCATAAAAAATTGAGTATGGAGTGGATCTTGTGGGGGTATGATGATTGGTATGGTATTCCCAAAGGGAATAGAATATTTGAAGGTGTAAATCATGACAGGCATCATTGATAATATTTTTGAGAATGTTAATATTGTTTTATTAGATGCCTCATCTTGACCATTACCTTGAGGGTAATATGTCATAGAAAAATGTTGTTTGATGTTGTATTTGGCACATAGCTTGTCGAAATCTTTGTTATTGAATGATCCTCCATTATCAAATATAATGTCAAGAAAGGAAATCATAGTGGCAAATAAGATGGTTGAAGATGAATTTATAAATTTTCTTTCTATCCATGTAAGTGAAGGATATAGATTTGACCCACTTAGTGAAATATTCAGTGGTGGTAAGGATATGTTTATAGTTGTATGAAGATGTAGGATTGATTTTCTCAATGATTCTGAGTCCCATGTACCAATGAACATGGTGTCAACATTAGTTTTAGAGTTTTTATAAGAGAATGAATCAAATTGGCATGCCATTAACATTTGTCTCATTTTTTTACATATGGAATTGCATCTGCATCTATTATGGGCCAATAATAATTAGTAAGTAAAAACGTTTTGGATAGGACTACCTTACTAGAGTGGGATCTAGATACTCCTTTGTGTACTTCTTGTATTGCCATTGTATATTCTACCAAATTTAAATAATGAAGCAGAGTTCCATCAAAATTATGATGGTAGAGGGTGAATCCCAGTAAGGTGTAATGAGTGGTTCGATGAATGAAGGCTTTGGTTTATTTTTAGGATAGGTCAAGTGGTAAAATTAAGTCATAAAGATAGTTATAAATGTCAAAATACCAGATAGAATTATGACCAATAATATCAAAAATCATCATAATGGTTGAAGATTCATGAGCTAGTACAAATAAATTCATGATGAGAAACTAATACTCTCTAGCTTTATCTATTTGTTGAATCAAAGAGTCGATAGTAGCCATCGCATCAATAGTTCTATTATTATCCCTTGGTATATTCTCAAATTGGATATCTACAATCTATTATTTGAGAGTGTCAACCATGGCCTTATATGGAACTAGCTTGTCATCTTTGGTTTGGAAATGGTATGTGAATTGATTGATGATTAAATGAAAATCACCATAAACCTTGAGATGAGATATGTTCCATTGTACTACCTATTGAATCCCTATAACAGGTGCTTCATATTCAGCCATGTTGTTGGTACAAAGAAAATTGATTCAGAATAATTTGAGGATTAGATCCCCCTATGGTGTAATAAATAAGAGGCCTACCCTTGATCCATGTGTAATAAATGAATAATCAAAATAAAACTTCTAGTGCTACTCCTCAGGAGGTGTGTTAATGATGGTCATTATGGATTCATTAGAAAATTGGAATGTGAGTGGCTTTATGTCTACAAGGGGTGCTTTAAGAAGATAATCTACAAGGACCTGTCCCTTGATTACCTTCTAATTGACATATTATATGTTAAAATAACTAATAAGCATGATTAATTTGGCCATTCTACCTTGTAAAGTTTTTTTAGATAGTAGATACTTGAGCAGATCTACCTTTGAAATAACCATGGTCTTATTGTTTAACATGTAATGGCACAGTTTTTGAGCTATAAAGACCATGACTAGATAGGATTTTTCAATAGATGTATAGTTGTGTTCATATGTAACCAAGGTATGGCTTAAATAATATACTACATGCTCTTTTCCATTATCAATATGTTGAGCCAAAAGTGCCCATAGGGTATTATCGATAGCTGATAGATACAACAAAAATGGTTTTCTTGGCATAGTGGGTAACAAAATAGGTGGATTTTCTAGGTAATCTTTTAACTATTGAAAAGTTGTTTGGTAGTGATTATCTCAGTGGAATACAACTCCCTTATTTAAAATATGTGTAAATGGATGACACTTGTCTACTAATTAAGAGATTAAGCATCAAATTGACTAGATCTTGCCCTACAAACTATGAAGCTACTTTAAATTGGTTGGTAGTGACATCCCTATTATAGATTGAACCTTTGATGGATCAAATTCAATGCCCCTACAAGACACAATGAAGCCAAGTAAATTTCTTGATGTTACTCTAAACACACATTTCTTTAGATTTAGTTTGACTTTGTATTCCCATAGTCTTTCAAATATCCTATGTAACACTACTGGATGGTCAACGCTAGTCTTGACTTTGTCTAATATGTCATCAACATAGTCTTCAATAATATCATGCATCATATCATGGAATATGACAGTCATGGCTCTTTGATATGTAGCTATAGAATTGTTAAGACCAAATGCCATTACATGATAATAAAATGTTCCCCATTGTGTGGCGAATGTTGTTTTATGTTGGTCTTCTAATGCTATTATACTCTGGTTGTATCCTAAAAAGACATCCATGATTGAAATCATTTCATAACCCATCATAGAGTCAATGATTATGACAATATTAGGAAATGGAAAGTCATCTTCTCGGTAAGATTTATTTATGTTTTAGAAATCAATACAAATTTTGATTCCTTCAGGATTTTTGCTAACAAGTACAACATTAGATATCCAGTTTAAGTAGTCAATTAAATCAAATACATCCTAATTCTTAGAGTTTTTCCAGCTCTCTTTTTTAATATAGCAATGCAAAGATGCATCTTGCATAACTTTTGATTAACAATTTTGGCATTAGGATTTACCACAAGGTGATGTAAAACTAAGGCAAGGTCTAAATATGGCATGTTAGAATAATCACATGGAAAGATATATAAAAATTCTCTCAATATATCTATAAAGACTTCATGTTCCTCCTCAGTAAGGGACATGCCTAATTTTATCCATTTTAGGTTTGAAGGAGTCCTGATGTTTACCTCTATTGTATCTTTGACTAGAAGGGTCGATCTATCTTCCAAGATAGTAGGCAAAGACTTAAACTATAGGACTATATCAGGGTCCTCTATTAGGACTTACTCTTCAAATTCTCCTAGGCATGATGAATCTAAGTCACCCAATGAGAGATCTAGCCATGTAATAAAAACAATTGAAAATTCTTGAAGAATTTGATCAAACACTTGTTGCTCAAAACTAAATTTAGATCCATAGGTAAGTTCATCATTGGTGGTCTCCTAGTCTAAATTTGAAAAAAAATGAACACCCCCATCTAATAGCACTTGAAATAGGTTTTCACCACTAGAATGGCCTTTATCTTTACTTTTTTCTTAGTCAAAAAGCACCTAAAAAAGGTTTTCACTTTGGGACCTCAATGTTTTATATATTTGTTTTTGACTAAGGGTGTTCACCCACTCTCTAAAATAGGCTTCAAGATCTAATGTAATTGAGAATCTTGATATGATCTCCCAATGAAACATTGTCTCTAAGGCCTAAAAAGTCACAAAATGCCTCATCATTTTGAAACTCATCAATTGGTAGACTAGATTCTTGTTGGTCCTAATCTATTAGTTGGGGATAATATAATGGCAATGGGTAGTGACAAATGATCTAGGTAAGGGTATAAATGACATTATGATTAAATAGGTTAGTCTCAGCTAGGTTATTTAAGATAAGGATATGATCAAACTCTACTTCAATATCAACATCATCATCACTAGTCATCGATGATGGAACTTGAATAAGATATGTGGGGTCACTCCCAGGTGATTTAAATCCAAGTCTATATTGCCTTTTGTACTTGATCATAGAAATTGGCTCCAATGTTCCTTGTTGGTTCAGTCTGAGGCCTTGTCCTTCATAGTCTTGACTCTCCATGATACTAATGGGATTAGGATACTTTACACTTTTATAACAATCAGCTTGGTTATCATTGTACAAGCATGATTCATATCCTTTGAGAGGGTCTTGTTTTTGGCTAGATGCTAGTACAAACATGATAGGTCCCTTAATTTTTCCCTTTTGTTGCCAATTCATGTGTGAGATAACTTTAGTTATTCCAAAGGTATTTGGATTCTGAGGAAGATTGGCAATATGAAAGGTATCATGGGCCAAATATTCCCTTGGTCCATTAGTTGTAATGGTAAAATGATCAGAAGCCTCAAGAGGTGTAATATGAGAAAGGGAATCTAAAGTATTAAGATCTATGCAATTATCATCTGGAGAATCAATAAGTATGGCCTTTCCTTTATCATATTTGGAACTTGGATTCATGTTTGATTGGTAATTTTAGCTTTGAAACTTGGCCTAAAGATGTTTACAATGCTCATAGTAGTGAAAATCTCCTAGAATATTCACCTCAATCCTTGAGTGGGAGCACTTGATACATTGGTCCAGTGTTGATAGGACTACATGAATTTTATGTAACCAAGGCCTACCTAAAAGCATAATATATGAAAACTCAAGATGAAGCACATGAAAAAGTGTATCATGGGTCAAAGGCCCAATGATAATTAGCAAGTTAATGGTGCCTTATGATTCTCTCTCCTAATTATCGTAGGCTTTGATAGTTATCATTTTTGGTTGGAGATCTACCACTGTGTACCCAAGAAGCTTGATGGGCTTTAAAGACACTATGTTGAGGCCTGATCCATTTTATATAAGGAATATTTCATTTTGTGAATTTTTATATAAACTTCAATGTATAATAGATTATTATGGAGTGCACCAAGGGAAGACATATCACTTTGGTTAAATGTGACTTATAGGGTTGGAGCTAGATGTCCAGCCAAAGACTAAAATTTATCCAAAGATATGTCACTGGGAATAGTAGATTGGGTTAAGAACTCATTCAAAATGTTATTGTGGATTGTTGATGTTTGTAACAAATCTAAAGTAGAAATTTGTTCCACTATCTTCTATAATTATTCCACAATATGACACTTCTTATCTTGGTCAATGGTAAAGGTTTGTTCCAAGGCTAAATAGTTGGTTGGATAATGGGTAAAGTGGTAGACAGTTGTGGGCCTAGAATGGTAATATATGACCTCTAAGTTTTGATTGTATAATTGGGATTGAATACCAGACCATGATTGATAACAAATGATGGTGATGGTGTGGGACCAAATAAGACAAGTCTCGATTACTGGTGTACTTGTATATGGTTACGAGGCAAGGATGAGTCATCGGTATAAGGTCCAAAAGTGGAAAAACCTATTTATTGGTTCACTTATGTGTGGTCATAGGTCAAAGAAGGATTACCCATGTAATTTGGTTTAGTATTGTTTATTAATGGTCTAGATTGATTATTGCTTGTTTTAGGATTAATGGAGATGGTGTTAATGATACCCCCTACAATATGACCTAAAACCCTGATATATTCATGTGCAACTACATGGTAGGTTTGTTGGTTTTTACCATTATGACCTTCATTTTGTCTATTATTTTTAATGTTATTGATTCTACTAATTTTTTTGGTTCCATTGGTTTGGCCTTTGATTTTGATACTATGGATTTTATTGTTACACTGGCTGTGGCTATTGCTGTTATTGTTGCTATTGATATTGTTGTTATTTTTGCTAGTTGTATTATGGAAAAGGGTTTTGATAGATGCCAGGATTATGATTGGAAGTAAAAGCACTATTATCCAATTTTATCTCCCAATTTTCCAACATATTCATGATCAAATTCTTGATTTACATGCATCTTCATAAATTGTGCCCGTTGACATGATGATATTCACAAAATTCATTTTCATGGTACCAATCAGGATAGGGAATGCCTTGTAGATAATGCTCTGGTATAGGCCAAATAATCAAACTAGTGGTGGAAAGTTTATGAAATATGAACTCAATAGGCTCATTAAGGTCACTAAAAACATGACACATAGGTGCCATTCTCCTTGGAGGAGTAACTTGTAATGGAAAAAGCTATTGTATTTATTGTGAGGGTCTTGGTTGGAGAAGTTGTTAGGTAGGTGTTGACGTAGGAAATTGCACCCTTAGCAGGAGGCCAAGCTCCTGACTTCTCCTCGCAACATGGAAACTCCCCTCTCACCTATGGGACTAGCAAAGCTGGAGGGGAGAGTCTCTAGATAAGGGCTAGCTCACTTTGATGCATCGTGTTTGTTATAGCAAGTGCTAATACATACATATATAGGTATATAAAAGGGGGGATGAAAAGGGAGAAAGATGTAGGAAAAAAAACTATTCTAAAGAGGTGATGCACCAAAATAAGTCGACCTTCACACATCCACCCTTGGAATCAAACAAATGCATACATACACTTCACACTTGGTAGAAGGACCAGGGTGCTAGAAAATGGCAGAGAGGCCTTAATGAGAAATATAGAAAAAGGAGGTTCACCAAAGGTGTTGTGAGATGCACACTTATGTAGTAACTTCCTCTATTTTGCACTCCTCAAATACTGCTCTTCTCTTGTCAGCTGCAGAGATGGCACCTTGTAAATAACATGTATGTTGGTGTTGAACCTGTGAGAGCATCAAAAAATAATGACTAAACACAAAACAAACACTCAAGACATAATCTGAAACATCTATCTAAATGGAGGTAAAAACTACTTTTATGTGATTCAGGTGGAAATTTTTCTAGGGCTATGCCTTAGCAAAATGTGGAAGATCTCTTTTACAAAATGACAAGTTTGCAAATATATAGGAGAAGAAAGGAGAAGGGAACTTGGTGCTTCTTTGAGCAGTTGGCCCATCGCATCCCCTCATTGGGAAGAGGAAAACACTGTGGCTGATGTCATCTTTCTAGAAGAAGCCTGCTAGAACCATGATGTATAATCATGGAATTGGACTTTGGCACTCGAGCATTAATGTGGAAACACAGACTACACCTCTTTTCTACAAATAGATTGAGATTTGTCCCCTTTTAAATGCACGGGCCATGTTGTTTTCTATTTATGCCATTTGGGGATTAATAGGGAATAAATTGCCTTCCCCTTGCCACTTGGACTACCTCATCCCTTTATACACCTTGTCATTCTCCTACTTTGTCACCTAGGATTTTGTCCTTATCTTGTCTCTTCTGGCTTCTTGGCCCTTAGGGGTGAACTCTCTGGTGGGTCACTGCATTCTAGGCCCTTATGGGTAGTGCTCTCTTTGTTTTGAATACAAATGGCCACCTTGCTTTGCTAACTTTGATGGCTTCTAGGATGTCCTCATCCCTACTGGCTTCTCTATGGCTTATTGTTCTTTAGCACCTTCCCAGGCACTCTTTTGCCTTGTATACTTTGGCGGGTCCTTTGGATGGTCTCTCGGGTCCCTTCAGACTTTTGTCCGCAAATATTTCCCCACCGACAAAAACTCCATGGAAATTCTCTCGAGCTTGTTTTCTTTTTATATCCCACAGGCCTTTGTCCGCAGACATTTTCCCATGGACAAAAAGTCTGCAGAATTCTCCTCGCCCAGCTTTAGACTTTAAACAGCCTGCCTAAATTTGGACCTTACCCAAAAAATTTCTTTGAAGTGCTTACCCTTTAGAAGGGTACTAAACCTTTTTAACTACCATTCAGCCAAGGACATACCCTTGAACCAAGCTATTGAACCAAAAATGGTTCAATGGTTCAGCCAAGCGCACTGATTTCCTAGTGAACCAAGTCGACGAACTTCTTCATTAAACTTTTCTGTTGAACTAAACTCGTTGAATTGAACCCATTGAACCAAAATAGTTTAATGGTTTAATCATTATGCAATAATGAATTGATGAATTTGAGCTGATGAACTATGCCTTTGAACCAAAAGATCAAACCATGCCGTTGAACCTAGTTGTTCAACCAAGAATGGTTCAACGGTTCAATGGTTCAATGCTTGGTGAATCAAGATTTTAAACCAAGCGATGGATGAACCAAGTGCTGATGTTCTTGAATATTGAATTAAAGCTTAAACCATGGCCAAATGAAAACTACGTTGAACTTATGCAATTTGAAGATGACTGGCATTAAACAACAAGGGAGGAAGGTGACTAAAATTTTGCCTATGGGCAAAATTGTTCAACATATTAGTGACTCACAGGGGAAGCATGCCTGTTATGCTTAAAGAATAGTTGCCTTAAAAATCCATTAGGCACAGAGTTAGATGAAACTTGAAAAAAGTTAGCAACAGCCCCAAAGATCTAAGAATCAAACATGAAGCCTTTACCCCACACGCAAAGGCACACAAGGCTAAAATTGGTACTTGTGCAACTACACTTCGGGAAAGCAAGAAAAGAAACTGAAAACAAACTACTATATATAGGTAACCAAGAATATTTTCTTCCCTCTTGGATCAAAGGGAAAACTTCTAACTTCCCCTTCCTGGAAAGAATACTTACAGTGCCAGGGAAGTAGCTGAATGAAAAAGAGAGTTGGGGGCCTGCTCCTCTTGCCTGCCACCTAATTTGGCTTGTACCCGAGTGGAGATTCAAACATGCTTCCAACATATACATACTCTATTTATTCTTGGAAACTTGCCTCCTATTGGTTCTTTAGGTTGGTGTATCCCATCAAGAAATTGATTATTTTTGGCTCATCACCATAAGCCCCTTGATACACACCCTTGACTGGCTTGCTCTCCTCTGCCTCATGCTAGGGTTCCATGGTATGGCCATCTTTCTTGATGATTTCAAAGAAGATATCTTTAGATTCACTAACCTCCTGAAGGGGTAAATCTAAAAAACTACAGTGTCTTTGCATGCTTGTCAGAACCCCAATGCTACCTTCTCCACTCTTATCTAGCTCATAGCCTCCTTGAAGAATAGTGTAGCCTACCTCAATGGCTTCAAATGAATCATTTAAAACATGAACAAGAGGTTGTCCATGCTCTTCCATGTCATCTAAGGTGATCTCCTCCTCATCCATACTCATGAAGTCTCCCTGATCAGTCCAAAACTGAGCACAATCTATATCAGGCAAGCCCTAATAGCTTTCTTGGAGGTGTTTAGATGAAGTGTATTCAGACATGGAATATATTATTTGGTCTAAAACATCCATCACATGTTCACTGAGGAGACCTGTTCTAGACTCTAATTCTGCAATCTACCTATCCATATCTTCTTGGAAAAGCCTTTCCTAGAAGTCACAATCATCATCAAGAGTAGGAGCAGCCCCATATTCTTCAAGCTTTTGCGCAAAACCTTGATCTTCTTCTTCCTTTCCACCCCAAGATTCCACTATTTGCTTCTAGCACATGATCTTGGGATTGGAAACTTGCTCCTATAAATAGGTAGTAACTTTATCCTCTTCAAGGTCCTGAGTTGGTTCATGGTGTTCCTTCTTAAAGTTCAAAAATGGGAGATCATGTTGAAAGACTTGAGGAGGTTGGGGAAGATTTGGGAGGGTCTACTCATGTACAGGAAGAGCTATCTGAGAAGAGGCATGCTAAAAAGTTAGGTGCATGGGATTGAGGGTAGGATTGATTGATGCATCGGATAAGTCACAATGGGCAAGTGCCATCTGATAGAAAGGATTCGACATACAAGAGGGAGTTTTCTCTAGAATAGGAGGGGGCAGACCTTGGGCCAAAATTTCTTGAATTTTGTTCCTCTATTTTACCAATTTTTCATCAATATTGAAATTAGCCTGTGGATTGGTGGAAGGGGTGTCTTTTGGCTTTAGCTCCTCTACAAGGTCTGAAAACTCCATCTCTCTCTCTCCTAGTAGTCTCATCTTAGCCTCTAATTCCTTAATCTACTTAGCTATATCATCCTCATTTTGTACTTCTTGGAGCTCGTGGGAAACACCATAGAGATGGGGAGTGCATGAAGATTGCCATGAAATGCAAGGAGCTTCTTGAGAAAGGGTGGGGGGAACTTGAAAAGGACTAACCTCATCTTGTACCTCACACTCTTGGACAATGTCTTTCACCCCCTTACTATTCTGTGACTCAACCACTTGATTCTAGCTCAAGAAATTTGGACTGGGCATCTCCTTTGGGGGTGATGGGGCCATAATGTGAGAGGGTAGCAAAGATTTAGATTCCATTTCCCTCACTACCAAAATGGACTGTTGCAATTGAAGGTTTGCCAATTCGATCTGTCTATCAATATTAGCCTTAAACACAAGATTTGCCATTTTGAAACTCTCCTCAACATGATTAGGGAAAGGACTTTGACAGGCTTGATTTGGCTTATGAGCAAGCATCATATATGACTGATATGATGCTTGGGGTAGTGAGTATGCAGGTTGATAGACTTGGTAAGGCTGCCTCTCATGAACACTCAACTTCTCCTCCAAAGATGTAATCAAACCACTCACGTCTAGCATCTCATTTTTAAGCATGTGCTAATTGGCTCCTTCAATAGGAGCCCATTGTTTCTTAACCTTATCCAGTGCATTCCTCACTTGATGGACATTATGATTAGGAATTTCTTGGCCACATCCCCTTCTGATGTCAAGATCTACTACATATTTTTTGTATCCTAGTAGTGCTCACTTGAAGGTAGAAATAGGTTGATTGGCGAAGAGACTGGGTTGAGTGGGAGTAGTGACGTAATGAGAAGACTGGGCATAAGGCTGATATAACTCATGAAAGGGCTAGGACTGGCCATATTGAAACTGATAAGGATCAACATAAGGTTGGTAAGGATTGTAGCCATGTTGGCCAAGGAAAATAGGGTCCATGGCTCAAAATGATGGGATTATACATACCAAAATGTTGTTTCTTGATGGTATGGTACCAAAAATACTTAACCAATTGATTTAACTCAAAGTCACCATTGGTGTTTGATGCAGAAGCCTCCAAAGGCTGCTTAGTTGAAGAACACACCAAAAATTCTTCAACTCTTTAGACAAAACCTATCCTAGTTGGTCCCACCAGGCGTGCCAAAAATATTGACACAGGAAATTGCACCCTTAGCAAGAGGTTGAGCTCTTGCCTTCTCACAACATGGAAACTCCACTCTCACATATGGGACTAATGAAACTGGAGGGGAGAGTCTCTAGATAAGGGATAGCTCCCTTTGATGCATTGTGTTTGTTCCAGCAAGTGCTAATACATACATATATAGGTATATAAAAGTGGGGGATGAAAAGGGAGAAAGATGTAGGAAAAAAACCTACTCTAAAGAGGTGATGCACCAAAATAAGACAACCTTCACATATCCACTCTTGAAATCAGACAAATGCATACATACACTTCATACTTGGTAGAAGGACTAAGTTGCTAGAAATTGGCAGGGAGGCCTTAATGGGAAATACAAAAAAAGGAGGTTCACCAAAGGTGCTGTGAGACACACTTATGTAGTAACTTCCTCTATTTTTCACTTCTCAAATACTGCTCTTCTCCTATCAACTGCAAAAATGGCACCTTGTAGATAACAGGTATGCTAGTGTTGAACCTGTGGAGCATCAAAAAACAATGACTGAACACAAACAAACACTCAAGACATACTCTGAAACATCTATCCAAATGAAGGTAAAAACTACTTTTATTTGATTCAGGTGGAAATTTTTCCAGGGCTATGCCTTAGCAAAATGTGGAAGATCTCTTTTACAAAATGACAAGTTTGCAAATATATAGGAGAAGAAAGGAGAAGGGAACTTGGTGCTTCTTTGAGCAGTTGGCCCATCGCATCCCCTCATTGGGAAGAGGAAAACACTGTGGCTGATGTCATCTTTCTAGAAGAAGCCTACTAGAACCATGATGTATAATCATGGAATTGGACTTTGGCACTCGAGCATTAATGTGGAAACACAGACTGCACCTCTTTTCTACAAATAGATTGAGATTTGTCCCCTTTTAAATGCATGGGCCACACTATTTTCTCTTTATGCCATTTGGGGATTAATAGGAAATAAATTACCTTCCCCTTGCCACTTGGACTGCCTCGTCCCTTTCTGCACCTTGTCATTCTCCTACTTTGTCACCTGGGATTTTGTCCTTATCTTGTCTCTTTTAGCTTCTTGGCCCTTAGGGGCAAACTCTCTAGTGGGTCACTGCATTCTAAGCCCTTTTGGCTAGCACTCTCTTTGTTTTGAGCACAAATGACCACTTTTCTTTGCTAACTTTGACAGCTTCTAGGACGTCCTCATCCCTGATAGCTTCTCTGTGGCTTGCTATTCTTTAGCACCCTCCTAGACACTCTTTTGCCTTGTATACTTCAGCGGGTCCTTTGGATGGTCTATTGAGTCCCCACAGACTTTTATCCATAGACATTTCCCCATAGACAAAAAGTTCATAGAAATTATCTCAGGCTTGTTTGCTTTGTATATCCCATGGGCCTTTGTTCGTGGACATTTTCCTGTGGACAAAAATTCTATGAAATTCTCCTTGCCCAGCTTTAGACTTTAAACAGCCTGCCCAAATTTGGACCTTACCCAAAAAATTTCTTTGAAGTGCTTACCCTTTGGAAGAGTATTGGACCTTTTCAACTACCCTTCAGTTAAGGACATACCCTTAAACCAAGCCATTGAACCAAAAATGGTTCAATGGTTTTAAGGTTCAACCAAGCACGCTGATTTCCTAGTGAACCAAGCTGACGAACTTCTTCATTGAACTTTTTCGTTGAACTGAACCCATTGAACCAAAATGGTTCAACAGTTCAATCATTGTGTGCTAATGAATCGATGACCTGAAGCCGATGAATTGTGCCTTTGAACCAAAATATTGAACCAAGCCATTGAACCTAGTCATTGAACCAAGAATGGTTCAACGGTTCAATGTTTCAATGGTTCAATGCTTGGTGAATCAAGATTTTGAACCAAACGATGGATGAACCAAGTGCTGATGGTCTTAAAGATTGAACTGAAGCTTGAACCATGGCTAAATGAAAACTACATTGAACTTATGCAATCTGAAGATGATTGGCATTAAACAACAGGGGAGGAAGGTGACTAAATTTTTTCCTATGGGCAAAATTGGTCAACAGTAGGAGTATGATGAAAAGGTGGAGTGGGTTGATCAGACAATGTTTACATCATTTGTACATGGTGTGACTTAGTTATTCCATTTACGACAATATTCCTATTATGATTAAATGGCTTTGATCTATCTTGGTTATTGGCTTATGCTGGTTGTGATGCTTGAACTTGGATTGGATTTTGGTTTTAGATATTTACCTAATTGGTAACTTGGTTCTGATTAGTTGAGTTAAGCTTGATGACTTCTTTGTTGATATGATCTTTCTCAATCAACAAATGTTTATCAATGATCTCTTTGAAGGTATTCATACACTATAGTTCCAGATGATAAGCTATCTCTTTATACAAGTTTTTAGTGAACACAGTGGCTAATTGTTTATCTGGTAGACTATGAGTGAATCAGCTTGTAAGTGCTCTCCATTGCTATAGATATCTTACAAAAATCTCACTAGATTTTTGTTTATCTTTTGTCAATTCAAAAAAATAAATCTCATGCTAGAGATTATAGGGAAAGTGTTACATAGAATTATTTGCAAGGTCATCAAAATTAGTTACCAAATTCTTTGGAAATTTCAAGAACCACTCCAAGGCTTGTCCAACTAAGCTACTTTGAAACAACAATAAAAGGTATATATCACTATATGCCATTCATTGACATGTGACAAAGAACTTAGTTAAATGGTCTTTGGGGTCACCTTTCCCCTTGTATTTATCAAACTTTGGTGGTTCATATCCTGGAGGGAATGGAATCTATAAGTACTCCATATTGAAAGGATAGTAACACACATCATCCAACCTAAAATTTTTAACCTATTTACCTACTTAGATGGCCATAATTACATCCTTCATTCATTTTAATTCTTGGGATAAGAAACTAGAGGGGACATTGTCTTGGGTAGATGGTTGAGTGGTCACAAGTGGAGTATTTTAACTAGGGTATGATGGGGGTATTTGGTATACATTGGATTGGTTAGGAAACAAATCATGAATATGCATACATGAATTAGGATGTACTTATTGAAATTGCACATTTGGTTATGTGATATTCTAGTTTGGGTTGGTGATGAAGGTTTGAATTGGAGGATTTTAAGGTTGGGATGGAGGGATATAATGATACTGTGCCTATTGTGGTTGAATAGGGATCTATTGATGACTACTCAAACCTTGATATTGAGTGGGAACTTGTGAACCAAGACCCTACCTCTGAATGAGTATCACATTTTGAGCAAAAGGCAATTGTTGCCTTATAGGTACTTGAGAAACATTGGGACCACCTTATTACAAAAATCCTTATTGGGAAGTAGATATTAGTTGGGTATTTGTCACCTGTTGCTGACCAACATGAATATGTTGTTGAATAAATATCATTTTTTTTTGAATTAGCATGTTGGTATGCGAGGAAGAAGGTATGTTTTATACTACTTGATAAGGAAGAACATTAGTTTCCCCTTGTTGAGGTGGTAATATGTTCAACATCTTCTATGTTATTATATTCATTTGTGCTTGTTGTTTTGGAATATTACCAATCACCTATTAATAAGGAGTAGGAGTCATTATATTTTGTTATTGAGGCATGACATTTTATTATGTTATTTGTTGGCTACTTGATCTCATTCATTGTATTTTTGAAGAAGAAACTATTTGAGGACTAGAAGTACTTTGTTGAGGTTGTGGTGTAAAATCTCTCATTCCTAGGTTGATAGATTCACTCATGGTATTAACTAAAGGCACATGTTGTTGACCAGTTTTTTATTCATTAGTACCACTTAGATTTGGATTGGAAGTTTCTTGTGCATTTTCCACTATATTTTGCTCATTATTCTACATAGTATCAGAAGACACTTCTTCAATAATTGGAATACGTGGCAAGTTATCAACTAGAGTATTTTACATAAATGGGTTTACACCTTGATTCTCTTAACTAGTTAACTTTGTAAAAACTCTTGTTGAAGGAACTAAGTTAATAAGAGGTTTATTCACCATGGTCATCTGATTGAAATCATGTGTTGGATTTAGGTAGGTTTGATATGCTATTTTCATTTGGTTAAAGTGCTCTTCTATGTAGTTTTATCCTTTATTAGGCATATCAGGGTCCTGATATGTGGTTTGGATTAGAGTTGAAGGATTGATATAAGAAGCCTATTGAATATACAATATGTTGTGAGGCATTCTTACTAGACTTTTCAAACTTTCATGGGGGAAGTCTGCTAGAAACATAACCCCTAATTATATGGATATAACCAAAATATCATCTTTGTTCTCCAATAGATGAAACTCAAACAAATAAGGATCATACGTGAGAGGTGTGTTAATGGAGTATGGTTGTTGAGGAAAAGGTTCTTCAATGGTAGGTATTGTGTGGTTTGCTCTTGGTCCTATTTTGAATATAGTGGCATATTAACCAAATAGTTAGCCAATGGATCTTGGTTTTTTACCCCTATTTGAGTACCATAAGAGGGATAAGGATCTATCTCATAAGTAACATGATCTGTGTAGGGGTCTTGTACCATTTATTCTTTTGTAACCACATTACTAATCCCTAAATTGTACATGAGCCCATTACGAGTGTAGGAATACATGTTGGGATCCATAGTAAATGTTTGATGATATAAAAGGAAGAGAGTTACACAAACTCTAAAAATATAATGACTAAAAAGATGTTCAAACCTTGGTCTAGATTTGTTAAAAATAAGGAAAGGTTTATGCAATGACTTGTGATAAAATAATCTAACATTAAGTATCTAATGTTACATGTCTTTATACAAAAAGTTTAAGTAATGGACCAAAAATCAAAATACCAAAATTTAAGGTTGAAGTGTTTCAAATTAGTCTAATCGAGGAAAGAAAAAGTTTATAGTTCTTTTGGGAAAATGTGGCATCAAAATCTAAGATCAAACAAGGCATGTGCTAGGACTCTTAGCCAAATGGCATCAAAAGATAGACTTTGAGATGTTAATCTAATGGCTTTGAAACACTTCTAACAAAAACTAGGAATTTGACTCGTGGACATAAACTAAATCAAATAGGTATAAAGCATGAAATAAAATCACTTTAAGGATAGTTTATATTTTCAAAAATAATGGTATAAAGCTTGGTTCTTTTGACAAATAGGCTAGATGAATGTGAATGGTGTAACTGTGATACATAAATATTCATAAAGGTATACTCAGATTGGTTTGAAAAATACACACAAGCTTGAAATATATGTAAAAGGGATCTATGAAATAATGCTTGAAATGTTTTGGGTAGCATAACCACATTGAACTACTTAAAATATGGTACAAAATGCTTGCTTCAAAAACTCCCCAAGACAAAGATGGTTTCACACAAATTTGACAACATAATACTACCTTTTTTAACTCAAAATGTTATAGTGCATAGACTCAAAGTGAAAGTTTTTAGCATGTAATGAATTAAGTTTATCAATGGTGATGATCATGATTAGGAGTCTATAAAATTACCTTCAATCGAAATGAGAAATTGAACTCAAGTCAAAACAAGTTTAGTGTGTAAATGACAAATCCAATTTGACACACCAACCTTTAGAACTTAGAAATGTCCAATTTCAAATGTGAATTATCAATGAAGGACTTTAAATAATTTAGGAAAAAGGTCTAGACTCAAAAATGGGCAACATAACTACACCAAAGTTGATGATATGACTCCAAGCTTTTATGATGAGTTTTGAATAAGGAAAAATGAAGATTTATGCAGGCAACATAATGCCTCTTGTTCAAATTTTTTTTGGGATGATGTGTTTGGTTTGTATCATTTATTAACACCAAGTTTTGACCCAAAATAAAACCTTAAACTAAGACAAAACCAACTAATTAATCACTTTAAGTCCTAAACTGACAAGGTTTCTTGGTATTGTTGGAATCCATCAATATACATCATTTGAGAGGCTTTTAGTGTTCTTTCAAAAACTAAAATACACATTATATAGTAGGGTTTTTATGCCCCCCTTCTCTCAAATGACAATACTATGACATGGACTTTGAGTTGCACCTTGCACCAATAACACTTCCATGGCAAGTGGGGATTTTTATAAGATCCACAAAGTTTCAAACATCTAGGGGAATAAATTACACAATGATTTTCATTTCACAATGCAAAAATAAAAGCACATAATTGGGTGTCTATGGCACTTGTCTTGTTGTAAAAAGGACTAGTCTTTTTTACAACCACTACATCCTATTGCTAGCTCAGTTTAGTATGATGTTCAAAGTGTAGATATACCCCAGGTGCACTCCAACACTAGAAGGTGGCTTAACTACTCAAACCTTTGATTGTAGTGGGAGAAATTTGAAGTCATTATTGGGAGATGAAACCCTAGGTCAAAGATTCCATAAAGAATTCATGGGAGGTAATGAAGTCCCCCTTGCAATCCAAGATATAATGAAAATAAATGACATAAAAAGAAAGACTTTAGGGTCATTTTCAAGATCACCCAAACTATGACAAGTTTTTTGGAAGTGATTTAGACAAAATTATTTCTATGCCTTGGACTAGGCATGTTTGCAACAAGGATGTCACTTTTGATTCCAAGGGTTCCATAAAGGGGACAAGTAGAAAAGTATACATGCACAAACCTTATTTTTGCCAATCAAGTTCTAACTACACAACCATTGAAAACAAAAATTGACAAGTGTGTTCAATTTTAATCCCTAAATAAAAGATGAGGTGGTGTTCTTTTGACCCCTTGGTCTTAATTTGTAAATTAAAAAGTCTAACTATCAAACATTTATTTTAAGCACCTAAATGTTTCATTAAGTACTAAAACAAAGTTCCTAGTTCATTTTAAAAGCATGAAAAAGATGGTCTAAAACATGTTTTATCAAATTACCAAGCTTGATCCTATAATAAAATTTTTAGGGTATCCTTTAGCTTTAAAGGTAATTTTTAAATGAAAGGAGCAAATTTGAAATTTGAGGTCTCTATTACAAATTCAAAATTACCTAGTTAATATTGTTGTTTCCTACAAAATCACCACTGTCAGATTAAAAAAAACACAAAAAAATGCAATATCTTTATTATGCAAAATTGCTACCCAAAATTATGAAATCATTTCTCAAAAGAGTGATATCACTACTTAAGACAATATCACTACTTATCAGATAGAAAAACATAGAAAAGATGATCTACTTTTAAATTGCTGCATGGAATGATGATATCACAGTTTTGTGAATTCACTACCTAAAGAAATGAAATCAATACCCAACAGAATGAAATATCTCCTAGAAAGAATGATATCACTGCCTAAAAGGATGATATCAATGCTTAAGTCCATAAAATTTTTGTTTAGAAAAATAACAATTTCATTTACACAAAATCGTGATTGTGTAACAATAATATCATTTTAGAGAGCAAAATTGAGGTTCTAAGAACAAAAATGTAGTTAGAAAAAGATAAATTTAACTTAAAATTTCAATCTCATGAACCTCCATCTCCAAGATCGTATATGAAAAGGATTAGTAAGCTTCTTAGAGAGGCTTTGTAACCAAATTTGTTGAAAAAGTTCCCACTAGGTGTGCCATTATGTGAACTAGGAATTTATGATGAAGGGGAGATTAGTATCATGTTAGTGGATAAATCAAATCAAAACCACACTAAATAACACCTTCATGCCTAGTTATTATGGTAATCTTAATAACAAAAATAAATAAAAATCACAACTAAAAAAGTAAGGAAATACAAGAATCTTTCACCCTCCTTGGATTCTCCAAATGCTTGTTGTAGTGGCTTGCTCGATTTGTGCCCATGAATTCTGAATAAATGAAAGGTTGGATACATCCATATCTCCTTGGCACCTTTCTTGGATTGGATTGGCATAATATTTTGGCATCATAACACTAATTTTCATGAGGCTTGGGAATCAATTCTGCATTATAACTTTGCACAAATTAAGCTTAAAATTAATGTGGTAAGGCCTCTTATTTATATATTTTTTTCAAATGGATACAATCAACCTGAACCATCCATATCAAGATTGATATGTGTGGCTAAGGATTAATATACTTTTTTAATTAAAATGCATAAATAGGCTCATCGACATTTGGGATAGTGGGGCATTAACTAGGCATGGGAGAGCTTTGATGAGGCATGGAGTGGCTTGATTTAGATGTTTGTGGCATTTATGGATGATCTAAAACTCAAAAGTTTTGATTGATAGATATTTAAAGAACATGAAAAATAACACAGTAACAATAAATTATCTGAGAAGAGATGTTTTATTTCTCAATATTACAATACAACCATATGCTTATCTCTGGGAAAAGATGTCTGCTTTATATTTGAGGTTACATATTAATTTATACACATTTTAAAGGTAGGAGGAGGATGTGGAAGGTCACCAATATAGAGTGAGATTAATTGGTTTGACTTCCATGATTTAAAACAATACATAATTTGAGGAATTACTATTTTTAGAAACTTATTATTTTTAGACTGTACTACTAAAATTGAAATTTAGAGAACTTGCATTGGGGTTTTAAGGGTAAAAACAATTGATAAAATATATGTGTCATATCACCACATTATCCTCATTCTTATCTTTCTAATGGTTTAAATGGGGAGTCAATTAGAGCTATGGTGCAAAAGTTATGGCTACTAGAAGTTCCATCATCAATTGGGGTAGAACCGTTACCTGAATTATCACTTGAATTTTTTCCTGTATTACTCCCCCTCATTGAGAAGAAATGGTTACAATTGCATCAATATTACTCATTAGGTTTCGTAGTTATTTATTAATTTAATTCTCTATGATCCACTCACCTTGGTGGCCAAGCTGGCCCCTTTTGACCACCTGATAAAGTGGAATAGAGCATCCTCTTATTGTCTTTATCTAGGTGTCCATAATCTGATCCTCCTCCATTGGAGCAAAAATTTGTGGATCAAGTTCATCAATGTCTAGTTGTTCTAATATGACTAAAGTATCCAACATAGGTGGATGATATGGTTTAAGGAGATCCACGTAGAATATTGGATGCAGACCAAGGTAGGTTGGTAGGTTCAACTCGAAAGCATTTTCTCCAACTTTTATAGTGATGGTGTAGGGACCATATCACAGAGGCTAAATTTTTTTGTGTGGTCCTGCAAGTTGTTCCTTTTTAAGTCACAACCAAACCTCATCACTCATAACAAAATGGTGTACAATCCTATGTTTGTCATGGCATTGCTTATACTTCTAATTCATCTTCTCCAATATGTCATGAACTTGTTGCTAGATGTGTTGCATTTGTTTAATGAAATTTATTGATTTTGTTGCCTCAGATCTCCCATGAGGTGTGTATTCCATGGTGGATAATGGAATGGATATATCAATTGGTACCATGGGTTAGAACTTGAAGCATAATTGGAATGGACTGTGCTTAGTCAAGCTGTGCAAGGCCTAATTTTATCCATGTTATATGAAAATAAGCCCCTATTTCATGGATGTTTAGAGTAATACATTTGAATCATGTGAAAAATCAAGTGGTTCAAAACTTCTATCTAACTATTATTCTATGGATGGAAGGTTATGGACTTCATCAGCTTGGTATCCATCATCTTCTATAGAGTGGACTAGAAGATGCTTAGAAAACTTGCTATCTCTATCTGAGACAATGGACTTGGGGAGACCAAAATGGAGCCATACATAACTAAAATATAGTTGAGTTGTTTCTTCATTAGATATATTTTTATTAAAAACAATCATGGTAGTCATTTTTGAAAAATGATCAACTACAACAAAAATACAGTGCTTGCCATGTTTTGAAGTGGGAAAACCTAAGAGAAAATCCATTGAGATAGATTCCCAAGGCCTGGTTGGTTCTGGAAATGGTGTATACAATCCTTGATTATTATTTTTTGGCTTGGCTATCATACATGGGGTGAAAGATTTGAGGTACCTTTCCACATCCTTTCACATATGGGGCTAGTAAAAGTGTTTTTGAAGAACTACCAATGTCTTTTCTACACCAAAGTGTCTAGCTATCCTACTAAAATGTGCTTCCCATATCATCTTCTATTACTCTGAAGTTGGAACATAAATGTGCCCCATATGATAGAGGACATTATATTGTAAATAGGAATAAAAAACATGTTTACCTTCTTGAAGCACTTGATATATATCAAAAAGGTAGGATCTACTTCATACAGAGCACCCCAAGTGGCAGTCTCATGTCTGCATAGGTCAAGAACTATTGTGAGTGCAGTAATTAGTGGGAAACTCAGATAATCTAAGGCTATATTTGAGCTCCCTTTTTTATGTTTGATTATCAGATGGAATTGATGAAGATATATGGCCCACTTTTGATGCCTCTTATTTCATAGTTTGATTTACATCTGGATGAATTCCAATGGTCTATGGTTAGTGTGGATGACTGTCTCTTTCCCCAAGATGTAGTGTTTCCATTATTTGTAGGCTTATATAATGGCATAGATCTCTTTGTCATATGTGAGGTATTTCCTAACTATATCAGTGAAAGTTTTACTATGATATGTAACAGGATGGCCATGTTGCATGATGACAACTCCCATGGCATATTTTAGATGCATTTGTCATCAACTTGAAAGGTTGATACAAATTTGGCAAGGCAAGAATAGGGGCTAAACAAAGTCCATTCTTAAAATTCTCAAATGCTAGTTATTGTATTTTTCCCCACTAAAATGTAGCATTAGCTCATCCTTTAGTCACTTGGGTTAGTGGCCAAGCAACATGTGAGAATCTAAGAACAAACCCATGATATAAATCTATACAACCCAAGAAGCTGTGAAGCTCTATGAGGGTCTTTAGTGTTGTCCATTCTCAAATAACCAAAATCTTCTCTAGATTGATATGGACCCCTTCCTCATTCACAACATAACCTAGGTAATAAATTATTTTCATCCCAAATGTCCATTTGTCAATATTTGCATATAACTTATGCTCTCAAAGAGTTTGAAGAACTTTATGAACATATTGTAGATGATCCTCCCATGTTCTACTATAGATGAGTATGGCATCCAGGTAGAAAACCATGAATGACTTGGTAAAGGGTCACAAGATGTCATCCATCATCCTCATGAAGGTTATAAGTGTGTTAGTTAATCCAAAAGGCATAACCAACCATTTGAAGAGCCCCTCTTTAGATTTGAATGAAGTCTTCAAGACATCAGTGGGATCGATGGGAATTTGGTGATAGCCAGATTTGAGATCAATTTTGGTGAATAAATTCACACCATGGAGTTGGTCTAATAGGTCATAAATCTTGGGGAGGGGGTAGCAATTCTTTACAGTGATTTTATTAAAGGCTTGATAGTCAATACAAAGCCTCCATGTTCCATATTTATTTAGTGCCAGGATAATTAGGTTGCCACAAGGTGAAGAGCTTGGCCTAATATGACCCTTTTGAATCAATTCTTAAATATATCTTTTTATCTCATCATTCTCTAAAATTGATCTAAGATACATAGGACTGTTAGGCAAAGGTGATCCTAGGATCAAATCAATAGAATGTTTTACCTAGCAGTGAAGTGGAACTCCCATGGGTGACTTGAATAAGTCATCATATTCTCCTTTGATTTATCCCATCTACTTCTATTATTGTGTTGATTATGGAGTTAGGACTACAACATCAACCTTCTTGGATTTCTGTGGTTTGACCACCATGAGAATAAATTACTTTGTATTTTCCACTAATATTTTACATTTCTTAGCACTAATTAGGGAGATAGATGTAGGAGGTGGTGCCTTTGGTACTTTATAGCACCATGTTCTAAGAGTGAGGGTGATTCTTCAGGTTCATGATTCATAGATTTCATGTCGATCATACATGAATGGCTAACCAAAGAGTACATCAAAAACATCTAGACTAACCACATCACACAAGACTTCATCTTGGAAAGGTTTTATTTCATATGAAAGAAGACACTAATGGATGACACAAAGGTCTCTCCCTGGGGTCAACCATCAAATATGGTATGTCTTTGGGTGAGGCTTCATGGATAGATTTAGAATTTTCACAACTTTAGTAGAGATTAAATTATTTTGACTCCCACTATCAAGAATGAAACGTAGAGGCTTACCTTTTACCCATAATTTGGAGTGAAAAAACCTTTCCTTGTCATTTAGCCTTTCCTCATAGGTCTATGATGAAGTAACGATGGTATCATGCTTAACATCTATAATCTATTCTTTGTCCTCTTTGACTATAGGTTATGTATGAGACAAAGTAGTAGATGTTGAGTATTGTGACTTAGAAAGCAATGACTTGATGGCTCAACATTCTTATTTGGAGTGAGTTTTAGTTTTGTGGTAATCACACCATTTTTCAATCTTCCCCTTCAGGGGTTTATTATCTTGAAACTCCTTTTTTTTCTAATTTTGTCCTCATGTTTGACCTTTCTTGTCACTTTTCCATTTCAAAGGCTGACTCTTTGTATTCCTTCTTCCATGATTTTACTCAATCTTCACTATGAACTTATATGCCTCATCGAGGGTTTCCAAATTTAAGAGTTCCATTTTCTCCCATATGTACCATTATAGTCCATCATGATATTTGAGATTATTATGTCTCTCACTTTATTGGATGCCCAATATTGAAGATAGAGAATGAAAAATATTGGCGTAATCTTGAATAGATTGGTCCTTACCTCAGTGAAGTTATTGCCAATGTATGTATAGATCATCATATGCTCCAATGGGATAGCATTCTTCCTTTACCACTTCCATGAAATCATCCCAAGTAGGTTCCACCTCAAGGACAATGTCATTTGTATTTAACCTCTTTTTGTAGACTTTCCACCAATTTTTCATGGGCAATGATGCTTTCAAAAGAGCAAAAGTGATCTTTTCTCCATCGATGAATTTATTTACAAAAAAGTAGGAAGACAATTGATCTAACTAATTTTATACTACATCAACATTGATTTTGATTTCAAATGTAGGGATGTAAAAATTTACTTGAACTTTTAAGGGTGTTGGGGCATTGAAAGAATGTTCCATGGATGAGGACCCAGGAAGTGTAGATGAGGAGCCAAAATTTCCCATTAGGATTTGTTGGAGGATTTGGGAAAATTATTATAACATCTATGCTTATTGTTTAGAGAGATTAATTCACCATTTCCTTGAAGGGTTCAAATATCTTGATGTCATCCACCATTTGAAGTCATTTGGAGCAAATAGGTGGATAGTTTGGAAGCTTTGTTATTTTCCACCCAAGCTTCTTGTAGCTCGACCTCGTCCTTAGGATCATACACTCTTAAGATAAACCACTTTGATACCACTGATCCAAAACTCAAAAGTTTTATTTAATAGATATTTTAAGAACATAAAAAATAAAATAGTAACAATGAATTCTCTGAGAAGAGATGTTTTATTACTCAAGATTGTAATACAACCATATGCTTATCTCTAGGAAGAGATTTCTACTTTCTATTTTGGATTACATCTTCATTTATACATATTTTTAAGGTAGGAGGAGGATGTGTAATGTCACCAATATTAAGGGAGATTAAGTGGTTCAACTTCCATGATTTAAAACAATACAAAATTTGAGGAATTACTATTTTTAGAAAATTTCTATTTTTTGAGTGTACTACTAAAATTGAAATTTGGGGCACTTCCATTAGGTTTTCAAGGGTCAAACACCACCAAGTGGGGCTATGTGCCATCTCACCACATTCTCCTCATTATTATCTTTCCAATAGTTTAAATGGGGATTCAATTGATACTATGGTGAAAAAATTATGTCTCCCAAAAGTTATGTCATCAATTGGGGTATAACCATTACCCGAATTGTAGCCTGAATTGTTGCCTAGATCATTCCTCCCTTGTTGAGAAGAAATGGTACCCATTATGTCAATATTACTCATTAGATGTGGTAGTTTCATCTTAATTTGATTCTCTATGAGTCACTCACCTTGGTGACTAAGTTGGCCCCTTTTGACCACCTGATAAAGTAGAATAGATCATCCTCTTATTGTCTTTATCTAGGTATCCACACTCTGATCCTCCTCTACTAGATCAAAACTCTACAAATCAAGATCATCAATGTTTAATTGTTCTACTACAACTAAATTTTCAATAGAGGTAGATTATATGGTTTTAGGAGCTCCATGTTGAATATTGGATGCAAACTAAGGTAGGTTGGTAGGTTTAACTCAAAAGCATTATCTCCAACTTTTTTGGTGATGGTGTAGGGACCATATCATAGAGGCTTAATTTTTTTGTGTGGGCTTGAAATTCATTCCTTTTAAAGTCACAAATAAACCTTGTCACCCATAGTAAAATGGTGTGCAATCCTATGTTTGTCATGGCATTGCTTATACTTCTTATTCATCTTCTCCAAGATGTCATGAACTTACTATTGGATGTGTTGCATTTGTTCAATAAACTTTGTTGTTTTTTCTTCCTCAGAACTCCCATAAGGTGTGTATTCCATGGAGGAGAATGGAATGTCTATATCAATTAGTGCCATGGGTTGGAACCTAAAGTATACTTGGAATGGACTATGCTTGGTCAAGCTGTGTAGGGCCCAATTGTATCCATGTTGTATGAAAAGAAGCCCCTCATCCCATGTGTGTGGATGTTTGGAGTGATAAATCTGAATCATGTGAATAATCAAGTAGTTCACCACTTTTATTTGACCATCAGTCTATGGATGGATGGATGTGGACTTCATTAGCTTGGTATCCATCATCCTCTATAGAGTGGACCAGAAGATGTTTAGGAACTTGCTATCTCTATTTGAGATAGTGGACTTGGGGAGACCAAAATGGAGCCATACATGACTAAAATATAGTTGAGCAGTTTCTTTAGAAGATATATTTTTCTCACAAGCAATCATGATAGATATTTTTGAAAAATGATCAACTAAAAAAAAATATAGTCCTTGCCATGTTTTGAAGTGGGGAAACTTGAGAGAAAATCCATTGAGACAGATTCCCAAGGCCTAGTTGGTTTTGGCAATGGCATTTACAATCCTTCATTCTTAATTGTCATCTTGGCTATCACACATGGGGTGTAATATTTGAGGTAAATTTCTACATCCTTTTGCATATGCGGCTATTAAAATTGTTTTTGAAGAACTACCAATGTCTTTTCTACACCAAAGTGTCCAACTCTCCTATTGAAAAGTGCTTCCCATATCATCTTCTATTGCTCTGTAGATAAAACACAAATGTGCCCCATATGATATAGGAAATTATCTTACAAATAAAAAATCAAAAACATGTTTACCTTCTTGAAGCACCTAATATGTATCAGCAAAGGTAGGATCTACTTCATACAGAGCACCCCAAGTGGTAGTCTCATGTATGTACAGGTCAAGAACTATTTTAAATGCCATAATTGGTGAGTGGCTAAGATAATATATGATCATATTTGAGCTCCCATTTTTTTGTTTGATTATTAGATGGAATTATTGTAGATATGTGGCCCACTTTTTGTGCCTCTCATTTCATAGTTTTATCTATGTCTGGATGAATCTCAATGGTCTATGGTCAATGTGGATGACCATCTTTTTCCCCAAGATGTAGTGTTTCCATTATTTGTAGGCTTGCACAATGGCATAGAGATCCTTATCATATGTCAAGTATTTACTAAATATATCAGTGAAATTTTCACTTTGATATGCAATAAGATGGCTATGTTGCATGATGACAACTTCCATGGCATATTCAGATGCATATGTCATCAACTCAAAAGGTTGATGCAAATTTGGCAAGGCAAGAATAGGGGCTGAGCAAAGTCTATTCTTAAAATTCTCAAATTAACTTTGTTGTATTTTCCCCCACTAAAATGTATCTTTATCTCCTTTAGTCACTTGGGTTAGTGGCCAAGCAACATGTGAGAATCTAAGAACAAACTTACGATAGAAATTTGCAAGACCTAAGAAGCTACAAGGTTTTCTAAGTGTCCTTAGTGTAGGCCATTCTCAAATAACCCATATCTTCTCTGGATCAACATAGCCCCTTTCCTCATTCACAATGTACCCTAGGTATTGAATTATTTTCATCCTGAATATGTATTTATCAAGATTTGCATATAGCTTGTGCTCCTAAAGAGTTTAAAACACCATAGAATTGGTCTAGTAGGTCATCAATCTTGGGGAGCAGTAGTGATTATTCACAGTGATTTTATTCAAGGCTTGATAGTCAATATAAATCCTCCATGTTCCATCTTTATTTGGTTCCAAGATAATTAGGATACCACAAGGTGATGAGCTTAGCCTGATGTGACTATTTTGAATCAATTCCTAAATCTATATTTTTATCTCATTATTCTATAAAATTGATCTATGATACATAGGACTGTTAGGCATATGTGATCTTGAGATCAAATCGATAGAATTTTTTACTTGGAAGTGAAGTGGAACTCTTATGGATGACTCGAATAAGTCATCATATTCTCCTATGATTTGTCCCATTTATTTCTATTATTGTGTTGATTGTGTAGTCAAGACTACAACATCGACCTTCTTGGATTTTTGTGGTTTGACCACCATGAGAATAAATTTCTTTGTCTTCTCCACCAATCTCTTACATTTTTGAGCACTAATCAGGGAGATATATGTGGGAGGTGGTACCTTGGTACCCTGTAGTACCATGTTCCAAGAGTGAGGGTGATTCTTCAAGTTTATGATTCATAGATGCCATGTCAATCATACATTAATGGATGACCAAGGAGTACATCACAAACATCTAGATTGACCACATCACACAAGATTTTATCTTAGAAAGGTTTTATTGCATATGAAAGAAGACACTGATGGGTGACACGAAGGTCTCTCCCTGGGCTCAACCATCCAATACTTTATGGCTTTGGGTGAGGCTTCATGGATAAATTTAGAATTTTCACAACTTTAAAAGAGATTAAATTATTTTGACTCCCATTATCAAGAATGAAATGTAGAGGCTTACCTTTTACCCTTAATTTGGATTGAAACAACCTTTCCTTGTCATCTAGCCTTTCCTTGTGGGTCAATGATGAAGTAATGATGGTATCAGGCTTAGCATCTACAATCTCTACTTCATCCTCTTTGACTATATGTTGTGTATGAGACAAAGCAGTAGATGTCAAGTATTGTGACTTAAAAGGTAGTGACTTGATGGCTTGACATTATTCTTTGGAGTGAGTTCTAGTTTTGTGGTAATCACACCATTTTCTAGTCTTTCCCTTCTAGGGTTTCTTATCTTGAAACTCCTTTTGCTTCTAATTTTGGCCTCATGTTTGACCTTCCTTGTTACTTTTCCATTTCAAAGGCTAACTCTTCATATTCTTTCTTTCATACTTCTATTTAATCTTTACTATGAACTTGTATGCCTCATTGAGGGTTTCCAAATTAAAGAGTTCTATTTCCCCCTGTATGTACCATTGTAGTCCACCATGATATTTGGGAGTCTTATTTTTCTCACTTTCTTGGATGCCTAATCTTGTAGATAGAGAATGAAAAATATAAGTGTAATCTTGTACAGATTGGTCCTTACCTTGGCAAAAGTGTTGCCACTATATATACAAATCATCATATGTTCTAATGGGATAGTATTCTTCCTTTACCACTTCCATGAAATCATCCTAGGTAGGTTCCACCTCAAGGCCAATTTAAACTATATGGAACCTCTTTTTTTACACTTCCCACCAATTTTTCATGGGCAATGATGCTTTCAAAAGAGCAAAAGTGATCTTTCCTCCATCAGTGAATTGATTTCTAGACAAGTAGGAAGATAATTAATCCGACCAATTTTATACTACATCAACATTAATTTTGCCTTAAATGTAGGTATGTCAAAATTCACATAAACATTGAAGGGTATTGGGGCACTGAAAGGACATTATATAGATGAGGAGCCAGGAAGTGCAGATGAGGAACAAGAATTTCCCATCGAGATTTGTTGGAGGATTTGGGTGAATTATTGTAGCATCTACACTTGTTGCCATTAGAGGGATTCATTTACCATTTACTTGAAGGGATAAATTATCTCAGTGTCATCTACCATTTGAAGTCATTTAGAATGAATAGGTGGATAGTTTGAAAGCTCTATCAGTTTTCACCCAAGCTTCTTATAGCTTGACCTCATCCTCAGGATCATACACTCTCAAGAAAAACCACTCTGATACCACTAATCCAAAAATCAAAATTTTTGATTGATAGATATTTCAAGAACATGAAAAATAACATAGTAATAATGAATTCTCTAAGAAGATATTTTTTATTACTCAATATTGCAATACAACCATATGCTTATCTTTAAGAAGAGATGTTTGCTTGTCATTTTGGGTTACATATTCATTTATACACATTTTTAAGGTAGTAGGAGGATGTGAAAGGTCACCAATATCAATGGATATTAAGTGGTTTGAATTACATGATTTAAAACAATACAAAATTCAAGGAATTACTATTTTTATAAACTTACTATTTTTAGACTGCGCTACTAAAATTAAAATTTAGGGCACTTCCATTGGGTTTTTGGGGGTTAAAAACCATTGAGAAAATCTCCCTACCATCTCACTGTGTTTTCCTCATTCTTAGTTTTCCAATGGTTTAAATGGGGAGTCAATCAGAGCTAAGTTTTAAAAGTTATGGCTCCCAAAAGTTTCATCATCAATTGGGGTAGAGCCATTGCCTGAATTGTCACTTGAATTATTGCCCGAATCAATGGCTTAGGGATGCCTTCCTAAAGAATGAGGTCACTTGATGATGTAGATATTCAATAATAATTTCTAAAAAAAAGTATTCAATAAGTTTCCATGGAATTCTTAATTAGGCTCTAATTTGGTTTAATTATCTCTTAAGCATGATTAAGCACTATGTGTAAAAATTACTCAAATCGATTAGAATGACTTGTTATTGGTCTAAAATTTAACTAGATTGGAATTGGAAGTGGGTGTCAAATGCATTGGATCCATTATCCCATTTTGGATTTTTTCAACATAAAATAACAAAGGCACATGTCTCATGCAAAAGACTTGACCGAAAAAAGTAATCCAAAGCACTTAGGTGCAAAATTGGCATTTTGACTCGAAATGAACTAATCAAAGTTAATTAGCCCATAAATTGCATTATCCTATTTAGTGACACTCTAGCCAAAATCGACACTTGAATATAATAATTTCAACTCTTTTAATGTGTTTTAGCATTTTTAGGCCATATTGTGCATTTTGGTAAGAATTGGTCAAAATCTTGATTAGAGGTTATTAGTGGCTAGATTTAGGTGTCTACATGCATGACTTTGTCTATACTTAGTTTATATAGTTTCCATTTAATTATATATAAGGGGGAAACATGAATCATAAGTTGATTATTCTCCTTAGTTGACAAGGTCTAGGGCACAAATCTAGATGTTAGGAAAGCAACAATCTATGGTAAATCTATAGGGATGCATTAGACTTTGTATAGATATGAATCTAACATGTCATCCCCAATTGGCACTATCACATCACTAAAATTGATACAAGACAAATGATATAGCCCAAATTTCTACTTTCTATGTTTAACTACCACTAAGAACTAAAATTCATGAAATAAAACAATCCATCTACATATGCATCCATAAAAAATAGGGTTTTTCATGAGGTATTTGAGTGCCTCAAGATCAATAAAAAATATGAATGGGGTTGCAAATAGATATTTCATAGCTTTTTGTAAGGCATAAACCATTACCAATGCCTCATGCTCAGTGGTGGTGTAATTTTACTCTACTTACATTAATTTCCTACTTATAAAGGAGATGGGGTTGTCCATCTTGCCTTTGCTTGCTTGAGCTAATATGGCACCAATTGTAGATCCTAGAGCATTGACATGGATATGGAAAGGAGTAGTCTAGTCTAGAAATTATAGAATTGGTGCTCTAGACAACTTTAGCTTTAGTGTTTTGAAAGCCTCCTCTTGCACCTCACCGTAATAGAATGGGTCATCTTTGTGTAAGATCTCCTCAAGAGGCATTATGATATTTGCATAGATCCACATAAAAATTTTATAGTAGCCAAAATGGCCTATAAAAGTGTGAACATATTTCTATATTGAAGGATTTTAGAGTTGAATAATGATGGATATGTTCATAGGATCAATAAGTAAACCATCATTGCAGATGATGTACTTGAGTAATATTCTAAAAGGGGTTGTGAAGATGCACTTCTTTAGGTTTAATGAGATCTAGAGCTACCTTAACCTCTCAAACATGAGGCATATATTGTCATAATTGTATTTTAGAATACCATACATAGTCCAATCATTAAGATACATTTGGAGGAACTTATGGATAAAGTCCTTGAAAGTAGTGAACACTACCTTAGAGAATATTATTGATACATTCTTGAGTCTAAAGGTCATCACAGTGTAAGAAAAATAACCCCATTCAGTTGCAAAGGTTATTTTTGGCTTATCCTCCTTAGTCTACACCTAATGGTAGCATGAGAAACCATTAGTGAAGGTATAAATTTTTCAACTTATGACTCCATCTAGGACCTCATTGGTGAATGGGGTTAGGAATGGGTCATTAATGTAGGAAATGTTCAAGAATCTATAGTAGACGTAGAACCATATGTACCTATTCTTTTGATGTTGATGAACATAAAGCTTACCTAATTAGATTATTATATAGGGTAGGTGATGCCAATAACAAACATTCTATCAATCTCTCTTTTCACCTTGGCATGAATATTGGAATTCATCTGATATGGGCACTTTTTGATCGGCCTCATGTCATCCACTAGCTTGATGTTCATTTTTCCAAGGGAATGGTGAGTGCACTTCATGTCCCAATATTTTCATGGGAACAAGTCCTCAAATTCATTTAGGAGGTCTACAATTTGTGTTATCTCTGCCTTAGACCAATAAGCACCTATAATGGCAATCTTTAGCTCAACTTTTGCACTAATGTCTACTTTAGTGGTCTTGAGTTTCACATGGTATGGTTCATTCATCTCCTGAGGAGAGTCTTCCAATTTCTTTACCCCATTATTATTTTAATTTAAAGATGCATAAGATCATCTTCATCTAAGGCATTATCATCCATAAGGCACACAAGTTTTTGTATTCCTATTAAAGCTTTTTAATTACACTCTTTTTAGGTCTCATTATCTTTCTTTCTAGAGTCACTATTGACCACCCACTCTTCAAATAATGTTGGGAAAACTATCCCTTTATCCTTAAAAAATTCATTGAGTTACTCTTCTAGGATGTTGGTGTCCTCAACCACTACCCTACGAATGACTTGTAGTGGTTCTAGTATCTCATAACTTATATGAAGAAAAGGAGAAGTTGTGCAAAAAACTCTCCTTGAGAATCTCCCAATTCCCTATCTCATGATGCATCTCATTTATAATTTACCATGCTCATGCCCATGTCTTCAAGGTCCTATAAAAGGCATGCACCCACAAACCCCTTGGTGCATTCTCACCATAGACAATCTAGGTGTCTTCACATAAATGCACATGCATGATTGGGTTATAATCACTATAGTTAGTAGGTATGTGTAAGTACTCATTACTCTTTCAAAATCTAGTGCATATTTTTTCCTTTACATCTTTCCATGTTGGTAAGTTAGGTCTTTGCACTGCCCACCAGTGAGGAACAATGTATTTTAGGGTATGCACTAGTGTATCCATTCTATCTATTTCCTTGGGGATGCAAGATTCAATAGCATGGACATATCTCTCTATAGGTTGGCTCCATTCATACTTTGAGAGTTCTTTAATCTTCCTTTACTTAACTAGAACACCCTTTTTCTTGCCTTTCTAGCATAAGAAATCCATCTCTTTTGGTTTCTCTTAATCCTAACTAGTCCTATTTTGGTAGGCCTTGGCTCGAATATATGCACCATGAAACACCTTCATCCATTGACCTCATAAGCCTCTTCAACCCATCATTAAAAGGTTATGTTAGTTATATCAGAGGTTTATTTTCCATCCTCTCATTAGATTATGCCTTGGTCACTAGGATTGAGATTTTTGGCACCCTACACCATGATGTTATAAATGTGGTTGATCTCATCCTTGAGATCAACACTTTCCATATATAGGGTACCTTGATCACTTGATAGAGGGATCACCACCCTCTCTTCTCCATTTTCAAAATTTGTGTAGCACTTCTTAAAGTGTATGCTTGTGTTATTCATGTAGCACCATGGCCTACCTAAAAGCTCTAGATAATTGTCTTATTCTATCAAATTTATGACCTTAAAGTTGGCTTCGAACTTAGTGCCCATGATATCTACAATGGCATCCTTAAAGATCTTGATAGGTTTAACTCAGGTTTTGTTATCCATGAAAAATATTTGAGGTAAGGGTCAAAAGGGTGGTTGTACCATCTTCTCCCAAGAGGTTTTTGTCAAAATACTAACCTTGACATCTATGTCTACAAGTACTTCCTAAGTTGACAATCTATTGATGGTGGCATCGATCAATAAATCTTGGTCATACTTTGCATTTTGAGTATGCCTTCATGTGATTGCTCTATATGTGGTACAAAAAATTCAATAATTTGAGGCACAACCTCTTCTTATGGTTTCTTCCCCATATGATTTAGCAACAAATATTTCAACAAGGGAAATATCCTTTCATTTTTTATTAGGTGTAAGATCTTAGTCAGCTCTTATACTTTAGACTCTTGGTTGTCTTGTCTTCTACATGAAGTGGTGGCCTATGCCTTTAAATATCTAGCTAGTTAAAGCTCACCCTATAAAATTTATATCATGTTCATGGCTTGTTGTAGGATGTACTTCTATCATGCAAGGTTAGGATAGGGTGCATCTTTTGGCTCAGGTTATATTATGCACTTAGTACGGCTTGATTCACCATATTTTAAGCATAGTTCTTGGATTGGTGTAGTTGTTAGTTGAGTGGTAAACTCACTCCAAGTTTTGGCCTACACTTTAGGTATCTCCTTAGAAGTATATTATGGCTTGGAAACCCACCTTTCTTATTTGTATTCATGCCTAACCATTGTATCACCCTTGTTTGGCTAACCTTGAGTTATATTTTTGTACAAGTCTAGATATTCCTTGACTACATGTGGTCCTTGATAATACCTACACATTAGATGAGTATGGATATCATGCTAATAATTCTTAGTTAACCCACATTTGTAAGACAATCGTGGTAGGAATCTTTCTCCACCACATCTTCCTCCTCCCTTACGTGTACCTCATTAATTTTTATAACCCATATTGTGATGGCCATAGCCCTCATTGCCTTGACCTTATTGATCACTGATTGATGTTTTTGATTGTTGCATGCCTCTTTACATGTTTTGGTGTATCTCATCAGTGAACTGATAGTCTATTATGGAGTGTGTATAGGCATCACACATCTTGTAATAAATTATAGTGTTTACTTGATTGGTGTACTACAGTAGAGGATAGTTCTAAGAGTCATGTAGCACATGAAAAACTTCACCATTGAAAATGAAGGCACAAATATTTATTCATATTCAATTATTCTTTTTATGCCCCTTGATCTCATAGTTAGTACACCATAACCCACTATGAGTGTCATGTGTTGAACTAGTAGTTAGATTCTATAACTAGGAGGCCATTGACATAATCTATGCCTCTATAAATGGGTTGATCTTAGTATCGATGTTTCCTACTACCTCAACCTAGAGCATGGATTCAAGCACTTTATGGGAATTTGTGAAGGTCTTCATGGACAATGCTCATCTAAAGGGTACTAAGAGGCCTTTAATAAACCATTACAGATATTGGGAGGGGTGAATGCCATATGGATGCTTAGAGATAAGAGTTTTTAATTGTGTATCATACAATCACATGCTCTTGGATAACCCTTGGCAATAGAACCAAAATGTTGTAGAAAAGTTCACTGGTTTAGCTTTTGTGCTTAGTCATGTGCTTAGCAGTCAATCCAAGTCAGTTCTATCCTTGGTATAGCTAGGCATGAGTATAATGGGGTTTGTCACATAAAATTTAACACATTACTATACTGGCATCAATCTCATACAAGGCAAAAGCCTTGTGTTCTCACCCAAAGTACAATAGTGAAGGGATTATGATTATGTTAGGCTAGTTGAAACATGGTGCAAATTTGGGTTCAAAGGGACTTATTCATGGGAAAGATGGGTTCAAGTAGCCTATTAGTGCTAGGATATTCAATGGAAGTTCAATAGGCACAATCCTTCTCAAGGACACAAGTCCTAAGGTACAAGTTCATAACTAGCTAGGTTAAGCTCTCAATATCACAAGCTATGGGAATAACTAGTATAGGGTCATTTGGTTTCTTAGTCAAGTCATGAAGATGGCTTGGATTCAAGTGTTCCTTCTTAGGGTAGTGTTTTAAGCATAGGTATTAGAGCCTCATTGCATTAAACTTCTAACATTTAGCATATTTATAGGTAGATCAAAGTCGCTATATAGCACTAGGATGTTTTTAATGACTAGGGATAAACCTTTATATCACAATACATTCAAGTATAAAAACTATCTCATTTCTCAAATATACTAAGTTATAACCATAAAATTACACAAACTATAATGCAATCATCAAAATTCTAATGCTTAACCACATTCTTCATTAAGGATCTTAGTCATGTGTTCCACTTCCTCATCATTGTTCATCAATTCATGAATGTATTTGCTAGTGTCTAGGAGCTCCATTATCCTTTTGATCAACTATGACAAGATCTTCATGCATCATTTTATAAAATACATGTGGTCCTCATGTATGTACAAGAGTAGGAACTATACAAGTTACTTCAACTTCTTGAAGTAGGGACACTCGTAAAGTTGAGTTATGTTGGAAGCTATTAGCTTGTCTAGAATTGAGACATCGAAGAGGGTATCACCTTACACTAACTTACACCTCATGTCCACTACCCAATCCTATGTCAAGTCTTGAAAGTAAGTTGATGTCTGATGGTTATATTCTTTTAATTATTCGTTATGTGCAAATGAGCACCAATCTTCCCCCAAAACTTTTGGGTGAAACTACATGTATTGGTATGACATCTTGGTTAGTATCTCAGTATCAACATTCATGATGCTAAGTACCTCGATTGATTGTACCTTAGTTTTGATAACCATCATCTCTTCTATAATATTTACCCATTTGGGTTCCTATTGTGCCTCTTTAAAGTTAGATTCCTTGTATCTCTTCACCATACTAAATCTACGTTTGTTGAGCCTAGGTAGGTATAGCTTATTGAATCCTTAAATGGTGGTTGATGCTTCTACAATCATGAGATCTACAACTATACATTTTTCTCTGAGCTTCACTAGCTATTAATGGAGGCCTAAGTGATAGCTACTCATTCCAACTCAATTTTATACACCAATCTCTCTCTCTAACCTTTCAAATTAGACATATTATGACTGCAATCTTTCTCAATGTGCTACCATTCACTCTAGATGCTTGAATTGTTCATGTTTTCACTATGATAGGGTTCTTTCTATTCATCTCTTAGGATCTTGCTTAGGTATGTTCTAAGTCTGAGTTAATTTAAACTTTGTAACTAAGAAATTATATCGCTTGCTATTTTATACCCTTCATTCTCATCTATCATCATTAATGTAGGATTAATAGCATAGGTGCCTCAATTTCTTGGAAAATGATTTTTTTTGTGATATCCTCAATAATCTCTTATCATTTCTACAAAAAATATGTATCTTTGTACTAGCACCACCATCTCATTGAATGCTCCTAATGGATTTTTAGATGAAGTGATGTGTGGTTCAAACTATCACTTCCCACTCATTTTTAGGTAGCTAGTGATCTTAGATGTTCTCTTGTGCTTGTATACTTTGATATTACCTTCACGTTCCTTATGGTAACCTAGGCACAATACCTCACATGCACATATTTTAGCCTCCTTTATTCCATTTTATCTTCTAGTTTTTCTCCTATTTCAAGCATGCTTCTCTATCTTGGTCGATTTCTTGTGCATCATCTTGCCTTAGCTTGTCCTACCCCATACAAATCCTTTATGCTAGCCCTTTAGCACTTTGATTTTCTTACAATTCTCTTGCACATGATTATATGGTGCATCTTCACTTTATTCCTTACACTTAAACATGTTGAGCATATTCATTTCTTACCCTCTTAGGTCTCTAACAAAATATCAAAGGATGCACCTTCTTATAACTTTGGTGCAAAGGTAATGTCAAAGTGGTCCATTTTTGGGCCTTTGAGCACCCTACATTGTTCATCTTTTACATATGTATCTTATACTAATTTTTCTTGTACCCACCACTCAGGTGTTTGGACTCATGTGCTAAGAGGGTACAAGTGCTTGACTCAACCAATCATAATTATGTGTGAAGTACTAATAGATAGGATCATGTGACCGTTGCATGCTGCTCACTACCTCTATACACTATATAAGGAATAACACAAAAATAAAATAAAAGAATGGTTTGGATTGAACCAAAATTTATTTTGGTTATCTCAACTTCAAATTGACTAGTGACCAAGAAGTAGGAGTTTTCATGGTGCAAGCACCAACTTACTGCCTATATGGCTTTAGTCGATTACCATTGAAATGCCCAAGCTAGTGACCATTAGATTTTTGGGTGAGGTTATAGGTTAGTGACCCATTATAAAATCTACCAATTCCTCTCAACCTCATCTACACATGATGATCACTTGGGAGCTGATACTAACTCTAAAAATAAGTCACTTGTTATAGACATAAGGTCTTAAATTAGGTTAAATGGGATTTTTAGGCACATCCTTGATATATTCTAGGTGTGATGGGGCCCAAGTCCATGTAGGGTGATGTCTAATGCCTATTTTAGAGAACTAAATCTTCCCCTTCATGAATTACCTATATGGGGTTAACTTCTTAGCCTAATGATAGTTATCCCTAATATTTATACTCCACTAGAACATGGAGTTTAGATTAGTGCATAGTGGTGAAATCTATTGTCACTATCCCCCTAAGACTATGGTAAGTGCATGAGTGTCAATTCCATATCACTTCTCCCTTAGAAAAGAAAAATGTGAGGGTTTATTAGTGGTTTTTGATCCTCCAAGAATTAACATAAGGATGCAAGGAGGAGATCATAGACCACTATAGCCCTCAAGTGATAGACAAACAGACCAAAAAGAGATTAATTAATCGATTAATTATATGTGATATATATATAATATCAAAGATAGAGGATTATATATATATATATATATATATATATATATATATATGTATGTATGTATGTATGTATGTATGTGTATATATGTGTGTGTGTGTGTGTGTGTGTGTGTGTGTGTGTGTATGTATGTATGTATGTATGTATGTATGTATATATATATATATATATATATATATATATATATATATATATATATACATACATACATACATACATACATACACACACACACACACACACACACACACACACACACACACACACACATATATGTATGTATGTATGTATATATATATATACATACATACATACATACATACATACACACACACACACACACACACACACACACACATATATATATATGTATGTATGTATGTATGTATGTATGTATGTATGTATGTATATATATATATATATATATATATATATATATATATATATATATATATATATATATATATATACATACATACATACATACATATATATATACACATACATACATATATATACAAAAGAATTTAGACAACATGATTTAAAGTGATTAAAATGATCAAAAGTCTTATACAAACACAATGATTTTTAATATGCCAAAATGTCTTTGACATACAACCTTCAAGAAAATAGATTAGTAGTTTTAAGTAGAAATCTTGAGGGGTAACTTGTAAGACAAAATGTTAGATGAAAATATGACCCACAAGAGAATATTTTATCAAGTTAAAATCACTACTAGATTTCACCCCTATAAGAAAAAAAATGTTAGTTCAAGAAGCCTTAATAAAAACCATAGGAAAAATTATGATTTGGATCTATAACTTCTTTGGGTGAGGGGGCCATGACATAGGGGTTTGAGGGTAGTGGCTCCCAATGGGGTCATGGGGCAGTTCCCCTTTGAGATTAAGGGGTAGCACCCCTTATGGGGTCAAGGGGTGGAACCCCTTGTGAGGTATAGGGGAAACACCACCAAACAAAATTTGGGCCTTGTGGGTGCTCAGACTGGCTAAAATTTCATCGAAAGTGACTCTAAAAATTAACTCAAAAAGGATAATTTTGAAGGCAAAAATGAAGAACAAAATTGTAACTATAGAAGGTAAAACCAAATATACATAGTATTTTAACATTAAATCATTTCCAAAAAGTATGATATCATATATTTTCTATAATATTGTGACTATAAAGTCATGATTTTAAAAAAAGTGGATAACTACTAGCAATTAGCATGCAATTTTCAATAAAACTATGAGATTTAAGATGATATCACAACTTTTATTAAAAAATCATAATTTTACAATTAGCAGTATTACAAGTCAAGGAAAAATTATTAAGACTCACCAGTTAGATAGAACAATATGATAAAATATATACAAGTGCAAAAATATGTAAAAATACCAAATATATTCAAATAGGACCAAAATGATATGTGTTTAGACCAATGTCATGATTTTTAAAATTTGATCAGGATAATACCACTAAAATTATACAAAATTGCTTAAATTAATTCAAAACCACAAGTTCATGATTTTTTAAATTATAGTATAAGCGAAAAAGGGTTGTGATTTATAGATTTAACGGTGATCTGAGTTGCTCTTTTCCTACTTTTTCAAATAGATAACACTCAGGCAAAGATAAAAAAATGGATTAATATCCACTATTAGCAATTTAATACTATAGTTTTTATCCCTATGACAAAACTGTGACTTTCAATACAATATCATGATTTTTGTGTCAAAGTTGCATCTATAAATTAGTGATTTTTCCTTCTACAAAAGGACTTTTAGTTTTAAGATGTGATGATTAAAAACCTCAACCCTACAAAATGACTAGTCAAGATAAACATAGGAAAATATAAGATTAATGTAAAATTGTATGTGAGTTCAAATGTATATTAAATGTAAAATCACAACTTAGTTAATAAAGTCATAATGTTTTGGACAATATCGCTATTTGTGAAGTCATGGTTTTGTGGAAAAGTGACAACCTAAAAAAAGTTTTATCCACTAGTGGTTAAATTTTTGAGGTCAATGTAAAACCATGACTCTCGATGACAATACTAAGATTGTGAATTAGTGGTTTTTCAAAGCAAAACTACAATTTACTTAGGTGTGACTATTTTGTAAAATATGGTGCTTTTTACTTAACTAGTCATCCCTACAAGCTATCAAAAACACATATAGGATGAAGATAGGTTAAATTGGGAGGGGATACCCCATCATGGTCACCAAAATGTGATTTTAATTTTGAGCACTTAGATTAAACTACCTAAATATATAAATTCAAACCCAAAATGAACAATATACTCAATAAGAGAGATTATGGAAGCGAATCAAAATAGATGAAGATTATCTTATTAATTCCTTGCTTCAATAGAGCCTCCATCCAATATATTTAAGTGGATTATTGATTTTAATTAGACTTGGAATTTTGACATGGTGATGGCTTAATTCATTGATTTTTTATTATGGATTGGTTGATTGACATAGATTCATATAGGTCTTATGGATTTAATAGTTACTTCTTGGTTTCAATGGATGATTGGATTTTATAAATAATCTAAGGAGGGAAGATCTATGGCTCACATTCAAATTTGATCCATGAGGATCAAGGATGGAGGAATTTCCAAGGATTAAAAATTTCTTGGAAGCCTCTAGAATAGAGGCTTCAAGAGAGAAGGGGCTAAGTTAGAGGAGGTTCTATAATTTTAGATATAGAATCTCCTTAGGGATTAAATAGGATTAGTGAGGTATTAGGATAAGGATTAGGTGGGTGATTAGGGACTAGGGGTGTAGGAGAGCCTAGGAAGAGGCTAGTGTAGGTGGGTAGGTGGGTCATGGGAATTTAAAATTCCCAAATAATAGATAAAAGATAGTAGGATGGGATAAGACATTATTTAAGAGGATTAACTGATTTTTGGGGTAGGAATAAGGTTAGTGTATGAAGAAATAATGAGGGGGGATATTAGATAAATGACTAAGATTAGGATAAAGGGGATAAATTAGTGAGATTAATTATAATAATTAAGGTGAGCATAATTTAGTGTATACAATAAGAAACCAAAGTGGTAAAGTAAAAGGTAAAAAAAATTTCCAAACCATGTAAAAGATTTTCACCAAATTAAAAAAAATAGAATTCATACTATATCAAGTTGGGAAGTCTGAAAATTTGTAATAAATTGAAAAACATGTGAAAACCAATGGTATAAAAACAAATAAATAATAAATTTAATAAATCATACTAGATCAAGATGGGAAGTATGAAAAGAGAAACAAAATGTAAGAATAAATCAAATAAATCATACTAAATCAATATGAAAAGTATAAGAAATTTAATAAAAGACTTGTAAACATTCATGCAATCAGAAAATAAGAAGATAAAAGTGAAGTGGTTATGAAGTAATAAATAAAACATAATAAATCAAGATGGGAATTATGTAAATGATGTGTAAGTCATAATGTAACATAAATTATCACAAATTTGAGGCATGTAATTTTATTTTGGTCACATTATGAACTTTTTATTGGAATATTTTGTGAGGAGGACCTGGTCCTATCCAAGGTATTACATTGCAAATCACAAATGGAACACCAATGAGGTGGAGATAAATATGAGAAAAAATAAGGAAATGTTTTACTGTGGTAATTTATGAGGAGAGCCTAGTCATATCCATGGTATTACACTACAACTCACAAAGGGAATCCCTAGGGGGTATGATCAATTAACAATACAATATTCCTTAAGGGAAAATATTAGGATTATTGTAATTAAATAAGGAATGTAAAAATTATGACATAAGTGTTTTGAGAAAACCTTAGTAAACATGATGTGTAATAGATAAGAAGGAAATACACTAAGAGTCTAATGATCATCAAAATACAAAGGATACATTCTCATAATAAGCATAAAGCTATATAGGTAAATAGGTGAGATACTAAGTTCAACTCATGAATATTATATGAACAAGGAAATTAAAATGGACCTACCTTCCCACAACATGTTCCTCATTCCTCAGGACCTCTTATAAAGTCATCGGTCTACTATGAATATTGAGTACTTATGTGAGAAAGTAGGTGGCACTTATAGACATTTTGTTTTCCTATCCCAATATACTGGCCTACTTCACCCCAATGGACCTCGGCTCTATCATGAAGCCAACTATGGAGATTTAAATTCAATTAGAAATAGGAGATGTGCTAAAGATAGTAAATCATGTCTTTTGGTGTGATTAGACTTTTGAATTATATTCTACCTTTTGAATCATTACCTTTGGTTTAAATGATTTTGCTTTTAAATTTTTTATGGATTTTATGATTCCTTATCCATACATATTTGGAATAACCAACATGAGTGATAAAAGTGATACACATGAATGAGATTTATAATTTGGTTTAAAGGATTCTAAGTAATCAAAGATATGACTGAATAAACAACTTAGGCTTATCTATGAACTAGTATGTAATCTCAAGTTTCAATCGTATGTATGCTTAGTATATGTAAGGAAAACAAGGAGATCAAAATAAATTAGTGTATATTAGTAGTATAATGACAAGTCTTTTTTTGTAACTGATCATATAGTAGAGATAAAATAATAAGGGAATCAAAGTTGTATAACCAAGTCACAATCATAATTATATTTATTTGAGTGTAAAAGATAACAAAAAATTATTATAGAGAAAATAAAGCAATACATGAAAGAAGTGAAACCATAAACATAAGTTTTCATTCATGAAAAGAATGAAAATAAGCCATAATAAAAATTATGAGAGAATGAAACCATATAAAACACATAAATTATAATATATTGGTCCATGCAAAATAGATAAGTGAAAGCATGTTTGATTCATAGTCAAAGATATAAGATATATAAATGGATCACAAGTTCAATCCAAAACATAAAATATAATAGTATGAAAGAACACCATGTCATGTTCATAAATACTAATATATTTGGCCATAAATTTTATCCATGATACTAGCCAAAATATCATCAATCTTCATAGAAATTTATGCAAAGACTTCCTTCCATATCATCTCAACTAAAAAGGTAGGTGTAGAGTAAGAAGAGTAATGCTCATGTGGTATCTCCTATGTAGGATAATCAATATGAGGAATGGATGTATCAATGGTAATAGAATCTGTGAAACTAGGATTAGATGTAATTTATGGAAAAGGAGGAGACTTATTACTTGGGTGACCTATAGGAGGAGCAATAACTAGTGTAGGTTTTAACTTTGGGAAATTGTGAATATGCTACTGGAGAACTCAACATCGATTGGTATGATGGGTAGTAAATTGGTTCCAAAGACAATATACTTCACTATATTTAGGTATGTACTATGGTAATAACTTAGGATGAGGTATGGTCTCATCTTTGGGTTCAGCAGTAATTGGGTACAATTGTTGATGTACTGCCTAAGTTTTTGGTAGTGGGTAGAAGAATGGTCATTTTCCCATGAAAGTATAAAATACATCTAGTAGTAGACTATGGAGGTCTACTAGATGAAGAGGTGGAAGGAGAATATGGGGCTAATAATATAGGTGGTAATCTTTGTTAAAATGACCATCAACTCTATGAATATCAAAATAAGGCTAATCTACCCATTGAGTAGGTAAGGAATCAAGCTATGGCAAGGGGAAAAAAATATCATCAAGGAAGGGGGGTGGGCTTAAAAAAATGGACTAGGTTAATTGGTAGGTAAGGTTGGTTATGCACTAGGTCTAAGCATAGTGGCTAACATCTATGGAGGAATTAGACTATAAGGGTCATGATATCTAGAAAAATGATACAATCTTGTCATGTCATTATCCATGAGCATACTCTTGAGAGGATTTTCTATGACTAGAGTCATAATATATGATTGTTCCATCTTTATCCTATGAATAGTAGTGAAAAAGCTAATATTAAGTACTATAAAAGAAAGAATACTAGCAATAGAATGAAAAATCTAAAATAAATAAGAGTGATATCTAATAACTCAAATGTTTTTATCCTAGATGAATCCAACTAAAAATGGTTCATCTAAATCATCAACACCATTATAATCGGGTGTATGAAAGTCAATGGTATATGCAGGAATTATTTTTTCATTCAAGGAAGCATGATGAATGGAGTGTCAAATTTTGGTTAAGGTAATGGGAATGTCGTCAAAAGGTAGCTGGCAAGATCAAAGTTGAAGAGAAGGGAAAAGTTGGGTGTCGATGTGAAGGGAAAGATCAAAGGTTTTAATCTTTAGGATTATCTCATTTGGATCATCATCATTAAAGTCTAAGAGGTTAGGTGGAATATTATTAATTAGTTCAGGATGACCATTATAACCTCAAGTGGAGTTCACTAGATAGTTAAAGTGTTGGGATTCCATAAATGGTACACTAGGTCAGCTTTTAAGGGTGGGTATTTAAAAGACACCAAATTCTTGGAGTTGTTTAAAATTTGAAGTATTTATGTCCCCTTGAATCTTTTAGATAGTTCTATCATGATTAAATTTGACACATTGGAATGTAGATGAAGTAACTTCTCTCATACAATGAGTCTAAGATAAACTAATTAGGATATTGTAAGAAAGTGGAAAGTTTAAGATCACAACTTTCACATAAATAGTAATGGGTAGAATGGTAATGGGAATCCACACACAACCTATAGGAGGAATTTTCCTTCTATCATAGTCTTGATAAGTACTATGTGTGGATTTAAGGTTGCATTTAGAATATTAAAGGGTTTTAATAAAGTCAAGTGAGGAAACATAAGTGCCTAAAACTTCATCAATTTAATCATGATTAGCTTGGATATCACCCATTTGGATGCTAATGAATAAAGGAGGATCATCCACATAAAGTAATATCTCATCTTGAATCATAAAAGAGATAAGGAACTTATATGAGAGGGAACTATCCATTGTTTCATTAACATGGATGGACATCTCTTCATATTATTGAAGTATACTATCTTCAGATCTAGAACAGGTATCTTCTTACCCTAGAAGAGGAGGATAAGGGATGCTCATTTCAAATAGTAATTGAATTAAATAGTTACGATGGTGGGGAGAAATTCTCATTATCTCTAATAAGGGATTTGAGATGGGAGATGAGAAAGTTCCATAATAGGATCCCATTCATCATAACCCATGAGAGGTTTGTTAGATATAGGTGTATAGTGTTATAATATCTCTTGATAAGGAGGTATAAAGGTAAAATTAAATCTATATTGATAGGGTATGGTTTGTTTTGGCTGGTTGTGAGTTGGTTGAGTGACTTTAGGTGATATGATGGTTGGTTGAGGTATTTTTTGTGGTTGGGTAGAATAAATACTATTATAAGTTTGAGGTATGTTATCTTATGGTATGAAAGTTAGAGGAAGAGTATAATTTATATCAATGGTATGAAAGGTATGATCAATTGTGTTGTTGAGAGTGTTGCTTGTATGGGTATTGGTTCATCTTGCCTCAATTTCATGAGGTAGGATGGGTAAGTGTCTTGAATGACATAGAATGACTGAGAGGTTTGATGTGTAGGTGTTGGATTTGAGTCAATAAAAACAATTACTCTTCTCATATTAGTCATATCAACCATGTTTTCATCATTAATGTTAAGGATTATAAGACTTTCAACATTATTAGTATTAAGAGTATGTTTTTCTATGTTGTTTTGGTGGTTAGGAAGGGGATCCTTATAGATAGATAAATGAACATTAATTTGGTTTAAAGTTTGATTTTTATTTTGTAATTAATGAGTTTTAAGTGTTATCATAATTTTTTTGATGTTTTCAGATAAGGAATTACAGTCAAAGTTAGGACCAACAAGAAAATCCATAATAATATTTCTTAATTGTCTACAAGTTTCATTAGAATGGACCCAACTTGCATGAAACCAATAGAATTTGTTTGGACCATACCAAGATTTCATATGATGAGTGGGGTCAAGATCTTGTGGTAAAGGTCTTGAAACACATTTTTGAATTTCTAACATGGACAATAGTTTGATCACATTAGTGTCATTATTTTGAGTAAATGTGCAAATATTATTAGGATTGTTATTAGGGGGAGGAACATGCTCCATGATATTGGTTTTATAAATAGATTAGATGGTGTGTATGGTTTGATAAGTTTCAATAACACCATCATTGGTTACATGATGGTTTTTATTTTTGATGAGCATGCAAGTACCCATTATAGTTTTGGATGTTTTAAATTTATGCATGAGGAAGTCTTGTCACTTGTCTTGATCAATATTTTGTTTTTGAAGATTTTGAAGAGAGGGCCCTAATACAATATTGTAATTTAGGGTGGAGAGCATTGGTAAATAGGTGAAAGAGGTTGTCATTTTCCATATTATGATCAAATTTTTTAGACACATTTTTACATCATTTGATGAAGACTTGTGCCATTTTAGTTTTGATTTTTTTGAAATTTATAAAATGGGTTAAGTTTTTTTTAGGAAGATCACTAGTTTAGAATCTTTGGACTAGTGAGTTGACCAAGTCTTTCAGGCTATTCATAGAGTGGGTTTCTAATTGATTTTACCAATATAAATAATCTACTAAGAGCATTTTAGCCAAGAGTTTGGTGGAAGTGAAGATATTAAACTTAACCCAATATTTATAAAGGTTTTCAAATATTTTTGGATGCAAGGTAGGATTGGTAGATCCATTATAAGTGATGATGGGGGTGATACCTCCTATTTCAATGTTGGTAATTTGGGGTACTAGAGGTTCATTTTTTAGATGTTTGATGGTTTTACTGATAAGTGGAGGTTATGGTATGACGTTACCATAGAAATCCCTAAGGGGGGTGAGGGAGGGGGAGTTCAGATTTTACATTCCCCATGGAACCTAGTGAGGTTATTTTTGGAGATGTATGAGATGACTTTACATTTGCATCATTTGATTTGAATTATAGGTTTGAAAAGTATGCATTCACTTAAGTGTTTGTAAGATAAGTTTATTATTTTGAGAAGCATTTTGACTAGTGGATTAAACGTGTGATGCATTAGTATTATGTGATGTAGTAGGATCTTGAGATGCACTATGAGTGTGTGATGAGGTAGTAGCTTGCACTGCACTAATTTCATCATTATCACTAGTAGAAAAAGAAGAATTCATAGCAAAGGAAACATTGGTAGTAAAAAAAACATTGGCATCAAAATAAACATTGGTAACATGGTTAAGGATGTGGGTGTTTTAAAAATCCCCATTCAAAGTTAAACCTACAATGTTGGTATAAATACTTGGCATGGAGGTTGAGTAAAACATAGAATATGATGTAATGGTGTGGGAAGGAGACATTATAGAGGTAAAATATTGGTATGAAAAGAAAGTTATTCCCCCAAATCCCTACGATAAGGTAGGGAAAGGTGAATGGGGTTCTCCTATATCAGGTTTAATCATGAGATTATAGATGGTTATAAGATCTTTTCCTCTATGCTGAGGGTTTTCATCTATGAAAAAGAGCATTTCCATTATGTATTCAAGATCACACTCATTTTATAAAGAAAAAAAAGGGTCAAGTTTTGAGGAAGAATGATGAGGAGTCCCATAATTGATAGTGTGAGTGACAAAGTTGACATTACTTTGATCTATGGTGGGTGCCATGAGATGTGTCTTAGAAAACCTATTGGGATTGGTAAAAAACATCCTGTTTGATTGATTAAATTTTGTATTATCCTCAATAAATAAATTAATGATGGAGTGAAACTAAAAACTTGGTAAAAGTAAAGGTCAACTAGTATGTTGTTTGGTCAAACCAATCAGTATTATCTGGTCGGATAGTAGATAGTATAAGCTATAAAAGATAGTCAAAATGGTTGATAGTGTTTTGTAAGTGGTGAAACTAAGAGATTTTGAAAGACACATATATGAATATGTTGAATATGTATTGAAAGTAGATAGAATAAGCACTTTGTAAGAGAATGGGTTAAATAGAATGACTATGTTTTGTGGAAAAATAGATAATCTAGGAGAGACAATCGAGCATATCGACTATGTTCTAAAGGTAGAGTCATGTTTTGACAATTATTATTGTATATGATAAAGTGTTATTATGAATAATAATTGAAATAAACATAGAAACAACTATATTGATCCAGTCAATCTAGTTGTGGCATAAAACATAAACCTTGTACCAATGCTAGATGATACAAGTTTTGTAATACATCATAAAATTATTAGAGATTAGGAAAAAAAATAAAAATTATAATCTATGTGGTCAACTCTAAATTTATTAAATTATAATAATTTTGATAGAGAGTTGGATATAATAAGGAACTAAAAAGGAAATCTAAGGATGGTTGAAGGGGATATATATTGGTGATGAAATTGGATTAGTATTGCATCCTACCTCCTTACTTCATAATCCCATAATGATAAGGGTGTCAGGTACTTTACCAATATATGCCATCAATCACATATTTATATTTGGCCATAAAACTGAATCAGTTTGCCCCTTGGTGATGAAATCCAAGTAGGTAGACCTTGGGTAGAATTTGTTTAATGATTTTCAATGTTATGTGGTTTGGAAGTGTGTGAACAATAAAAATAATATGATTAACTCTATAAATTAAAACCTCCTATTTAGTCTATGTGTGATACTCTAAGCAAGTAAGCAAAAAAAATTAAAAGTGAATTAATTACTAACAAGATAAGTTAATTCCTTTTCTTGAAGAGTATAGGGTCAGTTCAGATGACCATATATACAAACAATATACAACATAATCAACTGGGTTAGTTATTTTTATTGAATCAAGAGAAATAAAAACATAATTGAATGAATCAATTGAGTCTTATAGGCATTAAATTAATCTAAATAACTATGTTGATCTAGTTGACCTAGTTTATTATAGGGTTACATTTTTATAGACTGAAAACTATGAAAAATAAGACTATGAATAAAGACAAAAAATGACTAAGATGGTAAGAATGAATTCGATAATTTTGAAGATGATAAAATTAATATTTTATATTGTGTTGTTCAAATGATGATTTTTAGCCTACTAATAGAGTTGAATAGGTCAAATTAGTCTAAAAACCTATATGTAAAGCAACAAAATGAGTCAAACTAATCGATATAGTTACTATGGTTAAAGTTGACCTATATATAGAAACATATAGTGGATCATAAGGATTGTGTGTTAAACCTGTGCACATAATGTTAGACTGAGTTGATAGATTTGATCTAGTATTATAAAAATGAAAATATATAATAAATGAAGGTGTAAAGTAAAACTTGCAAGGGTTAGTTCATGTTGAGTTCACTAGAATATATACAAGGGAAAGTGATTTTGATCTAAAAATCAATCTTAGATCAGAAAAGATAAATTGCACTTTGTTAGTACATCTAGACAATCAAGGTCATGACCAATATGGATCTAATAGACCTGACTAAGGGGTCTTATCACATAATATCACTAGAGAGGGTTTCAAAACCTCTTGTGAAGAAATACCACATAATAACCATAGATAGGTTCTATGTTTTCTTATCAAAATAAATGACAAAGTAAAGTAAATCTATTCTAGTGGTCACCAAAACATGTGGAATAAAATGGGGATAATAAACATAAAAATTAAACATGCAAAGAAGAACTGTACTCAAGTCAATGTAGAGGTAATCATAATTCATGGAGAGAGAAACATATTCATAAGCTAACACATATAAACATATCTACTTAGTAAAGATGAGTAAGAGTTAGGCATACTTACCTTGAAGATGAACTCGTCGAGCCTCGATCTCTCCTTTGGCTAATGGTTCTTTGAAATAGGTTGTTGTGGTTCATAAGGATAATAAAGATAGGTTAGATCTAGTCTATATGACTTATTCTATGTATCTAAAAGAATTTTCCTAAAAGATACTATTCTTCTTTCCAAAGGAAGTATGAAACCCTAAGTAATGGTTCCTTAATTATAATGATGGATAACTAGACGTGCAAAAAATTAATTATCTATATCTCTCTCTATGAAATGGTAAAAAGGATGTGTTTATATAGCTAAATATAACCCTAAACCCTTTCAAATTTTTAGGTAACAAATTCAGCCCAACCAACCCTATTATTTAATAAAGTAGTTAGGTCTCAAACTAGGTTGATCAAGGCTGACCTAATCCCGTAACATGCTTGTATTTTAATAATAGGGTCTAACTAGGCCGAATTTGTTTGATAAATGATAAAAATAGGTTTTAGCTTAGGTAGGTGCTATTTTAGGTAGTTAATTTCTTGGAATAGTGTACAAAGGAGGTATCAAATATTAGGTACATGTTTAAAAGAGGATCGTGTTGGTTTCAAGCGGTGATATAGAGGAAAACAATCTTGAAAAACACTAATGGTGTGTCCATCCCTTTACCAGTGTACCCTTTAAGGTGTTTAATTAGATATATTGAGTCTTGACAGGTTACTACTAGAGAGAAAGCATCAATAATTAATAAAGTTTAAGAATATTATGTGTATACATACCCCACCATTTAAATTTTAGGGTTAAACATTTGGTGAACTTAACCCTTGAGTCTTCATATGCAACCATTATTTTCTCTAGGGTTGTGTAGATTCATATGGTTTCATACTTTATTTCTGAGCTATGTCATTATATATTTTACCAAATATCAAATGAAAGTTGTTTTTTAAAGTTAAAGCTTAACCTTTGACCAAGAAAAAGTATATATTTATAAACCCATCAATATTAAGCAAAAATAATTTTAAATTTGTATAAGTGAATAAAATCAAACATGTTTGGCTCATTTTATTGAGATACATACTATTCAATGTTGTAATAGTCATCATCTGGATCCCATCACTCATCGATGGCCTGTGTTGGGTTCTGTGGTCTACAATATTAATAACCAAAAGTGTATGTCATCACATCATGGTCAACATTTTTCCCCCTATAAAAATAAATGTTGATACACGATATTTTTTTCAAGTTTCACAAGGATATAATGGTGTCTTTTCAAAAATTAGCCAATGGAAATATTCCTCCATGAAAAATAGTACACTTAATAAAGGATGCTACATTTCCAAATAAGGCACTCATTGTACATGATAAAAATGTGAACTTTCCATCTTTTGATTGTGAAACATTTTGAAATATTCACAAAGATAACATGGCTTCCTTAAAACTCCCAAAAAATTAAAAATTACCAAAATCTATCACACTATAAAACAATGTGAAATCACCAAAGGTTCCCAAATATTCAATCAATGCATACTTATCAAAGATTCTAAAACTCTTACATGATACATCATTACCAATTTTTCAAATGGGGTACCATTATCAATTATTCTAAAAATTTTACATGACAAAACTTTACCAAAGGTTCCTAAATTTCTAACAGATGCACCATATCCAAAAGTTCCAAAACTTTCAAATGAAGATAAACTAACAAAAACTTCAAATGTTCCAAGTGATGTAAAGTTCAAATAAAATGTTCATAATGATGATACATCTATTATTACTATGTTTCAAATAAATTATGTATTTCACCCAATGATCACATCTTTTCAAACATCAAAAATTCATACTACTTATATTATATCTATGATGAGTACTATAGGAGAGCTCCAAAGACATGTTTCAATTATCAAAGTAGAAATGTCATTTTACAATGCTACTACCAATGATGACATTATCAAAAACTAACCTCTTACAAAATGTATATTTGAATATCCTTATTAAAAATAGTTTATCATGCTAATAGTTCCTTCATTTTTTGGACATGAAATTATTTCCCAACATATAATTCAATATGTACATTATTTTATAAAATGGTATAAATATAACCAACTAGTTTTAAAACCATTTCATATGATCTTTATAGATTAATTATTATTGGTTATATAGTTTACCAAATGGTTCCTTAACTACATTCAAGAAATTAGAAGATATTTTATTTTTGACCTTCAATATAGAAAATGTGATAAATTTTACATTTGGATTTTAAAACATCACACAACATGATGATGCATCCATTCAAGATTATACTATTCTATTTAAAAATGCTTCATATGCCATATCATTTCACCCTTCAGATTTTGAACTATAATTACTATTAGTATAGGTCTCACTTCTCCACTAAAGGAAAGGGTGTTACACAAATTTTATACCTCATTTATGCACCTATACATGGTTTTACATAGATGTGATTGTTTCCTACTCAAATATAAAAAATATTTAAATCTATCTCCTACAAATTAAAAATGTTTTTTCATGATACATATGATGGGAATGAATCGTCAGGTTAATATAATGAAGAAATATGTGGCATCCTAAATATTTATATGAAACCTTCATAAAATTTACTCAACATGGGACCACAAATTGATCGACATACTCTAATACCGCTTACAATTGAACCAAACAAAAGCATCATCAGTAAAAGGATTTAACAATTACATTATTCATGGGTGGAGCTTATTTTCAGCATAACCATATTGATCATACAAAGAAAGAAACATTTTGTGGTGAAAGACATTTTCAATAACTTGGTTATACCATCAAGGATTTACATCATAAAGGAAGTTGGGAAAACTCATTGGGATACATAATATTACCAATTTCTTATGGATCATGTGTTTTACACATGAAATTTTGGGTCATGCTCGATACATCTTGACACAACTTCACATTGGGTTCATTTTGACTATACCAAATGGAAGTTATAATTTATAAAAGCCAACAAGGTATTTCATTCTCTTACAAGGGAAAATTATTTAAATTCCAAATATACAAAAAATACAAAAAATATATATTTAATAAAATATAAAACATTCAAATATTTCAAAAATACAAAAATATTCAACATTCCCATAATTTATTATCTCCTTGGAATCTATGTTGTTTGATTTATGCTCATAGATATCATATCATTTCATTCCTATAAACATATATGTTTCATGCATCTTTAAGTGTCATATAGGTTTAGTCAAACACATGATCTATATACTTCTATATGTTAGACCTATCATCTACCCATGCCATATAGTACATTGGGGGCATCTGCTTTCTTTGATCATGATTGCTACATGTTACATATCCTTTATAATCATTTATATATTATCATGTTTGAGATTATATGATAACTCTTACACATGTATATATCCATATTCATATGATCTTAATGTACTAAATATGTTATACCACACAACATTTTTTGCTAACACATATATGCTATGATCTAGGATTTTGACTCAAGAGAGGATGGTTAGTATGGTGTTAGTTCCAAAATGAAAACAAAATGAAAGAAACACACTAATAGCATAACATCTCTAAGCCTAGACACTAGGGAGAGCTTAGTTTTTTTTGTTTTTTTTTTTTATATATAAATTTTAAATGACAAATCAACTAAAAATTAAGGAATAAAACACAATAATTCCTTCACCTTCCTTGGATGCTCCAAATGCCCTTGTAGTAGTGGCTTGCTCAGCTTGTGCTCATGAAGTCTTCATCAAAGGAGGCTAGGCTATCTCCTCTTCTCCTTGGCACCTTTGGCTTGTGTTTTGGCTTGGATTGGAATCAACTTGGCCTAGTAACACTAATTTATTGAAGCTTTTGGAACCATTTATACATTATAACTTTGAATTATCAAGTCTTAAAAATGATGTTCATGACCTCTCTATTTATATATTTTTTAGAACGTCTAGAATCAACCTAAACTATCCATCTCAAGATTAAGATGTGTGGTTGAGGATTAATTCAATTTTTAGAATTAATTTTTTAGTTATCCTCATCATGACATTGGAAGAAGGGGAAATTAAGAGGCATGGAGGGCATGAATCTTGATATTTGTGGCATTTATGGCCTAAGGATGTCTTCCCAAGAAATGAGGTCACTTGATGATGTAGATATTCAAAATTTATTTCTAAAAACAATTATTCAACAAGTTTCTATGGATTTAGTAATTAGACTCTAATTTGGGTTAATTAACTCATAAGCATGCTTAAGCACTTTGTGTACAAATCACTCCAATTAACCAGAATTCCTTATTATTGGTCCAAAATTTGACTAGATCATAATTGGAAGTCAATGTCAAATGCGTTAGAATAATATTCCTATTTAGCATGTTGCCAACAAAAAATAACAAAGGAACATGTCTTGTGCAAAAGATTTGATAAGAAAGAGCAATCTAGAGCACCTATGTGCAAATTTGAAATTTTGACTTGAAATGATTTGATCAAAGATAGCTAGCCCATAAATTACATTACTCCATTTAGGGATACCCTGGCCAAAATCAGCCCTTGAATATGTCAGTTTCACTTCATTTAGCATGTTTTAGTGTTTTTAGGCCAAATTATGTATTTTGGGTGGAAATTGGCCAAAACCTTGATTGAAGGTTATCGGTGGCCAGATTTAGGTGTCTAGAATTTGCCCCTATTTTGGAAAGTATTTCAAGCTATAATCATAGTAACATCTTCTTAAAGAATGAAAAAGTCATGTATGCCTACAAATAAAATAATGATAAATTAACTGTACGATGCCCCTTTAAGGGAATGGTTGGCACAAGTAAGCTAGGAAACTATCCCTCAAAAAGAAATAAGTAAAATGAGGGGACCAAAGAAAGGAAAGATGATGGGCTGAAAATATAATGAGACTAAAAAAGTATTCAAAATCATTGAGAATTCAAGTGGGATGGTGTACAATGGTTTGCCCAAAGGTAGTTATAAGTATTGTACCCAGATAGTGGCAACGTGGTATGATAACACAATGATTTGCCCAAAGGTAGTTACAAACATTGAGAAGATGGAACTACCATAGTTAGGATAGAAAAAGAAGAGAATAACATGCCTCTATATAGACAGAAAAAGTAAAGTGGTGACAACACAATGATTTGCCCAAAGGCAGTTATAATCATTGAGAAATGCAAGTGGGATGGTGTGCAATGATTTAACCATAGGAAGTTATAATAATTGGACCTAAATTATGGAAAACATGATAAAATTGGTTGAGAATGATGATAACTTAACACAAAGGGTAATGATGAATTAGAAAAACCTACTAATAGGGAGATACTCATCTGAACTAATAAAGGGTAAAATTCTTTTGTGGTTAATTACTTTATTTGGGATATGATTGGGAGTGAATCAAGATGTTGGTGTCAAAGAGATGCTACCATTACTAAATAAAATTCTTGAAGCTGAGGTTTGTTATAGCAAGTGTTATTAGGCATCATGGTATAACATCATGAGGAGTTGGTTGAAATATGCATGGGACTGACTCCCATAATCTAATACTCAATATAAAATAATGCACCAATGATAAAAACCATGATGAGAATGTAAAAATATAAATAGGGATGGATTGAAGTGTAATTTTGGACAATAAATCACCCAATGAACACAAATAAACTAAATTGAGTCAATAGTGCTAAAAGAAAACAAACAGGCACACAAACAAAACAATAAAGAAAGAAACAAAGAAACACTCAATAGAAACCATACAAATATTTCCCATATGAAATAGGTGACAACTTAGAAAATAAAAAAAATGGGGGAATAGAAGAATAAGGAGGGGGTGGTCGAGCTATCTCCATATGTACTAGGCACGTGGACTCTGCCTACATAGTTCCATGGATGAAATATCCAATTAAAAAACTTTAGGCCAAATGTAGTTCTCTTAGGGAATGGGAAAAATGTGATAATTAATGAAAACAAATAGAATGGATGTGATAGAAGAATAGGAATGGTCTTGTAAAATGGCAAGTGTGTGAGAGAAAAAGGACAAAAAGAATAGGGAAACTAAATGACAAGTGATTTACTTTTAACTTATCAAGGGTTCCCAAAATCCTTAAGGCAAAGAAGTGGTCAATGTTTTTATTCTTTTATAACAAAATTTTAAATGTTTTTGGAAGTGTTTTTGAGTGTCTCAAATCCATCAATAAAAATGAGATACTAAATGATTCAAGCTCACAAAATAGTGAGAGTGTTTAAACTAAGGTTGCTCATAAAATAGTTAGAGTGTGACTTAAGGTGCTCACAAAATGGTGAGACCATGGTGGTGAGGGTGACTGAGATAACCTCAAAAAATCTTGAGTTTTGCCTATATAGTCCCAAAATAGGACCTCAATTCTCTGTAGTTCCACCCTTATAGTGGAGGAAGTCGACTAGTATAGAAATCAATTTAAATAAAACAAGGATAGTTGGTAAAAAGGCATAATATGACATAATAAGTGGTAAGTTGGTACATTAAGGATTAATGTTACCCATAGTTTTCCTATATCAAGTTATACCTAGGACACAATGGCATAGATCAAAGAAACTAACTTGCCCAAAGGTGTTTATAATTAGTAGCGAGACTAGTGGTAAGAAAGGAATAACAAATGAAGGATGTCATTACCAAAACTTTTGTCATACTTGTCCCTAACTATAATCTCTATCTAAAGTACTTGAACCATTTGATGAAATTGATCAGATACCTTGATGCTAAAAATGTGTAATAAATGGTTAAAAACCAAGGTCAAATAGGCTAGGATTTTTAGAATAGACTGGGTAGATAGGTCAGAAGTGAAAAGTGGATTCAGTGAAGAGGATGGTATGTGTATAAAGGAGAATAGTGATAAAATGGCATAACTAAAATGGTCATTACAAACAATACACCTTAGCACTCAAGTATATTACTGATTGAGATGAATAATATTCATCAGCTCTAAAATTTTATGTCCATCTGGTGTGGCAAGTCTATATGCTCCTAATCCATAATCTATAGTAATGATGAAAGGCCTTGTCTAGTTGGGTTTGAAATTCCCTTTATGTTTCTTCTCAGTCATTGTATTCTTTTGATTTTCTTTAAGAACAAGATCAATAATTTCAAACGTTATATATTTAATATGATGATTATTGTGGCCTTTGAGTCAATTTTGATATGCCTGAAGATTGTTGAGCATGGCTATACATTTGTCATCTAGTAGCTATAAATCTTGTAAGAGAGCTACTCGATAGTCATGATCATCCAAGACATGCTTGAAAGAGATGCACAGTGAAGGAAATTCAACCTCAATGGGAAGGATAGATTCAGTACCATAAACAAGTGAGTATGGATTGGCTCTTGTGGGGGTACGATGATTGGTATGATATGCCCAAAGGGAAGGGAATATATAGAGTTTCCAATCATGACCAACATCATTAATAATCTTTTTAGGATATTGACAATGGTTTTGTTGGATGACTTGACTTGGCCATTACCTTGAGGGTAATATGTTGTAGGAAAATGTTATGTGATGTTATATTTAGTACACAATTGATCTACATCTTTATTTTTGAATGATCCTTCATTATCAAATATAATATCATAAGGGATTCCATAGTGGAAAATGAGATGGTTGAAGATGAATTTGGAAATTTGATTTTTAGTCACATAAGTGAGGGATATAGCTTCAACCCACTTCGTAAAATATTTAGTGGTGGTAAGGATATGTTTATGATCATTAGATGAAGTGGGGGTGATCTTCCTAATGAGGTCAAGTCCCCATGTAGAAAATGGCCATAGTGTCAACATTTGTTTTAGAGTTTTGCTAGGGCATGAATCAGATTAGCATGCTGTTGACATTTGTCACACTTTTTTACATATGTAGTGGCATTTGCATCCATTGTGGGCCAATAGTAACTAGTAAACAAGGGATTTTTGGATAGGACTAACCTAATAGAATAAGCTCCACATAATCCTTCGTGAACTTCTCTTAACACTAACGTAGACTACCAAAGTTAAACATATGATGGTAAAGGGTAGATCTAAGAAGAGTATAGTGAATGGAATGATAAATGAAGGCTTTGGTTTGTTTTTGAAATAGGTTAGGCGGTAGAAATTGGTCATGAAGGTAGTTGTAAAGGTTTGAGTACTAGATAGAATTAAAACCAATAATATCAAAAATCATGGCAACAATTGAAGGCTCATGAGCTGGTGCTAACAAAGTCTTGATGAAGAATTGATACTCTCTAGCTTTATCTATTTGTTGAATCAAATAGTTAATAGTAACCATGGCATCTAAAGTTCCGTTACTAGCCCTTGGTATGTGCTCAAATTGATTGTTGGAAATTTGTTGCTTAAGAGTGTTGACCATGGATTTATTTGGAACCAACTCATCATCTTTGGTCTAGAAATGATTTGTGACCTGATTGATGATTAACAGAGAAACACCATAAACTTGGAGATGAGATATATTCAATTGTACTTCTTTTCAGAATCCTATAACAAGTTATTCATACTTGGCCATATTTTTTGTACAAGGAAAGTTGATTCTGAATGACTTAGGGATTAGATCCCCCCGTGGTGTAATAAAAATAGGCTTGCCCCTAATCCATGTGTAGTAAATGAACCATCAAAATATAGCTTCTAGGGATTCTCCTCAAGGGGTATTTAAATGATGGTCATGATGGATTCAGCAATAAATTGGAATGTGAGTGGCTATGTGTCAATGAGATGTGTTTCAACAAGTTAATTTGCAATAACTTATCCCTTGATTGTCTTTTGATTGACATACTCTATGTCAAATTCACTAAGAAGCATCATCCATTTAGCCATTCTACCTTACAAAGTTGTTTTAGATAGTAGATACTTGAGTGGATCTACTTTTGAAATGACCATGATCTTATTATTCAACATGTAATGACATATTTTCTAATCTGTGAAAACCATGGCTAGACAAGCTTTTTCAATAGGTGCATAGTTATGGTTATATGTAACAAAGGTATAGATTAGGTAATATACATCATGTTCTATTCCATTATAGTCATGTTGAGCTAAGAGTGCCCCTAGATCATGATTGGTAGATGATAGATATAACAAGAATGGCTTTTCTGGCATAGGGGTAATAAAACAAGTAGATTAACAAGATAGTCTTTGAGATATTAAAAAGCTATTTGGTAGTGATCATCCTAGTGAAATGTAACTCCTTTCTTCAAAAGGTGTGTAAATAGATGGCACTTGTTTGATAACTAAGAGATGAATCATCAGATTGACTGGATCTTACCCTACAAACTATGGAGTTGCTTTAAATTGGTTAATGGTAGCATCTTGGTTATAACATGGACTTTAGCTAGATCAAATTTAATACCTCTAAGAGACACAATGAATCCAAGTAATTTGGTTGAAGTTACATCAAACACACATTTTTTTGGATTGAGTCTAACTTTGTAATCTCATAATCTTTAAAAAATCTTACGTAGCACTACTGGATGGTTAACCTTAGTTTTGGATTTTTTTAATATGTCATCAGCATAGTCTTCAGCAATATCATGCATCATATCATGGAATATGATAGTCATGGCCATTTGATATGTAGCTCTAACATTTTTAAGGCCAAATGGCATCATCTAATAACAAAATGTTCCTCATCAAGTGGTGAACATTATTTTATGTTGATCTTCTGGTGTGATTCTAATCTGGTTGTATCTTAAAAATCCATCCATGAGTGAAAGAATTTCATAACTAGTTATGGAATTGATGACCATGTCAATATTAGGTAAAGGAAAATCATCTTTAGGACAAGCTTTGTTGATGTCTTGAAAATTAATACAAATTCTAATCCCTTTAGGCTTTTTACTAATAGGTACAACATTAGAGATCCATTCTAAGTAATCAATGGATCAGATACATCCTTATTCTAAGAGTTTTTCCAACTCTTTCTTTACCAATATAGTAATGGGAGCAAACATCTTACATAGCTTTTGTTTTACTAGTTTGGCATCAGGATTAACCACAAGGTGGTTCAGAACCAAGGTGGGATCTAAACCTAGCATGTTAGAATAGGCCCATGTAAAAATATCTAAAATTTATCTTAATAGAGCTGTAAAGACATCATGTTCCTCCTCAGTGAGGGATACACCTAATTTTATCCATTTTAGGTCTGATGGAGTCTCAATATTTATCTCTATTGTATCTTCCACTAGAAGAGTCAAACCATCTTCTAGGATAGTAGGCAATGACTTGAAGTATTGGATTATATCAAGGTCCTCCATTAGGACATGTTCCTCAACTTCTCCTAGGCATGATGAATCTAAATCCATTAATGGGAGATTTGGCCATGTAACAAAAATAGTAAAAAATTCTTGAATAATTTGATCAAATACTTGTTGTTTCTCAAATTTGAACTTAGATCCATAGGCAAGTTCATCGTTGGTGGTCTCTTGGTCTAAATTTGAAGAAGAATGAACACCCCCATCTAATGGCACCTAAAATATTTTTAACTACTAGACTGGCCTTTATTTTTACTATTTCCCTAGTTAGAAAGTACCTCAAAGAGGTTTTCACTTAGGGACCTCAATGTTTTACTTATTTTTTATTTTCTAAGGGTATTCACTTGCTCTCCAAAATAGGCTTCAGGATCCAATGTGATTAAGAATCTTGATTTGTGATCTCCCAATAGAACATTTTCTCTAAGGCTTAAGAAATCATAGAATGCCTCATCATTATAGAACTCATGAATCAATAGAATAGATTCTTGTTGGTCCCAATCTATCAGTTGTGGATAATATAATGGAAAATGGTTGTGATGAATGGCTAGGGTAAGGGTACAAATAAAATTGTTATCAAACAAGTTGGTTTCAACTAGGTTATCAAAGATGAAGCTATGATCAGACTTTGCTTCATTTTTGGCATCATCATCACTAGTTTTTGGTCATGGAGTTTGAATAAGATATGTGGGGTCACCCCCAAGTGGTTTAAATCTAAGTCCATAAGGTCTTTCATACTTAGTCATGGAAATTGGTTTTTCCTTGTTGGTTCAGTCTGAGGCCTCTTCCTTAAAAATTATGATGCTCCACGATCCTATTGGGAATATGATACTTTACACTTTTATAACAATCAAATTAGTTGTCATTTTATAACCATGATTCAAACCCTTCAAGAGGGTCAGGTTCTAAGCCAAATGATAGTACAAATGTGACATGTCCCTTATCTTTGTTCTTTTTTTGCCAATGCATATGTGGGGTGACTTTAGGTCACCCACAAATTTTTAGATTCTAAAGAAGATTAACAATATGAAATGTATCATGGGTCACATACTCTCATGGTCCATTATCTAAAATGGTGAAATGATTAGAAGCTTTAGGAGGTAGCATTGGGAAAGGGAATCCAAGGTATTAAGATCTATGTAATTATCTGGTGAAGGATCAATAAGTATAGCCTTTCCTTTATCCTACTTGGAGCTTGGATTCATGCTGTATTGATAATTATAGATTTGAAATTCAGCCTTAAGATGCTTGTAGTGTTCATATGGGTGTAAATCTCTTGAAATATTAAACTCCATCCTTGATTATAAAAACTTGATACATTGGTATAGCATTAATGGGAATGCATGAATCTCATTTAACTAAGGCCTACCTAGAAGTATATTTTATGATAACCCAAGATCAAGCACATGGAAAAGTGTATCATGGGTCAAATGCCCAATGATAATTGGAAAACTAATGGTGCCTTATGACTCTCTTTCTTGATTATCATAATCTTTAATAGTTACTGTTTCTAGTTGGAGATCTACCATTGTGTACCCAAGAAGTTTGATGAGCTTTAGAGACACTATGTTGATGCTAGATCCATTATCTATAAAGATGCATTTCACTTTATGCCATCTTATATAAACTTCTATGTATAATGGATTATTATGGAGTGGGCCAAGGGAAGACATATCACTTTGGTTGAATGTGACTTGTTGAGTTGGAGCTAGGTGTCCAACCAAATCTTGAAATTTATCAAGGGATATGTCACTAAAAATGGTAGATTGGGTCAAAAACCTATTTAAGATATTTTTATGGATTATTGATGTTCATAAAAAATCTAAAATAGAAATTTGTTCTGGTGTCTTTTGCAATTGTTCCACAATATCAAACTTCTTATCTTGGTCAGTAGTAAATGGTTTATTCTGAGGTTGAACGGTTGGTTGGATGACAGGCAAAGTGGTAGATGATTATGGGATTGGGATAGTAATATTTAACCTCTAAGTTAGGATTGCACAATTGGGATTAAATACTAGACCATTACTACTAATTTATGTTGGAAATGGTGTGGGATTAGACATGACATGTCTTAGTTGCCAATGCACTTGCATATGGTCACGTGGCAAGAACAAGTTACCGATATAGGGTCCAAAAGGGGAAGTCCTAGTTTGTTGGATTGCATATATATATTCCTAGGTAAAATAAGGATTATCCATGTAATTTGGATGAATGCTATTGTTTAGAAATCATATAAGATGATTAGTACTTGGTCTAGGATTAATAGAGATGGTATTAATACTACCCCCTACAATATGACCTACAACCCTATTATAGTCAGGTGTAACTACATGGTAGGTTTGTTGGTGATTACCATTCTAACCTTCATTTTATCCATTATTATGTCATTTTGGGTTATACTACTAATTTTTTTATTCTACTCATTTAGCCTTTGATTTTGATACTATCGATTCTGTTGTTGCATTGGCCATTGTTATTGTTGTTATTGATTACTTTGTTATTGCTGATTGTTATGTCAGGGAAAGGGGTTTTGATAAATTACAAGGGTTTGATTGGAAGTGGAATCACCATTATCTAATTTTATTTCCCCATTCTCTATCATATTTTCAATTAAATGTTTGATTTGGATAAATCTTCATAAATTATGCCCGTTGACCCAATGATAGTCATAGAATTCATTTTCATAGTACCAAATAGGATAAGGAATGCCTTGTAGATAATGATTTGGTTTAGGCCAACTAATTAGTTTAGTATAATCAAGCTTGTGAAATATAGATTCAATATGTTCTCGTAGGTCACTAAAGATATGACGTGTAAGGATGGTTCTCCTAGGAGGAAGGGTTTGTAATGATAAAGTTTGTTGTATAGGTTTTGGTTTTTATGCTTACAACATTAGTTGGAGAGGTTGTTGGGTAGGAGTAAGCTGAAAGGGTGGTGTGTATGAGGTTATCAAAGTTTGGACATGACATGATTCATTTACTCTATTGCCCATAACATTCCTATTATGGTTGAATTTCTTTAGCCTTTCTTAGTTATTGGCTTGCACCAGTTGCATTGCCTGTGCTTGAATAAGATGTTGTTGATGGACATTTCCCTGATTGGTACCTTGATTTTTATTAGTTTAATTAAGCTTGATGACTCCTTTATTTATGAGTACCCTCTCAATCAACAAACCTTTATCAATGATCTATTTGAAAGTATGTGCACATTGTAGTTCTAGATGGTAAGCTATCTAATTATATAAATTTTAGTAAACATAATGACTAATTGTTTATCTAGTAAATAATGGGTGAAATGAATTTAAAGGGCTCTCCATCACTATAATTAGCTTACAAAACTCTCATCATCTTTTTTATTTACTTGTGTTAAGTCCACTAATGATATCTCATGCTTAAGATTATGGGAAAACTGCTGCACAAACTTATCAAAAAGATCATCAAAATCCTTTATTGAATTCTTGGGAAACTTTAAAAACCACTCCAAGGCTTGTTCATCCAAGATCCTTAGAAACAATAGGAAAAGGCATATGTCACTGGTTGACCTGCAACAAAGAATTTGGTCAAATGAGCCTTAGGGTCACCTTTTCCTTTGTATTTGTCAAATTTTGGTGGTTCACTTGCTAGAGGAAATATTATCTATAAATACTCCATTTTGAATGGATAGGAACACACATCATCCAATTTAAATTTTTTAGTCTATTTCCTAGCCTAAATAGCAACAATTACATCCTTCATCTATTGCAATTCTTGGGATAGGAAACTAGAAAAAATATTGGTTTGAAGGAGAAAATTGGTTTGGGTGGATGGTTAGGAGGTCATAAGTGGGACACTTTGACTAGGGTATGATGGAAATAGCTATTAGAGTATATTGGTTGGGTTGGGGAATAGACTGGGAATACACATACATGGATTGGGATGTACACAAAATTGTACATTTGGTTACATGATATTTTGGTTTGGGTTGGTGATAAAGGTTTGACTAGGAGGATTTTGTGGTTAGGATGGAGGGATATAACTATATAGTGCCTACTATGGTTGAAAATGACATGTTACTAAATAATTGAATCTTGCTATTGAGTGGGAACTTATGGACTAAGACCCTATCTCTAAATTTGTGGCACACTTTGAACCAACAATTGTCTAGTAGGTACTTGAGAAACATGGGGACCTCCTTGTTGCATGAATCCCTATGAAGAAATGAAATTAGGTTACATATTTAGCATTTATCACTAATCAATATTTTCACGTTGTTGACTATTCATTATTTGGTTTTGAATTCACATATTAATCTACAACTGAAGAGGTATGTTTGTCATTATTTGGCAAGGTGGAACATTAGTTTCCCCTAATTGAGGTATTAATGTATTTGTCCTCTATTGAATTTATACACTATATTGTGCCTATAGTTGTGGAATACTACTTTTTACTTATTGGGGAGGAGTAGGATTCATCACATTATGTCATTGCGGCATGCCATTAACTATTGTTTGATTACCTAATCCTGTAGGTTCTACACTTGAGAAAGCAACTAGTTGAGGTTGGGGTGTATAAACTCCTATTCCCTAGTATGATGATCTACTCATGATATCAACTATAGGCACATGTTTTTGGTTAGTTTTTTATGTGTTAGTACCACTTTGATCAAGAGTGGATGTTTTTTTCACATTGTCTACTATGTTTGGCTCACTATTATGTGTAGAGGTTGAAGACACTTCTTCAATAGTGGGCATATCCATCAAGTTATCCATCAAATTAGTTTGTATGAATGGGTTAGAACTCAAATTATTTTTTCTATTTAACTCTATCAACACTCTAGTTGAAGGAATTAGGTCAATAAGAGGTTTACTCACCATGTTCATTCAATTGAAATTACGTGCCAAATTTAGGTAGGTTTGATATACTATTTGCATTTGGTTAAAATGATCTTCCATGATGTTTTTGCCTTAATTAGATATATGAGGGTCTTGATATGTTATTTGGACTAGAGTCATAGGATTTATAGAAGAATCCTATTGATCGTAAATGATATTGTGGGCACTCTTACTAGACTTGGTAAATTTTTATGAGAGAACACTGCTAGAAATTTGGTCCCTACCTCTATGGCTCTAACCAAAATCTCATCTTTGTTTTGTAAAAAATGTCACTCAAACAAAAATGGATCATACGTGGAAGCTGTATTATCATAATATGACTATTGAATAACTAGCTCATCCACTATAGGTATTGTATCTAGGTATTGTATGGTTTGCTCTTGGTCCTATTCTGAATAAGGTGGTTTGTTAACTAGATAGTTAGCTAATTGATCTTGGCTTTGTGCCCCTAATTGAGTATTATATGAAGGACAAGAATCCATCTCATAAGCAATATTATTTGCATAAGGGTCTTACACCATTTATTCTTGTGTAACCACATTACTAACCCCTAGATTATACATGAGTCCACTACAAGTGTAGGAATACATGTTGGGATCCATAGTCAATGTTTTGTGATAAAAGGTTAAAGAGCTATATAAAATCTAAAAAGGAAAAAATATAAAACAAATGATGCTTCAACTTGGTCTAGATTTTTCAAAAGGATCAAAAGGTTTATGCAAATATTTGTAAGGAAACAATCTAGGGAAAAATATCTAACATTTCATTATTCACACAAAGATAAGCAAGTAAATAGATGAAAAATCAAAATGCCAAACTTTAAGGTAGAAGTGTTTCAAATCAATATAATCTAGGAATTTAAAATTTACTAGGTCTTTTGGCCAAACATAGTGTCAAAATCTAGGATCAAACAAGTCATGTGCTAGGACTCTTGTCCAAATGGCATCAAAATCTAGACTTTTGAAAGTTTTAATCTAACAGATTTTAAACACTTCTAACAAATGTTAGGCATTTGATTCTTGGTCATGAACTTGATCAAATAGGTATAAGGTATGAAGAAAAGGCACCTTTATCAATAGTTTATTTTATCATAAATAATGTTATAAAACTTGGTTCTTTTGACAAATAAACTAGATAAAAGTGAATGGTATAACTGTGCTTTAGACAAATGATCACAAAAGTACACTTAGATTGGTCTAAAAATAGAACACATTTAAAATTTATGAAAGAGGGTCTATGAAATATTATTTGAAATGTTTTGGGCAGCGTAACGATGCTATACTACCCAAAGTGTGTGACAAAAAACATTGTTTCAAAGAATCTCTAACGTAAAGACAAATTCCCACAATTTTCATAGCATAACACTACTATTTTTGACTCAAAATGTCATGGTGTATAGACTCAAAGTGCAAGTGTATCAAGTGATGACAATTATTATGAGTCTTAAATGGCCTCCAACCCAAATTAGAAATTAAACCTAAGTTCCCTCAAGTTTAGTGCAAATGATGAACCCACTTAACACATCAATCCTATGAACTTGTAAAGGTGTAATTCTGAATTTAGATTATAAGTGAAGAACTTTAAATAACTTTGGTAAAGGTCTAGACTCAATTGGGAAACATAACTACACCAAAGTGGATGATATGACTCTCAAGCGTTTAATGAACTTTTGAATAAGGCAAATTGATGATCTCATGCGGGCAACATAATGCCTCTTTTTTCAAAGTAAAATTTGGAATATATGTTTGCTTTGCATTGGTTTATTTACACCAAGTTTTGAATTCAAACAAGACTTTAATCTAGGACAAGACCAACTAATTAATTGATCTTAGATCCTAAAATAACAAGGTTGCTTGGTATTGTTGGAATCCATCAATATACAACATTTGAGAGGATTTTTAAGTGTTCATCCAAAAGTAAATACATATTATATAGTAGGGTTTTTACACCCCCTTCTCTCAAATGATAGTACTAAGACATGGATCTTGAGGTGTACCTTACACCAATAATACTTTTGTGGTAAGTGGGGATTTGTCTAAGATCTAACATGCTTCCGAATGATCTAGAGGAATTAATTACATAATGACTTTCAAACCAAACAATGCAAAATAAAATCACATATTTTGGGTCTGTATCACTTGGCTTGTTGTAAAAAGGTCTAGTCTTTTTTACAACCACTACATTTTGCTATTTGATCAGTGTAGTGTGATGTCCAATGTGCCACTATGTCCCATGTACAACTCCAAAGGATCCAAATGAAGTCAATGTTGAGAGATGAAACCTTGGGTTAAAACTTCCTTAAAGAACTTGCAAGAGGTGATGAAGTCCCCCTTGCAAGCCAAGATGCATAAAAATAAAGAAAGCATGAAAGTAGAAAGACTTTAGGGTTATTTTCAAGGTTACCCAAACTTTGATGATTTTTTGGGTAGTGCTCAGATGACTTTATTTCTAAGCCTAGGCTACTTGAAATAGGAATGGTACTTTTGATTCCAAGGGTTATCTATAGGGGACAAATGGAAGAGCATACATGTAACATTCCTCTTTTTTACAAAAAAAATTAATCTAATCAACTATTGCAAATAATAATTGACAAATGTGTTTAATTTTAGACCCAAATGAAAAGTTTGGTGGTGTTCATTTGACCCCTTGGTCTTAAGATTTTGAACTTTAAAAACATTCACTTAAGTATCTAAATTCCTTTTTTAAACACCAAGAAACAAGGTTCTTAATTGATTTTTAAGCATGTAAAAGGTGATTTAAACATGTTTTTATCAAATGTCACGCTTGGTCCTACAACAAAAATGTTATCATGTCTTTTAGATTTGAAGCTCTTATTAACTTGAAAAAATAAACTTTGGAAAAATAGCTCTTGGGTCTGTGTTTTTGGAAAAATATAGTGAACAATGTTAATCATTACAACTAACAATGGTTACTTTGGATAACTGATATCAATTACCCAAATGACATCAGTTAAGATATGAAACTAATGTCAGTATTACTTGACAATGTCAATTACTATGTAAAATTGTGGCAAACAAAAATGGAAAAATAAAGTTAGAAAATCATTTTTGCAAGAGTTTTGAAGGTCCAAATAAATATTTTAGAGTTAAAAAATAATCTTGTTTAGGTGTGAGATGTGTCTTTTCTCATCAGGCATGCTATAATTTGATCTAGGAATTTAACTCAAGAGAGGATGGTTAGTATGGTGTTAGTTCCAAAATGAAAATAAAATGAAAGAAACACACTAATAGCATAACATCTCTAGGCCTAAACACTAGGGAGAGATTAGTTAATAAAAAAAATGATAACTCAACTAAAAATTAAGGAAAAAAACACAAAAATTACTTCACGTTCCTTGGATGCTCCAAATGCCTTTATAGTAGTGGCTTGTTCGGTTTGTGTTCATGAAGTCTTCATCAAAGGAGGCTTGGCTATCTCCTCTTCTCCTTGGCACCTTTGGCTTGTATTTTAGCTTGGATTGGAATCAATTTGGCCTAGTAACACTAATTTATTGAAGCTTTTGGAACCATTTGTGCATTATAACTTTGCAATATCAAGTCTTAGAAATGATGTTCATGGCCTCTCTATTTATAGAATTTTGAGAATGTCTAGAATCAACCTGAACCATCCATCTCAAGATTGAGATCTATGGTTGAGGATTAATTCAATTTTTGGAATTAAGTTTTTAATTATCCTCATCATGAAATTGGAAGAATGGGAAATTAAGAGGCATGGACGGCATCATGAAAGGCATTGATGAGGTATGGAGTGCATGAATCCTGATACTTATAGTATTTATGGCCTAGAGATGTCTTCCCAAGAAATAAGGTCACCTAATGATGAAAATAGTCAATATTCATTTATAAAAACAAGTATTCAACAAGTTTTCATGGATTTATTAATTAGGCTCTCTTTTGGGTTAATTAGCTCATAAACATGCTTAAGCAAATTGTGCACAAATCACTCAATTGATCAGAATGCCTTGTTATTAGTCCAAAATTTGACTGGATTTGAATTAGAAGTCAATGTTAAATGAATTAGAACTATATTCCTATTTAGGATGTTGTCAGCAACAAATAACAAAGGCATGTGTCTTGTGTATAATATTTGATAAGAAAGAGTAATCCAGAGCACCCAGGTACAAATTTAGCATTTTGACTTGAAATGATCTGATCAAAGCTAAATGACCCACAAATTGCATTACCTCATTTAGGGATACCCTAGCCAAAATCGGCACTTGAATATGTCAGTTTCACATCATTTAGCGTATTTGAGTGTTTTGAGGCCAAATTGTGTATTTTGGGTGGAAATTGGCCAAAAGCATGATTGGAGGTTATCAGTGGCTAGATTTAAGTGTCTATATATGCAAGTACTAGTATAACATGTTTATGTTGGTTGTTTATTCTTCATCAATTTTCACTTCCTTGAGTGTATTCCATTTCTTTCTATTGTCTTGATTTTGGGGCTTTGAAAGTTTTCCTTACCTTTTGTCCCTTATGCCATTGTATGTTGTTTGGATACTTGAAAATTTTATTCCATGTTTATTGTAACTTTACATATATCATCTATTTTGATTGTGTGACATTAGAACATGCCCCTTATATGAGGCTTCCATATATTATTTATTTGCATGAAATTGAGTTCTCTTATCTATGTGTTTAATTTTTTTGAGCTTGTATTATTAATATCTATACATTTTCATGATCTATATCATGCATATTCAGACTTGATGTGATCACATACTATGAGTTTAATTGATATATATACTTTGGCATATTATCCTTATATGATTCATAAATCGACTATATAATTACCTCATATTTTTGAGGTAAGGTACCTACCACTTTATATTTCCCTCATATCAAAATGGAGGGAGAACATATTAATATGGGCATGTCATATAAGCATGACCTCCACATTGTTTCTAGTTCTAGATCTCAATGGGATCATGTCATTAAGAGATGACCTCCACATTTATACATTTTCTCAATTTTTAGACTTTAAAGGGGGCATGTGATAAAAATATGACCTCCACACTTATAAAACTTTTCATTTTCTCTAGACTTTAGTGGATGTCATAAAAATATGACCTCCATAGTTTCACAATCTTCAATTCAATATTCAAGTCAAATACTATACATTGCGCTTATTTTTCATAGATTTAAAACAATTTTTTTATATTAATAACACATATACACTAACTAAGACATATTATAGGTGAATATGCTATGTTATTTCATTAAAAATTACAAAATTTACCAATTATACTACTCATTGGATGCACCCATTACACCAATATGTATTATTATCAAGGCTTTTCTATAAAAGTAGTAGTATGCTCACTTTATAGGTTAAAGTGGTTAAATAATTAAAACTAACTATATTTATATGTTAGAGTGATTAAATCATCCAATCTCACTATGTTTTTAGGGTGAGTTGATTAAATCAATCACCCTCACCAGATTACATATATGCACACTTGAATTATGTGACTAAAATATAATGATCTCAATGGCCATGTCAAAACTCATATTTGCATCATCATAATACTTACCAATATCCCTCTTTAAATCTCAAAGGTTCATTTTTAAACCTATCTTAGCTTTAATGCTTAATAATGCAACATCTTTACCAAGTTAGAGCATTAAGATGTAACATGATTGCATCGAGACATAAGTGTAATCCCTCCTTGCTCTCTTTATTTTCAAGCATTTTAATTATTTAAAATTTTAGATTATAATCACTAATTTATATTGTAAAATTATCTTAGTTATAGGTCATATACCAACAAAATTACTCAAAGTAGGCTTAGGAAAATACAAGGTGTGTTATACACACCTAGGTACACATTTATTTTCTTTAAACTAGTGATTTCAACCTTATGTATTACTAGATTAAATGGGGGAGGGGGAAGGTAGATACTAAAAATAAATATTTATAACATCTTAGTATTTTACATTTGACAAATATCAATCAAGATTGTGCCATTCAAATCTAGACCTCCCTTCTACTAAAAGGTTCACATCTGCCATATCACTGTGCTTAAATTGTTATCTCTTGGTCTGATCCATATCATTATGATTACCTAGGTGCCCTACACTAAAAAAAATCACAAACCTTGATCATCATCATTTACTCTTATATTCAATATTGGTATCTATTTTCTATCCCTCTAGACACTATCATCCATTGAGGAACACTACTGCTGATGGTAATGTCCAAATCCTTATCTATTATCTATTTTCCAAAATTTAGATGAATTAAAAATGTTTTGAAACCTATAGATTAGAATATTTATGTTATTGAACCTACTATGAGATATTTTCAAAAGGTATGGTATAAATAAAAGTCTAATAATTCTCATTCATTTCTATAAAAATACCAAGCAAACACCTAGTAAATTTAAATAAATAAACTTCATAACCAAGTTATTATGCCCTATCCATCACTATTTTCATATCAAGAATAAGAGAAGTCCTATTGTAGGTTTGGAAAAATTAAAGAGCAACCCATGAGAGATATTTGTTAAGTTACAAGATAGATCATTACATACATCATAATATAGTATATTTCACCCTTATGCACACACTTTCCAACACATAGGGGATAAATACCTAAGTTTGAGGCCCTCTTATGAGTATTGGTTATGTAGGTAGATCCTATTGATATATGGATATTTGGGGTTAGCTTAAAACCATGATCCCACTAACCCATTTTTAGAAAATTCATTTCAAAGGTGAGTAAGGATGAAGAGTTAGGGTTTGATAAATAAATAAAGAGTGACATACAATATTCCATATTTGAATAAATCAACAAAAAGGTGAAAATAAGTATACAATAATGAAGTTTATCATACTTATATCTACTCATTATACTGTATTATAAACCTTATTTAAAGTAAGAGACTAGCATCGAGGGTAGTGTCTAGATCTAATGGTAGTGTCTGAAAATACAAAATTACAATTTATAGAATATTTTGATTGATCTATAATACTTATCCTAATTACCTTATATATGTTTTTAGTTCAGATCTACTTGGACATAATATACCCATATAAGTATCATTTCTATTTAGTATTTCAATCAATTGAATATATTTCAAGCCATTACTTTCTATATTTAACACATCTCAATATTATAATTAAAAATATTAATTTATCTAATTCTTAAATTATAGAGAGGATTAAAAAGCAAGTTAGTCAATCATTAGTCCACAAACAATGAAACATGCATAAATAATTAACTAACCAAGCCTATCTATTCCTATGGGAATTACAAAAGATGGCAAGAAACAAATGAAATAAAGCAGCACCATATTACCTTCCCAAATGAATTCACCAAACCCATGTGGCTCAAAAACATGTTCTCCCTTGATCAATCATCCTTGTATTTGTCAACAATGGTGGTGAGTTCCTCCAATGCCTCAAGAACACTCCATAATACCTAGGCTCTTGATTGTAAATCACTAAATTAGCCTATCAATGAAGTTTTGTGGAAACAATTTAGCATTATAAATTTGTAATATTCAAGATTTAAAGATATTTAATAATAATAAACTTGCACCAAAATAGCTTAGAAATGATGTTCATAGCCTCTCTATTTATAGAATTTTGAGATTGGTCAGGCTCAACCTAAACCATCCATCTTGAGATGAAGATGTGTGGTTGAGGATAATCCTAATATTTAGAATTAAATCCATAATTATCTTCATCATGACCTTGGAAGAAGGGGAATTGAAGAGGAATGGGAGGCATTAGATAGTAATGGGTGACCGATAATCCTGATATTTTATGCACTTATGGCTTGATGAATGCCACCCCATAGATGATGTCACTAGGTAATGCAGATAATAAGAATCAATTTTCAAAAGGAAATATTCAAAAACTCTCATGGAAAATCCACTTAATCTCTTGATTTAGATTAATTAGCCTTAAACAAGGTTAATCAACATTTGTGCAATTATTTGAAAATTGGCCCTTAACTAATCAAAATGGTCAAAAAGTCATATTATTGGGTTGTGATTTGACTCAAGAAGAACTAAAGGGTGGCATTAGATGCATTAGAACTATATTCCTATTTAGGATGTTTCCAAAACCAAATAAAAATGTATGATGATGTGTACCGATGAATTAGAAGAAAAGAGTGATCTAGAGCACAAAAGGCAAATTCATCATTTTGAATTGAAATGAATTGATCAAAGTTAGCTAGCCCATAAAATGCATTGCCCTATTTAGGGATATTTTGACCCAAAATAGCACTTGTAAGTGACAAGTTTGAACCATTTAGGATGTTTTATAGATTTTGACCTAAAATGTGCATTTGAGTGTAATTCGAGTAAGATTGATAATTTCTACACAAATAGTGCTAGGAATTGGATGTCTACATAAATTAATTAGCTTGATATAGATTAGATTGTCACCCTTGTGCTTTAAATATTTCTATATTCATTACCCTATACCCTACCATTCAAAATTTAGGGTTAAACAACCACATATTTCCATCCATTGACCTGGGATTGCCTTAAAACATGATAGTTTTTATGTTTTAAACAACTATAATACCTTCATTTAATTTTTAATGTGAAAAAAAATAAATATTGATTATTTAATTTCCATTTCACAACCCCAAATACTCCTAGAATGCCAAAAGCATTAATTTAGGTTAAATTCTTATATCTTATTAGACCCATCATGTTATCCCCTTGACTTGTGGGTCAAGTATTCTATTTTATTCTTTTACTATGTTTAATTCTAGGCCCATTTATAAATGTACCCTTATGAAGACTATATATAAAAACTTACCTTAGCCATTTCATTATGATTCCTAAGATATAAATATCTTACAAGTTAAACCTCTCATTCTCTTTTATCAAGGTTTCTCAAGACGTCTTCACATCTAATCAAGGAGTAAATAAATTAATTTAATTATAACCTCATCCATCTTGTGCCAACACACATGTAATATTAAATATCATAGTGAAGAATATAATTTCATTGGGTAATATAGGGAGAGGAAGTGAATTAATTTGCCTCATTTTAGGTTGGGATTCATTCACAAGCACTATAAAAACATTAAGACCTGGTTCAAATCATGAAATATATAGATGCAACAACTCAAGAGGCTTCCTAGGTATTCTAACATTACACATATTATGTTGTGGTCAATTAGGTCAAAGATAAGGGAAAGTTAAATGATATGTATGTATGTATGCATACATGTGTGTGTGTGTGTGTGTGTGTGTGTGTGTGTGTGTGTGTGTGTACATGTATACATGTATACATACATACATACACATATATATACATAGACACATACATATACATACATACATACATATATATGTATGTGTGTGTGTATGTATATATGCACACACGCGCGTGCGCACACACACACACACACACACACACACACACACACACACACACACACACACACACACACACACACACACACACACACACACACACACACACACACACACACACACACACACACACACACATGTGCACACACAAAATTAAGTAAATCAGGAACATTGATTCACATTTTTACACAAAAAAACTTCAATAAAATTGAGTCTCTCAAAGTGAGTAATCAATTATGAACCTCACTGATTTTGACCCAGTCAAAATCATGGATTACTTAATCCTAACCTTTTTCCAATAATTCTTTATTTGGAAAACAATTTATGGGTTTTGTTAAACTTACTATTTGGACCTAGTTTCCAATAGGTTTATCTTTCAAAAAAACATAATTAAATCAGAAATTAGGTATTTATACATCATCTTTATTTGTTAAGTTTTAGTTGTCTACATATTTAGTTTTACACATTTTATATATGTATTCATGGATTCTTTTTACTATATTTACATAGAATTTTGTTATACAATAGTATGTTTTATATTTTAAATTAAATCATATTAAAATTATATAAAAAAATACAAGTATGATTAAATTCACAACATGATGTAGAGGATAATCAACCTATCTCACTCTTTGTCTTGTTTCCAAAAATTGCTTCTTTGGCAATGGATTATTGGTGCAATGGTCATTAAATGATTCATGCATGATATAAATATTTAATGATATTTATTACCTTTACCATGGTCATTATGATCTCTTTTAAAGCTCTCATTCTCTTGGATTCACTCTTCACTCACCACTTTACCTTCCTATACAACTCTATTTTCACAAAACACAGTCTAGTAACCTTTTTAAGGCATTTATGGGTTGTAGAAAAAATACACTAGAATATTTTAAAACCAATGAATAATTTGGATGCCCTATATCTATTTTTATATTCTCATGTAATTTTTAATCCTAATTTACTCTCTAAATGCCTTTTCTAGACCTCTCCTAGACCTAATTTGGTCTTTGTCATCCCTTTTACCACACAATCATGTATTATAGTATGGAAACATACCATATTAAATCATAAACATAAAAATATGTTGTTATAAGTGAAACCAAAAAAATTTACAAAGTTTGAGTAAATTTGGTCAGTGGAAACTCTATATATTCTTGTTTTAGTGTTGATACCCTAGACAGGGTTTAGCTTGTTTGAAGACCACCTAAGAGGAAATAATTAAACACTATGACCACTAAAACTAATTTAAATAACTATAAATTAATTTTAAATATATTTATAACTCTTATTCATCTTTTAAAAATGTTTTATTCTCTCCCTAAGGCTTTTGTGGATGGATTCAATGCCAACCTGAGTTGACTGTATGTATTCTGCAGGCCTATCTATACCCAAGATTGTGTTCTTTGAATTCTCTCTTTTCAAAAAGGTTTTAAAACAAAAAAAAGTGGAATTAACTCTACACAATTTTTACATACCTTGATCAATTTATTCTTGCCTCATGTGACACCTCTTTGTCTCCTTCCTACAAGAAATGGCTAGACTATGTAGGTAGGAATAGGGGACTACAAGCCTAAATTAAATTTATTCGTTAAAATACATCATGAGAATGAGTTATATATTTATGTAACATCTTAAAGGTATGGTAAAAAATATTATAACCATAAATCCTTCCCAAATTACCTTCCACATGGTTCACACTTGTACAAAATGGTTACTTAGAGTTCTTCTCATCCCAAATAATGAACATAGGGTTTGTATCATTCACAAAAGATAATATTCTTAAAACACAAGACAATGATTTAAATCACATTAAATTATTTAACCTTAAGGATTACCAATATACAAATGGGTTTCAAACATTTTCATAGATTCTTATTATTTAAAACAAAGACCTTTTATGGTTTCTTTAAAACTCATAATACAAAACACATAATTTATCAATTGGTATACCTTATCAATAACCATAAAATATTCATCTTTTAAATGATACACATTCCAATTTAGTGGATTTTATCTGAAATAATTCTATAAAATACACATACATACACCACCATGGTCATAAGCTTCCAATTCATAACATAACTCAATTTTATAGACATAGTTTGCAAGACAAAATAGGGTCTGCAATTCAGTTATGAAAAACAAGAAACTTATCCTTTATTTTGGGGTTATTTTACATCTATCATTTGAAACCAAATCCCATTATTCTCTCTTATAACTTGAATTAGTACACCAAACACTTACAAGATCTTTTTATTGCCATTCAACGACCATAACTACCTTAACTTCTTCATGTATGTTGAGGAAGTGCAACTACCTAATTTCTCACTTCATCACCAAGATGACTAATTTAAGTGAGTATGTATGTAATATAACACTTTTGACCACTTATAACTTAACTAAACCAATTGAAAACTTCTAAAAAAATGACTACGACCAAAACCTTGTCACAAGATTTAAATTTTCAAACAGAGCAATTTGGTAGTAAAATGCCACTTTGAATCTAATTCAAATTTTATCAAGTTATATCAAGTAACATAAACATATACAAACCTCCTAGGATGACAAAAACTCCCTAATGACTCCAAACATGAAACTAGACTAATATTTATATGGAGGTAATGATGTTCCTACATCATACTACCAAGGAGAAAAATGAAACTTTCCCAAAAAGTTATAAATGATATGGAATTCATGTTCTATTATAGCATCCTTCTTTTTAGTGTAAGTCCATCTGGATCCCAAGGCCTATTTAAAACAAATAGGAATTTTATATGCTTGATGGATCCTCTTTTATTCACCTCTTTCTTACTTTCTCCGTTTAGATCATATTCTTGCACATTGATCTCCTATCTAATCATCTTCAACACCTTCTTATGTTCCTACAACCAACCTACACATGGAACACACAAATTAATAAAAATAATCTCCTAGTTGTCCTCTTGAAAATCTCTCTCTTGCACTTATATTTTTGGGGATGATGATTGTAGGAGTGATGATGTTTATTTATTTTTCTCTCCTTCAAGTCTCTTAACCTATTCAACCTCATTATTATCCTGTAGTTGTTGTGTACTCTTTTCTTACTCATGGTCTTCTCCCTCCATGGCCAATACTCTCAACATGCTCACATTTTCAGCAAAGTGGTTTAGATTCTCCTTGCCTTGAATGCATGACAAGTGATATGAAAAAATTGCAAACAATCCTTCCACATGCTCATCTGAATGTATCTCACCTTGCCTCTATTGTCTCAACTAGTCCTTTGTATTAGGTAGTTGTACTTTCTCAAGTAAGTCTATTGCACCTTGATCCATCTTAAACAAGTCTATTGCACCTTGCTCCATATTTTATCTAAGCTCTCTCCTTGGATAAAATTATTTGAACAATCTCTTTGCTCTCTTATTTTGATCTTCTTTATCTCCTTTCTCTTCTTAAGCCACTCTTGTCTTTTCAACTTGCCTAACCAACTCCTTTCAATCACATGCAGTCTTATTTAGTAGTCTCTTCAAATAACCTTCATCATACTTTCAATGAACTTGCATAAATAAACAAACTAAAAATAAAAAATAAATATGTACCTTATTTGGATTAAAACCTTATCCATATAATATTTAGGCTCCAATACCAAATGATGCAAAGGATAATCAACCTATCTCTCTTTGTCTTATTTCTAAAAATCACTTCTTTGGCAATAGCTTATTGGTGTAATGGTCATTCAATGATTCATGCATGATATAAATATTTCATGAGATTTTTCACCTTTACCATGGTCATTATGATCTCTTTTAAACCTCTCATTCCCTTGGATTCACTCACCACTTTACCTTCCTATACAACTCTATTTTCATAAAACATAGTCTAGTAACCTTTTTTAAGGCATTTATGTGTTGTATAGAACACTACACTAGAATATTAGAAAAACAATGACTAATCTGGATACCCTCTATCTATTTACATCTTATTATGTAATTTTTTAGCCCAATGTAGTCTCTAAATGCCTTTTTTAGACCTCTCTTAGACCTAGTTAGGTCTCTGCCATCCCTTATACCACACAATCATATATTTTGGTATGAAGATGTACCATATCAAATCATAAACCTAAAAATATGTTATTATAATTTATATACAAAATTTTGACCAATTTTGAGAAAAATGGTTGGTGGAAACTCTATATATTCTTATTTTAGTGTTGAAACCCTAGACAAGGTTTAACTTGTTTGTAGACCACCTGAGAGGAAATAATTGGACACTGTGACCACTAAAACTACCTTATATATATCAAAATGAATTTTTAGGCTATTAATAGCTCTTATTAATATTTTCCAAACATTGGATTATCTCCCTAGGGCTTCTGTGCATGGATTCCAAGCTAAACTGATTTGATTTTATGTATTCTATAGGCCTATCTAGACCCAAGATTGGGTTATTTGACTTCTCTCATTCCAAAAAGGTTTTAAAAATAAAATAATTGTGTAATAAACTCTTCATAATTTTTAAATACCTTTATCAATTGATTATTTCCTCCTGTGACACCTCTTTGTCTCCTTCCTACAAGAAATGGCTACATTGTGTATGTAGGAGCAAGGGACTACAAGCCTGAATTTAGTTTCTTTGCTAAATATATAATGAGAACAAGTTATGTATTTTTGAAGAGTCTTAAAGGTATGGTAACTAAACTTAAAACCAAAAATCCTTCCCAAATTACCTTCCATAGGGTTCACACTTGCAAAAAATGGTTACTTAGAGTTCTTCTCATCCTAGATAATGAACCCAAGGTTTGTATCATTCACCAAAGGCAATATTATTAAAACACATGAAAATTATTTAAATCAGATTAAATTATTAAAACATAAGGCTTAAAAATATACAAATGGTTTTCAAACATTTTCACAGAGTCTTATTATTCAAAACAAATCCCTTTTATGGTTTATTTGAAACTCAAAATACAAAACACAGAATTTGTCAATTGGTATACCTTATCAAGAACCATATGATATTCCTTTTGTCAGTAACACACATTAAAATTTAGTGGATTATATCTAACATGATTTTATAAAATTAAAATACATACACCACCATGATCATAAGCTTCCAATCCACAACATAACTCAGTTTCATAGACATAGTTTGTAAGACAAAATAGGGTATGTAATTTAGTTATTAAAAAAACAAAATATCTTTATTTTGAGGTTATTTTACATTGAATATTTGAAACAAACCCCATTATTATATATTATGACTTTAATTACTACACCTAACACTTATAAACTCTTTTTATTGCCATTCAACCACCCTAACTACCTTAACTTCCTCATGTATGTTGTGGAAGTGTAACTACCTAATTTCTCACTTAATCACCAAGATGACTAGTTTAAGTGAGTCATGTATGTATTATAACACTTTTAACCACTTATAAATTATATAACCCAATTTAAAACTTTTACAAACATGACTACCCTCAAAACCTTGTCACAAGATTCAAATGTTCAAACAGAGCAATTTGGCGAGAAAATGCCACTTTGACTCTAATCTCAAATTTTATCAAGTTATATAAAGTAACATGGATTTATACAAACTTCCTAGCACCACAAAAAATCCTTAATGAATCCAAACATAAAACTAGACTAATATTTACAAGGAAGTAGTGATGCTCCTGCATCACAACACACTTAAGATGACATCATCAGAATATAACATAAAAAGATGCAAGCATTAAACACCATTATACACACACACACACACACACACACACACACACACACACACACACACACACACACACACACACACACACACACACACACACACACACATTATGCATCATTTTGGAATGTTTTGCATACTATTATTTACCATTTTGAATAAAATATATATTTTTTTAGTGGATCAAGATTATTTAGGGCCTATAAAATTTATGGTTTTATTATCTCTTTACATTTAATAATTTATGTTTTATATGTTTCACATATTATTTATCTATGGTCACTACAACATTTAGACTATTTAAAGTTTCCTACCAAAGTCACCTATATGTCACTTTAAAGTCACCTAGGTTTTTATTTGTCAAATTTAGAAACCTTGAGTTATATTTAAAATAAAATTTTGGCTCATGTGTCTCTTTAGGGTGATGTTAGGGTGTTTCTAGAATAGGTTAGTTTAGATGGTGATGTTAGTGTCTTTAGATGAAATTTTATGGTGTATTTAGAGGAAACACTAGATTTTATCTAGAGAGGATGTTAGGGTGTATTTAGAAGGTTATGTTAGGATATATATAAAGGAAATGTTATGTTATTTTATTGTAACATTAGGGTTTTATAAGAAGTGATGGTGGTGACATAACTCACAGTGTTGGATGTGACTTTATTTGTGACTTTATTATTGTATTTATTGAGTGATGTTAGTGTGTCTATCAAAGAAACTTTGTTTCCATATCTAATATGATTATAGTCTCCAATAGAATTTCATCCTTACTAAGGTTACATATAAATTCACAATAAATATAATAAATTTAAATAAATAAATAAATAAATATATATATATATATATATATATATAATTATAAAATGCTACACATCTAAAATTTATATAAATTAAGTTACAGTACATGTCACATTATTTTTTTTAAGATCAAATCATTATGGGAAATATATAAACCTAATTGGTTCTAAATATAGTTATTTTGGGCTCAAATTTACCTAATTGAATCTATCAGTGAACTAATTAGTTTGTTTTGTTGAATGGGGAATGTGATTTGGGGAAATAGATCCCTCAACATAATTTAAACAACTTAGACATATATGTAGATTAATTTAACCCTGTAAAATCCACCATTGAAACAATCACTCAATTTTTTCAATAGGAAACATAATTAAGGGAAATCAAACCCTATTAATAATCCCTAGAATGAGGATGAAGTATGAACCAGGTTTCATATGAATCTTGAGGCTTGTAATTTTGATGAACCCACTAAGTATATTAACACTCAAGCCACTCAAATAATGCATATGAATACTTTTAAGACCATCTTACTATCATGGGAAGCCTCTTTACAAAAAACTATTTTTTTATGAACATTTTAAATATTTGGGATCTAAATTACACAAATTATTATAAGTTACGGGTCTTGTTATTAGTAAGGCACAAGACAATCGAACATTCATCATCAAATAAAATCCTTAGTAAAAAGGTAGACATCTCCCTATGACCCCTTATCCTTTCCACTATGAATGTAGATAGAGATGTATTTGCATTTTTTTATTATCTAGAAGAAATACCAAATTCTTTGTTAAACATTTTGAATTTGAAACATTTTTTGGTTGTGAAAAGTTATATATTTATATTTGTAAAATGGTGTGTTTTGAATTTATTATTAAAGGAGGGACTAAATTCTTTTGAAGTGAAAAAGGTGAAATCCATCCCCTTGGTATATTATTTTTAGCCTTTATAACCCTGTCAACTATGGCATGGTGGACACCCTGGGAATACTTGATATAAACCTACCTACATGAGTAATCATTAAGAATTTTTAATCCTCTCCTCCCTATTAATGTTATCCATGGTAACTTGTTATAGATTATTCATTGTTCATCTATGCTCTCTTTTTTTTTATTTTTTCCCTTTTCCTCACTTCTCACAAATAGTTTTCATATTTGTGTTTGCATGGACTTTAATATTAAAATCTTATTTTATGAGACAACATATATCGGTACTTGCTTTGGTTTGGTTGGTATTTTTTAATATTTTCAACTACTTCATACTCTATAAAATTATCCCTTTAATCTTATTATACCTAGGTGATAGACCCATTTATTAATCATCATCATCATCATCATCATCATCATCATCATCATCATCATCATCATCATCATCATCATCATAAATCCCTTAAATTTGTTTAGGCATGTGAGTCCTCAGTATGCATCATAGGATTTTTCAACACATCATTGCATATACAAGTTATACGCACCATCAAATAAAATGTAACCATATTTATCTACCAATCATGCTTAACACATGAATTTTATATTAATTTTGGTGACATCAACATTGTTCATTACGCGGTTTGTATAAATGATATTCATGTATTATTTTCTAAATTTAGTTTTGTACTAGTTATAATACTTATAGTACTTCATTCATGGATAAAATCTCATCTTCATGATGGCTTATTAAATAGATTAACCATATCTAGGTGAGTATTGAGATTTGTATTATAGTCATAGTATATGTTTTTATAATTTTAAATTTTTTCATGATCCATGTAGTGGATCTCCTAACAATATAAATGAGATCATTGAAACATACCTCTAGTTTTTTTATGTTATCCTTATGTAAAATTTTCTATCATTTTTGATATTTTTCATCCACTACACTCAAATTAGAATTTAAGGAAGAGGTGTTATTATACTAATTTCTTGGGATGTTTTGTATAGTTTTATTAGGTTGTCCTTACAATATAACATAACATATTTATAAATTTATGATCTTACACTAATTGTTTTAGAGATATTTGTGAAATATATCATTATTATAGAGACATTGTTTACATTTATTGTACATGGATACCTAATCAAACATAGTTTATATGATCCATATCTATGTTACTGATTTATAATTTTTGTAGAGATTTCCAAAGTTTCATTTAAGGGGGGTGTTTGTACTATAATTCCATCACACCTAGGTTTCAACTTACTTAGTATAGATATATATCATGAAATATGAAGTAATGCATGAGACATTAATATTTCATATTTATGTATGTATAAAACCACACAATAAGAATTAATGTGTGATTATGAATTAATTATTATTACATGATTAGACACACACACAAACACACACACACACACACACACACACACACACACACACACACACACACACACACACACACACACACACACACACACACACACACACACACACACACACACACACACACACATGTTAAAGGTAAAATCCACTAAGGGTGGTGAATCAATGGTGGAAAAAAATCTAATTCAATTTCTAAACCTTTGAAAATACTTAAGCATTCAATACAATCATTCATGAAGCAAACATATCATTTATAGTAGTGAATAATGAACATAAATAAAAATCACATACACAACACAATATCTATGTGAGAAACCCTCTTGGGTAATTAAACCCACTCCCAAGCCTAAAAATACATGGAATACTATCTTATAAGATGATCACAAATAAGAAATTGATCAAGTCCTTATTAGGAACCTTCAGTCTAGTCTTTGTGACCTAAAACCTTGATTAAGTACTTATGATCAAAGGTCTTTAGTTAAACCCTATTTCATAAGGAGAAATTACCCTTAAGTAAGATCAAGTCCTTTAGACCCACCTTGAGATGAACACTTCCATCTTAGAGTTGATGTCTATAATACTTGATGATAAACCTCTTGATTATCTGACCCCTACACAACCTCTCTATCTTTCTTAAACAAGCCTCTCACATAGGCATGCCATAATGTCTCTCCTTATTCACTTAAACAATCCTCATATGCACACTCAGATCTCTTTGCACAACTTCACACTACAATAACACTATAACATCATAAAAAACATGATCTACAAATTTGTTCACACAACTTCACTCTCCTCTACTTTCCTTCACTCTTCAAATATCTTACATCTAAGTCTCACACTTACAAGCCTAGAACACAAAACATTTGGTTTCACTATATATAGAGAAAACATGAGTTAACAAGGTCATAATATTTATTTTTCAGCCATAAAGCATACCTTCACCCTTAAGGCATATCATATGGGTCAAACTTAAGCACAATCCTCTTTTAAAATAGGCCTAAGCCACTTTTAGGTCATGTGGAGACCCATTCACCTTTTTGATATATCTTCGAGCAAATTATGAACACAAGACCATTTATAAATAGATAGGTTCACTCCCTATGTCCTCTAAGACATTTTAAAATGATTATAACAACCTTAACTCACCTTTGTATATTCTAAAACAACTCAAACATAGACCTTATACATAGGAGCACCATTATCAAACATATAGTCAACTTCTTAAGCATCATTCATACTCAATATAAATTGATCACACCTCCAAAATACTCATAGATCATCCTCATGGAATCTAAAACACTCCCCAATAGTCAATTCACCATGAAACATAAAAATAACATCTACATAAACTCAAATATCCTTCTTGGGTCACTTGTAGAACATATAAAAAAACACAATCAACTTTGGAGCTCAATATCTTTATCTATACACACTTCTAAATCTTCAAATCCATATATCCAGATGCACCTTAGAGTTCTCTATCAATTTTATTTTTAATGAAGTATCAAATTCATTTTATATCAAAAGATACGGTCTAAAAATATAGACATTGGTCTTTTCTTTTCAAATTCAAATATTCAAATGCAAATGATCACATTTAAACTTTGAACACTAATCTTTCATCTCATGTCCTCTTAGCTTTAGATCAAATACGCTTCATTGATCTTGATCGATATTTGACACAGGTGACAAAGCTCAAATGTTAAACCTTTATCACTTTAACCTCATCTCATGTAATCTTAAAATATTGACTCAATGTACTCCATCAATCTTTGTGGATCAACTAGGTCTTTAAAAATCAATACTCACCATTTGATCAATCTATACAAATTCCTGCTCATCATTGGATACTTATCCTATACCTTTTATTATTCATTAAACATCATGCACCTATCATCATCTCATTACTTCCTAACTTTATGGAGCAATGTGCACCATTGATATTTCTTTAGCTTTAACTATTGTAGAAATGACTAAGTATGGGGACCCTTTCATAATGCCTAACCATTTTTAGACCTTAATAACTTCTTCTATAATTTGATGCATCAGCTCAAATTTAGACCAAATTATCTCCTCACATAGGATAATCTAACCATGTGACATGATACAATTGAGACTCTCGTGCAAGTAAGATATAAGGCCATTAAAAAGACTTGTCAAAAAAATTTATCATAGAGCCAACTGTGTCAAAACTTGTCTGAGAGGCCAACTTTGAGAAAGCATAGCTTTTGCCATGCTTCAACACAGGATCCCAAATTTAGCACAAATCATATATGCTAAAAAATGAACAAACCCTTATGATCAGTTTCTCTTGACACATTTACACATTCAGGATACAACACCAATAAAATTCTCACTCAACTTTTCTTGCCATATTGTAAAATTGGCTAAGTATGGAAAAACACAGTCAAACTATCTGGTAGCCCAATTTTGCATAAGCATATATTCTGACACACTTCAATGTATGATATAAAAAGTAGGAAAAATAAACTAGGTCCAAAACTAAACAAACCCTTGTGACTATCTTCTCCTCAAACATCCACATGTGAAAGATATTCTACCATTAAACTGCTTACTCAGCTCTTTTTGACCATATTGCAAATTCGGCTATGGGAAAATAGTGAATTATGTCTTAAAAGCCAAATTTTCACCCTCATATATTTTATCATGATTAATATATGAATTAATATCTGAAACATTACAATTAGGGATTAATATGATCACAACCATATGAATATATCCCCTTGACATGTTCACAAATGATAATGGTGTTCTCATCAAACTACCTACTCAAATTTTTTGCCACTAGACCCAAAAAATTTATATGAAAACTATGGACTACCAAATTAATTCCACATATACACACAATCTTTCAAAGCATATATAATCATCTTAGGGACCTCTTACACATTATCTAGCCACCATACTCAACCCTAAACATCTTTAATCATTCCAAAATTGAAGATCAACTAAGCCAACATAAAACACATTATAACAAGTACATTTCACACTTTTTCATTATTAATTGGGATACCAAATCACTTAATCCACTCATTAGGACACCTCCATGACATCACTGACAAATCTCCAACAACACACACACATAATTTACTTCTCTTGCATGTAGGTTTTATATGTTTCTTTAAATCTATTATGATAATTTATGATTTTAATAGGTTTTTTGATGATATTTAGTGGTTTTGAATCATATTTAAACATATAGTGATAAAGAGAGAGCGGGGAGGAGTTTCTTGGTTAATCATGTGATATTCCATATTTTTTATTTTTTCTTTAAATTACCTTCATGTATATTTCATTTCTTAGTATATATATACTTGCTTTCATTTTATTATTTTTTTTCTTTTTTTTCCATTGTCATAACTAGTTGCAAAGATGTTTTTAGACACTTCATTTTTACCATCCTACATGTCAAAATTTAAAAATGGAATGACTTCTTGCATTTCCACAAAAACTAGTCCAAATCATATATTCATTCCAAATTCTTTTGCACATCCAACATACAAGTTCAAATTCACCTTGAGGTATCCTTAATTGGGTAAATAAACCATTCAAAGTCATTTATACACTATCACCATTGCATATTAGATGAATTCATTCATTATTCACTATTCATTAGTTAATTAATCTAAATTAATTAACTAATATTTACCTTATCAAAAATTACATGGATTTTGGAATATTCATAATTTTTAAAATTAAATAGTTCCTACTATCCTCACTTTATTCTATGAATGAATTTTATATTCACGTCTTCTTCCACTTTTCCCCCATTATCCCCTTTCCTCCATTTTTAATATAGTAGTCCTCCACTTGTCCCCCATTTTTATTGTATTTATGAGATTCACTTTCCACTTGGGAGATAAAAATAATAAAGCTCATGCCCCATAAAATGGAATCTTAATACTCCTCCCTTGATCTTATTAATAAATCAAGGGCTCAATTTATTGATCCACATGAGATGGGGAGGGTGTATTCTCCACCCTCCATCTCACATTCAAGATGGATGGTTCTTTTTTATTCAATAATATTATAAATGAGACCTTAGACCTCTTTCATTTTCATGTTAAAGAATAATAATGAATCCCTACAAGTTTTTAGATCCCTCTTGTGGATCGACCCCCTTTCTCATCATCCATTCTTCAAATCTTCCAAGAAGAGATTTTTCCAACTCAAAAAACATTACTTTAACCCCCTTTAGAGCTACATATCTAGAGCCACATCCAATTATGACAAGGTAAATGATCCATGATAGAAGGTATAATCATTTTTTATTTACTTTATTTATTTAGTTTCATTTACCTTTACCTTCGTTCATAGAGGTCTTAGGATCTTAGGTATTACATATGTATTTGGTATTAATTGTTACTATTTTATAAAATTTTAACCCCCTAATTGTGCTCCTATAAATACGTTTAACATGCCCATTGGGACTCGTACCCCAAAACATCTTCTTTCATTCCTCTCATTCCTTCTCTTTTTATAAAAAAACTTAAACAAAAAAAGGCTATTAAACTGGTTATATATTTTAATCTATATATGTATTTTCTAAAAAAATTCAAGGCATAGTAATCTCTTGATTTGCTTGTTCAATTTCACATCGTTGATTGTAATATAACTCTAAATCACTTTCTATATTTAGTTAATCTTGAGGTTGATTTTTGTACATCATTGGTTGATGCTACCTTATATTGATAACTTGTTGGTAGTCTCATCTATTTGACACATACTAGACCTAACATTTCATATGTTATAGCATGGTCTCTAGATTTATGTAAGAACTTCATGACTTGATATAAAAATCAACTAAGGTAATTATACACTACATTTAGGGTACACACATATTTTGGATTCATTATAGATTTTTAATTTATGTTTAATTGGTTGGGTACATAGATTCAAATAAGTTTGGAAATATTGAGCATTGTAATTCAAATTCAAGTTATAGTTTCTTACTGGGTTCAATTTTGATTCACTAGTCAAATAAGATGTAAAATATTATTGCTTTTTCATAAACTCAAGTAGAATACAAATGAGTGGTTAATGCTTATACTAAGGCTATTTTGATTCAAGGGATTCTCACATATTTTGGTATTTATTTTAGGTGACCCAAAAACATCTTCTATTATAACAAGAGTACTATTCAGATTTGTAAGAATCTTATTCAACATCAATAAACCAAGCACATAGAGACTAACATACATTTCATTAGGGAACTCATTCATGCATAAGTCATTGATCTTAGATATTGTTACGCCACAAAGCATATTACTAACATCTTCACCAAAACCTTCATTAAGAGAAAGTATCTTCACTTGCAGGATCTTCATGGGGTGTGGGCTATATCAATATCATCTTTGGGTGGGTGGGTTATAGTCCTCTTATTTTTTTATATATATTTTTGGGGCAAGTTTTTCTTATAGGTTTTCTCATTTTCTCCACTTTATGATGCAATAATAACCCTTTTAAACTCTTTTCTCCAATTAATTATTATTTATTGGCACCTTAAATATAGAATAATTTATTTTATATAGATTTATGTCCCTAAATTTACTTGTTATTATAATGAAATAATAACCCTTTTACACTCTTCTCTTTAATTTATTATGAAATCAGTTTGCTAGGGTAAGGGAATGACTATGTTTGAGTGCTTCTATCTCTTATACTTGTGAATGGTTTCTTTTTGACGATTGTTTTCATCCCCTCTAATCTAAATTCCATGACAATAGTCTCAGATAGACTCATATTTAACATGTGAAATTCATTTTGCATGTGATCCTTGAGCCCAATAAGTAAAACATTTTAAAAATTCTAATCCATGATTATCTCCCCTTGATGAGATAGGTTCTAGAACTATTGAATATAATCCACGACATGTCTTATTTGTCACAACTTTGTTAACTAAATTAATAAATTCTTCATCACATAATTTCAATATTAGAATTGTAATTCATTATTAAAAATTGACTAGTTGACATTGAGACCCTTCTTATTTTTGTGAGCATAAATCCATCTATATCAAATGAAATATTTAGGTTTTAACTATAAATATGACATTACCACCTTATGTTCACACAAGATTTGATGTATCTAAAAATGTTTATCCATTTTGTTGATCCAAATGTTTCTTCATTTGTTAATCCAAGTGACTATATCCTTCCTATCAAATTTATGCATTTCCACTTTTGGCTTCAAATTTATGCATACTTCCCAATGATGATTGGGCCAAAAAGGGTTTAGTTAGCCATTGGCTAGCCAGTGCCATAAGATGATAAAAAAGGAATGATGAAGTGATTGCCTCATGCCTAAGTATCTCATGTGTTGGTGTGGATCCTATAATTAGATAGGTTTGAGGCCCAACATTACCCTATACAAAATTACTAGTTCATCCTCAAACTAACCTTATATCACCTTAGGTGTGTAAAACTTGGGTGCATGCTCCTTTAGTTCTACCTTGAATTCCTCAAAACCCTAGATTGTGATCTTGATTTATTTGATAATGCTATCTATTTTTATGGAGGCAACACTGAGGTAAGTACATCAATTTTCTCTAACAACTTCCAAAAGGCCTGTAACCCTTCCTTCACCTTGGTTACACCTCCATCAAGGATCTCTCCATACTTTTAGACCTTTGTTTGTAAAGCACATAAGAGTTCTTCTAGGTCCTAATTCATGGTCTTGATCAGGCACTCATAGTGTTGACCTATGCCATTATCTGAGTGTGATTGACCCTACTCATAATGTATGTCTATACCATCAGTGTGTCCTTATCACCTTTTATTTCAAATCAATGACTAATGCCTGGGTGGAAAAGTTTAAAAATATTGCATCAGTCACTTCTACACCCTCTTTAATCTTCACAAATAGGTCTTTCACCTCTTCACATTTCATGACAATCTCTTGATTTATTCTAGCATAAGGTTCCTCCTCTTCTTCTAGAATTGATTGTGCCTTCAACCTTGGGAGCATTTGATCCACTAGTGTACACACCTTATCAACCTCTAAAAAATTTGAAGTGTCAATGCCATCTAAGAGGGATGGCTCAACTTCTTCCATGTGTTCAATTAGTTGCTACAATTTGAATCTTATAGCCTTATTATTTTATTCTTCCTTTAGTGTGTTCTTCCAGATTGAGGCTCTAACATAGTTGATGATGTTATTTCATGCTACCTCAAAAGCCATTCATAGGAGGGCATTAGCTGACCTTACTGGATTAATTACATAAGCGTTGACAAGAAGTGATTCCTACCCTTCCTTTGGTTAGTCTACACCAAGGATTACCTTCTATGGTACCTTGAATTGAGGCTCATCCATTTAATTATCAAAGTCAAAGGATAATTGTTTATACATCAAAATTTTCTAGTATCACTCCTTCCAAGTTTCATCATCTTCTTTCTTTGAGTCATTATTGAGCATTTATTCCTAAAATAAAGTTGAGTTCACCAACCATTTTTCCTCAAAAATGTCTTTCAAGTGATCCTTGAGGATAGCAGTGTCCTCAAACACTACCCTACTAATTACTTGTAATGGCTCAACTAATTCTAGGTTTTGTGAGGAAAAGGACAAGGTATGGACCAAAATCTCCTTGAGGTCATCCCAATTGGTTATCTCTCAATTCATCTCATTGACCACATACCATGCTCATGATCATGTATTTAGAGTCTTATAAAAGGCATACACACATAAGTTCTTTGGGGTAGTTTCACCATAGTTAGTCCATGTCTCTTTGCATAGGTGCACATGTGCCATGAGATCAAAGTTGCTAGAGTATGTTAATATATCTAAGTTCTTGTTACTCCTCCAAAATATATTATAAATTACCACTTTTACCTCTAGTTATGTTGGAAAGTTAAAACTTTACATTTCCCACCAATGTGTGGTAGTGCTTCTCAGGGTATACACTAGTGCACCCATTTTGTCTATCTTTTTCAGATGCATGCTTCAAGGTCGTAGATATACCTTTCTACTAGGTTTCTCCCTTAAAATTTTAGGAGCACTAAAATCTTACCTTTACTCAAGAAAAGTACCCTCTTTCCTTTTTCTTCATGGCATGGGATCCATCATTTTAGAGTGTGATCAATCTAGACCCAACCAGTCCTCATAGGCTTCAACATTTTTTCATACACCAAAAAGCATCTACAGCTAGTGATCTCATAAGCCTCTTCAATCCATCAGTCATAAGTGATATTGGTGGTGTTTGAGATTAACTACCCATCTTCCCAAGTAATAAATCCTTAATTAGAAGGGTTGAGATTCTCAACACCTTACACTATGATGTTATATATATGGTTGATCTCATCCTCTTGGTTAATGCTCTCCATATAGGGGGGTCCTTAGTCACTTGAAAGGGGAATCACTACCCTTTCCTTGTCATTTTTGAAGGTCATATATCATTTCTTAAAGTACATATATACATTATTAGCATAACACCATGGTGTTCTTAGAAGCATTGGATAGTTATCCTATTCAACCAACTTGATTACCTTGAAGTCAGTATGGAATTTTATACCATAATATCTACAATGATGCCCTTAATAATTTTGATTGAGTGTGCCCAGGTCTTTTTAGCCATGAATAATACATAAGAGAAGGCCTCAAGGGTAGTATAGCCATATTTTCCCATGCATTCTTGGTTAGGATGTTAACCTTGACATCAGTGTGAATCAACACCTCATAAATGGACAATCCATCAATTATGGCATTTACCAGGAGTTCTTAGTCATACTCTATGTTCTAGGTATATCTAACCTCTTGCACCCTTTCCATGTGTGGCATGGTGACTTCCACTAACTATTACCCTACATGTTCTATAAGTAATTTTTTTAATAATGGAACCATCCCTTCTATTTGTAGGAGGTGTAATATCTCTTTCAGCACTTACACTTCAACCTCTTAGCCATACTAAGTTTTGTAAGAGGTAGTATCCTATGCCTCTAAGTCTCATGCTAGTTGGAGTTCTTCTTACAAGTCTTAGATCAAACTTATGGCTTGTTATAATACATATTTTTATTGAGTAGGGTCTAGATAAGGCACAGATATAGGTTTTAACTATGTAATATTCTTAGTGTGGCTTAGCATCCCATATTCCAAGCATAGCTCTAGTATTGGTGTAATTGGCAGTTAAGTGGCAAGTCCACTCTAAGTAGTTACCTATACTTTGATTGACTCTGTATAGGCTAGTTACACATTTGGAGCCCATTTGACCTCTTTAGACTTTGGAATAATCATTCCTACATTCTTATCATTTCCTAACCTACCTTAGGTCAATTTTTTATACAAGTTAGGTCATTCCTCAACCTTTTGTATTCCTCAACAATACCCATACATTATATGTGTAAGGCAGTCACACTAATAGTGCTTCATCAAACCACACTTGTAAAATGATCATGGTGGGAACCTTATTCCACCATGTCTACCATCTCACCCTCTAGTGCCTCTCTACATTCCAGAGCCCACATTCTGCTAGCCATAACCCTCATTTCATTGGATTCCTTGCCCTTTTACTATTGTCATTGCTTATCATGTGCATCTCCCCATGTTCTTGTGCATCACATTGATTACATAGAAATCAACAATGTTATGGGTATAGGAATCACATAATTGGTAATATATTTTTATCCTAGCCTAACTATTGTGCTATCATAAGGGGTAGTTGTGGACATCATATGTCTCGTAACAAAATTCACAATTGAGAAGTGTGTACACATTCCTTCAAGGGTAGTTATTTATATTATGGCCTTCTATCTCTCAATCAGTGCACCACAACCTACTTCAAGCATTTTGAGATAAACTAATAGTCAAATTTTATAGTTAGGAGGCCATAGATGTAATTTTGGCTTTTATGAAAGGGCTAATTCCTATATCGGTATTGCCAATCACCTCATCTCTGAGTGTGGCCTCAATCACTTCTTGAGGGTCTATGAATGTTTTCAAGGATATATCCCTTATAAATGGTACTAATGATCCTCCATTTAACCATTATGCATGTTTGGAGGGGTGAATATCATAAGGGATCTTGGAATGGAGAGTCTTAAATCTAGCATTGTATAAGCACACACTCTATGATAATCCCTAGTTGATCTCCTTGAGCATGATGATGCTTTGATGCTCAAACTTAGGTATATCAAAATCTTTCAAGAAGGCTTCCTTCAGGGTGTCATAATCAACCATAGCCTAATTAGGATCAACCTTCCTATACCAAGTATGGGAATGATCAAGTAAGTTGTCACAAAATGGGTTGCCTTGTGATTAGACAAGTTTATTCCCCAAGTGTGCCATTATAATTCACACTTGATCACATGCTCTATGAAATTTTCCATGCCTTAATACTCAAGTAGGTTCATGGCCATCTCATAATAAACCTAGGGTGGGGGAGAATCTAGTGTGTTAGGTGTTTATCCCCCTAGTACATTCTCTAACATTGATCCTCTAAAGCCTCCAATTACTAGGATAGGTGTTGGTTATATTGTTATTACTGGAACTATATAAGATGATGGTGTTGTACTACTGACAAGTGGCATGGGGCCACTTCCTCTAGGGTGTTACCCAGGTTTTATAACTAACATGGGATAGAATGGGATGCTTGCACTCATATTATATCTAGTTAGGCCAGTGAATTAAGGTCTAGATGTATCTTCACTTACCTTCTCATAAGGAATAACTTGTTCAATCATAAAATTCTAATCCAAATATACAAAATGATCAAAGTCTAAGTTGAAAATAGATTTAGTTATCAATATTCTATTTTCCTATGGTGGATCTAGTACATTAGCACACACTATAGGTTCAAATGGGGTAGGTTCATCCAATGCATCTCCAATGGTCAAGTTCTATAGGGACCTCAAGAATTCACCAGTAAATTATGGATCTTATTCAATGGTTTTGAGAGTTCCTTCTTTTGGGCACTACTAACTTTCAAGAGATCCTTCCCCATGCCCTTCCTAGTCACTATGGATCCTCTAGGAACTTCCAAGTTCTAGATATTCCATTATCCCATGCCTCTTCTTATTATAAGCCTATTTCTTGAGCTCTCAATTATTAATCTGCTTGTCCCCTTCCTTTGTGCCTCACTTACACATCCTCTTCTTCCACATTATGCTACTCATATGTGAGAAGAATTTAGCCTTCCATCCTTATGGTCTCAAAACCATAATCTACCATCATATCATATTTTTGATTTTGCTGCCAACTTATTACACAAATGTGCCTTTGGGTTTATGCAAAAACTAACTCTATTTGTCTATGACCCTAGTCTAAGTGGCATCTAAATTATCAAGCCTCTTTAGGTGCTATTTCATCCACTCAAGGTGTTATCCATAGATTTTATTTTTATATGCCACATACATATCCAACCATTGGTACACTTTCTTTGATATTTTGTAAAACAAAACCTCATATAGGGCATCATACAAGTGGTTCTAGACCCACTTTCATAGGTTCTATCCTCTTCAAGTTGGATGACTTAGTGTAAAGCTATCTTCCACTCATTCCAACCAACACTCAATGTTATTGAGGGAGAGTTAGATCATTATCCTAGTGCACCATTACAATAAAATAGTTCAACAAGTCCTAGCAAGAGAACCAAAATGTTTTAAAAAGTAGGTGTTTTATTCATGGGCCTAATCAAGCACTTGTCTGGCTATTCAGGTCCAATTTGGGATGATTTTGATGTGGTGTAGGCCTTGACTAATCCTATAGGTCTCAATACTTAACACTCAACTAAATTATCATGACTTCATATAAAGTTCAAGCCCTATGTTCTCACATAAAGAGTAGTGGAGAAGGGGTAGGGGTCTATGTTTGGCTAGTTATACCATAGCATAACTCTATCCATTAGAGATTTTGGTTATTGTAATGATGGTAGTGCATCCATAGGCATAATATATATTAGTATGGGGGAAAATTAAAGGTCTATCAGGTGCAACTAGATGTGATTTAAGTCAATAGGTTCATGGGTACAAGCCTTTGAAAACCTTGGCTTAATGGCATTCAGGTGCTTAAGGGGTAACTTCGTATCTAGTTGAGGGACTTAGGCATAGGTTTATGCTTATTCATATGGATCATTATGAGGCATATGATCTTACCCATAATAAAATGATTTCTTATATCAGGTGTAGGAGTCCTCATGAACTACAGGTATGCCATATATGAGTTAGGTTAGAATCTTGCAAGAGCTCAAGATACATGCATAGACTTAAGTATTCAATCCATTAAATATTGCACAAAGATTTCATCATTAAAAAATTTCAACAATAATACATCTATATTCCTAAGAAGTGAATAAATGATTGTCTTAAGCTATCAAAGGCTTAGAGGCTCACAAGCAAGCTTGGGCATTATAATCTGGAGTAATAATGGCATCTTGAACTAACTCTTAGGTCTAATAGTGAATATAGTGTCTAGAACCAATATGCTAAGGCTTCTCTACTCTAATCTTTTATTTTTTCTAATTGAACTCTATTTGATTTCATAGTGTTTCAGGGCATCTTTGCATCTGGGGGACTAAGCATGATGATTACTGAGTTCGCATTAGAGGTACTCATTCTACTTTCTCAACTACACTATTTTTAATGAGTCATATTTGTCCCATGCACTCACTTCCCAATGATGATTGAGTCAAAAATGGGTTAGTTAGTCACCAACTAGCTGGTACCATAAGATGACAAAATAACAATCATGAAGTGATTGCCTCACACCTAAGTATCTGATGCATTGGTGTGAATCATATACTTAGATAGATCTGGGGCCCAACAATGGTGTTGAATGGGTACAAGTCTGATTTATATTAGGGATTACATTGGGATAACCTAAGGATCCATACTAGTTCGTGTGACTAGTAATTAATTAGGTTTGATTTGGAAAATCAAGTGGAACATTCATAATTTTATTGAGTCTCTTCCCTAGTTCATCTAATCTGTGATTTATTTTGTCAACATCTCCTTTACTAGTCATATCAAACTATAAGTTTTGCTTACTATACTCAAGCTATCTCTCTTTTTGATATGTTTAAACAAAGCATGGACCATGAGCCCCACTAGTTTATATTTATAACTTGATCTTATCTTTGTTAGTAGTTTTTATCAAAGTTTTAAAACCCCTTCCTTAGTGTGTAGTCTTACCATATAAATTCTTGAAATGTAGAATTGATTTTCTCCTTTGACTTAACTTTGACCAAACTAATTTGAGCTTAGACTGGATTTAAAAAACATTTATATAACAAATCCCTAATATATTTTTCAATCTTTATAAAAAAAGTAATTGAATTAAAAATTTACTTTGAAATTTGGCATAAAGGGTGACTATATCAAAAAAACCAAAAGAAAAATATATCATGAAAAAAATATTCTTAAAAATTACTTTTTTTACTCTTGTGTCTTTGAATTATTCTTGAAATCTAATAAAAAAAATTATATCAAAAATCACAATAAATTCTATGATAATAACAATTCCCTAAAATTAGGTTTTCACCCACATGTATTCCGAAATCAAAGCTTTGATACAACTTGTAATTAAATTACATCAAAAAAGAGTATAAAAATAGAAATAAATCCCAATTGACTAAAATATAGTATAATATACGAATAAATGATATGCTAATTCAAAGGGGGAACCTCCACAACCTTAAAATAAGAACATAATTTGAAATATGATTATAATCTACTAACCACTACCTATTATATATACAATAATTATTATATGTAAAAAACCTATGCCAACCTTGATACTAATATTAAGTATAGAAATTACCATATGACTTAATTAAATGTTATTATAGCCACAAGTCAACCACACATGTCTCAATACACTTTATAGGTTAAGGGAATAGAATACGGTGACACAAGACTTAAAATTTGATTATAAATAATGTTGAATCAACATGAAATATCCTTCACATGTTTTAAAATATATAGGAATAAAGTGAAATTTAATAACTTTGGAAGATTCACCATTCTATCACCACTTTCTAAATGACTATGGAGTTATTTTTATATATAGGGGTCTTTAAAACAAGACACACAAAGTAATTAAAAGGAATAGTTTGGTAATTGAAATCAAAGGGGAAGGAAAACATGGAAAAGTAGATAAATGAAAAAAAATTCAAGAGATGGAATTTCCATGCTACCAATTCTACAAGACATAAGTTGTAGGTTATTGATTATGTCCTATGCACAATCAATGCTTAGAATGCAATGACGCTGCTCACAAAGTGGATTATTAAGATCTAGAACTTGTTGATAGATGAATATTAAACCATTTATATGAAACAACATTAGATAATGTCAAATTTGGGTGAATTACATGTGAAAATATAAAAATATACAAAAGTGTACCAAGTGTGACAAAATAAGGATGAGACATAAAAAAAGGTCTTGTACAAAAACTAGGTGTCTACATAATGCCCCTAACTTTTGTGTAGATGTGATGTGAATGGATGAATGCATAAAATTAATATAATAAATTGAAATAATTAACTACAGTTACATAAGTATGGATGGATGAAGTGATTGAATGGTAAGGAAACATTCCACCACATAAGATTATCGTGTGAGTGTATTTTGGATTATTCACTATATTACTATTTTTAGTAATAAAAACCCAAAATGTAAAAAAATCAAAGGAAGGGATAAAGGAACAATCAAATACTTACAATGAGATTGCTTACCATCATTTTATCCCTTAAAGATCCTTTCCAATATTTTTAAGTGGATTTGAGTGCAAGATGATTGTATTGCTGGATTGTTTGAATGAGATTTGTAATGGCTTCTTGGCTTATTGATGGATTTGACAAGGCTATGTATGTGCTTAGATAATGGCTAATAATATAAGTATAATGGATGACTATGTCTTTCAATTTCTCAAAGGTAGTTGGTCATAGAGTTATGGCTTGTATATACAAGCCAAGGTAGGGAAAATCAATGGCTCATATTTAATTTTGAGCTATTGAGATCAATGGTTGAGGAATTTTTAAGGAATTAAAAATTCTTTGGAAACCTCTAAAATAGAGGATTCTAGAGGAGAAGGGATAAATTGGATGAGATTTTAGAATTCTCCAATTCTATAATCTCCATCAGGGATTAAGGGTGTAGGAAAGAATAAGTCAGTAGGGTGGTAGATGGGTAGGTGAATAAAAAATAATATTAAATTGTCAAGTGGGTTAGTAGGTAAATAGGCTAGTTAGTGGCTTAATAGAGTGATTAATTGATTGTAGGGGTGTAGTAAGGTTTATGGGATTTAGGGGATTTTATGTAGGAATTAGGATATTAGGTAACTAAGAATATGATTATGGGTTAAATTAGCAAAATAAATGGGATTATTAGGGTGAGAAGATTTAGGTGCATACATTTTCCCCCTCTTTAAAAGGGTATTACAACTGGATAGGATAGAAGGAGGTAATGGTATTTCAAATAAAAACATGCTTGTGAATGTAAATGTTGTTAGTAGGTATGATGCCCTCTCTTGAGAGTATTTGGGGAGGAATGATTTAGATGGTCACTCGAATAGAAATCATAGGGGTGGGATAAGACCAGGATGATAACATGAGGTTGGGATGCCCAAGTAATAATATAGGTATGATTGAGATGCCCCAAGCATAGATACTTAAGGGGAAAGTGGCTTAATCTCAAGAGATGGGTTCAAGATAAATTATCAATGTCTAGAAAGGAGATTGATTAATAAGACTATGAATTCCCAAGATAAATATATTATTTGAGAAATAAAGAGATAGATACGCTACCAGATAATGATATTTCTTGTAGAAAGGACACATGTTAGGGAGGTATAAAAGCCTATAGTAAAGGTTAGGTGAGTTGATTAGTGATATTAATACACTTTATGTGAAATGAATATGTTGAAATAATGAAATAACATTGAGTGAGAGGTATAGTAAAGGATTGAATGAGGGGTTAATAGTGGTTGAGCTATCTTTGGGCAAAAGATAGTGGCTAGGTGTTTCCTACATAGTCTTTGGATACCTTGGGCTAATTTATTTCCAACTCAAGATTGGGATAGACTATGGGGAGATGGAAGGCCATACCCCAAACAATTTATTGATGATATTTAGTGATTAAATGGGATGATAGATAAGGTATACAGGATTGGAGAATGAAAGAGGGGTTGATATGATAAGATAATGGAATGTTAGGGGTCAAAGGGGTGATGGGGGTAATAAGAGGGGGTCAAATAGGACAAAAGGGGTGAAAAAGGATCATTTTAACTTTTACCCTTGGTGAAATAGAACTCTAGAACTACGACCATGGATCACATCTCATGGGCTTCACATCACGGTGAGAGGGTTAGAGAGTTTCAAAGACTTGAGGATGCAAGACCATTGATATGTAGTCAACCCATAGCCTATAAATTATTTAATTTTAGCATTTATTTATGCATTTTTAGGATAGACACACCATGGGTATAATATTAAAACTAAGGGCAATGCCCTCAGTGGAATTATTGTGCCTATGAGTGGTGATATTACAATCACATCCTAAGGTCTTACAATATCATGAAAAGAAAATTGTGGTATTGTAATACCATGGGAAATGATTTTTATATCATAATACCATGACAAGGGAGTCATAGTTTTACAATACTATGAGATGTGAGTGATGGTGTCATCAAGGCCATGATTCAGGGTTAAATTGTGAATAATGATATTACATTAAGGGAGGAAAAGGGTTAAGGGGTGGATAGGGATGATGTTAGGATAGGTATTTAGGGGATCAAAATGGGTAGTTAGTGAGTAAAATAAATAGGATGAGGGAGGATGGGTGGAGGTGTATATTGGGTGAAGAAAGTGGTTTACATGGTTTAGGACTTGAGGTTAGTGTTAGGATAAATATAATTAGGTAAAATGAATTAGGGATTATGGGAATTAGTGGAGGGAGGGATTTGGATGACCAGTTGGTTAAGGTAGTAAGGTGATTAGGAGAGAGAGGATAAAAGTGAATGTGTGACTGGATGAGTTTAGTGATAGGACATATGATTGGTATAGGACTTAGGAGTGATGGCATCTTGATTATGGTGGCCCTTGGTACCTCATGAGATGCACTTATTGATCCCAATGGAGTATGGTGTGCTAGAGATGGTAGGATTATATTATGTTGTGACCATGTTTGTGGTGAGGATTAATCGAGTGTTGATTATAAATTTAGTGGAGAGATGGTAGTCAAAGATGAGTACCTTTCACTTTATGATGGGAGATATGATGGTCACCTTGGAGGATGTGTACCAAATATTTTGATTACCAATGATAATTCATAAGATCTATAGGTAATCACACACCCTTAGTGTGATGGTATAGAGATTATTAGGGAGGTTGCAGATTGGTGTGTAGGATGTGTGGGTGTATATTGACATATGTCTGAGGAAGGGGACCATTGATAGACTGGCACTAGTGGTGAATTCTCTTGTTACTAGAATACTCTTATCAAACAAAAGAAAACAATGGTTTCACTTGGGTCTTGGGGATGTAGTAGTAGACATGGTACAAGACTTAAGGTATTTTCTCAGGGTCCAATAGTTTTGGCTCATTTGTATCAAGAGTTACACATGGGGGCCTATAGATCAGATGTGATCCTAGGTCCTTCGATATTATTGTAGATTTGGAGCTAGGAGCACATAGTGATACAACATCCTTTAGGTAATCAAGAAATTATATAACCAAATGAGTTAATTATATTTAGGTGGTAAATTCTATTAGGGGTATAGAGAGGACATGTAGGGGAGATGAGATTTTATAGGTAGGACTTAGATGGATTAAAACTAGATCATGTCACTTGGATGCCTTACAAAGGAATGAAATTTGGATGGGAGGAGGATGCATAGGTCACCTCATATATGTTCACAAAGTGTTACCTCATAGGTTCAAGGGATTACATTATTAAGCACTATAGACTAGATCAAGTACAAAGATAGTTTAGGCTACCATATGATCTTTTAGGTGAGGAACACATATTTGCATGGAGTGACCAAGAGAGGCTGTAGTGGGGGATACTAGTGGATAAAGCCTTAATAAGTGATAATTATGATAATATTTCCCTTATAACATGGGATTTATAGATTCCTATCCTAGACCCTAGTGTTATTGCTACATATAATAATTGGTGCTTATAGAGACTTCAAGTTACGTTACTCAAATAGAGGGCTAGAGTGAGGATGGGGTGGTGAGTATAATACTGAAGGCACAAGTAAGGATGGGGAGATGATGAGAGAGGAGAGAATAGGTGCTGATATAGGATGTTTAGGATGGGTAAGAAGGTCCCAATGTGATGGATGTAGACAAGGGTGATTAAGGAGGCCCAAATGAGGGTCAGGTAGTGGCTATATTTTAGGTAACAGGGAGTGGTGCATAGGCTGGTGGTAGTGGGGGTGGAGATGAGGTAGGGCTATACTAGCCTCCTTTGATAGAGGATAAGAGGTCCTTACTAGATTAACTAAAGATTGAGGTACAAGCATGTATCTTTGAGATTTTAGGTACTACTATATAGAGAGAGAATATAATTGAGCCAAGTTATAGGGGTAGATAGCATAGAGGGATGGCCAAATGGATACTACATAGGGGCATATTATAGGATTGTAGGGATAGGTGACCTCTATACATGCTTATATAGTGATGTTAGAGTCATATCTAGAGTTTTTATTCACATATTAATAGTTTATAAGCTCATATTAGATAAATGTAGGCTCATATTAGAGATTTGACAAGGGAGGTACAGATAGCCAAGAGGGCTAAGGAAGAGGTAGATGGATCCATGATAGCAAGTGGGATGGGTGATGTGATGTATAACTTCATGAGATTATCATGTACAACATAGTATTACAAATATCTATATGAGACAATAGTGCCACCTAGGTATAATGTAACTACTTTTAAAGCCATCTCATCATAGTCAATGCATAAGTGTCATAGGAGACCACTTAGGCCATAGACAAGATTTATGAGATTTTATATTATGTGATGAAAATTTTGTATATTATAGCACATTTATGCCCATGGGGACCATATTTTGTATCTATATATTTTTACATGGACTCCATATGGACATTTGAGACTATTATATATGACCATGAATATGATATTTTGACGTGATTTGATGTGTTATATTATGATTTTATGATTATGTTTTATTGATTTAGTGATTATGAGACATATGTGATGATTTTGGTTATGTTTGAGTTATATGATTAGATGACATGTTTAGGATGTGATGTGAATGATTAGTTATATATGTATGTATTTTATTAGGTGATGATGATGATTATTTTATGTGATGATTTTATATGGATTAATGTTTAGATCGATGTGTTTATGGATTCATATTGGTAAATATGGATTAATGAGATGTTATGATATTGATTAATGTTTATATGGATGGGATGTTATGTGATATTAATGGGATGTGTTTATTTTAAAATGGAAAAAATGAGATAGGTATAGTTTATAAAAAATGTTGATCAATTCACTAATAAAAGACAATCCATTTTTCAATTTTATGTCTCACAAATTATGACTGGGTAATAATCCTCTTACACCAAGGAGATGGGTGGGGATGGGGTAGTATGATTAGGTTAGACAATTATTTGATTGGAGGGATGGGATGGGAAATTTTAAATCCATTAGTGATGTAGTCAATCCAATTTAATATTTCACTAGTGAGTAAATGTGTGCCACTAAAATGATAGTGTTCAAGGGCACATTAAAAGCATGGTGCATGGAGAACTCTATTTTTGAATTATTTGCCCAATTTGAATTTGGGTATTCACCTATACGATCCTCATTACCATTAAGTAAAAATATAAAATATAAAAAGATAATAAGAAAACTAGAGGAAACACGACAATTTTACTAATTATAACAAATATATAGAAGGCTTGATAACTTAACAAAAAATAACACTCATTCAAACACATATATATATATACAAAAGACAAAAAAAATAGATTAAGGTAATGGTAAATGAAATGGATGGACATGTGATGGTATTTAAAAAATTTAATGAAATGATTATGTATAATGGACCCAATGATAATAGGAAATATATATATGAGGTGAATTATTCCCAAAAGCATTATGAGACAAGGATCCAATCAAATCAAAAACAAATGTTTATGGGGCCTAAAATGATCGATCAAGATTTATTTATAGAGTATATGATGGATCTTTAATTAAGAGTATTATTTGACCCCTATATAACAATTAAATTATTGGGATCTTGTGGACCATGGCTTAGGGATGACTAGAGATAGATGAGGGTGGATACAAGTTGAGGCTAGTAGGAGACATGACCATCAAAGAAGATGTGAAGGGGAGATGTATGAGGGTGTGATAGGATTGAGGTTATATCAAAAGTGGATAGAAATACTATATAATACTCCTCAACAAATGTATTCCCTACACAACAAGCAATGACTTACCCCAATTTGAAATATTTCTTGATGCAACTTAAGCCTATAATATATTCCCACTTTAAGACTAGGGTTAATAGAATAATGATGGAATGGAATGGAATGAGAATACAAAAGCTTAATGGAAATTGATATGACCCCAAGAGTGGGGACTCACAAATGAAGATAAATGGAGCATGTCAAGTATAAAAACATTTTAAATGCATGATGTTAATTAGCTCATCGAGTTCTTTACCTTCAAGTGTTGCTAACCTATAGGCTCCTGATCTAAATTTAGAAACAATGATATAGGGCCAAAACCATTTGGATTAAAATTTACCCTTCTTATCCCTATCTATAGTGGTATTCTTTTAATTATATTTAAGGCTAAAATCACCAAATTTAAATTATTAAGACCATATCTTTTTAAAATTTTAGACTTTTATCTTATTTTGATATGCTTGAAGGTGATTTAAGGCTTTTCAATGCCTTGCATCTATAATTTATAAATATTATAGCCTTTCTTTTATAAAATTATGGTCAATAATTATGCCCTAAAATGAGATGCACAAGGAGAGGAATTCTAATTCTATAGGCAAGATCATTTTTATACCATAAACCAATGAGTACGAAGTGGCCCTAGTGGGTGTCTAGACACTAGTCCTATAAGACAAAAGTGCATGATATAATTACAAGTACCAATTTCATCTTTCATCATTTAATATTTTATTTAGAGTCTTATTAGTATCTTCTACCTGTCTATTTCCCTGGGGGTAATAGCGTGTAAAAACATATTGCTTGATATGATAGTGCTTACACAAGTCTTCAATTTCTTGATTTTTAAAAGACTTGACATTATCTAATAAGATTTTGGTTACAATGCCAAAATAACAAATGATCTAATTTTGGATAAATTTGGAGATCTGGAGGCATGTGGTTTAAGTAAGCAACATAGGTTCAACCCATTTGGTAAAATAATCTATAGATATGATAATAATCTTATGTCCATTAGATGATGTTGGATTTATTTTTATAATTAAATATAATCCCCATATATAAAATGGACATGTGCTCATAATAGGTTTCTACTCTTATATAGGGGCATGTATAAGATTACCATGTTTCTATCATGTTACACACTTGAGCACATATTGGAAGGCATCATTATCCATTATAGACCAATAATATCTAGTATTGAGAAATTTCTTAGTCAAGGTCATTCCATTGACATGGCCACCAAATATACCATTGTGGACATCCTTGATTGGAAGAGTATCCTCTTCTGAGGTTAAGAATCTCAAGAAGGTCCTATCATAGCTTCTCTAATAGAGAATGCTACGAAGGATGGTGTAACAGGATGTGCAATGGATAAATGCCTTATGTTGATCACAAAATAGGTTTAGTGGAAGGATATTGTCATGGAGATAAGTATATATATCATGATACTAGGGGAGACTGGGATGAGGAATACCACAAAGTTAGAGATGAGCCATAGATTTGTGGGGGGATAAGATTGAATTATCAACTAGAAAAATTCCTTCAAGGATGCCGTTAGGAAGGTTGATTAAAGACCCAATAGTATCCATGGATTCAACTACCTTATTCCTTCCCCATGGTAACCTATTCAAAGGTACTAGACTAAAATGTTTTCTTTGAATTATCCACCAACTATTTATAGGGAAGTAATTTTTCCTCCTTTATTTGAAACTCCTCATTAACTTGATTGATTATCACTTGTGAATCACCAAATAATTAGAAGTGTTATATGTTCCATTAGATGGCTAATTAGAGGCCATCAATCAAGGCCTCATACTCAGAAATATTATTAGTGCATGGGAAAGAAAGATTAAAATATTTATGGATAAGGTCTTCTTATGGGGTTACTAGAAGAATCTATGATCCTAACCCATGTGTGGTGAAGGAGCCATCAAAATATAGTTTCCAACTATTAGATTATGTAGTACTCATGATGGATTCATCTAGAAAGGCTATGACAAGAGGTTTGGTATATGCAAGAGGTACCTCTATAAGTTGATCCATAATTTCTTGTCTTTTGATGGACTTTAACTGGACATATTCTATGTCAAAATCACTAAGAAACATTATCCATTTGGCCATTATTCCCATGAGAGAATATTTGGATAGTAAATATTTAAGAGGATTAACTTTAGCTAGGAGCTAAACTTGGCTATTGATCATATAGTGTTGAAAATTTTGTGAAGTAAAGATAATAAATAAATAAGCCTCTTCTATGGGAGTATAATTCATCTCATATGAAATCAATGTGTGATTGAGATAATAGATATTCTATTCTTTTCCTTCATCATTGTGTTGTGTTAGGAGGGAATCGATTGCATAGGGTGTTATAGATATATATAAAATTAGAATCCTTTTGATGACTAGTAGTGATAACACTAGAGGATCATAAATATATTTTTTAAGAGTGTCAAAGGTCTACTAACATTCATAGTTATAATTAAAATGGGTCCCCTTCTTCAAGATATGGGTAAAAGGGTGGAATTTATCTACTAGCTAAGAAATGAACTAATGACTGCCCTGTAGCTTACCTTGAAGACTTCTGAGTTGCTTTAGATTAAGAGGGGGAGGAATTCACATAATAGATTTGATTTTTTATAGATCAACTTCAATGCCTCCCCTAGGTACTATGAATCCCAATAGTTTTCCTGAGGTAACATCAAACACACAGTTCTTTGGGTTCAATCTAACTTTATGTTCACGCAATAACTTGAAGAGTCTCATGAAAACTACATGATGCTCAAATCAGAGTCTTGACTACCCCAAAATATCATCTACATAATCTTCAAAAATGTCATACATCATGTCATATAGGATAACAATCATTTCCCATTGATAGGTAGCATCTGAATTCTTGAGACCAAAAGGCATTACTTGATAACAAAAGGTTCCCCATTAAGTAATAAAGGTTGTCTTATGATGATCCTCAAATGTAATTTTGATTTGATTATAGCCCAAAAATTCATCCATAAAGGATAGCATTTCATACCCTATAGTATAATCCATGATAATATCTATGTTTGGTATGGGGAAGTCATCTTTAGGACATACTTTTTTGATGTCCTAAAAGTCAATACAAATCTAAATCCCACATTTTGGTTTGGCTAGAAGAACAATGTTGGATATCTAGTTAGAATAATCAATAGGTCAGCGAAATCTTGCCTCTAGGAATTTCTATAATTCTTCCTTGAATAATAGATCCACTTTAGGGTGCATCTTATGTAGTTTATGCTTGATTAGTTTTTAATTAGAATGAAAAACTAATTGATGCACAACCAAAGAAGGATCGAGTCCTGGCATGTCAAAATAACAACATACAAAGATATCTATAAATTCTTTGAGTAGCTCAATAATGAATTGGCATTCTTTGAGCATAAGAGTTGCCCCTAATTTAAAAAAAGTAGGGTTTTACTCTACTCCAATATTGAATTTAACTACCACCTTAATGAGGGAGGGTGACTGATACTAAAGATAAGTTTGAGGTGATGATAGATCTTGGATATCTAAAATAAAATCTTTAGGGACCTATGTGTCTATTTTTGTTTAGAATTTTGATTCATCTAAAATGGGTGGAAAATCTTCTAAATTTTGAGGGGGATCCTCTTCTCCACGTCCTCTTCTTCAATTTGATTGAAAGATGATTGTTTTTTCCCAAAATAGGCTGATTGATTGAGATTAATAGATAAAACCTTTTTATGATCTTCAAAAGGCATAAAATCCCACACTCCTAAATATTCTAAGATCGCCTCATCACTTTGAAACATGTTGAAGGATGGCTCATGTTGTTGATCCCAGTATATCAAGGAAGGTTAATGGAGGGATATATTAATGGTAGATATGGTGGTATCATGGAAGAGGTTAGTGGCAGGAAGCTCTTCATAAAGACTATAAATAGACCCTATCTCAACTTCTTCATCAGAAAAAGACTCCTCAGGGACCGAAGTAGGATCCAAAAAGATATTTTTTAGGTCGGTGTCAAGATTTTTGTACCCTAAAACAAGATCTTAGGGATGTTTTTGAACCTCTATAGGATGAATCCTACCTTGTTCATGTCTCCTTAGTCCTTTTCCTTGATAATGCATATTTTCTAGCATTTTTTGAATTTGGGAGTGTTTTTGTATATGCAATGTAAGGGCCTCAGTTTCTAGAATAAGACAAGACTCATAAAGATAATCAAATCATTCCTCTAATAATAATCTTACACTAGAAAAGGCCATTGCTCTGAATTGATAGTTGATAGGATTATCATTCCTCATAGTTGGAGACCTATAGCTACATGGGGAGAAAGACAAATATCATACATAAAAAGTTTTATATTCATATTCTTGATAGCCTATGGATGTGATTTTAATATGGGTGACATCTAATGATGGATTAGAATTAGACACTATATCATCAGGGTGGACATATTTGGTAGTTATTAGATTTAGAATAAAACTATGTGTGCTAGGACAATATCATGTGGGTTGAGATTGACCCATTTGGTAGCTACAAAAATGTTCTTTTTCCCCAAGAATTATGACTCTCATGCCATAATGAGGGAATTATACACACTGGTGGAGAGTGGAAGGGAATTATTGCATTTTTTGAATCCATGGTTGGCCTAAAAGTAGATTATATGGAAAATTGGCATCCACAATGTGAATTAAGGTCTAATGGATAATGAGTCCCACAAAAATATGAAGATAAATGGTGCCTGTAAATGGCCTTTCATTATCATCATATGATTTAATCATAATTTTAGTAGGTCTTAATGATGCTTCAAAATACCCCCAACTTCTTTAAGAACTCTAAATTACACAAATTTAATATAGACCCTCCATCTATGAGTACCCAAGGAATGTGATGGTTCAAAATGGAGATTTCTATGAACAATGGATAATTATGATATAGAATAATGGGAGGCATGTCTTGGGCACTAAAATTTATTTACTACAAAGGAGACAAATGACCCACCAATGCTTATAACTAGCTAGTGTCAATATCTTAGAGGACTTTAAGATCATTCAAGACTTGATTGAGGATCTTTGGATGCATAGATGATGATTTAAGAAGATCCATAAGCAATATTTGAGTAGGGATCTTATCAAGTTTTTAGATTATATCATATGGTTTATCAAAATATAAAAATACTTTTTTAGAGATATGATCTTTTGAGATGTTGATGTAGATGGATCCCTTGGTGGTCCCCCAAAAACTATAATTTTGTTGCATTGTGAAGTGACTATATAGTTAGATGTGGCCCAATTGATTTTTAGTATGGTGGATGGTGGTGGATTGGGATCTTGAGGACTTTATATTTTTATGGTATTGAAATAATGATATGAGATGGCATGTTAGTCTATTCGATTAGAGTTGGATGCTTAACCTTGGTCTCTAGGTGGGTTTCCTTATCTCTGACCACACTTGGGTAGAGGATCCTGAAAATACAAAGCTAATGATTTTTATATTAATTAGGAGTGTTTTCCCCCTTAAATTCAATGTAACCCTTCTCAATGAGATATTGAATATAGTGTTTCAAATGTATAAATTTATTAGTGTCATGACCTTTGACTTTATGATATTGACATAATTGATCCTTGTGATACCAATTAGATCAAGGTTTGATATCTTCTAAAGGTTGAATATTAGGGAGAGTAATCATGTTTATAGCTATGAATTGTTAAAGGACTACTTTGATAGGTATCCCAAGACTAGTAAGAAGTCATTTCCCTATTCAAGGTTTTGGTTTACCCTATGGCAATCTAATAGAGTAGACATTTTACTAATTAGTGGGAATCATTTTCTAAATGTCTTGAACATGTTTTTTTGAGTCTTTAATTATGTCTCCCACAACACTTTTATTTTTATTGAAGATTTTTGTTTTACCCTAAAGGATTTATCTTGATTATGGTTTTGTCCATTTAGTGTGTATAATTTGATTTTTCACTTTTCATTGAGGGATTTCTCAATTTGTATCCCCTTATCAATAATCTCATCAAAATGTTTGGCACATTGTAGTTTTTAATTGATATTTTAATTTTTCATGGAGGTTGTCGATGCATATTTTGGCCAATTATTTTTCTAGAACTATACATCAAAATCAGATTTCTAAACTTCTCTAGCTTTGTAAGGAGTCCAAACTTTTCCCATTCCTTTGCTTGGTATTGTAGAGATCTATGATGGATACATCATGTTCTATGCTAAATGAGAAATGTCTCAAAAATAGTGCAACCAATTCTATGAAATTGGATAGGGACCCCTTTGGAAAATGCATAAACCATTCTAATGTTAACCCTGTGAAACTTTAAGGGAAAAGTCTTAAGAGATAAACATCATCATATGTAATCTTGTGGCATGAAAAAATGATAATGAGGATCTCTTTTCCCTGTATATTTTTCAAATTTTGGTACCTCAAAATGAGGTGGGAAATGGATTTTTATAATGCTCATATCTAAAGGAAAGGATAAAAAATCTTCATATTTGTATTTCATAGCTTGCATACGAGGGTCAATCTGTTCTATATTTTCATTCATCATCTTCCACTCTTGAATAATGATGAATTCGTAAGGGGATTAGAAGTTTGAGAATGACTTTTGTGTGGTCTAGAATGATTAGGACTAGATTTAAGGACATTTTATCTTGGATAGGATGGTATTTGATTTTATGTGTGAAATTGGGAGGCTAAGGAATTAATTTGTTACATGAGTTGATCCAACTGATCTTCTAAGGTGGTTTGTCTCCTATTAACCTCTATGTAACTATTTTGAATAGGTTCTTATTGTTATTAGTCTTCAAGATCTTATTCATAGTCCATAAGGTCATGTTATTCATGCTCTTGATTAGTATGGATACAATGATAGGGAGTGTTAGGCTGAGTAGATGTGTGGACTAAGTGTTGTAAAATATTGTGATCAAAGCTAGGGGTAGTGTGTATGGACACCTAAAACTAGCCACAACTAGATTTTGACTAGACTTCAGATTGATTCCTACCAACCATTACAAATTAAGCCTAATAATCACTAAATGTCCCAAATTTTCTTGTACACCATTAATCAAAGCTCAAAATCATGCTAAGGCATCCCTAATTGGTCTATCTAACTGTATGCAATAGTAACCTCTCACGAATTCATCCCTAATCTCCTTATGGCATAATAAATATCAATTTGGCCTATGGACCTATTAAGTGGGGCACTTTCACACTTAAATAAAATCTTGAAATATCTAGAAGGCTAATCTAAATCAATTAACAATAAAAACCAAATTAAATACCTAGTTGAATTATCCATTTAAAATTAATGAATATCTAAAAATTAAAATTCTTAATTTCAAAATATCAAGCCTTTCATAATTGCTTTTGTGAGTCACTATTTAACTTATAATTATATATGAATTAAATAGAGGACATAATCATTGTGACCTATGTATCCCCACATGGTTCTAACTCAATTGGCATTAGTTTTAACTCACCTAGTGTTAGTTTGAACCCATTCCAAGCCTAAACTTAACCCTGACTCACCTTGAGTGGGAATTAATTCTTAAGGATATAAATACAAGGCCATAACTCTTCATTTCTAATATTGGATATTTTAGAGTTATTATGAAGCATTTATTCCATAAGATCTCATAATCCAAAGTTATAACGCAAATTTGGAGATAGATATAAGCTACCTTGTTTCAAGCAATGCTATAATGCCAAAATCTTGAGCCAAAATACATCAAGCCTTATCAAAGCCAATGGTGCCAAGGAGAGAATGAGATAAAAATATTCATTTTCCAATGACTCTTTGATTCACAAACTAAACAAGACACTCAAAAAATAATTTGGAGCTCCCAAGGAAGGTAAAAGATTTTGTCTTTTACATTTTAGTTGTGCTTTCATTTGTATTTTGTGACTAAGCTACCCTTAAGTTATAGGCTTGGAGTGTAAGCATTAGTGCATTTTTTATTTGAGTTTTCTTTCTTGAAATAACAATATACTAACCTCCCTTATTGGATTCATATGATCAAAAATGGCATGCCTAGTGGGACCATATGGATCATCCCATATATCAAGGAGATGAAAATGTTGCTCTTAGTTTTTCTATTGAGTGTTGACAATCTTCAAAATTTGAGTTTTAACTTATTTTTTCATGTATTCTATTTTTTAGTGATACATTGTCTTACACTAAGATCGATAATGATCCAATAAGACCAATGTTGATTCTGCCTGACAAACATCGATTCACCCAGGACTGATGTCAACCTCTATGTGTAGAATAAAATGTCAATATGCTATCTTTTAGAGATTTGTTTCGGGTCATTTGGACTCCATTTTCCATGTTTTCATTTTAAACCACAAGTTTTATCCTAAATTTTTATAATATGATATTAGTTTACCTTCAATTTACATAAATGTTTCACAAAATCTTGAAAACCCCCTAACACTTTTTATAGGAACCAAAGGCCATAATGAGACATTTAAAATACTTATAACTTACAATTTTCACATTTCAAATTGGTGTTTTAAGAATCTTTTTGTTTAAATCATTTTAATTTTATTTCAAGATTTCAACAACAAATACCAAGGGGCCAAATTTCATAAACATTTCAATTTGGTGCATTAAAATAAACACTCACGCTTATGTTCCATACTCTTAAGAGTGTTTTGTTTTATGTTTGTTCTTTCAAATACTTTTATTTTCATAAAATGGTTGATGCATGTATGCTCTCCCCCCATACCCTTTAGGGAACTTGGGTGACCAAAAGAGATATTTCTTTGCATTTATGCCTTTTCTAAAGTAGTGAAAAGAACATCTTTAAGGATCTCCTCAAATCCATATGGTTTTGGTGATCTAAATAATGACCTTAAAGTATTTTCACTAGTCATTTATTTTCATGCATTTTGGCTTGTGAGTGGGAGCTTACTTCTCCCTCACAAATTATCTAGGGTTGAATTAACCTGGGGTTTTGTCTCCTAGCATCATACCAACCCTACTCCATAACAAGGTATATAAATAATGGTATGGATACTATGATTTCTAGTGGGATGAGCAGCTAGCCTCTTTGATCATAATGAAAACATGAGTTAGGTTTGGCTAACTAGGGGATTACACTAAGAAGTACGTAGATGGAATTGATATACAAATGAATAGACCCTTCCACAGTAATTTATATGGTATGAACTCAATGAAACACACAAAAATTATGATTTTGAATGACCTCACTTGTAATGGACATATTTTTGATGTAGGGCAAGTAGCTTGAAGTTCCATGTCACTGTATAATCTCTTGAGAGAAAGGGGGTATGTAAAAACCCTATTTATTCATGAACTTTTATTTTCGTATTAGCACTTAAATTCCTTTCAAGAGTGAGTATATTCATGGAATTTGACAACATTATAAAACCTTGTTAGTTTTAGGATCTAGGGCATTATACTTAAGTGTTTGTGTCATTTTATCCTTTATTGTATGGTCTTGAATCTAATATATATATATATATATATATATATATATATATATATATATATAATTTGATATGCCACATCAAAAAGAGTTTTATTTATACATCACTTCTTTGTTTGAGGAGGTGTTACACTCACCATTTTTGATCACATACCTTTGCCTCAGTATTTTTATAAATCTTTGTGTGTGTGTCACACGATTGAAATTGGTAATGTTATGCTACCCAAATCATTTATATTTATGTGAATTTGAGTCTTAAATCAAACCATCGATCATATATTTAGAGCATGATAACATCATTATGCTAATTGAATCATTTCATATACTTTTTTGCCTTGTGTTCAACATTCTAATTTAAAACCAAATCCATGTATGCCTTTTTGATCTATGCCCAGTGCTATTATGTCATTTATCTTTGCCTAGGTTTTTATTTGTTTTAAAAAGCCTAGTTTCCTAAGTTGAGTTTTTAATTAACCTTTCCAAGTTCAAATTCAATCATTCATTATTTTCTGTTTATGCCTTGTGTACTTTGGGTCTAGACACTGATATTTCTCTTTTGGGTTGTGTAACTTAGTTTAACTCTTTACCCAACTTGAAAACTATTATTTGTGCCTTTATTTGGGATAAATAACCTATCTTCTTTATGCATTTTATTTCATTCCTTATACCAATTGACTAAGTTCATGTCTAAAGTAGAATGCCTAGTCTATTCCAAAGTGTTTCAAATTTTTTAGATTAAATCTCTCACCTTATTTTTAAGTCTAGATTTTGTGCTTATTTTTCCAAAAGTCCTAGCATATGCCTATTTTGAGCTTAGATTTTATGACTTGTTTGGCCAATAGACCTAAAAAATTTTGTTTTCTTAGATTATATTTTTTTGGAATACTTTGGACCTAAAGTTTGGCATGTCAATTTTTATCTAGTCACTTGACCTTTTGTGTGAGACATTTGATGTTAGACTTTTGACATTAGACTATTTTAGACCAATTTTTAGTATAGACCATTATGAAGATAAAGCTCCACCCCTAGACCAAGTCACACCATTTTTGGACCATTTATCCTTTAGAAATTATTTTTTAGAGATTGTAGAATTCTAGGCATTTTATGGAATGTTCATCATTGATGTGGATATGTCCCAATACACTCATATTGGAGCCATGTAAAATCCAAGTTATGATATAATGACCATAGAAATTGACTTTTTTCAAGATACATATGGTGAAGAAGTGGTTTCTGAGATGGATCCTTATCCTCCCTACAATACTCAATCTGGGGAGCAAAGCCAAGTCCCTGATATAGTAATACCTTATTCCATATGGTTAACATATGATGCTTACCCTTTCATGACCATCTGATCCCCTACCTATACCATTAAACCTCCTTTAGATTATGTGAGACACCAAGATCCATAGTTTCCAAGAATCACTATTCTAGGACCTCATCTTTGGCTTGTGTGAGTAACCAAAGTCCATAATGCCATGCCATTTATATACCAAGAACTCATATTTAGGCTCAAGACAATAATAAATCTTCACAATTCCCTACCATTACTATTTTAGGACCTCATCCTTAGGTTTGTGAAAGTAACCAAGCTCCATAATTCCCTACCATTACTATTCTAGGACCTTATTTTTTGGCTTGTGTGAGCAATCAAGCTCTGTAATGCCTTACCATTTCTATACTTGGACCTTGTCCTTTGGCTTGTGTAAGTAACCAATCTTTAAAACACCCTAAAATTTCTATACCAAAACCTCATCTTTTGGTTTGTGTGAGTAACCAAGATTTGTAATACCCTACCATTACCATTACATGCACTTCCAAGTATAGTATCTCATTTTCTCGATAAATTTGTGTACCTAAGACTAGATAGGTCACAATTATTATTTTAGGCTAAGAATTAGCCTTTTTTAAGACCATCATAGATAATCCTATAATTATCCAACCACTAAGCATTCTTCATCCATTATAAACCATTCCCCACTTTATAAAACCCATGCCAATCATTGAGCCACAATCGAGCCAATCAGTATCTCTCTAACCAAGCCAATCATTCAATAGCCAATATATGTTCAAAATTGATATTTTACAATTGATTATGAATCATTGCCAATAAATTCAACCAATCCAATATTTTTTTGTTAAAACACATATTTGTGATGAGTCAACTTGTGATGAATCACCTTTTGACACTATCCCTATTGTCAAGGAGTCTCACTCTGACAATCCATTCTTTACCAAGTTAGTTCTAAATGATTATAACTACCTTTAGGAAAACAATTACCTTAACCATATGCCTATTTCTCAAGATCCTCCCTTTGAATAACTAGTCTCTAAGGAGTTATCTTTTGACCTTTTCATATCATTGAGGATTCTCACTTTGACAAACCAGTCTTTGTGGAGCCCATCATGCCATCATAGGCCATTACTTGTCTAATACCAATCATTTAACAAGACATCATTATAGAAACATACACACTAAATGAAGAATCATAATTGAAGTTAGGTTATATTCTTGAACCAATATCATATTTAGCATTGAAATTAGAATTAATTCTAGTCTCAACATTAGATTTAGAGACCTTTGAGTTAGACTCAGTGTTAGAATCAGTTTATGTTCATGGTTATTACAATATTTGTTACACATGCCTCTTAGATCAATTTTAATACATTTTTGATAATTATATAGTTTTTTAAGATGATTAATTCATCTTTGAAATAATTTATCCTAGTATCTTCTATGAGGATTATGTTTCCTCCCCCTATTCCCTTACTGTTCCACATGCCATTAACACCAACCAACCTAGCCATTATGTTAGCTTTCCACCTCCCACAAGTGTTGATTAGGACTGATAGAATCATACATTATTGAATTGTATCCATGGTGACATACGAGTTGTAGAATATTAAAGGGACCAAGACCACAAGGATGCAAAAGATGAATAATCTCCTAGTGAAACATTTTTAGAGGCACTAAGGGATAATCAAAGTTTGAACTTAGCATCTTCAAGTGAATTTTTTTTTGAGATGCTATAAATAAATAAAATTCAAAAGTCAATGTTTCTTAATGAAACCTTATCAGATGTGCTATAGGATAATCAAGACAACTTCACTAGTGAAAACTTCTTCAAAGTGCTAATAACTAACCACAACATTTCTTCACTGCTTGATGAAGACATTATCAAAGATAAAATCATTATATCTTCCAATATATAAATTAATCAGATGGTAGCTACTCTTTAGCCCAAATAATATAAAAATTTAATGGTCTTATCAAGAACATATTTATAATTCTTTAATACCACCACATCCAAAGTTATATCAAATCTAGAATCAACAACATTGTGTGTGCCTAAAACTCCTGATCTTCATTTTTTTCCTAACTATTATATATTACATTATCATCCACCTTTACATTTCCACCTCAGACCTATCATCCATTATTTATCCCTATTTATCATCCCTAGTCACACTCTCTTTTGTAGAGGATACAAAGACACCTTGTCTCAATGTCTAGAGGAAATATAATCAATGACCAACAAAGAACACAACAATATTTTTAGAGTTCAAATATGCAACAAGCTATTAATATATCATCTATTCAAAAGATGTGTGGGATAGCAATTTACATGATTGACTATTTTGGTTATATCATTTTATAATTAGGATGTGCATCTCCACAATAATATTCAAAAGGAATTTTATAGAGTATTAATATTGATCCACATATCTCAATCTCACCAACCTAAAACCAACATAATAAATAATTAATAGTTTCATACTCTAAAGAAGTGGATCCTTGAGATTATACCCAGTGTCATTATCCTAGAAGGTCATTATTTAAATAACCACAATATAATGAGTCAAAATTTGGCCATAAAAATTAATAATTACATAACCATACATCGCTAAAGATAAATAAGAAAATATAAGAACATAAAACCCAACTTTAAGACTACAAAAAGGGGACATATGTCATACTAAGATGATAATACATCTAGGAATAGGGAAAACAAGATAGATGACATTAATGCACACTAAAGTTATCATTGCAAAAAAAAATGGGGAATGGATAAAAAGTAATTATCAACATTAATTCACATAACATATTAATTTAAAGCATTATATTTAATGGAAAAGTAATATTAAATCAAATAGAGTTCTAGCTAACTTGTGCACATCATGAATTTGAGTTTCATAGTAACTCATAGACTTTGAGATTTTAGATAACATATAATCCCCACAAAATTTCAATTGCATCCTCATCTTTTACTCCTCTTATTTCAGATACTTGATTTTAGGCACAAATGAATACATAGACATAACATTTGATTTAGTATAACTGTAACATAAGTTCAAACATTATTCAACTATTTGGGATGAAGTGAAATATACAAAGCCATACAAAGAAGAATACCATTTTTCTTTCTTCACATATAGATATAGAGATGACCTCTTGGATACCAAATTTATAGGCCCACACAATGTTGCAACAAAAACCAAAGGTAATTCCCTATATTGGCATTCTCTTTGATTTATTTACAAATGGGAAAATTATTGAAAACATCATACACCATATGATTAATAACACCCCATGGGCTAAATTATTGGTTATTCCTTTAAAAATTACTATAGGATCATGCCTCTATCACTCATGGCTAATCCATGATCAATTCATGGATACTCATAAATTCAATCCCTAATAAACTACAATAATGGGCTGAGATTCTAGCTTTACCATTAGAGGACCAATTTATTCTATCCCTATAGCATTCTTTAGACTAGGTGTAAGAATCACCATGTCTCTGATAAATCAATTTTATGGTTTTCCTAGCATTTCTTACATCCAAGATAAATGGGTTCGCTATTGGATATCATTCTAAGCTCAATAAAAATCATCACCTTAGGGGAAATAATTAGTTTCAAATTGATTTATCACATTAATATTTTAGGTAATCTACCCAATTGTAATTTTTATATGATGTCATTTTTCATAGATTCCATAATTTCTATAGTCCATTTATCTTTCACTGAACCATGGTAGCCTTCCATAGAATACCCCAAGAATAGAATTTGTAATGAATTTAATATTCTTCATGTACATAGGTTTTAAAGTCAAAGTAAGAAATTAACAAAGACTTTATACCCCATGTTATATTAGGCCATTTATGGGCAAAATATGCCTAGGTTTTTAGAACATATAAAGTGAAATATCAAGAAATAGTTTATTACTAGTTCTATCTAGAGTGCATCATAATATAGTGTCTATATTTACCATGACTTGTCCCAAAAAAAGTGGTAGTGAAAGAAATTATTGCATAACTTTTAGACAATTTAGACATTTACTTGAGGATTACCAAACAAGGATCCCTGTAGATGACTCCCCTTAACATCAATGATATTCAATACATAATATGGGAACACCTTGTTTCTATGGGAAAGGTTATAATGAAATATGGCACATTTTAGGTACTAAGACCTCAAGAATAATGTTAATGAACACTTGAATAAATATGATAAAAGGTCAAAATTCCTTATGGGCTTGAAACATATAAACATGACTTCATATTCATGAATGCTCAAGATGATAGTGAAGCTATGATTAAAATGCATAGTGTAGGCATGTCACTGATAGTAGCTTAGAGGATCCAGTATGATCCTATAATCACATAAGAATATTCCAAGAGAATATATATAGACCAGTGGACCTCTACACCAATCCATGGGTCTCCTTCTTAGATTGAATTAGAAAGGGAAGATAATGAAGATGAAGATGTAGGTCCATATGGGGAAGAAAATCCCTTAAGGTAGACCTATTTTTGCTTAGAATTTACCCATGCCTTATACTTTTTATACTTTCCCTTCACCTAAAATTAGCATAAAAAGTTCATAAATACCTAATAAAGTTATAATCCTACTCTCTTTCAAACTCCTACCTTCACTTTCCACAATGCAACAAATAAGTATCCCTTCTTTCTTGTCTCAGGTTAATGTTTTCCCTTTATCACCAACTCCTATAACATCACAGCCAAAAACTTCACCCATGAATAGACCCATTTTCAACTCACTTATAACTTCCACTATCATGACCCTTTCATCTTCCATTCCACCCACTTCAGGACCATATGTTTCTCCTCCTTAACCTCTAGGTACCTATCAAAGAAACCTAAGGACCCTTCTTGTGTCTCCTAAGGTCACACTAGAATAAAAGAGGCCTAATGAAGGATTATTTGTTAGAGGAGAACCTTTTTATGAAGATTATGAAGGAGATCCTGAGGAGGAGCTATGATGAGTTAAATAAGAAAAATCTAGGGTACACACAATAGAACAACCCATCAAAATTGAAGATGATAATTAAGAATAAGATTTATTATCGAAAGAAGATATAGAGCCCAAAGGGACTAAAATTTATGAGGATACAAATGAAGATGAGGAATAAGAGATTAAATATGAATAAATAAATATAGGTGAATATTCTAAGGGGGTTGATTATGGAAAATTTGAATCAATGGTAATTGAATTGTTATAAGAAAATAAGGAGACTGAATATGAAATCCCATGTAATGGATAATTTTTAGTTATACCACCTAACTCTCCATCTTAGTCTACTTCATAAAAAACTATAGAGTTAAATTTTCTCCTAAATTCATTTCAAATTATGTGTACCAAAGTCTTGGATTCTTTGGTTACTCCTTTGATTTCCACCACTATAATATCTATTACCCATTCTTTGTATTCTTTGATCCTATTGATTAAGTCATATGTATCAACAATGGAAATTTTGCCTACCATAGCCTAAGGTCCTATAATTTGGGATTTTCTTCCTATTTATCAATATACTACACATTCCCCTACCACTACTACTAGTCTTACTCATACATTAGCTATAAGTTACATGTATAATTTACTTAGTAAACTAGTAATTTAATCATTTTTTGGTTTGACTAACCCACAACCCATAGATCTAAAGAAAAAATTACAATTTTAAAATATAGTGGATATTTATATTTTTGACACATAAGCCACACCTCCTAGGATATCTACACAAGTGGGTATCCTAGTTTAAAAAGCTAGCATAAAAAACTTATCCATCCCTTCAATCTATAGAGCATATATATCATTGATATACAAGGCTAGAAGGTCACTGGCTAGAGTAAAGGTATTCCCTCCTTCCATAAACTACCTAATCTACCCTTGTAACTAAAATTATTTTATTTTTAATGCATGTCCTAGGGCAATCCCCTTATTTCACCTATGTATCCACAAAACAATTAGAATTACAAACTATGTTTTAGGTCCCCTCTTGGATTAAAAGGTTGAAAGAAAAGGAATTAGGAAATTAGGATTTAATAGTTATTAATAAGCCAACAATGGGATTCTTTTTTGATAATAAAATAAACACATTGATAAAGGTAAAGAGGAAAACTATGGTGGAAGAGGGGGAACATAGAATTGGAATAAAGAGAAGATATTTTCTATCTGACCAAGAAGAAAAGCTTAATCCCATAGATATAGATGAATATAGGGAGGATCCCTATAGTTTTGTTTATGCCAATGGAGGGACAATGAAGTATATTTTTAATATTTATGTTCAATCAAGGAAGAAATTACAATAGACAAATATTGTTCAATATCATAGAGATATTATAAATTATGTAAAGAGTGAAATAAATAAGTTGTATGCCATTCTTGATGTAATAAGGTCTATGAAGGATGAATATTAGCCTAAATGGGGGGATGTGTCCTAATTTTAAAATAAGATTAAAGATACAAAGGGAAAACTTAATTTTTTTGGGTAAGTTATAAAGAATAGAGCTTATTCCCATTTGAATTTAATAACTATGTTATATATTGCATGGATACAAAGTCACATGGATTCTAAGAGGGATAACCTACTTAATTGGATTAAAGAGATGTAAACCTTAGTGTAATAATTAGTTATCCAAGAACCAAGGACCATCTCTATTTTAAAGGACATGAGAGTGGTAGGTGTAAAAACTCCTCCAGATTAGTTGGTCATCAACACCATTTTTGAAGGTCTACTTAAAATTGTAGTTGATAGCTTTTAATCCAAATTTGAGGTAATCTATTATAAGTCAAATGAGAATACCATACAATTGATTGGTGTTGGTAAGGGGAGGGTCACTAAAAATAATCCTCTATATGTGGAATTCAAGGTCATAATGGTTCTACACTAAAAATTAATAGATAAGATCCCATAATTATTCAAAAGGCCCCTTCTTGATTTTGAAACCATTAATATTTATTTTTAGGCTAGTCACTCCTTATAATTATAGATGGAAATAATAAATCACACATACTCAGGCCCTAAGGTATACAATGGTACAAACTCAAATTGGGTTTGCTTATGTGCCACACCCCACTTTCATATTAGTGATACATGCATCCACTTCAACTATTTTTATGGCTACCACAACTCATACAATTCCCCTAATTACTATTACAATGACATTATTCACTCTAGACACAATTATAATTATAACTACAATAGTGGAAAATCAATATTTTATTGCTCATGTTCCATCTTCAAGCAGTGTTGAATTAACACTATAATTATTTTGAGTATAGATGCATGTTTGAATTATAGCTTAATTCTATTTTTTGAAAGGAACACCAACAAGATCATTCTAAGCCTAATATCTGAAGCATTAACACCAAAATCATCATAAGAAGAGTTATAAGAGTTGAAAATATGATATGTAAAGACAAAGGTAATATCATATAATATCCATAAAATAACTTCTATATTTTATAAATGAGAAGCCTTGCATATATAAGCAAGAAAAAATAAGAAGTATGTCAAACTAACCAATGTGAGATAAATAAACAAAAGGGAAAAATAGGAAATAGATAAAAACTATATATATATAACCTATAAAACATGAGAACCAACTCTAACACCCCCCTCAAATAAATTTAGGGGATAAAAATAGCCAAAAAAAAGTGGCATATCCACAATATGAGTCCCAATAACAAGGCCTGATGAAGTACTAATGTACAACATATATCCATGAAATGGAGAAAGAAAGAAAGCCCATAATAATAAAACTTGCCCACCCCCCCCCCCAAAAAAAAAAAAAAAAAATGTAAAATAGGGAAAATAAGGACAGGAATGAAATAAGGACTCCATGTGGAATGCCCTAAGGAAAAATTCCTTCACTGCACATGAAGAAAAGTACTATATATATTGAATGGATGGAAAGGACATAAAGAACCATCTACATAAGTTGTGAGATAGTCCCAAAAATAAAATTTTCTTCCCATTAATGTATCTTCCTCCTGAGTTCTAAAAACAAGATGTTCCAAAAACATATCACCTATAGAAATATCGATGCCAATAGGATATACAATACCCTGTAAGAGTCTACCAAGACCTCCATGAGTATAGCCTATAGATTTTATTATACAAGATCCAAATCCAAGAGTATGTTTCTCAAAGGAACCAAGCACATAAGTAGGTGGATCCAAAGTGGGACAAGAAATAAATGTAGTATCAGGAGTATCAACAAGCTCCAAATCATAATGTGCAATGATAATATGTTCCTCATGAAAATCATGATTAAAACACATATCCTTAAAAAAATAAGAGTAGGGGATGAAGGGAAAAAAATTATGGCACAATAAAATTCATCCTTAAGAATTCATAATGGTGTCTCATCCATGATCTCTAAAAGTGATGGTGAAGGTAACACATCCGAAAGAATCATGTCCTCTCGATCGCTGAAATGAATAAGATGAGTAAAAATTATATGAGTAATAGGTATCTCAAGCCAACCATCATCAAAAGACAAGTCATCACTAACAACTAAATAATGTTGAATAGTGAGAGGTGTAAGAGATAACAATGCCTCATCTAGATCACCATCAAGATGTATGTCCTCACAAAATGAAGAGGAATCCTAATTCATGTCACTATTAAAGAGTGAATCATCACTAGGAGGAGAAAAAGGAAGTGTCAATAGTGCCTCACCCATGTCACTTTCAAGACTCAAATATTAAACAACATCAATGTCATCATCAAAATATAAATCCTTTCTAATAGGAGGAGAAGGAAGTGAAACAAAAGGAGGTGGAGTAAAAGAGGGTGAAAAAGATCAAGAAGACTCAATATCCTTCTCAAATAAGGCTAAAATAACATCCTAAGATTTATTTGGTGTTATATCACATGTGACATAGCACTAAAAACTATCTCAAACATGGAGGAAAATAAAACAAAGAGCCTCATATTTCATATATCCAATCTAGACAAGATTTTCCTCATTTATAAAGTGGGGAATGTCACCAAGCATAACTCTCCACACACCTTTCATATGTAAGCATATCCATAATTTGATATTTCAAATAATTTAGTTATAGTTGTTGAGGGTATCAAATAATTAGGAATAAATTTTCAAAAAATAAAGATAAATTCAATAATAATAACCCTCTTAAAAATACAAATCCCCCCATGACAATTTAATATCTCCCAATGAAATAATGAACACCCTAAAAAAGCGCAAACCTCTCCCCCCCCCCGGTCCAAATTTTGAACTTTATAATTTATTGTGTTTTAAAATATAAATGAACTTAATGGATTTTAAATCAAAAAATATACACTTTTGAAAAAAAAAATAGTACTCAATTTTGAGTCATAGTTTAAAATTTATAGTTTGTACAAGTTTTCTCGTCATTAAAATGGGTCAAATAAGTAAACATGGCACAAAATAAAATTCATTAAGGAAAAAAAATGTTTCAAAACTTCATGAATCTATTAAAAAATTCAAAAAAATATTTCCATAAATTTATTTGGCTTAAACCAAGCATAGGATGTCAAAATGGGTGAAATCCAGCTTAAGGAAGATTCTTTGCAAGATCCAGAACAACTGGCTAAACGTGTCCTATTGTGATGTCTTAAGATGTGGTACAGATTGATGAAAATAGATCCTACCTATTATAGGTATAAATTATACCTAAAATACATTCCTTTACAAGAATCATATCTAAAATTTCATATCATATGGCCTCAAACCAGAACAAAAGCGAGCAACTATCTAGATAAGGAAGAAAATTTTCTATAGTAATGTTCAAGATACCAAAAGAGATGTAAAACCTGATCCAAAATGATTATAACTTACATGGTAAGAAATTTGGGACTGTTAGCTAATAAAATAAGGTTTTATAACTGAAAAAATAGATCTATATTGCTTGTGGTGAGAGAAAACTGACCTAGTGTTAGTTATCCAACAATAGACCAATGAGTAGGTTTTTGAGCAAAAAAGTTGTATGACTTGATATATTAAGATTATAATAAATTTTAGAGGTGATAAAACTCATATTTATATTCCCATATGATTTTATATATGTATTTTGATGCATATATGGCCTAAACCCATTAAAAAAATGCACAAGCTACATAAAAACCTTCCAAAACAAACTTAAACATGGGTCTAGCAAAATAAGTACCTAATGGTAAAGCCTAAGATATACATGTCCTAATAAATTGAAAAACTTAAATATATTTAATGTCCCAAGGTACTTCCACTCTACCAAGAATAAATTTTGATAAATGGACAAACCTTTGGAGCAATAAACTTGTAAATGGATGGTTACAACACATCTGTTTCTGATACCATGAAAGGACAACAAGATCATTCCAAGCCCAAGATTTGAAGCATTAGCAACAAAATAATCACAATAAGAGTTTAAAGAGTTGAAAATATGATATGAAAATATAAATTCAATATCATATAATATCCATAAAATAACTTATATATGTTACAAAAGAGAAGCCTTACATATATAGGCAAGGACAAACAAGAAGTAAGTCAAACTAACCAATGTGGGATAAATCAATAAAAGGAAAAACTATCTATATAACCTAGAAAAAATGATAACCAACTCTAACATTTTTAGTATGGCTATTTCTTGTATCTAATATTTTTCTGGATGGAGACTATTTATATTGTATACATGCATATTGTGCATGAGTTTTAACACATAGTCTATTTTTAAACAATGTAATTTTAGAATTTTCTTGAGAGATGAGGTGTTTCCATCCAAAGCTTATATATACTTGTATCCTCTTGATTTTAAAAGGAGGATAATTTTGGCTATTAAGATAAATTAGAAGTTATGAGGATTGTTATACAACTTGTCTTGATGTACAATCTTGTTCTTCTCCAAATTTGTGATTATTTAAAGAAGTTCCATAATTATAGAATTTTTGTCTTTGAGTTGTGCATGAATATTTTTAAAATAAAATAATTCATATTTTATAGTATCTAATTTGAAAACTTTGTGTGATAATCATAATCTCCCTTTGTATATGTGCCATTGTAATCTAAAAAATGCAACAACCTTTGATTATGTGCACTAAAGTTCACTATTTATTTATTTATTTGGAATTTGAACTATGTTTGACTTTTTTTGGGCTAATAGTGACTTGAAATAAAAATTTGTTCTTCACCTAATTATCCAACTGATGCAGGAGCATCTAACAAGGACTAGTTAAATAAGCCTTCGATAGACATTAACCTAAGCAAGTTTCCCTCCAAGTTATATTTTAAAATATTCATACTTGTCATGTGGAGGAGAAATAAGGCCTAAATATGTTTTGTATGGATTTATTAGTTGTCAAAGGATTTCAATAATCCTATTATTTTTTTAATCATCCATGGATGGCATGGAGTCAAGCATAGTTGAAGAATTCCCTTATTGATGAGTAGTTGAGCCTTTATAGGATAATGCAAGATTCAAGGAGATTGAAAAGGATTTTGATTTCCTTTTTGATGAAATCCATTAGACTGGCCATAAAATAAATTAACTGCAAGTTAGCTGGCATAAGAGGGGGAAGAGGTTCTTCATCTATTTTGGATTGGGATGATCCAAGAAGATATTGGCATCCACTCCTTTTCATAATGGACATTACATCTATTTTAAAAGGTTCCTTGAGCCAAGGATGAATGCTTTTACTTTGTAGAGATATATAATGCACACAGATCAGTCCTGAGTAGCATGGAGATCCTGGTTTACAGAAGAAAAATGTGAATTATAAGGTTTGTTTTTAGAATCACGACGGAGGTAGTTGATGTTTAGACAGATCTCCTATTTTGATAGAGGTTGCGAGTGTAGAAGGCTTCTATTTGAAAAAAGACCCTTTTGAGTCATGGTCAAGGATATACTATAGATTCGAATGGATGCAACCTATTTCCCATTTTAGCATGACTCTTTGGACTACAGAAGAGGAATCTCTCACCATTTGGATGGCATGTGACTATAGAAACAAGCAGACTGAGCCCATGTGAGGAATATCATTGCAGGCCCATAATCATTTAGATGTATATAACACACAACCAGTAAATGAAAGGAGAGTCAAGCTTGTGAGGATGGGGATCACGCCTATTTAGTAAGGTGTCTAAGCCTGGGTAGATGGGATTCATGTTGACAAAATCCATTATTTTATGATGAGACAGCTCGAGTTTGGTAGGGCTTTTCGACCATGAATGCTTTGGATGCAGGACTTGTAAATGCAGACCTAAAGATGATGGACAAGCTTATGAAATCATGGCATAGAAGTGAATATGCAGAGTCAAGCCGTATTAGTGATCCAACATCAATCTGGAGAAAAAAAATCATCATCTAGGAGGTGTGAATATATATATATATATATATAAGGGCATCTATTTTTAAGTATTTATACTTTGGCATATGACTATATGTAGGCATACGTAGAACTAAGTCAGAAGATTAAACAAGAATCGAGCTTGGGGATGCCTATTTAGAAGACTGTTAGACCAAGAGTGAAGTTCATGTTGTACAAACCCGAGTTTGTAATTTTGATCCATGCATCTATTTTGTTAGGCCCTTGGTGTGACAAATGATTTTTTAAATTGTAGACATAGAGCCCCCATGATAGTTACTTTGTAGACCGAATCACAATGAAGGTACTTTTTTTTATTTTACAGGGATAATCTTTGTCAATTGAGAAAGATATAACTTGTAGGTATGATACATATAGCCTATAACTTATATAACATAGACACTTTGTTTGAAGATGATACAACTATTCTATAAATCTACTGGTCAAATCAAATAACTGTGCATTTGTAATCTCCAAAGCAATCGTTAACAAAACTTTGAAGTTTATAGATAGTACCATGTTTATAAGGAAGGAAATTAACATTCAATTTCAGAGGGGTCAATATCATTATTTGCAGTCTAATGATAGTGTATCATTTTTAGTGCATCATTTTTGGTATTAGAGCCAAAGAGATCTTTGGAATGGTTGCATTTGTTAATGATGTTTCATCAATAAAGAGTTGTTATAGGATTTGGCAAAAGGATCAATAGGACAAAGCACCAGAAGACCCTGTTGAGGAAAGGTATGAGTAAACTTTGATATTTGATTTGAGTTTATTTTGTTTGAGAAGCAAACAAGTGAAAAGGAAGTCTTAAAGCCATTGAGGCTTGACAAGAGAGAAGAGAAGTTTGGAAAGCTCAAATGTAAGGCAGCAAGTGAGTGCTCAAGAGAAAGATCCAAAGCAAGGTAAGCTTGGATTTGAGAAATTATTGATATTTGGTTAAAGTAGTGTCATATTGCAGACCATTGACTCAGTGTGAAGCTCAATAAAACCATTAAGGGGGATCAAAAGACTAGGATGCAAAAGGCCTAGGTGAGATCAAGGAGATTGTCAAAAGACCAGTCAAGGAGAAAGGATTGGGTGAGACAAGTGGACCTAAAGGGATCAAGAGACCAAGGTGGAAAATACTTGGGTGAAGATCTCAGAAATGGAAATATTATTGAGAAAAGAGCAAAGCAGTAAGGTACATGAGGGCACCAAGAAGAAAACAAGCATCCAAAAGAAGAAAGGTATGACTAGTATTGAAATTGATAAAGAGATTGCTAGTTTGAAGAGAGAGTTAGCTAAGATTAAAGATGAATATGAGTCTTGGATGCAGTTGAATAGGAAAGCATGGGTATGGCCAATGAAGAAAAGGTTGAAATTGTCAATCGATCTCCTAATGAAGAGGAGAAGAAGGAAAAAGGATATTGCCAAGAGTAAAGAAGTCCATAGAGGCAAGAGTAGGAGTAGGTTTCCAAGTGAGCAATAAGAGAAAGAGGTGGAGAAGAAGGTTCTCAATGAGGAGAACAAGAGAAGAGAAGAAAGAAAAGATGAAGTGCCAAGAAGAGCACTTGAAAAGATAAGAGTGTTGGTGAAGAAAACACTCATAGGGACCTTGTGGTCTCTTATTTTTATATCTAATGTTGTCTTTGCATGGGTAATTGTAGGTATGAGCAGCCTTGTGAAGGTCAAAAGAAAGGCCTTGAAGAATGAATAGATTGGTGCAAGAGAAGACATCAAGTACACAAGTGAATGTGTAGGAGAAAAGAAAAAGTTTGTTGTTGTTGATAAAGAAGAAGAGATGCATTGGTTAATGCATGAGGGAGGTGTTGAGGAACCCATACAAACAAGAGAAGAGATATAAGATGAGGATGACTTCCATGATGCCATTGAATGCCATGAAGAGGAAAGAGAACAATCAAGTATAAAGGAAGAAGAAAGTACAAACAATCAAGACGCTATGCAAGTCAAAGAACTAATGGAGTAGCCCATTAAGGAGGTAAAGGTGAATTCCAAAATTGATTTTTCTTACTTTTATAAGCATGAAACTATTGATATGCATGTTAGAGAAACAAAGAGAAAGGTGAAGTTTCCAATTAACCATGGATATGTGATGCCTAAATGGTGGAAGAAGCAAACTCCCAGGCAACAGGAAGTGTTGGTACAAGAGCATGGATGTAGAATGCCTACATGGTTTGAGAAGACAAATATAAAGAATGAAATAAAGCTCAATCAAAATGAAGACTCAAGAAAGTAGCAAATACAAAGCATGAAGGAAGAGGTAGAATGCAAAGTGAGCAAGGCCAGCTATCAAACAAGACAACATGAAGATGTCAAAGAGCAGAAATTGGTTGGTGAATTGAACAAGTGTCATCCTAAAGCTACGAAGAAGGTATGGATGGCTAAAGGTGAGAAAAAAACTTCTCAAAGAATAATGAAGTAGAGCATGAGGATACAAAGATGAAAGGTAAGTAAATTGCTTGTAATGAATGGGATAATGATGTTTTTGAATCATTTAATGATCTTTTTATGGAAAATGAGGTATGGAAATTGTCTATGAGGACTAATATTCAGCAAGGAGAGAGTTCCAAATGGATGGATGATGAGGAAAGAGATGGATATTTAGCAAATCAATGCCTCATTGAATGCAAGAAACAAACAAGATGGCTTCAAAGAGAAGTTGAAGAGAGTAAGGAAACACAAGGTAAAGGTACTTCAGTTGTATTTGACGAGTATATTAAAGAAGTTGGTTTGTATGAAGACAGCTCAAGAAAGGATGAGATGAAGAGTAAGGCTAGTGATGGATAAGTAATCCTTGTGAGTGATAAGCCCAAGTCTGATGAAGTGAATATGGAGATAGATGAGAGCTCACTAAAGGAAGAAATAAGAATGTTGGAAGAGCTCTTTAGTTCTTCAAGAGAGCTACATATGGGCACAAACCATGATGAGAATACCATTGGTGAGAGTGAAGCAAGAAAAGAACACACTAAAGAGGCAAATGCATATTTGGCCAAAGAGCAGAAGAGTGGAGGCAGCCAAGAGACTTTATGGTCTCAAGTTTTTACTTCTAACATTGCCTTTGATGTTTTGAATGCAGGTGTTAAAGTTGTGGAGATGAATGAAGTCCATAGTTCAATGGACAAATTTTTGAACCAAGAAGATCCTGAAGACATGTATGGGAATGAAGAATGGATATGGGACATAATAGCTGAAAAGGAGATGAGGAGAAGAACATACTAGAAAAGGAAGAAAAGCAAGATGATGAAAGACAAAGACTATCAAAGACAAACACCAGCATTGGCATTCACAACAAGACCTTGGGATCCAGGCATATAGTGAAGACTAATGCATGGAGGAAGTAGTTCATTTGAACTAAGGTTCAAAACCTTTCTAGAGGGAGAGTATGATGGAAGAGCATCTAGCAAGGACTAGTTGAATAAGCCTTCGATAGGCATTAACCTAAGCAAGTTTCCCTCCAAGTTATATTTTCAAATATTCATACTTGTCATGTGGAGGAGAAATAAGGCCTAAATATGTTTTGTATGGATTTATTAATTGTCAAAGGATTTCAATAATCCTATTATTGTTGTAATCATCCACGAATGGTGTGGAGTCAAGCATAGTTGAAGAATTCCCTTATTGATGTGTAATTGAGCCTTTATAGGATAATGCAAGATTCAAGGAGATTGAAAAGGATTTTGATTTCCTTTTTGATGAAATCTATTGGACGGGCCATAAAACAAATTAATTGCAAGTTAGCTGGCATAAGAGGGGGAAGAGGTTCTTCATCTGTTTTGGATTGGGATGATCCAAGAAGATATTGGCATCCACTCCTTTTCATAATGGACGTTACATCTATTTTAAAAGGTTCCTTGAGCCAAGGATGAATGCTTTTACTTTATAGAGATATATAATGCACATAGATCAATCTTGAGTAGCATGGAGATCCTGGTCTATAGAAGAAAACCATGAATTATAAGGTTTTTTTCTTAGAATCATGATGGAGGTAGTTGATGTTTAGATAGATCTCCTATTTTGATAGAGGTTGCGAGTGTAGAAGGCTTTTGTTTGGAAAAAGACCCTTTTGAATCATGGTCAAGGATATACTAAAGATTCGAATGGATGCAGCCTATTTCCCATTTTCACATGACTCTTTGGACTATGGAAGAGGAAGCTCTCACCATTTGGATGGCATGTGACTATAGAGACAAGAAGACTGAGCCCATGTGAGGAAGATCGTTGTAGGCCCATATTCATTTGGATGTATATAACACACAACCAGCAAATGAAAGGAGAGTCGAGCTTGTGAGGATGGGGATCATGCCTATTTAGTAAGGTGTTTAAGCCTAGGTAGATGGGAGTCATGTTGACAAAATCCATTGCTTTATGATGAGACAACTCGAGTTTGGTATGGCCTTTCAACCATGAACGCTTTGGATGCAGGACTTGTAAATGCAGACCTAAAGATGATGGATAGGCTTATGAAATCATGGCATAGAAGTGAATATGCAGATTCGAGTTGTATTAGTGATCCAACATCAATCTGGAGAAAAAATCATCATCTAGGAGGTGTGAATATATATATATATATAGAATCTAGCCTATAGGGCATCTATTTTTAAGTATTTGTACTTTGGCATATGACTGTATGTAAGCATACGCAGAACTGAGTCAAAAGATTGAACAAGAATCAAGCTTGGGGATGCCTATTGAGAAGACTGTTGGACCAAGAGTGAAGTTCTTATTGTACAAACTTGAGTTTGTAATTTTTATCCATGCATCTATTTTGTCAGGCCCTTGGCGTGACAAATGATTTTTTTAATTGTAGACACGGAGCCCCCATGATAGTTACTTTGCAGACCAAATCACAATGAAGGTACTTTTTTTTTATTTTACAGGGATAATATTTGTCAATTGAGAAAGATATAACTCATAGGTATGATACATATAGCCTATAACTTATATAACATAGACACTTTGTTTGAGGATGATACAACTATTCTGTAAATCTATTGGTCGAATCAGATAGATGTGCATTTGTAATCTCCAGAGCAATCATTAACAAAACTTTGAAGTTTATAGATTGTACCATGTTTATAAGGAAGGAAATTAACATTCAATTTCAGAGGGGTCAATATCGTTGTTTGCAGTCTGATGACAGTGTATCATTTCTAGTGCATCACCAACCCCTAGTTCAAAATTTAGCTTAGAAAGTTTAATCTTTTTTTGATTCATAAGCCTCCATTTTCAAATCTACCCTTATTTATTTTGTCATTTTCTTCTAATCTTGACCATGTTAGATTACAATCACCATATATCCATCTATCTCATGTAGGTTTAGACTCGTGTCATACTTGAATAATTTGAGGTAATCAATTACTCCATTCACCATTATTCCACCACTATGTTATTTATAAAACCCAATACTATGCAACTCAAGCCTTGGAGTGAATCTTTCTTCACCAATCCTAAAATGTTAGAGGATACAACATAAGGTTCCCCAACCTAAATAAAACCCACATTAAGAAACATGTAAATGTGCATACACTAAAATATAATTTATGCAGTACCTATTGTGACCAACACACCCCACCTTTAAATTTTTTAGAGGGGATCCTTGATCATATCTTATGTATTGCATATTTAGTTGTATCTCACATGAAAATGGATTTGGTTTGTCAATATCTATTCAGTTTTGAGGAAAAAATCTACTACAATGTTAAGGTTTTCAAGGTCAATTTATGTGTTTTGTATCATGTTGAATTTAGGATACAAGATATATTATATCACTATCTTAATCCTAATATTTTAAAATTGATAAAATATGACCACTCAAAAGGTTTTAGTTTGTTTAAATCGATATATTTTATTAATATTATACCTTTTAGTATCAATAATTGGGTAGAATGCTTTATGATTATGATTTATTTGATGAAAACACTAATTGAATGCCTTTTCCAATATTTTTAATTATGCTTGAGGGTGTAGGATATCCCCAACATCATGATATATTTACACATGTATTCATCTAGACTCCTCACTCATGATTTTGAAAGTTTTAAGTTTACTATTCACCTGAACAACTAAGATTAATCCATGCATCATAATCATGCTTATTTGTGATCTATAGGTCCATGACATAGTATATAATGTCATTTGGGTTCCCAAGAAAGTGATATTATATCATGTGTATTTATACCATTCACTTGCATATCCTTTCCCAGTTGTACATTTTTAAGCCTTGGAAGTTATTTGGAGTAGCATGGAAATCCATATGGCATAATCATAGGAATCTATGTCTGACAAGTGCTTACACAGTTTTAAAATATTTTTTATCCTATATATGAGTGATATTACTTTATGTGTCATAATATCAATGACCCACGTCTTGCAGGACAAAAGTTAATAGCCAAAATATAAAGACCATCCATAGCAGCATGGGTCTTCCATATGTCATCATCTCAATGACATGTGATTATGTAGAATAAAGTACAAAGGTAAGGTCCTAAGTATCTAATATCCATCCATTTTTTACAATCCCACTAACCCATGGTATATATAATGTATAGTAATATATATATACACACATATATACATATATATATACATACATATATATATCTATACATATACATATATATATACATATATATATATATATGTATATATATGTATGTATATATATATATGTATGTATATGTGTGTATATATATATATATATACACACATATATATATATATATGTATGTATATATATATATGTATGTATATATATATATGTATATATATATATATATATATATATATATATATATATATATGTATGTATGTATGTATGTATGTATGTATATATATGCATATATACATATATATACATATACATATACATATACATATGTACATATATATATGTATATATACATATATATATGTATATATGTATATATATATGTGTGTGTGTGTGTGTGTGTATATATGTGTGTGTGTGTGTGTGTGTGTGTGTGTGTGTGTGTGTGTGTGTGTGTGTGTGTGTGTGTGTGTGTGTGTGTGTGTGTGTGTGTGTGTGTGACATTAATATGATGAGGCACCCAAAAACATATAAAATATGTCACATGGAAATTATATCTACTAAAGTTGACAATACAAAATAAAAATTCAAATGAGAAATGAATAAGTGAGTAATGAATAAAAATATATTATTTGAAATTAATTCACTTGAATTTTTTATTCAATGCATTAAATTCTTAGAGCCATCAAATCTAAGTGATATATTCAATTTTTAAAGCATGATTAAATTACATTACCCCCTTGCTATTCTTGCAATCTATGAATTCTAGATCCCTGGTGACTAAAAGGACTTTAAAATTTATAGAGAGCTCATAATACTCACATAGTGATAATGGATTCATAATCTCACATATATCCTCCCTCTAAATATTCAATTATGGAATTGATCAAATATATGAACATATTATATAATTTAGTAGCCACAAAGTAGTAGTTTAAACACTATTTGGCCATATGGGAAGAAGTGGATGTAATAGAGCCATACATAGTAGAGGACCAACTATCCATTCAAAAAATGATATAAGTATGACATTTTGGCTATTAAGGTATTAGTTTTGCACAAATATATGGTGAAATTGAAGGTAATGCCTTGCATTGACTTATTTTATGATTTATTTACAAATGGACAAATTTATGGTAAAATACTACACTTATAGCATAATAATAACCTATGGCCTATGTTGGTGGAAATTCATTTGAGAGATGCTATATGATCCATGTTATCAATATAACCTATTGACAAGTTATGGTAAATTGATGGTTTATTTCAAACTCAATCAAAGATAAATTACAACAATAGGTCACCAACCCATGAAATTTTGTGAACAAAATCACAATTTCATTCATTCCCATAGACATTTTTAGGCCAAGGATAAAAATTTCCATGTCTTTGCTAAATCAATTATATGGCTTACCAATTATTTATTCTATTCATAAGATATGGTTCTCATTATTGGACATCATTTTAAATTCTAAAAAATTTATTACCCTTAGGGAAATAATTAGTTCCAATTTGATACATTAGATCAGTAACCCAACAAGCCTACTAGATAGCAATTTATCTATGATAACATATTTTTTAGATGTTATAACTACGATATTACATCCATCTTATGCATAACCTTGGGAAACATCTACAAAGTATCCCATTCAATGTTATTCACATAAATTCAGGAAAAAAAATAGATAATCACAAAAACATTTTATCCTATGGTTTAAGTCCATCTATGGGAAAAATATGCCAAGTTTATTATACTACATTAAGAGATGCCTTGGAAAAATGGGTGATTATTGATAATACCCTGATTGCACTATAATTAGAGTTTAAGGTACAAAGACACAACCTTTATATCTATCTATACTATTTTAGACAAAGTGGATGAATGAGATATTATTTTATAATTATTTGATAGTGTAATTGTCAATTTAAATAAGGCTAGGTAAGGAATCAATCACAAGATTCCTTTGAGCATTGGTCTCCTATGATATACAAAATGGGAGCATCTACTTTCAGTTGGTAAAATTAGAATGCATTATAGATTTTAAAAGGCACCATTTATGTATTAGGATCCAAGGATCATCATCAAGATCCGTCCTCAAAGTGCACATTCCCTATGGCCATCAATGGTACAGTCGTGATTCTATATTTTCAAATGTAGAAGATGAGAGTGAGGTTACTATAAGGATTCATAAATTTGTAAATTTAATGATAGTAACTCAAAGGATCCAATATGATACTACCATCATAGAGGAGGACAATAAGAGAATAGATAATGAGCAATAGACCTAAACACAGGTTCATGAACCTCTTCCTCAACAATAAATATAACTAGAGACATAGATAGTTAAATAAGAAAGGTCATCTATGGATATAAACCCATAAGTCAAATCTAATATATTTATATGTCTCCCAACACCTCCAAGTTTTATTGCTTCTCAACATAAAACTAACATAAAAGAATCTACAATTCCAAATAGTTTATCAGGATCACTCTTTTTCACACCCATGCTTTCATTAAAAAAAAAAATGAATCTTCTTTATTTCCTTTCACAAGTTCTTATTTTATCTATTCTCTTATCACTAGTTCTTAACAATACACCACCAATGGTAGTGTCTTAGTCTATTGGACAACCTTCCACACATTCCATGACTCCACCAATAGTCATTACCATTCCCATTTCATGTTTACCATTATCATCTACTCCTTCATTTCCTACTATTCCTTCCAATATTTTAGCCCAATCCTTTTACACTCTACCCACTTTAGGCCTATATCCTACTTCTACTATAACACCACCATGGATGTACCAAAGGAAACATAACACTCCTTATGTGTCTCCCCAAGTTTTAAAATAAAAATAAAGGCTTGTTGAAGGTATATATACCAAATGAGGCCCTCTATATTAGGAATCATAGGAGGAACAAGAGGAAATAGATCCAATAAAATAACAATATATTAATGAATAAGAATATAAAGAGGAAACTAAGTTAGAAGGAACATAAATATATGAAGAGTCAACATTAAAACAAGATAAATCTAACTCTATTGAAATACAAATTTTATTAGAAGAAGAAAAGAGAGAAGAAAATCATATGAAATCAAAGGCATATTCTAAACAATAAGTTCTAATTTAGGAACTTGCGTTATTAATTAGACCTCCAAGCTTTGCACCCTAAACTATAGAGAAACAAATAGAGAAGGTGGTAGATACCATATCAGTCTCTATCAAGAGAAAAATAGGGAGATAAGTCCTAAGGAGAACTTGCTTATTGGTATTGTTTCTATATGGGTTGATATAAGTCCCATTGGTGGAGTTAATACATAGGTTTCAATTTCATATGCTATAATTAATTACTAATGCTACTTAGAGTGATATCTAATGATCTGATGCAAATACACAAATTATTGATTCTTGTGTGTCTCCTACAATTATCAGTACTATAGTTAACATATTATGAGCCACCCATTCTTTTAAATCTTTCATTTTTGACTCTCCTAGTCCATTGAACAAGCCTCATGCATTCACAATGTTAGTTTTGTAAATCATATCCCAAGGCCTAATGAGTTTTGATTTTCCTACCATCAACTAACCCATTAAAGCATCTACTACTACTATACCTATCAATGTTGTTTATGCATCCATTATTGAATATAATTTATAAATTTATATACAAAATAAGTGGGTGTATATTGAAGATCTAGTGTCTACCTCTATTTTGGCTACATAATCTATACCTCTTAGGCCATCTAAAAAATTAGGTATTCATATTCCTCAGGATATCCAAAAATAATATTCAACATTATTAGTATACAATATTCCAAATAATACCAAGTATACCACTTATACACCTCCATAAATTAAGGTCATTTCATGGATAAAAGCCATTCCTTATTTTCCTAAGTTGGTCACACCTTATCTTAAAGCCTAGCCTTCTTCAACATCAATACACCCACCTAGTCAATCCCCTACTTCCACATCTACATCTATAATAACAAGTTATAATTAGAATTCCTACATGGATCTATATATTATAGGAAGATGAGGTAGGAAAACAATATTTAATCATTACCGAGTAGCCAAATGTGGGGTTTCATTATGATAGTCAAACTAGTACACTAAAAAAGGTCAAGAGAAAGATTGTGTTAGTAGAGGGTGAAAATGTTTAGTTAGAACAAAGAGAATATATATTATCTCCAAAAAATAAAGGTAAAGTACATCATATAGACCCCAATGAATATTATTCAGACTCCCACAATTTTATTGATGCAACTAGTGGAGTACTCAAGTAGATGTTTAAGAATTATGACCAATTAAAGCAACATATGTGACAAAAATCTTATACAAGTTACTTTCAATATTATGGATGATGTACAAGGAACAACTAGAGTATTGTATAATATCATGGGTTAAATCATACATGTGAGCATTGATTCTCATCCAAAAGGGGGAAGTGTGACCTATGAATATGACATAATGAATGATGTCAACACCAAGCTCAATTTCTTGGGTTAGGATACTAAAAATAAATCCTATGCAAATTTATGTTTAGTATCATCACCTAATGTTAATTTAAACCAAAAACATGTGATAGCTAAAATATATAATTTTTTGGAATGGAACAATGAAATTATGCCTTGGTGTAGAAATTAATAGGTCATAAGCAATGGGCAGTGTCAATTTTCAAGGATATAAAGGTTATAGATATTATACACCTTTTGGGAATTTAGTCACAAGGCCCATTTTTTTGAGTTTGCTCTAGGTGGAAGATGGCAATTTATGGGTGGAATTTGAAGGCATATTTTATAATACTATTGAGAAAATTATCCAATTGATAACTTCTATGAAATATAAGGTGGACAACACAAACATGTTGAATATGGAATTTATGGATTCAATGATTATTCATGAGAAACTATTGGCCAAGCTACCATTTTAAAAGACCTCTCTTTAATCACAAAATAATCAAGATTGATTTTGAGGTAGGTCATGTTTTATATGATAAATTTAAATCACTCAAACATGATTATAATTCAATAGGTACATATTCTATTTCTCAACCACCTCTAAGTATATATCCTCAATTTTTGAGATATATTGTAGTTTAAACATCGAAGGGGCCCAATTTTTCGACACTTCCAATAAAAATTACAATAATGCCTCCATATACTATAGTGACCACTTTATTTACCACCCTATTTTTAAATACACACACACACACACACACACACACACACACATATATATGTATATGTATATATATATGTATATGTATATATATATATATATATATGTATATATATATATGTATATATATATATGTATATGTATATATATATGTATATATATATATATATATATATATGTATATGTATATATATATATATGTATATATATATGTATATGTATATATATATGTATATATATATATATGTATATGTATATATATATATATATGTATACATATATATGTATGTATATATATACATAGTATATATATTTATACATATATATATATACACACATATATACATACATACATATATATATACATACATATATATACATATACATATATACACACACACACACACACATATATAAACATACATATATATATATGTGTGTATAAACATATATATGTATATATATATGTATATATATATGTATATATATATATATATATATATATGTATATATATATATATGTATGTATGTATGTATGTATGTATGTATGTATGTATGTATGTATGTATGATAATGTAATCTCCATCATCGAGTGATGTGACATCAACACCTTGACAATGTGTGTGTGTGTAGAAGTTAATAGTTTCTAGCATGGGGATAATATTTGTAGGTACACATGCATGATATGTGTGGATTCTGACACTTTGTTCCTAAACTAAAAGATATAAATTTATAATTTTATTGGAATATGAGGTGTTCCCATCCTAAGATACATATATTTGTGTCCACCAAATTCCAAAAGGAGGATAATTTTAAAATTGAGATGAATAACAAATTCTATGGATTGTTTTGTAATTTGTCTTTATGTGTGTTTCTTTTCCAAATCTTTTGATTCATTGAATAAGTTTCATCATATTGATATTTTTAGTCTTTTGGTTGTGTATAAGTGTTTTCAATACAATTGTTTGTATCACGTTGTAGCCAATTTTAACATTTTTTTTCATTAATCATAATCTCCATTTAAAGATGTGTAACTAACAATCATACAATGACAACAACCTTTGGTTATGAACATTAAAGTTTATTGTATTTATTTACTTAGATTGCTAATTATGTTTGTATGTTTTATGTGCTAATAACAACCTACATCAGGCATTAGTTCTCAATAGCTTGTCTAAATCATAGTACACGGTCTAGTTTGGAAGGGTTTCATTTATCTTTTGTTCATAAAACCTTATTTTTTGCCCTACCTTTCCCTCTTTTTATACTTTTTTAATCTAGTCTACTTTAGGTTAGAATCAATCCATCCATATCAACTAGACTCTTAGTTTATTTTATACTCTATACATCTAAACCATCTGAGGTAAATAACCCATTGCTCACCACTATTCCACCACCAGGTTATTCACAAAAACTAAATACCTTGGAACTTGTTTCTTGGAGTCAATTTTATTCATTGATCCTAAATGTTATAGGCTACCTCATCAGATTCTATTTTATCCATAATAATCACATAAACAATAATACATTAATTTTATCATAGGAGGACATATTTATTTTCTTAAGGAAACTCACTTGAGTTGTGTTGGATATATCCAAAATATTAACAAGTTCTAATTATGACACTAGTCTACTAGACTCATCCTTAAAGATCCATAGATAACCTAATTCAAACAAATGTACCTCAAATGGACCCCATAATCAATCATATTTTATAATATGATGGCCCTAAGATGGTGCTAGCATGAATAGCTAGCTTTGTTATTGATTTACTTGAAAATATCCATGATTTTCATAAAAACCTAGAAAATTATCGTTCTTCCTTTTCTCCCTCAGGAGGTAGGACTATATAAGAACATCTAAAATATTTTTAGACTACCTTAGGGATATAAAATTTATTTCATATACATATGGAATACATAATTTTTCCTTTTACATTTTATGATATTGCTTATGACTGGTTCCTCAATATCTTAGAGGATTAAATTAGTTACTAGGACCAACATCAAAATAAAATTTTAGAACAATCTGAACAAGTCACTAGCCCAAGTATTATATACCAAAATTTTATGAATATGAGAAGAGAACCTAATGATTTAATCATATGCTTTAATACAAACCTTAAAAAAGTATAACTAACTAGATGTTGACTATAGAACCAATGATGCATTATCTATTTATATGTAAAAGAATAGCTTTGACTCTATGATGATGGTGTTACAATATAGATCAATGAATATTACTTCACTACCACTAACCTGTGATAAATCTATCAATATTGATAGACAATTGAATCCCTTATTACAAGCTCTGGTGATGCCCAATATCAATCCTAACTTCATATCCCTCAATCCTATTTTGAATGTTAATCAGAATTTTATGCCTCACTATTAGAAATAGGTATATGCATATTTACCTTTGGCCCATACCCCACCCAATATGATCCTTGAGTTTCAAAAGAATTGTGTGTCAACACATAATCATCAAAATATGAACCAAGCTCTGGTACTAGTGAATGTTTCTACCACAAAAGGTATTATTTTCAATCCTACAAAAGTAGTACTGAATGCTATCTAGTAGATGGTGTAGAAAATAGCAATAAATTCCTAAGCATGGAGAAGATATATACGAAACACCATGTAATACAATGCCAATTATAATTTCACACTCCAAAATTAAAATACATCTTTTAATAGATCTGGAAATAAAACTAAAAAATAGACAACTAATAAGATGCTCAAAATAAATATTTTGAAAATAACACTACTTAATTGGTGTTAGGTTCAAAATATAACACATCATGGTAAATTATATTGTGTAGAGTTTTTTACTACTTTTGAATTTTTTTTGAAGGAAATGGATACATATGAAGTATTTCCAAATCAATCAAATCCATCTCTCTCCACTATTCCAAATCATATTAGTAATAAAATGATGTTTGAGGCATATGAATTCCCATTCCTAATCAAGGACAATAATGATCGAAAAGAGAATAGATATGAGATCTATAATTTATATTAGTTATAAAGGAATAATTATAACCCAAGAATAAAATGGAAATAAAATCTCATAACTTTCATGCCTCCAAACAACAATGCAATTATTCTTCTAGATCAAAAAGCTAATAATAATCCACCCCTCTAAAGGGAAATGATAAACAACATGTTATTGATTCATAGAATAAATTGGATATAATATATTTTAGGATATGAAGAAAATTAAGGAAAATTTAACTCTTCACAATTTGGCTCATATTATTGAACAAATATAATTTTAATTGAAAGAGCTAACCAATAATCCATACATTGATAAATACAAAATTGCACATACTAATGTGGTTGTTTATCAACACAAACTCAAGGTACCACATTTTATGTTGACTATCAAAATGTTTAGAAAGATTGTGTATAATGGTTTGGTATACTTAGGTTATTTAGATAATGTCATGCTTGCAACAATTTGTAGTAAGTTAGGGTTGGCTCTAGACAAGTCCAAAAGAGAAGTTTATAGCTAGATAAGACTACAGTCCTAATTGTTGGGGAGATACTAAATGTCCACTTATATTTGGATTTAGATCCATATTTTAATAAGTATATATATATATATATATATATATATATATATATATATATATATATATATATATATATATATATATATATATATATATATATATATATATATACAGGTCATTGACAATCCTGAGGCTTATGGATTATTTTTAAGTTGTGATTTATCAAAAACATTGAATGGATACATGGCAATGGATTTATCATATGTGGTTTTCTCAGCAAGGAGTACCCAATTAGAATCAAGATAAATGAGAACTAAAGATGAAGTACCTAATTACAAAATATAATTCCAAAAAAATAGGGTCAAATTTGTGTCCTTGTATCTAGGTGTTTATACATTTACTATAAAACAAGAATCTCATGAATGAGAATTTAAAGGTCCTTCACAATTATGGAGTCTTCATTTCAATGATGCCATATCAAATTAGGTCACTAGTTTTAGCATATTTTTTTGACCTACATGGGAAAAAATATCTCAATACACACAAGTAATTTCATTTTTACCAACAATCATGGTAAGTATGAAGCTTTGATTTTGGGCTTATAATTTATGCGAAAATACAACATCAAATAACTACTAATATTTAGTGAGTCTGAACTAGTTGTTAACTAGAATAGAAGGGAATATTAGTGAAAAAAATTATAATTTAAAAGGTATAAACATAGGTCTTAGTATTTAATTGAGTCATTTGAGTCATTCAACATCATATCTATTCCAATAAAATAAAATCTAATAGTAGATTCTTTGGCCACTTTAACTACTAATTTAGCACCACTTTAGGAATCTAAAATGCATAATTTTTCTATGGCGTTGGTCTCTTTCCCATCAGTCATAGATAATGTGGATAACCTTATGTTGTTTTGTGATGATCACCAAATTATATAGTTTATGAATAGTTATGGATCCTTTGAATCTCAAATACTAGATGAAATGGATTTTTAGCATATGAGAACATAATACCTTGGATATGATGGTATCTTATAGCTCAAAGAGAATCGAATACCCATGGGAGTAGTATCATTGAAAATATACTTTTACATGGATCCATAGTTTGAAAGATAGAAACAACCAAAAATAAGTGAATATAATTTCACTAAAGAAAATATAACAAATGATGAACATCCATATTATGTAAACATTATCCTGAGTTCTTCTAAGAGTGAGAACCATAGAGTAAAAAAATTATTTATATAATATAAAGATGTGATTTCTTAGACCTATAAATATATGAAAATATTTGATCCAAGATTAATTACACATACCATGCCTCTGAATCAAGTAATTAAGTCTCCTAGGCAATTCTAAAGGCTACTAAATCCAATTTTATAGCCCCTCATTCAAACATAATTTTATAATTTATTGGATGCTAATATTGTATTTACAATAAATCATTCCACTTTGGTTGAAAACTTAGTAACTCTCAAAATTTTGGGAGTATAAAGGGATAAAAAATCTTAGTGTAATTGGTGGACATGTGTGTGACTCACATTATTTTGTATTTTGTATCTCTTTTTATATATATTCAAAACTTAAAATCATAACAAGATTATATATAATGTGAAATTATTTCCTTTGGATGTAGTGAAATGTTGGAATACAAAGAGACAACACATTGTAAAAAATCTATATATAACATTTAGTTGTGTTGTATAATGGTTTTGATGTGATAGATATTAAAATGAAGTTCTAAAATGGTTTCTCTCAAAGTGTCTTCTATCATTATTCAATACACAATGAATGATATGTTTTCCTAAATATATTAATCATTTACATTACTCCACATGTTATATACCTATTAAGTATGTTTTTCATACATAAATATATCTACTTTAACTTTTAAATTATTAGGTTTAGTTTGAGTTGTTTGTTGTATAATTCTATCACACTTCACATAGATATACCTATATTAAAAAATTTGATGTGTTTTTTACGAACCTCTACTAATAATGGTGTGATGAGTATGGACCATTAAAGCATGTTATGATGGCTACAATATCAGATAGATGTATAAATATGGTTGGATGAAACAATACACAATTTTATGTAAGAATAATAAAAAATAATATAAAAGACTATGAAATAAGTTATTTAAAAGCATATAGACATATAAATATATGAAATATTATGGTGTGAATTTCTTGTACTAATAGATATGTGGTTATCTATATTGGAGTACTACTATTTTAAGCCAAGAAAGATATAAATTATAGTTTAAACTAAATAAAAATTATACAACCTACAGTTAGATACTAACTGGACCCATGTAATAGATTATTGGATAAATACTACCATTGATAGCTGCATGACATAATTTTGCATACAAAAATATCTAGCTTTAGTTGTGCAAGCATTTTTTGTGAGGGGTTGTATGCACCTAAATCTGCTTACCCTGATAGTTCTACTAATTCTAGTAATTTAACTTATAAATATATTACCTAGCTAATTAACTAATATCCTATTTCATATTCCCTACATCCCACAAACCTTATTCTACTCTTACAATCAATCAATCACCCTTGTTAGTTTGCAAACTAAGCCTACTTACCTACTAGCCTACCTAGTAACCCACTTGCAAATCTAAAAATACATTTTATTCACCTACCCATCTTCCACCCTAGTAAACCAGCCATTTCTACATCCCTACTCTCTAATAGAGATTCTATAATTGGATAATTCTAGAATCTCCTATCATTTAACACTTCTCCTCTAGAATCCTTTTTTCTAGAAGTATCCAAGAATTAAAATTTCCTTGTAAACTCCTTGGCCATTAATATCAATGTCTCAAAATTAAATTTGAGCTATTGATTTTAATTCCCATAGATTATATAAATAATCCAATCCCTCCATGAAAACTAACTTAGAAATAATGAAGCCAACTTTACTAACTTGCATCCATAAACATCCTTTTTGCATCCATATATCCTTATCAAAGCCATTATCAAGCCAAAAGTCCATTGAAACCATTGTCAAGCATAATAAAACGATCAAAAAATCCACTTGTTTTTCACTCCAATTAGTTTGGAAATATTGGAGGGGATCTATAAGAGGTTAAATGATGGTAAGTGATTCCATTACAAGCATCTGATTATCTCTTTATCCTCTCTATTTGATGTTATGTGCATTTTGGGTTTTTATCTCTAAAAATAGTAATATAGAGAGAATCCAAATTTCATACTACATTTTGGCAACCAAAGTGGGAGCATACTCCCTAAATATAACCTCTCAAGCATGATGGAAGTGTTTTAAAATCTTACAAGTACAACTAAACAAGAATCAGAGACTAGATTTTGAAAAAATCATCACATATAGGAGAGTTGCAGTTTTGCATTGGTATTCATGATATTGTAGTTATGGTATTATACTAAGATAATAAATATTGAATTAATATTATATTTTAACTACTAACATTTTTTGGGTTTTTATAGGTTTCTCGTCTTTGTGTAATACTGCTACTTTGATAGTAGTAATTTTGCTCTGATAATCATGATATTGCCTTTATAATTGTAGTTTTATAGAGTATCTGGGTTGAATTAACATCACTATTTATTAATATATTACTAACCGCTATGTAGTCATCTTAATTTTTTTGTATTTTGTATAAGTGGTTTTTCATCTCTTGTGTGCAGGGAAAATCAGGGTTGACCAAGAATCTGACCATTGATGGCTCAAGCAAAAAATCACAAATCTTAGACTTATGGTTTTGACCTGGTAGTTGTAATATCACCATAAAAAATTGTGGTATTGCAACTTCTACTTAAATGGTAAAATCTGACCTATTAGTCTCTAATCTTCTAGTGACAGTCCTTCACTCTCTATCTACAACACATACTAGTAATCATTTAATCTGTTTAACAAGCCAATTTGACTATTTTGGATACAACTATTTTGAGTTTGGCTATTATTAATTTTGGTTAACTATGTTATTTAAAGGTGTGTTTTTGAGCTTGATGTGCATAGGTTTATAAGAAGAGGAGACATAAAATCATCTACAAATTGAGAAGTGCATCATTAATCCCTTTTGGTCCCCAGCCATAATATCACTAATTGCCTAGTAGTGACTTTGCATATTAATCTAGGATTTTACTCTATCAATAGTGATATTGTAATTTAATCATTTTAAGAAGAGTCTACTTTACTATTTTAAATTTTTATTTGGTCACACAAACCCTTTAGGGCTAAACTGATAAGGACACTTTGATGTTTATGTATATCTATTCATATTAGCTAAACAATATCACTTAAGTCCCTTTTTGCTATACAATTTTCATATATATATATATATATAATCAAAAATTCTAATCTACTCTAGACAATATTTTAAACCTTTTAAAACATTTATGATATTAATCTAATTGTTTGCATCAATTAAAAAAATAGATATTTTTATAAATTTTCCTTGACAATCATAGTTTTGCACTAATAGTTGTAGTTTTGTAGGTGCTTTTTTATTGACTATCATGATTAACTACTTGATACAACATCACAATTTGAAATATGTGTTCTTGCTTGATAGTAGTATTGTAGCCTCTGGTTACAATTTTGTATCTAATTGACTATGTAATTATAGTTTTGTAGGGGAATAGTAGTTTTACATTAAGTCAAACTACTAACCCTTGTTGTATAGGACCTCTCAATACAAAGGCACCCCATTTATTTTCCTAGTCCTTGTGTTTTTAGGAAGAGTGCTAAAAGTTTATAATTTAGTCATGTTTCTGGTATAAACTATGTATTGTATGATTTGATTGTATTTTTTTGCTTCCTCACATAGGTAATTAATTAGGAAAAGTAATCATGTTTTCTTGATTGTTAACCCATTGAGTCTAGGACAACACATTGTGTGGAATTCATCCCCATTCATGGGCTTAATAACTAGGGGTTTTTGTCATGGATTTCATCACTACGTATTCAACCAAACTTCCTATTCTAGTGGAGTATAAATATCAGGGCCAATTGTCACTAGGCCAAGTGGTTCACCCCATAAAGGTCATCCATGAAGGGGAAGAGTTAATTATCTAAAACAATTATTTTATAACACCCTATATAGACTTGGGCCCCATTGTACCTTCACATATATCAAGGAATCCGATAGACACCTTTTATGTAAACCTAGCTTAAGACCTTTCAGTAATTATAGGAATTTCATTGCTAGAGTTAAGATTAAAACCTAAGAAGACATTAAGTGTAGATGGGTTTGAAAGGGTTTGATTATTTCCATAATAGGTCATTAACCTACGACCTCAACCATTAATCCATTAGACAGTATGAATGCTGGGTTACACACCCTTTTCAATTTAATAAATTAGGACTTGTGGTTGAGTATGTTGTTTACATGTTTTTAACTCATGTTGTTTGTGAATGAGTCATCCAGTCTAATTTTTCATTTTGAAACATCTAGACACCATTAAGATTAAAACCCATTCTTAAACATAAAATTCATCTCATACCATCCATTCACACCTCGTAGAAACAACATTAGTCTTGAAACCAAATCTTAGTGGTCACTCATCCCTCCAATCTTCATTATCACTTTCAAATATATTGACTAAGAATTATTAAAATACATAAACTTGTCAAGAATTTATTCTATCACACATCAATTCCATATCATTACCTCATCACACTATCACCCATCGAATCACTATTTTGCTAGTGTGAAAGTTAATCACTTCATCTCTTGGTCCTCTTGCTAGATTATATTCTTGTAGGGTTTATCTTTTGGTAATCCTTGGTCATTTTAATCTTCACCTATCTTTTACAAAATCACCACATTTATAAATCATCTTCTTTTACCACCCTTAGTTTTGATTTCTATACCTAATTATTATCCCAAGTCACATCATCTTCCATCTCACCTAATCACTTTCGCTATCCAACATGTTAATCCAAACTCGTGCCCAACTTATTACGATGGGACAAGGATATAACCAAGAGAATGAATTATTGGGGAACTTAGGTGATTTAAATCAATATCATGATGATACACATAGTGATATTTACACTCCCAGAGGAGAAGATGACTAATTAACCAATGACTTTTTCCATAGTGATGAAGTTAGAGCATGATTTGACCAATATATATAAACAAAAATGATGACTAGATTCTAGCTCAAGTCATTTGAATGGGGTCACACTACCCCCAAGATTTTATCATAATATTTTTCAATAATTAGTCCATCCATCCACATGACCTAACATTCCCCATAGACATGTCCATACTAATTAAGCACCTGAAGAAGAGGAACTTATAGAGCATGAATAAGAACTTGAAGGTCAAGATCATCATGTCCTTTTTCAAAGTAATAATGTTGAGGCTAATAGGAGATAAACCACTCTAGAGCATTTATTAGACCTTCTCACACATTAAAATTAAATCTCTATTTTCCCAATTCTTACCCAAAATCAATAACCATCCTTTCCACACCAAAAATTCCCCAACTCCAATAGATCACACATATGTCATTATCAAACCTCTAATCCTCTTAGGGATCCCTCATTTTCAAAATAATGGAAAATGATGAAGGAGACTCTCCAAAAAATTTACCCTCGCTCACAAGCAATGAAATATAAACATGAAATTTTTTTCTCTTTTCCCTTAGATATGAGCATTCTACAAATTCCTTTCCCACCTCACTTTGAGGTCCCTAAATTCAAAAAGTGTATATGGAAAGGTTATCCCCATAATCATGTCCATGATTTTTATATGTATTTTCATGAGATTGCATATGATAATGCCTACTTACTAATACTTTTCCCAAAATGTCTCACAAGAACAACCCTAGAATGGTTCATGCGTTTTCCAAAGAGATCTATATTTAGTTTAGGATAATTAACTAAACAATTTACGAGACATTTCTCATTTAATATAGAACATAGTGTCTCCAGTATAGACCTCTAAAACACTAAAAAAATAAGTGGGGAAAGCCTAGAATCTTTCTTACAACATTGAGGAAGCTTAGGAAGTCACTTTTAGTGCCCACTACTAGAGAAAGAACTAGCCATAATATTCATTGACAACCTCAATGAAAAAATAAAATATCAATTGAAACTCCAATATGCCAAAATCTTTGATGAAATTATCAAACAGGGGATACAAATTGAAAGAGAAAATATTGAAAAGGGAAAAATTAAATTATATACCCAAAATGACCATAATCAACATCAAGATAGTTCATTTTTAGGCAAATAAAAAATATTCAATAAAAATAAGAATGTTGTGGGAGATGGAGTTATAGATTACCAAAAACATGTTCAAACTATACAAAAAAGGACTCTAATGGACCAACAAAATCTTTCCTTTATCTGAGTACCATGAGGTAAACCAAAGAATAGAATAAGAAAAAGACATCTTACTAGCCTTGGAGTGCCTATTGAAGTGGTTCTTCAATAATTTATCATTACTAACATGATTACCTTTCCTAAAATCCAACCTTTGAACAATAGTAAACCTTGACCCGACTGGTAGGATGAATTCTGTCAATACCACAGAGTCAAAAGTTATGCCATAGAGAAATGCATGCAATTAAAGTATTATATTTAGGATCTTATTGAAAAAGGTGATATTGAAGTATAAGGGGATAATACTCCTAACTAGTCAAAGAATCAATAGCTCAGTATTTGTTAGGACCCTTTACCCAAACATGGTCAAAGACAAGGGAAGCCACCTAGAGACTAAGGTCAAGCATCCACTTCCAATCATATATATTATCATGCCATCCCACACCACTATGTAAATACCATTAAAATTTGTATCCCCAATATCCCACTTCATCATCATCCACCATACTAAACATCAATTGGGCCACAATTGACTATGTGGTTACTACCCAATGCCAAAAAATCATTGTTATTGGGGCACCACCAAAGGACTCATCTACATCTATGTCTCAAAAATTCAATATCTCTAATAAAGTCTTATTATCTTCTAATCATCCTTATGATATCATCAAGCAACTCAAAAAGACACCCACTCTAATCTCACTCATGTATCTTCTCAAAATACCATTTGAGCATCAGGAGATCCTTAATCAAGTCTTTAATAATCTAAAAGTCCCATAAGATATTGACACCATTTAATTCCAAGCATTGGTGGGTCATTTGTATCCTTCATAAGAAATCACATTCAGTGCCCAGGATATGCCTCCCATTAGCCCACATCATAACTACATGTTATTCATAGAAATGACTATCTCCAATCACCACATTCCCTAAGTACTCATAGATGGAGGCTCTATATTGAACTTATGTAATATGGATTTATTAAATAAATTGGGGTATTCTTAAGATTGTTTGGGTCCTACTCTAATCATGATTAAAGCATATGATGATAATGAATGACTATCTATAGGCACCATCTACCTTCTCATTACTATGGAACCTGTGATACATCAGATATTGATTCATGTTGTGGATGTTGATTTTCCATATAATTTATTATTGGGTCAGACATAGATCCATGAGATGAAATAAGCCCCATCCACTCTTCACCAATATTTTAAATTCCCTCACTCTAGTATGGAAGTCACCATTCCTAAGGAAATTGAGCATTTTCATAGCTACCAAATGGGTCAATCCTAATCCTCCTACTATCGTCCTAGCATATATAATTACACTCTAAACCCAACAACTACCAAACATATACTCCTCAATGATTTAATATCCACTTTTGAGCCCTTACCTAATATTATATTACTTAAAATTTCATCCACAAGATGTGGAGAATATGAATATAAAACCTTTTGTATAGGTTACCTACCTCTTTCCCCATGAAGCTATGGGTCCCTAATAATGAGGAGGATCAATCCTATCAGCTATTACTTTGGACTAATGGCCTTTTATAGTGTATGACTATTATTAGAAGGATATATTGATTAATCTAATGAATAATGGCTTATTTCAGAAAATGAGGCCCTCACATATTATAGATAGAGATACCCCCACAATCAAAAAATGTTACAAAATATACATTATCAAGGGAAAGGACTAGGGAAACATGAGTGAGGTAGTTTTGACCCCATAATAGTTTAATAAGATCCATAATATCTTGGCTTAAGGTACAAAATTCTTGATAATGGCATAAACAATATCATTGTAGATACTAATTCAGTCCCTGAGGAGTCTCTTTCTAATGAAGAAATCAAGATGGGTTATACTATAGTTTTTACGAAGAGCTTAATACCACAAAAATTTTCCATGACACTAGTATCACCACCATAAACATATCCCTCTACTACCACTCACTAATTGATTGGAATCAATGTTAGGAGCCATCCTTTGACACATTTCAAAATGATGAAGCTATCATATAATTTCTGAGAGCATGAGATTTCATGCCTTTTAGGGAATATAAGAAGGGTTTTTCTATTATTCTTTTCTATTAAGATTATTTTGAGGAACAACAAATTCCCCCTAACCCAATTGAATAACAAGAGTCTAAAGAGGAAGATCCACATCAATGTCTACAAAAAATCCCACATATTTCAATTGAATCAAAATTTTATACCAAAGTAAACATAGAGCTTCCAAATGATTTTACTTTAGAAATCTTGGGTTTACCATTACCTCCCACCTATATACAAGATAAATCTCCCTCTCCCATTAAGGAGGTGATCAAAGTTAACATCATAACTAAATAACATCCTAAAATAGTCAAACTAGGGGTAACTTTTATGCTTGAGGAATGTCAAAGTGTTATTGAGCTACTCAAGGAATTTATAGATGTATTTGCATGGTGTTATTCTGACATGCCAAGAATCGATACATCCTTAGTTGTGAATCATCTAGTTTTTCATCCTAATTCAAAACCAATTAAGTAATATTTACATAATATGCACCCTAAAGTAACCCTACTAGTTAAGGAGGAATTACAAAAATTCTTGGAAGAAAGATCTTTCTGACCCATTTATTATTCTGATTGATATCCAATATCATTCCTATGGCCAAGCAAAAAAGAGGGATTTAGATCTTTATTTACTTAAATTACATACATAATGCATGTAATAAATATGACTTCCCTCTCCCAAACATAAACTTGATTGGGGATTCAACAACTAGGTATGAAATGTTATCCCTTATGGAAGGTTTTTTGGGCTACAACCAAATCAAAATTGCACCTGAGGATCAACATAAAACAACCTTCATTACTCCATGAGGGACCTTCTATTATCAATTCATGCCCTTTGGTCTCAAGAATGTATGGGCTACCTATTAATGGGCCATGATTGTTATATTACATAATACAATGCATGACATTTTGAAAGATTATGTTGACAATATTTTAGGGAAGTCAAGACTTAGATCTAAGTACCATATGGTCCTACATAGAATATTTGAATATTTGTGTGAATATAATATCAAATTGAATCTAAATAAATGTCTATTTTATTATAGTTGTTTCTAGAATTTGGATAATGTGAATGTAATGGAGACGTGATCACACGAGTTGAAGCTAGTGCACATCACATAGATGCTAAAGCAATTTGAAAATTATATAAGAAGATAAATTGCACAAGACAAATAGGAGAAAAACCAATATCTCATTAAATTGAGATGGACAAAAGTGAAGAATACATATAGGAGAGCATGTAAGTAACTCCTCCACAAAAGGTGGTCAAAGCAACCCAAGAATAGACTGTAACTCCTCCATGAAAGGTGGTGACAAGGTGTTAAGAATAGAGAAGTAACTCCCATACCCAGAATAGCCAATTAAAGGAGTTACTTATGACATTCTTATGACACCTATGACACATCTATGACACACATTTCCACATAAGCTCGCCTATCCCACTAATGTAGGAAAACTCTAAGTATGCACAAATATATAATTTTCCTGATTAAATAATAGGTAAAAATAAAAACCTACACTAATACCCCCCCATAAGCATAGCTTAGGTGGGTAGTGTGGAAATATAAAATGGGTCCCAGTAACTAGGCCTGATGAGGTACCCATTTACAAATGCAATCTCCCATAAGATAGAGAAAAAGAGAAAACCCGTAGGAAAAAATCTCCCCCCCAAAAGAGAGACATAAAAGAAATGAAGAGGCTAGAAGCCCCCCCTAAAGATGATGATGTTGTAGATGTAGACCACACCCCAAGAAGAGCTCGTAGATGAATGAACTTGCTCTCGGTGAAAGGTTTGGTGAAGATATCTGCAACCTGCTCCAAAGACTAGAAAAATATCAAGTCAATGACCTAACTATGAATAAGCTCCCAAATGAAATTCATGTGAATCTCTATGTGCTTGGTCCACTAGTGATAAACCAGATTCCTACAAATTTGAATGGTACTCAAGTTGTCATAATAAATGATGGTGGGTTGCCTGATAGAAATGTCAAACTCAAAAAGAATCCCCTAAAGCCAAATAATCTCAGTAGCTACATTAATAGATCCCTTATACTCTACCTCTATGGATGATATAGAAATAGCATTTTACTTCTTGCTAGACCAACTGATAGGACCAAAACCTAGAGAGAAACTATAACTAGAAGTGGACTTGCAAGTCTGTGAATCGCCAGCCCAGTCTGAATCTTTATATCTAACCAAGTCAACCTCTATGCCAAATCTATAATGAATCCCATATCTATGTGAACCCTGTATGTAATGCAAGATACTCTTGCCTACTTTCTAATGCAGCTCATGAGGTTCCTTCATAAATCTGGAGACAAGTCCCACTATATATGATATGTCGAGCCTAGTGTGAGTCAAGTATATGAGACTACCAATAAGTTGTCGATATCGAGTGGCATCAACCAATGGTGAGGAATAGTCAACCTCAAGTATGACTCTTGATAGAAAGGGAGTCAGAGATGGCTTGCAATCAGCCATGTGAAACTGAGCCAATAAGTCAAGAGCATACTTAGGCTATGTAAGAGAAATCCCTGAATCTAACTATGAGATCTTGATGCCAAGGAAGTAGTGCAACAAAACCAAGTCTATCATGTCAAATCTATCCTAGAGAGATTCCTTCACCACTATAATATCTGATGAATAACTCTCGGTGATCAAAAGGTCATCAACATATAGAACCAAAATCAGGAGCAAATCATCCTACCTCAAGAAGTAGACATTGGGGTTAGAATGGCACTTAGTGAAACCCACTATGAGAAGGAAGGAATCCATCTTGGCATACCAAGCTCAAGGGGCCTATTTGAGGCCATAGATATATTTCCTAAGTCTACATACTAAGGAAGAATCTTGAAAAAATCTTAGCAGCTGCTCAATGTAGATCTCCTCCTTTAGGTCTCCATGAAGAAAGGCACTCTTCACATCCATCTGGTGCACATCCCAATCATGTGATACAATAATAGCCAAGGTGAGTCAGATAGAAGTCATCTTTGCAATAGGTGCAAAGGTCTTTGAGTAGTCAATGCCTGCCACTTGTGAGAATCCCTTGCTAACAAGTCATGCCTTATATTTATCAACTGACCCATCTGCTACAAACTTGGTCTGATATATCCACCTACATCGAACCATCTTTCTTCCCTTAAGAAGTGAAGTCAAATCCCAAGTGTGATTTTTGATTAGGGAAGAATATTTTTCCTCCATAACATTATCCCACTCAGGTACCCCCAATGCCTATCGAAAAGTCTATGGATCCAAAATTGAGGCAAAGAAGGCATGTGGATCTCTCTAAAAATCCCCCCTAGTACATCTATCATCTACGAGATCTCTTGCCCATGTGCCAGCACTCTCAAGTGTCTATCTAGCCCAAAGTGGCCCAGAAGTGGGTGATTCTGGTGCTAACTCCTCATCCTTTGATTGAATAGAGGTGGATGACATGGCATCATTGTCCTCATTATCTGAACTCAAAGAAGAAGAAGATGTCTCTAGCTCAAGAACCTGTTGTCACTGATCTAAATCTAATGAGGAATCATCATGAAGAAGTAGATCTGATGAGGGAGAAAAAGTGCCAAGTGTTGAGTCTCTAGGACTCTCTTGAAAGTGGACACTTCTCTCAATGAACAACTCATGAGTGGTCAGATCTAGAAGGTGATACCCCTTAATACCATTTGGATATCCTACAAAGATACAAGGCTTAGACTAATGTTCCATAACTTTGCATTTCTTATTTAGAATGTGGGCCATGGCTGGGGATCCAAAAACCCTAAGGTGCTCAACATCAGGTTTCCTTTTATGCCAAGCTTCAAAGGGTGTTATCCCTTTCAAAGCTTTATGAGGAACCCTATTTTGAATGTAGCAAGCATAATTTATGGCTTTAGCCCAGTACTATGGTGTTAATGATTTGGAGTGAATCATATAGCTACCCATCTCTTTTAATAACCTATTTTTGCATTCTATAACCCCATTCTATGAAGGACTGTAAGTGATAGTGCGCTGCAAATCAATCCCCTTTGTGGTGCAAAACTGCTTAAACCTGTTACTGACATACTCCCCTCTATTATCAATTTGAAGAAACTTGATGGATTTCTCACTTTGTTTCTCAATAAGAGCCTTGAAATCTAGAAAATTTTCAAACACTTTAGACTTTTGTTTGAGAAAATATATCCAAGTGTACCTAGAGAAATCATCAATGAAAGTGAGGATGTACTTGGCCCTTGTGAAAGATGGTTTGGGAAAGGGTCCTAATACATCACTATGGACTAACTCCAAAGGTTGTGAAGCCCTCCAAGCTTTGCCTTTGTCAAATTTTGATTTGGGATGCTTCCCAAGGGAGCACCCCTCGCAAAGTCCTTTTGAGAATTAGACACGAGGCAAGCCAATGACCATTCATGTTTGTAAAGTTGCTCAAGGTAGCAGTAGTTAAGGTGGCTAAACTGCTTATGCCATAATTTTATAACTCCATTTGAATGAGTTAGAAATGTTGTTGGAGAAGAATCAGGTGCAAAATGTGAGAAGGTGTATAACCTTGCTTGGTGATCTGCCCTACCCACTGCCACTGTAGTATCACTATGTAACTCCCTGATAGCCATTGAATCTAGTGAAAACTCAACTCTCATGCCCCGACCAATGTGAGTGATTTGGTACAATGATAAGAGATTGGTTGAAAGAGAAGGAACACTTAGAACATTATTGAATGTTTCTCCTTCCATTTCAACTGACCCTCTCCCTACAACAAAAATTGATGTGTCATCACCCAAACTAATTGAAGTCATGCTACAAGGCTCTAAAGATGAAAACTCAACTAGTGAAGAGCCCATGTGGTGAGAAGCACCTAAATCAATGACCCATGAAGATGTAGAAGCTATTATAGCTACAAGGGCCTTGCCCTTTTATTTCTCCTTACCCTTGCCTTTTGCCTTAGTAAAATCTTGGGTAGATGAATTATGCTTGATGGACTCAGGAACACCTATGTTGTGCTTCTCTAGAAGATGAGTTAGGTGATCTATTTGTTTATTCATGCATTTATGTTCATCATGCCCTATCTTCTTACAATAGGCACACTTAACCTTTTCCTTCTTAAGATTAGCATTAGAGGAAGAAGACTCAGTGTTGTTTTTGATAGGATTGTTGTTTTCTTTCTTCTTCTCCTAGTCCTTGTTCTTTTTCTTCTTCTCCTTTGTTGAAGTCTTGTCCTTACCATTTATAACTATAAAGGCTTTGGGTTGAGTAGAATTCATTGTGCCCATTTGAATTAGCTTATCTTTCTCCCTAGTCAAGTTGGAAATGAATGAATCCAAAGAAGACATTTTCCATGTAGTGCCAAGAGCACTTTTTATGGCATGGAAAGTGGAGACAAAGACTGGATAGCTTAGACCTAACTTAGCGAGAATAGAAAGGATGAGTTGATCATCTTTCTTCTCTATCCCACATTATTTCAATTGTAATCTAAAGGCCTTACACTTAGTGAAGAAGTCCTGTAGGGTGTCAAAGTTGCTAGGACATAGACTTATGAGTTCATTTTTGAGCTCATGACCTCTCATCTCATCAAGATTCCCAAATAAATTTTATAAGGTGCCCCATATGTATTTTAGAGTCTTGGTAGTTTCTAAAAGGATGAGAAGTTCTAGATACATGAACAAGCTCAGTAATCCATAGGCTTCATCACTACAGTTGTACCACTCGACCTTTTCAGCATCAGTTCTGGGTTCTACTTCAGTACCCATGGTGATCCTATACAACCCTTTGCTTCTAAGAATGATTAACATTTTAACCTTCCATTAATGATATTTTAAGGGTGTTAGTGGTTTAATTTGAAAATAATCCATTTTAAGCTAAATTTAAGTGAAGTTGTGTTGATTGCAAGTTGTGAAATTATTAAGAAAGGAGAATGAAAGTAAAGATTGCAAGTGCTAAAAAGTAATCACACCCCCTCCTAAAATGTTTATCCCCCCCCTAAATATTCAATTGCATGCTCAAAAGACATCAGGCTCAGCTGAGAATGTGTCTTTGAGCAATCAGTGTAAGACTTTAAGCAAACAGGACGTCGGACTCAGCCGAAAATGCGTCCCAGGAGACCCAAATTTTAGGCACTTTATAAATGAGTGAATTTTTAACAAATAACAAGCTTACAATATGGATAATTTAAATACAAACACTTTTTCAAAAAATGGCACCCAAATTTGAGCTACTGTTTGCAAGATATTAAAGATTCAATTTCCTGTAAACTAGTGTTTTTGCAAAAAAACACTAAAACATTTTTTAAAATGCCTATTTTGAGAGAGAAAGTGGCCTTCCAACCACTCATTGGACTCAACACGAAGCTAGGAATATAAAGGAGGTATTTTTGATGGGTAATTAGCCTCTTGCCAACCCGGGCCTCACCCGTCGTCTTCGACAGGCAAAGATACAAGTATAAATTTAAACCCCCAAATTATTAAATTGTCTAAAATACTTAATACTCAGTCAAATTGACTGATTTTTTCTGACAAGTCAATTTTAACTAAAAATAATAAAGTAAAAGAAAGAATGAAAAGGAAGGCCAAGTATTTAATGGCCCACATGGGATGCCAAACAAGGAAGGGGCATCATTTAAAAAAAAATAGCAGGTCTAGCAGAATTCTCTCACCAAAATAAGGCACAAATAAGTGGCAGGCAGAGGCAAATCCGTAGAGGGAAAAATAATGTATGAATTTGCAGACCTCAACGTATAGTAACAAGGTGCAACACAATAGAGAAGAGATAAAACAAATGCAGGAAAAAGGATGCCAAGCTGCTGGAAAAGGATGCCAAGCCTACTAGATGCCCCACATGGACCTCCACATGTAGATGTGCTTCTTGGAGAGCTGCCCCAAGCTGAAAGTAACATCTAAGAACAAAAAATAGATGTGCTGAGATCTCTCTATTCCTGTAGAATGACCAAAAAGAAGGAATTCCACTGCCTTTGTTGAAGCCACAATAGACCTATACAAGATGTCTTGGCAAATTTTAACTCAGATATCTAAAGGGTAGATATGAATGAAACTCAACAGAAGTAATTTTTTTTAACAAGTTTCCATATGGATTTGCATGAGTTTTCAAGAAACTCTACCAAAACTCTCAAATGCAACGGAGTTAAACAAAAAAACTACTAAGAAAGCAAAGTAAAAATTTCAAAATAAATTAATAGCATAACCAGACACACGATTATCAGGGTGGCTCTGATACCATATTGGAGTTGTTGCCAGAATCTAGATAATGCAAATGCAATGGAGACGTGATCACATGAGATGAAGCTAGTGCACATCACATAGATGCTAATGCAATTTGAAAATTATACAATAAGATAAATTGCACAAGACAAATAGGAGAAAAACCAATATCTCATTAACTTGAGATGGCCAAAAGTGAAGAATACATATAGGAGAGCACGTAAGTAACTCCTCCACAATAGGTGGTCAAAGCACCCCAAGAATAGACTGTAACTCCTCCATGAAAGGTGGTGACAAGGTGATAAAAATAGAGAAGTAACTCCCATACCTAGAATAGCTAGTTAAAGGAGTTACTTATGACATTCTTATGACACCTATGACACATCTATGACACACATCTCCACATAAGCTAGCCTATCCCATTAATGTAGGAAAACTCCAAGTATGCACAAATATATAATTTTCCTAATTTAATAATAGGTAAAAATAAAAACCTACACTAATATATTTTTCATTACCTTAGGAAATTTATTAGGGTTTACTATATCTAGGATAAGCATAGAAGTAGACCTAGCAAAAGTCAAAGCCATTATGGAAATGCCTCCTCATAATCTAAAGCATCTTAGGAGTCTCCAGGGCAAGTTACAAGTTATTTAGTGTTTCATCTCTAATATGTTGAAGAAGGAAACCCATTTCAATTGAAAATTTGAATGTCAATAGGCATTCAATAATCTCAAGAAATATCTGGTAAATCCTCTAGTGTTATCACCACCAATTATGTGAATACCCCTGCTACTATATATTTTTGTAAAACCCTGTGTGATAGGTGGCCTAATTTCACAACACAATGATGAAGGAAAGAAACAAGAAATTTATTATCTCAGTCACACTTTAATTTCATATGAGCTAAACTATACTCTCATCAAAAAAGCTTGTCTAGCCATTTTCTTCACTTCACAAAACCTTCAACATTATATGTTAAATAGTTAAGTTTATCTCATCACTAAAGTTGATCCTCTCAAATATCTACTATCAAAATAAACTCTCACCGAATGAATAGACAAATGGATAATGTTACATAGTTAATTTTATGTATAATATGTTCATTAAAAGGCCATTAAGGAACAAACAATAGTGGATCAACTTGTAGAGGCACCTCTTGTAGTGACTAAACCTATTATTACAACCTTCCTAGATGAATCCATAATGAATACCATAGAATATAATTGATGGAATCTATATTTTGATGGCTCTTTTACCCTGCATAGATTAGGATCTAGTATTCTTTTGGCAACCCCACAAGGAGACCTTATTCTTAATGCTTTTTGATTGGATTTTTTCTATTTACCAATAACATTTCTAAGTGCAAGGTTTTAATTGCTAGCCTCCAATTAGCCATACATTGGAACATATAGCATATCTAAGTATTTGATTATTCACAACTAATAATCAAGCAAGTTAATGAAGAATTATAGACCAGAGATGATAAATTACTCCCCTATAAGTATTTAGTAGATCAATTAAAGTAACATTTTTAGTCTATCATATTTGAACAAGTTTGAAGGGGAAGTAATAAGGCAGTTGATTCCATGGCCACTATTGGGTCTCTAATTTACCTTCATAAAGATGTTCTTGAATGGAATTTATTTATTGATAATTTGATCTTACCAACCCATCAATCTATGGTTCCTTTACAAATTTGTGTTATTCATGATCCCAGCCTCCCCTTGTATCACAACATCTATAATTATCTCAATGACAACATCCTTCCACCAAACCTCAATCACCATAAACATAAGTCTTTCATCCACTGTATCTCCCATTACACTATACTTGATAGCATGCTTTATTAGATAAGTTATGATGGGACCTTTTTAAGATGCCTAACCTTAGAAGAAACTTTTATTATGATCACAGAGCTCCATGATATTATATGTGGTGTCTATGTCAGTATAATCGCCCTAGCTAATAAATTGTTCAATACTAAATACTATTGGACTACCATAGAGAAAAGTGTCTGCCAATATGTGTGAAAGTGTGTATCATGCCAAAAATGTGGTAATCTTATACATGCATCTACACAATAAGTATAGCCTATTATGAGTTCATGGCCATTCTCTGTATGGGGACCATATATGATTGGCAAGATAAATCCCATGTCATCTGATGACCATAAATTTATTATTATAGCTTTTACCAAATGGGTAGAAGCTATGCCACTTACCTACACCATAGGTCTCTAGATTTATAAATTATTTCTAAATCAAATCATTTTCTATTTTGGCATTCCTACCAACATCCTATCAAATAACAACAAGTCTTTCAAAAATCAAGAAGTTGAGGCCCTCTTCAAGTGTTACCACATTAAGCAACACTTTTCTACACCCCATTATCCTAGGGGAATGGATATGCTTAAACTAAAAATAAGACTCTTGTCAAGATGATTAAGAAAATAGTCAATGATGTAGGAAGGAACTAGTATCTAAAATTATATATTACACTCTGGTCCTATCAAACAAATGTTCAAACACTCACTGGGGCCATTCCATATTCTTTGGTTTATGGAACATAAGTTATCTTGACTGTAAAAGTGGATCTTTAATTCTTATGTATCTCATTGTAGGGAATTATTATTGATCACAATTTTCTACAAGAAAGGCTACAAGAACTAGAGCTTCTAGATGAAAAGTGTCAAAAGGCCTTAAATCACCTACAGGCATATCATAATAGATTAAATGGCTAATATCACAAGAAGATCCAGTCTTGAGAGTTTGAGCTTGGTGGTCTAGTCCTAAAGGAAAATTTAAAAAATACCAATGCAGGTAAGGATAAGAAGGAAAAATTTGAATCCAATTGGCTCGGGCCTTATATAATCATTGATAAGTTTGGATTTAGAGCCTACAGGTTAGCCACATTGGATGGTGAAGATCTTGAGGAGCCAATGAATATAATGCATTTAAAATGATTTTATAAATAATAAACTTTAGTTTACCTCTATCTATGGGTCCCCACTCTTAGGGTAATATCCATTCCACACTTCTCTTCTCATTCCACTCCATTCTCCCATCCTTGACCCTGGTCTTAAAAGTGTGAATCTATTATAGGATTATAAATCAATAAGAGATAGATGTTTTAAACTAAATAAAACTCATTACTTATGGTTCAATGGGAATTTTTTTTATGAGTATTCTAGAATCACTTTATCCATTTTCACATATATCCTCCATCTCATCACATCCTCATACATAATCCCATCACATCCTATTTGATGATTATGTCTCCTCTTAGCCTCAAGCTAATCCTATCCATATTTATCTCTTGTTGTTTCAAAATTTCCCACTAACTTTATCATTATGAAAGGGTAAAAAATAAGTATTTACTTTGGGGTCTAGCATACACTATGTCATTTAATCTTGATCGATTATCCTAAGCCCCATATACAATTTCTTCTAATTCAATTAGATATTTGTTTCAATCCAATAATTTTGGGCACAATATACCCCATGTGCATACCTCTGTCATCATTTAGACCATTGTCTGGATTCATTCTACTTTGATCACTTAATATTATCACATGTATATTTATTTTATCCCTATCTTTAGTCTATTATGTCTTGTTTTTATATTGTGTATATATAAATGTGTATGTATTTTTGAATATGTGTGGTTGTTTGATTAATCACTTAGTCATGTTTATATTAATTATATTATCTTTTTAACTTATCTTTTTATGAGAACAAGGATGGTCTAAGTGACTCCTAAATTTGTTTTGGGTAAAGTCACTTCAAAAATGGAGTTCCCTCATACACCATGTTTTAATGTACCTTTTACATTTTTCATGTCATTGGAACAAATTTTATTTACCAATTCAATATTAAAATGGATTTCATAAATTATTAATGGCTTCAAAAAAAATTCCACCAATCCCATTCCCCCCAATCCTATCATCATCCAATCCAAACCCAATCATCTTACCATCCTATCCCACCTCCTTGTTGTAGGAGAACTACTACCAATCACTCCATCCTCTATCATCACCATCATCTCTCCAATCACAAAGTTTAATGTACTCATTTCTGAGTTCCATCACTCCACTAACATAGTAGTTAGGGCATGATCAATCTACACCACCAACATCATTGCTATGTAATACAATCTCACTAGCTCCAACACCCCATAGTCTATATGAATCAACATATTCATCTCATAAAGCACCTTAGGATGCCATAATTGAGATGCCATAACACATAACTAAACCTATTCCATCATGCCTTCCTTTTTAATCTCTCGCTCCTAGTCGACTCACTTACCTATAACTCATTTCCCCCTCCCAATCACACTTATCCTAAATCATATATCCCAAACCCTAACAATTTATAATCCCTACTAATTTCCATTAACTAATCCACTACTTATTCCCTCTTAACCTAACTAACCCTCAAGACCATTCCATAACTCACAATCACTCCCAATCCATTAACTACCCATGTTAATTACCTCCCAATCCCTCCTTAACAATCGCATTTATCCTTAACTTACACCCTTAATCCACTAACTCATCCTCTTAACCTAACTACATAAAATCCTAAATAAATTCATCATTTCTTATATTTCCCTCAACATCCCTCTCTATCTTGTAAACACCATAGCCTATCCTTCTGTCCCTTATCCCCTAACTATTTCTCTACCCATGATAATATCACAATTTATGAATTTGCCTTAACCCATGACCTTGTCATTATCATCACTCAAATCTTGAATTTTTACATAACTTTGAATCTAATCTTGTAGTTATACAAAAATATGGATCACTAACTCACATTAATATAATATCATGAGTTGATACTTACAACCTTACAATATTGTAATTCTATAGCTATGTTATTGTGATACTATAACTCATGCTACAATATCACTAGTCGTGCATGTAATAACATGACTGAGGGCATTTCCCTCAATTTTGGTATTCTACCTATGGCACTTTTTATCTAGCTAATAGGATAAAATGCAAAAAATCAACAAATTACTAGATTAAGGGCATGAAACATACTAGTGATCAAGCATCCTTAGGCCTATAGAACTCCCCAAACTCTCTCACTATATCTTGAAGCTCATGGGATCCAATCCATGTTTTTAGCTCAAAGAAAATTTTCACCAAGGTTAAAAGTCAAAATGAACCCCTTTTCACTCCTTTTATCTTATTTTAAACCCCCCTTTTTACTCCCTCCCACTTCCTCCTTAACCCCTCACACCCCTATTCTCTTATCCTATCACACATAAATCCCATTAACTTACTTCATTACCTCAATCACTCATCAATTATCATCTTTTAGTCATATAAGGCATAGATTTTCCATTTACCTATTATCCAATCTAATCATGAGTCATAAATAAATCATATTGAGGACTCTTAAGACTATGTAGCCATCACTTGGCCATATTTTTATGCCTAGGGATAGCTCATCCACTATTAACCCACAATCCCTATCTTGTACTAAATTAATCACTCAATAATATTACATCAGTTCAAGATATGTATCTCAACTAATGTGGCTTATTATCATTAATCAACTCATTTAATCTCTATTGTCAATTTTTAAGCCCTCCTTGACATGTGTCCTTGCTACGAGAACCATCCCTAACTTGTATCCTATCTCATCTTTTTATTTCCTAGACAATGTCTTCATCCTAGGAATTATAGTCTTATCAACTATTTGCCTTTATAGACATCGATCATTTATCTATAACCCATCTCTCGAGATAAATCCATTTTATCCCCTCATCTTTGTACTTGAGGCATATCAATAATATCTACATCCTTACTTAGGGCATCCCAACCCCATCTTATCATCTTGTTCTTAACCCACCGTAGGACTTCTATTTGAGTGACCATCTAAGTTATTTTTCCCTACATACTCCCTTGAGGGGGCATCATACCTATCTACATCATTTAACACCATTTATAAACATGATTATGGTTTTTATTTGAAAGGCCATTTCTCCTTCCATCATGACCACTCACAATGTTATTTCAAATAAGGGTAAAATGTATGCACCTAAATCCACACACCCTAATAATTCTACTAATTTAACCTATAATTATATTGCCTAGTTGATTATCTAATATCCTATTTCATATTCCCTACATCTCACAAACCTTATTATACCCTTGTAACCAATTAATCACCCTCATTAGTTTACTCACTAAGCCTACTTACCTACTAACCTACCCATTAACCCACTTGCCAATTTGAAAATACATTTTATTCACCTAACCATATACCACCCTACTAAACTAGCCATTCCTACATCCCTACTCCCTAATGGAGATTATAGAATTGGATAATTCTATAATCTCATCTAATTTAACCCTTCCCCTTTAGAAGTTTTAAAGGAATCATAAATTCCTTGGCCATTGATTTCAATGGCACAAAATAAAATTTGAGCGATTGATTTTCCCTCCCATGGCTTATATAAACAATCCAATCCCTCCATGAAAACTAACTTAGAAATCTTGAAGCCAAATTTTCTAACTTACATCCATAAACATTCTTCTTGCATCCATACATCCTCATCAAAGCCATTATCAATCCAAAAGTCCATTGAAGCCATTGTCAAGCACAATCAAGAAATCTAAGAATCCACTTATTTTTCACTCCAATCAATTTAACAATATTGGAGGGGAGATATAAGATGTAAAATTATGGTAAATGATTTGATTACAAGTAACTGATTATCTCTTTATCCTCTCTATTTGATTTTGTGTGTATTTTGGGTTTTTATCTCTAAAAATAGTAATATAGAGAGAATCCAAAATTCATACTACAAGGACTTCCAAGGAAAGTTTATCTAATGACTACCTACTCTTATCAATATTTTGGTGATTAAAAAGGCCATGGTGCCTACCTCCACAAACATGGAGTAGTCACTTCAATAATTATGGGGGTGTGTTTGATATAGGAGTGAATGATGTATATCTTAATACAGGAAATTTAACATGAAACCTAAATATGGAACACAAAAGAGAAGCAAAGTGATAAGAAAATTATGGGATTAGAAATACAATTATGATACAAAGGAAGGTGGAATAAACATGATAACCCAAATTCAACTAAAAATAGGATTAGTATTAAAATATTGGATGTCAAAGAGAGGGGAGCCGAGATAGAGGCTACATAAGTTACATAAAGTAGAGATTTTAGAGATTATGTAGAGTGAGGAATGGAAGGGGCAAAGAAAGAAGAGGACAAATATAGGTATATAGATAATATGTAATAGAGTGATGAGAAAGAATAAATTAGAGTAACTATTAGGTGTAGAGCTTGATTGTCTTCCAATATTAGAGGTTAAATTTTTGATGTTATTTTAGTCAAGTTTGGATCTCATTCTTTGAATCCCTGATGGTGAAGGGCTTTTTATGGTGGGAGCCCCCCTTATGGGGTTTGGGGGGGGTGATCCCCCTGGTAGGAGGTCTAGGGGCCACACACCTTGGATAAATTTTATTAGAATTGCCCTGTTAAATTGTAATGTTGTATTTGATTTGGGTCATTGATTAAAGGTTTCTAGATTTGACGGTAGAGGTTATATTTATGTGTTTTTACCCTAAAATGTATTTATATATGGTTGAGATGTATGAGTGTGAAATATAATGAAATATTTTACATAGAGAGGAGGTGGAAAAGGTAGAGAGGTGTATTAGGGTTTGTTATAGGATTTTGTTTCTCCCTTATATTGATATAAATGATATACTAGATAAGTTTAGTGGATGTATCCCATCTTGGGTGAACCACGTTAAATTTGGTGTCTCCTATTATATGTATGTTTATGTTTATTTTTAGAATGTTTGATTAATTCATTTCATAGTTTCTCTTGTATGTGATTTGGGGATAGATCTGGCTTTTAATTTACCCTAACAGTAATAATAAATTAGTTAGAGGATAGTGGTAGATCATAGTTACATGCAAAGATATTGTTTGGACCATGTAAATAATATTATCTATATGAATTTATGTAAAATTGCATGATTATCATAGGATCAAGATCATAAACAAAAGAAGTTGAATAAATAAATCATTCATATCATAAGTACACATCCCTTGAGATTATTTTATCTTCATCAAAGAGAAAAAAAAATTACATGTTAGGATAGGAGGAATTGGTTTGAATAATTTATAGATAAATTTGGAAAACTTAGAATTGAAACTAAGAAAATAATAGAAAAGAAGAAGTTATAAGAGGCTAGGTTTTATTTCATATCTAGTTTTAGAACACCCATAAAATATTAGTAGTTATAAGTGCACCAAACATGGAATTTAATGCATGAATTTTTATTTCTTTGACACTATATGATGGGTATTCTAACCATAAACAATACTTGTTAACCTATGATATGAAATGGCATGTTAGGGGAGTGACCATTGAGAATGTGAAAAAATTTGAGAACATTAGAGCTTTAATAAGTCTATCTATGGAATTCATTTATAAAAGGTATGTTAATTCCCTAAGTCTTTAATAGGTTAAGGGATAATTAATTGCATAATTCAATAAAAATAAGTTTTCAAATTATTCCATTTAGGATTTTAAGGATATTCGGTGGTGAAGTAATGAATCAATATGGGAGTATGATCACATATTTTTAGATGTAATGAACAAAGTAAAATTCATTTTTGAAGATAAATATAAGGTATCCTATTTTTGGAAGGGATGTGATCAAATATTTGGTTTTTTATTATGTAATCATACTTCATGACTAAGGTAATACATGATAGTTGCACTTAGAGTAGATCAAATTGAGGATTATGAAGACACTCCATCAATTGGCTCTAAAATTGAGACAAAAATAAATGACTTTCTTAGGAAGATGGATGAGATTCATGAAATTAAAAAAAAACCCAATAAAGTTATATAGTGTATGGAGTGAAAAAAATAAGGTCATCATCAAAATAAATTTCCTAAAATTAAAATAATGTTTTGTGATATATGTAGAGTAGTCAAACATGGAACATCAAAGTGTCATTTACTACAATAGTATATGAAAAAACCATGAATATTATACTATATTTTTTGTAATTTGACTAATAATGAATATAATAGTTGTCATGATTTTCATGAAATAAAATAAGAAATTAATAATAATTTCTTTGTAGTCGTAACATAATAGATACTACAAAACATGAAATTCCAAGCCTAAAGGTGGAAATGTCTAGCATGACATAAGGTGTTCCTAGGTGGATGCCTCCATCACCATAATATTTTAGATGATATTTATGGATTATATAATACCTCAGCCTTGTACACTTGGAAAAACTCAGACGTTGGATGTTCATCTCAGTTTTGGACCTTTCCCACTTTTATAAATATCCAATCTAATAACTTGTGGCCCTTGTCCTGTCTCTTGGTCCAACCAGTCTTATTTTGATGAACCATACCTTATATCTTGATTTAAATGATTAAAATCTACTTATCTTCAAACTTTATAAGTTTTGATCCTATATCCACTTTCATGTTCCCTAGACACTAGTATCTAGGACATAAACTTACATCGACATAAGTGTCCTACTCTAATACAAGTTTATAATGCCCTAAAGTCATCTATTGAAAATGAAATGTTTCCTATTGTTTAGCATAAGGTGTCTAATGTAATTTATTTCTCCAAAAGGATTGATATAAATACAATAGCAACACTCATTCATTCCTCATGTGGCATACACACATAATCACCTAAGGCAAATTATCAAAGCATTCAATGAATCACTCAATAAATCAAGGCTTCCCTAATTACTCCTATTTTCATATCAGTCATAGGGACAATACATACATAGATATAAATTACTAAAGGAATAGCCTAAGATCATAAACTACCAAGATATAATCTAGGTCACTATTGTACTTACTTTCCATATATCACATGATTCACACACAAGCCAACACATAAAGTAAAACTACATCAATCTAAGGTCCTCTTTAAAGTATTGAATATGTAGGAAATTATAATTGATAAAGGGTTCTTTAGGGTCATATTGACACTATGTGCCCACTAACCCATTTTTCCCTAGGGTCATTATGAAGATGAATAACTTGGGTTTTGTTTCAATTTCATTAGGAACAATAATCCATGAACTAGATATTAATTCACTAGAGCAAGTTTGAAGATAAATCTAGAAGCATCTAGGTGGTCACATTTATTTATAACATGTATTTCATATAGGACACCTATGTTAGGTTCAGATAGTAGTGCTAATGTAACCATCCAAGGCTGATGCTAGTTTGTGTGGCTCTAAAGGTTTTCAATCCTAAATTTAATGACTATTCTAGAATCTTCTTCTAATCTAATTCATGCATATCCTAGATCTAGAACCATGTCAGCATAAAAAAACTAAGTACATTACTTATTTATCATTTCCATATCTCCCATAGATGTACTTATTATTTTAGCCTATCTCATTTTAATGAATTTTGCACATGTTATATCCATGTTTAGCATGTAATTGGCATGTTATTGATATAATTTATCACCCTTATACCTTAATCTATCTCTATCCTCTTTAACCCTAGATAACCCCAATCTATATTTTTAGGGTTAAACATTTGGTGAACCCAATCTTTGAATGCCAAACCATAGGTCAATTATGATTTTTCTATGTTTTATACTGTTGATCCTAGATTTATATAAAATATGTGAAACATGATTACATCTATTACCCATTTTAGGTTTCAATTTGTGATAATTTTTGTGGTTTTGTATATCACTTCCCTTGTCAAAACTTGCAAGCAAATTCATGAAAATAATGAGAGGGTTTTAAAGAGGAAACAACCCTTGATCTCTCTTCAAAATTCCTTTTTCAATGTTATAGAGCAAGTATCTAGACAATTTATTATACCCAAATCTTATTTGAATGAAAACTACCATTGTGTATCCATTATTCATCCATAGCTTAAAGTGGATTTTATGATCCATGTTGTTACTAATTAAAGAGATAAGGTTGTTCAACCCATTCCACCACCTATTAATATACAACATGTGCCTCCTAAACCTAATCTTGTAATAAAATCTAATGGATATGAAATTATTGAGAAATTGACCAATACACATGTGAAAATTTCAATCCTTGATCTCTTAAAGCAATATAATGTTAATAAGGATATCTTATATGAGGCATTACATGAGACACAAGTTCCAAATAATATTGAGCCTTATTATTTTGTGGATATCATTAAATATTTCAAGAATAATGCTAAGATCATTACATTTAATCTAATATATTTACTATCTAAATAAATTATTAACCAAAATTTACCTTTGTTCATATAAGTGACCATATAAAATAAAGGCATCAAAAGGGTGCTCATTTATAATAGATCAAGCCTAAACATTTTTAGAATAAAATTCCTAACCACCATGGTTATTAACACCAATCTTATTCAAAAAATGGTTATGCACACAAAAGGATTTGATAATTCGCATAACCCTCTAGTTGGTCAAATCACATTGGATATGACATTAGGAATAAAAACATTCTCAATTAATTTTTAGGTAATGTCTTGATCATTATATTATAATTTATTTTTTGATAGACCTTAGATACATTCAATAGAATTTATCTGATCTAAACTTCACTGATGTGTAAAATTCATACATGATGGACCTTATTATTCATGATGAAACTTTCAAATTTTGTAAAATGATACATTCTAAAAATTAAGGCATTCCTATAGTGGTACCACCTAAACAATACATTATTATAGAGAACATACACATGCATAAAATATATAAATCAAGTACAATGGCTTCTTTATCTCTAGATATAAATAAGGTATGAAATACTATGGTACACATATATTTACATCAAGAAAAATAACCATTATTAAAGGAGACAATAGAATCATAAAATCCCCTAGCATTTGAGATTATTTTATTTGTCAATACTGAACATAAATATGGCCATGTTTTAGATTACAATGACATTGATGATGATACCACTTATGATATGATAGATGAGAAAATTCAAAAACTAAAATTTGATCTACTTTATTAGCTTTTGTATAACCTATTAAAGCCTAAATGCCTTGGTACATATAATATAAATCCATTTTTAGAAGGTACAAAATTGAATCCTGATAAGTGAAAAATAAAAATAGTAGATGAACATGTAAATACTTGTTATTCCATAATCCCTATTGGCTGAAAACATTGAGTCAACTTTATAGGGGTTAAATGAAAATTCATCATGTGAATAATGTGGAGTCTTCTCAAAAGGATTCACAATAAATTTTATAGATCATGATAGAATAAGATACTTGATATACAATATTATAAAATTTAATTGAACATAATATGATTTTTTTACCTTCAACCAGACATAGATCATGCAATATACTTCTACCTATAGAAGATAAGATACCATATTGTAAATATCATAAGATCATTGGCCATAGTAAAAATCAATGTGAGGCATTTAAAAAACTAATTAAAAAATATAATATTTAAGGAGGCATACACATTGTGTCTGACATGAGAAAATGAAAAATAATTGATATATTTTAGAATAAAATTATCTCCCAAATGATTAAAGCATGAAGACATAATTATTACTTATAATATTGATGGGGTATATTTTGACCATATCTATATTAATAATAGTAATTGGGATATAACTTGTGGCACCAGATCTCTCACACAATTGGGACATACAACAAATAAACTAATATACGCTTCATTAATGCTAGAATCTTGAGGATACATTCAATTACCTATAGTGTATGGACCACATGTTAAATACTTCACCATATGGATATTAGACAAAAAACCACATTTGAAACTAAAGTTTGGACAAAATTTTTTAGTTGAGTGAAATGTTAAGCTACATACTAAAAACATGTGTCTTACTTTTCCTAATATGGGTATAAATATTTGCATACAACATGATGGGTATGATTATTTTCCTATAATATTATCTTCATGTAAACTATTAGATAAAAACATTAAGTAGGTGGCATTACATCAATATAAAAAAGCTTGATAAATTTTCTAGGTGGTCCTTCACCTTTTGATGATGAATATTTCCTTGATTAGACATCTTCACATATTCCAAACATACCAAAAAAATAAAAATAAAAAATTTTAAAAGTCAAAAAAGATTTTTGGAACCTACATATTCTATTGGATTATTAGCATCTATGTTATAGTTCTATGTTGATGGATGGCATATCATTATACATACACATGTGTGTCATGATTTTACTTTAGTTTGATATAGTAATACACATATACATGATCTATTCCTATTTTGGATGTTGGGCCTTCCCTCTACTCACATCATGTGGACATTGAGGACATCTGATTATTTTTCTTGATACATAGGTTATATCATTCTATGGTCTTTTCATTTTCATTTTTGAGTTCTTATGTAATTACACATGCCTTTATCCATGATTATATATTATAAAGGTTACTTGACATGCTATGTGATTGACATTTCTTGATAACACATTGGATCCATTAGTTACTATGATATGTTTATGCTACTTTCATATGCTTTCATTTATGCACTTCCTTGAGTGTCTTTCTTTGATATTATCTTGCTTGTTTGAGCACTTGAATATGATCCTTTATTTGTATCCCCCATGATTATGAATGTTTTCTTTGCAATTTTTATATGTCATTGTTTGTTATATGGACATATGAATATGTCACCCTTAATTTTTTGGATATTGGACTAAGTAATGTCCCTTTGATTATGTGTAATTTTAACATGACCCTTATTTTAAGTCTCTTTGGACCAATACCTTTTTATTTGATTTTGAGAACTCTTATATGTGTGCTTGCATTTTTGTTAAGCTTTTTTAGTTATTATCTCGATGTTGTCAAGATATTTATCATGCATCTTAGGCCTTCATGTGATCACATTATTATATGTGCTTTAATGCTAAATCTACCTAGACATGTTCTTCTATATCTTACATGGTTCCATTTATAATTTTCACCAAATTTTAGGTTCAAACAATATTACCAAAACTAGCAACAAAACCTAAAACTTAATAGCACCAATAAGAATGGATAGAAGAAGTAAATTAGAATAAATAGTATATGTTTACCATCATTTTTACCTCTTCATGACTCCATTATAGGAATTTCACTTAAATTATTTGATATCAAAATTTGAAATATTGGATTTCTTGATGAACTAATGGCAATGGCTTTCAATGATTGTGTGAAGTGGATAATGACTTTGATGAGAGATGGAAGGTTGTTATGGATGAAATGGGAGTGGAAATATGAGATATTTATGGCTTGATAGATGATTTTTCCATTAGCTTGGCCATGGCCCAAGCATGGCTTTTTTATATGAAAATGGAAGGAATTTTGAAGGAATTAAAAATTATTTAGAAGTCTCTAGTATAGAGACTTATAGAGACCATGAGAAACTTCTCCAATTTTAGAGGGTCCTCAATGGATTTAAGGGATAATGGGGGGATTATATAGGGGTTAATGAGGTTTATGGATCATAGGGATGTAGGAATAGCTAGGGCGGTAGGGTGACTAGGGTGGTAGGTGAATAAATATGAATTTTAAATTGTCAAGTGGATTTAGGGAGTAGGTTAGTAGGTAATAGCCTATATTAGAGGTTTAATAGGGATATTAACTGGTTTTTAGTACGGGGTAAATATTTATGGGATATAATAATGGTATGGGGGTTATTAGATAATTAGTTATTCTAGCTATGACATATAGGAATTAGGCTAAATTAGTAGAAATTCATATAATTAGTGGGGTGAGAATTATTTAGTGTATACATTTTACCCCTCTTTGAAAGGGTGTTATGAGTGGAAGGAGTAATGGTCTTTGAAATAAAAACCCTAATGTTAGATGGTGTCAATTGTTAGTGGGATACAATGCCCCCTCGAGGGAGCATTTAGGGAGAAAATTGACTACAATGGTCACTCAAAATAAAATCATAGGGTGGGATAAGATTCATATATAGATAGGGTTGGGATGCCTAAATTAACCATATAGATGCCCCAAAATTGATGATGATGAAGTAGCTCAAGTGATGGGTTCTATATAAATGATGAATGTTTAGAAAGTGCCTTGATTGACAAATTGGCATTGATTAAATAAGATGGATTTGAGCTAACAGATAAGCCCCATAACAAGGATACATGTTAGGGTAAGCTTTAAGGAAGATAATAGTGATAATGGATATTGATTGGTGATACAGAGATAATTTTCTTAAGATTCATGGCTTAAAAATGATATGTGATCGTTAAGTGACTAGTCCATAGACAAGATGATGATGAGGGATGAATGGTGGTTGAGTTATCTCTGGGCAAAAATAATAAGACTCGGTGCTACCTACATAGTCTTAAAATACCATAGGTTTATGTAGTTATAGATGCAAGATAAGATGGATGATAAGGGGTTGGAAAGGTCCTACCCCAAACAATGTTAGAAGATGGTTAAACTTGAGTGAATTAGGATGTGTGTATACTTAGATGGTATTGGGGATAAGGGATGTTAGTAATGGGATTTTAAGGGTGCAAGGGGGTCATATAGGATAAAATATGAAAAATAGGGTCATTTTCACTCATTGACTTTTGAGATTTGAGATTTGAGGTGAAACCATTGACCAAATACCCTGAGCTTCCAATCATGGTGAGAAGTCTAGGAACACCATAGAGATGTTGATGTTGGATCCATAGTAAGTGAAAAACAATCTAGCTCAATATTTTATGATTTTCATTAGTTTGTATGAATTTTTTAGCTAGATTTTGTATAACAAGATGTCATCAAACTTGACTTGGAAATACTATGACTAGTGGTTCTACCTTTAGTTCTGATATTACCATCATGAGTTATAAGATTGTAAGGGCATCTCGTGGTATTTAAATATCACAAGTAACAAATTTAGGTATTTTAATACCACAATAAAGGAATTGTGGTATTACAATCACATGATTATAGAGTCACAGTTTTGTAATCTTGTTATTATCAAGTCATAGGTTTGTAATCTCAATATTATCAAGTCACAAGTTTATTAGAACTATGAATTTTGTTGCTTCACAAGTAGTGATGTTGTTAGGAGTGGGAAAATGGGTAAATGATGAGTTGAGTGAATTAGGTTAGATGGACCTAGGGTTTTAGGCTAGTGAATTAGCTTCATGGGTTGGGTGAATAGGTGAGTTGGATAATTTAGATGAATAGGATGAAGTTAGTTGGTATCATAGGTTAGGTTAGGTCAATTTTCATATTTAGGGTTAAAGGGATCCAAGGTAATTTGGGTAGTATTGATGAGATAGGGGTTAGGCTAGGGTGATAAGATTAATGGTATTTTAGATATGGTGTTTTGGATAGATTAGGTGTAGGTATTTGGAGGGTGAAGCAATATGAATGAGGATAGAGTTTTGATGATGGGGATAGTGATAGGTGGATGGTGTTTAATACACAAGGATTTAGGTGTGATGGTATCATGACTAAAACATCTAAAGGTGATGTAAGAGATGTGGTGGGTAACACCAGAGGAGTTCAAGGTATTGGAGCTAGTGGGATTACATGATGTGGTGATGATACCTCCAATTTATATAGATCAAACTCTAATCATAACATTAGTACAGTGATGTAACTCAGAGATGAGTACATTCCAAATTTTTACTAGGGAGATGATAGTGATGCTTGAGGATATTTATGGGATATTTCATTTACCCATACACAAAGATAGGATTTATTGGTGTTCATGTACATTGGCTCATACACTATGATGACTAGGTGGGAGTTTACAGATAGGGAGTGAGATCGATGCATCGATATTGATAGGTGATGATGTGAGGGTACATTGGATAGATTGATATTAGTAGTCATTTTATAGTCATATAAAATGAAAAAATTGGTAACTTGAGTGTGGCTTGTGATACCCAACCCATAGGTTCCTCTTACTTTTTCTCATGACCCTCATAAGCACATTTTCACTGATTCCCAATCATTTATAGCCTTTCAGACTTAATCTTAGCTCAATAAAATTACTCTTTCCATGACTAATCCATCCCCCTAGGCCCTATCAGCTCAGGACAATAGCACCACACTTAGACTATAATGTTAGTGTCACTCCTATCCACGTTCGATGCTCCTATCTAATTGTATTTTTGGCCCCAATAGTCAGTTCCCTTTAGTTCCCCATCCTTTTCCTTGTCAACCTAATGTGAGCACATTCAACCCATGACTAATATATCCCTATAAATGACCATTCAAAGATCATTTGGAAAGGTTTGTCAAATATCACTAAGTAAGAATACAAACAAGGCTACTCAAGTAAATCTTGTCTATTCTCTATATACAATTAGCCCATACACTTACAAGCTTATTTAAATCCTTACACCAGTCCCTAGCCACCTCAAGCACATATAGTTTAGTATTTTTCATATTCATACTCTCTATTTCATAGAGAACATCAAGTGGGATAACTACATATGGTTTTATCCCTCTTCAGAGTATTGGTATGTAGGCAACGTGCCCATAAAAGGGGTGTGGATACATGCTCAGTGAATCTTACACACACTAACCCCCCCTCTTTCTTAAAATTGAACAAAGCACAATGGAGTATAGGGTTTGAAGATAAAATATTCTCTATAGGGAGCTCTATAAACATCCAACTACTAAAACTTCATAGATAAAGTCACACAGGCATAACAAATAAAACCTAAAAAGCTTAGATCTCCTAGACAATAGTGGTAGAGGTGGACTAAGTGTCAATGCCACTCTTATAAACTTTCAATTCTCTTGTCAAACCATAAAATGAAGGTCAAATCTTGGTTTTTAATAGTATCTTAGTCTTACATAATGAATCTCAAACCCTATCTCAGTCGTATCAGTCAGTTTTTAGCTAAATCTTATTTTCTCATTTTTATTACTATTTTTAGAAAGGTCAAAATTATAATCTAAATTTATAAAAATTAGTAGCTTAATTATTACATATTTATTTATTTATTTTACTACTCAGACGCTTCAACTAATTTAGGAATAATACACCAATATTCCTAAAATTGTTAAATCATTTGGTGAACCTGGCTTACTTCATTTGTGCATTAAACCCCTAGAAACCCTAGGGTAAATTTCCTATTGATTTTCCTATATTTTTCTAATTTTTTTACCTGCATAATAAAATAAAAAATTAGCATTAAATTTTAAAATTATGTGGTAATTTTAAAATAATTTTATTTCAAACCCTAGTTGCCCATACTAGGTCATGGTACTTTCCTAGTAATTTTCCAATAATTTTTTGATTTTTTACTAGCATATTAAAATTGGAAATTTACATCAAATTTCAAAATTCAATAGTAATTTTCAAAAATATTTATTTTTCAAAACCCTAATGGCACATCTACTAGGTCTATTTAAATAACCAATTTTCTAATAAATTCTTGATTTCTTACTTGTATATTTCACTCAAAAATTCACTTTAAATTTCAAAATATCATAGTACTTTTTGAAAATACTCATCTTTCAAACCCTAGATACATATACTAGGTCCCATTTCTTCTTGAGGTATCACATTACATGTTTGTGAGTTTTTTATCCTTTTTATGCAATTTCTAGTTCATTATTTTTAGGAATTTACATTTCCTATATTCAGTACTTTCCTTCTCTAGCAGTTTGACTATTACAAATTATTGAAAAAAAATCAATAAAATTTCAATTTGATTTCCTACCTTAATAATGGCCCAATACACCAATTTTGATGAAATTGATGAAAGGGAACTTCAAGAACTCTTAACTAGACACCCTAAAATGCAAGATGACATGCTTAAAATACTACAAGAAGAACAACAAAAAGTGAACAATGGTCAATCTTCTCAAACCATAGAGCAACTAATTATAAATGACACTATGGGAGCAACTATGTCTCAACAACCCCTTATAGTAGCCCAACCTACCTCTATGCCACTAGCTATATCTAGTACATCTTTGTCTCCTGATGTAGAAACCCTTGTGAAAGAGATAAGATCTCTTCAGTCTAAGGTGCTACATCTTGAGCAAGGTGCATCTAGACCTACGTAGGATTTGGATTCTTTTGCTCTATTTCATACACCATTGACATGTCATATTACTTCTGCACCCTTACCACAAGGTTTTGTTCAACCCAAGCTTACTATATATGATGGCAAGGGTGATCTAGAGATACATTTGAGAGATTTTCATGTATTATTCTTGGATTATGTACCAAATGACTAGCTACTTATCAAGCTATTTTCATGAAGCCTAAAGGATTATGCTTTATAATGGTTCTATAGTCTATCAAATTAGTTGGTCAATGCATTAAATCCTTTAGTTGACATGTTCCTATCTCATTTCAACATTAACATTGGTGATAAGGTTTCATATGCCCAAGTTATATAATAGAAATAAAGATCAAATAAACATCTCATAGATCATGTTCTTCTATATAAGACCATTTTGGCTAAGCTGACTAGCCCCATGGTTGATCAAGAATTACAAGATATCTTCAAACAGACTCTTCTACCATATTTACATGAATTAATTATGTTTAAAGGATTCTCTTTCTTCACTGAATTGTGTCACACACTAAAGGAAAGACAAGTCAAACTAATTTTAATGGGAAAACTCAATTACACAAGTATCTTAGAAACAACAAACAAGAGTAATAGAAAAGTCCCATACAAATTCAAGGTTAATGATAGCAACAATCAAAATCAACTGACAGTTAAGGTAACTTCCAATGCCCCATAGCATGTGGTTTTATCAGCACCTCCTCAATGAACCTTTAGTAATCTACTGGTTTTTCTAACCATAGTTTTAGAGTAGCTATTGGAATATAATATCATATCTATCCCTATTATTCATGAGGTTGACCCAACAAAGTCTCTTCCACAGGGATATGATCATCATGCACTTTGTGAGTTTCACAAGGCACTAGGACATATAAAAAATAGATGCATTAGTTTGAGACACAAGATACAAAATTTTATATATGGTAATCATATTGATCTTGGAACTTCAATTGAGCCTCCTCAAGAAAAGAAAATACAAGATAAATATTTGAAAATCTTCTTATATCCCTTTATATAGCATTATAAATAAGAGATAGGGGACACATCAGGGGTTCACCATGCATATCATGCACATATACCACTAGATACATATAGGGCACCTTCAATTGAGTTGCATCCTTTGAGTAACATGATTGGTGTATACAATTATAGAGTTCCATCTAGACCTTTCATCACCTTCTTAGAGAAGCATATCATCAAGGATGATTTATATTATCATGCACTCTTTATTAGATCTTGCATTCATAATCATCCTATTCATAGTGTTCTCATAGACAATGGATCTAGTGTGAACATGTGTACTATGAAATTATTATAACATTTAGGATATTTAGAGTAGGATATTACCTTGATGGACAAATTTATCAATGGATTTAGTTGGCACATATAGATTTCATTGGGTGAGATTATACTTCCTTTATAGGTTAGTCCAACACATGTAGCCACACCATTTACTATAGTTCCTAGTATGGGAGTTTTTGATATGCTACTTGATTGACCATGTATTTAGAAACTTTGAGAAATACCTTCTACAATTCATAGATGCATGAAATTCATTCATGCTAATTAGGTTGCTATATTTCATAGAGTTATATATGAGTTACCACTCCCCATATCACATCCATCTCCTATTTCACAGTCACTAGTTTTAGTTTCACCATTAGTTCTATTTTCTCCACCAATTATAATTCCTCTTCTAGTTTCAATTCAAACATAGTTGAGGCATCCATCATTAGCAAAAAGAGTTAATACACCTCTATAGCTTCAAGATTGTAGACAACTTCTAGCTATAATGTTCACACCCAAGGCAATATCATTGATATCTCATTCATCTACTCATAGAGCACATGTTTAGAGAGCTTCTCCTAATACCAAATGGGTCCCTAAGAGCCCTAAAATTACATCCACTTCTCAGAGTTATAGGAGGACCCCAAACTTAGGTTCTACTTTAGATATTTTAGATAATTTACATCATATACATCTTTCAAATCCATAGTATCAGCCGTACCATTGTGCTTCATGATCACACATGATCCCTTTCCTTGATACAAGACACCATGATAGGGAGTCTCCCATGAGACTTGTCAGTTAGGATCATCCCTTTCTAGCTCAATTGTACATAGTCCTTTTAAATTTATTATACATATTTTCCTTATTATTTATTGTACATAGCTTAAAATAACTCAAAATCCAAAAATAATACAAAATCTAAAAACAATACAACATATCAAAACTTCAAAAACATTAAAATATGTCAAAACACCAAAAACATTTTGATTGTATGATTCATTTATGATTTACATTTTGTAGTTATATGCTATTGTTTATCAATTTATGTACATTACCATGCTTCACTTGATCTTATTTGAGTGTGTGCAATGACATCCATATCCGTGATTGCTTCACTCTACCCATTAAGGAGGCATCCTACTTCTGCATTCGAGTCACATATCAATATACATACCCACTAGGGACATCTTCTACATGATTAAATTCCCACAACACACACTATAATTATCATGATTATGTACATTATTTAATCACTTACATAGATTATTATATCAAAATTTCATTATTATATAGCACTTGTGTATTTATTAACATATACCTATTCTTGTACTCCATATCTTTCATAGTTTCACTTCTTGCTTTGATTAGTTAGATGTGATTGTATTTCTAGTATTTACATGCTTTACTTTCTTGTTTAGCAAAGCTAGATTATTTACATTTCTTAGTTCCTATTTGTCTCTTGTATGTGCCTTAGGACATTTTCCAATGTCCTTTGCCTTTATGTATTGTGTGTGCCTTAGGACATTTGCCAATGTCCTTTTCTTGTATTCTACTATGTGATTATGGCTTTCATGCTAACCTTATTTTTTTTCAATTTTATATGCATGTGGAATTTGGACATGCCCTATATGCTTATTTTCTTGGCCCCCTAACATACCCTTGTATGTTTCTCTTTTTTTTCCTTGTGTGTTTGTTTGTTTCTCACTATTTTCAATGCCATAATCCACATCATGCATTATCTTGCTTTCTTGGATGCCATAATGGACTGTAGACACCAATATCATGTCAACCCCCCTTGGTCCCCTTTTAAATGTTAACACTCCTAACCCACACTTGCACACCTTATTAATTTAAAAACTACTTATTTTAAATTAATTACCTCACCTTGGACACCTCACCTAGACACCTCACCCTAAGACCATTTCTTAGCCTATGAGTCAGCTTGAGACTAGGTCCTCCAAACCCTAACTACCCATGACCTATTCTCACCCCATCTTAACTCCCTAACTAACTCATGTGCCTCATAAGCCCTTTTTTTGACCATTCTCCAATGGAAAAGACACTTGGCAGGTGGAGAAATGGGCAAAGAGCTAAAAATATCCTTTTTACCTATTCTCTCTACCAACATCAGTCAACCTACAGCTGATGTTGGTAGTTTTACACCAACACCAGTGGGATTGCTGAAGTCAATTACATAGGCCAAAATCTAACATTGAGCTAGGCCACCTTTTCACATATTCACACACACACTCTAATTTTTCAAGCACCAAAACTAAACTATCACTCTCCTAGCTACCGAAGCTCTGCACAAATCATTCCAAACACTTGATTGAAAGATTGTATGAGGACCTCAAGCTATTGAATTGAAGTAATCCATGTTCGCTTCATTGGCTCATAACACTAGTAACATCAGCCACAATGGGAATCACTATTTTGACACCTCTGGTTCTTCACCTTATAAAGCTAAGTACTCTAGTTTTCATTTCAGTGTTTTAGAATATATTGTCAATTAGTTTTCATTGTTATTTCTAAATACTATTGAGAGACCTAAGTTCTTTTGTGGAGGGGATAAAAGGCCTTCCCCTTATTCTCATCCCCTTTTCACACCAATCCTCTACCTATACCCTTCCTTAGACCTCATTCACCTTCCTGTAACCCTGCATCAACCTCTGAACTTCTAGAAACCCCTCTGTCTATCCCAAAAATACTCTAAAAACCATCCAAGGCTGATGACCCCAATTGACGTCAGCATCTATAACTAAAACCAACATTAGTAGACCAATCAACGTCAGCACCTTCAACCAGACTGACATTGGCAACCCAACCACTGTCGATGACTATGTTCTAAACTAGCAAACTAGAAAGACATCCAAACAGCCCATCTAGACTAGACAGAACCTTCAGCTAGCCTTTTGTAGCATTCTGAGATACACAAACTATAAGGAATAGGTACACACCATCTACTTTTCTATTTCTTTAGTCATTTATCATTTCTTCCTTTACAATACTTTTATCTTTAAATAGTGGACTGTCATCCCTTAAGGAGCTTCATGCTTTCGGGACCAAGTGCGTAGCTTGGCAATCCACCATACCCTCTTCTAACATCTTTCTTATCTAAGTTTCATTCTTACTGTAGGTGTTTCCTCCACAGCCAAAGAAGAGCTCCCACAAGGCTTGGATATGGTGTGCACTAAATCCAGGTAACATCAAACCCATAACCTCTTAACCTTAGTTTCTTTCTCATTTGAATGTAATTAGTGAAAATCTAGAGAAACATTATGGCACCTAAAGATTGACCAATATTTAAAATGTGAGGAACGTCGAAAGATGGGAGATTAATGTCAACAGTTGATTCATTTAACATAACCTATGTTTTTGAAGGAAGTGATCATTGTATGAAGGAGTCATCCATACCCATGTAGGTGAGTATGGCATCATCATCCAGGCATTAGATAGTCTTGATGTTAGAAGATTCATCATCTATCACGTCTGGATAAATGAGAGGAAGAGACCTTGATGCCTCACCTAGTTGATAGGTCAAGGGTTCCAAGTAAATGGCATTTATCAAAAAAAACTAAGAGGGATGGAGACCACTGACTCCATAGGTGAGGGTGGGGGAATAGGCAAGGTTGGAGGAGAACGCTCTATGATAGTTTCATGGTGAGGGATCTTAGAGGGTTTTGTAGGTTCTTCGAAACCCATGCCATGTCATTTCTTGGAATTTTTGATTTCCTCATCATTTGGAGGCTCAATGGGCTTATGGGGACCTTTTTCATAATGCCCAAAGCCAAAACCCTTCCACACACACCTATGAAGATAGGTGTGAGCAAAACTAGGATTGCCAAGGAAGGAGAAATTGTAAGTGAATAGTTAGGGTGATGAGAGAGGATTTCCAATAGTAGGAACCCAATCTATACCTCCATAGGTGAGATTAGTTTGGAGATCAGGAGGACCATATGGGATGACCATTTCGATGCAATGGTCATAATTAGGGTGTTGATGAAGTTTTCCATATTCCTACAGAGTTTGGAACATGTCAAGGGTAAACAAATGATACTCCCTAAGTGAAAGGTGCTGGAAGGTATCTTCCATAGGATCTTTTGTGGTCACTTGAGGAGTAGGCATAGGTGTGACCAATGTTTATGAGCTAATGAAGGGAACATGGATTGCTTTAATTTAGTAGCTTAAGGTCCTCATACAATCTTTCAATCCAATCTTTGGAATGATTTGTGTAGAGATTTGGTAGCCAGGAGAATGATAGTCAAGTTTTGGTACTTGAAAAATTAGAGTGTGCATGCGAATATGCAAAAAGGTAGCCTAGCTCAATGTTAATATTTGGTAGTTTTACACTGACACTGGCAAGATCACCGACATCGGTTACATAAGCCAAACTCTAACATTGAGTTAGGTCACCTTTTCACATATTCACATGCACACTCTAATTTTTCAAGCACCAAAACTTGACTATCATTCTCCTGGCTATCGAAGCTCTACACAAATCATTCCAAAGACTAGATTGAAAGATTGTACGAGGACCTTGAGCTATTAAATTGAAGCAATTTGTGTTTGCTTCATTGGCTCACAACACTGGTAACATCAGCCATAATGGGAATCACTATTCTGACACCTCTGGTTCTTCAACTTATAAAGCTAAGTACTCTAGTTTTCATTTCAGTGTTTTAGAATATATTATCAATTAGTTTTCATTGATATTTCTAAATAATATTGAGAGGCCCAACTTATTTTGTGGAGGGATTGAAAGGCCTTCCCCTTATTCTCATCCCCTTTTCACACCAATCCTCTACCTATACCCTTCCTCAGACCTCATTCACCTTCCCATAACCCTGCATCAACCTCTAAACTTCCAAAAACCCCTCTATCTATCTAAAAAATACTCTAAAATCCATCCAAGGCTGATGACCCTAATTGACATTAGTAGACCAGTCATCATTGACATCTACAACTAAAACTGACATCGATAGACCAACTGATGTCAGCACCTTTAGCCAGACCGACATCGACAACCCAACTGATGTCGGTGACTATGTTTTGAACCAACAAATCAGAAATCCATCCAAACAGCCCATCTAGACTAGATAGAACCTTCAGCCAACCTTCTAGTTTTAGGTATGTCAATTGGTATAACTTTTAGATTATAATCCATGTTTTAGACACTAGTGATTAGGGGCAATGTGTAGACACATTTGTTTTCTTTTCTTTCAGTGTTCAACATTACCCAAGCATTCTCAATATTTGTGTGCATTATTCCATTTGCAAGTGGTTGGTATCATTTTAGAGTGAATTTCATACAAGCCTAACCTCCACATTCCAAATTGGCTTTCATATAAGCCTAGTGCATCAAGTTTAGAGTGGCTTTCATACAAGCCTAATCCCCATATTTTGGAGTGGCTAAGAAGGGTCTAGTTTCCAACATACATATAGTTATCCACACCAACATTTTTAGATCATAGTACATTCATGGGCTTTAGGATCCATCTTATACAACACATATTTCATACTAGTATTAGTTCATAGACTCACTTCATAGGTCAATGATAGAACCAAAGGACTAGCTAGTCTTTGTATTCTTAAGCCACTTAATTCAAAGGGATTGGACATATAATCTAGATATTGATTATTACATGCATGATCACATAGATTCACTTAGTGAGTGATGATCAAGCCAAAGGGATAGTCTTTACATTCTTGATCCCCTATCATGGAATTGAGCACTCAAATATGTTCATGATATCACTCTTGGTATAACATACCCATCATATCTAACATATCCAACATTACTCAACATCGTAATAGGTTTGTATTGGTTCACATACTCAATGAGGTGTATTCATTCTTTTCTCTTCCTCTCACTCTCTCTCTCTCTTACATAGATTTATATGTTCTTATTTTAGATATAGCATAACTAGTAAGAACTCATTTACTCTTTTTTTCTTATAAATTCATACTTCATAGCATGCTCTCTCTATACACATGCAACATCATATAGTTTCATGAGATTCACCCTTGTAGGTAAGTTTAGGTATACTTTCTATTTTTCCTTTATCCTAGTATTTTACTTTGATACATTATTATAATAAAGGGGTGGGGAAATGTAGTCATATAAAATGCAAAAAATGGTAATTTGAGTGTGGCTTGTGACACCCAACTTCTAAGTCCCTCTTGCTTACTCTCATGATCCTCATAAGCATCTTTTCATTCATTCCCAATCATTCATACCCTTCAAGACTTAATCCTAGCTCATCCAGATTGCTCTTTCCATAACCAATCCATACCTAAGGCCCTATTAGCTCAAGATAAAATCACCACACTTAGACTATAATGTTAGTGCCACTCTTGTTTTCTTTTGACACTCCTATCCAAGTGCATTTTTGGCCCCAATGGTCAGTTCCTTCTAGTTCCCCATCCTTCTCATTTAACCTAATGTGAGAAAATTCAACCCATGACCAATAGATATCTATAAAATCCCATTCAAATATCATTTGGAAAGGGTTGGAAAATATCATGAAGCAAGCAAGAATACAAACAAGACTATTTAGGCAAATCTTCCTTATTCTCTGCATATAGCCAACAAATACACTTACAAGCTTGTCAAAATCCTTACACCAGTCCTTAACCACCTCAATCACATCTAATTTATTATTTTAGATATTCATACACTCTATTCCATAAAGCACATTAAGTGGGAGAACTACATATGGGCTGATCCCTCTTCAGAGTATTAGTATGTAAGCAACGTGCCCACATAAGGGGTGTGGATACATGTTTAGTGAATTTTGCACAAACTAACCCCCCATATTTATTTAAACTATTCTAAACACAATGGAGTATAGTTTTTGAAGAGAAAATATGCTCTAAAAATAGCTCTATAGACTTCTAATTGCTAAAAATTCATAAATTAGGTCACACAGGGATATCAAATGAAACCTAAAAAGCTTATATCTCCTAGACAACAATGATAAATGTGGACTATAGTGTTGGTTCCACGCTTTTCCAATTTTATAACTCAACAAAGGTCTAATCATATTTTATGATAGCGTCCCAATCCTACACAATGAATCTCAGACCTTGTCTCCGTCGTATCAGTCAGTTTTTAGCTAAGTCTTATTTTATCCTTCTTATTACTATTTTTACAAAAGTCAAAAATGCAACATAAAATTACATAAATCAATAGCTTAATTATTACATATTTATTTACTAATTTTACTACTCAAACCCTTTAACTAAATTAGGAATAATACACCAATATTCCCAAAATTGTTAAATCACATGTCTCTTATTTCTAGCATTCTCTTACCAGATAAGAGTGGACAATTGTTTCATCTCAACTTAAGAGATGTAGTTGTAGAAATGATCCATGATCATTGAGTATTTTCCTAGGGACTAGTTGTCTTAGCACATTTGTATAGGGAGCTACACCTAGGTACATACAGGAGAACATAGAATTTTAGACCATTATTATTGCTACAGATTTAGAGCTAATTGTACATTGTTATCTAGTGACCATTAGGTAGACTTGTAGGGATTAAGCCTAGGCATCCTATGGTCTTTTTATGGCACATTTTATTAGGAGTATATCTATATCATGCTAGAGAGATGTGATACTATATAGAGTCCTTTGATAGTTTGTGCCCTGAGCACATTACATAGATGCCCTATAAAGGGATTATATTTGGCTAGACTAATGAAGTAGTGATGTAGTATATGATTATAACATGTTATGTGATAGGATGATGGTATTTTATTATCAATATATGCTATTTAGATCATGTATAGTGTTAGTTTAATTTTATTCAAGATGTGTCAGGCTTAGAGCATTTATTTGCATGTAATGAGTGGGAGAGGCCATAATGGGAAAAATCTACAGATAGGGTATATGCTCACATATAATATGAGATTATTTCACCCATTCAATGAGATTTTTACACACCCATTTTAGATCTAGGTGTGATATTCACTTACATAACATGGTGGTAGCCTAGGACACCCATCAAACTGATGTACCTTTAGGTGGTTGTTAGGTAAGGTATTATGAGTAGGGTGCTTCAAGCACTAGCTAGGATATAGAGGAGGGTGAGGTAGAAGAGACAAATTCTTACATATGGGAGATAAGGTGGAGGAGATGATGACTTATAGTCTATGGAGGTAGATGGGGGAGATGGTGATTTTGTAGTAGTAGCATCACAAGTGGGGTCTCAGCCCAAACACATGCAAGACCATAGGTTCATAGATCAACCCAGCCACAGACATAGGCAAGTGGTAGCATTAGTGGTGTAGGTCCATCCTAATCACTAAGGATAAAGGAGGATGATTCCCTAAGTACTTGATTTTAGGGTGAGATTTAGGCACATTTATTAGAGAGTGTAGGTATTACATGTGAGTAGGACTAGCTGCAGGCCCATCTTTAGAGTATGACTGCATAGGGAGATAGTCTATTAACATAGGCATAGGGGTAGATTACTACATTATATTATTGAATGGATTAAAGGGATGGGTAGTTATCCTAATTATAAATATAATCTATTACTTAGTTATAGTTGATACAATAGGATGGGTAGCTCACCCATGTTTAGGGATAGGTCACCACATTACAAGGTTAGGTTAAAGGCTTACAGGGAAAGTTGGAATGTCTATAGGCATGTATTTAAAAATTGACTAGACAATTAGTAGTGGTAGAGAAAGCCAAAGATGAGGCTAATGAGGTCCTGAGAGGGTAGGTCATGATGGGGGTGATGAAGCATATTATGTTATTTACACATGAGGCCCAATATTACAAGACATTGTACAAGGCTATAGTTCTAAAGGGTCATCAATAGCATTCTAGATCTTTTTATACCAGCCAAGAATCTATTCGATAGCCTTCTAGAGGAGTTCAATGACCATCAGGGCCATTAGGGCCACTAAGACCACCAAGTCCATAGCCATGGTTGTGTATATATACATGTATAGGGTATTTTATATCACTAGCTCATTCTTCCCCTATGGGCTCCATCTGTTTGTATGATATATTTTGACATGGATTCCATGTAGATATTGTATTTTAAACATTTGATATATATGATCAATATTTACGTTGATATATGTATGGATGTTATTTATTTTTGTTATGTTTATGGATATGATATGCATTTACTATTCATGTGATGACAACATTGATTATATATACATGTGATTAGATTTAGATGTTATATATTTTATTCATAACAATGTCATGATGTATGTATTGATGTATATTATAGATGGATCCTAGCTTTTTATAAGTGATTTGATGATAGATAGATATGTTGTATATATGTTTTGACTATCATGGATGATGTTACATATGGGATATTTCTTTGATTTTATGGATGTTATTATATGATATGATGGATATATGATTACTTGTTTATAATGGTGATGGGATAAGTTTGCCTTCATGGGTTAGATATGGCATAAAGACATTAATGATTTGTTTTATTCATTTCATCCTTAGTGTTTATGGTAAAAATCCACTTGCACAATAGAGGTATGGTGGTAATGGGATGGGTTTAGGTTTAGACTTTGGGTGAAGGTAGATATGATTGGGATTGGTTAGAATGGTACTGGTTTTAGAATATATCAAGATGTAAATATATGCAATCTCTTTTTAATATTGCATCATGTAACTATATGTCAGGGACATGAAAAGTCTAAGACACATTAGTGCAAATGCATGGGGGAACTTTGTTTAAGAGATGACCCTTCTTGAACATAGATTTGTAAGTCACTCATTCCATCCTTATTCCCATGAAAATTTGACAAGATAAAGGATATATTAAAACTAATTTAATAAACAAAACATACTAATATGTACATAAAGATTTAGTATAGATACATGTTTAAAAAAACACATAATCATACAAGAAAATCAAAGAAAACATAGATCAATAATGATAAAATTTGATAAGGTTATTTACATGAGTGATGAAATGATTATATATGAACATATACAATGGTTCTAATGATGGAGTAAAGGCCACATACAGGATATGTAATGCCTAAAAAATTTGTACACACTAGGATGGGACTCTAAGCAAGTTATAAAATGGGGGTCATGATGACCCTTCAAGAATCGATGACATAATGTATGCTAAAATCCTTGAGAAAGAAAACTTTATTTTTTGTGACCCTCCATAATGACAATAATTAGTGGGAAGGTGTGGACCCAAGGCTTAGTGATAGTAATGAATGATGATGGGATGTGGAGTTGAGTCTAAAAAGGGGACATGAATGTCAAATAATATTTATGAAGGTATGGTAGTAATGATGCAAATATAGATAGGACTTGGGGTTATGTATACCAAGTATGGATAAATGACTTCATATATCCCTCCAATAAATATATTTGACTAGCCATGTCTTTTGCTCTTGATAAAGTAGTTGTCCCACATTGATTTTAAAGAACAATGTAATGGATGCCCACTATTGAGACTAGGGTTAAGGTTATTCTACCATGACATCAAGGACTGATTTTCATCATGTTAATTTCCCAAGGTGTCAACAAACTAGTTTTTACCATTGTACAATTTTTTTTTTGGACTGGTGAGGAGATGTGATGGATGGATAGGTTGGATATGGGGCATCCCATAGACAAAGGATGATGGCACTTATTTAGGTATATAATCACTTCATATACATGATGTTCATGGGATCATCAATTTCTTCTTCAAAAATCATGGCCAATTTGTATGCTCATGATCTTAACTTGGCAATAATGACATAGGGACCTAACCAATTAGCTTCAAACTTCCTCTTATTATCTCATTCTACATTGGTGTTTTAATTATTTTCCTTTAGGACTAAGTCACCAAATTCAAACTCCCTATCTTGAATCTTATTATGGAATTAGCCCTTGAGTTTATTCTGATATGCATAGAGGTGATCCAAGGCCTTTTGATAATTTTCATCAAGGATTTCTAGCTCATGCAGACATCCCTACCTAAGATTATGATCAGTAATAATGCCTCTTTGTGAGAATCAAAGAAAGGGATGTTCTACTTCTACTATAAAAATTACTTCAGTCCCATAAACCAAGGCATATGGAGTTTCCCCAATAGGTATGTGGACACTTGTGTAATAAGACCACAATGTTAGATACAGTTAAGTGTGTTAGTTTCTTCCTACCTGATTAATTTTTTTCTTCCAAATATTGATAAGGGTCTTGATGGTTGCTTCTAACTTTTTCCCCTAAGGATAATATAGGGAGGAAAAATTCTACATGATGTGATATTTTTGACATAGGGCCTCAACTTATTGATTCTTAAATTATTTTTTATTATTTCAAATGATGTTAGTAGGTATACCAAAATGAAAAATGATCTAATTGAGGATAAAGTTGGAGATCTAGAGGCTTATTGCATAAGTGACATTGCCTTTACCCATTTGTTAAAATAATTTGTAGCTGTGATAATGAATTTATGATCATTTGATGAAGTAAGATTGATCTTACCAACTAAATTAAGGTCCCATATGGAAAAATCCATGAAATTATAATAGGTTACAAATCTTGTGATAGAGCATAAATGAGTTTTACATGTTTATGATAGGCCACACATTTTTTCACATATTAGAAAGAGTCTTATTCCATTATTGGTCAGTAATAGACAATTTGGAGGAGTTTTTTGGCTAGGGCCATTCCACTATTGTGCCCACTATAGATACCATTATAAACTTATTTTATTGCCTAAGAATCCTCTTATGATGTCAAACACCTCAATGTTGATAAAGCATGCTACCAAGGATGGTGTAATGAGAGGTGCAGTAGACAAAGGCTTTATGTTGGTAGTGGTTTAGGTTGGGGGAAGGATGTTGTCATGGAGGGACCTATAGATTTCATGGTACCATGGGAAACTAGAATCATTAATTACACAAATTTGAAATGGATCTATTGAATGATGGGCTGGAATGATTAGATGTTCAATCAAAAAGTTTCCTTCCAAAATGTCTTCAGGGAGGTTAATAAGTAAGTTAATAGTAGCCATAGAATCATCTATTTTATTTCCTCCTCATGAAACTTGTTAAAATGTTACAGACTCAAAATTTGACCTTAATTGATCTAATATTTGTTTATAAGGAATCATTTTTTCATCCTTTATTTTAAATTCATCATTGAACTATTTGATAATCAGTTGTGAGTCACCAAATACTTATAGGTGTTGCATGTTACATTGAATAGCTAGGTGAAGTCTAGCTATTAAGGCTTCATATTATGATATGTTATTGGTACATAGGAAGGCTAGGTGGAAAGATTTTAGAATAAGGTCACCTTTTGGAGTGATCAGGAGGATGCTTGCCCCTGACCCATGTATGGTAAATGAGTCATCAAAGTATAATTTACAACTATTTGATTATGAAGTATTCATTATGGACTCATCTAGGAATTTGGTTGCAAGGGGCTTAGTCACTTCCAATTGTGCTTCTACTAGTTTATTCATGATAACCTATCCTTTTATATAGTTTTGATTAACATACTCAATGTCAAATTCACTAAGAAACATTATCCATTTTTCCATTGGGCCTGTAAGAGCTGATTTGGATAGTAAATATTTTAAGGTATCAAATTTTGTAATGAGATGTACTTTATTATTAAGCATGTAATGTCAAATCTTTTTTGATACAAAAAACATGGCCAAACATGCCTTTTTAATGGGGGTATAATTCAGATCATAGGATATCAGTGTATAAATGAGATAGTATATGGCTTGATCCTTACCCTAATCATTATGTTGTGCTAGAAGAGCACCAATGGCACATGGTGTTGTTAAAATGTATAGGAGCAAATTTATTCCCAAGATGGGTGGAGATAATACAGGTGGATTAACCAAATATTATTTAATACTTTCAAAGCCTTGTTGGCATTCTGAATTACAATGGAAGGTGGCCCCATTATTTAGTATATGAGTAAATGGGTGACACTTATCTTCAAGCTAAGAGATGAAGCATCATATGGCTTGGATCTTAACCTAAATACTTCAAATCTTATTAAGATTATGAGGTGGAGGCATTTCCATGATTGATTTGAATTTTGCTAGATCTACTTTGATGCCTCTTCTTGAAACTATGAATCGCAATAATTTTTCTGAGGTGACTTCATATACACATTTATTGAGTTTCAACCTAACTTTATACTCTTGCAATATTTTAAAAATTCTTCTTAGAACCACATGGTTTTTTGATCATAAACAGGACTTCCCCAAAATATTATCTACATAGTCCTCAACAATGTCATGCATCATGTCATGAAAGATGATGGTCATAGCCCATTGATAGGTTACCCCTACATTTTTAAGAACAAATGGCATGACATGGTAACAAAATATTCCCCATGGAGTAATAAAATCCATTTTATGTTACTCCTCAAGTGAAATTTGTATTTGATTATAACCTAAGAAGCCATCCATGAGGGAGAGCATTTCATATCCCACTATCGAGTCTACAATTATGTCAATGTTTGGGAATGTGAAGTCATATTTTGGACATGCCTTGTTGATACCTCAAATTATATACAAATTTTGATTATTCTTTATGATTTATACATAAGAACAATATTAGAAATATAATCTAAATAATATATTATTTGGATAAATCTAGCTTCCAAGAATTTTTGCAATTCCTCCTTAACTAATAAGTCCACCTTAGGATGTATATTTCATAGTTTTTATTTGATGGGTTTCCCATTTAGATTCACAACTATGTGGTGTACTACCAATGAGGGGTCTAACCCTAGCATGTTAGCATAGCTCCATGTGAGTATGTTGATAAATTCTTTTTGTATCTCAATAATGACTTTGTATTCCTCTATTGTGAGATATGCCCCTAGTTTCACTTATTTGGGATGTTTATCAATCCTAATATTTACTTCTATTATGTCCTCAATAAGTGAGGGTGATTGATCTTACAAGTAATGGGGTAATCATATTTTTGAAATTTTGGAAGAAAATCCTTCTAGAATTTTAGTATCAATATCAAAATAATCTTCTCATGTAAATGAACTATATGAGAGTTCATCTAGATCTTTAGAAGGATCTTATTCTTTGGAGTGTTCTTCATTTCTTTGATCATGGTATTTTTATTGTTCCCCAAAATATGCAAATTGACAAACATTGATAGAAAAACCAATTTTATGATCACTAGATGGCATGAAATCTCTACCCCCATGTATTCAAAACTAGCCTCATCATTTTGAAACATGTCAAAGGACAGCTCCTATTTTGATTCTTAGTTTATAAGGGATGGATAAAAAAGGGAAATATCAATGGTGAAGATGGTGGTATCAAGGAAAAGGTTAGTAGTAGTGAGCTCCTTGAAGTGACTACAGATAGAACCCATTTTAATGTCCTCATCAGGGAGAGATAACCTAATGGTCAAAAGAGAATCCATAATGATACTTGTTGACCCAATTTTGCCCCTCAGGCAAAATCTCGGCCACCTCCTACACGTGTTTCACAGGCCCAGTCATTTCAGGTTGCAAGGTCCACTTTCAGGTCTTGACAGCACCGTTGCAGAGAATAGGCAGCAAAGGACAGAGTCTTCAGACGTCCGCAAGAGAAGAAGGGGAAAAAATGGAATGTTCGACACTTAGCCAAAAAGAGGCAGAGAAAATGCAGAGGGCGGCAAAATCACCGCCCACTACAAGGGCGGGTAAAATGAGCCCGTCTACGAAGAAAATGCAGAGGGCAGCGAATTCGCCACCCACAACACAAAGAAAAGCAAAGACATCGGCCGACGTCGGCAATACTGCCGTCGTCGGCACCTTACAGAGACCGACGTCGGCAGAACAAGGGCAGGCACAAAAAAACCAGAAAAGCCCGCCCATGGCGGTGAAACGAAAAAGCCCGCCCATGGCGGCAAAATGGAAAACCCCGCCCCATGGCGGGGAAAGGGAAATTGCCGCGCAGAGTACAACTATACTGACGTCGGTAGCATAATTTAACCGACGTCGGCAATATTGCCACCGTCGGCAGATTATCGGTCGACGTCGGCAGGTTTTCCTACATGAAGTTCATGCAAAGGGCGGCAAAATCACCGCCCACTATAAGGGCGGCAAAATTCGCCTGCAGTGCACAAGAAAAAACCCACTGAGCCGCCAAAGGAGAAGACCAGCACGCAAAACAAGGCAACCAGCATGGTCTTGGTAGACTTGTGACGTCATCAATAGTGTTTTTCACGCTTTTCAATGAGACTTCTCTTGGCTCTTCTGCTATAAATACAAGGACTTAGTCATTTTCTAGGGATCCTTCCTGACTTTTGTAAAGAGCACTGCTCTGCAAATTTCCCACTTGAATCAATAAAATATAGTTTTTACCTCTATTTGGATGGATCTATCAGTGTATGTATTGAATGTTAATCTGTGTCCAGTCATTGTCTCTTGATGCTCTCACAGGTTCAACACCAGCAAACCTGTGATCTACGAAGCGCCACTGTCTGCTGCTGCCAGGAGTAGAGTTCTATTTCAGAGGTATTGAACAGGTGAGGTCACTTACAGTGTGTGTTTCTCAGCACCTTGGTGAGTCCCTGCTTCTTCTGCTTTCCATAAGAACCTCCCTGTCATCCCAGAGACCTGGTCTTTTCTGCCAGATCTGAGTGTATGTATGTTTTTGTCTGATTCTGAGAGTGGATGTGGGAAGGTCACCTGTTTTTGGTGTATCACCTCTTTTAGAGTAGGCTGTTTGTTTTCAAGCTTTTCTTTCTCTTTCCCCCCCCAAGTGTATACCTATATACCTATATTTTGCATTACCTGAAACAAGCAAGATACATCAGAGGGAACTAGCCCATATCTAGAGACTCTCCTCTCCTGCTTCGTCGTCCCACAGGAGAGAGAGGGGTTTCCATGTTGCGGGGAGAGGGCAGGAATCCGTGTTCCTGCCACTGGGTGCACTTTCCAGCGTCAACAGTTCTGGCACGCCCGGTGGGACTGCAATTTTATCAAGTTCTAACACAGTAGTATTTCAGGATTGATGTTGGTCCTTCTACAGTGATTTTCAAAGATTTCCAGCATCTGGCGACTCCACTGGTAAGAGCTCAGTTCTTTTTTTAAGACCAGTTACTTAGCTTATATGCCAAAAGTTACCACCAGGTCAGCTTCAAGAAGGGTCCCCTTTGAGTTTGTTGAACTACCTTTAAACTCCGCTAAAAGACTCAGGTTTGGAAGAACTCACCCTTATCCACTGATAAATCCTCCTAGACCTGTTGCTAGGAACACCAACCCAGCTCAGCCACAAATACAACCTGTTCCAGCCATGGCCTTGCCTTTTGCAGCTTTTCATGGTGAAAGCCCTTTAAACCTTCCACGCTATGATCCGATCCCCGGAACAGCTCTAAAAAATGTGCCCTTTTTTGATGGAGTGGGACCTATTACAGTTGTTGAGCATATAAAAAATATTGCCAACCTTTGCAATATTCATAATATAACAGAAGAAAATATTGCCATCAGACTGTTAGCCTTGTCTCTGAAGGGGAAAGCTCTCGACTGGTACGGCACCTTGCCTATGGATTCCATACATTCTTGGAACGAATTGGGCACTTGTTTAACTGATCGTTTTGGGGAAAAAAGTGATGGCCTCTCTCTTGCTGAGCAGCTGACAACTATAAAAAGAGCTCCGCATGAATATATGCAGGACTTCAATACGCGGTTTCAAAAGACTTGGGATAGAATTCCCATCCTGGTAAGGCCGACCCCCAGCTACGCTTTCTTGTACTATCTAAAAGCATTGAATAGTGGCATTGCTATGATGATTCAATCTATGGGGGGACACATACTGCCAGCTGCGTATGACATAGCCATTGCGGCCGAAAATTGCTTGATTCAAGCTGGGAAAATTGCCCCTAGACCTCACATGCCACTTTTCCCAGAACTGCTGCCCCCAATTCAAGCAGTCTCTCCTACAATTGCCCCCTACCTGTCATTGAAAAGCCAACTGCTGTTCCATCCAATGAATTAAGTGAAGTTAAGGGCCTATTGCAGATCATGTCAAATGAACTTGTTGCCCTTAAAAGGCAGCAAGCTCAAAGCCACAAGCCAAACCAGAATTATCAAAATTATGGCCATGCCCCTAGACCCCCCTTTCAAAATTATAACCAAGGTCAGGGGCAGCTCACTACAACTAGGCCTTATCAAAATTATAACCCTGGGCCTCCTTCGTCATCTAAAGCCATGGTACCTACACAGAACAATCTAGTGCAGGAGCAGCCAGGTTGTTCAAACATGGGACAAGGTCAAGAGCCAGCTGTCCACCCGAATGACATGATAAATTTTTGCCAGAATTCGGAAAATCAAGGTGCTGATTTTTCTCAATTTTTTGAGTTCCCAGCTCAAACCAGCACAAGCAACAATCAGACTCAGCCGGATTCTACCCTGATAAATCACGAAGAGGGCGAGCTCTGTGCAATTAATCATGGAGGCGCTGCAGGCAATCATGTTGATTGCGTTGCAGCCAATACGAGATTTAAAAGAAGAGCAGTTGGAGAAGTGCAAGCTTCCTCTCGGGCAGCAGCGAATCCTCCACCACACCCTTTTCAAAAGGCCCCAATTTCCGGTGAACCATCTGTACCCCCAGCTCCTCAGTCTAAACCTCCAGCTGGGATCAGCCCAAAGGAAAACGCGAAAGGAGTCAGTCCCCAGGTTAATATAGTTGATCAAATGAAGAAATTGCATGTGAGCATTTCTCTATGGGATTCATTGTCTCTTTCGGGACAAAAAGAGGTATTGAAGAAAGAATTGCATGAGCTAGATCGCCAGGCCATCCCAACAGACACTAATAATGTCTTAATGATGAATGGGCAGCCTTCTGCTCCAGGTCAGGTAAGGAAAGAAGAAAAGACTCCCCCTTTTTATGTATCTTTGATCATTGGAGATTTCTTAGTACATAATTGCATAATTGATAGCGGGGCCAGCACTTCAGTAATGCCTAAATGCATTGCTGATAAGATGGGGTTAAAGTATGAAGCAATGAACAAAGGAGTCTTACAACTAGATGGGACACCCGCAAAGACAGTCGGAGTCCTGAAAGGATTGAGTTTAACATTGCATGCCTACCCGACATTCTCAATCCCTCAAGATATAGTGGTAGCAGACGTTCCTCCATATTTTGCAATCTGTTTGTCTAGGGACTTTACGTCCAAGATAGGTGGTTATCTAGCAGCAAATTGGTCATACCTGGTTTTCAAAACCAAGTATGGGACCAAAGTGAAAATTGAATCCGAGCCACTCTATAAGGACCACCTAGAGTCCTATTCACCCAAGGCAGTGAATGTCAGTTATACTATCATTGATCCAGAAGACTCTCAAACAAACAAGTCCTCATCTTCTGCTCTTGAAGGAGTCGTAGATCTACTCTTGGATGAGTGGGGAAACGACAACTTTGAACACGATCCTTATAAGTTTATTGAGGAGGCAGACCTTGGCGTCTATTGCTTGCATGAAGAGAGTGCCGTCATGCCCAATATAATGAAGGAAAACAAAGAAGATCTTGGCCTGTGGCAGCTATATTTTGACGGTTCCAGAAGCAAACTAGGCGCTGGTGGTGGGGTAATGTTAGTCTCCCCTTCTGAAGAAAGGTACTTTTTAGCTTTTCGTTTCCATTTCTCTTGCACATGTAACGTTGCAGAATATGAGTCTTTGATTCACGGACTTGAGTGGGCAAGAAAGAGAGGGATCAAAAAATTGCAAATCCTGGGGGACAACGAACTAATAGTGAACCAAATCAGAGGCCTGAACCTGACCAAGAACTCCTTACTGAAATCTTACAAGCACAGAGTCTGGGACTTGATGGAGGATTTCCTTGCTCTTAACATTACCTCTATCCCCAGGGAACAGAATAAACAGGCTGACAGATTGGCAGCTGTTGGTGCCCAATTTGATGTTTCAAAAGAGATAAGTAGGGGTTGTAGTTCGTGCCATTTAAAAGTGGTGGTCCGGCCTTCAATTCCAGACAATGTTACAAATTGGCAGGTCTTCAAAAGTGACCGACAAATAGCCCTTTTTCTAAAGGAAGAAGCTGAATTTGCGGTCCACAATCAGGCAAAATTGCAGCAGCAATATGGAAATCAAATTGTTCAATTGAAGAACAATAAACTCCCTAAGGGTCTGATCACACTTGAAAGTATTTTCAACGGAGAGGACCAACTAAGAAATGACAAAGCATGCATCACTACCAAAGGGGAGAATTATGAAAAAGTAGAAATCTTCAAGGATAAGTTGCTGGCGCTCGGCAAGGTCTGCACGTTTCAAGAAAGACAGGCTTTCATTCTGCTATGCCAGGAGTTCACTGATATTTTTGCCTGGAACTATAGCGACTTGAAAGGCTTCGATCCAAGGCTCGCCCAACACACCATTGAATTAGATGAAGGCGCAAAACCTGTCACATAAAAGCAGAGACCTGTTAACCCGATGGTCGAGCTCCTTATGCAGAAAGAATTGGCCAAGTTGATTGAGTCCGGCATTATATTTCCGATCAAACATTCCTCATGGTTGGCTAATTTGGTTCCAGTTAGAAAGAAAAATGGGGAGATCAGGCTGTGTGTCGACTTTAGAGACCTTAATAAAGTCTCTTTAAAAGATCACTATCCCCTTCCAAACATGGAGCAGATCCTTCAAAAGGTAATTGGTTCCGAACGCTTCTCCCTCCTGGATGGCTATTCGGGATATAATCAGATTCTGGTGCGTGACTGTGACCAATACAAAATAGCCTTCACCACTAAATGGGGAACGTTCGCCTACCAGAAGATGCCTTTTGGGCTATCCAATGCTGGTGCTACTTTCCAGCGAGCCATGGACATGGCTTTCAGTGGTTTGATAAATAGAAACGTGCTGGTGTACCTCAATGATATAACAGTTTTCTCCAAAGAGGCAGGACAACATATGAAGCACCTCAGGGAGATTTTTGAGAGGTGCAGGGAATTTGGCATCTCCCTAAATCCAAAGAAATGTGTATTCGCGGTTCATGAGGGGAAACTTCTTGGCCACATTGTGTCCAAGGAAGGTTTGTCTATTGACCCAGAAAGAGTCCGCTCCATTCTGGAGATGTCCCTACCGAAGCACAAGAAAGCCCTGCAGAGTTTCTTTGGCCGAATAAATTTCATTCGGAGGTTCATTTCAAACTTTGTTGAAATAGTTAAACCCCTAACCTCCTTGCTAAAGAAGGGTGAAGAATTCAAATGGACGACGCCAAGAAAGGATAGATTTGAAGCTATCAAACAGGCTTTGACCCAGGGTCCCGCTCTGATCAGCCCCGACTTCAACAAAGACCTCAATCTCTATACCTTCAGTAACGGAGAAGTGATATATGCCATGCTTACCCAAGCAAACAGTGATGACCTCGAGCAACCACTCGCTTTTTTCAGCCAAGGGTTAGAGGACTTCGAAACTAGGTACACCTATGTAGAGAAGCAAGTCTTGGCAGTAGTGCGCAGCCTGAAGAAATTCAGATATATGTTGTCGAAAAGCAGGATCCATCTCATGGTTCCACATCCTGGCGTCAAGGATTTCTTGACCAATCGAGACTTAAACGAGAAAAGAGTGGGATGGATCACCAAGGTAATGGAGTACGACATAGACATCAAAATCACCAAGTTGGTTAGAGGAAGGGGCCTGTGTGAACAGCTAGCCGCAGATTTGAAACAAAGGGGTGAAAACAGCTTGCTGATCCATGACATAGCCACTGCAAAAGAACCAGCTGTCGTAAGAGATTGGACACTAGACATGAGGCGTTTCCTTCTTACGGGCGAATGTCCACAGGGTCTCGATAGGGCCGGAAGAAGGTATTTTAAACTTCAGTCCCTCCCCTATGTTTTGATTAACGGAGTATTATTTAGGAAGGATCTCTCTGGGGTTCTCTTGAGATGCATTGACTCCAGTCAGGCTGACAAGGTATTGGCTGAGTTTCACAATGGGCCAGCAGGTGGCCATTTCGCCCCTAAGACCACAGCAGCAAAAATAATGAGAGCTGGCTATTTCTGGCCCACTCTCTTCAAGGATACCCATGCCTGGGTAAGGAAGTGTCAGAAGTGTGCACTCTTTGACGGAAAGCAGCGATTGGCTGCCATGCCCCTACAACCCATTCAAGTTGAGCAACCATTCATGCAGTGGGGCCTGGATTTCATAGGGATGATCAACCCTCCCTCTAGCGCCGGACACAAGTGGGTCCTGACTGCTACGGATTATTTTACCAGGTGGGTGGAAGCCATTGCTTTGAAGGAAGCAAATGAGAGCGCAGTCTTGGACTTCTATGAGGACTTAGTGACACGTTTTGGGGTCCCAGCCACTATAATCTCAGATAATGCCTTGGCTTTTCTGGGAACCAAAACTAGTGAATGGGCACTAAGGTATGGTATATACCTCAGCACTTCGTCAAATTACTACCCGCAGGGGAATGGACTGGCTGAGTCTACTAACAAAAATTTGATCAAGATTATAAAGAGGACCATGGAAGAAAATCAGAAAACTTGGCATGCCAAGTTGAAAACAGCTCTATGGGCCGATCGAATCACTCCGAAAAGATCAATCGGAAATTCTCCATATACGCTTGTGTATGGAAGGGAAGCAAGGCTTCCTATCTCACTCGAATTGCCAGCGCTGGACCTCACACATCAGTTGCAGCTAGAAGAAGGAAGCAGCATGGAGGTCAGATTATGTGAACTAATGGAGCTCCAGGAGGTAAGGAACCAGGCCATGGTCTCTATGATCAGTCGCCAGCATCAGGTGAAAAAGCATTTTGACAAGAAGTCTTCGTCAAAGAGTTTCATCGAAGGAGACATTGTCTTAAAATGGGATGAAGATAGAGCTAAGCCTGGAAAACATGCAAAATTTGATGTCCTCTGGAGCGGTCCTTACATAATTACTCAGTGCAAGCAGCATAATGCGTTTCAGCTCTCCAGGTTGGACGGCGAAGAATTGCGTATCCCAGTCAACGGGATACACCTGAAGCATGGTCACTAAATTTTTGGTTCCGTCGTACATAGTTTCCCTTGTTTTCTTCCCTGTTTTCCCTAAGTGCAGTGTGCACAGTTAGTTGTTTTTAGTCTTGTGTGTTTCCCTTGGCAGTGGGGGTAATTTCTGTATTTTTGATTTTGGAATCTTCAAAAGTTGTTGTGAACTTGCTTCAAAGTCACCATCCGACTCCGCACCCAATGGATATGTAAGGCAACTGGGTTCTAAGCATAGTAGGCACGCTTCCCCCGTGAGTCACCAATTTGTTGACCCAATTTTGCCCCTCAGGCAAAATCTCGGCCACCTCCTACACCTGTTTCACAGGCCCAGTCATTTCAGGTTGCAAGGTCCACTTTTAGGTCTTGACAGCGCCGTTGTAGAGAATAGGCAGCGAAGGACAGAGTCTTCAGACGTCTGCAAGAGAAGAAGGGGAAAAAATGGAATGTTCGACACTTAGCCAAAAAGAGGCAGAGAAAATGCAAAGGGCGGCAGAATCGCCGCCCACTATAAGGGCGGGTAAAATGAGCCCGTCTACGAAGAAAATGTAGAGGGCGGTGAATTCGCCGCCCACAACACAAAGAAAAGCAAAGACATCGGCCGACGTCGGCAATACTGCCGTCGTCGGCACCTTACAGAGACCGACGTCGGTAGAACAAGGGCAGGCACAAAAAAACCAGAAAAGCCCGCCCATGGCGGTGAAACGAAAAAGCCCGCCTATGGTGGCAAAATGGAAAACCCCGCCCCATGGCGGGGAAAGGGAAATTGCCGCGCAGAGTACAACTATACCGACGTCGGCAATATTGCCACCGTCGATAGATTATCGGCCGACGTCGGTAGGTTTTCCTACATGAAGTTCATGCAAAGGGTGGCAAAATCACCGCCCACTATAAGGGCGGCAAAATTCCCCTGCAGTGCACAAGAAAAAACCCGCCCAACTGCCAAAGGAGAAGACCAGCACGCAAAACGAGGCAACCAGCATGGTCTTGGCAGACTTGTGACGTCATCAATAGTGTTTTTCATGCTTTTCAATGAGACTTCTCTTGGCTCTTCTACTATAAATACAAGGACTTAGTCATTTTCTAGGGATCCTTCCTGACTTTTGTAAAGAGCACTACTCTGCAAATTTCCCACTTGAATCAATAAAATATAGTTTTTACCTCTATTTGGATGGATCTATCAGTGTATGTATTGAATGTTAATCTGTGTCTAGTCATTGTCTCTTGATGCTCTCACAGGTTCAACACCAGCAAACCTGTGATCTACGAAGCGCCACTGTCTGCTGCTGCCAGGAGTAGAGTTCTGTTTCAGAGGTATTGAACAGGTGAGGTCACTTACAGTGTGTGTTTCTCAGCACCTTGGTGAGTCCCTGCTTCTTCTGCTTTCCATAAGAACCTCCCTGTCATCCCAGAGACCTGGTCTTTTCTGCCAGATCTGAGTGTATGTATGTTTTTGTCTGATTCTGAGAGTGGATGTGGGAAGGTCACCTGTTTTTGGTGTATCACCTCTTTTAGAGTAGGCTGTTTGTTTTCAAGCTTTTCTTTCTCTTTTCCCCCCCCCCAAGTGTATACCTATATACCTATATTTTGCGTTACCTGAAACAAGCAAGATACATCAGAGGGAACTAGCCCATATCTAGAGACTCTCCTCTCCTGCTTCGCCATCCCACAGGCGAGAGAGGGGTTTCCATGTTGCGGGGAGAGGGCAGGAATCCGTGTTCCTGCCGCTGGGTGCACTTTCCAGCATCAACAATACTATTTGGGCCATCATCATATAATTTATACCCTAATCCAAAATATTATGGATGTTCTTAAACCATGATAGGTTCAATTCAACCTTGTTATTACTTACCCAATCCCTTTCCTTTATACTACATGTTCTCCATCATTTTTTGGAATCTAGGATAGTTCCATTTATGAGAGATGAGGGCTTCATCATCCAAAATAAGAAAATAATAATCTCCATCTTCAATGTATTCATTGGTAAAAAATCTATTACTTTAAAAATTTATTGGCCCAAATTGTTACTTAATGGCATTATCCTTCCTCATGGTGGGGACTCGTAGCTACATGGAGATAGGGGTAAATCATTAATGCAAAATGTTTTTACTCATATTCTTTGTAGCTTGTATATGTGATTTTTATTTTGGTGACATCAGGTGTTAATATTGGAGGTGGATTCTAATTGATCAAGGGAGATATATTTAGTAGTTGTTGGGCTCAACATAGTGTTGTCAGTGCTAAAACAGGGTGATGATGATGAATGAAATGATCCATCTAACAATTATGGAGATGGTGTATGACTCCAAGAATGGTGACTTCCATTCCTAAATGAGGGAATTTTAGGCACTAATGGAGAGTGGATGGCATATCTTACATTTCATGAATCCATGGTCTTCCAAGTAGCATGTTATATGGTAAATCCACATCCACAACATGAACTAGAGTCTAATGTACTATAGGTACCACATCAATAGGAAGATAAATGGTCCCAACTAATGGTTTGTCATTTTCATCATAATCCTTAATCATTATAAAAGTGGGCCCTAGTGATGTTTTGGAGTATCCCAATTTCTTCAAAAATTCTAGATTACACAAGTTGAGCACAGATCCTCCATCTATGAGAACACAAGAAACACGATGGTGGGAGATGGTGACTTCAATGTATAAGGGGTAATTATGATGCAGGGGTAATAGGAGGCATATCCTAGGCACTAAAAGTAATTTGTTTCAATGGGGATAAATGTTCTACTAATACCTAAAATTGATTAGTTTCTAGGTCATTAGGTACTTTTAAAACATTCAACACTTGATTTAATATTTTCCAGTGTAATGTTGATGTTTTAAGAAGTTTCATTAATGAAATTTGAGTTGGAGTCTTTTCTATTTGCTAAATGATATCATATGATTTTTTTGAAGAGATTGAAGCTTTTTTTAGACACACTCCCCTTTTGGGTAGTAAATGAGGTAGAATGATCTTGAGGAGGTACAATGGGAACTATTATTTTATTGTATTGGATGGTTACTATGCAATCAATAGTGGCCTTGTTAATTTTTAGGATGGGGGATGAAGGTGGAGTGGGTTCTTGGATTTTATAAATTTTTATGGTTTTAATGTAATGGTAAGAGACATTATGGTAATAAATTTGGTTATATGAAGATGCCTAACCCTAGTCTCTTTGGGGTCTCTGATTCCTCTAATCATGCTTTGGGAGTGGATCCTAGTAAATTTCAAGTTGCCCATTTACTGACTAATTCAAGGGAGTTTCTCCTTCAATATTTATATCACCCCTTTTAATTAAATCTTGGATATAATTTCTTAACTTCATACACCACTTAGTGTCATGTCATTTAAGTTTATGGTACTTTAAAAACTCATCTTCATGATACCAATCTAGTTTTGGTTGATGGTCATCCACAGGTCTAATCTTAGGCAGAGTAATCATCCTGACAATAATCAATTGGTCTAAGACTATTTCTATTAGGACTCCCAAGTTTGTAAGTGGACTTTTTCCTATACGAGGCTTAGGATTTCCTCAAGGAACCATGATGGAAGAGATATTAGGGTGTTATGTGGGGCCATTTTTTGGACTGTTTATACATGTTATTGCTTAGAAACTATTACCCCATCACCCAATGACATTCTTGTTCTTATTGAAGACTTTAGATTTTCCTAGAAAATAATTATCTTGATTTGAAGTATGTTCATTCTAAAAATATAGTTTGATGGTCCCCTTTTTTATAAGGTATTTTTCTATTTGCATTCCTTTCTCTAAGATCTCATCGAAGGTCTTATCACACTATAATTTTAATTGGTACTTAAGCTCTATATTAATATTATCTACAAATGTTTTGTCTAATTCTTGTTGTAAATATTGTCATTGATGTCAAAGGTCTAGTATTGGTGATAAAGGCCCCATTACTTTTAATGGTGTTTTTAATATTCATATCTTGGATAATGTGTGTTAATATTTATTTAATATTAATGAATATATTTTTGGTTGCATATAAGTCAAAAAAGGCCCCATGGAGAAGTAAAAGAGTCATGGGGTAAAGACAAAATAGGAATGGGATGCATTTTCTCATGAAGAGTCATCTTAAGGAATTTTAAGAGTCACCATGTGAATACAAAAGAGGGTATGGTGAAGTTTTCCATGAAGGGACACTTTGAGGAATACAAAAAGCCACCAAGATAAAGACAAAAGAGGAAAGGAAGCATTTGCTTATGAAGGGTCACCATGTGACTTTTCAAAATCAAGGATATCAAGGGTCATGTAAGTTTGGCACCATTTTCCATGAGGATTAAAGGGTTACAAAGGGTGAATGACAAAGTTCATTTGGAAAGCTATAAATAGAGGATTGAGAAACCATTTGTAATATACAAGAGAGTGTATGGTTTGTATTTATTTTAGAGGAGATAAAAGTAGGAGATATTGTAGAGTTATATCATTTGTTGAGTAAGAAACATTGAGATATAGTTGTGTTTTATACACAAGAGGGGTTGGTGCTCTTATGGGTTGGTGCTCACAAATATCTGTAAGGGGCTAGTGCTATTTTGGGTTGGTGCTCACAAATAGTTGGTATGTTGGTGCTCAAAAAAGGGGTTGGTACTCTTACAAGTTGGTGCTTGAAAACTTTGTAATTTAAGTTGGTGCTCATTAATATACTTGAGATTGTTCTATGTGGTTTTTCCCACTTTAGCTTTCCACATAAAAATTTGGTCTCTCTCTCTCTCTCTCTCTCTCTCTCTCTCTCTCTCTCTCTCTCTCTCTCTCTCTCTCTCTCCTCTCTCTCTCTCTCTCTCTCTCTCTCTCTCTCTCTCTCTCTCTCTCTCTCTCTCTCTCTCTCTCTCTCTCTCTCTCTCTCTCTCTCTCGTGGTGCATATTATTGTTTTAGTTTTATTGCATATCTTGAATGTGTGATTAAGTGGTTAAATAAAATAAATCAGATTAATTAAAATATATAGAATATATTGATTCCCCCACCTCTCAGTATATTTCATGCTTAACAATTCTTTTTCAAGCACAATACGCCTCAATTAGCTTACCAGGCTCCACCATCTTTATAGGAAATATAATAGGATTTCCCTAATTCATTGTTAATTATTTTAAAGGTTAATAATGGACATATCATGCTCTATGTTGAATGAGAAGTGTATAATAAATTGCTCTATTAATTCCCAAAAACTTTATATTGACCCTTTAGGCAAGTGCATGAACCATTCCAAAGCAGGTCCTATAAGAATTTTGAGAAATAGTCTCAATAGATAAGCATCCTCATAGGCTACCTCATGGCAAGCTACATAAAATTCTTTGAAATGATCTCTAGGGTCCCCTTTTCCCTGATATTTCTCAAATTTAGGTACTTTAAAATGTGGACAAAAGGGGATATATAAAATACTTATGTTTAATGGTGATGAAAAAAAGTTTTCATGTTTATATTTAAGAGCTTATGATCATGGATCTATCTTCTAAAAGGTCTATTTCATCATTTTACATGTTTGAGCAAAGGCAAGGTCCCCAAGAAGATTGGTGGTTTGATTTTGACTACCTTGAGGAATATGGATACTATGAGTATTATTAGCATTATTGGTATTGATGGTATTTTTAGAATTATTGGTAATGTTAGTATTATTGCTATTATCTTGTCTAGGAGATGATGGGTGTTGATTACAAAGTAATATCTTAATTTATTATGTCAATTGGTCAAGGTGATCCTCAATGATAACCTATCTCTGATTATCCTTAGTGAGGTTATTAATAAGGGGTTGTGGGAATTCTTCTTCTTCAACAAATCCATGATCTACACTTTCTTCTTTTTGGGGTATGTGATTAACATGTTGATATGGGGTGTTTGGATGTGATGGAGGGTAGACTAGTTTGTGTAAGATGGTATGATCAAAAGTGGAAGGTAATGTGCCCCTTATTTATATGACACAAGCTAGGACATTATCATGATTTTCATATAAATACCTATCAATGAGATTTATTACTTCATCATTATGGAGGGGGTTATATCTTTCATTATCTCTCCTAGGCGTGTGCATATCATTATTATTTTCATCCTATTAATGAGTTGGGTCAATCATAGGCCCTAATAGATTGGTATCTTGGTTGGAGCCTTGTCTAATCTAGATTTATGCTTAGGTGTGGATAACCATTATGAAAGAGGGATGAAAGGTAAGTCTACAAATACTACTTTAGTTTAGAAACTAAATTACTAGTGGTCAAAAGGTGATGATGTAAGAATATGAAATGACCAAGAATTACCAAGAGATAAAATCTTTTAAGAAACCAATCTAGTAAGGATAAAGGAGGAGTGATGGGATAAAATATATTTATCTACTATAAAATGGACAAGTTGATGGGTTCTAGAGGACAAAGGTACCTGATCGAGATGAAGATAAATATGGGTGCTAGATTAGGATCTTGCAAGACTATGTATAGTGAGAATCCAAAGTCAAGAAGATATGATGAATAAAAATTAAATAATATGGGTTACTACTAAAATATTTATTTTAGGATGCAATATAGTATTTAAAGATAATGGGATGGGTGGAAGATAAGAGATGTATGATATGTATATGGTGTGATATGTGATGAATGAAGGATTAGACAAGAATAACTACTCAAGATGTGGATGAAGTAGTTACCAAATAAATATGGGAGTGAAATGGGTGGGGATTAGATGCTAATGGAAAAATGTGATGGGTGAGTAGTGATTATAGGTGATTTATATATAAAGTGGTGTGATATAAGATCGGTCAAAAAGGATGGATACATGAGTGGATATAGATGATAAATGGGATGGAGAATAGATAGGATGGATATAGAAGATTAAATAATGGTTAAAGATGGTATGAGGTGGATATCTAAAATACAAAAATGGATAAGAGATAAGATGATATATATACAAGCTAACTTGTGAAGATGTGAAAGGGGATGGACACTATATGAAAGTGTTGTGGGATGGATATGGATAAAATGGGTAAAAGATAAAATATGGGTACTATAAGATGAATATGAGATGATAAGGTAAGTATATATTCTAAATACAATGGTCAATTGTAATATGAAATGGGGATTATAGATAAATAATATTTGAATGGGTAGGAAATATAATGTTATATACAAACTAGTTGGTGAAAGAGAGATGTTACTATATGAATATATTATAAGGTAAGAGGGGTGAATTAGTGGATAGTATATGTGGAATATGGGTTATGTGGATAGGGTAATTATGATAGGATATGCTAATACAAGTAAAATAAGGATGGATATGGGACAATATGATGGAAAAATGAGTGAGTATATAAATGGATATGAGGTAAGAGAATATATTCAAGCTAGTATATAAAGATGTGAGAGGTGATTACTATATGATGGTGTGATGAGGATATATACTATGTTAGATATGATGTGGGTAGATAGAGACTAAGTTATAAAAAGGGATGGTTGAAATGGATTATGAGATATGATATTGTGTGTGTGTGCGGCTGTGTGTGTGTGTGTGTGCGCGTGCGCATGTGCACATGCACACACGTGCGTGCAAAATAATGTGAAGAGGGAAAAGAAAGGATGAGATGGATATTAGATGGGATGGATATAGAATAATGGATAATAAACTATGTGAAAATGGGGTGGATAGTATATGAAAGTGTTATAGGATGGATATAAAAGCCATGGGTAGTGGATAGAAAATGGATACTATAGGGTAAATATGAGATGGAAAGGTAAATATAAATTCAAAATACAATGGTTAAAATGTAGTATGAAATATATATGGGACAGTATGATAGTCAAAAATTGTTCAAATTATACAAACTATTTATGAAAGGGGGATGTTACTATATGAGGATGTTTTAAGATAAATGGGATGGGTTGGTAAATAATGGATGTAGAAGATGGACTCTATGGTATGAAAATGAGATAATATGATGACTATAATGGTCAAATATGGAAGAAATATGAGGTAGAAGAGGTATAGAAAATGGATATCTAATATGAATAGTATATAGGTGTTAGATATGGAGGAGACAATACAAACAAGAGGTGGATGATTAGTATGATATGAGTAATAGGATGGGATGTAATATAATGATCAAGAGGATGGGTACTATATGGAGACTAGGTGTAAATAGCAGAATGTCGAATAGAGATGAATTATGGGTGAGTAATGGATGATGATAAATTAAGATGTGATATGATGATAGGATGGTAAGTGTTAACCTAAGGGTCTCTAAGGTATCACACAAAATATGATTATGGCTGACTTAGCTAATAAATAATATAGGTCTAGTCACAACACTCAAACAACATACACAAGTATGATCCTAAATTAGTAAACTATAAAGGGTGTGTAACTCAATGCCCACACCATCTAATGGCTTCATAGGTTATGTTATAGGTTGGTGACCTATTATGGAATCATGTGATATCCTAGAGGGGGGTTTAATAAATAAGAAAACACACAATATGATTAATTAAACATTCTAATTATATATATGTGATGAGCATGATATGACAAATTATCTATAAGACAACACACACACATAAACACATAAGTATATAAAAAAAAGATTTTCACAACAAAAGATATATATATATATATATATATATATATATATATATATATATATATATAATATAATATAATGATATACCAAAAAATATAATGAAAACTAAGATAAAATACAAAATGGCACCCCTACCTATAGGCACAAGGATTAGAAATCTAATTGGGGAGCCTAAATCTTGAAGGGGCCTGCAACAAAAATGTTATTAGTTTAAATTTTTACAATCCCATGAGTCCCTAAAAAATAATGAGTGCAAAGAGAAAAATCATGTCCATAATGTACAATATCACAACTAGGGAAACAAAACCTTTAATCTAAAGTCATGACTTTTCAAGATGTTAATAAACCATCATAGTTAATTAACAATACCATGACTATCTAACAATATCTTTATTGTAATTGATAATACCATGATTATCAAAAAATTACAATCTATGATATTGTAGATAGTAATAGTAAAATAAAAATAAGTCTAATGTAATTGTGTAGCTACACTATTAGACTAAAATAATTACAAGCTTGTTATAATATATACAATTTTGATGAAAAATATATAATCCTATGTTTTATAATTTTAGTTAAATCTAATATGTCCTACATTATTCCTCTAAAATATCATGACTTAAAATAATAAAATCATAACTTGAAGGTCAAAATCACAAATCACAATTCATGGTACTGTAGAAGAAGTCAAAATAGTCTAAGGGGGTTTTGAGATGTTTGTCCTATCTTCTATCTACTCCCTGTGATTTTTGCACACAAAAAATAATACTTGTCAAGGTTTTCTTATAGGCAAAAAGGGGATTAGACTAAAAAAAATTAGATGGGAAAATGATTAGGTTTCCAAAAAATAATTTAACACAAACCCTTATTATCCCTCTATACAGACCCTGAAGATGCCTTTGTATAAAATAGAGAATAGAGACTAGAGTTTTATGAATTTTAGGAAAAATGATAATATCACTACTATTGACTATAAACCCATGAGTACTAAATGAATATCACAACTAAGGGAGTCACAACTTTGTTGAGGGTAGCCAAAGAGTTAAAGCCTTGGTTTAATGTCTTCATTTCTACAATTATAGATTCAAAACACCCTACCAAGCAAAGAAAGTATGAAAAAATGATAAAAATATCCTATATTAATTAACAAAAAAATACAGGTGATAGAATTAATCCTTAATACTATATTTGTCAATATCACCATAAGGATCTAAAATATTATGATTACCAATTAATACTACAAGTCTAAGAGTCACGATTTTTTCAAAAATATGTCAACAACTGGATTCTAGGGGATTTCCTTCCTATCCTGTACATAGAAACCACACCAATAGACAAGATACTTGCATAAATAGAGGGTTAGTATAAGTAGATTATAACCTAACTCATACTATCAATCTTGACTTTATCACTAATATAATTGACAATATCATGATTATTAAGACAAAATCATGACTATCACAGTCATGGTATTTTTGAAGGCCTAAACCCTACTAAAAACCCTAATCGTTAGTGGTTAATTGGCAATATCATGACTATCATCAACAAAAATGTGATTTTAATATCATGAATATTAGGATAATATCATGATTTACCTATACGTGTCAAAATTTTAAAATCTAGGCTTAGATCTATGTTTATTTGGTCTAAAAATTACTCAAATCACTTCCAACAATGGTATTAGATTGAAGAATGAAAATTACTCCCACCATGGTTGCCAAAATGTGCACCAAATTTCAGGTTTAAATAATATTACAAAAACTAGAAATAAAACCTAAAACTTAATAGCACCAATAGGAATGGATAGAAGTAAATCAAAATAAATAGAACATGCTTACCATAATTTTTACCTCTTCATGCCACTATTACAAGACTTTAACTTGAATGATTTGATATCAAAATTTGAAATATTGAATTGTTTAATGAACTCTTAACAATGGCTTCCAATGCTTGTGTGAAGTGGATAATGGCTTGGATAAGAGCTGTAAGGCTATTATGGATGCAATTAGAGTGGAAATATGAGAGCTTGATGGATTGATAGATTATTTTACCATTATCTTGGCCATGGCCAAAACATGGCCTTTTTATAGGAAAATTGAGGAAATTTTTAAGGAACTAAAAATTATTTAAAAGTCTCTAGTTTAGATACTTCTAGAGACTTAGAGGAACTTATCCAATTTTAGAGGATTCTTAATAGGTTTAGGGTATAATGGGGGTATTATATAGGAATTAAAGAGGTTTAGGGATCATAGGGATGTAGTAATATCTAGGTTGGTAGGGTGACTAGAGTGGTAGCTAAATAAATATGGATTTTAAATTTTCAAGTGGGTTTAGGGAGTAGTTTAGTAGGTAATAGGCTCTATTATAGGTTTAGTGGGGAGATTAATTGGTTTTTAGGAGGGATTAAAGGTTTATGGGATATAGGAATGGGATGGGGTTTATTATGTAATTAGCTATTTTGGATAGGACATATAGGAATTAAGATAAATTAGTAGAAATTCATATAATTAGTTGGGTGCACATTATTTAGTGCATACACATAGATTATATAGTTATCTTATCCTTTTGAGGTGAGGTAAACACTAGTTTATATAATTCCCTAACCTTAAAGGGGTTAGGGGAATATCAGTGGGGATATGTCATAAGAGGCATGTTCTTCACATTTAGAAGAGCTTTCAGATTAAGTAGGGGCACTATTTAGAAGCATGTTCTCCACACTTATTTCAATATTTGCCATAGTTTTCATATTTAGTGGGGGAATGCTTTGGAAGCATGTTATCCATAATTATTCAATATTCAACACATCCAAGATGGATTATTTAGAAGCATGTTCTCCACTTATCCACATTTGGCATAGTTTTTAGGTTCAGTGGGGGCATGCTTCAGAAGAATGTTCTCCATACTTTTCACATTTGGCACAATTTATAGATTCAATGGGGGAATGATTTGGAAGCATGTTCTCCATATCTATTCACTATTCAACACACTTATGTTTAGTGGGGGCATGTTTTGGAAACATATTCACCACTTGGAACTTATTTTAAATTTTTGATTTCTCTATATATAGTGGGGCCATGCTTTGGAAGCATGTTTTCCATAATTTCCAAATTCATGAAAGCACATAAATATATAATTCATATTCATGGTTGTGGTATAATTATATACATTTATATCATTATTATACCTAATTTCAATATTATACATATTTAAGGTTGCAAATGCTATGCAATGTGTGCCTAATATTATAAAATTCAAATCAGTTTTAGATCTCAAAACACTCTTAGGGACTATCATCACCCACCAGGATGGAATTTTATAGTGTGTATTGAGCTGACCTACTATAGTCATTGGTTCAATTGTGGTATGGTCTAGGTGATTAAATAGCTCAATCTTGCTAACTTTTTAGGTTGGACATAATTGTATAATATAGCCTCACTAGTTTGATAGTGTGAGTTAACTTGGTTCAATCACATTCACCAAATTTATAAGTATGAATGGGTTGCATGGTTGAGCTAATCTCAACTATTGGGTGAAAACTCACCTTTTATCCAAGGTTGATGGAATGTGCCTTCCAATATTTATTTCTCTCTATCTCCTTATATATATATATATATATATATATATATATATATATATATATATATATATATATATATATATATATATATATATATATATATTATATATAAGGTGCATATATCTAAGGAGATAGAGAGAAATAAATATTGGTTCACTCACACTCACCAAAGTTATAAGTATGACTGGGTTGCATGGATGAGCTAATCTCAACCATTGGGTGAAAACTTAGCTTTTATCCAAGGTTGAGGGAATGTGCCTTCAAATATTTTGTTTCTCTCTATCTCCTTAGATATATGCACCCAATGGCTGACATTAGCTCAACTATGCAACCTAGTCATACTTATAACTTTGGTGAGTGTGAGTGAACCAATTTAACTCACTCTATCTCTTTAGATATATGCACTTTATATATATATATATATATATATCATAATCTTAGTTTTAGAACCTTACAATGATATATATTTTTAAATCAACTTGCCAAAAGGTAAGGTAGTTACATCGATACACAGGTGTACTATTAAACCTTTATATTTTAATTTCAATACTTTCAACTTCATATTATATACATTAACTATATATTGTACATGCTCTTAGTTTTAGGTCAGTCACTAGCAAATCACTCAAGTTAGACTCACATTAAGCTAAGGTGTGTTATACACACCCAGGTATAAATTTATTCTCATTTAATCCAATAATTCATTACTAGAATAAAAGGGGGTAATTTTGGAAGATATTTTTGGATTATATAGCACTTTAATCTTGTACAATTAACAAAAATTAGAGCTTTGTTGTTCTTCTTAGTTTTGGACCTTTCCCACTTTTAGAAATGTTGCATCTACTCTATTTTTCACCCCTTAGCCTATATCTTGGTAAAACCAATCTCTTATTGATAACCCAAACCTTCTATCTTTCCCACAATTCTTAAATCATGATTATCTTCCACCTCTACAAGTTCTACACCCACATTTACTTTATTGTTCCTTAGACACTAGCATCCAGTAACACTTATGCCGATGTAAGTATCCTTCTCTAACATAAGTGTCCAATGCCTTAAATTCTTATAATTTTTAAATGAAACATATCCTAATGGTTATCTTAAGTTATTTAATAAGATGTATTTCTATAAAGGGATTGATACAAATATAATGTCAACCCTCATTCATTCCTCACCTATCTTATAACCAAAAATACTGAAGGAAACTTATCAAAGAATTCAATCAAACATTAGATAAATTAAGGATTCTCTATTTCCTTCTATTCTCATATCAATCATAAGGAAAATGCATATATATATATATATATATATATATATATATATATATATATATATATATATATATATATATATATATATATATATATGAAGTACTAAAGGAGCAACCTAAGATCTTGATCTACCAAGTTACAATCTAGGTCACTATTGTACTTATTTTCCACATATCACATTATTCACACATAATAGAACACATAGGGGAGAACTACATCAGTTTAAGGACGTATACAAAGTATTATATATGTAGGAAATGATTATTTATATAGGGGTATCATGGGTGAGATCAACATCATGTGTCCACTAACCCATTTTTCCCTAGGGTCACTATGAAGATGAAGAACCAAGATTTATAATTTCATAAGGAGTGATAGTCCATGACCCAGATATGAATGCATTGGAGTGAAGGTAAAGACAAACCCAAAATAATCTAGGTGGTCACATTATTTTCCAAAAGGTATTTAGTATAGGACACCTATTTTAGGTTCAAATAGTAGCATCGATGTAACCATATAAGGCTAACACTAGTGTCCTCCTCTAAAGGTGATCAATATAGAATTTGGTGACTTTTCTAGAACCCTCTTATTGTTTGCTTTTTGGTTGTTATATATCAAGAACTATGTCAACATCAGATTCAATTAAGTAAAATACTTATTTGTCATTTCCATATCTAACATATATGTACTTACTATTTTTATCCTATCTCATTTTAATGATTTCATCATATGTTATATCTGAGTTTAACATTTAATTGTCCTGTTATAGAGATAATTTATATCCATTTTACCTTAAACTATCTCTATCCTCTTTAACCTTAGATAACCCTAATCTATATTTTTAGGGTTAAAAAAAATCAACTCCAATGTCTAGCTAGATGGATTATGTCTCCACAATATCAATACCAGTGATCATGGAACACTATGGTTCCTCAACCACAACATTCAAATTGGGCTCCATCATATGGTCAAAGGTAGTATGGTAGATATGATACACAAAAAAAAATATGGGGATTTGATGATAAATAACCACAAGGTTGGTGTTTCCAATAATGGAGGATATAAATAGGGTATTATGATGGATATTGAGGAAGCTAAAATAATGATAACCAAAAATATCATCAACCAAATCATTATTTTTTGTGTGGAGAATATAACCACATATGAAAATCATTGAATAATCATCAAAATTAAATGTACTACATTTATTTGTATATTTTTATGACAACATAATACTAAATATTTCATAATTTTAAGTAATCAAAGGGAAGAGAAACCTATGTGAAATGTAAATATGGTATTTTCCACCCTAGGGAAAATACATTGATGTAATCAGTCATAAACAAACAACACATAGAGAATGGATTACCTTATTTATAAATGCCATAGGATAAAAGAATCAATAATGTTTAATAGGATAAGTATCTTGACCCTAAAAGGGAAAAAATATTGATGGACCAAGCATCCCAAGTTATTTAGAACATACAATAGTATGCTATGTCAGAGGGAATTATTCTAGTCATCAATGTGCATATATATGGGTAAATTGTCTACATAATGAGGTAAGAGGGAGTAGTGATTTCCTTGACTTAAATTTTAAAAATTTTGAGCACTTTAAAAAATGAATATATATAATATTAAAAATCACTTACATAACTTAATTGATGTGTGTAGCGAGGTCAACAACATACTGATAAGTTAATTTGGTTCATAAAAAACAAGATGCCATTGGATGTTGATTTCCACATGGATATTGAGCTGGGAGGATAAGAGGTACCCAATTTTTTATTTTATTTTTGAAGAAAAATTAATATTATTTTGTAGTATAAATGAGAAACTATTGGATAACCAACACCCAATGACAACTCAATTACATTAAGCCTCACAGGCTATGATAGGGTAGAACTTATTGGTCAATTGAAAAATGTAGAAATCAAAGTGTATAACCTAAGTGTGCAAGGATATTTTGAAATGATTTATATGAATACTGATGAAATTAACTAACTTTTATTAATTGGTAAGAAGTGGACCTATTATGGTAAAATTACTAGTAATACATTGTGTAATCAGCTAGATGCACACCATGGGGATAAAATAATCATTATACCCTTGAATAAAGTATAACAAAAACATACATCATACCCAAGGATGTGAATTCACTATATGTCTAAGGGGATAATAGCTAGTTTATAGTGAGTATATAATCTAATGATAATTCCCTATGAGATACTCAATATAAATTTTATCAACTAGAAACAAGCCTAAATAATATTTGTAAATAATTGAACAATATTGATGTAGGGGCATCTTCTGTGGTCTCCATTTTTGAGTATTTTTAGTTATTTTAAGTCCAATATAATGTTTTAATAGTGGTTATAGTCCTTATGTAGTCTTAAAATTCAGATTTGAGTCTATATAGTGTTTTCTCACCAGTTTCCTTATTTGAAATTTCAAACTTCTTGTGTTACTATGGAATTGGCAATCATGTCTTAAGAGGTCTCAATGTTGTAATTGGTTTGGGTTAGAAATACAGAATGGGATAAAGGTTATAAATACATACATATATTATATTTTGAGGCATTTTGTAATGGTCATGTTACTGGTTAGGAAGTTAGACTCTCCTCAACGTACACGAGGGAGTTAGGAGGTAGTTAAGGTATTTGTATTTTTCCAAGTCTTGTAAAATGATGATATATGTTTTTGGTATGAGTATTTTTGGAGTGAGTTGATAGGGTTTGATTAAAATAATTTAATATTATGGAACCCCAAGAAATTAATAAAGAATATTTTTTCTCAATTGTAGACAAGAAAGCAAATAGACCCTGTAATCTCCTATACAAATGCAATGAAAGTTGACTATGTGTAGAAATAATGAAGAGAGGTGCAATATTGATATAAATTTTATAGTTATTTATGAAAGTATAAGGATGAATATATGTTTATGAAAGATGACTAACATTGGTTTATTTATAAAAACCTATTGTAAAGTCTTAACTTGAAGTGACTATGTCAATACCCTGCATTCTTTGTTTGAGAGACTAAGATAAAGTAAGTGTTTCATGGAAAGATTATATTGATAGATATTTTAAATGGATTGATGATTAGAAGTGGATATAATAAGTTTTAAGTATCCATAATTTATTTTTCTATATGTTTGAGTAAATAACTTATAAATCCCAAACACAAACCATGTGTTGTTCTGAGTTTTCACACATGCATTATATAAACCCTGTTGCAAAGATGTTGCAGACATGTGAAGGAAAACACTCATTACTTGAGATAGGCATAAGGAGATATATTAAATATTTATGAACGTTAAAATAACTTTTTAAACCTTTTTAACTACTTAAAACCTTAAACAAGTCCTCTCTGGCTCTATAAATTATGTCTACCCACATAGTGAGGATAAAGTTTAAAGTGAATAGTTGAATAGTGACATCATAAGAAGAATCTAGTGATTGGAAAGGCTAGAGATAGTTAAATAGACCTTGAAAAATATTTATAGAGGATTTAAAGTATTCAAAACACATGGAAAAGGATTAAAACCCTTCTCAAGCATGAGTAGATAAAGACAACCTTATTTTAGGGTTTAAAAGGAAAATGGATGTTCCATGAGAATCCATCATAAAAATATTGTGAAAATTGGTGATTATATTGACACTAACATGATCAAATATATTTTGGAGGTTTGTCATTGGAATGTACCCTAGCATGAAAAAGACCTAAAAGACCTAATCAATAAGCAAAAAGAACCTAGTAAAGTGGTTTAGGAGTTGAGTCTAGGCACCAAACTTCATAGAAGGCAATATGAGGATAGAGGGTGTTTAAGAATGTTGTTATATCCCAAGAACCTAATGTAATTGTCTATATAAGGTCAATTAGTCTTTAAAAAGGTTACTAAATAATATATGATAGAGGTCAAGGAGTAGGTAATTTGTCAAGTTACCATTAGGTGATGGGTGTATATGTTACCATTAGGCGATGGGATGAGGACTAAGAATTGTTACCATTAGGTGATGGGTGTATATGTGTCATTAGAATAAATTCACATAAAATTAAAAGAGTGTGCATGGCCTATGAAAAATTGACCATGAATTCTAAACCCTAACATGATGTTGAAAGTAAAGGTTGAATTGGACTGCATACAAGATGCATGCATTATATATCCATTATAAAATGGAGATTAGGTTAGTCTAATGGTAGTAAAAACTTGAAAGTCAGGGTAAATTAGAGTGTGTGAAGACTAATGTGTAATGAATGATGCTTGTATAAATGATCCATTTACTATACCTTTTGCATGTGAAGTTTTTGGAATTAGTCATAGGACATGAAGTTATTATTACACATGGAGTTAGTGGGTACCACTAGATCCCAATCACATCAAAGGACCACACCAAAACAAATTTTGTAATAGAATGGGTTATTTTTCATATAAGGTAATGCCATTTAGTTTTAATAATGATCCAACTAAATTTTATATGGATATTATCACTGCCTTTAAGGATTTTAATCATGATTTTCTATTTGTATAATTATAGGATTAGGTTGTATTTTATTTTTTCAAAGATCACATCTCTAAACTATGACTTATGTTACAACATTTTTTAGCATTGCACATCACATTGAATTTTTAAAAATTACTACACACTTTGGTGTCCTTTTGTGGCATGTAGTGTGCAATGATGGGATTTTGGTGGATGAAGCTAAAATCATAGTAATCATGGGAATTCCACCTCCTACAAGCTAGATAGAAGTAAGATATTTTTAATGCCACATTAGATACTATAGAAAAATAATCAAAGTCTACGTAGTTATATCTACACCCATAAAGAAGATATTGTGAAAGGATATGTCGAGGCCAAATACCCCAATTTTTTAAAATTGGGACCCTTGAGAAACCCTGAGAATTAAATATGAAAATTTGGCATGTTAAGGTCATTTATAGAGTTTGAATATCATCAACTTTATCAAAATCAAGCTTACTTAGTTATTTTTTAATTTAATTTTGTCTGAGTGATAATAAATGGTCTTTATTTCTTTTAGTTGTAGGTTCCATGGTGTTTATCCCTAAGAAATTCATGTTTCAAAACCCTAGCAAAACCCTTAGTTTAAATGTGAATACTAGTAGGAATCAATTGGTGGGAACCTTTTAGAAATCCATACTGGACCTAAGTATAAATTTTAAGTTTTAATCTTAGTCATGTTTTTAACATGACTAAAACTTAGTCAAAAATGCTTGGTCCTCTTTATTACATCCCCTTTTAAAAATGTTCCTCATGTGCCTAACTAATATTCATTCTATAGGGTAATTTTAATATTTCTATCTTAGCCTAATATGTTAACCCTAAGGCCCCATTATATTTATTCATATGAATGGGACCTTAGTCTTAACACCTTAGCTTAAGTTATCGCTCCTTGAGTCTAATTATATGTTAGCTTAGTCCTTTAATTTATACATTAGCCTTAGCAGCTTAGCCTAAGTATTTTATATCACCATGGTCCTAAATTAACTTATTTATATTTGGTAGGATCTAATGACCCTCATTTTATCATGATATTTGATCCAATGGAGTGAGGAAACCCTGATCTTCAACTTAAATAGCATGCATCTCAGATGATCTAATGACTCATACTTCCTCATAGCCTTTCAATTAGATGGATTAAGACACATTTGAAAGTCAAAGGATTATGGAGAGAATGTGAGACACATAACACCATCACATTAAAATGTTAAAACCAAAGGGGCCTGCCTAATCAAAGTAACCAATCATGAGCAAGCTATTAGTTCATGATCTTATGGTTGTCACTTCATCATCAATTTTGATTTGATATAGTGAATCAAATCTAATATCCTTAGAATCTCCCTAGATGTGCCAAGTGGTACTCTAATATTGGGTCACAATAATTTGATGAGGTTAAAATTGACATTTGCATGACCATTATTTGACGTCCATATGATCATCAAATTTAAGCCCATTAAATTAAAAGCTTCACTAGCTTAAAATTTACATTTGTGTGACCATCATTCAATGTTTTAGATTACGGTAAAAGCAAGTTTTGAAGGGACCCCAAAACCCTTTAACAATATCAAAAAAGATAAAACATTAAAAACCACTAGGAAAAGTAGTCCTGAAACCTACTAAAGAGCAGCATCAAAATCAAGTTTTACAGGGACCTGAAACCACAAACATAGTCCAATAAAAGTACCCAAGTTTCATAAGGACCTAGAACCTCAAATAAATTTTTAGACCAAGAAACAAGACCAAAAACAAGAACTAGTTACAACAACCAGCAATAAGGACCTGAACAAGAACAAAACCAGCAAAGAAGACCCTAGGCATCTATTGTAATTACATGATCATCTTAACAGCCTCCTTCCCAATCATAGCAGCATCCTAGATGGAGTTAGCACCTGAAGTGGTAGAAGCTTGCAAGGCTTTCTTCCTCAAACTCTACCTTGTCCTCTTACTTGGACCCTCCAAGGATATTATTTCTTCATTTGCTCTTTTACCAAGGCTAGCTGTAGCAGCACAGATGCTCAATGTTACCTGTTCCATCTTTATTCTACTTTCCTTGATGAGCATTCTAAGATTATGCTATAATCTTTAATTTTTTTTGGGATATCTCTCATTTTCACCTCCAAGTGGTTGATTATGGTCTGATCAACATCTTGATTGTGTTGCATTGTTTCCACTTTCTTCTTCAGCCCCATTACTTCATTATAGATCCAAGAATCAACTTGGAGAATAGAGTCATCTTTGAACTTGGTAGAATGCAGGAAGGAAAGCTTGGTTTCCTTCTATGGAGAGTCACAAATGTCTTATGCTATCTCATGTGGAGGGGAATCAACCTTTTCAATTTGTTCCTTCCTATCCATCAGTTCCTCCTCTCTAGTCTCAATAGGGCCTTCATGCTTAACAGGGTCCTCCTTTTCTTGTCCCCCAATCTCCATAGCAAGAGTAGAAGCCAAAACCATATGATCTTCCTCTCTCATAGAAATTGGATCATCAATTAAGATATCTTTGTCTTTAACACCTTCCCTGGACACAGTCTAATTACCCTCATTATCAGAATTGCTCTGTTCTGAGTTTCCCTCAACTATATCCTCTTCATTCGCTTTCTCAATTTTTCCTTTAGTTTCTAGATATCCATCCAAATTAGAGCTCAACTCCCCAACATCCGTCCCTTCCTCTTCCTTCAGGACATCCTTCTTAGAGCTTTCAGTACTCTCCAACTCAAAATCCTCTTCTACAATTTGTTTTTTAGAACTAGAGGGTTTTGGTTTTGCCTTTTCTATCTGTCATTCAATGTTTGAAATGACATATTTGATGTTTATTAGACCATAACATTTAAGATAATGAATTATTTTGCTCAGGGTCAAAATATACTCCAAAATCTTTCTAGAAGGCTCAAAAATTGCTTTACAATCTAAGGGAAGTTCTCAAAAATGCTCAAACACTAGAAATATTCAATCTAAAAAATGTGGAAATGGTCTTATGGTCTAAGTATATAAAAAATAAACATAAAGGAACCAATCATAGGTAGGGGCCCAGATTATAATCAATGTCTCATGCTAATCTAGGATTTTGATCTAATGGTACAAAATAAAAAAAAGGTATTTTAAATACTAATGGATAGTGATCATAGTCATTTATGAAAAATACCATGAAAGGTCTAGACCAATGCCACATAGGCACCATGCAAGAAAAAAAAGGATAAAATAGAAGATCTTATGGGATCAAAAATGTAAAGGTATAAAGGCAAAGGTCCAAATCAAATCTGAATCATGTATGAGCTAAAGTATTATATATCCTACCATTAAATATATAAAACCCTAAAACCTACATAAAATCAACCCAATTAAATTTGTTTAGTCACAATTTGATCCAAAGAGAGCTTGACTATGTTTTTGAGTGCAAAAGAGCTTTCACAGAGATCATTTTCTATACGAGATAAATAATTTATAGAAGTATAAACCATGGTAGCATGAAATCAATAGCTAAAATAATATATCAAGATCTACTTATCAATAAATAATGAGGGGTGAATCTTCAAGGACATGAAATTAGATGTTGCAGCCCTAAATGTCTTGAGCATTAGGTACTAGTATAAACTATTCTTTGTCATGGAGGAAGTAAATCCCATCATTAAGGAAGAGAAAAGGATTGCCATGGTGATATGGAGGAATTATTACTTGGTTGTTTTTTATATGGTTGACCTTCACCATGCTACTATAAATCTTGAGGTTTTGTATTGTATAAACATCCTCGCTCCTATCTTTGTTGATTATAGAATAGATAATGAATGGATCATCAAGGAGGCAAATTCTAAGAAGATAGCCTATATTTCTCTTGTATATTTTGAGAAATATTATAATCTCCTAATTTCACATGTTTGATTGTCCAAAATCAATGAATATACCAGCACTCATGACCTAGACTCTATCCTTAGACCCTGGTTGCACTATGGACCCCATATCTTCAGGGATTTTGAAGGAAAGATACCAATAGTCTAATTTAGGGAGGGCATCAAAGTGATAATGACCTTATTAAATTGAGCCTTTGGATCGCCCTCAACCACCTATGTGAATAAAATATGGGTTCCCTTTATGCATTTCATGGTGGACTAAAAACTCGCCCCTCTAATTGGAGATTTAATCAGTGTCTTCTTGGCCAAGCAATTTATTTCAATCAAAAGGAAGACATCTAAGTAGTTTTATATGATGTCATACCTATTGGACTCCCTTCTTTCCTCAATAAACTTCCCTGGTATTATAAATTTTTCCCCTAAGGGAAAAACTACCATCTCCCACCATTATTCCAAATTATATATATTTAAATATAGGAACTATATGCAATTTATTTGTGACTGTGTCTACCTAGCCATAGTGGAAGCCATCATAGGTGTTCCCATGCCTAGGTTCCATCCACTCATTAAGAAGTATGTTGAAATTATGGATGACATCTGGTACTACCTTGATTACATAGTCATCAAGATTGAGGGGATCATATCCCAGCCTTACAGATTGCCAATGTATGTTCCTAGTAAGCTTTCTGAGCAAGAAATTTCATCCTAATACATCCATGGGATTGATGGGATTTTCAAAGAAAAGAGTAAGGGTCTCCTCCACCCATTCCCTATAACTATTGGAATAACTATAATATAAGATTGGAAATGAGTTTATACCATGGCCAAGCATAGTGATTCATTTGGGTTTCAGCTTGAAGAACTCAAGATGTGGGATCCTAATAACATAGTAAGTAGTCATATAAAAGATAATAATATCCCCAAACCTGAGTATGTACATCATCTTAGTATTCATGACACCATCTACATTAAGGCCTAGAATTATGAAGAGGTGTTGGCCAGGATCCAAGGGCACAACATCAAACTTAAACATAGATTGACCAAGGATGAAAATCCATCTATAGATACATGGAAAATGCATCCTTTGAAATATCACTTGCTATCTAAGATAGCCTAGGAATAACCCCAATTAGAACAACCATAGTCTCAAGGGAAAATTGTGCAAAGATGTGATGAACAAGGCCATGGTAAGGAGAAGGTGGAGAGGTGAAATTGGAAGCAAGACCTAAAGAGGGGCTGTCATCTTCAACATAACCCTAAATCCTCCTTCCCTAGTTAAATATATAGATATGATAACCTTAGAGCCAAAAGAGACACTTGAGGGTGCCCTCAAGGAACTTCTAGAGGCATATGGTATTGATATGGAAGAAAAATAGTTTGAATAAGATCAAGTCCAAGTAGGGAAGTCTAAATAAGATAAAGGGAAGATCTTGCTCTTGGCATGTTCTCATTGGCTCCTAGGGAGAAGAGAAAAGTAGAAATGGCAATGGTCCCTCCTAGATCCAAAAGACCAAGGTTGATTCTCACATACCCAACTAGTGAGATCAATATATTTAGGGATGAATTATTCATTCATGGACTAGTCATCCTTGACTAGTTCATTTATGGAAAATTGAAAAAGATCCCTTCTCTTTCACATTCATGGGCCATGATAAAGGTTACCAATGTTGAAGTGCATGATGACATGAATCCATGGATCAGGTCCATGGTAAAGGATTATGTAGAAAGGATAATTATGGTCACTCCAAGACTAGAAAGCAAGAAGATGGATACTCTAAGAGAATCAAGAAGCATAAGTGGAGAGGTCCCAGAACCTCTAAAATGCATAGGCTCATCTACCATTATTCAATTTAATCCAAAAACAACTAGATTAGAAAGAGTCACCACCAAGACAGCCATGGTAGGAGCTAAGGAATTTACCTTCCAAAAGGTGGATCCCTTTGTAGGTCTAACTCTAGTGCAAGGTCAAAAACTTGGTGAGGACACTATTCATGAAGAAGATGTTGAGATCTTGATTGATGCTCAATCAGCTCAAGTAAATGCTAGGGTCCAAGGGGTGAAATAGAAAATTTAGAACGTGGAAAGAGAAAAGGAAAATCTAGAAACCCATGCCATTTTATTAGTCCCTAACTCCATAATGGGCATGTTTAAGGCCTCATTATTTTATATGTTTAATTATTTAAGTTATATAAAGCTAAAGTAAGATGCCTTAAGCCATCAAGGTGAAGTAGCCTAGGAATCAATAATAGATTGGCAAAAGCCATAGACTTAAGTTAGGGATCTCATTGAAATTATAATTAAGAACAAGTTTCCTAAGTTCAAGACTATCATCTTAGCACATTTGAATAACATAATGGGGGTGATAGTGGACAAAATCCAAGGTCTAGGTACTTGGAGAAGAAATTTGAATAAGATATTATTAGTTGATAAACGATTGATCATCAAAATTAAGTAGTTCCTAAGAATAATGTTGTTAAATCCTACCAAGACCACTACAATTGGAATCATTGATAATGTTGAATTCAAACACAAGGTTACTTTGCTCATGTATTCAGTTAGGAGCAAAATCTAAGGCCAGTCTGGTAGGGACAATAGGAGAATTTTGGACATGATTTTCATAACAGAACAAAAAATTGTAAAGGAAAGGATCATAAAGGAAGTCATGGCCCAGGATGACTGAGACTTGGATGACCTATAAAATGTGGAATAAACTTACCTAATGAATCTATATGTGTACATGGAGCTCATCAAGGACTAGCACCAAAAGGTAATGGAGTTTCATCAAAATCAATAAGGGGACCCTTCAGTGATGGGCCAACCCAGTAGCTAATATTCTTTTTTTGAAAACATTGTAATATTTTAAATAGGAATATTATATTTTAAGGCATATGCTAGTTTGTTATCATGTTTCCCCTAAGTCAGTTTAATTGTAAAAAATAAGTGTATTATAGAACCATCTTAGGAAGGATAGTTGTCCTTATATTTTGTAAACTTGTATATTGTAAATGACCGATATGTTGTCTAATATTTCTATAAATGTAGGTATTGCCATTTGTAAAAGAGAGGTAATTTTGAGAAAATTTTGTATACTTAAAGAAATTAATGTAATCAAGGAGTTCTACAAATATTTTCCACATTTTGATATGCCAATTGCTAATATAGTTTTTCTCTCAATTGTTAGTTTTATGTCTTGAATTTGAATAGTTTCTTTGAATTTTGGGTTGCATTCTCTAATCACAAGGTTTCTAATTTGTGCATATACTAAATTAGTTAGAGTATCTTAGGTTCTAATTTGTTTCATTTCAATCTATATTTAGATGTGCAAATGTTATTTGATGATAGTATTAAATACTTAAAGTAGACTTGGTTCTTACTTATGACTCTTTACATTGTCCTTTGAATTTTTCCTATTATATAGTAAATTTTTAGCTTATGCTATATTGCATTTTATATTGGTTGAATGTTTACTCAGATACAATTGATGATTTGTCATGATATTTAAAACTAAGATTGGCAATCACTCATTTTATTTTCTACCTTACCCTTCTCTTTTCTCTTTTTTACACCATACCAATTTAGTTTAAGCTTCATTATAAATATCCACATAGATTAGTCTATAACATAAATTTAGATCATAATTAACTAAGTATTAACACATGTTCTCTGCGATTCACAAAGAACAAACCATAATGGCTCCCAACCATCACTCATTATAAATTTATGGGACACCAATACATATCTCTACTACTATTTCACCATAGGTGACATAATTTTCCACAACCTACTACTCATACTCTAAATTCATCAAATTAAAAAATGATAAGTGTTCTTTGAACACTAATAAACCATGTGGTACACTTAGAGGCATCAATGAGGCATTCCCTGCTAGTTGTAGAAGGAAGGCCATGAATTCTTTGAATCTTTGCTGATCTTAGCATGTTTTGATCTAAGATCAGTGTATCTTTATGTTTTTGAGTGAATTATTTGCTTAGAAGTATAAATATCATTTATCTTTTTTGTTTGTGACACATCTATGTGCTTCTTTAGATAAAGATCAAAGTTATTTAAGATTAGATGCTTGTTTTCAATAAATTTAGCTTAAGATTTGAGTATCCATAGTATCTAAGATTAGGACAACTCATTTTGATCAAATTTTGGCATATTTTCCATATATCTAAGTTCTTTTAGGCTTAGAATTATAAAGAGAGATCACATTCACATAATTGAATGCATCTTTGAGCTAATTCAGTCAAAAATCAATGTCCTTTATGGATTTTTCATACAATCTTTACAAAATAAGCTCAATGTGAAAGTCTCACTCTTGTTCTTTATAAATTTAAACTTGATACATCATATTTTATGTAGGATCTTCAAGTTTAAAGCTAGAATGCCCAAGATTAGAACAAGATCACACTCAAAGACTAGGGAGCCTTTACTTGAGCTTAAGGTTCACAAAAAGGCTAGATGTGACAAAGGTGTTGACCATTTTGGTCCTACAAGCCAAAATCAGTCTCCTTCTTCCCCTTGTTGTTCTAAGCCAGTTAAAATTTGGTTCACACAAGTCTTCCAACAATAGATGAACTAGTTCAAAGAATACAAGGCTTTTACAAAGCTTCTTTGGATATTTTTCTCAAATAAGTTCACAAGGAAAGAGACTGAAAATGTTCAAGACACTTTTCTGTAAGGTTGGAAAAAGTAGTTTCACATCAGGATTCAATGACATGATCTTTCCAAGAGCTTTAAACTTTGAACTTTGAACTTAACTCTTGGTTCAATCAATTGGTTTAATTAATTCATTCAATTAGTTGGTTCAATCAAAAGGTTTAATCAATTGGTTCAATTGATTGGTTCAAAGTGTTTGGTTCAATCAGTTTAATTTAATCAGTTTGGTTCAAAGTGTTTGGTTCAAAGGGTTGGTTTAATGATACATCTAATTCACAAGGGAATTGAATGGATGTGACTCATTGAAAAACACAAAGTGTCAAACCATTTAACCATTAAACCATTGAACTCTAAAAAAAGGTTCAAGTTTAATCATAGGGTTCAACGACAAAGACCCAAACAAAGAAAAGTCTGAAGAAAAGTGAAGCTAAAGGAGTTGCTAAAGAGGTGAGGGCATGTGAACATCAAATTTATGGAAATTAAATAGTCGTTGATCTTTAAATGCTTAAGTGTGAACTTGAAGGAATTCAAAGGCCTTAAGGCCAAAAGAAAGAGCCCAAAGAGCCAGTGGAAGATGATAAGATAGCCCTAAGAGCTCAAATTCTAGGAAAGGACAAAGCTAAGAAGAGACAAAATAATGAAATATGGAAAAAATATCCTAGGTGGAAAAGGGGAGGTGCCAGTAGGAGAGTTATTCCAGTAGTTGAAATAGTCTCTGCCAAGTGGTCATCAATGAACGTGAATAGTGAAGACACACTAGTTTCTTCCACAGTTTGCATTGATGAGCTGACAAATCATGTGAATGTCTTGAAGGAGTGGTCTTGTTTTCATACAAAGAGGCATGGCCCATGCTTTCATAATAATTTTAAATGCCTAAGGTCAAAACTGGAACCAACATAGCATTCTCTTTCAAGTAGCTTCCTCTTCCCAATGCTCTCAATGCACATGGGCCACTTATAAAAGGGTAACAAAGTCTTTTCCAAAAGGCACCATTACTTCTTCCCTCTTGATATATATATTTGTAACTTCTCATGTTGAGGGGGATATCTCTTAGCTTGTATGGTGTAGCCCTATATTAAATTTACCTTGAATCAAAAAGAAACATTTTTACCTCCATTTTGAGCTTGCACTTTCATATATTTCTATGGTTTTGTCTTGTGTTAAGTCATTTTCCTTTATTCTTTTATAGAATGATTCCAGCATGTCTAGTGTATTGTGAGATCTTCCTTTGAAGGTTATCTATAAGTGTCCCTAGAAAAGTATAGGTGCATGTGAACATGTTACCATAGTGCATCTTAGAATGCCTCTAGTAGTTCTTCCTCCCTGTATCTCCACAGACCCCTAGCTCACTGATGCAGAAGAATTTCTTGTATCAAATGAAGTGTATGTTAGCCTATTCTTGGTGGAAGTGTATGTCAAAGCTGAGTAGATCAACCATTTTTGGTGCATCATCATTTAGTTTAGGTTCATTTTTTAGTAATCCTTCTCTCTTCCCCCCCCCCATTGTTAGCAATAGAAAATCTAGGACCTCAGAGATGTATCAAAGGGAGATAGCCCTTATCTAGAGATTATCCCCTCAAGTTTTCCAAACCCACAGCAAGAGGGGAGTCTCCATTGTGTCACATGGAAGATAGAAGCTCAACCTTCTGTCAAGGGTGCAAATCTACAGTGTCAACAGTTTTTGGCATGCCTAGTGGGACAAGTTTTTATTCCAAAGAGTTGAAGAATTATGGTGTGTTCTTCAACTAGCCAGCCTTTGGAGGCTTTTCATCAACACCAATGGTGACTCTGAGTTAAATTAGTTGGTTATGCAGTCCTGGTGCCATCAAGAAATCACATTTTTTGTATGTATAATTATATTACTCAAAATCATGGACCTTGTTTTCCTTCATATAACTTTGATCAAGCTCAGGTTATTCATGGAATCACCTCAAGTAGCTCTCCTATTTTCCCTTCAATAATAAGGGAAATAATGCTAGAGTTTGAGAAGTGATGGAGATAGATATATTGGATGAGTAGTATAGATATCAGCATGAGCTTATGTACAAAGAGGAGTGTTTATTCAGGCAAACTCAGGTCTTGCAATCCATGAAGGAAGAGGTATAAAAATGGAAGATTCCATTCATTCAAGGTATTCAGCCTTGTGTGCCCCCTCTTATTCTAAAGAAATCCCCCTCTTGTGTACCAAATCCTTTCTACCAAATATCACTTGCTCACTCTAGTTCATCTGATGCAATAACCACTTCTACTCTTAATCCCTTACACCTAGATTTACAAAATCAAAGGGCATTAAAGAAACCTCTCATGGAGATGAACCTTCTCAATTCCTTAGATTATGAATCCTCCTTTGATGGGAATACCATGAACCAACACATCTCTCTTCTAGAAACTCTTCCGAAACATCAATAGTCTCTTCCTAGTATTCCTCAATCTCCTCAAGTCTTTCAACATGATGTCAAGATTCCAAGTTGGAAGAGGGAATACCATGAACCAACTCAGGACCTTGAAGAGGATAAAGTTGTTGCATGTTCACAAGGGAAAAGTTCTAATCCCAAGGTCATGAGTTGGAAGCAAACAATGGAATCATGGGGCAGAAAGGAGGAGGAGGAAGGCTTTGCTCAAAACCTTGAAGAAGATGAAGATGCTCCTACTCATCATGATGATTCTTGTGACCTCCAAGAAAGACTCTTTCAAGATAATATAGCTATGTGAATTACAGAATTGAATTCCAAAATGAGGTTCCTCAGCCAAAGTGTGATGGATGGTTTAGACCAAATAGCAAATTCTATGTCTAAACACACCCCATCTACACTCCTTCAAGATAGGTATCAGGACACATCTGATATAGATAAAGTGATAGCCAAATGGAAGGAAGAGAATCATTCAATTCTAGCTTAATAACTACCTCTTTTTCCACATGAGTTTAACCATCAGCCTTCCACTTCATCCCTTCTCAAAGAGAAACCTAAGTGAAGAAGAGAGGATCCAATTTACAGCTACCCAAGAGGCTATCATGAGTGACAATGAAGATGAAATCATCATGGATGCTCCTTTTTAAGACATCATCAACAATGGAGAGGACACAGATCATGTATACATGTGGATGTTCTAGCAATATGAAGAGGAAAGTAAGCATGGTGATCTCTCTTCCCCCTTATTTGATGAATTTCCTTGTCACTTTGATGAAGAAAATGACCATGCCAAGGAACCTAAGATGGAGAGAATTAGGATGATGTCTTTGAATAGCCAGAGACTCTAGTCTTTGAGAAGGAAAAGGAGAGGCCTATCTATCTTGAGGAAAGCTTTGAATAAGAGAGCCTTGAACAAGAAGGTGATGTTCTATGGGATGAGCACTCAATTTGTGATCCCCATTTTAGACATCACAATAGTCACCCTTCTTCAATAAATCCATGATGGAGTAGAGGATCCATTTGATAGGGTTTTCAATGAAGCACAAGGGGACAAGTCAATCCACTATGCATATCAAAGGGATTATGGTGATAAGCTGGCAGCCATTGATTTCTTGGTGAAACACACAAGCATGAAAAACTAGCAAGAGGTAAGCTTCCAAGAATAAGAAGAATACATATATGTTGGAATCATGTTTGACCTTGATTCATTTGGATACAAGCCAATCAATGTGGTAGGCAAGAAGATCAAGTCACCAAGTCTCCATTCCATTCAGCCACTTGTTTGGCATCATAAGTTTTCTTGCCATGAAGGAGATTTAAAAAGTTTTCCCTTTGATCTAGGAGGGAGGCAAATATACTTGGTTAGTTGTACATAGTAGTTTTTATTTAGTTTTTATTTCCCTATTTTCCCTAAGTTTTGTTTTCATAGGAAGTGTTTTTTAGCCTTTATTATGTGTGTTTTCCTTTGTGTTTGGGGTAAAATCTTCATGATTGATTCTTGGATCTCTCAAGGCTATTGCTAACCTTTTCAAGCTATGTTCTGACTCCATGCCCAATGGACTTTGAGGCTACTAGTTTCTCAAGCATATCAGGCATGCTTCCCTTGGGAATCACCAATTTGTCGACCATTTTGGTCTTACAAGCCAAAATCGGTCTCCTTCTTCCCCTTATTGTTCTAAGCCAGTTCAAATTTGGTTCGCACAAGTCTTCTATCAAAATATGAACTAGTTCAAAGAATGAAATGTTTTTACAAAGCTTCTTTGGACATTTTGCCTAAATAAATTCACAAGGAAAGAGACCAAAAATTTTCAAGACACTTTTCCTTAAGGTTGGAAAAAGTGGTTCGACATCAAGGTTTAACGACATGATCTTTCCAAGATCTTTGAACTTTGAATTTTGAACTTAACAATTAGTTCAATCAATTGGTTCAATAAATTGGTTCAATTAGTTGGTTTAATCAATTAGTTTAATCGAAAGGTTCAATCGATTGGTTTAAAGTGTTTGGTTCAATTGGTTTAGTTTAATCATTTTGGTTTAAAATGTTTGGTTTAATGGGTTGGTTCAATGGGTCATTTCAATGATACATCTAATTCATAAGGGAATTGAATGGACATGACTCCTTACAGAACACAAAGTGTTGAACCATTGAACTATTGAACCATTGAACTCTAAAAAATGGTTCAAGTTCAATCGGAGGGTTCAACGATAGAGACCCAAACAAAGAAAAGTTTGAAGGAAAGCGAAGCCGAAGGAGTTGCTAAAGAGGTGAGGGTGTGTGAACATCAAATTTACGGCAATGAAATAGCCATTGATCTTTAAATGCTTAAGCATGAACCCAAAGGAATTCAAATGCTTTAAGGCCAAAAGAAAGAGCCCAAGGAGCTAGTATAAGATGATAAGATAACCCCATGAGCTTAAATTCCAGGAAAAGACAAAGCCAAGAAGAGACAAAATAATGAGATATGGACAAAATAGCTTAGGTGGCAAAGGGGAGGCACTAGCAAGAGAGTTATTCCAGTAGTTGAAATAGTCTCTACCAAGTGGTCATCAAGGAGTGTGAACAATGAAGATACATCAGTTTCTTTCACACTTTGTATTGATGAGCAAACAAGCCATGTGAATGTCTTAAAAGAGTGGTCTTGTTTACAAACAAAGAGGCATGGCCCATGATTTCACAATAATTTTAAATGCCTAAGGTCAAAAGTGGATCTGACAAAGCATTCTCTTTCTAGTAGCTTCCTCTTCCCAATGCTCTCAACGTACATGGGCCACTTGTAAAAGGGTGTCAAAGTCTTTTCCAAAAGGTGCCATTGTTTCTTCCTTCTCGATATATATTTGTAACTTTTCATGTTGAGGGGGGGATCTCTCAGTTTCTATGGCATAGCCCTGCAAGAAATTTACCTTAAATCAAAAAGAAGCATTTTTACCTCCATTTTGTGCTTGCACTTTTGTATATGTCTATGGCTTTGTCCTATGTTAAGTCATTTTCCTTTATGCTTTCATAGAATGATTCCAGCATGTCTAGTGTATTGTGAGTTCTTCCTTTGCAGGTTAGCTAGAAGTGTCCCTAGCAAAGTATAAGTGCATGTGAACATGCTGCCATAGGGCATCTTATAATGGCTCTAATAGTTCTTCCTCCCTGTATCTCCATAGACCCCTGGCTCACTGATGCAAAAGAATTTTTTGTATCAAATGAAGTGTATGTAATCTTGTTCTTGGTGGAAAGTGTATGTCAAAGCTGAGTAGATCAACCATTTTTGGTGCATCATCATTTATTTTAGGTTCTATTTTTAGTAATCCTTCTCTCTTTTCCCCCCCCCATTATTAGCAGTAGAAAATCTAAGACCTTAGAGATGCATCAAAGGGAGCTAGCCCTTATCTAGATATTCTCCCCTCAGTATTGCTAGACCCATAGCAAGAGGGGAGTATCCATTGTGTCACGTGGAAGACAAAAGTTCAGCCTTCTATCAAGGGTGCAAATCCATAGTGTCAACAAAAGGTAGATGCAAGAGATCCAAATATTTGCCAACTTCACCTCTTCAAGGTACCTATGCCTTCAATCTTTGTTTAGGTATGGCTTTGTTGTGAGAATCTTTAATAAATATACTAGGTATAGTGCATGATCTCCCATGTGACCTTGAAATATATTTGCCTATATTTAGTCCAATAAGTATTACAACTGCTAGAGAACACATTAAGTTTTTTAAAGATACCTTAAGGTTGATAAATTTTGTGCATGAAGATGTCACCTGTAGGTTATTCCCCTTCACCTTTAAATATTTTGCTTATGAATGGTTTTTTAACTTACCTGATAATTACATCGCTAGTTACGATGGTTTCACTGATGTTTTTATAGATCAATTTGGTAAGATTATTAGTCCTTATGTTATTTACCATCAATTCGCCACCATTATAATGGATACAAGTGAGCCTATTAAGTATTTTAATGCTATATTTAATAAAATGTATAGTAGGACCATAGAACCCTAAAAGCGTGATGATGTCTTAGCTTTAGAAATTTACAAGGATGTAGTAGATCCCATGACCTCTATATTTTTGAAGAGATATATGCTAGCTATAGATTTATTAGCAAGAGCCTATTCTAAAGTAGTCACAATCAATGATTAGATGCAGCCCCAAGGGAAAATGGAATACTTTGTGCTAAACATCAACCCACATATGCTTATGATGAACTTATTCCCCAATAATAACTAGAATATCCTAGTATTAAACTAACTCCCAAACTTAAATAGTTATCATTAAGTCATGCTTCCCCCAATCAAAACCTAAGATTATTGAATCATCCTACTAATGGCTTCAATATAAATAATCAAAGGGCTTTAGTAACAACTACAGGTGCTAACAATACCTTGGTATATAATTTTGAAACTCCTAAAAATGAGAATAAATCTATCTTAAAAATGGTCCAAATTTTGAGCACTAATTTTCTTCAACTACAAAAATAAGTTAGAAATACTATTGAAAGTTTAGGTAGTAACTTCTCATTTCAAAGGTATAATAGGCCAATTAATATGTTTTAGAATGATAGTTTTCATAATAATAGGAATAATGAGCCATCTTCTGAAAAGAAGACCATGGACATTAACTTCACTGATATTACATTACCTAATTATTATAAGGTACATTGCACATCCAATCATGGTGAAATTGATTGTATTGAGTTTTTCAAATCCTTTGAGGCTTTCCAAGAGGAATTGGATACATTTGAATTGTTCCCTAATAAGTAAAGTGCCATAGGTGCTTCTAGATCCAAATCATCAGACCAAGCCTTTATGGTTGATACTTTTGATTTCCCCTTTCAAGAGGAAAATGAACTTGATGAAATCCCTGAGGAGATCTAAGATTTTTAATAGTTCTTGAAGAATCCTTTTAGGAATAGGGAATAGAGGTATCCCTTGACTACCTCAACACCTAAAAATAATTTTTTAACTCCTTTAGACACCTCTTCAAGCAACAATCTTGAGCCACCTAAAGGGAGTACTCCTAAGTCCAAAATTAAAATTCCTAGTTCTTCCAATAAAATTAGATATAAAATAGTTGAGGATATGAACAATATAAAGTCTAATATTACATTACATGAACTCACGTAGATTACAAAGTGAAGAGACCTCCTGCTAGAATATCTATCAAATAAGTCAGACAAACCACCCGAGGCTGATCATGACAATATGACTATACACAAGGCTAAGGCAAAATCTCCCCCTTTCTTAGGATGTTTGGTAAGAACTTACACAATTTCTTAATTGATTTTGGTACTTCCACCAACATCATGCCTATAGGTATAGACAAACAAATTGGCCTAACTCCTATTAAGTCTGATAGTGTTGTCACCCAATTAGACAAATCTAGAGTTAAGGTAATTAGGGAACTTTTAAATTTTCACATGTAGCTATCTTCTAAGCCTAGGGTGTAGAAATTCATTGATATTCAATTTTTTTATATGCTTGACATTTATATAATCTTTTTGAGTGGGGAATAGACCAAGGATTTGAATGGTTACATGTTCACAGGTTTCTCACATTTGTGGCTACCTTGGGAGTCCCTAATCAAATTAGGGTTGAAATAGAGTTGAAGATGAAGCACATGATAATTAGAATATAATGTTGTGAAAAAGAGGGTCAACATAATTGACTAAAACTTAGGGGCTTTCACCCTAGAGACTCATAAGGTATATGATCCCAAGAGTACTCATGTTCTTAGATTATGGAAAAAGTATTTTGATGATGCTAGGTGTAATATTGGATCAATTTTAAACTGACCATACTAATAGGAAGTATCAAACTTATTATAATCTCCAATTCCCTTGCATTAAAAATATTTTTGAATATGAATCCCTTATAAGGTTTGCAAATTTTTATAAAGAATAGGGTCAAATAACCACTAGTTTATGGGGATTCAGAACTAGTGGTCAACCAAATAAAAAGCAAGTACCAATGCAAGCTATCATACTTGAAAATGTATCAGTTTAGGGTTTAGGATTTGATTGAGTCCTATAATTATTTTAGCATCATCTCCATACCAAGGGATGAAAATGAAGTTGTTGATGATTTGACATTTGTCGTATCCAACCTCATGCCCAATCAAGACTACCCTAATTTCAATATTGAGTTGATCCCTTGTCCTTCAGTGTTTGATAATGTTAACCATTTTAATTTTTTTAATGATGATCAACATATATTTGATTTCATGCCCATATTATTTATGAGACTAATGAAAATGCATCTAAGAAAGACAATTTTGATGGCAAAATCATTTAGTTAAATTACAACAAGATCCCTAAGGGAATGATTTATTTAGAGAGACTGTTTGATCAGGACAAATTGGTTGAAGTTCCTAAGATTCCCAAGGTTAGTGGGAAAGATTATATTGATATTTATCTTGGCCTCCAAGATCAACCCCAACTAGTAAACATTGGAAAATATTTCACAAAAATTGAGAACAAGAATTCCAAATAACTCCTCACCCAATACAGGGATGTCATAGCATAGTCCTATGATGACTTAAAGATATTTGATCCAAGAGTCATTACACATACTATACCCATTGAGGAAGTTACAAACCATTCAGGCAAAAGTAGAGGCATGTAAACCTTGTACTAGAACCCATGATCTTCATAGAGGTCAAAATATTACTAGATTTTAGGATAGTATTCCACATTAGGCATTTTACTTGGGTGGCTAACTTAGTGTTAGTCAAGAAGAAGAATGGTGAGATTAGACTTTGTATTGAATTCAAGAATTTAAACAAAGCATCTGATAAGGAAAATTATCCCCTTTATTTTCTATGCCAAGTGATACAATTTATTTTAGGTTTAGCTATGATGTCTTTCCTTGATGGGTTTTCAAGTTACAACCAAGTGTTGATTGATAGAGAAGACAGGATGAAAAAAACTTTCACAACAAAGTAGGGAACCTTTACTTACAAGAGAATTCCCTTTGAGATAATCAGTGTAGGAGCTACTTTTCAAAGAGCTATGGATCATGCCTTCCATGGCCTAATAGGTAAGTGTATTATTTGTTGGTTGAATATTTTGTCGATCAACATACTGATAAACAAAATAGGTCTGATCATCCAAAGTAGGAAGATTGGTCATCCAAATGTGTAGGTTTACCACATCAAAAGGGGACTAATCTCTCCTCTCATCAAGGGGAGGTTCCCTATAGATATGTTATATATATAAACATAAAATAGTACTCAAGGGTAGGATAAACCATCCATCTCTCTTTTTTTAGAGATGATGCATAAAAATCAAAGGAAAAATCTCAAGGGAAATGACAGAAAGCACTCATCTTCTTTCAAAAGTATTATTCAGCAAACCAAAAGAATAATCTTGGTAGTAATTATAAAATGTAACCAAGGACGTAGTAACCAGCAGATTGAGATGTATCACAAAGTCTCCACCTCAATTATGCAAGAGTGAGATACGAAGGAAAATGAGGGCACAAAACCATCCCAAGGTCCTTTACACATAAACAAAAAAAGAAAACACGCTAAAGGCAATTATGGGGGCACAAAGTCTCTCCACAGTTGGCTTCAGGACACCTTCCTAACTACTTTCACTAATTTTGCTTATTGAATTAAAGGAATAGAAAATATATTAAGGAAAAAGACATAAGAACAGTTTCCCCAACAATAAAGATATCACATCACAAAGTCTAAAAAGTCACCTATTTTCTTATTCCAATAACAAAATATGATCAACAATCTGAGCTCAAAGTCTCAGTAATGCCTTTCAATTTTGGCAAAGTTTTGTTTCTAATCATTAGAGAGATATCCCCAACAATAAGAGAGTCCCTTATATAGCCTCTTCAAGAAGGACTCAGGAATCGTAACACATCATGTTGCATTGAATTTTTTAAGAAGACATGCTGGAATTTAGGGGCATTTACCTATTTGCTTTTCTCAATGCAGAGAAATAGGTTATGCTATTGAAAGTTTACATCTTTCAATATCCACCTGGGATTCTACTTTTAGAAATATATCTAATGTGTAAATGTTTCTAGTCATTCCTACTCATTCCTCCTTTTTTGGTTATTTGAATTGGGTCCTCGATTCAGTTTGATGCTCTATTCCTTAGTCGCTTCTCGCTGATCTTCTAAGAACCCTACGAGAGATGAAACTAAGCAGCTTCCACTACATTTGATATTATGTCTCAATAAATGACACGTGGTGGCTTCTGTTATGACTTGGAAGATGACATGTAGTAGCATACCGGGTTTTCTATTTCTTTGGACTTTTCTTTTAGAGGAAAAAGTATGGAGGAATTCTTTTGGAGGAAAAAAGTCTGAAGGAATTCTTTCAGATAATTTGTTTGAAGGAATTGTCTCTTTGTCACTTTTGCCAAGGAAACTTTTCTGAAGGAAATCCCTTTGCTCTTTTGACCTTTGAATTGGTCCATTTGCCCCCTTCTTACCCTCCATAAGGGTTGTTTGAGCTCTAAATGAGCCTTTTGGGTTTTGCAATGGTTCACTTCAGCTTCTGAGTGTCCTCCAAAAGGGTTGTTTGTCCCTTGGAAATTTGCCTTAGTTGATTTTATATGAATCTCAAATTGTGACATGTAGTAGCATTCACTATTCTTAGAAACAAAGTGAAATGAGGCTCGAAAGATGACACTTGGTAGCATCTATTGAGTTCTATCGGGTTTTTGTTTCCTTAGTCACTTTTGCCACAAAAATTCCCTCCGTAAGGGTACTTGTGTCTTTGACACTTGGGGCACTCCTTTGAACTTGTCGCTTGAACCAACCAATTGAACCAAATTTTGTTCAATGGTTCAATGGTTCATTCCCTTATTTCTATTAACCGCTTGAACCAAGATTCTTTGAAACAAGCCTTGTTGAACCCATTGGACCTTGAACCTTGAACCCGTTGAACCTTTAAACCAAACTAGTTCAATGCTTCAAAATTTTAATGATTCAAGTGTCAAAAACTTATTCTTTTCATTGAACCTACCTATAGAAACCTTTGAACCTATTAAACCATTATTTTGTCACTTCCTTTTTCTTTCTAATCTCTTTGATCTTCATTGTACTGGTTGAACCTTGTCATTGAACCTGTTAAACCTATGAACTCGTTGAACCCTTTGGTTCAAGGTTCAACAGTTCAATCAGTTAATTCTTTTTATTTGGCTAAGTCCTTTTGATATTTTTGAACCAAAATAATTAAACCATTTGGTCGTTGAACCTGTTGAACCATTGAACCCATTGAACCTTTAAACCAAAGTGGTTCAATGGTTCAATGATTCAAGCCTTCTTCTCTTTGATAAGTGTTTTGAAGCCATTGAACCTTGAAGCCATTGAACTTTGAAGCGGTTGAAATCTTTTGGTTTCACCTTGTTGTTGAACCAACTTTGAAATCACTTAAGTTTTGAGAGCTTGCTTCTTTCCTGCAGAGTCTGTAGATTCAAGCCTGCAGAGTCTATAGATTCAAGCCTGTAGAGTCTGTAGATTCAAGCCTGTAGAGTCCGTAGATTTTTGAGAAGCTTCAAAAATGAAGAATTTGAATGATCAGAACAAATTTCAAGAAGGGAAGAGATTATTTTGGATTGTTGAACCAAAATAGTTCACATGTTGTCCCAAAAATGAGAAGTCTATTTTTAGGGACAACAGCTGGCTCCAATTGAGGGACTTCTATCAATTATAAAAAAGAATTGATGGGAGAAGAATCCAAAAACTCCAATGTCTTCATGTGTACCACTAGGCTATGGATTCATGTTACCCAAAAATGGAAGGCATCAAAAAACAAAACAAAATAGAATTAAAAACTATACAATTATACATATATACAAATGAAATGATCTGATACTTCAAGAGTTGAAGTGTTTCAGATGTTTCCCATTGTGAGGCAGGGAAAGAGAGTTCCATCTTGATATTTTAGTAGAAATATATTTTCACCATTATGTTGAATTATAAATGGGCCTCTCCAAAGGGATTCAAACTTTTCATACATCCCTTTTGGTTTTCTCCTTTTATCCCAAAGCAGGACTTGATCCCCAATCTAGAAATCATGATTTTTGGCCTTCAGGTCAAAAATTTTTTTTACCAAACTTTTATGAGTAGCAATTCAGTCCACCACCATGGTTCTCTATTCATCCAGCTCATTCAAGCATATGATTCTATTATCAAGAGAGCTTTTATATGTCTGATCTTCAATTGCCTTTGCCAATTTCAAGGTTGGCAATTCTAAGGTGATCGATATCTTAGCATTGATACCATAAAGAAGTTGAAAATGAGACATACCAATTGCCCTCTTTGGTGTAATTTTTTTCCTATAGAGAATCAATAAATGCTTTATTCCATGTCCTTTGATTTTCATCTACTAGCTTCTTGATGATAGTTATCAGGTTCTTATTACTTGATTCAGCTTGTCCATTCCCTTTTTGAAAATAATCAAAAGAGTGAGAGAGTGTAATTCCATAATGGAAACAAAATTGTGTAATCTCCTGGGAGGTGAAACCAGCTACATTTTTAGTAGTAATTTTGGTTGGAACTCCAAACCTGGAAATGATATTCTCCTTGAGGAAATTGCATACAACTTTTGAAGTAGCATGCTTAGTTGGGATTGCTTCTACCCACTTGGTGAAATAGTCAGTTGTTGTAATGACATAATCATGTCCAGCACTTGAAGATGGGTTTATAGTCCCAATAAAATTAATCCCCCATTGCTGAAAAGGTTCTTCTATGATCACTAGCTTGAGAGGCAGGGCAGCTAACTTGGGTCTTCCAACAAATTGCTAGCAAAGTTCACATTTTTTCACCCACTTATATGCATCTTAGAAAAGAGTTGTCTAGTAATACCTAGCTCATAGAATCTTGTGAGTAGTTATAGGAGCAAAAAAATGTCCTCCATAGGCTAGATTGTGGAAGGATTTCAAAATTTGGCTTTGTTTCTCTTTGTCAACACAGCGAAGGAATACTCCATCTATGCTTCTCTTATACAAGCCATTATCCTAAAGGACAAAATTGGTAGCTTTCAACTTGATAGTCCTCCTTTATTTATAAGATAAATGAGTAGGACATTCACCATAAGTAAGGAAATGAGCAATACCTGAATACCACTCATTAGTAGTGGAGATAAAAATGACTATTGGTGTATCTTCAACTTCAGCTTCTTCATGTTGTGTACTTTTTGACTTGTTGTCAGCAATTAATTAGCATAGGCCTTTTCCCTTGGCCAAATTTGTTGGCTTGATGTCTAGATCAAACTCTTAGATCTTTGCAATCCAATTGCCTCTTTTTTTACCAAACTCCTGCTGAGTTAATATGTACTTGAATGTAGTGTTAGGAACTAAGGCAATAGTGTGTGAATTCAGGATATAGAAGCAGAAATGTTTGAATTCTTTCACCACTACATAAGAATACTTCTCTACATTTGAATACTTCATCTCATGGGTTTTGAGAGGGCAAATCATGAAAGAAATGGGATATTCTATACCTTCCTTATCTTGTTGAACAAAAATTGCTCAAAGCGTGTGTTCAGACACATAGTTGTATATGATGAAATCATTGTTGTAATCTGGACAAACCAAGGTAGGGGCATGGGCAATGGCAGTCATGATATCCTGAAATGTTGACTTTCCTTCTTTTGTCTAGCTGAAGATGGTCTTCCTTTTCATCATGTTCACAATGTGTCTAGTCTTCTCAGCAAATTTGAGGATGAACCTCTGTAAGAAATTCACCTTTCTAAAGAAAGAGTGAACAACATTTTTACTTGTAGGCAAATTAAGCTCTTGAATAGACTTGACTCTATATGAGTCAATCTTTATGCCTTCTTTAGACATAATGTGTCTGAGGAGTTTCCCCTTTGTTACTCTAAAAATAGACTTCTTAGGGTTCAAGGAAATACCATTCTAGTGGTAGCGCTCCAGCACTTGTTGTAAGTGGCGTACATGATCAGAACAATGCTTTGAAAAGATGGTTAAGTCATCAAGGTATACCACTATGAATTTACCTATCTCATATTTGAAAGCTAGGTCTATTGCTCTCTAAAAGGTGGCACTAGCATTTATCAAGCCAAAAGGCATTCTTCTATATGCAAATGTACCCCAAGGTGTAGTGAATGTAGTCTTGTGTTGGTATGCTTCACCAAATTCAACTTGATTATATCCTGAGAAGCCATCTAGCATTGATAACATCTATGAACCTGTCACTACTTGAAGCACTTGATCCATGATTGGCAAAGGGTAATTATCTTTCAAAGATGACTGATTCAGATTCCTAAAATCTCACAAATGCAAATTTCACCACTCTTCTTCCTTACAGGCACTATGTTTGCAATCCATATGGAATGATGAATTGAGAAGATGATTCTAGCATTTAACATTTTTTGTATCTCAGATAGAATAGTACCTGATATTTTTGGATTATACTGTCTGTATTTTTACTTATAAGGCATTGAGTTAGCCTTGAAATGAATGTCATGGCAGATTTCATCAAGTCTGAGAGAATTCAGGTCGCCATAAGAATATGCTAAGACATCCATGTATTGATGGAGTAAAGTGGTGAACTTGAATCTTTCTTCAGGGGTGCAGCACTTACCAATGTTAACCATCTTGGGATTTTCTTTATTAGTCAAATTTACTTGATCGAATCCCTGAGAGAAGTTTGAATCTATTAGCTATTGTTTGATGAATCTATCATGCTTGTCAAATAGTTTCTCAAGAGAAACCAGGCCTTCAAGAATTTTATTTCCTTTTAGCTGTAAGAGTTCTTCATTTATATCTGAACTAGATTTAGAGGCTGATTCATACTTCTGATATTCACTACCTTCAAAACATAGTTATTTGAAATTGTCTTTTCATTCTAGGAAGGTAATGATTTGATGATCATCATTGAATACTTGCCAATGATCAGCATTGTTAGGAACACTTGGTCTATAGACTAGCTCAATAGTATACATGTCTTCTTTGAAATTTGAGTGAGGAACTAAGAGAGTTCCTAAAACAACAAGTGTACTAGCTCTGTCATTAGATTCCCTATGTATGGAAAAAATGTTGAAAGCATCAAAGCTTTTAATTTGGTCTCAAACTAGGTTGTGATAGTAGCGTGATCTTTCATTCTTGGTTTGGTGTAAGTTTCTCACTTGATAAACCATTAATTTAGCATCCCCTTTGGCATGAAGAAACTTGATGTCTTTGTCTTGAGTAGCCTTCAATCTAAGCAACAGAGATTCATATTCAGCTGTATTGTTAGTGTTACTAAATTGTAATTTGTAAGATGAAGGAAACATATCTCTTTGAGGAGATATCAACACAATCTTGACTCCCAAACTGGTAGAGGAGTAGCTGCCATCGAATTCTAGAGTCCATACCTCATCAGATACTAATTTTTATTTAGACTTTCCTTCATTGGAGAGGGAGGATCCTTGTTCATTTGTATTGCAACCTACTAGTTCTTCTGTTATTCTAGTTGAACTAATTTCTGGGTTGACACTTTCAAGAATTTTATCAGATGTTTCATACACTTCATCTGTAGATAGAAAGTAGTTACCCATACCTGAGGATTCAAAAAGAATTTGAGCTTCAGGGGTTGATGTTTGGGTTACCACGTATTTTGCCTCCTTTTCAGGGAGCAATCTCTTCATTATGCCTTTGATAGGGATTCTTGCCTCAGACAGGTCCATGCTTAGTTCTTCTCCCATGTCTTTGCAAAAATTTCAACCAAGAAAAATACCATAGGATACTGGGATGTTAGCCACCAAAATAGTCATCTTGATTCTCTTGTCTAGAAAGGCTACAAATGCAAATTGGGCATCTTTGATTTGCCCCAACAATGGTACTTGCTTGTTTTCTATGGATAAACATCTCCCAAATGTCTTGGTTAGTGTGAGGCCAAGAGATTTAACTACTTTAGCAGGCATGACATTATCAGATGCGTCTGAGTCTATAATATAAGTACTTAGCTTGTGACCATTTATTAACAAGGAAACATAGAAAGGTTCTAAATTCCTAGGGGTAGCTAAAGGAGTAATGTCAAGATTATTCAGAATGGGCATGTTCTTTGGGGAATCAAGAGTTACCTTTTTAGCTTCTTGTCCTATAGGGATAGTTTGGTTCTTAAAAAATTGGAATAATTTATCCAATTGATCAGGATTGGACTGTAAATATTCAAATTTAGACATTTGTATTTTTGTCTTTTTGACATGATCAATTATGTCAAATGGCTGAATTAGATTAGGAATAGTGGAAGGTATTTCAACCTTTTGGGTTTTATGAGGGATAAGAGGAGGGCTAGTTTGTGAAATTGAAGTAGAAGGTGAAGGTGAAATTGATGTACTTACCTTTTGGATGAGCATCGAATCCTTTGACTAGAAAGGCAGAGTGGTTCCACACTTAGCAATTGTAATTACTAGTTGAGGTTGCTCCTCTGTCTTCCCTTTATCAGCTTGTTAGACTGATTGGTTCTTGGACTTGGTAAACACTGCATATGATCCATCAAAAGCTTCTCCTTTGCTTCTGGGTTCATCCTGGTAGTTCAAGAAACCAATGTAGGAGTCACTAGCTGATTCTTCTTGATTTTCTATAAGGAGATCAGCGTCATTTTCTTGATTCAATTCAGATTGGAAAGGGAACTCTGATTCTACTTCAAGATATCCCGTTGCTGAATTGGTTGGAGGAGCTTTCAAGGCAAGTTTCCCCTATGGGGGAGGAAGATGATTTTGTTGCCCTTGATTCTTGGTAGCATTGCCCTGATATGATTGATTTAGAAATGTCCTTTTTTCCATATCTATGTATGAAGGAGTAGAAGATATTCCTTATGCCATTTGCTTTTTGAGAGCAAGCAACTCATTTGCCAACTTTTACACCATTAGATCTATGGTGCCTATAGATGAATATTTAGAAGATGATGAGGGTCTATTTTTATTTAGATCTCTTCTTATATTCTCTGCTAAGATGAGATCATCTTCTACCTCAATAGCCAAATGTTGAGTTGCAGCAAGGTCTATTTGACTAGCATGTCTCAAAGAAAACTTACTTCAGTTAACTGAGAATTAATGAAGAAGCATTTGAGATTCTCAACTGTAGGTCGAGTAATTATAGGAATTCTATTTGTCAATTTATCAAATTTGGCTATGAATTCCCTCATTGGTTCATGAGGTTCTTTCTTCATCTATGTAAGTTGAGCTAGAAGTGCATGTGCATCTTCTGTAGGTTTGAATCTGGCTTCAAACTTAGCTTTGAAGGTATTCTAATTAGTTACTGATCAAGCCTGTAGATGATAAAACTAATCTACAGCAGTGCCTTGTAATGTTTCTACAAATAGCCTAACTACTGCATTCTCAAATTCTACTCCAATTATGCCACAGGCTATGCTAAAGGTTGTAATGTGTTCATCAGGATGAACTTTCCCATCACCATAGAATTTGGGGAAATTCTTCCTTGAACTACGTGGAAGCTCATGTAGAGGTGGAGTAAGATTGAGAGGACCAAAATAATTACCCTAGGGGCCTTGAACTACCATTATATGACTATGAAAAGGAGGAATAACAAATCTTAGAGGGGTAATTATTGGCAAAGCTTTATCAACAGCAAAAGTGGATACTTCGTTCGACAATGGAGATCTGACTTTAGTAGGAGGAAAGATCTTGGTTCATTGGAGGTGAGATGGTGAAGGAAACAGATCAAAATTACTTTTATTTACCAACTCAAATATAGGGTCAATAATACCTTTAGCCCTTTGGCTTCATGTATACCTTGAATCTCCCAGATTGTGAAACAAAAATTGAAAAGAATTGACCTTGCTTTTGTTTGAAGCTTGAGGCTTTAAACTGTGCATTCTTTCCTAGTTAGTGTGGAGGTGAATGGTAAGGTTATAATAATAATGGGTAAAACACAAAAATGGAATGGAGTCTATAATGGATAATGGTAGACACTGATTCCATATGAAACTTGAGGTTTCAGAATGCACATAACTATATCCCCAGTGAAGTTGCCAAAAACTATTGGTGGAATATTTTGTTGATCAGCGTACTGATAAACAAAATAGGTCTGATCATCCAAATTAGGAAGATTGGTCATCCAAATGTGTAGGTTTACCACATCAAAAGGGGACTAATCTCTCTTCTCATCAAGGGGAGGTTCCCTATATATATATATATATATATATATATATATATATATATATATATATATATATATATATATATATATATATATATACCCAAGGCTAGGATAAACCTTCCATCTCTCTTTTTTTAGAGATGATATATGCAAATCAAAGGAAAAATATCAAGGGAAATGACAGAAAGCACTCCTCTTCTTTCATAATTACTATTCATCAAACCATAAGAATACTCCTAGTAGTAATTGTAAAATGTAACCAAGGACATAGTAACCAGCAGATTGAGATGTAACACAAAGTCTTCACCTCAATTATGTAAGAGTGAGATACGAAGGACAATGAGGGCACAAAGTCATCCCAAGGTCCTTTACATAGAAAATAAAAAAAGAAAACACACTAAAGGTAATTGTGTGGGCATAAAGTCTCTCCACAGTTGGCTTCAGGACACCTTCTTGACTACTTTCACTAATTCTACTTATTGAATTAAAGGAACAAAAAATATATTAAGGAAAAAGACATAAGAACAATTTCCCCAACAACAAAGATATCACAGCACAAAGTCTGAAAATTCACTTGTTTTCTTATTCCAATAACAAAATATGATCAACAATATGAGCTCAAAGTCTTAGTAATGCCTTTCAATTTTGGTAGAGTTTTGTTTTTGATCATCAGAGAGAGATATCCCCAACAACAAGAGAGTCCCTTATATAGCCTCTTCAAGAAGGACTCAAAAATTGTAACACATCATGTTGCATTGAATTTTGTTAAGAAGACATGTTGAAATTTAGGGGCATTTACCTATTTGCTTTTCTCAATGCAGAGAAATGGGTTACGCTATTGAAAGTTTTCATATTTCAATATCCACCTAGCATTCTACTTCTAGAAACATATCAGATGTGAAAGTGTTTCTAGTTGTTCCTGCTTGTTCCTCCTTTTTTGGTTATTTGAATCGAGTCCTCGATTCAGATCGATGCTCTATTCCTTAGTCACTTCCTGGTGATCTTTTGAGAACCTTGCAGAAGATGACACTTGGTAGCTTCCACTACATTTGATATTATGTCTCAATAGATGACACGTGGCAGCTTCCACTATGACTTTGAAGATGACACGTGGTAGCATAGCAGGTTTTCTATTTCTTTGGACTTTTCTTTTAGAGGAAAAAGTCTGGAGGAATTCTTTTAAAGGAAAAAGTTTGAAGGAATTCTTTCAGATAATTTATCTAAAGGAATTGTCTCTTTGTCACTTTTGCCAGGGGAACTTTTTTTAAGGAAATACCTTTGCTCTTTTGACCTTTGAATTGGTCCATTTTCCCCCTTCCTACCCTCTGTAAGGGCTGTTTGAGCTCTAAATTAGCCTTTCGAGTTTTTGCAATAGTTCACTTTAGCTTCTGAGTTTCCTCTGAAAGGGTTGTTTGTCCCTTAGAAATTTGTCTTAGTCAATTTTATATGAATCTCAAATTGTGACACGTGGCAACATCTTCTATTCTTAGAAACAAAGTGAAATGAGGCTCGAAATATGAAACTTGGCAACATCTGCTAAGTTTTATTGGGTTTTTGTTTCCTTAGTCACTTTTGCCACAAAAATTCCCTCCGCAAGGTCACTTGTGTCTTTGACGCTTGGGGCACTCCTTTGAACTTGTCGCTTGAACTGATCGATTAAACCAACTTTGGTTTAATGGTTCAATGGTTCATTCCCTTGTTTCTATTAACTGTTTGAACCAAGATTCTTTGAAACAAGCCTCATTGAACCCGTTGAACCTTGAACCTTGAACCTGTTGAACCTTTAAACCAAACTAGTTCAATGGTTCAATGATTCAAGCATCAAAAACTTGTTCTTTTGATTGAACCTGCCTCTAGAAGCCTTTAAACTTGTTGAGCCATTAGTCCATCACTTCCTTGTTCTTTCTAAGCTCTTTGATCTTCATTATACTGGTTGAACCTTGTCATTGAACCTATTGAACCTATGAACTCATTGAACCCTTTGGTTCAAGGTTCAATGGTTCAATCAGTTAATTATTTTTGTTTGGCTAAGTCCTTTTGATCTTTTTGAACCAAAATCATTAAACCATTTGGTCATTGAACCTATTGAACCATTGAACCTGTTGAACCTTTGAACCAAAGTGGTTCAACGGTTCAATGATTCAAGCCTTCTTCTCTTTGATAAGTGTTTTGAAGCCATTGAACCTTGAAGCCATTGAACTTTAGAATGGTTGAACTCTTTTGGTTGAACCTTATCATTGAACCAACTTTGAAATCACATATATGTTGAGAGCTTGATTCTTTCTTGCAGAGTCCGTAGATATCAATTTGTGAAGCCCGTAGAACTTGGCTTGCAAAGTCTATAAATTCAATCTTATAAAGTCCATAGATTCAATCCTGTAGAGTCTGTAGATTCAAGCCTGCGGAGTTCATAGATTTAAGCCTGTAGATTTTGTATATTTCTAAGAAGCTTGAAAAATGAGGAATTTGAATGCTCAGAACAAATTTTGAGAAGGGAAGAGATTATTTTGGTCTGTTAAACCAAAATAGTTCACATGTTGTCCCAAAAATGAGAAGTCTATTTTTGGGGACATCATTATTATAAATATAGATAATGTAATAGTTTTTCCCAAAAATAGGGAAGATCACTTCATGCACTTACAACAAGTCTTTGAGAGATGTAGAAGGTATGAGATCTACTTAAACCCTAAGAAGAGTATCTTTTGTGTTACAGAAGGAAAATTATTGGATCATGTTATAACCAAATATGGGATCTCTATAGATCTTGAAAGAGTGGAGGCCATATCTAGAATAAAACCTCTAAATAGTAAGAAAGAGATAAAGTCATTCTTTGGTAAGATAAATTTTGTAGGAAAGTTTATTTTTGACTTTACAAATATTTTCAAGCCACTGAATGACATGCTAAATAACTATGCCAAGGTCACATGGAATGAATAATATATAAAGGAACTCAATGGTATCAAGGAGTCCATTAGCTAAGATCTAGTCTTTATAAGTCCTAACTTCTCAAGAGACTTCTACCTCTATTCCTTTGCATCTAACCACATCATGGTTGTTATATTAACTCAGAATATTGAAGGGTGTGATCACTCAATAGATTTTATGAGAACTAATTTTAAGAATGCTAAGTTAAATCATTCATTGATTGATAAGAAGGAATATGCATTAGTTAAGGTAGTTAAGAAATTCAAGAATTATATTCTTAGAAATAAGGTGCATGTTATCTTACTTGACCCTGCCACCAAACTAATGTTAAGTTAGAATGAATTGGGAGAATGTAGAGGTAAGTGGATGTCAGTTTTACCAGAGTATAACTTGGAAATGAAAACAACAAAATTGGTAAGGTGCCAAGGTCTGATTTATATGATTTCTAATACTAACCCTAGGTTAAGTATTATGCAAGTGGATCAATAGAACTTTCAAGCTAGTGAATGGTCTGATTCAATCATACATTTACTAATTAATGGTGATTATTTTATAAGATTATTTAGGGATCAAAATAGGGCCCTCAAGTTAAAGGCAACCCATTATCTAATCAAGGATGGGGTCCTATATAGAAGAAACTATGAAGGGATTTACTTGAGATACATCTCACAAGAAGAATCCAAGTAAATCATGATCACCTTTAATGAAAAGTTGGGCAGTGGACATATATCTAGGAGGACCACAATTCATAAAATTATTAGAGCTGGATATTATTATCTAACTATTTTTAAGTATTCTCACAAACATGTGAGGGAATGTCACTCATGTTAGATTTTTATCACCAAGGAGCCAAAGGTAGTAATGCCTCTACAACTAGTCATGGTTGATAAAACCTTTGCTCAATGGGAGTTAGAATTTTTTGGGATAATAAACCATAATTCATCTAAAGGTCATAAATATGTCTTGACTACCATAGACTATTGTACAAGGTGGACTGAAGTTGTAGCCATAATGTAGGACTAAGGAGGTGATCAACTTCTTGGAGGAAAACATTTTTACTAGGTTAGGAACTCTAGACTCTCTAGTGTGTGATAATGGGTCTACATGTGTATCTATAGAGATGATTTAATGGGATTATGATAATTAAATTAATCTCAAGTTTGCATCTAATCATTATTCCCAAGTAAATTGAGTCTTTGAATCTACTAAGAAAAACCTAATGAAGGCAATCAAGAAGTTTATTGTACACAAGCCCAAGACCTAGCATAATCTCCTTAAATATGAACTATGGGTTGAGAGGATAAGAATCAAGTAAGCCTTAAGAGCCTCACCATTTCTATCGGTGTATGGACAAGTACCAACTTTCCTATCACTCTTAAGTTTCCCACATATAAATTTATGTAGGAATACATGGAAGAGAACCAATAACTTTCCAGCTCTAGATTATTAGACATCATTTAGATGGAAAATGAAAGGGAAAAACCCTTTGCTAATTTTAGTAGGCATAAAACCACAATGAAAATATGGTTTGATAAAATATCAAAGATTAAGGTGTTTAGATAAGGAGACCTAGTTCTCCTTTAGGACAAAGCATATGAGCCTAAGCTAAAACATGGAAAATTCACACCCTTGTGGATTGGCCCATAATAGAATGTATAAACACTAGGAAATAACACATTCAAACTAAAAGATCTATTAGGAATAGAGTTAAAAATACCCACCAATGGATATTACCTCAAACACTAATTTACTTCCACTCCTCCTAAGGTCTTCATGGAGTAAACATTAAGATGGTTAGATTTAACATAGTTAGGCTAGCTAGTTTCCTTTCAACTCTTTCCTTCATGTCCCTTGTTTGTACATAAGCATGTGTATATTTATTTTCTTTCCTTTACTTTCTTTCTTCCTTGATTTTTATTGTGTTTCTTTCTTGTTTCCTTATTCCTTGATTCGACTAAGTCCTATTGGAAAATATTTAGCTCAAAGCTATGAAGTTTACTTTAAAATTCCCAAAATTCAATAATGTAGATATGAACCCCATGTATATGATGACCATAATCCTAAAATATAATCTTGATGTTGTAATTTAAATAAATTGGTAAAGACCAATAGAAAAGGTCAATCATTTCATAAGAACCTAACCTTTGTCTTGACCTCAAACTAGTTTTACTTACACTTGTAAGGTGAAAATCTCAAATTATCATGGTATACCCATACTAGCTCTTAATCAACATCCTTGCCTAGGATAATGGTGGAATACATAGGTGATTTTCCAAAGATCAAACACTTGACCAAATCCTAAAACCTAGTTATTCTAGTTCCCAACCTTTCTAAAAGTATAAAAGTCTAAGGAAAATACAAAAAAGAATGATACAATGCAAAATCAAAAGCTTTCAAGCATAGGTGATTTTGTTAATCTCCACTAGGGCTATGGACACCTAACTAGTAGTGGACCAATGCCTTGAGTGGAGATAAAGGCATCTCTATCGAGGCTATGGACACCTGACTAGTAGTAAATCAATGCATGATCCTTCCCTAAGCTAAAAACATGGTTCTTAATAGATATCTAAACATGCTCTAAGTCAGTTTTAGTGACTAAGGACATGAATCTTGGAAGTTGTTTCTTACACACCATGGTAATCAATAGTGGAATCAAAGCACATGCATAGTATAGTTATGTCTTAGTGTTTGATCCTAAGTCTACAAGTGAAATGTTTGTTTCAACCATAACCTTATCTAGATAAGGATATTGATCAAGTGGAATGGATGACCTAAATATTTGTCTAAATCAGAATCTATAGGTTTTAACATATTTTTATGTTTCCCCCTTGAGTCACCATTTTTTGGGGCCAACACACCCCCATTTTTCTAAATTAGGACCCTTGAGAAACATTGAGAATTGAATATGAAAATTTGGCATGTTAAGGTCATTTTTAGAATTTGAATATCGTTCACTTTATCAAAAGCAAGATTACTTAGTTATGTTTTGCTTTGATTTTGTCAACATTTTTAATAAATGGTCTTTATTATTTTTATTTTTAAGTTATATGGTGTTTGTCCCTAAGAAATTCATGTTTCAAAACCTTGGCAAAACCCTCGGTTCAAATTTGAATACTAGTTGGAACCAATTGGCAAAAACCTTTTAGAAATCCATTTTGGACCTAAGTATAAAGTTCATGTTTTAATCTTAGTCATGTTTTTAACATGACTAAAACTTAGCCAAAAATGTTTGATCCCCTTTATTATTTCCCCTTTTAAAAAAATTCTTCATGTGCCTAAATAGTATTTGTTCTATAAGATATTTTTAATATTTCCTAGCTTAGCCCAAGATTTTAACCCTAAGGCCCTATTGCATTTATTAATATGAATGAGACCTTAGTCTTAACACCTTAGCTTAAGTTCTAGCTCCCTAAGTCCAATTATATTTTATATTGGTCCTTTAATTTATACTTTAGCCTTAACACCTTAGCCTAAGTCTTTTATATCACCATGGTCCTAACTTAACTTCCTTTACATCTTGTAAGATCCAATGACCCTCACTTTATCATGGCATTTAATCCAATAGAGTGAGGAAGGCCCAAGCTTAGACTTAAATAACATGTATCTTGAATGATCTGGCTCACACTTCCTCATGGCCTTTTGATTAGATGGAGTAGGACATAGTTGAAATTCAAAGGATTACAAAGAGCCTATGATATCAACACATAACACCCTCACATTCAAAGTTTAAAATCAAAGGGGCCCACCCAACCAAAGTAACCAACCATGAGTAAGCTATCGGATCATCTTATGGTTTTCACTTCATCACTGATTTTGACTCAATAGATCAAATCAAGTCCAAGATCCTTAGAAGCCCCATAGAGGTGCCAAGTGAAACTCTCTCATTGGCTCACAATAATTTGACAAGATTAAAATTGACATTTTCACAACTGTTATTTGACATCTACAAGGATGTATTTGACATCTGCATGACCATCAAATTTAAGCCCATAAAATTAAAAGCTTCACTAGCTTAAAATTTATGTTTACATGACTATCATTTGATGTCTACAAGGATGTATTTGATGTTTGTTAGACCATAAAATTTAAGATAATTAATTATTTTGCTCAGGTTCAAAATATACTCCAAAATATTTCTAGAAGGCTCAAAAATTACTTTATAATTTAAGGGAAGTGCTCAAAAAAATCTCAACCACTAGAAATCTTCAATCTACAAAATGTGGAAATGGTCTTATGGTCTAAGTATATACAAAATAAAATTAGTATAAATCTATACTTTAAGGTCCCCATGGAATTTCATTCATATATCATGAACCTAAAACTATAGACTTATATAAGGTCTTATTTTAAAAAGAGTCCTTATAACATAGAATTTAGACCAAATACTTCTAGCCAAAGATTTTTGTGTGTTGTTTAATACATTAAAACCCTATTTAACATTAGACCACTATATCATTTTAAACCCCTTTTAAGTAGGATTTATAAGGTTGGGCATTAATATTTTATACCAATGCATACATTATGTTTATTAAACACAATATAAACATTGGCTTAAAACATTTAGCCATGCTCCCCTTTTATAATTCATAAAACTTAGACATAAAGCCTTTAGCCTAAAGTTTTCTTCATGATTAATAAACATGTATCAAACCTTATCCTAAGGAATTTAAGCCTAAGTCCCATTTTAATAATATGCTAACTTAAATTTTGGGCATCTTTATATATATATATGGTTCACACTTTGTCACTGGAGGATGATCTAATGATGTAAAGATCATGTGGACTTTTCAATAGAATCTCAAGGACCCACAATCTTAATGCATAGCAAAATCACATTCAAGGTAGAACTAATAGATGATCCAATAGCTCTTACTTCATTTCACTCCATGATCTAACAACATGAAAGCACTAATGACTTTTTAAAGGCCCGTGAGCTCACCATGTGGCCAATGCTCATTCAACAAAGGATTGATATAGGATATGAAGTATGGGAAGGTACAAAAAGATTCCAAGTATCACAACCATGTGGATTGGAATAGAAAGGAGTCAATCATAGGTAGGGACCTAGATTACAATAAATGGATCTTGATAATATAATATTTTGATCTAATGGCATAAAATAAAAGAAGGTATTTTAAATAGCAATGGCTAGTGCTCATAGGCATTTCTGAAAAATGTCATGAAAGGTCCAGACCAATACCACATAAGAACCACATAAGTAGAAAATGATAAATTAAGAGATCTTATGAGCTCAAAAATGCTAAGGTATAAAGGCAAAGGTCCAAATCAAATACAAAACACATATGAGCCAAAGTATGATATATCCTACCATTAAAGCTCTAAAACCCTAAACCCTACATAAAATAAACCTAATTAAATTCATTTGTTATAATTTGATCCAAAGAGAGATTGATTGTGTTTTTGATTGCAAAAGAGATTTCACAAAGACCATTTGTTATCTAGGATAAGAAATTTGCAAAAGTACAAACCATGGTAGCATGCAAGCAATAGCTAAAAGAAGAGATTGAGCTCTACTTATTGATAGATAATGAGGGGTGAATCTTCAAGGACATGGAATTAGATGTTTCAGCCTTGAATGTCTCAAGCATTAGGAATTATTTTGAACTATTATTCATTATGGAGGAACTAAAGCCCATAATAAAAGAAGAGCAAAGGATTTCCATGATGAGCCATAGGCATTATGACTTGGTTATTATTTAGATGGTTGGCCTTCACCACACTCCTATAAATTCTAAGTTACTACATTGTATAGACATCTTTGCTCCCATATTTATTGATTATAGAATAGATAATGAATAGATCATTAGGGAGGTAAATTATAATAAACTAGCCTCTATTTATCCTATAGCTTTTGATAAATATTATAATCTCCCAATTCCCCATGTTGACTTGTCCAAAATCAAGGAATGGACTAGCACTCATGACCTAGACTCTATCCTTAGACCTTGGCTAAACTAAGGACCACATATCTTTAGGGAATTTGAATGGCAAGATCCCAATAATCCAATTTAGAGAGGGCATCAGAGTGATAATGACCCTATCAAATCAATCCTTTGGAGCCCCCTCAACCACCTATGTGAACAAAATTTGGGTTCTCTTTATGTGTTTCATGGTGGAATAAAATATCACCCCTCCAACTAGATATTTAATCAGTGTCTTCTTTGCCAAACAATTCACTACCATCAAAAGGAAGAAATCTAAGTAGTTTGATATGATGTCATACATATTAGATGCCCTTATTGCCTCAATAAACTTCCTTGGTATTAGAAATTGGTTCCTTGAGGGAAAAATTACCATTTCCCACCTTCCAAATTACATATATTTAAATACAAAAACCATATGTAATTTATTTTTTATTATGTCTACTCAAACATAGTGGAAGCCATCACAAGTTTTCTAATGCCTAAGGTCCATCCACTCATCAAGAAGTATATTGAAAGGATAGGTGACATCTTGTACTACCCTGATTGCATAGTTATCAAGATTGATGGGATCATGTCCCAACCTTATAGATTACCATTGTATGTTCCTATCAATCTTACTGAGCAAGAAATTACCTCCCAACTCATCCATGACATTGATGAGATTTTCAAAGAAAAGAGGAAGGGTCTCCTCTAGCCATTCCCTATGACTATTGGAAGAACTATACTACATGATTGGAAATAAGTTGATACCATGGCCAAGCATAGGGATTAATTTGGGTTTTATCTTGATGAACTAAAGATGTGAAATCCTAATAACATAGTAAGTAGTCATCTAAAATATAATAATCTCCCCAAGCCTGAGCATGCACATCAACTTAGTGTTCATGACACCATCTACATTAAGGCCAAGAATTATGAAGAGGTGTTGGCCAAGATCCAAGGACACAACATCAAACTTGAACATAGATTGACTGAAGATTATAATCCATTTGGAGAGGCATGGAAAATACATCCTTTGCAATATCACTTGTTATTTGAGATAGCCCAATAACAACCCCAAGTAGAACAGCCATAACCACAACCTCAGGGTAAAATTGTGCAAATCTAAGATGAACAAGGTCATGGTAATGAGAAAGTGGGAGAGGTGAAATTGAAAAAGAGACCTAGAGAGGGGCTCTCATCTTCAACACAACCCCAAAATCCTCCTTCCCCAATTTAATATATAGATATGATAGCCTTAGATTTAGAAGAGACACTTGAGGGTACCCTTAAGGAACTTGTAGAGGCATATGACACTAATAAGGAAGAAGAATAGTTTGAGGAAGCTCAAATCCAAGAAAGGGAGTCTGAAGAAGATAAAGGGAAAAATATTTCTCTTGGTGTGGTCCAATTAGCTCCTAATGAAAAGAGAAAAGAAAAAATGGCACTGGTCCCTCTCAGACCCAAAAGACCAAGGTTGACTCTCACACACCCAACTAGTGAGATTAACTTATTTATTGATGAATTCTCCATTCATGGACCAGTCATCCCTGACTGGTTCATTTATGGAAAATTGTAAAATATCCCTTCTCTTTCCCATTCATGGGCCATGACAAATATTACCAATGTTAAAGTGCATGATGACATGAAGCCATCAATTAGGGCCATGGTAAAAGAGCTAGAATAAAGGAGAATTTTGGTCACTCTAAGACCAAAAAATAATAAGATAGATTCTCTTGGAGTATCAAGTAGCATAAGTGTATAGGTCCTAGAAACTCTAAAATTCATAGGCTCATCTACCACTATTTAATTTAATCCAAAACCAATTGGATTGGAAAGAGTCACCACCAAGACAGCCATAGTGCGAGTTAAGGAATTAACCTTCCAAAAGGTGGAGAACTTTGTAGGTCTGACCCTGGTGGGAGTTCATCAACTTGGTGAGGCCACTATTCATGAAGAATATGTTGAGAACTTGATTGAGGCTCAATTAGCTCAAGCAAAGGATGGGATCTAAGGAATGAAATAAATAATTCAAAACTTGGAAAGAGAAAAGGAAAATCTAGAAACCTAAGACATTTTTTTAGTCCCTGAATCCATAATGGGCATGTTCAAGGTCTCACTATTTTATATGTTTAATTCTTTAAGTTAAATAAAGTTAAGGCAAGATTCCCTAAACCATTAAATTAATTAGCCTAGGAATTAATAATAAAGTGGCAAAAGTTAGAGACCTAAGTTAGGGATCTCATTGAAATTATAATTAGGAACAATATTATTAAGTTTAAGAATATCATCTTAGCACATTTGAATAGTATATTGGGGGTGATAGTGGACAAAGTCCAATGTCTAGGTACTTAGATAAGAAATTTGAATAAGCTTTTGGTAGATGATAAAGGATTGATCATCAAAATTGAGTAGGTCCTAAGAACGATGTTGTTAAATCATATCAAGACCACTATAATTGGAATCATTAATGATTTTGAATTAGAACACATGGTCTCTCTGGTCATGTAATTAGTTAGGAGCAAAATCTAGGGCTAGTCTAGTAAGGACAATAGTAGAATTTTGGACATGATTTTCACAATAGAAGAGAAAATTATAGAGGCAAAGAGCATAAAGGAAACCATGGCATGGGATGACCAAGACTTAGATGACTTGGTTGATTTTAAATAATTTTTCCTAATGAATCCAACTATGGACATGGAGCTCATCAATGACTAGTACCAGAAGGCAATGAAGCTTCTACAAAATTAACAAGGGGACCCTTCAACGATGGCCCACCCATTAGCTAATATTCATTTTTTGAAAACATTGTAATATTTTAAATAGGAATATTCTTTTGTAAGGCATATGTTAATTTTTTAGCATATTTCCCCTAGGTCAATCTAATTGTAAAAAATAACTATATTTTAGAACCATCTTAAGAAGGATAGTTGTCCTTATCTTTTGTACACCTTTATATTGTAATTGACTGGTATACTAATTGATCTTTATATAAAGGTAGGTATTACCATTTGTAAAAGAGAGGTAATTTTGAGAAAATTTTGTATACTTAAAGAAAGTAATATAATCAAGGAGTTTTACAAATATTGTCCACATTTTAATATATCAATTGTTAATATAGCTTTTCTCTCAATTGCTACTTTTTTGTCTTGAATTTAAATAGTTTCTTTAAATCTTGGGTTGCATTCTCTAATCACAAGGTTTCTAATTTGTGCATATTTTATATTAGTTGGAAGATCCTAGGTTCTTCTTCATTTAATTATACTCTATATTCAGATGTGCAAATGTTATTTGATGATAATATTAAATATTTAAAGTATACCTGGTTCTTACTTGTGACTCTTTACATTGTCCTTTGAAGTTTTCCTGGTATATAGTGAAATTTGAGCTTAGGCTATGTTGCATTATATATTGGTTGAATGTTTACTCAGTTGAAATTGATGATTTGTCATGATATTTGAATCTAATATTGGTAATCACTCATTTTATTTTCTACCTTACCCTTCTCTTTTCTCCTTTTTTTACACAATACCACTTTAGTTTAAGCTTCATTATAAATATCCACATAGATTAGTTTGTAGCTTAAATATAGATCATAATTCACTAAGTATTAACGTATATTCTTAAAATTCATAAAGAATAAACCATAATGGCTCCCAACCATCACTCATTATAAATTTGTGGGACACCAATACATATCTCTACCTCTATTTCACCATAGGTGACATCAAGTTGCCACAACCTACTACTCATGCTCTGAATTCATCAAATTCTAAAATGAGAAGTGTTTTTTGAACACTAAGGAACCCTGTGTCAAACTTAGAGGAATCAATAGGATGTAAGGTTTGAATGGGAAAATGAGTGTCAAATAAAAATTATATATCTAAATCAAATATTAGTTACAATTCCCATATTGGTTTTTTCTGATTGGAGAAAACTATTTCAGGTTCATGTGGATGCTTCAAGCACCATGGTAGGAGTTATGTTATCACAAAAAGAGATAAAAGATTGGATCATCTCATCCATTACATAAGTATTAAATTATTAGATATATAAAATATATATACAACTATAGAGACAAAATATTTGAAAATGGTGTTCATACTTCAAAATTTAAGACATTAATTACTAGATATGTTATTTCAGTTATTTGTGGATCACCAGGCCCTATGATATCTGGTAAACAATCCCATCTTAGGTAGAATAATATCAACATTTCTCATGATATTTCAATAATTTTAGTTTATAATAAATTTTAATCTTGGAAGGGAGAATGTTGGACTATACCTTTTGAGCTAGATATGTAATGGGGAATAACCTGAGGAACTTTAATAGGAATCACCATATGCACATCTATTTTGAGTCTTTATAATCATTGATAACATGGAAGACATAGAATTATTTTAGAACAAGGGATATTTATTAATATCTATGTATAAAGGGACAAAAACATTTGATTACAAGATTCATCCTTTTCAACATCATTAATGGGCTTCTATAAAAAATGGGGAATGTGTATGTACTATGCAGAGTAGTTATGAAGCATGAATACCTAATTATTAAGAACACACATAAAATAATTGTAGGTGGTCATTTCATAGGATAATAAACTAAAATTAATATAATACAAAGTGTTCTATGGAGGTATACTCCATTTTCAAATGAACACCAAGTTGTGAAACACTGTGACATTTTCTAAAGGATGGGTAAGCCTAATCAAAGAGACAAATTTCCAATGAATCCTATGCTAAAAAATAATCCATTTTAAAAGTGGGTAATTTAACTTTTGAGGAAAATTAATCCACCCAATAATCATATTCATGCATTAGACATCATTACTCTGATAGACTATTTCAGAAAATTGGTGGAAGTTGTTATGACACCAAGCTATAGTGTTAAAAGATGCAGTTAAGTTCTTATATGAAAATTATATAACTAGGTTTATATCTCCTTTTAAATTGGTCAATTAAAGAGTCTCACATTTACCAAATAAAAACATAAATACCCTTACTAAGTATTTCATGTTATCACATGAAAAAATCATAACATATCATCCATAAGAAAATGGACAAGCAGAGGCATCGAACAAAGTCCTTAGTAAGATGCTAAAATAAATATTCAATGTCTAAAGAGATGACTTGGAAGATCATATTATTGAAATTTTATTGGCATACATGACAAATTATAAGTTTAAAATAGGGTTTATACCATTTCATCTAGTTTATGGACTTGAAGTAGTAATGCCCATAGAGTACATAGTTCTTAGTCTGTGTACTTCAATGATCATGAGACTAGGAGATTGAGATTATCTATAGACATGGTTGATCAATTTGAAAAAAATGGAATAAAATAAAATAAAATTTAATAATATATATAATAATTTAACAATAAAATTTATAAAGAGTGACATAATCGCAACCTAAGATTAAAATAATTATTTTTATAACAAGTAGTCTCATTATATGATAGTAGATTTAGAGCATTTCTAAGATAGTTGTGTATTAGATAGAAGGGACCTTACATCATTCATGATGACTCAAAATAATAAAAAAATATTTTAAAATATATTTAGGGAATGATATTACTAGGATGTGTAAGTAAATGTAGGCTTAAGCCTTACTGTCAGTAATCTTTATCAGTTTTTACAAGAAATTGAGAGAGGGTTTTGAGTAGCACCATGTAGTTTAGGATTTTATATTAATGTATTATTTTTTTATTTTGGTTTTATGTTTTTTTATGTTTTTATAATGTGATATTTTTACCATAAGACATCGAAACATATTTTTATAAATTAAAGTCGTAACATGTGTTAGGTGAAAAAAGTTATCATGAAAGAAAGACAACTATCAATGATTACATATGGATATTCATTTAAGTCCAGGAATGAGGCACTATAAACTAATGTAAAAAAATATATAATTAATATTCATTTAAAACTATTAATTATGATACAATTGAAATATTTCATCTATCAAAAAAAATATCAAATGTTAGAATGAAATGATGTATAATAAAAGAAAATGGATAGGTGAGAAGATGGCATAGTTATAACCATCACGATCATTTTAACATGAAATATACATTAAAAGTGGATTTTTTAGGATAATATTTGATATTTAATTATTAATTTAAAGGAATAAGGTAGAGATGAATGTTTCCACTATATCGAATGAAGGTCTCCAAGGAAGATCACTATATGAAACAACTTGATGAGACCAAAGATTTTTATATTCATGACTAATATATCACTGTGCCATTTATGAATTAGTGGATCTATTAAAATTTATTAATTACACTTTAATTAATCTATTTTAAGTTATATATCTATTATCATATCATCCTCTCTCTTGGTAGCTTTAGTGTTCATTATAGTGAAAGTTTACAAGTGATTTATATATACAAAGAATCTTACTTCAGGTGTTTGTGTAATCAATAATAAACATTTATTATCTATATATTAAGAATGAATGTTTTTTAAATATTATGTATTAAAAAATTTAATCTATCTATGAATTATCTCATGTGTTCATGATATTCATTTTTTATCTAATCCAATTCAGCCAAGAGTGTGTCTTTATCTTTGGCTAGTTTGAATCTTTCCTCGATTTTTTTCTCATTTTCTCCCAATTTTGGATATAAAGTAATGGGAGATGATGAAACCATTATTATTCCCCTATGGTCAAAATTTTCACAAATATTATGATAGATACATCTTCATTTTCCACACCCAAATTATTTTCATCAAGATATTGTCTACCATCACTAGTAAACTTAAGAAACATTTTCCTTGAACCCATGGGTAACTCTTAGAATAATGAAAACAAGGACTAAGCCCCAATACATGGAAACCATGGTATGAGTAAGGATAAAATTATTTTAAATTCTATTTACATGGAGCCAAGACATTAATAAAAGACAATGATTTTTTTAAAGGTTGAACCATCCCTCTTACCCACTCAAGAAAAATTCTAAAGTTGGAATTTTATTGTAATTCAAAAAATGGGTTGTAGATACATCTATTTCTAATTAAACTTGTAAATATCCTTTTAGCCAATATGAAAAAACAAATAACCATAATTTACAAGATAAATTTATTATATGTAAGAGTCTGAAGTGATATGGGAACAAAACACATTATATTGAGAGATAGGTTGAGTGTATAGAGAGAAAACACTCAAATTCACCCCTTGGTTGGTGAAAAAAATGTTGATGAAATATTTGATATTTTGAAAAATCTATAATTTCACTACAATTATGGAGATGAAAATTCACTCCTTTATTCAATATGGAGATTCCATTTATTTAAACTAGAAAAAGTAGAAATAGACATTTTTACAATATTTATAGGTTGAATTGAGTATTGGGTTTATTCTCTTTCAATATTTAAAATAAAAATAAAAAGGAATGAAGGTGAAAGGTCATGCATGAATGATAAAATACATATTTCATTCCCTACATGCCAATAATTTTATAGTTTGATAATAAAACATGTATTACTTTAGAGTTGAGGGATATACATTTACATAAGACAAACACATATAGACAAATAAAACACTAAACATAAAGTTCTAGAATATTATTTATATTCCTCTTTGGAAGAATGAAGATAGTCTTATACTCCTTTCATTTCAATAAAAAATACAATGAGCATAAAAAATCACTTGTCTAATACCCTTTTCACCTCTTTATAGAGTTAATAGGGAATGGAATAACATTTCATATTATATATTTTGTTTTATTCACATTACACTTTTATATTATTTAAATAAAATAAATTTTAAATTTTAGAAAATGAGAAAAAAATGCCTTTTAATTAGTTTTCCCCTTATATAGAACTGTAGTTGAAGGAGATGATGATTTGGATTTATTTTAAATATATGATTTATATCTCATTATTCTTTGGATGGACTCAAAAATTCAATCGTTAGGAATCACTATGTTCTTCTTTGAATAAGACATTTGTCAAATATTAGTGCCATAGTATGCAAAGTCCTTGAAATATCTTTCTATTGTGAATTTATTTATTCTAGTGAATAATTATATTTAATAATTATGTTCAAGGAGGATACATTAAATTGAAATTATTCAAAGGTTTCTTCTTTGATTAGATGCCTAAATTTATCCTTTACATTTTTTAGTGAATGGAGTCTAAATCCATCATATTTATCTTTTAGTGTTCCAATACCTACTTCATCAATTTCATTTCATGTAGGACACATTGTAACTAGTAAAATTATAGGTAATTTTATTTCTTATCAAACACTCATTATCTAATGATCATGTCTACATCAGTGCTTATGATCTCCTATATATCTTTCAACATGTTTTTCCATAATTTGATTTCATCTTGATGACACTTGATGTGTTATTTAACTTTGATTTATTCTAAATTAGTCTTCTCATATAACTTCACCACATCATAAATGTATTTCAATACATAAAGAAACAAAGTTTCTACCTAGGCCTCAAGGCTTTTCCCATTAATATTATATTTAGTTATGGCCAAAATGGATGCCTTGCTTATTTGAGGAACTTGTGTTGGGGTTTAGAATTGGAAACTAGTAGGATTTTATAGTGGATGAAAGAGATAATGGACATACACTAGAGTTATCAAAATTGACCTTTAAATTTATCTTATGTTATCTGTGATCTAGGAATTTGACTCAAGAGAGGATGGTTAGTATGGGGGTTAGTTTCAAAATGAAATAAACACACTAACTAGCATAACATCTCTAGGCATAGACACTAGGGAGAGATTAGTTAAAAAACATAATAAAACACATAACTAAAATGCAAAAGAAACCTTCTTTTACCTCTCTTGGATGTTCCAAAATGCTTGTTGTATTGGTTTTCTCGATTTGTGCTCATGAAGTCCTTAGCAATGGAAGCTTGGCTACCTCCATCTCTCTTTGGCACCTTTGGCTTGTGGCTTGGTTTGGCTTGGAATAAATTTGACATGGTAACACTAATTGAAATGGCTTCTTGAAGATATTTGTGCATTATAACTTTTCACCAAAATAGCTTAGAAATGATGTTCATGGCCTCTCTATTTATAGATTTTTGAGAATGTCTAGAATCAACCTAAACCATCTATCTCAGGGTTGAGATGTGTGGTTGAGGATTAATCTAATTATGTAATTAAAATTGATAAATACGCTCATCAACATTTGGGATAGAGGAGAAATTAAGAGGCATGGAGGGCATCATGGAAGGCATTGATGAGGCATGGAGGGCATGAATCCTGATATTTGTGGCATTGATGGCCTAGGGATGTCTTCCCAAGAAATGAGGTCACCTGAGGCTGCAGATATTAAATATTCATTTCTAAAAATAAGTATTCAATAGTTTTTCATGGAATTATTAATTAGGCTCTAATTTGGTTTAATTATGTCTTAAGCATGTTTAAGCGCTTTATGCACAAATTACTCAAATCAATCAGAATACCTTATTATTGGTCCAAAATTTGATTGGATTAGAATTGGAAGGTAATGTGAGATGCGTTAGAATCGTATTCCCATTTAGGATGTTACTAATATCAAATGAAAAGGCACATGTCTCATGCAATATATTTGATATCAAAGAAAAATCCAGAGCACCCAGGTACAAAATTAGCATTTTTACTTGAAATGATCTAATCAAAGTTAGCTAGCATGTAAATTGCATTGCCCCATTTAATGATACCCTAGCCAAAATTAGCACTTGAATATGTCATTTTCACATCATTTAGCATTTTTTAGTTTTTTTAGGCCAAATTGTAAATTTTGGGTAAAAATTGGTCAAAAGCTTGGTTGGAGGTTATCAGTGTCCAGATTTAGGTGTCTATAGTTTGCCCTTGTTTGGGAAGATGTTTCAAATCATAGGCAAAGAATTATCTTCTCAAAGAATGAGAAATGGCCTGTATGCCAAAAATAAGATGATGATTGAATAACAAAGCTCCAAATGGTTTTGGGAAGCCTATGATGATTCCCCCTCGAGGGAGTGCCTATCACAATTATTGATGGATGGTCCCTCGAAAAGAAATAAGAAGAAAGGTGGAATTAACCTGTGGTTGAGATTAATTCAAATTAGAAAATGCCTGCATGCATTGATTTAAAAAGGATGTTGATTTTCCCAAAGGTAGTTATAATCAAGAATAAAAGTCAAAATAATGATTTACCCAAGGTGGTTATAATCATTAAGCAGACCTGAATTGGCTAAAATTGATGCTAGCCTAGTTAAGGATGGGATGATTAGCAAGCACAACTCAAGGATATAACTTGAAATATAAATTAAAGATGAGAAGGTGAAAAGTGATGAAATAGATGAATAGAAGAATAAGATTGATCAGTGTGAATGATTTAGTTGTACCTATCAATGAGGAGATGCTCATCCTAATTAACAATGATACAACTAGAGTGGTTAAATGAGTTATATTGATCAAAGTGGGTGGGAGGATTTTCCAAGGCACCAAGGAGAAACTTTTATAGCTCCATTGATTTTAGACCTTCCTAAAGCTAATTTTTTCTATAGCATGTGATGTTAGGCATCATGATAGAACATCATGAAGATTTAGATAAAAAATGCATAAGGACTGACTCCTGATCTAATAAACACTCAAAAATAATACACCAATGATTAAAACCATGATGATAATGTTAATGGATGAATATGGATGGACTCAAGAATAATGTGTGTAAGAAATCACCTAATGAACATATATAGATTGAGTCAAGGCAATAGTGCTAGAAACAAACAAATAGGCAAGTGAACAAAATAAAAATAAAAATAAACAAACAAACAAACAACTTGAAATAAACAATGAAATAGAAAGCCTGAAAACAAAAGCAAAAGAAAGCATCCTAACAATGACAATGCCCCAATAAGGTGGATCAAGGATAACTAATTAGGCTTAGACAAGACAAATATTTCTGAATTTTTGAAATATTTCAATGTTTTTGGAATTTTAATGGTATCTTAACCCATTAGAGAATGAAAAGATACATGCTTGAAAAATAGTGAGAGCATTTGGCTTAGGTTAATCACAAAACAGTGAGAGCATATGGAAAGGGGGACTAAGGTGACCTTAAAATGAATTGATTATGACCAACATAATCCTAAAATGACCTCAAATCATGGTAATTCCATCCACACCAAAGGTAGGGAAAAACCAACTAGGTCCCAGCAAGTTCTCAAATCTAGCAAATGGCCAGTCAAATGAAAATAATAATGACAAGGTGATGTGGCAATGCATGATAAACAAGTGTTGTACCTAGTTTTCCCATAGGTAGTTATAACTATGATATAATAGTATAGGTCAATCATACTAATTTTCCCATAGGTGGTCATAATTAGTAGCAAGACTGGTGAGACACTGATTTGCCCATAGGTAGTTATAATCAAGCTCATATAAACAAACTTGATAGGATGAAAGATATCTTATTAGATCAACTATCACACTAATTTCATAAACTATCATTATAAACATGGATTATATTTATTGTTGAAACTTGATTGGAATCCCCCCACAAAAGGTGTGGGAAGAACCAAAGTAACCAAGATCAAAATAGGATTGGGTAGGATGAGTAAAATCAGGTTTTGGTCTAGATAGGAATGGAATGAAAGGTTGATATGGTATTGTTAAAGATAATGATGGTATAGATAGATAAAATAAAATGGTAAGAGGGTTACCCCAAGTGATGGGTTGAATAGCTAGCTCAATGATAATGGCAAAATAATATCTAACAATGACAATGGCATGGCAATGTGAAATAGTATGGTAGATGTTTTTGACCTAGGTATGGTTTTTGATTTTATTGTTCCTGTTGATGGGGAAATGCATGTCCTAATAAACAAATGATATAAATAGAATACTTGATAATTTTAATTTATATCCCACACCTTATCTAAATAACTGCTCTATCAAAAATAGCTTACAAATTTGGTTGTCAAAAATGCTTTTATGGTCTTCATTGGTCATTGATTCTGATTCTTTCAAACGTCAAGACAAGGTATATTTGTAGCCTTTGAAAAATAAAATGTAGCCATGAATGGTAAAAAAGGAAAAATAATGGATGGTAGGTTCGATTATGAAATGGAATGGTAGATGATAATAGAATGCAGAATGGTGGGGAAACAAATATAGATCAAGACTTTCAGTCACACATAATGGTGTTGATGTCAGATTCAACATAACTTTAGTTATGGTGGGGTTGAATACTTTTTATGTTGATAGGACCATCATATTCTTTTTTTTCAATCTTGAGATTAGATATCATCTGATTAGGCTATAGATAGGAAGTTATTTTTATTTGATCTTTGATTTTGTTTTCATCAAGCAATGAAGAACTTTTTTTCTTAGCTATTGGTGCCTCAAAGAGTTTTTCACCAATGAAGTTGTCTTGATTATCCTATAGTTCCTTTGAGAAGGTTTCACTAATGAGAATTAGCTTTTGAATTTGATTGTCTTCTAGCGCTTCAAAAAAAGTTTCACTAGAAGATGCTAAGTTTTGACTTTGATTGTCCCCTAGTGCCTCCAAAAATATTTCACCAAGAGAGTGTTATTTTGCTACATGAATGTGGTCTTGGCCTCCTTTCTCTTCTTCAACCACTATGTCAACATGAATGCAATTTATCAAAGTGTGATTCTATATATTCCAATTGACACTTGTGTAAGATGGAATGTCAATAATATGGCTATCTTGGTTGGTGGTTATGGCATGTGGAATGGTAATGGAATGGGTAAAGGATACACAATCCTTGTAGAAGATACTATGATAACTTATTTCAAAGTTGAAGTACTCATCCTCAAAAGCTATAGAATAATCACAAATATATATAAATTGATCTACAACGTATGCATAACCAATGTTGTAATAGACATGAACATATTCTTCTTCTGAATCTGATTCTAACTCAAGGGACTCTAAATCTAATGTTGAGACTTATGTTGATTAAGATTTTGATGTTAAATCCAATGTCGGTCTAAGAGTAGAACTTTACTCTAAATCTGATTCTTTATCTAATAGGTACTATGTTACAATGATGTCTTATTGAATGTTTATTATTGGATAAGTAACAACTTATAATGGCATGATGGGCTCCATTAAGATTGGTTTATCAAAGTGAGACTTCTCTAAGATGGGAAAAAGGTCAAGAGACAACTCCTCAAAGACTGGTTTGTCAAGAGGTGGCTCTTGAAAAATAGGCATATGGTCAAGGTAATGATTTACCCAAAGGCAGTTATAATCATTAAAAAGTGACTCAGTAAAGATTGGCTTGTCAGAGTGAGACTCCTTAAAAATTGGTATAGGATCAATAGGTGATTCATCATAGATTGACTTATCAATAGGTGATTCATCAATGATTTCTCACATGAGCCAAAGGATGAAGTCTTGAAATGGTAATTATAGGGTTGTGTGGAGCTTGAATGCTCACACAAGCCAAAGGACTAAGTCTTGGAATGATGAAGGGGCATTATGGATCTTGATTGCTAACACAAACTAAAGGATGAGGTCTTGGTATGGAAATGGTGCAACATTGTGGTCCTAGAATATAAATGGTATGATGTGGTGGATCCTGATTACTCACATAAGCCAAATCATCTAAGTCTTCCTCATAAACCATATCAACCCAGTCGTGAGTTGGCTCATAAGCTAGTTCTTGACTATGTTTCATGTAATGATTATTAAAAATAGGGTATGGATTCATATCCCAAATAACATTATCTATAGTTGTGTCTTCAAAGTCTTCCTCAAAAGCCTCTCCATGCCAATCAAGGTCTCAATTTGGATTTTGTGGATTTTGAATATGTTCCTTATATGGAGTATTATAAGGAGATTAATAAAACTCCTTAGAAAATCTTTCTCTATAGGGGTTCCTAATGGGATTTTGTGTGGCCATTCTATCATAATTTGGATTATACATGACTCCACCATAAGTGTAGCTAGACATATCTGCATAAATGATGAAATATCTAAAAATAAAAAGGCTTAGAATTCTACAAACTCTAAAAAATGATCTAAAGGAAAAATGGCTCAAAATTGGTCCAACTTGGTCAAAAAGGTGGAGTTGTATCTCCAATGTGGTTTCAAAGTGGGGTTGTATCTCCAAAATTGTTTGTGATAAGACTTGGCATAAAATAATCAAATGTATAATTTCAAATGTTATACGCATAGAAGGTCAAGTGTCTGAATAAAAATTGGCATGTCAAAGGTCAAGGGCAAAGTGTTCCAAATAAGTTCTAAACTAGGAAAGGGAAAAGTTGAGTTACTAGGTCTTTTGTCCAAATGTGGAGTCAAAATCTAGAATCAAACAAACAATAATGCTCTAGGACTTTTGGCTAAATAGTGTCAAAATCTAGACTTGAAACAATGGTTGATGTGATTTGATTTAATCTAACAAGTTTGGAAACAACTTTAACATAGACCCAGCACATAGAATTAAACATAAACATGATCTATGTGCACAAGGTAGAAGACAAAAGGTTCTTTGAAGAAAGACAATGTTTTCCCAAATAAATACATGAACAATGATGAGGATAGGTGTTGAACAAACAAACCATCAATAATTTTCAAATTTGAGTAATTGATTAACCAAAGTTATGCAACCCAAAAGAGAAAAATCTATGTATCAACCCCATGAATTGAGTCCTAAATAGAAATCAATCAATGTTTAAATCTAAAATTGGCAAGGTTAATTGAAAACTCAATATTGAAAACTAGGATTTGACCAAACAAGCTAGACAAGATCAGATAGCATGATGACACAAGACAAAGATCCAATGGTATACATGACATGGTTTGAAATGAATGATTTTTGATATAAGTTGAAACAAGTCTTGAAACCAAATTAAGTAGCCTAATGATGTAATCATGTTTGAATGATGTGATCTATATTATGTTTCAAAAGAATCAAAGGCATAAATGGTTTGACATGATTTGGGAAGCATAACACTACCCTCCTCAACTCAAATGACACACACACAAATAAGTCTAGAAAAAATTTCAAGACACAAGTGTGGTGTAAAATGGATAGCATAATACCTCTTTAAAAAATGAGTGATGTATAGACAAATTGGTTTTGACATGGCTTTATGAATTAAAAAATAAGTTTTAATCTCAAAAACACAAGTAACATAAATGACTAACATACACTAAGTATAATCATCCAAATCCTAACAAGGGTATAACAATGTGGGGTTGACTAAATTAAAAACTTTAAAATTTCTCTAGGGGAATTAATTGCACAATGACTTCCACATCAAATGATGTAAAAGATAAGCATAGAAATTGGGTGACCATAGCATTGACTAGTTGTAAAAAGGTCTAGTCCTTTTTACAACCACTACATCCTATTATTCGCTCAGTGTAGTGCAATGTCCAAATGTAGATATATATTATGTGAAACTTCAATTAGGAGCCAAATGAAGTTAATGACAGGAGGTGAACCCCTAGGTCAAAGATTCCCTAAAGAACTCAGGGGAGGTGATGAAGTTCCCCTTGCAAGTCAAGTTTACATAAAAACAAAGAAAGCATGAAAGTAGAAAGACTTTAGGGTCATTTCCAAGGTCACCCAAACTTTGAAAATTTTTTAGGGAGTGATTTAGATGAATTTATTTCTAAGCCTTAGACTAGGCTACTTGCAATAATAATGACACTTTTGATTCCTAGGGTTCCCTAAAGGGGACAAATAGAAGAGCATACATGCAATACCCCTCTTTTTTCCAAACAAATATTTAACTTAAACAACTAAGTAAATAAAAAAAAAATTGGAAATGTTAGTTCATTTTTAGGACCAAATGGAAAATGAGGTGGTGTTTATTTGACCCCATGGTCTTAGTTGTAACTTTGAAAACATTCAGCATAAACATCTAAATTATTTTTTGTTAAACACCAAAACAAGGTTCCTAATTGATTTTTAGGCATGTAAAAGGTGATATAAAACATGTTTTTATAAAATTTCAAGCTTGGTCCTATAAAAATAATGTTATCATATCCTTTAGCCTTGAAGCTCTTTTAGGTTTGAAATAATGAACTTTAAAAAAGAGCTCTCAAGTTTGTGTTTTAAGAAAAACACAGTGACCGATGTTAGCTATACAATTGATGATAGTTATATTTTCTAATTGATGATGGTTATCTAATTGACATCAATTATACCAATGTGATCAATGATATATTTCCAACTGATGTCAATTTTACTAATCAATGTCAGTTACTGTGTAAACTCATAACAAACAAAAAATGGCAAAACAAAATTAGATAATCAATTTTGAAGAGTTTTAATGATCCAAACAAAGAATTTAAAGCTAAAAAATGATATTCTTCATGTTTGGGATATGTCTAGTCCCATCGGTAATGCCATATGTGATCTAATAATTTGGCTAAGAAGAGGAGATTAGCATGGTGTTAGTTTCAAAATGAAAACAAAATGAAAGAAACACACTAACTAGCATAACAACTCTAGGCCTAGACACTAGGGAGAGATTATTTAACAAACATGATTAAAACACACAAATAAAATGCAAAATAAACTTTCTTTTACCTCCCTTTGATGTTTCAAAATGCCTATTGTAGTGGCTTGCTCGGTTTGTGCTCATAAAGTCCTTGGCAATGGAAGTTTGGCTACTTTTATCTCTCCTTGGCACCTTTGGCTTGTGGCTTGGTTTAGCTTGGAATAAATTTGGCATGGTAACAATAATTGTAAAAAATTATTTAAGATATTATTTCATTATAACTTTTCACCAAAATAGCTTAGAAATAATGTTCATGGCCTCTCTATTTATAGATTTTTGAGAATGTCTAGAATCAACCTAAATCATCCATCTCAGGATTGAGATGTGTGGTTGAGGATTAATCCAATTATGCAATTAAAATTAATAAATAGGATCATCAACATTTGGATATAGGAGAAATTAAGATGCATGGAGGGCATCATGGAAGGCACTGATGAGGCATGGAGGGCATGAATCTTAATAGTTATGGCATTTATGGCCTAGGGATGTCTTCCCAAGAAATGAGGTCACCTGATGATGCAGATATTCAATATTCATTTTTAAAAATAATTATTCAACAATTTTTCATGGAATTATTAATTAGGCTCTAATTTTGTTTAATTATCTCTTAATCATGTTTAAGCACTTTGTGCACAAATTACTCAAATCAATCAGAATGCCTTGTTATTGGTCCAAAATTCAACTGGATTGGAATTGGAAGGTAATGTCAGATGCGTTGATAATGTATTCTCATTTTAGATGTTACAAATATCAAATCACAAAGGCATGTGTCTTGTGTAAGAGATTTGATAGGAAAGAACAATCCAGAGCACCCAATGGCAAAATTGGCATTTTGACTCAAAATGATCTGATCAAAGTTAGCTAGCCCATAAATTATATTGCCCCATTTAATGATACCCTAGACAAAATCAGCACTTTAGTATGTTATTTTCACATCATTTAGTGTGTTTTAGTGTTTTTAGGCCAAATTGTGCCTTTTGGGTAGAAATTGGTCAAAATCCTAGTTAGAGGTTATCGGTGGTCAGATAGGTGTCTACATTATCTCCTCTTATTTATATCTCTTGATCATTATTTTAATAGTCACTTAGAGGTTATGGGCATCAATACCATGAGTGGATTATCCCTTAATAACACTCCTCAAGTTATAATATAAAATATTCATCTCCCCTTCATCCTTCTCAAGATTGGGTTTTATAATGTCAAATAACTGAGATCTTAATAGATAATTGACCAAACTAGAGGTATATTTCACATTATTATGGGAAATGGTCACATAGATAGTTTTAAAGGCATCAAAATATAGAAACACCACATCCACTATCTTAAATTTTCTAATTAGTAGTGGCATCCATTGAAATACCACATTACTATTGTTGGTCATCTATGTATCTATACTAGTTGATGAATTAAATGGTGTATATTTGATTATCATGGTATAATGTGGTGAAATTCAAATGTAACAAGATAGTGTTAGATTATCTTACTCATGTTTTCTAGGCTGGTATTTGTGTTTACATAGTTTTATCCTATTTGGGGTTTTGTCCCACATTGCTTAGTTTAGCTTGCATATTATTTTACCTTACCTATATAAGCAAGTGATTATCTATGTAATATACATGTTTGTTTATGTTTTACATGCTTTGTAATAATTTTAGATCTCACTATGTGTATAACAATTGTTTTTCTCACAATTAGTTTTTTCCTTTTGAGTGTATGTTGAAGCATCAATGGTTGTGGTAATGATCCATTAGAGATATCTTCGCTGAAGAGTTTTGATAATTATTTCATGGTAATATATCCACCCTAAAATATATATTATTCAAATTTTAGGTTTATTTCCATTATGGATCTATCATTACTTACTTGACTCATGAAGTCAGATCTAGGTATTTGATTGGTAATGGATGTTTTCCTAGTGGAGAAATACTCATGATCTATTTTGATCATGTTTAAGTTTTTTTAGTGATAGATTAGTCTCACTATTTTTATGGGGTTTTTTAATTTTTTACCACAACCATGACACCATCCTACACTACCATTGCTTCACCACCTCTCCATAGCTCCTTTTAACTAGGCCTCATTTAAGAGAGAGACATTAGACCTGAACTAATTGCAAAGAAGAAATTTTACATTTTTTCTTAGTTTTCTACATTATTTTCCTAAGTTTGGAATGCAATTAATCATCCATTATAGAGATCTTGGCTAAAAAAATTTGATAACTCTTTCATATAGTTTGGTCTAGGTGATGTCGAACTTGGCACTACTACTTTTTTTTTGTTTCTCTAACCCTTGAATACAGGGAGGAAATTTTTGTGTACTATTCTTGATCAATAATGAGGGATATCCTAGTGAATAAGAGGATTGTTAATTTTATAATATTTAATTAGTTTGTAATTTCTTCCCTACAAGTGGCTCTTAATAACAAATCTTATTTCACTATTTTTCTTGTTTTGGGTATTCATCATCATTCATCACCACTAGCTTTTGTAGTGGGATGTGATATAGTACTAAAAGAAATATATCTGTTTACCCTTAAAATATATGTGATATCTTGTTTTGATGTATCTAAGGCTTTATATTTTCATGAACTATAGGTTATTATGAACTCTACAATATTTTTATTGAATAATTTCAATGATCTAGTTAACACAAACATGGTTATTTCTTATAATTCAGTGATCTCGCGTGTTGACAAACTTATCATCTTCAAAGGTGTTAGCATTAATTTTTAAATAAATTATTGATCAAGTGTTTTATTTCCATCATCAACCATTCAATATGGAACTCATGTGTTGGTAAAATATTGTATTTTATCTAGGATCAGATATCCCTAATCATTTCTTCAAACTTTAAATTATTTTTCACATTTAGCCTAATAATCTTCAAAGCGTGGTTTATAAATATATTAGGGGGAAATCCATAGATTATCCCACACATATCCCTTGTTTTCAAATTAAATTATTCTCTTATGTAAGTAAAAATTAAATTGAGCTATATTGGGATCAATATTTAGAGCATATGTCACATCCTTACTTGTGTAGTGTCTAAGATAAATTGGGATCACTACTTCCACTAAAAGTTTATTTTTAAATATCTGATGAACATCACAAAATTGTCTAAAAAATTCAATTAGAAACTTTTTTTTCTAACTATCCTTGTAATTATCATATGACATCCCTTTGTATACATTTAATTTCACTTGTTCCATTATTATTCTTAACACCTATTATTTCATTTAATAATCCATTAAGTAATCTATTTACTCTTTTATTAATCCTTCTTGTATAATAATCTAATATCCCCTACATCCCACTTTACCATGATAACCTTACATTTATTATATGTTAATTAATCATGTAAATACACACCATTATTAACCCACTAATATTTCATTTCAACTATTTTTGAATTCTCCATCCTACCTACCCCCACTAACTCCTACAAATCACTTTTATGATCCATTAACTAAACCCATTCATTAATCTTAATGATAATTAGATTTATCTAATTTTCCAATATCCCCAAACTAATATCCTTCTAGGACTTTATAGGAATTTTTAATTCATATAATAATTATCCACCATTGATCTTGCCTCCCACAAGCTTCAAATCTAGCCATTGATTTCTTATGCCACCTCATATATAAGAATGCACACCCCCATGCACAAACCATGAATGAATGATATATGTAATTACATGTTGTTAACTTGTCTACTCTATCTCCACTATCAATTCTTGAACTCTTAATTCAAATCCAACATTATAGACTGAAATCATCTTGTAAAATTTAAGGCACATCATTCATATTCAAAGGTAAATTGTTTGATTTTATTGAGGTATATTGTTTTTATTTCAATTGATAAATTATAATCAATTTTATTTTCTTGCCTAATAAAATTATTTAAGTGAATTTGGATTGATCTTGTAGAGTGTGATTTTATTGAGTTATCAATTTTCATTTGCATTATTATTTCCAAGTTTTTTCTAATACACCATAAAAACTACCAACTTTTATATAAAAAAAATTTTGGAATTAGATGAAATGGATTCCATATTATGATACAAGGATAATTCCCTCTTCATAAATATCGACTCCCTAGTCTTCCTTCAACACTTTTACTATCCTAAAATTTAATTCATTATTAACTCATCTAATGTGTTTGTTGCTTTGTTCCAAGGTTAATTGATGGTAAAATTCATAAACTATGGTATCCAATCTTAAGTTTTCCATTTGAGTGAGGCCATATTATATGCATTGAAATGAAATTGAATATACAAATACATGAGGTGAGATTAAATAAATTAATAGAAACCCCTTTGGTAATCTTATCACTAAGTGCATCACTTAACATGCTTCCCAAATAAATAAACCACTTGATATAAAAAAAAAATCATACGCATTGGGAGGAACATACAAGAATGGAAATCCTTGGTATCCAAATTCTAAAACAACATGTTGAGGATGGTTATCATATCAAAAAAATGATCCAAAAAAATGCTCTAGTAAATATTTTAGGGAGTTTAGATATGCCTCTCCATTTTAATTTAAGCCATTTATTGTTCATTATGATGAGGTGATTATCTGTATCATCACTCCATAAATTTTTCCAAATATCTATTTTCATCCATATGTATGTGTTCCTCTATGAAATTTAAAATGTTGCATTAATGTAATCCCCACCAATCCTATTCACATCGGTGTTGAGTTGTGGAGCTAAAAGCTACACTAGATGAGCCAATGCAGAGGTTGCTGGAGTTACACAGTCACCGACATCGGTCAAGATTGATCGACATCGGTCAGGGGTCAACCAGAAGCTACCAACATCGGTTGTGGATCGGCCGACATCGGTCATATGCAGATAGATAGGGACTGATGTCAGTCACTTGTGTGTTCCAAAAGTCTATTTTCATGGATGAACAAATTGTTTGCATGAAAAGATTAACTGTTAGTCTTGAGTCCGCATTTCTATCTTTGGTTGGACTGATTTGAACCTTTGATTAAGAGGTGCATCTAATGGTGGAGAGTGCATAGCTCATGAATCCTAGATCTATATAATAGGGTTAGATCCTCATAGCATTGTAAGCTTGTATGATAAATAGGGTGAATCAATTCAAGTAGCTGAGTTGGTTGTGATTGAGAGAGAGAACTCTTGAGAGAAAGAGATCTGTACATCTGAGAGGTGTGAGGAAGGAAGAGAGATTTCTTCATTATATTTCCTTCTGGAAGAGTTTAATACAAGATTGGTTGTTTTTTGTATCTCCATATTCTTTGTTGTTTCTAATTTCTAGTTATTTTTTATTTTTGGTTTAATTCTTTGTTTAGATGCTTATGCAAAAGTAATCAATTGTACTCTGTAAGATCCTAACAGTGGTATCATAGCTAGGTTCACTAACACCCTGGTTTCAGAGAGTGTTAAGTGTTTGTTGATTATAGAATTCACTCACAGGGGTTTCTGATTGAGTGGGAGTAAAGCAATGGTAGAAGAAAGTAAACTAAGAATGGAGAAATTTAATGGCAAGAATTATCAACTATAGAGGATGCAGATAGAAGATTATCTATATCAAAAAGATCTGTACTTACTGTTGGGTGGGGTTTTATGCAAGCCCACAGATATGCAAGATGAAGAATGGAATGTTCTTGATAGAAAGGCTCTTAGATCTATAAGGTTGAGCCTGGCATCTTTCGTGATTTCCAACTTATCACAGGCAAAGACAATGATAGAGTTAATGGATACTTTGGCAAATTTATATGAAAAGCCCTCAGCTTCGAATAAGGTGTATCTTATGAAGCAATTATTTAATTTGCAAATGCAGGAAGGTGGATCTGTATCTAGTCATCTTAATGATTTCCATGCAATAGTAAATTAGTTAAATTCAGTCAAAATAGTTTTTGATGATGAAATTAAGGCTCATTTAATCTTATGCTTTTTACCTGAAAGTTGGCATAGTTTGGTAATGGCAGTTAGTAATACTGCATCTGCTTCAAATATCTTGAAAGTTGATGATGTTGTTAGTGTAATCTTGAATGAAGAAATTTGTAAGAAAAGCATAGAGGAAACATCAGGTAATGCTTTGAGTATTGAAAGAAGGGGAAGGCAAAGAGAGAAGGGCAAGCAATGGAGATCAAGGTCTAAGTCAAAGATGAGAAGTAGATCCAAATCCAAAAATGAAAGAAGAATAACCTGCTGGAATTATGGAAAGAAAGGACATGCAAATAAAGATTGTTGTTTGATAGTTAAAGAAGAAAATCAGCATGAAGGTAATGAAGAAGCAAAAGTTGTAGGTATTGTTGCACAAGATGCTCTTACACTTTCTTTGGATAATAGAATAGAATCTTGGGTTTTAGATTCTAGTGCCTCTTTCCATGCAACCCCAAATAGAGAATTTTTTAATGATTATATCCATGGAGATTTTGGAAAAGTTTATTTAGGGGATGATGAGCCTTATCAAATTATTGGAAAAGGAAAAGTGTAGCTGAAATTGTAGAATGGAAACACATGGGTGTTGAAGGATGTCATACATGTACCCATCCTGAAGCAGAATCTGATTTTTGTAAGAAAGTTGGGTGATGAGGGTTGCATAGTAACACTCATAGCTAAATCTTGGAAAGTTTCCAAGGGTTAACTTGTAATAGCCAGAGGTAAGAGAGTAGGTACACTCTATCTATCTAATTGTATTATTGATTATTCTCCTTCTATTTTATCTACTTTAGATGTAGATGCAAAGTTGTGGCGTTGTAGGCTTGGCCACATGAGTGAGAAGGGAATGAACGTTCTTAAGTCAAAAGGTAAGCTTTCAAATTTAAAAAGCATAGATCTAGATTTCTGTGAGCATTGTATTTTTGGAAAATAGAAGAAAGTGAGGTTTCTCAAAACTGGGTCAACAAAGAAGAAGCACAAGTTGGAGCTTGTTCACATAGACGTTTGGGGACCAGCTCAGGTAGCTTCTATTGGAGGATCATGATATTATGTTACTTTCATTGATGATGCTACAAGAAAGGTATGGGTTTATTGCATAAAGAAGAAATCTAATTTTTTTGACACATTTAAGAAATGGAAAGCTTTGGTTGAGAATGAAATATATTTGAGATTGAAGTGCCTTAGATCTGACAATGGTGGTGAGTACTGCAGCAATAAATTCAATAGTTACTATTCTATGAGTGGAATACACAAGGAAAGGATGGTTCCAAGGACACCTCAACAAAATGGAGTTATTGAAAGGATGAATAGAACAATAATGGAGCATGCACGGAGTATGAGGTTGCATGCTAGTTTGCCCTTACAATTTTGGGTAGAAGCTGTAAATACTATGGTTTACCTGATTAATAGAGGACCCTCTACTACACTAGATGGTGGAATTCCAGAAGAGGTGTGGACAAGTAAAAAGGTAGATCTTTTATTTCTTAGAGTTTTTGGTTCTAAAGCTTTTGTGCACATTGATAAATAAAATAGAAAGAAGCTAGATGCTAAATCTATGCGGTGCACTTTCATTGGTTATGGCTCTGGAGATTTCAGATTCTGGTTGTGGAATTTAGAAACTAAAAAAATTATTAGAAGTCGTGATGTTGTTTTCAATGAGAAGGTGATGTACAGTGATCAGCTCAAGAGGCTGAATAATTTTGAGCAGGGCAATGGAGATTTGGACAAGGTTATGATCCAAAATGAGCTCACGAGTAATCACTCACAGAAAAACATAGGCACTGACATTGGTCAGGCAGGAACTGACATCAGTCAGGTAGGAACCGATGTCAATCAGGTAGGAACCGATGTTGGTTAGGTAGGAACTGACATTGGTCAGGGATAAACTGATGTTGGTTAGGTGGAACCGACATCAGTCAAGTACGGACAGAGAGATGATCAAGATCGGTCACTGACAAAAAGAAACTTGGGTGGACAACAAGCTGTGAATGAGTCTCAAACACCCATAAGGAGGTTTGAAAGGGTAAGTAAACCTCCAATTCATTTTTCCCCTTCATTATACTACTTATTTCTCACTAATGGTGGAGAACTAAAAAGTTTTGATGAGGCAATGCAGGTAAAATTTAGGAAACAGTGAGAGCATGGCATGAATGAGGAAATTGATTCCTTGGAAGAGAACCAAATGTGGGATTTGGTTGAGTTGCCAGCCAGAAAGAAAGAACTAAAAAACAAATGGATATACAGGTTAAAGAAAGGAGAGAATGGACAAATGAGACATAAGGCCAAGTTGGTAGTAAAGGGTTTTGCACATAAACCAGGTATTGATTTTGGTGAAATTTTTTCTCCTGTAGTAAAGATGACTTCTATTCAGGCTGTATTGTCTTTAGTTATTATTGAGGATTTACATCTTGAGCAGCTTGATGTTAAGACAGCATTTATTCATAGAGATTTGGATGAAGAAATATATATGGAATAGCTGAAACGTTTTGAGGTCAAAGGTAAGGAGAAACTTGTGTGCAGGTTGAAGAAAAGCTTATATGGTCTTAAGCAGGCTCCAAGACAATGGTATTTGAGGTTTGACAGGTTTATGATAGAGCATGGCTTTGGTAGATGTCAATCTGACCATTGTGTTTATTTTAAAAGATTGGATAATGGTAGTTATATTATCCTGTTACTATATGTAGATGATATGCTTGTTGCAAGTTCACACATGTAGGATATTAATGAGCTTAAGGTAAAATTAGCTCACACATTTGCCATGAAGGATTTAGGAGTAGCAAATAAAATCTTTGGCATGAGTATTAAGAGAGATAGGAAAAATCACAGTTTGATTTTGTCTCAAGAGGATTATGTGAACAAGGTGTTGGAGAGGTTCAATATGCAGGATGCAAAACTGGTAAGCACACCTATGGCTAGACACTTCAAGTTGAGCAAAGAACAGTGTTCTAAATCACATGATGAGGTTGATTACATGAGTAGAGTTCCATATGCTTCAGTAGTTGGGAGCTTGATGTATGTAATGGTATGTACCAGACCTAATATTGCCCAAGCAGTGGGAGTTGTCAGCAAGTTTATGGCCAATCTAGGAAATGAACACTGGAATGCAGTTTAGTGGATTCTCAAATATTTGAGAGGGACCAGTAGTAGGCATTTATGTTATGGAGGGTCAAACACTTCTCTACATGGATATGTAGATTCGGATATGGCAGGTGACTTGGATGGTAGGAAAAGCACCACAAGATATGTGTTCACTGTTGGTGGAATGGTGGTTAGCTAGATTTCAAAGTTGTAGAAGGTTGTTGCCTTGTCTACTACAGAAGCAGAATACATTGCAGTCACAGAGGCTAGCAAGGAAATGATTTGGATGACTCAGTTCATGGAAGAGTTGGGAAAGGAGCAAAAGAGTTGTAGATTGTACAGTGATAGTCAAAGTGCAATTCATTTGGAAAAGAATTTAGCCTTTCATTCAATAACCAAACATATACAGCTTAGGTACCACTTCATTAGATAGGTATTGGAGGAAGGTAAGTTGAAGCTGAAAAAGATCCATACAGATGAGAACCCTACTGATATGTTAACAAAGCTGGTAATAAAGGAGTTGAATCTTCATTCAACTTTTGTTGGTCTTCAAGATTGAACTTGAAGATGGAGAAACAAGCTAGAAGATGTTGTTGTGTAGGTACAGGTGCAACTATTTATCTCCAAGTGGGAGATTATTGAGTTGTGGAGCTAAAAGCTACACCAAATGAGCCAATGCAGAGATTGTTGGAGTTACATAGTCATTGACATCAGTCAGGATTAATCGACATCGGTCAGGGGTCGACCATAAGTTATTGACATCGGTTGTGGATCGGCTGACATCGATCATATGCAGACAGACAGGGACCGACGTTGGTCACCTATGCATTCCAAAAGTCTATTTTCATGGGTGAACAGATTGTTTGCATGAAAATATTAACTGTTATTCTTGAGTCTACATTTCTATCTTTGGTAGGACTGATTTGAACCTTTGATTAAGAGGTGCATCTAATGGTGGAGAGTGCATAGCTCATGAATCCTAGATCTATATAATAGGGTTAGATCCTCATAGCATTGTAAGCTTGTATGAGAAATAGGGTGAATCAATTCAAGTAGATGAGTTGGTTGTAATTGAGAGAGAGAGAACTCTTGAGGGAAAGAGATCTGTACATCTAAGAGGTGTGAGGAAGGAAGAGAGATTTCTTCATTATATTTCCTTCTGGAAGAGTTTAATACAAGATTGGTTATTTCTTGTATCTCCATATTCTTTGTTGTTTCTGATTTCTAGTTATTTTTTATTTCTAGTTTAATTTTGTGTTTAGTTGCTTATGCAAAAGTAATCAATTATACTCTATAAGATCCTAACAATCGGCATCTCCCACTTATCTAATTTAACTTGTCTCTAGATTGTAGTATTCAACACATGCTAGGACTAAATCTAAACAGTGTAAATATATTTTAAATATACATGCCTTAGGAATACCACTTCTTTCCAAGTGAGAACCCAAAGGTGTAGTGGATGTATTATCAACTCTCCTTTGAAATTCAACAATGTCTATATGTCTAATAGTTGAATCACCTATTCTTACAACCTTTGTTTCTAGGATGAAAATAGGATCATATATCATATATTTTAACTTCATATTGGTTATTTTAATGACTTGGAAATAGCCTTAGATTTTCCTCAATGATTATCATAAGGGCCCAATGGGATAACAAATTTGTGGGTTATGTAGAACAGATAATGGTGATCATGAAAGTATTTGATTTTACTATTAATTATTTATCTCTAGCCTTTGGGAAAGGACCATAACTTTGCTATAACTAGGGTAAAACAATTTTCCCTAGGAAAAAATTGTTTTATAATAAGTTATATTTTTTTTAAACTTGTGTGACTATGAAGTGCTCAAAAGGATGAAGGTTTCAATTGTATTCCAATAGATTTGGGCCTTCATATCATTAAAAGGTGTGATAGTGGAGCTTTCATGTTAAGGGAGAATAGATAGATACAAATATAGAGGGCATTTGGAAAAATTGTGACATAAATTCAATGGATTTATCCATTTATAATTCCATGGGGTAGGATGCATGACATGCATGTGCACATATTATCACACCATGACTAGGTTAAAATTACCTTGAGTGTGTGGTAAACACATGGTTAAAACTTAGAATGATATGGATACTTTTTATATTTATGTCCATGAGGTTAGGATAACATGGCCCCTTAGGAATGATTAGAGTGAAGTCACATCATGGCCCACTAGGATGTGCCTCCACATATGGTGCATTTGGATTTTTTGGCAATCTTAACCTTATACACATGGCAAACACATCAACATGTTTTTTTTTTTTTAAAGGGGTAAAAATAATATTAATAAGTAAATAAAAGCATTACAAGGAGAATGGGGGGCAAAAACCCCAGAAGAAAGTAGCAAAAATTGAAAAACTAGGCACACACCCAACTAGACAATATTATGAACCTCCCTATCAGCCTCCAAAATTATTTCCAAATCAGAACACAACATTAGGGAGAGAGACCCCCAATCCTTAATTTTTCCACCATCCAAATGGTTTGACACCCATTTAGCCAAAAAAATTTCTGCCCTATTCCATTCACGTGGAATGTGAGCAAAAGTAATGCTATCTATAAGCGAGCAAATCCACAAAATCTATTTCATGATCAGAGATAGTTTCCAATTGATGTCCACCACTTTCCTCTTAATGAGAAGGTTAATCAAGACTTGAGAGTCTAATTCACAGATAATCCTATGCCAACCTAATGCCTGGGCCTTCTCAAGGGCATAAAGAATGGCTTGGCCTTCCATCATGTTAATGGTTTGCAACCCCTTAGGAACCGCAAAAAGAAAAATCACCATACCTTCAAAATCCCTTCCTATCCCTCCAGTACCCATGGGTCCTAGATTACCTCTAAAGGAACCATCCATATTGATCTTGAGAATCCCACTAGGGGGCATTACCACTAACCAGTCCTGAGAATCTACTCCTTGACTTGCTTGCTCCTCTTGACACACGTTGACTTACTAGTTAACTACTGGACTCCAAGTCACGCCACCACCTAAGCATCCTATTTGATCAAAGGAAGGAAGATCATGCTCTTTGCTTAGATGGTTTCCTAGATCATCCCCACAACTTTTTGCCATACTTGCTACATCATGACCCTCACCCCCCAAAAAATTTGCTTATTTCTCTCAAGCCAGATCTGCTAGAATAGAAAAATGGGGCAGCCCAGCCATATGTCTTACAGGAAGGGTATCCTTGAGGGGGATTCTCCCATTCCATTCCAAAAATTTACCATAGATTGAGCATGAAAACATGGGTATTGCCAAACATCCCACCAATAATGCCAAAGTTGCAAGGCAAAGGGGCATCACAAAAAAAGGTGTGTTGAATCCTCCTCAGTCGCTCTGCACATAACACATACTGAAGGGCCTTGGAAACCTCTCTTTTAGAGATTGTCCCAAGTCAAGCACCTATTCCAAGATATCATCCAATAAAAATAGTTGCATTTAGGCCATGTGAATTTATTCCAGACCTGTCTCCACCAATGCACTTCACCCTTGCCCAATCTCTGAAGAAGTAAACCCTAATATCCAGATGAAATTGTGTAAGCTCCCTTGGGATTGGGAGACGAAGATAACTCATCCTCCTCCTAAAGAGGACTACATTGATGCCTAGAAAGGATGCTCAATAGTTCCTCATTCTTTTCCTGCATCCCATTAACAGGCCAAGTTTTAAGAGCTTTCTAGTGAGCTACCTCCACCTATCATTATGTAATGTAAACTTTGAAGTCACTCACCCGAGACCAACCAGCATTAAGGAATCTCTAACAAAGGTTCAACAAATTTGGAAACTAAGAAATTATGGGAGGATAACCATCCCAAGAGTTAGACCAAAAGAGAGCCTTAGATCCCTATTTACAAATCCAGAATAAGTCATCCTTGATGAGAGCAGCCCCTTTTTTGAGAGTACCCCATATTGCCAAACCTTTCCCAATAAGTGAATAGTGAGGAATGTCCCTCTGAGTGGTTTTGGAGTAGTACTTCTATGAGATAATTCTAGCCAAAGCTTTATCTTGTTCAATGCACCATCGCCAATAAAGTTTGGCCACCAAAGCAATACCATTTAAGTCCTTCTACCTCAGGCCGAGCCCACCATATTGTTTGGGGATGTAAACAATCTCCCATCTAATAAGGCTCCATTTAGTGGAGTTTAGACTACCATCCCATAATAATTGTCTGGTAAAAAAATCAAACTCCTTAACGATTCCCATCGAGGCAACCTGGAGCATACACCTATAAATAGATAAAGCTTGCACCACAGATTGGATAAGTTGAACCTGGCCCATAAAGGATAACCACCTATGTGTCTAATGATTCACTTTCACTTGAAATTTCTCTAAAATAGTCTACCAAGATTCTTTGGATGTATAGCCAGCTGAGATAGGGATACCCAAGTAAGTCAAGGGGGGAGTCCCAATCTAAAAATGCAGTTTCCTTGCTATCCACTGCTGAATAGGACTCGAAGTGTTGAAGAAGAAGATGGATGACTTATCTTCATTAACCTTTTGTCCTAAGGCCATTAGATAAACATCTAACACCCTGCATAAATTAGCAACTTTAGTCATTGTGGCCATGCCCATAAGGGTAGTGTCATCAGTAAATTATAGGTGTGATTATGCTGGCAATTCCCTTCCCCATCATCATCCTTGGATATGTCCTTCCTCTCTGTTCTTGCTAATAAACCTCCCCAAACCTTCAGCAAGGAGAAGAAAAAGGTACAGAGATAGAGGATCACCTTGTCATATCCCTCTTGTAGTACCAAAAAGCTTTGTGTGTTCTCCATTGATAAGCACTGAGAAGGAAGCTGAGGAAATGCAACTCATGACCCATTGAGTCCATTCATCTGCAAAGCCAAAAGCACTAAGAACCTTCTACAAGAATGACCATCTGAACCTATTAAAGGCTTTGGCCATGTCCAATTTAGTGAACATCACCTTATCTTTTGAGCTGGCCATGGAGTGAATGGACTCAACAACAATAACAATACCATCCAAGATTTGCCTACCTTCAACAAAACTACTATGCTCTTCTGAGATCATAGCACTCAGCCCTCTTTTTAACCTTTCTACAATGATTTTAGATATAATTTTCTAAACAACATTGCAAAGGGATATAGGGAAAAATTGACTTAGCCTATCAGCACCTTCACATTTGGGCATGAGATCAAGATAGGTCGCATTTGTAGCCTTAAGCATTTGCTTATTCTGCTAAGATTCTTGGACAACAGCTAAAAGGTCAAGTTTGATGATATCCTATAATTCTTGGTAGAATTTAGCTGGGAAGCCATTAGGTCTAGCTGCTTTCCCTTTTTCATCTAAATAATGGTTTCCTCAAGATCTCCAAGTGTGATTGGTTTCATTAAATTTTCATTCATTTCACGCGTCACCAATGATAGAATGCAGAAGAGAACTTGAGATTCTTTCAGTGATTCCCCATTAGCATCTTCCCTGAAGAGAGTAGAGAAGTACTGCACTACCTCCTTTGAAATTGCTAAAAAGGAGTTAAGCCGCTCACCTCTTTCATTGACTAGGGCTGAAATAGAATTGTTATGTCTCCTAGCTTTAGAAAAATTGATGAAAAAGGATGTATTTTTGTCCCCCTCCTAAAACCATTCAACCCAAGCTTTTTGCTTCCAAAAAATTTCCTCCTGTAGCTCGCATTCCTCCAGGTCTTTCACAGCTTGTGTTTATTCTTGTAGTAAGTCTTCAGTCAGTCCTTCTTCCCTTATTATTCTCTTCATACCATCAAGCTTGGTTTGTGTAGCAGCCTTAGCATGGAAAATGTTCCCAAAACTTTGGTGATTCCATTGCTTGACCTTGTACTTCACATATTGTAGTGTTTTGGCAAAAATGTAAATCATCATACTATGGGTAGGCCTACCCCAATGCCACTAATTGGCAACACACTCATATAGAGATTGATCCCACAACCACATGAGTTCAAATCTAAAGGAAGGAGAGTGCAAGTAATACTATTAGACACTATTAAGCTTGATGGGCCAATGGTTCAATCCTCTCTAGTCTAAAATTTTAGACCTCATAGACCACACACCTCCAACCCAAAAAGCTGAGACCAAAAAATGGTTAAGTCCCTCAGCTATGCAATGTTTCCCACTCCTGTGGTTATTCTAGGTAAACTATCCATTATTGGGCCTGACATCAACTAAACTCAAAATTTCAATGTAGTTGCATATTAGCAAAGCAGATGGGTCCAACCTTGATGTGCCACCACTCTTTTTAGTCAAATCAAGAATAGCATTAAAATCACCTACCATAATCCAAGGGTGGAAGGGGGCTAGGCTACAGACAAAATTTATGTGGCCCCATAAGGATTTTTTACCCTACCAATCATTGGGAGCATAGATATTGGAGAAGAGAATGACTTCCCCCATCTTAAAGCTAGAATCAATCATAGTCATGGAGTACTTAGAAATTAGCCAGCCTATGAGACCAATCTTTTAAGGGTTCCACAGACAAGCTAGTCCTCCTGAGTATCTGATAGCACCAATGCATTGACATTCTCCTTGCCTCCACAACTTGGGTGCTAGTTTGGACATGTCTTCAACTAAAAGCTTAGTCTCTTGCAAGAAAAGGACATGTAGCCTATGAATTTTAACCAGGTTGTGAACATCATTTTGTCTAGGGCTATTGTTCAAAACCCTTACATTCCAAGAAATTATAATCATTTCAGAGGGTTAAAAAAGTGTGCATCTAGAGTCTTTACTGACCCCAGACTCCACCAAAGTCTCTCCCATTAACTTGATCTTTTCCAAGTCCTTTTTTCTACCAGGCTTTCCAAATTTCTCTCCCCCTCCTTTCATAAGGTCTTTTTGCAGAAGTTTGAGATGAGGAGAAGATTTACTACTTCTTGCTACCCCTGAGTCCCCAATTTTCTCAATAAGGGGCATATTTCCATCTTCTTTAAGGGGAGCAACTAAGGAAGTCATTCCTTCTAAAATTATCAGTTACTGGTCCATATCCATATGACAATCTCTAACATCCTATGTTTCAATTAAAGCCCCTAAAGCATTGGTCTCCTAAGCTAGTCCCTCAATCCCCTAGTCCAAAATCATCAACCCAAGATTCACCTCCTACTGATTAAGGTCATCTAATATTTCAAATCTATTGAGCGAGTAATCTAATTGTCTTTCCTTCAAGGACCATTTTTGGCCTCTATTTCTACATCAGCCTTTAACTAGCATAAAACCATCAGTTTCAAGCACCTCACCTAGAATTGGACCCCTTTCCTTATCAGTACCAGAAGGAGTGTGAGTAGATTGAGATGGCTGAGGTGCAGTGGATTTTGAGGTGGGACACCATTGCTACAAATGCCCATAAGCAGGACATAGATGACAATGGAAAAGGAGGGTTTCATAATCCAGCTATTGTACCCATGAAAAAGGGCCTGCACTCATTTCAATAGCATTTGGTAATGGCTTACTAAGATAAATTTCAACACAAATGTGGGCATAAGTCATTACCTTTTTCCCTAGGAGTGACATTGAAGAACTGACTGGCCTTCCCAACAAGGATGCAAGCAATTGGAGAGTGTCTTCTCAATAGCATTCCATCGAAAAGTAGGGCAGACACACCCACACTAGGACACGGTTTGGTATTTCCTCTGAAGGTATGAAATTGGGATGCCAGGGCTTGATAAACAGTCCCACTTGATTATTTAAGTAAGGACCTCCAGAAAAAACTCTTTGACAATCTGTTATATAGGTAAAAGTAACCATGAAATAGCTATTAGCCAGTAATGTAATATCCATTTCTCCTTCCAATACCCATGACCTCTAAGCCCATGCTTTTAGGAATAACAGTGATGTCCTAAGCCCTAGAAACTTGTAGTATAGGGTGTGATTAGAATAGTATTCAATGTCTTCAGCAATCATTTCCATTGGTATAACTAGCCTTGGCCTCTCCTTGCATCTTTATAGATAGCCGTTGACTTTGGGATGTGCATACTTGGTTGCTCAAGAGCAGAAAAAGAACCTAAACCTTACAAAATCCTGGGATGTCTGCTGCAGTCCAAGCACTTCCCTATGGTTGTGCCCTACTTTTTGCCCTGTCATGCCCTCCTACTCACCTTCATCCATCGCACCCTAAAGGGTTTATGGTAAACACAGTGTTACTCAAACTAGAGTTGATGCATAGCACTGGGATCATAAGCCTAACACTATGCCTCACAACTCACCTTCACACCAACTTGGCTACCATGCACCCTTTCAAACACATCAACATGTTATTCTTTATTTGTATTTTAATTTTTTTCTAAGTTTTCAAACCTATAAAAAAAATTGACTTCATGTGACTTGACTCAAACTTTTTTTTGTCAACAAAAAACTTTTGGAATGTCAATTTTGGTGACAACAAGAAGTAAAAATAAAATGAGTCACACAATGAACACCCAATGCCATGGAAAATAATACTTAAAGGAAGAAAGAGTCACATAATTTAATACTTATGTTTTACCCTAATTTTGATATAAAAAAATAAATATTTTTTAATAGCTATAAAATTTGAGGGTAATTAAAATGATAAATACATATACTTATTAACAATTTTGATTGTAAATTTGTTAGATATGAAATTATTCTATTTTTAAAAAACAATAGGATGAAATGTACTTATTTTAAATTTGGTTTTTAGTTCACTATTTTGTATATATGACATTAGAAGTCAAAAAGAGCCTTGAATGTGACTACTGATAATTAGGAATATAATCTAAATATTCTTGTGGATAGGTTCACTAACCCTAAAAACCAATGCAGTAATTTGTGTCTGTTAACTATGGAAATGTTTAAGTTGATAGTGACTAAGATTTGATAGTGAAAATCAAAGGAAGACATATATTTGATAGTCTATAATCTATCATGAATATTCTAAATTATGCTTCTAATGTTAAATCATATCAATCTCAATCATGATCCATCATATGCATTACAACCTAAGGTCTCTCCATGGTATTTCTCTCTTCAAGGATTTGATTTAATTGAAAACATCAATCCAGAATATTCAAATGGACACAAGTTAATCATTATATCTATTGAATATTTTTTTTAAAGTGTGGAATCAATACCCCTATAATCTATAAGGAGATAAGATATTCACAATTTATTAGTAACACATATTATCATGTGATTTAACCTAACTTCTTAAATTGTAATAAATAATGATTCATATTTTAAAAATAAAACATTTAAAATATTTTGTGCTAAGTTCAAAATAAATAAAAATTTTGCCACTCCTTACTACCCATAAAAAATTCATGTAGAAGAAACTAATTATATATATATATATATATATATATATATATATATATATATATATATATATATATATATATATATATATATATATATAAAAGCGATACCATAAAAAAAAATAGAACATATTGTTATAATCAAATTTTATACCCTTTATGGACATAGTGCATAAGCATACACACCTACAAATGTTACACCCTACTCTTTTTTTAATTAAACAAAATATTTACTACCTATAGAGATATAAATAACCTCTTTACGTGTCTCAATAAAATAAATCATCAAAGATAACAAGTATCGGGTAAAATGTCTACATGAATTGGAAATACTTGATAATAAATGCATACAAAGTGTGAAAACTTTAAAAGTTTATCAAGCACATTTCAAGCAAGATTATGGAAATAAAATTAAATATCATGAATTTAAAATTAGTGATTACATAAATAAAATAAAAATAATTCCAATGATGACAAATAAAATAAAGGAAAATTTAAAACTAATTAGTTGGGTCCATTCATAATCACTAAAATGTTGGGTACAAGAGCTTACCACCTCATCACAAAAAAAATAAATTCATTATAAATTTCCATGGACATCATACATTTGCATTGATATTATAAATATCTTAACATCTTTATTTTAAAAGATTTTAAAGAAATATAGACTTTTTTAATATTGAAAATTTCAAAAAAATTATGTTATTTATTTTATGTTAGCTACAATGCATATTTTAGTTTTAAAAAATAAACTTATTTTAAAGAGGTATTTGAGTGTGATAGAAGACATACTTTTACATGGTTTTTTCATATCATGATTCCCTTATTACCTAACAATCTTACTAATATCAGGGGCATATCTTCATTCTCTGTGAACATTTTAGTAGATTGTATTTATCCATAACATTTCTACCATGTTGAGTTATATATCTTATAATTTTTTGCTAATCTCTCATAGTTTACACTGTGCCACTTGAAAATGTTATTTTTTAACAATGTCAGTGATACATATGATTGATCTACACTAGTTCATTTTCTCTATGCTTATTATTTACATTATTATATGATAATCTAGGAATTGATTTCTGATTGTGTATGGCCTTTAGTTTTTTATGTGTAAAATATTTACATTATATTTTTTGAATATCATTCTTATACTATTTATGTGTATAAATTGGCCTTGTGTGTTGATGTGTCAATCACATGTCACGTGTATATGTCCTTTGGGTTTTATGTGTGATATTATATTAAACATTTGTGACATTATATGACATAATTTACATATGATGATTACTTGTTACTATGGTTTCATGATTTATTGATATTTTTACTCTTGTATCATGAACATGTTGCTTATGTCCTTTAATTCTATATCTATGTAACACATGTTTCATATGCAATTCACTACCATAGTCAATACTATGATGCAATCTAGTTCAAATATTCAAATTGATACTGCATGATTATATATCACATATTTCATTATTATCTTTTGATATTAACTTGTAGGTTACAACTCTCATTCAAAAAATGGGGCTTCACAATGGGTTTATATTAAGAATTCAAGTCTAAAGAGTTACAATTAATTTTGATTTATGACACTATTTTTTATAATTTCAATATCATTCAACAATTCCAGATTATGGGGGCACATGACATGCATGTACACTCATTCATTTATTTACAAGTTAAAAGTTTCAAACATTTCAAAATTTAAAGTTTAAAAACTTAAAATCTCAAATAACATTCAATATCAATTGAGTACAGTACATGGGACATTATATTCTTTCATATTCAAGTTAATACATGGAAATTTCAAATTTATCATGTTAAAAAGTTTCAAAGTTCAAAATTTTAAAATATAATATAGATACGTATGTAGTGGTGTAATTCATATTTATGTTTTAATTAGGCCATTTTATATTCTAGTGACACTTAATTTCTATGGTTGCACATTTTCTATGTAGTGAGCCATATTTGATGGTGCCACCCCTTATTCAGTATCAAAGTAAAGAGACACATTTTTTTGTTCCACCTTTTAATTATTTTATAGATTAATATACATATTCAATTAATTATTAGAGCATGAAATATTTTCAACTCAAGGGATTTAACTCATTTCAAATTTGAGGCTTGATCACTATCAATTCCCCATAGGTTCATCCTTTCTTTGAATTCCTCAACAAGGGGACATGCACACTTCCCCAATTTGATATTACAAGAAAATTATATTACATATTATTTTAGATGTATTCTTTACTTTCTCTATTTTAAAATTTCAAATTATAATTTTTTATATTTTATAATTTAAAATTATGGGTAGTAACTAATTTTAGTGGCATTATTGTAGGTTTGTACAATGATCAAGTTTCACATACAAATACAAAGTGTGTATACACACTTAGATTGTCATAAACTTTAATATATTAATTACTCTTCATACATAACTATAATAAAATGGTAAAATGTAGACACATAAATTCAATCATTAATTACTTGATAATATTTAAACTAGACATCTTTAACCTGTTTGGCCAATTATCCATCTCACTAACTTATAGCATTTACTTCATTAATTTAAAAATTATATTTCTAATAATATCAATATAACATATACATCCCTATTTTTATAAAAAATTCCTATCAGAATAAGTTTAGGAATATCTATCCTTTTGAGACAATTTCATGCTAGGTCGAATAGGGCCACATTCTGACCTTGACCCCCATATCAGAATGGTAACTTTTTGAATTTGATATGTTGAATTTTATCCCTTACACATTTTTATCAAGATTATGTAGTGTAAATATTCAAAATATTTCTATATATGATCACATAAAAGATTATCCAAACACACCTAACAATCACTTGGGAAATACTATTGCACATTGAGCAAAAGAGCAATTTTTCTTCCAATTCTAATTCTAAAGCATTGTAATAGTCATAAGCCAATTATGAATAAATTTTATTTCAATTAAATGGAACTTATTATCTATAAATCATTTCAATATATCTAGTTTCCTTCATATATCAAATTAAAAATTCACACACTCACTCTAGGAGGGATAACTACATCACCCTGAGGACCATTTAGGCTCTATAAGAAACACTCAAATTATGTGGTTTTTTTATGGTGTTTTAACCTTTTAAGACTTAATGAATTTAAATCATATGTTTTTAAAGAGATTATTATAGTAACTTAGGGTATAAATATGTAATATATATAACCATAGATCTATTACATAATTTACTAAATTTCACCTTTCTAAAAATAGCAATAAATAATATAAATGAGAAAATAGCTATAAAATGATTGAGATGGATGATATAGAGACTAAAAACTGAGATATATGGTGGTATGAGTGTCAAAAACAAGATTCAAGTGTCAAAACACCTTTTAGATAATTTCACATTAATTGTACATTAGTGCATGTGGTACTAGTGTTCTTGTTTTGGTGATAGTGTCCTCTGTGTAAGACCATTCCAAGATTTTGGGTGCACCTATGTCTAAGTCTACCAATCATGTTCCTATGTGCATGTGTTCTCAACCAAAGTAAATATCATTTTTCACTAATTTTATGAGCTAATATTAAACCTCCATATTGCTAGGGCATCTGGTTGATATAATCATAAAAGTGTGTTTGTTAGTGGGGTAGATTGGACATCCTTAACACCCTGCTAGGTTTGTTTGTTAGTGGAGTTGCCTACATACCAATACTCTAAAGAGGGATCAAGCCCAATTTAGTTTTACCCACCTAAGTGTTGGTGTAAGTGAAATTACAAGTGAAGATAGTATGATGATTTACTTGAGTTCTTTAAATGTGTTCAAGATTATAAATCTAAATAATCTAAGATTAGGAATGTTATATATGGTAGTATGCAGAAGTAGATCAGAATAGGGATTGATAACCGTAATTGTATACAATTTTTTTGAGTTTTCATATGTAATTTCACATCTAATTTTCATCTAATGGTTAGAGGGATAAAATTCATGTATATATACTATTATGGTGCTTTTATGGGTGATAAAAAAGGTCTAGGCTAACCATAGAAGGTCTAAAATTTGAAAAAATATCCATTTGTGAAAAAGGAGGGAAAGGATAGTAACATTAAAATTGGAACACTAACACCACGTGGCACTATTGTCCCTATTAGGTGCTAGTGTCCAAGTGGTATAACTTGAGGCACAAAGGGCCAAGATGTAAGAATGAGGATCTAGGACTAATTTAGGGATGACTAGGGATGCATGTGGCTTACACAAAGGATGAATAAGTGTGAAAATAGGCCCTAGGATAGGTCTATAGATAAGGTAAGAATAGGTGGTCTCAAATAGTACTCTTGGCACTCAAGTATCATTTTTAGGTGATTACATTTACCTCGCTTTATTATAGAAATACAATAAACTGAAATAATTAGGAGAAAGGAAAAAGAAGAATACTTGGACTTTCCTAAGAGGGAAATCTTGTGAGTCTAGATCTGAGTATGTGAATCATGATATAATGTATGTCCTACAAGTGAAATGTGCATAGATAATTCCTTACTTAAGAGATATCAAAATCAAAGACAAAATTGATTAAAGAAGAAAAACTAAGTAAAATTGAGTAAATGGATAAGAGAGAGGAAAATAATCAATATACCTCATTGGGTACATGAACCAATGTATAAAATTGGTCACAACCTATGTGTGTGCATGTATATAGTGATCAATCAATGAATCGATTAGACTGAGTTGATGGATTTCTCAATCCTCATGTATGGGTGGCTCAAGAACTCAATTAAATTTTGAATCCATCATTTCCCACCCCTAATTGGTGAATCATGACCTATGAATAGCTTGGATAAGATTGATGGTGTATCCAACCCTCTCATGTAGGTGGATTAAGAACTCAAGTAGATGATGACTCCATCATTACCCACCCATGTATAGTATGTGAACCTAAAATTAAATTATATGATGTAATTAGAAATGTCTAACTATAGATATCTAACTAATAATGTTAGCTCTATGGCAACTTAGGTATATTAGGCTACTCTATTCCACTCAAGAATGCCAACCAATATACATGGAGTAAGGCATGAAACTAGTGTGTAGCTTGTACACACCCCATTTTGGCCACAACTAGCTTCCAGCCAAACTTCAGATTGATTTCTACTAAACAAATCAAATTAAGTCTAATAATTAATAAACATCCCAATTTTTTCTACACATTAGACATTAATGATTAAAATCACGTTTAGGAATCCCTATTTGGGGTATTATCCTATACATAATAATAACCTCTCATAAATTCATTTTTGATCACCTTATAACCTAACAACTAGCAGTTTGGCCTTTGAACCCATTAAGCAAGGCACTTGAATAATTCCTAAAGTGATAAAATGCTAAGTAGAATGAACTAATTAAGCAAACCAAATTAAATGCTTAGTTTACTTTTCCATGTGAAATTAGTGAAAATAATTTTTTTAAAGTAAAATTCAATAAAAATGAGGTCATGATGGCATCATCATCCTCAAAGTCAAGGAATTCAAAATATCTTCCAAAATGTAATAAATTCAAAAAAGAGAACCATGCCTAATTAATGGGATATCTATCAAAAATATTAATTACATATCCCTTCCTTAACTCAATTGTAGTGTTACCATGTCCATTTCATAAACCAAATCAGGCCAAAGCCAACCAATATTACCAAGGTGACAAGGAGAAGTAGAGAAATGGATCTTTATTGACATATATTTCTCAAGCACATAGCCAAGCACATCATTCCATGGATAACTCACAACACTTTATTTCATGAAAGTTAAATCTCTTGTTTTCATTCATTTTTTTAGTTAATTGTATAGTTATCTAGCTCCTTGAGTATCAAGGCTAGAGGTGTTAGTTTTTAGTGTGTTTGTTTTGATTTGATTTTTTGACTAACACTATACTAATCTTCCCTCTATGTCAATTTCCTTGTTCACATTAATGGAATGCCTAATGGGATCCAAACCTCACAAAGTTATTCTCATGGTCTTTTAGGACCTCTTGCTAAAAAAATTCATGATAAATTTATGATTTAATAACCAAAAAAGTAAAAAATTGAAGTTCACGACCAAGACATAGGAAGATGTGGTTTTGCACCTATGAGATGAAGTATTTATCTATGAAGTTACATTATTACATATATAATATTACATCCTGATATGCAGTATTATACTATGTAGATGTAGTTTTCTATTAGCATTTTGTTTTGCAAGAAAATTACAATTTTGCTTTGTGTAAGTTGTAGTTTTCTAGGAGACATGTGGTTTTACTTTGCAGATCTATGTTATTTCACTATGTGAAAAAGGCATAAAACTCAAAAGCTCAAATTTAAGTTTTAATTTCTCACTTATGTTTAAGCTTCTAAGCAAAGAAACACACTAACACTTTTGTAGTACCCAAAGGCTAAAGAAACCCATTTTTATTACTTTAAGTTTTCAAATCACATTTATATTTGGTGATAAAAAATCATTTAGTTGTTTTGTTTTTGTTTCTTAAAGTTCAAAATAAACTAATAAATCCAAGGGGATAAATTTCACATCACATTTCACTTAGTGTTTTGAAATTAACTTAAATTTTAGGCTAAACACTCTTAAGGTCTTTTGCTTTTTATTTGTTTGTTGTGTGTTTTTGAAAAATATACTTAGTGCATATGCTCTCCCCCCCATCCCCTTTAGGGAACTTGAGTGACCAAAATCACTTTTTCCATTACTTTTATTGTTTAATCTAGTCATAGACGGAATGTCACTAAGGCACTCTCTAAGATCTAAGAGACTTGGGTGATCCTAAAATGACCTTAAAGTCTTATATATTTATTTTTTCATCTTGGATTATGGGTAAGATTTCATCACCTCCCCATAAGTTCTTTAGGAAAGCATTGACCTACAAATTCATCTCTTGGAATTTTTTCAAACCCACTCCATGGTGGGGTATATAAATTGAGCCAATGAATTGTTGGGATGGTAGTTTGAATAGTTAAATACCTTAGTTAGCAAAGGCTTCCCTCAAAATAATGGCCTAATTCAAACATCACACTACACTAAGAAAATGATAGATGTAGTGGTTGTAAAAAGGATAAGACCTTTTTACAATAATTTGTTCAACCCCTAACCCATGTTTATGGAGTTTTCATGCCAATATAATATCCACCTTGGCATGTATAGATATTTTGACAAGTGATTAGCATAATGGTTTTGATATCCAACTAGAGGATGAAACAAACAACATACACCAATTGATTGATGGCTAACCATATCTCAAATAATTAGGGCATCAATGAATATCTAAAAAACATGGTAAGTAGAGCATGGGAATCATGAGGTCATAGAGTTAGAATTTATGATGATGGAACTCCATCTCAACACTTATTATGTAGCTTCTACCCTGGTAAATATGATCCTAAAGGTTTATATAAATATCTTGAACTAGAAAATGAATCAAGATGGAGAACTACTGTGAAGCTCTAGCAAAATGACTTCAAAACCATGTTCTGTAAAGTTTGCTCTAGTGACCATTGAGGCTTAGTTATAGAATAGAGACCACTTTGGATCTAATTATATATGCCCAATCTTATATATGAGCCTTTGGGTTGTTCTTATTATTATTTTTAATGTAAACTCTTAATTTGGACATAGAACAATGAGAAATGATGTTGCTTTAAATGTACTTGAGTTTGTCTAGTTTGCATGTCTTGGAGTATTAATATGGGATTCAAGTGCTTGTGTGATGTCACACTTTTGATTAATTATGTGAATTAAATTTCAATTATTTTTTTTATTTTTCCATTTTAATAGAGTCTCTATATTTTTCATGATGTCATCATCATCCTACATGTAAAATGAGTATAGGTCTATGCTCATGAACTAAACCCTTTTTTAATTTTCATCTATTTAATATGGATAATAATTGAATAAAATTAGTCTTGTGAGCCACTCAATACCTATATTACCTATGACTTACCCCAAAAAAGGCATGCGCTTATGGGTCTACCCCAGAGTTAAGTTTATGTTACATTACTTGAAACCCCTAGTGAAGCCTCCTACCATGGTACAACTAGCCCAATGTGAGCCCTAGTTCCTTCTCAGTTGTGTTTAAATTGAGTGCATAAATAGTATGTATTATATGGATTAATGTCAATATAACCAAGTTTTTAAATGTTGAGCACAAAAAGATTTATCCCATGCTTGCACTTGTTTGTAGAATACAACACCTAAACCTTTACAACATTTTAGTTCCATTGTTAGGACCCATGTTGAATTTTGTTATTGTGATGGTCTGATAAAATTTTGTACCATATTTATCCCAAAACATTGAGCACTAGTTGTACTAGTTAAAAAAGAATTTTGCATAGAAGCATCCAACCTGTAAAGGAAAAAATCTAAGAAAATGGGTTTAAGATAACCTATGTGATGCTTTGTATTATTTCCTTTTCTATGAGTTACCTGAGTATGTGTACAATTGATTTGTTTTGTAGAAATGGATTACAAATATGGTTATATCAAACATTAGTCATGAAAACCAATAAAAATGCATAAGAACTAAAAATCTAAGCCAACCTATTCAAATGGGGTGTGGAAATAATAATTAAGAGAAAATGAAAGAAATAACATACAAATTACCTTCCCAAGAGCTTCCCATCATAAAAATGTGTCACAAAACATGATTTTCCCCTTGATTTGGTGCTCAAGTCTTTAACAATGATGTAAGGTAAAGCTCCCCCATCATATCAAGAACACCAACTAAACTAGGCTCATGATATGAAATCAAGGTTAGGCCAATCAATGAAGCTATCTTATTGAAAATAAAGCATTATCAAACTACACTAAAATGGCTTGTAAATAGAATCCTGCATTATATGTTTACACAAATGAAGCTTAATCAAAGTGGTCTTAACCCTCCTATTTATAGATTTTCCAAATTGATCAGGATCAACCATGACTATCCATCTCAAGATCAAAATTTGTGACCATTAATTAATCTAATTATGTAAATAATATCCATAAATTCCCTCATCAATGTTTGGGAGGAAGGGGAATTAAAGAGGCATGGGAGGCCATAATCTTGATATTTGTTGTAATTATGGATTATGGATACCACCCCATAAATTATGTAATTTTATGATGAAATTAATAGGAATTAGTTTCCAATAAATAAATATTCAATAAATTCCATGGAATTCTTCAACTCATAATTTTGTTTAATTTGCCTAAGTAAGATTAGTCATTTTTTAAGCAAATCTTTGGAAATTGGTTGCACTTCATTAATCAAATTGGTCAAAAATTCATATTAATGGGTTTTAATTTTATTGGAAAGGAATTAAAAGTCAATGTTAGTTACATATGGACCATAATCCCATTTAGGATGTTGTCGACACAAAATAGCACATGCACGTGTTGTGTGCTTCTAATTTAAAAGAAAAGAGTGATCTAAAGCACCAAAATGCACTTTCATCATTTTGAATCAAAATAATTTGATCAAATTTAATAATCACATAAAATTCATTGATCCATTTAGGTCTACATTTCCACTAAAACATATATATGGATTATAAATATGGTTAGATTAAGCACTAGTCGTGAAAATGAAGAAAAATGCATAAGAACTAACAAGCTAAGCCAACCTATTCAAACAATGTGTGAAAATGTTAATTAAGATAAAATTAAAGAAATAACATACATGTTACCTTCTTAATAGATTCCCATCACATAAATGTGGCTCAAAACATGATTTTTCCAAATTTTACATTTTCACAAATCTCGAGTAAGATTGATAATTACAACATGATGGTGTTAGAAATTCGATGTCTATATTTTGCCCTATTTGAGAAGGCATAGTGAGACATTTAGGAAAATCATCATATTTTAAAATAAAATAGTTATTAATAATAATTTGGAATGAATGACCTATGATTTCCCCTCAAGAGGACATATGAGGATGAAAGAGAAGAATGGACTCTCAAAAAGAGAGAGAAAGTGAGATTAACTCATAGAATAGATTAAATCTAAATGAGATAATACTTGCATACATTGATTCCATCAATGATGAAAATATAATTATAATATAAAGGGCCCAAAGGATGGTGGGAATGTGAAGGACACAATCCAAAAATATAAGCAACACTTTTTTAACACACCCAAAGCTAGGGTGAAAGCTATGTGCTTACAGAATGATTGATCCTGAGACAAGTTGCACACTAAAATATTTATAGAATGAGTTAAAAATACCATAGAGCTTGGAATTATAATAAATAGGATAGTCTTATTTCCAAATATATGAAATAATAATCTATCCCAGTAGAGTGGATTTGATCGATTAATAAAATAATTTTTCCCCAATAGTACCAATTTTGATCACTGATAAAGAATGGTTTGCCCCTTAGGGATGATTTGATTAAATATTTGGTCTAGATGTTGTGCCAAAAAAAATGAAAATTTTAAATCAATATCTCAAGGATATAACTTAATTCAAAGATACGATGGTTGAATGACTAAAACAATCACAAGTTACCAGGCATATGAGTATTCACCAAGTGATAAACGAGATGAAAAGAATAATGTGTTAGAGAGTTTTCAATGATATCATGGTGATGTTTTAGATTTGTCCTTATGAGTATATTGTTGGGAGGGGGTGGAGGTAAATCCAAGAACAAACACACCTGTTCTAATTCCACCCGTTAGGATCTTGCTCCTCAGAAAGAGCACAGTATGATTACCAAATATAAGCAATTGAATATGCGGAAATAACCAGAAACACAAGTAACTAGAATATACCAATAGCACAGAATATGAGAGACAATACACTATCTTGTATTAACACTATACAAAAAAGAATACATCAAAGAGCCGCCACACTCTTTCACCTTACAGAGATTCACCACACCTCAAGTGTACAGTAATTCTTCTCACACACACTCTCCTACACAAAAAATAGTCCCAACAACCAACTCACACACAGAATTGGTGTTCACCTCACCAACCAGTCAGTAATAACCCTACCGGTACATCAAGCACTCTATAGCACTTCAAGCTGATCTCTCATGAACCTGCAACCTACAATTCAAAGACCAAACTTACATGTAGATCCCCAATGAGCTTGCAACAACCTGTAACTCACAGATCTTACAACTAGAAGGAACTCTTCCTTTCTATCTCATGCCTTAAACAATACATGCCAATGGGTCTATAAATAGATCCCTAACTCAAACAATAACTTAGACTCTTAATTTAGACAATTATCCTCGCAGCCCAAGACTCTAACTGGTCTCAACATGCAAACTCTTCGTTCACTTAACTAACTGTCCGTGAAACGAGCAGTTCTGGAACACACAGGTGACCGACATTGGTCCCTGCTTGTCTAGTTCTACCGACGTCGGCCGACTTCCTGCCGTCGCCGGTGGCCTTCTGCACTAGTCTCTGCCGATGCCGGTGCTCCTGGATCTCAGCAACCATTGTTCCTTCAGTTTGCAAAGGGTTGAAGCTTTTAGCTCCACAACCTAACAATCTCCCACTTGGAGATAAACAGCTGCAACCTATACCTGTACCTGTACACCGTCTAGTTTGTTCCCTTGGCTTTGTATCCCTCCTCAAGATCACTCTTGAAGACCAACCACCACAAAATCCGTGGTGTAAAACCTGTCATCCAAATTACCTGACACATCCGCATCTACAACCATGTAGAAAAAGAACTTGACCCTACATAGCATGTGCACCTGCTGCTAGTCCCACTGAACTGCCCTTCAGTATTACTCTCCCGAATTGACTCCAAACTTGTGATAACTCCCACTGCTTGGGAAAACTCAGGTTTAGTACATACCATGCACTCAACCTCATTATGTGAATCAAGACACCTATTCTATGAACTGTCTAACCATTGGTGTGCAAACCGGCTTCACACAATCATCCTAAAACAAAGTCAACAAGACCTCCATGTCTCTAGATCACACTCATGCCAAAGAATCTTACTGCTCCCAGATTCTCCATGACACACACCTGAACTAGCTTTACCTTTAGTTCAGCAATACCTGTATATGTAACCCTGCAACAAGCACATCATACAGAAAATAGGATAATGTAGCTAATATTATCCAACCTGGTAAAGAGAAACACAATGATCAAACCTCCATTGCCCTGCAGCTAATACAAGATCATATACCCTGATCTTCCATCTCATGTATCCATTTCCGCTCTTCTTCATCCTCAACATCCATTCGTCTCTCAGTGCTTACTTCCAGCTGGCAACACTACCCAAAACACCTATTTGGTTCTCCTCTAAGGAATCACATCCTCATCCATGCCAAGCTCCCACTGTTTCCTGGATCTACCTGTTCTGCTTCTTCAACAATTTCCTAGTTCTATACCATAAGTGAGCAACAAGTAGTGTAAATAAGGGAAATGATGAATTTAAGAACTTACTTACACCTTCAGTCCTCCATATGGGCGCTTGAGACTCCATGACAACTCGCTGTCCACCCAAAATTCATCTCAATAATCGATGCCGGTCACATCTCAGTCTACAGCCAACCGATGTTGGTTCCCTGCGACTACCTTCTTGCCGACGTCGGTTTCCCCTAGCCGACGCCGGTCCTTTTCTGCCCTGAGTCACTGATGTCGGGCTGCACATAGCCGACGTCGGTCACTGTCTAGACACCGACGCTAGTTTTCCTGCCGACGTCGGTCTCTGTGTTTCTCTTGTGAGACCTGACTTTTTCTCGCGAGCTCTTTTTGGATCAAACCCTTTTCCAAATCACCCTTGCTCTGCTCAGAATTCCTCTGCACCTTGTGCTAAACTCTATCCATCACTTTCTCCTTGAAAACCAAGGCTTTCCTGTTCTTGTCACTAACATTGGATTCCTCAAGAAACCTCACCTTCTTCTTCTGCATACAGAAACCACGATTCGAGCCTTCCAAATCCGAAAGCATACTCTTTGACTCAAGAACCAGCATCTCCTTCTTATCTATGTGACCAAGCCTATTAAGCCACATCTCTGAATCTACAGCTGAAGTAGATAACCCAGAAAGAGAATCAGTAAAACAAGTAGATAGATAAAGCGTACCTACTTTCTTGCCTCTAGCTACAACAAGTGTACCCTTGGTAACCTTCCAAGAGTCCGCTATGAGAGTTATTGTGCAACCCTCTTCACCCAAAATTCTAACAGAAATCAGATTCTGCTTCAGAACTGGGACATGCATGACCTCTTTTAACACCCATGTGTCACATGTCTGCAATTTCAGCTTCACTTTGCCTTTGCCAACAATCTGACAAGGCTTACCATCCCCTACACAAATTTCTCTAAAGTCTCCCTGGACATACTCATGAAAAAATTCCCTATGTGGGGATGCATGAAAAGAGGCACCAGAATCTAATACCCAAGATTCTACTTTATCCAAAGAACATACCAGAGCATCCTGTGCAACGTAACCCGCAACATCTGCTTCTTCTCCATGTCCTTCATGCTGATCTTCACCCGATCTGCAGTCTCTCTTTAAGTGCCCTTGCTTTCCACATTTCCAGTAGGTTATTCTGCCATACTTGGACTTGGATCTTTTGCCTGTTTTCGACCTTGATCTCCCACGCTCTATCTTCTCTCTTGGCCTTCCTCTTCTTTCAACACTCAAAGCATCTCCAGATGATTCACCTGTGCTTTTCCTACGTATCTCTTCATTCAAGATCACACTCACAACATCATCCACTTTTAAGACTTTTGAAGGAGACACAGTATTAGAAACTGCCATTACCAAACCTTCCCAACTTTCAGGTAATGAACACAAGATTAAGAGAGCTCTAAGTTCATCATCAAATACAATATTGACTGAACTTAACTGGTTTACCAAACCATGGAAATCACTAAGATGGCTATGAACAGATCCACCTTCCAACATTTGCAAATTAAATAGACGCTTCATAAGAAATACCTTATTAGAAGCCGAGGGTTTTTCATACAAATTTGCCAAAGATTTCATCAACTCCACCATTGTCTTACACTGTGATAAGCTGGAAATCACAGATGATTCAAGACTCAATCTAACAGATCCCAGAGCCTTCCGATCAAGAACCTCCCATTCTTCATCTTTCATATCCAAGGGTTTGCTAGCAACCCCACCCAATGATAAGTACAAATCTTTCTGATACAGATAGTCCTCAATCTGCATCCTCCATAATTGGTAGTTCTTGCCATTAAACTTTTCCATTCGTAGTTGACTATTTTCTGCCATTGCTCAACTCCCACTCAAACAGAAACCCTGTGAGTAACCTGTAATCAAAACACACTACCCATATCTACACCAATCTGTTAGTATCCCAACCAAAAGCTTTGATACCACTTGTTGGGAGGGGGTGGAGGTAAATCCAAGAACAAACACACCTGTTCTAATTCCACCCATTAGGATCTTGCTCCTCAGAAAGAGCATAGTATGATTACCAAATATAAGCAATTGAATATGCAGAAATAACCAGAAACACAAGTAACTAGAATACACCAATAGCACAGAATATGAGAGACAATACACTATCTTGTATTAACACTATACAGAAAAGAATACATCAAAGAGCCGCCACACTCTTTCACCTTACAGAGATTCACCACACCTCAAGTGTACAATAATTCTTCTCACACACACTCTCCTACACAAAAAATAGTCCCAACAACCAACTCACACACAGAATTGGTGTTCACCTCACCAACCAGTCAGTAATAACCCTGCCGGTACACCAAGCACTCTATAGCACTTCAAGCTGATCTCTCATGAACCTGCAACCTGCAATTCAAAGACCAAACTTACATGTAGATCCCCAATGAGCTTGTAACAACCTGCAACTCACAGATCTTACAACTAGAAGGAACTCTTCCTTTCTATCTCATGCCTTAAACAATACATGCCAATGGGTCTATAAATAGATCCCTAACTCAAACAATAACTTAGACTCTTAATTTAGACAATTATCCTCGTAGCCCAAGACTCTAACTGGTCTCAACATGCAAACTCTTCGTTCACTTAACTAACTATCCATGAAACGAGCAGTTCTGGAACACACAGGCGACCGACGTCGGTCCCTACTTGTCTGGTTCTGCCGACGTTGGCCGACTTCCTGCCGTCGCCGGTGGCCTTCTGCACTGGTCTCTGCCGACGTCGGTCATGCTGCCGACACCGGTGCTCCTGGATCTCATTAACCATTGTTCCTTCAGTTTTCAAAGGGTTGAAGCTTTTAGCTCCACAACCTAACATATATTAAGTTCCTTTATATCCTAAGTGATAATGACAAAGTGTGCAATATGCTTGAAGTAGGCTTGGTTGATCTTTAGAGTTTGACTATTCAGAAATGTTTAGGAATGAGTATGGAGTATTGATCATTTGAAATGGGAAACATAAGAATTTTTCTATGATTGAAGTTATTGTGTGCATGATTGGTTTTCATCTAGTTGATCATTATTTTCATCTAGACATTTTGGGTCTAATGGCAGAAAATTTGAGTAGGTAGTTTGTTGACATCACCATTACCACTTATGGATGAGTCAAGGGGAGTTGGTCATATGGTTATGATCAAATTTATGCCTATATATTATGTGAAAAATATTATTTCATTTAAATAATTGTGACAAAATATATTCAAGTGTAAATTTAAGATCCCATGCAATTTGATAGTGTTTTCCAATACTTAACCAAATTTGCATGAGGTAAGAAAGAGCTGAGTAAGTTGATGATGTCATATCTCACACATGTGGATGTTTTAGGATAATTTAATCATATTTTTTATTAATTTTTGTGTCTAATTTATATTTAATAAATTTAAGGTCATTTAATGAATCAAGACAAAAGATATACATGTTTAAAGTTGGCCTTTCAAGTAGGTTTTGACATAGTTGGCTCTATGGTATAAAAATCTAAATGAATGGATTAATGGAGTTGTATCTCACATGTATGAAGGTTTCAAGATAAGATTGATATATGTTTATATTATCCTATTATATTATAGCATATTATCCAAATTCGAGATCATGTTACTAAGTGAAACAAAAGTTATTGAGGTCTAAAGTTGGCCTTCTAGGCAAATAGCAATGATTCACATACTTAGTCTATTTTACATGAAGTTAAAGATCAGGACCAGATGTAGATATAATGGTTCATGAGTAATAATATAGTGAATATTTATGGTGTGTATAAATTCAAATTAGTTAAATTTTTTATTGGTTAGTGAATTTAAAGATCGAACTCCTTACAAAAGGATCAACAGAGCAGGTTCATTCCAAGGTGTCAGGAAGTAGCAAGATGAGGACAAGTGTTTGAATTTTAAAATCAAGCAAAGATAAAGATAGATATTATTCCAAGATATAATTGTTTTTTTAATTTTATACAAATATATATCAATGGTTCATATTTAATGAGATGTTTTCAAAGTGTCCAATGTTTAACATAGATAAAGATCAAGCTATGTACAAGAGATCAACGGTAAGCATTGAGTTAATATTGCAAGATTACACAAGATGAGGTCAGCTATTCAAGGTTTAACATTTGGGAAGTGGTGAATTATACATTAAATTTTGAATAATATTGACAATTTGTAGTTGATCTGAATACATGAGGACATGAGATGTGAGTAAAGTGGTCAATGTTTAATTGTGACCATTTGCATTTGAATATTTAAATTTAACAAAGGAAAAACTAGTGCTTTGTATTTTTCTAATAAATTTTGATCCAAGTATATTTTCTCATGGTGTAAAAAAGAACTTTTATAGTACTCCAAATTACATATATAAATATAGATTTGAATTTTTGAAAGTTGTAAAGATTTAAAGTTGACTATGTTTTTATATTTACTCTACAAGAAACTTGAGAAGATTGTTTGACCTTGTATTGATGTTGTTTGATTTTTCATGTTGTATTATCTATTAGAGAGTGTTTTATACTTCATAATTATCCTCTATGTGGTTCTTATAGGTGTGATCAATCTATATTTAGTATGAACAATGCTTAATAAGTTGATTGTGTGTTCACTCATAATGGTTATTGTACAAAATGTTGTTTGAGCAATTTATGCTTAAGAAGAAGGGTATTGTGATGGATATGGGCACTTAAGGAGAAAATATATATCATGTTGCATGGTTACATGAGTTTTAAAGTGTTCTTATGTTCTTATTTTTCTCAGATAAATGTCAAAGAGGTGAATGGGTCGTAATAGGACCTAAAAAGTGACTTAGGCTTATTTGAAAGAGAGTTGTTCTTAAGTGTGACCCATGAAAGATGACTTAAGGGTCAAGGTATGTGTTGTGGGTAATAAATAAGATTGTGTAATTTATATTTCATGAATTTTCTATAAATATTTAAATCAAATGTGATGGTTTCTAAACTTATGAGACTATAGAGAGGCTTGTATGTGTGGAGTATGCATTGAAGCGAAGAAGAGAGGATAGGTTATGTGCCTATTGATGATTTGATGAGTAGAATAGTTTTTTAACTAGGTATAACTTGTATTTAATATTTATGATGATAAATTAGTGCTATTTTAGTTTTAGGATATGTGAAGAGGTTTGAGTGTGCATATAAGGATAGTTTGAGTGAAGGACAGAGTTTGTGGCATACCTATGTGAGAGGCCTATATTAGATAGAAAGGAAGTTTGTGTAGGGGTTAGATAATTAAATATCCATAATCATCTGTTGAAGATATCAGTTCTAAGGTGGATGTGTTCACTTTAAAGGAGGGTTTAAAGTACTTGATCTTCTTTAGGGGCAGTTACTTCTTGTGCAATAGGTGTTTCACTAAAGGCCTTTGGTCAAGAGGACTTGATCAAGGTTTATAGTCTAAAGGACTTGACCAATATCTTGTTTTTAATATCTTATAAGACAAGTATTCCATGTTTTTTAGGCTTGAGAGTGGGTTTTATTCCCCATAAGGGTTTCCCATAGGAACCATGTGTTGTGTGTTTGATCTTATGTATGCATTGATTGAATGATCTCTCTTGTTAATGTTTCTTGATCAAGTTGATATTTGTTGATTTTTTAATAGTTTAAAAGGATTTGAATTTAAATTATAATATCTGGTCTCACTAATTCACCCACCCCCTCTTAATGATTATACCTCTAATAATTGTTATCAAATCATGTCCTTTGGTAAAGGCTTGATAGCTTAAAGGTGATCCAAGGTACAATATGGGTATTCATCAAGTATATTTATCTACTAAGAAAAATTTGATGTTCAATGGATCTAATTATGCATTTTGGAGTGCTAAGATGAGGACATACATTATGTCCCTAGGGTTTGATCTATGGTAATCTATTGTGGATGGTTACGTTGATCATACTACTCCTCCATCTAGTGCTATAGACAAGAAACTATTTGAGAATAATTATAAGGAAATGAATGTGATGGCCTTACAAAGACTGAGTTCACCAAGGAAATCCATTGTAAATATGATAAATATATATGGGATAAAATGTAGATAATTTATGAAGGAGATTCAAAGGTCAATCTTACTAAGTTATAGACTCACAAAAGGCAATTTGAAAGTCTCAATATGAAATAAGAAGATGATCCAAAACTTGAAAGCTTTGGTTGAAAGATAATTCAAGAAACAAGAACAAAACAATTCAAATAGTGTTATCTCTGAGAAGAGATGTTTTATTAATCAAATTTGTAGACCCAAACATATACTTATCTCTGAGAAGAGATGTCTAATTTCCATTTAGGTTTACATATTCATTTATACATGTTTTTAAGGTGTGGGGAGGATGTGGAAGGTTACCAATCTTGAGTCAGATGAATTGGTTTGACTTCCATGATTTACAACAATACAAAATTTGAGGAATTATTATTTTTAGAAACTTACTATTTTTAGATTGCACTACTAAAATTGAAATTTGGGACACTTCCATTGGGTTTTAGGGGCTAAAATCTCAATTTCATCTCATGATTTTCCCCTCATTATTATCTTTCCAATGGTTCAAATGGCGAGTCAATTGGAGCTATGGTGTAAAATTTATGGCTCGCAAAAGTTTCATCATCAATTGGAGTGGACCCATCACCCGAATTGTCATATGAATTATTGCCCAGATCAAAAGATTTAGTGGCATCCTTTTTATAGAGATTTAATGAAATTATGAACATCATTATATGTCTTGGAGAGAAACCTAAATAGGATATCATAGTTTAGAAAGTATTAAGGTCTATATCCTTAAAATTTGATCCAAAAGATCTACTATAGAATAAACTGATGATCTTACTTAGTTGAAGATGGATCAATTATATGGCACCCTTACTGACTATGAGATGAGTAAGAATGATGATACACCACCAAATAAGGAAGCAACTTTCAAGACTAAAATTAAGACAAATAATAAGTTACAAGGTAAGAAATCCAAGAAGGATGACATTTCTGATATAGATGAGGATGAGCTGATTGCTTTGATTTCAAGGAAATTGAAATTAGGTTTAAGAAATTTAAAGGGTAAACTACCCCTCAAATGCTTCAATTGTGGAGAGGTAGGACATTTTTCTATTAATTTCCCTCATAATTATAATAAGGATGATGATGAAGAGCATGATCAACATCATGATGATGGCAAGAGATCATTCAAGTTTGATAAAATCAAAAAGAGATTCAAAAGGTTTGACAACAAGAAGAAGTACTTCAAGGATAAGAAGAGTTTGTACACCAAAGAACATTGTAGATCATCAAATGAGAGTGAAGTTAGTGACTCAAAATTTGATCATGAAGATGATGTTCCTATTTAAAATTAATCTTTTTTCATGGCTAAGGTAGTTGCTCACATCAAATAGAGTCTACTTGGAGTGATTCAGATGATAATAAAGATGAGGTAGACTTTGAGACTAAATTGATGAATGCTCTTGAAGAACTAAAGATTGATAAGAAGATCAATAACAAGATGATATCTAAACTCAAGGGCTATGTGGACAAATTTAATGTATTTGAGGCAAGAATGAATGAATATGCCAAGGAGCATTAAGATATTGTCAAGTATCTCAGTTATTAATTGGAAATCCTATCTACAAGCGTGAAAGCTAAAGAAGATGAATGTTTAAGGTATGTAATATAAAATGAGTCATTGAAATATGAGTTATATAAGAAATCTAGTAAGGTGAAGTCATTTGTGAGATTTTAAAAAATCTCAAGTGATCTAGATAATATTTTGAGTGGTCAAAAGCATGAAATTGATAAAACTAGTCCTAGATACAAAGAAGAACTAAATAATGCAACTAGATACAATATGAAGACTAATGCAAACAAGAACAATCATACTTTGAAGACAAATCATTAGACAAGGAATGAAGGTGTTGGTAGAATGAAAATAAATCATATTATACAACCAAATGCCATGAGGTATGTAAACTTCAATGGTTAATGCTATACTTGTAATCAATTTGGGCGTAGAGATAGAGAATGCAAGATACCTATTATAAATTAGTTTACATGGAACTATGATGGGGGTCATCAGCAGAATTATGAGAAAGGTTGATTTTTTCAAATATCTTGATAAGGGACACTTTGTTAATCATTGTCCAAATAAGGTAAGCAAGGTGAGTCTTCTTTAAAAGGAGTAGTTTGTCTCAGTCGTTATCACATAGAAAACCTTGCAATATTTTGTTCATATCAGGTAGGGCAAGTTGAGTTCACTTCAAGAAGAATGGTTTAATATAACTATGAATAGAGAGGTTGCACTGCTAGATTCTACAAGTAAAGGCCTATAAATTAGAATAGGTTTAATCAAGATCTTATAGTACAAAGAAGAAGGTAAGTCAACTCATGAAAGCCAAAGGTGACAAGTGTGAGTCATGATGAATCTATAAGTCCAAGTAATCTATTTTTTATAGTGGAGAATTCTTCAAAATTTGAAGAGTGCCAAGGGCTTTCATTGTTTGCTCATATTGTGAATGACAAAACCAAATTCAATAAGTTGACCAAGGTACTAGTTAAGGCTAGTTCTGAGATGTGTATTGATCTAAGTGAACATCCTACCATTATTGAGCATGTATCATACAAATATCATCAATTATTAAGGCCTAGTAATGAGGTTCTTAACTTCAAGGTGGATTATTTAGATGAAAAAGTATGTCATAAATTTATGTTGTCTCCATGTATTGTTAATCCAATATTATAAGAGAAGAGTGATTTATAATGATGAAAGGTATTAAAATCCTCATAAAATGTATTAGGATAATTTATGTTGATGCTAAAGTAATCATCCTTAAACACCATAGAAGGATCACAAATATATTCAAATTGATCTACAAGGAAAGTGTAACCAATGTTATAACAACCATGACTGTACTCTGATTCTAAAGTATAGTCGAAGTTAAGGGACTCTAAATCTAATGTTGAGACTAATAATGATTCTACTTCTGATGTTAAATTTGGTGTTGGTATAGAAAGGGAACCTAACTCTATTATCATTTTGTCATCTGATGTGGTTGTTTCTATAATGATATTTTGATGAATTCTTGGTATTAGAAAAATAATGGCATGTGATGGCATAATAGGCTATATAAAAATTGATCCATCTAGGAATAATCCTATTGTATTATTTTTTATTTCAATAATATTGAATTCGTAACCATTTTGCCATCATCCTCCATCATTGTTTCTATATATAAACCAAGATACCAAGATCCTAAAGAAGTATGTCCTTTTGGTATTAGAGCCACACCATAGTCATAAAAGGCACACAAAAGTATATCCTACCTATTCTAGGATTCTATATCCAGTATATAAGCATATAATTTATTTTTTGCCTTATTGTTGTCTAATTCCTATCTAAATAGCATCAAATCCATTATATTTAGGAGTTTTAAAAGGTGTTACTCTGCTTAATAATTATTGGATACCTAGACACTCTCGTAGTCCTAAAATGTTATTGCTAAAGAATGGTTGAATTCTCTCATGTTATAGATGAACAAGGATTTAATATCCTTAATGAGGCAGACGCTGAAGGATACTATAGTCTAGAATCACAAAATCTTGGTGAAGAAATATTTGAGGCTGAAACCTGTGAAGTATTGGAGATTGATATTACTAAAGATAATCTTCCAAGTAATCTTGTAAATTTTAAACCTTCTAATATTAAGCCTTTGGTGTTTATAAAAGGTCTCAGTTAGATTCTTAAGGAAAAATTATATTGAATAAATTTTTGTATAAAAGTACTTATAAGTCATTTGTCAAGCCCCATGTGAAAAATTTTGAGATTTCCTTAGAATATAAACCAAAGAAGAATTATGAGACTAATTTAATTCCTATTATACCTAATTCAGAAATAGAGTACATTAGGAATCATGAGGATGTTTAGTTTGTTCACTTTTGTCTAATAAGAGTCCATTTTAAGCCCTTGTTTCTAGTAAACATTAAAAATATCCATTATCTCTCTATCTATGATAGGTGTCAAACAAATTTTCCTCATGCTTGTAATTTATCTAGTCTTTCATAGTTAAATGATGGACATGTTTGTTATGAGTTCTACCTAAATCTATCAGTAAGTACTAGAGATAAGGATTGTATAAAAGTAAAAGCAAGAAGTTTAGATTATTGGGGTTTATTTTCTTCTATTTATGTTCTTGATGTGTTTGGTTCATTCTAGTATGCCAGTCTAAATATTAAGGTCCTCTATTCTTTGACTAATACAAGCCACCCTATAATCATAAAAAATATTACATATGCTCGCAAACTTAGTCATAGAGTTCAACTATAGAAAGGCCTAATTAATTATATCCTTATACATACATAATGGAAACTTCATTGCTTGAAATATGCAATGCCCAAGGATAAACATGAAAAAAGGTTTATTCAATCTATTGAAGGAAATAAAATCCATATACTCCTTAGGAGTTTTTCCCATAACATTTCCTCCAAATATAAGGAATCTTCTAGAAATACTTCTTCTAGCCAGTCTAGTAGTAGTACCAAAAAAGGAAATATTGTGGTTGAACTAGAATATGAATAGATAAATCAAGGGGATGATAAGTTTTTGTCTTTGTCTATGTCTACCTTGCCTAGAGAACAAACTCTAGAATACTATCAGCAAGATGATCTAACATTTTATAAAGGTGGAAGATGGCCTCCACTTAAGGGATACTATAAATCTAATGAAGGAAGATTATATTACTTTTCTTATGTTTTTCATCTAAGCAAAGCTGAAGACAAAGAGCCATCAAATTAATTTGAGCATAGGAATTATATCTCAAGATTTAATTCTCATTTCCAAGAAAAGTTTGATAATCTATGATGAGATGTGCATAAAATTAGATCATCTATAGATATTGTCCATCAGATTGGTAACTATGTAACTTATCTTAGAGGTTCAATATAGGTAGTATATAACAATGTAGATAAGTGTCTAAATATTGTACATGATTTTTCTAATAAAATTGATAGCATTTAAGGATATATAAATACCATGTCAAGAGTTATACATAATATTGGTAGTCAGCTTGACTAGCTTGTTCAAAGTATTTCCTAGTTATAAATAAAAGAGAAAAAGAAATAAGAAAATCCATTGGCTTTACCCTCAACCTCTAAAAATAAATTATAGATATTTGATTTTGTCCCAATATTGCATGTTGCCTTGGTTGAAAAACACCAAAATAAATGTGGCAAACCTATAGAAAATAAATCTGTTGAATCTAAATATCTTATGCAAAGAGGCCATGTCCTAATCTAGCCATGGTATCTAAACATTGAATATCTTCTAAATACTTACCATTAAATTACCAATTGGTGTAATTGTTTTAAATCTATAGCCATTATTATAGGAATGAAATAAACTACTACTATTAATCTTGCTACAAAATATTTTTGGGGTGTAGTTGCATCCTGATGGGATCATTTGGGAGAAGCATTGCAAAATACTCAAGTATTATGCAACCTAAACTAATGAAAGCTTTGTATGGTTTATTACTTGGTGAATTTGTTTCTCTTTAAACCAATAAGCACATGGAAAAAGTTAAATGGTTGATGACAATGAATCTTTATGATCTATCACAATTTGAATATTATGCCAAACAATTTAGAAAGCTTTCATACTCTTCCAGTTCTACTCAATCTAATGATGCCAAAATGCATTTTTTAAATTATTTTCCATATAATATTGTTGATAAGGTATTTTAATACTTATAGCTTAAAAATATTTCTACTGGCCTTTGTGTTTTAGCTAATATAATTAAATTTTCACACAATCAAGTTTTATCACTCATTTCTGACACAAAGGCTATACTAATATCAGAAAGCATCAATTTAGTCACCTTAATCCTAAGTTCCCTGAGGTTACTCCATATGGATATAAGTATTATGTACATAAACCCAAATTTTAGCATAAATGCAATGCTTAACTTTTCATAAACACTATTTTCCTCACCATTGCATGCCTGCTCGTAAACATACCTATTTGTGTCACTACAAATTTCCTCATCCTATATCATATTAAAAAAAATTACATTTTCCACCAATATGGTCATAAAGCCCATAATTACAAATGTAAAAATCCTGCTCTCAAAGCTATGTATTCCTCCAATGCAGTAGCATGGTGGGATATAATTGAATAAAATAAAGATTTATATGATTAAGATGAAATTTATGAACCTATCATTGAATAATTTGAGGATGGAGAAGAAGAGGAAAATGAAAAAGAATATCAATTTGATGAATTAGATGATTTGGTTGATGATTTAGAAGTTGAATGTCCTAATTTTATGCAGAAATCTTGGTCTCCTTCAGGAGAAAGAAACTCTAGAAATCCTTATGGAAGAGGAAAAACTCAATATAGTCCTCTTGTAATAGAATAGAGAGGAAGAAAAAATCATTATCCAAGAAGAGGTCAACAACCTACAAATTTTAATAGACCTCCTATAATTCATCCTTCCAGTCCAATACCATTAGCATTTCCTAAAAGCTTCAAAGCTAGTGATCAGTGTATGAAAGAAAAATTTAATTTCTTACTTCCTAATGAAGATATGACAGTTAGATATGTACCAAAATGGGATGAAGATCTTATCCATGAAGATCCTTATACATAAGAAGTAAGAAAAGAATAAATTTATGAATCACAAGTTAAAGCCACTGAATGGGAACTAGTATAATATAGAATGCGATTGGAAGAAGAATTTGATTGGGAAGAAATACCTCATCCTACTAGAAGAAGACCAAAATTTTTTGATCCAACTAAATGTATATTGGTGAGTTTTTGTAACTCCAATTCCATCATAACCAAATCCTACATATATATCCCAACTAATAAATGGTAGGTATGAATAATTTGTTTCTATTCAGATAAATGATAAATAAGTTGATGCACAAATAGACACTAGTGCTTCACTTTCATTTTGAAAAATAGTTGTGTTAGATAATTGGGAATAATTAGATGAGAAACATACTTATAAATCATTATACATCCAAGGAAATAGGTTTTTCTATAACAAGTATAAACATTAAGAACCCATGGAGATATAAGGAAGAACCTTTTACTATGATTTATTTGCTCATGATAAGTTGTCAATAGACTATATGTTAGTAGGAGCCTTTATTGATAGATATTATCCATATAGAAGTACTCCTGAAAGTGTTTTATTTACTATTCATGGAAAAATGATTAGAGATCCTAGATTAGTCTATGTTACAAAATAGTATCCCAGTAGTATAGCACTTAGCCAATCACCAAATAATCCTGTCCTAGATGAAATTGAAAATTTTGGAAAAAAATAAAAGAAGATATATATTCCAATGATCATCAGAAGTTTTGGAACAAATATATACCTACCATGGAAATTAACTTGGTATAAGGAAAAAAGATGAAGATAGGAAAAAAATTCCTATCCCTACACAAGACTATCAGGATATGGAAAAAACTATTAAATAATTACTTGATGCTAGTTTGATCAAATCTAGTATATCTTCTTACTATTGTTATGAATTTATAGTAAATAAACACTCAAAATAGAAGAGGGGAAAAAGAGAATGGTAATAGATTATAAGCCATTAAATTCCATTACTCTACCATACCCTTATCCTATCTCTGACAAGTCTTATTTTCTAAGAAAATTTGCAAGTTATAAATATTTTTCTCGGTTTGACTATAACTCAAGATTTGATCATATTGGAGTAAAAGAGGAAGATTATCCAAAAACAACATTCAATTATCGATTTGGCCATTTCTAGTGGAAGGTGATCCATTTTTATTTGATGAATTCCCCTACCTATTATTAGAGTTTCATGGACAAAATATTCACAGATATGACAAACTTTCTTTGTGTATATATAGATGATATATTTATTTTTAGTCAGTCATTAGAAGAACATTTACAACATCTCAAAAAATTCTATGAAATTTTTGTAAATTTTAGTATTGTACTCTTTGAAACAAAAATATAGATTTATTAGATAGATTGTACATTTCTTGGTATGGAAGTTAAGAATAGAAAACTTAAGGTTTAAACCCATATTAAGGATAAAATTTTAGAATTCCCTGATCAATTAGACAAAAATAAATTATAGGAATTTTTGGGAATTCTCAATTATGTAAATAATTTCTATGTAGACGGTGGTATAGATATATATTGTTTACAAGAATTACTAAAAAAGAACATAAATTAAAATTGGACTAATGAACATAACAGAGTAGTCTAGGTTATTAAATATAAAATAAGTATTCTTATAAAGCTCCATGTCCCTCAGACAAAAGATTATTTATTATATATAGATGCCTCATATGTAGCCTGGGGAGGAATCCTCCATTATATATAAAATGGAAAAGAATATGTCTATGAATACGCAAGTGGAGTGTTTTTAAATGATGTGAAAAAATGGATTTCTTATAATAAGGAGATTTATGTAGTTAAGAAATATCTTGATAAATTTGTATTAAAATTGATGCATATGACACACTTTTTTATAAGAATTGATTGTACCAAATTCCTAACTTTTAAGGAAAAGGATCATGAAAAGAAAGATGGTTGAGGTAACTATATTTTTTGGTAAGATTATTTCAATAATCTCAATTATACTTCTAGGCATATTCTTGGTCAAGAAAATATAGTTGCAGATTGGCTTAGCAGAAATCCTTCTCTATCTTGCATGAATCAACCATAAGGATCCCAAAGACCTCAATTTACCATTGAAAAAATTAAGTGTACAAGGTTTGGTGCTCTATCCATTCCTATCCAAATATAAATATTTAGGTATGGAGTTATTGAAAGATATCATAGAATATCTAGGCACATACAATATGAATTAATAGATTTTGAAGCATGTAGTATTGAATCATTTAGCTTGCATGAGCATTTAACAATTAAAAGGTTGAACACTAAATTATTGTGCCAAAAAAATTTAGATCTTATTTATAGGCCTAATTATTGGTGGATCATTAAAATTGAATAACAACTGAATGATCATTTAATTAAGTTTGTGATATTATGTGGACTTCCTATACTGTGAATGTATGGACCTCATCCACCAGAAAGATTAATTGCATCCATTATTATCAACAAAAGATTGATGTGGGATTTTTAAATGCATATGTGTGTGAATTACCATAGTACTTCTCATACTCCATTCTGGGAATTACAATTCTTTTTCTAGATCACATGTAATTTCAGGCCTATCATGATAAAAGACATCATGCACCATGCTAAAATATTCTTGTTTGAAGGACAAGGGTTGAATCAATGGGACCTTGGAAGTTCATCCTCATCCAAAGATAACTAGAGACCAGAAATTATCCCCTAACATCTTTATCTTATCTCCTCAACATCGGCATCTTCTTAGTTTGCATCTACTCTATTAATCCACCTTACTTTATGTCAATATATTATATATTATTCTAGAAAATTCTATAGTTTTATAGTTATAAATCTAAGTATGTGATAGACAATATCAAAAAAATATTATGATAATCCTCACTTATTATGATATAAGTAAAGGTTTGTGAAAGCATAGTAGGCACCATCACCAATAATAAATTAGAGAGTCCTAGTAGAGTCTGAAGAAAAGTATGCTCTTCACTTACCTTTAGGATCATGTGTGTATACACATAATATTTTCAAAATTTTATTGATTACTGATACTTTATATCTTGCAAGAACCTATCAAGTCTCAATCTCTCTAAGTATATGCCTTAAGAGGTGCATTAGAAAAGGGGTGGGTAGACCATCGGTGCTTCATAAGATTGTTATTCCTTTTGCCACTTGTCATCCACACACTAGCCTCTTGAAACCATTGAACCCCAAGCTTATTCTTCTTATTTCTACCTATTCCTATAATTTTCTATGTTTTATCATTCATATTTTGTCTTATCACCCTTTTGACCTATTAGTTATGCTAGGTTGACCAAGTCAACCTCGTATAGTTTAGGGACTTTTTCTCTCTTTTGTTTTGTTGGCCTCCCAACTGACCTAGCACAATCCTAGTGAGTAAGACCCAAAAACATGCTAGGTTGACCAGGTAGACATAGCACATCCTACATTCCCAATTGATTCTAGGGTAAGATACTACTATATATACAAGTTTATTCCTTACCATTTCAATAAGAGCAAAGAATTAAGTGAAGAAGTGAAAATGAAAATCTGCCTATTGACCATTCTACTTGGGGAATAAATCTTTAGGGTTTAATACTTTATTTAGTTCTCTAATCTCATCTTGTGGATAATAATTTTAGTTTCTTGGATAGGTTGTGTATCCTAGAGCTGATTTATCTTAATTATCCTTACATACCATGATAATCTCTTGCAAATAATCTTGTCCAAGGGGAAGATTGAGGCTTAGCAGGTTCATCTTCAAAGGTTAGTATTCTTAACTTTATTCCTCCTCCATAAGAGTAGATAAATAGTGAATTTATATTATTCTCTTCCATGTTTTAGGATTCCATATACATTGACATGAGTACATGTCTTCTATACATGCTTATTTTAGTTGTTTATTAATTTTGTTTCTAACCCCCACTTTGTGCCACAAGCTTTGGTGTGCATAGGATTAGATTTACTTTTCTTATTATTAGATTAATGAAATATTAAATCATAGGACTCTTTTAAGGTTGTTGTGTGGTTGTGTTATACTATAGGCTTTGTAACCCTACCTCACATGGTGTGTTGTGAAAAATGATCCCCTAATTAGGTCTAATGGATCCTCACATTGGTCATGCTCCCACTTAATAATTATATGCTTCCCAATCAGAAGTGTAGGTGTGTTCTATCCCATCCAATCCAAGATTGATTTATAGACATGATGCATTTTTGATTGCATACATTTTGGTGAACCCAACGTGAATCAAACCCTTGTAGGATTTATTTCACTTATTTCATTTCTATTCATCATTATTTTTATCATATATTTTGACATATTGTATCAATTCTGTCAACCTAGTTCCTTTTATTTGTGCTTAGGTTTTCATAAATAGGTAATTAGATTGACTAGCTTGACCTAGTATAGGTTTTAATTTTTTAGACTTCTAAATTAGCCTAATAGGTTAACCAACTTGACCTAGGGTATTTTTAGACTTTTATTTCAACCTACTAGGTTGAATAGGTCGACCTAGTGCATTTTTAACACTTTTTCAATAGGTTCCTATATAGCTTGATCAACCAGCTCAACCCAATTTATAATTTTTTTCCAATTTTCTCTAATGTTCTTGATTAGAAATCTTATTTATTTTCATCACTAATCCACCAAGTTTATTTTATATTTCTCTATATATTTCCTTTTCTATATTTCCTTTCATTGTTTGCAATCCTTAAAATTGCCCCTACACAGTCAACTAGGTCAACCCTATGGACCTAATTATGTTTTATGTGTTGTCTAAATAACTAGGTTGACTTGGCCAACCTAGTTAATTTTTAGACCTTACTTACATAGTATAGATTTGACCATGTCATCCATGTTCTGTATGTTGTCCATATAGTGCATACACAATACCTTGTTTCAAAGTTAGAATTAACCTCTATATGCTAGTAATTAGTATCACATTTTCTTTTTAATTGATTGCATGCTTAGAATAGCTCACATATTTAATTAGGTGGTTTTCAATTAATCATTTAGTTCACTATTTATATTTTATGTACACATAGCCAAACCACATAAACATCAACAAGCATTTAAACATTAAACTACCCATATCTACCTACTTGGATTTCATAACCAAAGGGGAAGCTGAACTAATGCTATGGTTAAGTATAAATCATGATTAATGATATATTTTGGCTAAGAAACCATTACCCTTATTTTTATGTTATATGAATTAAGAGGGTAGGACCCAATATCAATCATGTATCATTACCACTACAGTCCCTTTCAACCCAAACTACCTAAAACCATCCATATGTTATCTAGTACCTTTTTTATAGCCAATCTCTCTTTCACATTTAAAATAATTCTTAATAATATAATCAACATTCTAGGTTAACCAGTTATCTAGCTTTACTTTTAATTTATTTTCTTTCTCTTTGTTCAATTATGTGTGTAAAATTTTTCATTAGCCAGTGTTGGTGCAAGACTTTGCTTTGTGTGCATCAATTGGATTGGCCAACATCAATTCAATTGATTGTTTATTTCCTTTTAGTACTTACTTTATTACATTACTTGAAATTATATTATTTCAATTCACAACTTGATATCAATTTTATCATCTTCTCTACATCATCATGAATCCAATGCATTTTACGGTTTGTAAAATAGATGAGTAAAACTAAATATATAGGCAAAATAAAGAACCTATTTGTTGTACTAGGTCGACCCTATCGACCTAATATATTTTTGTTTTATTCTTTTAGTAAATTAGATTTTTAATTCCTAAGTAATAAGGGTCTAGAATAGGGAGATAATTTTGTTTTTATGTAGTGAGTTATAGGTTTTTGCCAATTTGATCAACTTAATGTTGACCAAATTTTGATCTTGCAGGATCAAAATTGGGCACCCCTATATGAAAACATGGCCTTTATATCTTTTAGGGGTGAATATCATGTCTTAATGTGAGATAAAGCTTCTTCAACATAATATGAATGCTATTACCTTTGGTTAGTTAGTTGTCTAGGTCCCTTTTACATTCTTTGAGTAATGTTAACAGGTCTGAATAGAGTTTAAAGAACATTTTCAAAGTACTAGACCTTGCACATGCAGCAGTTACAGAGGACATTGATCATGTGGGTTTTTTCATCCTAGTTTAAAGTTATTATTTACTAATTATAAGGTCATTCACTAAAGCAAAATTAAATTTCTTCATGTTCAAATACTTTCTTTAAAAACATTTCTAGACTTAATCATTCGAGCTAAGTCATTCTCTTCGAGTTTATCTTGGTTTTCAGCTTCAGGTTTTCCTAATATGCAAATTTCATTTAGAGGAGATGTTCCATAAAAAGATTACAATAAAAGTACAAATTTTCATTCTTTGATTTTTTTTTTTGGGTTATTCATTTAAGTGGCAGGAATTATTTTAGACATTTTGTCAAAAACAAATTCCTGGAAGGACATTTTTTGGGGTAAGGGACCATTTTAGAAAATCGAAGGGGTCATCTTCATTTTTTTCAAGGGAAATTTTGGCTCAATTCAAAGGTTTTTAAGGGATAATATTCCTTTAATAAGGGTCATTTATAATAACTCCAAAGGTCTATTTTAGAAAATTCGAAGGGGTCATTTTCATTTTCCCAAAGGGCACTTAATATTTTTTGAAGGACACTTTGTAATCCTTCTAAAGGGTGCTTTTTTTGTAAAATGGTCCTTTATAAAGTTTTTGAAGGGTACCCCTCCATAGTGAATTAAACCAAACACAAATCTGAAATGACATTTTCAATATTTTTGAAGGACCAAACAAAAATCCCTAAGGAATTCTTTCAAAAAAATTGTCTGCAAAATTTGTTCAGGAAAATTGTATGCATTAAAAAAGAACTAAGGTGTAATTCTTTCAGAATTTTTGTCTGAAGGAATTAATCAAGGAAAAAAGTCTATGTAAGTTAACCTGAGAAATCCTAAAATATTTCTTTTAGAAAGATTTTTTTAATGATTTCTTTAAGAGAAAGTCTGAAGGATAGGTTCTGCAAAAAAATTTGAACAAAAAAGAAAGAGTTCATAAAAGAAAACACTAAAGGAATTCTTTTGGGAAAAGTAGCTGAGACAAATATTTCAAAGGACACCTTAAATCCAAGTGCCCCAAAATGTTCCCTGAAAGACATCTTTCAAGCAAAAGTGTCCCATGCAGAGGTTTTGAAAGGACACTTTCCATGATTTGGAGGGCACTTTCCATAGTTAAAGAGCACTTGGAAAAAGTTTGAAAGAAACTTAAGTCTGAGGAAAATGTTTCAAAGGAATAAGGAAGGTGATGGCCCTACAAACATCAACTTTAAACTACATAAAATAGCCATTGGAGTTGAAAAATATTTGTAAGAACCTAAGGGAAAATATGTAGGTAATAAATGGCAAGATCCCAAGCATTTGGTGTAGGAAAAACAAGTGAATAATTGACAGGTCGATGGTTTGGGTCATTGTTGAAATTTGATCAAACCAAAGATCTCCCATGTAATCGATGAGCATAGGTGTCCATAGTATGGTTGATAATTAGAAAGGGTATTCTCTAACTATCACAATGAGTCTCATATCTATTGAGCAATGATATGTGTCAGTTTCCCCATTTTAAGTTTCAAACATTCCTAGACATTTTATGATGGAGGCAGTTACCTATGCAAATTTTGAAGGTTTTATGCCATTTTTTACCATTCTCATTACTTGTTTTGGACAAGTAGACCTCTTGACATGACATGAATTGCCTCACTCCTCTTTCACATGCAATTGTAACTAATATTCTCAATGTGACACATGTTCGAGTGACCTTTGGACTTCCTTTGTTTGATTTGTCTCTCAAAATCTATAAATATGTATTCTTCTAGCTCTTTTAGCAGCTTCCACTAGTTATTGGGAAAACTCTAGCTAGATTTGTAATTGAAGAACTCTTGAATAAATATATAAGTGTTGTTGCCACTCATATGATTTAATATTGAGTAATGAATTGAATATTGTTGGTTTAGTCTAGTGAAAGATTGTTTTTTCTAGCTTTTACTCTTGATGGTCTACCAATTTATAGAAATAAAATTATTACAAGTCTTTACTAGTATTCTTTTCAAAGTGTAGAGATATCCTACAAGTGGTCTATGATTGTATCCCTATTTGGAATCATTCATTCCCTTCTTAATAATCATATACCTTCTTGAATCTATCATATAAAACATTGATATAGTAATGAATCTTGAGTTGTGACTCTAGTGGGAGAAATACCTTGTTTGTCTTTATTTAGTGGCTTTAGTCAATTGGGAGGACATTATACATTGGTGAATCACCACTTGGTTTCTTAGTTGTTTTCCTTAACCCCTATCATATACAATTTTTTAAGTTAGAAAGAGAGCTTTAAAGGTGCATCAAGGGGAGCTAGCCCTTTATCTAGAGATTCATCTTAGTGAAATTGTTACCCACAACAAGAGAGATGTTTCCATTGTGCCACATTCATGAGGAGAGTTGAGAATCTCCTCAAGGGTGAGATTGCAAGTGTCAACACTTAATTTACATAGGAAAGAGAAGATAAAGAAAGATTAACATAGCTTATTTTGGGCTGAAATGGATGATGTAGAGTCTAAAAATTGTAGTGTAAGGATGTTAGATTATCACAAATAGGACCCAAAAATCTATTTTTGGTTTGGATAGGAGCTCTAAACTTAGGACACCCTACTACATGGCATTTTATTCTACATTTTGGAACTATTTTCCACTACCAGTGTTGTTCTCCACCTTTATCACTATTATCCTAGTGGTTAGGTTTTTATGGGTTTTGCTTGGTAGCCTTGTGACACTATGTCAGTGAAATATTAAATCTTGAGATTATGCAGAGCTAATTGTGTGTTAGTTATATCTTTAGTACTTGTTTTAACTTGCATACATGGAAACAACAAAGGAAATCAAATCACAAGGGGGGATTGGGTTGTGGGAAGAAAGATCACACAATCGAGAACCCATGTTGCTTACATTAACCCTCATATTAAGGGTCTCATATCCGATGTAGCTCTCCTTTAGGGAACATGCATAATCAACATGCATGATTTATGCAAGAATGAATTTTTCCTAGGCCCTTCCTTGATCAAGTATGCAAATCTATGTGGTATGCAAAAAAGCTAAACTATACTATTGATTGATTTTATTATGTTTAATGTGTCAAAATAGTAAGTGCTAGATATAAAATGCCTTGTTTAGTCCTTTATATAGGATACTTTATATTTCAAATTTGGAATATTTTATTGCATTTGGCCAACATTAGGAAAATTAGACACAAAGAAAATAAAAGGGGTAAGAGTCATCCTATGGAAGAAGCTAACTGTTGGGGCTAAAATTGGACTTGGACAACAACACCGAAAACTAAACACCCTAGGTTCTTAGCATCATATTCCTATTTGGGTGTTGTTGTCTATGGGATATGGGACTTGGGGGGATGGGTATAGACCTAAAAGAGGTTTCTAAGCCTAAAAGGGTTAAGTCTAGAATTCTATGAATGTTTGAGAATAAGTAAAAAGGATGTCTAGGGAATCTAGAAAGACCCAGACAAGTCAAATGAGAGGCCCTGGATAAATGTGAATAAAAAATTGTATTCTCCAGTCAGAGTCTCCTATGAAAGGACTATGAAAATAAAATAATATGAATGTTAACTTGACAAATTTATGATGTATACATTTGCACCCTTTTAATCTAGTGATGCAATTAAATGAAGTACTAAAATAAAAGAAAGAAAGAAAGAAAGAAGATGCATACCTAAACTTACCCATGTGAAGATAAGTGTACTAAAAAGGGGTCCAACTTTTTGCTAGGGAAGTGGATGAAGAACTAAAATAATGTTAGGAAAAATAAGGAATCCTTATAATAGATGCCCCTTGTACTGAATATGAATAATCTAAACTAGACTTGAGAAGTACTCAGAGGTCCAAAACTAATGCCTATACTCTATCCTGTACAAACTCTTGAGTCTGAGTCTAAGTAATACTATGGACCAATCACTGTAAATGATCATATGGTCCAGCCTAGTGATAACCTAATTAATACCTAGGTATAAACCAAAAATATTAGTAAATGTGTGAGAATAAGATGATATGTCCTACCATCATAATATATATAATCTTGGAAGATGAAGGACATGAACACTTGTGTCATGCCCCCAAATCTGGTATGTGAGTGATGTGTCTAGATAATTTGGAAATATGTATAACCACATGTGATGTGATCTATCCTATCATGTCCCATGTGTAAAATTGGAGATCAAAATAATGTGCCTTACACTATGCTTATAATCTATTGTCTATTATATAACTATGTCATGTTATATGAATCAATATATGTGAGGCATGTAATAATGTACAAGCCCCTAAATTTGGTATCTAGATAGTTTGTATATATATAAAATGAAGGTGTATCCCTCTGAATGTCTTGAGTAATGTTGAGTGACCCATTAAAATCTGAATCACTATATAATTTTGAGTTGAGTAATGCTAAGTGACCCATATAGTCTAAAATACTATATAATCTTGACCAATCTAAGCTAAGTAATGCTAAGTGACCCATATAGTTTGAACCACTATATAATCTTGACCAATTTGAGTTGAGTAATGCTAAGTGACCCATGTAGTATGAACCACTATATATTTTAACTGATCTAAGTTGAATTTGATAATTTGATAGTTAGAAGTGTGATAACCATGGTTTATCCATTTATGAGAGTGGATAGGTGTAGGAATAAGAATAGTAGGAATGATGCCCCCCTTTTGGGGAGAGGGATAGAATCTGTGATGGAGGAGGTTTAGCCAAAAGTGATGACTAGTGGTGGAATGTGTAGGAACTTGGGTTGGTATGTATTGAATTTATTGATTATCTAGTGTTTAATTGGTGGAATTGAATTACTAGGAGTGAAAGGTGTCTTTGACTGATTGTTTGAATAGACTGGGTAGCTTGGATGTTTTGAACAAGTAGTGATTGGTGGGAACCAATTTGTATGCCTAGGTATTATAAATATGTGTGAATGTTAGAATAGGTGGATGACTTAGTGAAATAATATGAATTGTGTGATTTTTAAAGTGTCATCATTATGATTCTAAGGATCAAAAGAGTTTGTAAAACAAAGTTACATTTCCCTAGTTATGAACAAAATAGTGTTTTGCCTTTGAATAAAATAGTTGGTTGATATAGGAATTTGGATTGACTTTGAGTTAGTTTTTGAAATGACAAGTTTGAGATATTAGATATTTGGAGTTCAAAATTTTGAGGAGATGAACACCTTGTATGATATGTTTTGAGTAGCTGGCAGCCCAGATTGAGGTTGGTGGGGAGATTATCCTAGTGAGTAAGTTGGTGATTTGATTTTTTGGCCTATTTTAGTCCTTTTTGATCTATTTCAAGTGATTTAAACTATCTTTGACTAGTTCCACTACTCTTATCCTAGAGGTAGTGCTACTATCCAAGGTTCAACACTATTGTCTAGGTTTTGGCGCTGTTGTCTAGCACTAGTGTTCTTTTTCAGTGCTAATCTCCATTGTTGATGACTTTTAGAGTTTTTGATTTTCTATTGATTGTTGTATAGTTTGGTTATTTTCTTGGCATGGTTACATGATTTATCTTCTAATTTTGGGGTGTTTTGTAGGGCAAGGTGTAGATGAGAGAGTTTCATAGAGGCTAAGTTATGGAGATAGTAAGGATGTTGCCATTGTCAGTTGATGAGCATGTTATGGTGGATAGGGCTAGATTGGGTCATGTATGTGACCTAGGTACTATAAAATGAGATAAGTATCTAATTACCACCTTATGTGAGAGTTTGAATGTTGATACTTGTACATTCAAGCTTCTTACTAGGGAGATTACTATTACTTTAGAGGATGTATACTAGATTTTGCATTTGCTAATTAGTGGATGGTGCATGACATTATATGATGATATGGGTGTACATGCCATTGATCAAGCATCTAAATACTTTGTCAAGGTACCTATAGGAGTACATCATTGAGGAAGTGATAGTGATGTGCTTTTGATAGTGATTGTGCAGTTGAGTGTTTTGTGCTTGTAGAAATGGTTAGCTGTGTTGTTAGCCTCATTTGTTGTAATGGATGGTAGTGAAGTGTCTATTTCCTATATGATGCACAAAGTGGTTTTCAGTATTGATATGTATGGTATAATGTTCTCATGGGGTAGTACTATGATTTCCTACTTTTATAGGGATTTGTATAGATTTACTCAAGAGGCATTTAGTGGTGGTGTGGATGTGGCCACATTATTGCATTGTTGGGAATATGAGCACATAGCAGTTGTGCAACCTATTGGGTTACTAAGGGTGAGTTAGGTATATCTACAACCATTTGGTGAGTGATGGATGAGTGATTTACCTATTAGATCCCATGGGATGGACCATTATAAGAGGGTGATAGATAGGTTGATGGCCCAGTATATTATATGGAGGCCCAATAGAGGATTCCTTAGATGGTCTAAGGATGGAGAGTAGCTATAGTATATTAGGATTAGTTGTTGGTTACATGATCATTGGATTGGATTTTATGAGTGATTTCAGTATGAGAGCATGACAAGGTAGTTTGGAGTGCAATAGGGTGTTCTTCCTTTAGCAAGGGTATGGTTGAGGAGTGCACAGGCACTAGTGAGAGAAGGGGCTCATACGAGACCTACTGAGGCTAAGTTGGCACCTTTACCTATAGATTCACAAGATGATATTATAAATGTTCTTGATGTGGTTGACATGGGATACACTACATGGTGGGCTAGGGAGTGGTGGCCTCCATTATACCCCATAAATAAAGTGGATGTTCCTACGTATAAGGATCTTGAGATGATTTGGATGATGGGAGGTAAGCAGTAATTATATTTAAATTGATTTTATGTTTGTGCTTGAGTTTATATTTTGAAATTACATATCTAATGTATTGTTGTCCTTTTTATGTGTGTAGGTGGAGTAGGAGGTGTACAGGGTGAGGCACCTGCTGGGGTTAGTGGTGGGGATGACATGTTTTAGGAGATATCATTGAGTCTATACTACATGAACTTATATAATATATTCATGATGATGATATGGAGGAGAGTTTGATAGAGTGACCATTATATTTTGTGTGTATGCTCATTTTTTGGTTGAGCTACTATAGCTATAGCTTCTATTGTTAAGGTAATGAGAGAGAGAGATGAGATGAGGGCTAAGTGAGTTAGGCATAGGATGCCTCCTCTTAATTATGGATTGGTGACTTCAAATATTTTGGATGACTACATGGATATTTAGTGGTAACATGTAGACTTATGTGATGTATATGGTCATTTTTTAGAGTAAGATAATTGGTGTAAGAGGCATTCAAGATATTAAGGAGGTGTACGATCATTGAGTGTGAGATAGGATTATGGGACTATCATGGGAGGAGAGAGTGAGATTGAGAGTGAGGGCATGAGCCTTATTCATGATTGATTGTACTTTGACATGATGTATATGTTTTGAAAACTTTTTGATATATATAGATGTTGGTTTGCTTTTGAACTCATGTATATTCATGCTTATGGATTCTAGAATATGTTGGTATGTGGATTGCAAGTGGTTGACTTTAGAAATGGTTGATCTAGTATTGATTCTAAATTTGCATGTGTTTGGTAAATGGTACTTGGGATATGGGATTTGATGTTTTGATATGTTTGGATGTGATGTTTTGATAATGGCGATGTTAGGCTTATTGATTTTGGATTGTAATCATATGTAAGTAAACATTTATTTGGTGTGGTATTTGGTAATTTATTTAGATAAATTTGAGTTGGATTTTAGGATGGGTAAAGTAGGATTTAGATATGTTTGATTTGGTAATATATAGACTTTGATAGGCTGGTATTTTGATAAGATAGTTTTTGGGAATTAGGAATGTTAGTCATTAGTAGGGTGATGTAAGATAGCATTGTGTGTGTATTACTTCCCCAACAGTGGCTTAATAATACAAAGGGTAGCTAGACCTTTGGCTCCATCATTGCCTTGCTAAGTGAAGCTATGAAATTATGTTTAAATGAATGTATGTTATATCACCCTATGTTATATCAATATTTGAACCCTGTCAGCTAAGTGAATAAGTGCCCATACTACTCATGTCATGTATGAATGTGTTATGTAACTGATATTATCTACTATGAAGAAGGCTCATCTATCTGTAACTAAATACCTTGTGGCCTCTGTTGTGATGTATATGAATGTGTAAAATGTTTAGATGGAGCTAAAACCTATGATGAAGTCTCATTTAATCGTAACCATAATAGGTTATTATGTGAGATAGGACCCTAAAAACTCAGCTATAATGAATATATCTCTAGAATATTACTCTATAATGTAGGTTCAACTAATCTTAATCATAATGCATTACTAACTGAGATAGGACCCTAAAAAATTGGTTGTAATGAATATATCTCAGGAACAGTACTCTGTTATGGTGCATGTGACTCTACTAGATATGTATATGGAATTTCACTATGTATACCACAGACTACACTACTATATGTGGGTTGTTTCTATTGTAATTGTTTCTAAACTTTCTAAATAGTTGAAATAAGAGATATCCTATGAGATTTTATCCTAAAACATTCATTATTCTTAGTATGAGTGACCAATGATTCCTATAAAGGAATGTTCTTGGATGACTCAATCATGGAGGAATGAGATCTAGGGTTCCATAATGAAGGATATTTTTGTGCCCCTGTGTGAATGTGGTAATGCCTTGATCAATGCATCTATTAATGCAATATTTGAGTCCATAACATTTATCATCATTGTATCCATGGATATGATGATAATTATAAAAGGGTTGATTTGGTTGTCTATGTAAGAGATGTGGATATCATCATGAATAAAAGGTAATGTGATTAACCTCCTATCTAGTAGTGTTGATAATATGATAGATGGGCTATCCCACTTTGAATCAAATTGTAGTGGTGTTTTACTATTGTTCTCTATAGTGCATAATATAGGTTATTTTCTAAAAACTTTCTCTTTGTTCTTGATTGGTTACTTTTCTAGTTGTGGTCTCTTATATTGTCTGGGATGTGGTGGATGCTAAGTAGTAGTTGTATCTGAAGATGCTTCTATGAAGTCTAGAGTGATCCGATCATCTAAATCTACCTTAATTAATCCTAATTTATTTTCCAAAGCTAGAACTATGTAACATAAATGTCTAAAATAAGGCTTTATCTGATATAGTAGATGTTTGATAAGATATTGGTGAAGGCCCTTGATGAAGATATGTTGAATCTCTAAATTCACTGTTTTGTATATCAATCTTAACAAATGATCCTTGAATCTTAATATATACTCATTAATTGGCTCTAAAGAATATTGATGTAGTGTGGCAAGATTCTCATATGTAACATGAGGGCATGTGTTTACAATGTAGTTTCTAAGAAATGCCTCCTCTAAGTCATCATATGTATGCAATAAACAAACAAGGAGTAGATGAAAGAACCAATTTTGTGCTTTCCCCACTAATCTCTATTGAAACAACTTGAGTAGAATCAAAGGGCTTGCATGAGGTGGTAAAGCCTTTTGACAAAACTTGAAGATGTGTGAATGGATCTCTAGTTCCATCAAAGTGAGGTAATGATGGTGTCAGGAAATGCTTAGGTAATGCAGCTTATATGAATGTCTTTGGAATAGGGTTACCATGTAGATCATTAGCATCCATCCAAGATTTATAAGCTTTGTTTTCCAAGGTAAGGAGATGTTCTTGGTGTTTTAGTTCACCAACTACATGAATCAAAGAGATGATCTCCTGGGATGTTGCATTAGTATCTTGAAGTGGTTCGTTTATTTTTTGAATTTGATTGTTAATTTTAACCATGGGAATGCTACATTTAGCAAGTAGATCATAAAGAGGGGGTGTGTTCACTTGAACCTTTGGAGTAATGGTAACTTGGACCTTCCTAGAGGGATGTGGGATATCATTCTCTTTAGGTGAGGGGTGAGAGAAGGGTTGTACTATAGTGAGGGGTGGCTTGGGAGATTCATTAGTATCTTTATGTTTTAGTGAATCACTTTCTAATTTAGTAGAAGATGTGTTATCAGCATTAACATGTGCATCATTTGACATAGAATCATTAATAAAAGTAGGAGGAACATTTTGACATGCATTATATTTGAGAGGAGTGAGAGAAGGGTTAGAAGTATGAGATGTATTTTCTTCTTCAGTATATGTATAGTAGTCATCATTATTCCATGCATTATCACAATCTGCATTTTGTTCATTTGAAATAGAATAATTCAAAGTATCATTTTCATATGCACTTTCATTCTCATATTATTTTTCATGTTAACTATCATATTCATCATCACTTACATCATTGTTAGGGAGAGGTGTAAGAGAAAGAGTTAATTTATTTCTAATATGCAATATGTTATCATTGGAATTTGGAATATCATGTGTATCTATATTATCCATGGATGGATTATATGATTTTTTTCATCTTCAACATGAGAAATAAAATTAGAAGAGTTATCATTTGAACATTATTTCGAAAGAGTAGAGTTAGGAACACATAATGCATCTTTTGAACTATGCTTTGGTAATTTGATTCTATTGTATTTATATTATTGTATTTTGAACATAGCAGTGGCAAAAGGTAGAGAGAGATTAGGTTCACATGGAAGCAAATCATCACCAATAAGAGGTTCACTTGGAAGTTAATGACTAATTTGTGCATTTGGTGCATTGTGTCTAGGAAAATGAGGTGAGAAGTATCTTTCCCATTTATCAAAATTATTTCAATTAGAAGAAGGAATAAAAAGATGGGTTTAAGAGAAAAAGAATCATCTATTTGTGATTCACCCTCATCATTGTGTATATCATCATATCCTTCATTACAACAATAGTCATTATCTTCACTATAAATGAAATCATTTTCTATAGTTTTAGCTAATGTGAAATTTTGCAAATTTGTCCAATCATTGTCAAAATTGTAAGAAAATTTGAGAAATTTATCTAGGGGATGAGAAGAAAGAATTGCCTTTGTGGCCATTTTATCACCAACGAGAATTTTGAAAATCACTATGAAGCAAATAAATGAAAAAAGAACTACTAACATTGAATTTTGAAAATTACTTTTGATAACCCAAATAATTTGTAATGAATTCCAATTATTTTTCTAAAAATTGTAAGGGATGGAAATTTGAGGTTTTAGGACCTAGTTTGGAAGTCTAGGGTTTTTAGTTAGGGTTTTAGAATTTTTTAAAATTATGCAATAATTTTAAATTCTAAAAAAAATTGAAATAGGATAAATGTAAAAAAATTATATAAAAATTAGAATTATGGAATTTAAATTTTTGCACAAGAAACTACTAATTTTGAAATTTTGAAATAATTTTAGACAAGATAATTGATTTACAAAAAAATTAAAATAGTTTTCTAAAATTAGCAAGGAGGCAAGGCTTGTTATTTGATGACCTAGTTTTGAAATCCAAGGGTTTGAATGAATTATTTTCAAAATTAATGAAATAATTTGAAAAATTTATAAAAAAATATGTATAATTTTTTTTTTTAAATTAGGAAAAATCAAAAAATATTTCTAAAATTAGAAATGTATTTTTCCTAGTGTTTGAAAAGTGTTTGTATGCAAAAAGGACCTAGTATTTGAAAACTAAGGTTTGAACAAAATATGTGATATTTTTTAAATTAATAGATAGATTTCTAATTTTTAAATTCAAGAGAAATCAATAAATTATGGAAAAAATCAGAAATAATTATCTTATGGTTTCTAGGGTATTTGTGTGAAAATTTAAAGTAAGTCAGGTTCACTAAATATTTTATTATTTTAGGAAATTAGATGTTTAATTCATAGGTAATAACTATCTAGAATATGGAGAGAATTTATGTTTTATGTAGTGAAATAAAAAAATTTGCCAATTTGATCAACTTAATTCACATAGGAAAGAGAAGACAAAGAAAGATTAACTTAGCTTATTTTGGGCTAAAGTGGATGATGTAGAGTCTAGAAATTATTATGCAGGGATGGCAGACTACCACAAAGACACCCAAAACTTTATTTCTAGATTAGATAGGAGAACCAAACATAGGACACCCTACTACTTGGCACTATATTCTAATTTTCAACACTTTTATCCACTTTTGATGTTGTTTTCCACTTCCAATGTTGTTTTCTTGGTGGTTTGAATTTTTTGGGTTTTACTTGGTAGCCCTATGACACTTTTTTAGTGAAATATTGAATCTTAAGATTATGCAAAGCTCATTATGTGTCAGCATCTATCTTTAGTACCTATATTAACCTACATACATGAAAACAACAAAGGAAATCAAATCACAAGGGAGGAATTGGGTTATGGAAAGAATGATCACAAATCAAGAACCCATGTTATTCTAACTGCTACCTACATTAATCCTCATGCCAAAGGTCTCATATCTGATGTAATTCTCCCTTAGGGAACGTGCATAATCAACATGCATAATTGATGTAAGAATGAATTTCACCTAGGCCTTTCCTTGATCAAGCATGCAAATCTATGTGTGATGTAGAGAAGTTGAGATATATTATTGATTGATTTTATTATGTTTAATGTGCTAAAATAGTAAGTGTTAGATATAAAATGCCTTGTGTAGTCCTTTATATAAGCGACTTGTTATTTTGAATTTAGGATATTTTATTATATTTAGCCAAAATTAGGAAACTTAGACATGAAGCAAAGAAAAGGGGTAAGACTCATCCTATGGAAGAAACTAGCTATTGGGGCCAAAATTGGACTTGGATAATAGCGCCAAAAACTAGACACCTTGGGTTTTTAGCACTGTAGTCCTATTTGGGTATTATTGTTCAAGGAATGTGGGACCTTGGGGATGGGTTTGGACCTAATATAGGTTTTTTTTCCTGAAAGGGTTAAGTCTAAAATGCTATGGATGTTGAAGATTAAGTAATAAGATATCTAGGGAATCTAGAAAGACCTAGATAAGTCGAATGAGAGGACCTATCTAAATGTGAATAAAAACTCATATTTTCCATTTAGAGTCTCCTATGAAATGATTATGAAAATACATAATAAGCATGTTTTTTTGATTGATTTAGGATGTATACACTCTTTTATCCTCTATCCACTATACTAAGTCGACTTGGTTTTCCCTGGACAATTTTGTAGTCCCTATTTTTATGCTAGTTCAACCCTATACTATTTTATGTTAGTATTTATTCTCCTTATGTGATTATCTAGTATTTTTTCATAATTATGACATATTTATAGCCTTACCTTATTTAAGAACATTACATTATTAAGGACTTGGATATTAACCTCACTTATTTCATAACCTCTGATGAAACTATCCAATTTATTCCTTCCCCTTATCCTACACCTAAACCACTCACTACACAATGTAATGTAGTTGATATCCTTTGTAATAATATTCTTCCCAATACCAATGTTGGGAATCCTTCACCAAATCATACCAATCAAATTGATAATTTAGATGGTTCCCAAATTTTCAAAAATCTTGATGATAATACTATCTACACTCCTCAAAATAATGGTGGTCTTAGCAAGCTTCCTTCTTCTTCTACCAAACTTAAGATAAATAAAACTAATGTTGGGAATTCTCCACCTAAAAATAATCTTACTCCCATCAACACTAACAATCCTCTTCCTATCAATACTAATACCCTACCTTCAAACCCACTTATTGACACAATTCAACTTCTTGCCTAGGTCATACATCAAATTAACATCATGAAAAATTACAATAAATATCAAATGATGAGCATGAAACAAAATTCATGTGACATTATTAGTAAACCACCTCAAGTCATCATGTCTCAGCCAACTCAAAAATTTGTCCCTCCTCTTAGAAATGCCAATGGGAATATCATCCCTCAAGCTCCAATGAATAAAAAAATGATTTAACATATTCAAAATGAGCCTTTATCCCTATTCATTACATCTATAGATATTGGAAACATTTCTCCAATTATCACATATAATGGGACTAAGGATCTTACTATCTTTCTTAAGTCCTTTGTTAATATTTATAAGGAATGGGTCAAAACTAACACCTTTGATACCACCAAGATCTTAGCCAAAACATTTATTTTTGATGCACTTGAATCATACAACTAACTTCCTAGGTATTCCATCTCACAATTATAATATTTAGTCAATGCTCTAGTGAAGGAATTCCAACATGATGACCTTCCTTAAAATTACCTTGGCCATTTCATCAATGTCAAGCAACTTCCTAATGAATCTACTCATACTTTCATCAAATGATGAAAGTCTCTTACTCATAAATTGCATCATAACCTAAATGATGATCCTCTTTTACAAATATTTTTCACTACTCTTAAACCTCCCCTTCAATACAAAGTTTGAATCTTTTCAACTCAAACTTTAGACGAAACCTTAGACCAATAAAAAAGGCAAGACTTTATTATTACTCAATTTGAACCATTTCAAACAACTACTAAAGAAGCTTTCCAATTTTATTCTAATACCATTGATTCATCCAAGTCTCCCCACCCTCAACATGGAGCATCCAATTCAACCAAATTTAATCCAACCCACCATCCCTTGAGTCTATAACAACTTAAGGATAAATCACCACCCTCTAAATCCATGAGATTTGATCATTCTAAACCTCCTCCAAAATGGTATAATCTTGGTGGCATGTTATTATAGGTCATTCTCATGAATCTTGTCATGATCTTCATCAATTTCTTATTTATTCTTTTCTTGTTCCACATTTCAATCTTGATACTCTCACAAAATAATGTTATCAATATTATCTTCAAGCTTCTCAAATTAAATCTCAAGAATCATAATCACATCAACATCAAATACGTAATGAACACACCTCATTTGCTAATTTTATTCAAACCACAATTTATCCTTCTTCCAACACTAATAAGGAAAGGATAACTAACATGAACAAATTTAAACATATTGTGGCATCCATTGAAACTCAACCTCTTATATCACATGAACCAAAGGATTATCTAATTCAAATGCATACTCCAACTCATATCATACATGGTCCTCCTTTACCTCCTTTACCTCTCCATACCCCTCCTACACATCATATGTCAAATTCAACCTCCTTAAAATCAAACAAACCAAAACATTTACCTATCTCCAAATACACCTATCAATCCAATGTAAATCATTCTATTTTCTTAATGTTACCTCATTCCAAATCACACATTGGGGCATCTTGTGATGCCCATCCACATATCCATTCAGACTATGGGGAGTCTTGTGATGCCCATCCCTATAACCAATTACCTTTTGGTGCATCTTACGATGACCACTTTTATTCTCCAATGCATAATAACAAACAAATCCAACTTCAAAAAACATTCTAAGACTTATATCATTGTCTTTCACATGCTCATCTTTGATATAGATGTTAGCATAGATTTTACTTGTTCATTTTGTCTAATGTTTCTTTGTTTTTATGAATTTATTTTATTTATTTTACTTTCACTTTACTAGCATCATTATTTTCCTTTACATTCTTTGGTTTCTTACACATTACATTTGGAATTTGTTTTCATTTTTATCCTTATATATCTTTTTTATTCTTTATCTTTTTATATCATTCTTTGCCTTATTAGCTTTATGATCATTTTAACCCCTTTATTTAACATTTACTTATTGATGTAGCATCATCTTATTTTTCTTTTATCATTTCTCTTTTAGCACCCTTGTGGGTTTCTCTTTTTTGAGTTTCTTTGTAAGACCATGGATATGACCTAACACCTGTCACAAAATTACCATCTTTTACTTATATTTCTTCTCTTCTGCTTGACAATCTTTTTTTTGAACCCCTTGGGTTTCTTTTCTTTTATGATTTGAAATATAAGACTGTGGATAGGACCCAACACCCCTCACAAAATTAACATCTCTTTTACTTATTTATTTCATTTTTGTTACATGTCGATGTTGTTTTGGCATCTTTTGGGTTTTTCTTTGTGAGTTACTTTAAAAGAAGGCTCCCTCACTTTGTTTTTCTCTTTCTTATCAGCACTCTTGTGGGTCTCTCATTTATGAGTTACTATGTAAGACCATGGATATGACCTAGCTCTCCTCATAAAATTACCATTCTTTTCATGTTGTTGATCCATCTTCTCAATTCTCACTTTTGCTTCTTTTGTTAAATGGAATTTGCACAACAAACTATGTTAGCATGTTTTCCTACATTTCCCTCTTTCTTATGAAAAGGAATCACACTTTTATATCATTGTATCCCTTCTTTTTTCCCTTTGTCACATTTTTTTTAATTTGAAGTAATTAAAATTATTCCATGTGTCATTCCTCTTGATTTCCCCTTTCTTTCATCTCCTCATTGGATAAAACAAGGTCAAAGTCAAGATAACACTTTTATTTCATCTAGATTTACAAGATGCTTAGACTCAATGCTCTTTGAAGTTTCTCTCTCTTAGAAACCTTATCCAAAGTTTTCAAATGAAAGTCATCTTTAGCACCCAAGTTTGTTTTTCCAAATCTGTGGGAGGAGGAATCTAAAAAATCCATCAAGAAAGTTAAAAGCCCAAGCATTTGAAATAAAATGTAATGATATCTAAAAGTCAACATACAAATCTCAAAAGTCAAATATTGACACCAAAATATGTGATTTAAATCACATCTCCTATCTCCAATCGAATCTTAAACTCCACAATTAGCTTCACATAGAGACAAAGTCCATTGGGGTGTGGTAAGCTAGTATATTGGAATAGGGGATTTCAAAAAACTCTATATTGTTACCTACTTTCATGCAAGTACCCAACCTTCACAATAGACTGATACCTCTATAAGGGGTCTTGAAGAATAGGGAACACATCATGGGGAGGTATGTCTATTTTAATTTTCATACATATAGCCTTCATGGGATGATATATATACTCCATTTGCGTACCTAAGACTTGTGTGTCTAAGAGAAGTTCTTCATAGTCCTTAAGGTCAAAAGTCCTCTTATTTTGACAAACCAAATTTGAGTGTCTTGACTTTGATAAAGAGTTCCTCTACCTGGGTTTTTCCTTCTTTATCCCCTTCACCCATTTCATTTCCCCCTTGATAGGCAAATTGTGATTCTAAATCTATTTTCCCTCTTCTTTATTGCCTTCTTCTTCACCTCTTAAAAACATGCTATCACTACTTTGTTTCAATTTTTTCTATCCTTATATCAAAACAACATGTTTGAGTAACTATGGATCACTCTTTTCTTTCATTTGTCCTTTGTTGTACTACACTTTTATTGTAGATAGTTGAGTCTTCACCCTTTTGCCTTTATTACATATTTCTCTTTATATGCCTTCTTTATGTTTGTCTTGCATCTTGATGTACATTTCATTCAACATTCCTGCTTACTTTTGTTTATATTTGATTCTTTCATGCTTATCTTACATGAGCTTACTTTTCACTTTCTTACATATCTTTGATCAAATTTTCTTGCATTGACATTCATTTTTGTCATTAACGTTTTACATTTTTTCTATCATAATTTAGTATGTCCTACATTAATTTTTGCCATTTATATTTTAATTTATCATTTTTGCTTTTCTTTCCAATATCATTTGTCATTTATTTCATATTATTTTTCATTTATTTCTAATTATTCATCATTTATGTCTTATCATTTGTCATCTTTTTTATCATTTATTTATCATTCATTTGCCAATAATTTGTCATTCATTTGCCTTAAATATTACATCCTTGCCTTACCAATTCTAATTTACCAATTTTCCTAAAATCTCTATCTTTACTAACTACTATATGCCTATTTTCCAAAAATTTCAATTTTTGGCTATTTTTTGCACCAACTTCTATAGGGTCAGCTAGTGTACTCTACATTGGATACCTTCATTTTTTGCAGTCTACTTATTTATCTATGACATTAAGGTAAGTTAAAAGTATGTTTTTTTCAATACATTTCTTTAATTTATCTTATTTTTTACTACTACAACATACTTAGCATCATTTTTTTGTGTTATCATGTTCTCTTCTAAATCACCATCTCGTGTTGCACTTACATGACATGTGATGAGCTTAGGTTGAGGCATATGTATACACATAATATTTTTAAACTTTTATTGATTATTGATACTTTTATCCCATAGGAACCTATTGAGTCTTAATCTCTCTAAGTGCATGCCTTAAGGGGTGTACTAAGAAAGGGGTGCGCAAACCATCAATGCTTCTTAAGATTGTTGTTCCTTTTTCCACTTTCCATCCACACACTAGCCTCCTAAAATCATTGAACTCTAAACTTATTATTCTTATTTATACCTATTCCTATCATTTTCTATGTTTTATCTTTCATTGTTTACCTTAACACCCTTTTGATCTATCAGTTGTACTAGGTTAACCAGGTCGACCTAGCATAGTTTAGGGACTTTTTCTCTTTTTTGGTTTGTTGGCCTCTCAGCTGACCTAACACAGACCTAGTGATTAGACCTAAAAACATGCTAGGTCAACTAGGCTGACCTAGCACAACTAATGTTCCTCAATGATTTTAGGGTAAGATACGACTATATATATATATATAAGGTCATTCCTTACCATTTCAATAAAATCTAAGAATTAAGTGAAGAAGTGAAAATGAACATCTGCCTATTAACCATTCTAATTGGGGAATAAATCTTTAGGGCTAAATACTTTCTTTGAGGCTCTGATCTCATCTTTTGGATAAATATTTTGGATGCTTGGATAGTTTTTGTAGCCTAGAGATGATTTATCTTAGTTATCCATACATACCATGACAATCTCTTATGAAGCACCTTGGACAAAGGGGCGATTGAAGCTTGATAGGTTCATCTTCAAAGCTAACTATTCCTAACTTTATTTTTCCTTTGTAAGAGTAGATAAATAATGCATTTGTATTCTTCTCTTCCATGTATTAGGATTTTTTATACATTGACATGAGTATATGTCTTCTATACATGCTTAGTTTAGTTGTTTATTTTTTCTTGTTTCTGACCACCTCTTTGTGCCACAAGCTTTAGTGTGCACTAGATTAGATTTAATTTTCTTGTTATTATATTAGTGAAATATTAAGTCATAAGAATCTTTTAGGGTTTTTTTCTTATTGTGTTAGACTATAGGCTTTGGAAACATACCTCACATGATGTGCTATGACAAGCGATCCCCTAATCGGGTCTAGTGGATCCTCACATTGGTCATGCTCCTGCTTAACAATTATATGCTCCCCAATCAAAAGTGTAGGTGTGTTCTATTCCACCTGATCTAGGATTTATTTATGGACATGATTCATTTTTGACTACATACATTGTGAACCAAAAATTCTTATAAAATTATTGTAACCCTTTTGTATTATTTATTATTTCAATAATATTGAAGCCATAACCATTCAGTTATCAGCCTCTGATGTTATTTCTTTATACAGACCAAGAGACAACGATCATAAAGAAGTTTTTCCTTTTTGGTGCTCTGATTAAGACTCCTCAATGAGTGGAAAAAGATCAAGAGACAACTCTATAATGACGGTCTTGTCAAGGAGATGAGACTCTTTAGAAATAGGTAAAATATGAATAGGTAACCCATCATAGCTTGACTTGTCACAAATGGGTGTTTCAATAATACCATGATCTTGGTTAATAATTAGTTATAAAATATCAACATTGAACACATTTTGGCCTCATAAGATGGCTCTTGAAGAGGTAATGGTTCTTGTTGTGGATTGAATATCAACATAGAATTTCTAAAGTGGGGAACAATTGGTTCAGAGTAAACAATGGTATGTGGTTCAATAATGGGCTCTCTAAAAATTAAATTATCAAAAAAGGGATCAACAAAGACTGGTTTATCCAAATGACATTCTTAAATAATAGGTTTAATATATATAGGTGATGGGACTAGAATGGTAATGATAAGATGTTGCATAGTTTGGTTACTTATGTAAACCAAAGTAGGAGGTCTTAAAATGGTAACCTTTGCATACTATAAAGATTGATTACTCACACAAGTTGAATGAAAATAGCCTAAAATGGTAACCTTAATGCATTATGGTACTTGATCACTTGTATAACTGAAGGGGAATACCCTAAAATGGTAACCTTCATGCATTATAGAGCATGATCACTTGCATAAGCTAAAGGGGGATAACCTAAAATGGTAACCTTTGAGCACAGCATGAAAATTGAAGGAGGATATCATAAAATGGTAACCTTTGATCATGGAGTAAAAATCTAAGGGGAAGGATAGGGAAGATGCACAAAAATGGGCATGGATTGGACTAGTTATCAATATATATGCCTATTATAGCATAGAATTACACACTTATGGGAGATTATTTCAAGCTCTCTAACTCCCAGCTACAATATTGGATCAACCTCAAGTTGTGGGTATCTTTTACTATGGTTTAACCTCTGAACAAGGCATGATTACTCTTGGTAGATCACCTAAACTAATGTTTATGCTTGGAAAAGAGGTAGAGAGTGGGTATAGGGTAACTAAGAGAGATAAATGGGTGATACACCAAATTGGTGGACATGTACATAATCATGAAATAAACACTAATTCAACATAAGATAATTCTTGCTCACACAACCTCACAAACTAGTTAATTTGCATAAGTGTTTCATAAACTAGGCTCACCAAATAATACATGAAGCAAAGAAGAATCTCAAAATTCACGCTAAACATCCATTAATGGTAGAAAAAGCTCAAGTTCAGAATTGCAACTAACTTGAAAACACCTAAAAATAGGCAAGAAAGAAGGAAAATGGACATGGAAGAACACTTCTTCACAAGGCCATCATGCACAAGCTTGCTAAGCACAGTTTAGAGGCAAGAGATAGGTAAAAATTGATATTTATTACTTCAAAAGGTCTTTCTTACAAATTTTGATAGGGTTTCTCCTTGTCAAATGAGAATATCTTACAAAAATGGGGAAGAAATGGGAGATATAGGAGAAAAGGGGAAGAGAGAGAGAAGAAACAAGTAAAAATAATTCAATAAATGAGATTAATTAATTATAAATAATCCTTATATAAAAAATTAACCTCCATTAGCTCCAATAGTCTTCAAAGCCTCTCATTGGTTGAGAAACACACTAGAAGATAGAAACTTGTTGAGGATGATGATGTCATGATCCACTAAGAAGGAAAAGTCTTCAAAGACTTTTAAAATGTATTGAATGCTCCACTTTCACTATCCAAACTCCAAATATCTCTCCCATAGACTTCTACACCCCACTCCATTTTCTCTTCTAGAAGATGTTAGGCAAAAGGTTAGCTAACTTGACATTTTGTGCTTAACTGACCATAGGGGTTATCTTTCATGTTTGATTTTTGAGGTTATTTTCTATTTTAAACTTTAATTTTATCCTCCAACCTGTAATAAACTCCATGATACCTGAAACTCCCATATTACCCATTGATGGAGGAAACAAGCTTGAGCCACCCTCAACCAGTTATCCTGAAAACTACTCCTAAGGCCATTTGGCATCCTAAAGACCACTTCTATAACTATAGAATAATTCAAAACATCTATGAAATTTCTATGGTTAATAAAATTAATATTTTTAAAACCTTTAAGACTTTCAACAATGGTGGAAATCACCATTAAACCTGCAACAATGCACAAATATGTCAAAAACTGAGCTTTTGACCCTTTTGCTTAGAAAGACACCAAGGAAACCCTTTTGAATAGATATAAATTCCATGTAATTATGTAATATTTCCTATTATACCCCTTCCATGGTTTTATACCATTTTTTAATTTGAAGACCTATAAAAATATGTAATTTTGAGCCATTTTGGGTGTCTTAGGCACATACACATGCCAAATTCTTATAAAATATAGGTTTTTCAAGATATTTATGGATTATTATACACATTATAGGTGTTTTCCAAGAAATTATAGGCCATTTTATGGACATATGAGTCCAAAAACACAAAACTAGTCAAAAAGCCCCATTGTAAGCTTAAGCAAGTTCACTTTCAAGATGATTGTTCATACAATAAATACACTCATTACACCAATTATTTACATTTATATATGGTAAATATACCCCTTAAACACCCCTAAAAATATTGGGCTCCCATGTAGAAGGTGTGAAAAGATACATACATAAAGATGATTACTTATAGGGTTTGGAAGCATTCTAGAAATACTTACACTCTTAACGATTGTTCATAAAACTTAGGAACTTCACCAAAATTAATAAAAAATTAATTTAAATTAAATAGGGTTAATTAAACCATATTATAATCAATTTTCCCAACTCTTCATGGTATGAAAGAAATGAGCATCGGAAGATGGGCTAAAACTGGGTGTCTTAGGCCTAAAAGCTTGAATTTCTCAAAATGACAAATTTAAATTTTCCCACTGATATTAATTGATTTAAAAAATATTAATGACATATTAAACACCTTATAAAACCTATATAAATTATCAAAACTCATTTTTTCCTTTTATTCCTTTGAGACTACTTGTAAGGATTTGAGCCTACCTTTGGAGTTTGCATGAAGTTTAGAGTTTGAACACTATTTAAAGGTGTTTAATAGGATTAAAAACATATTAAAATGATTATAAAACATTAATATAATATTTTAAATCTCAAGCACACCTTAAAACTCCAAAAAATATGCTTGCATGAATAATGACAATTCTAAGACATAAGGTGGATTGTGTATAAATAGAGGGCACTTATACTAATCACATGACCATCCTAAGATTATTTATGGATATAATATGTAATTATTATAAATATTACCAATTTTAAATTCTTTTTGATGTGTACTATGTCATATATAATATTTTTACCAAAAGTTACCTTTAGTTGCCTGCATGTTTCCTTCATGACAAAACTTGTCTTTCTTCAAACCTTTACATGAAACCCATAAATTTTATCAATATCATAGTAAAATATAGGTTTAATTTATCATATTATACCATTTTAAGACATCTATAAGGACTAAAATACTTCTTAGCATCTAGAACTGACAAAACTTCATTTGGTCTTTAATGGTTGCCTTTTTGAGTGCTTATGGACTATGTAAGAATAGTGGTCAATTTCACTCTTTATATGACCTTTATTATTTCATGTTATTATTTTTTTATGTCATTTATACTATACTTACCAAATTTACTACTTTGAATCAACTTTTATATTCCCTAAAATATCCAATTCCTCTAAGGCATGCTCCAATGTTGATCATGATTTGACATAGGGTTGATTGTACTAAAATAGATAATAATTCACATTGTCAAAAAAAAATTAAATTATATTTAATAGGTATAATATATCATAATTATACTCTCCACCAAATTTCATTATTATATCCTACATATTTTTTCCTATAGGCCCAATTTGGCAAAAGCTAGTGATGTGTGTCTACTTGGTCAAAATTCAAAACTGAGTTTTTTTTCTTGATTTTTTTTGGTCCCTATAACTTGAAAAGAGTATTTATAATTTATTTTAAACCTTAAATTTCTTAATACATTCATATATCTAACTTTATTTTGATAAGGTGATTGAGTTAATCTTGTTTGCCCATGACTATGAGAGGGAAACCAAACCTTGTATGGCTGTAGTTGCAAGCCTTTTGAGGTGTATTAATTTGATAAAATTATAGTTTTATATAACATATTGTCCTCAAGTATCATTAAATATCATATCATGTTACATTTCATATCTATGTGCTTAGGAACACTTCTTTACCTTTTAAAGATAAGCCTACTTCTTTAAGGAGGCTGTAGGTGAGTATGGTTGTAGGTCACTATCCTTTAGCATCACCCTAAGTATATTGATGGGATTAAAAATTTATTTTTATTTGTTTTGATGCATTTATATTAACATCTTGACCATGAAACCACTTTCATAGGCCAAACCTTAAGGAAACCCTTATGACTATCATGTTGATTGTAGCTCCTCCTTATTGATGTTGTATGTGGTGTCTTTATGTGAAACTAAATGTGTTCATGAGGGTGGAAGCCTAGCACGATGTTTTTAACCTCATAATCACCAATAATTATTATTTCAAATTGAGTGATTATCCCTTCATGGAATGACTTTGGGATACCTTCTATAGTGTCCCATAGATCTTATTACACTAATTCACCCTCTGCAATTGTTTATTAGACATTCATAATGCATATAAAGGCTCTTCTAGGGCTAGTTGACTATGTTTTGCATAAAACCCTATGTTTCTTCCTTGACTATGTATTGACTAAGGAAAATAATATTAGTTCCTTATTAATCATTTATTTATCATTTATTAATTTGAGACCTATTCATGCATAAATCTCACTTACTCAATTTGGGCCTCCATGTTATTGAAATGTTTCTCATTCCCACCATCCAAATCTGAGTTAAAGAGCAACTTATAGGTGACACTTGAGAATTAGGCTCTTTTTTTATTTTTTATGGATTCCAATCCATATTATTTGATATTTATGTCTCTATTACCATCCTCACCTTTTGAATAAACACACTCCTTATTGACAGGCCATTTGCACTCCAATCACCATGATTAGCTTCCAATGTACTCAATACAATTGTAGGCTGGTATTGAGGTTTGAATCATGTAAATACATGGTATCCTTAAATATCCATTTATTATTTTTTATGAGTTAAAAACATTATTTCTCTCTTGAGGATGAATTTGAAACAACAAAAACACCCTAAAACACTTATTCACACACTAATTGTTAACTAGAACATATGATTGTGTTTCTATAGTTGTAGGTGCAATGCTTGAGAGAGTATGATTGTTGTTCCCATAGATATGGGTGTGTTTTTTGAGAGGGTTTCAGATGAATTATTCAAGTGAATGAATTTTCAACTGAGCCTAGGTTCCTTGAGGCTCCTCCAAGGTTAATATGAAGTAGAGGACAATCACAAAACATCTCACATGTACTTTGTCACAATGCAAGCCCTTAACAAAGGTTTCTTAATCCTTTTCTACTCCAAGGATTCAACTTCTTAGCTAAATTTATTTAATACCTTAAACATTACTATGTAATTCCATTTAAATATCAACTCAAATTACAAAACCTTTAAAACACTAGCTCACATTATGCACCATTCTTAGTACCTTGACTTGCCTAGGCTCTTACTTGCCCTTTTTTAGTCAAATTCTTCTTGTATGGAATAATTTATGAACTATATTGAAAATATGATACCATTTATATCTATTATCCATCTCATTAGAGGTGTGTTACAAGTTTCATGCCCTGATTTCACTCCTAGATCACACCTCCTTTGGAAACCACCCCTCATTTAGGCCTAATTAGCCCTATTCCAAACCCTCAGCCACCAAATATGTACTGTATGGACTCAAATCAACAAAAAAACTATTTAATCACTTATTTAACCTTTAAATACATTATATTACAAAATTTTGTCAAATTCTGAAAGTTAAAACTCTTGGAATCTTCAAAACCCTAGTTTAGGGCTTCCCTCGTGCTCTTTCTGAGACCCTATTTTGGATTTGGAGGGGGGGTGGGGTAAAATGAGTTATATTCCTCACCTAGATATATTTTTGGATTCATTTTATATTAATAAATTTTTAATACCTTTTATAGTTGGAAAATTCACAAAAACATCGCCAAGCTCTCAAAAAAAAAAGTGTCAGCTTGTTGCCTTATTTTTGTTTTGATGATGATTTTTGAGTTATAGGGGTTAAATAGGGGAAATGAGTGAGGTATTTTTGGATCATAATTTAACCCAAATATTAAAAAAAATTCAGGTCATAAATCCTAAGTATAATACTTTTTTCACCCCTTTCTCTTCTTGCATTTTAGGCCTCTCTTAACTCTAGGCCTAGAAAACTAAAAAATAGTTTTTTTGTCCTTTACATGTATGAAAAATCTTGGTAAAATTTTGATTAACATTTTGTAATATTCCATGATTTTCCATTCCAAATTTTAGACCTTTCATTTATTTATTTGGGTGTGAATTTCTTTTGAGGCTCAAATCTGGCAAAAGTCATTAAAAACTTGCGACAAACAATTTCATGATTTGGGAGTCTTCAAACACTATGATACTCTAATCACACACCCCTTATTTTTTTCATGTATATTAACCTATGATATTTATATAATATTATTTAATTTTTATGAATCAAATATCCTTGAAACATTGTTCCATGGCATCAATAAAAGTGCATAGGGCCTCTATTTTTGTGTTTTAGGAAAAATGTCCTTTACACAGTCATTCAACTTTGAAGATGGTTTATCCAAATTTATTGGAAATTTTTGACTAAAAAATTATTCCCATGGTATCTTATATGTGAAAACATCATATCCTCTTTATTTTCAACCCAATATAGGAAAGAAAAACTTTCATATTTGATAAACTTACATGTAACTCCATTGGAGTTCCAACTAGCAACTTGATTATTTGGCCTATAAAGGCTTAAACGAGACACTAAGGATTTGTGATAAATTTAAATATGAAATTTTATGTTTCATAATTATTATTATGTACATTATCCCTCTAACACATGTTCCACTCTAAAACTGATCAAATGACCATTTCACAAGGATAGCAAGGAAAACCTATTTTATGCCATAAGTACCTTCCTAGAATGAACTAGCTGATGAAATAAATTAAAATGGTCCTATTTTTCCCTTAAATTACTCCTCTAAAACCATTATTCTCATTTAATTTTTAAGTGAAGAAACAAGGGAAAACTTGGGCCCTATTTAGATGAGTAGGCCATCTAGACACCCCTATACTGTTAGCGATTATTCATAAATATGGGGAGATGAACCAGACCACCAATTATAAAAAGTGGAAGGAAAGTATGGTCCCTATTACTAACTAAAATATTCTAGACCAAATTTATTTCTCTTGACCATAGTGAGTGAAAACCTAAGGCTCTCCTAGAGCTGTCCCAAACTACCCAAAATGGGATTTCCTTAGCATGAAGAATCAGAAGTCTGCCTATGCATCCAACACTTGGGAAAGATTTTTTAAGGTTTAAATTACCTTTATTTCCTTATATAAACCTTATAAAATACTTTGACCTCCATTAATTATAAAAAACCTATTTCATGCCTAGTTTTCAGCCAATAGGTTTTCCTTACCTCTATTGGTTCCATTGTTGAAAGATGATTTTAGGGGCCTATGAGGGGATATTATGAACACCAAATATTCCTGCATATAATATTTAATCCCCTACATAAATCAAATCATCCAAAAACACATTCTGCTAAATCTCCAAAAGGCTCCAAACTACATCATTTTGCTTTCAAACTCCTTCCCTCTAGTCCAAATGATCTCAAATGAACTTAAACATGTCTAAAAGGGTGAAACTTACCATATTGAGGTGGGAGGAAGTTAAAACCAGTTTGAATTACTCAATAATTCACTTTTTCACTTGAATTTTTTATTTTGAGGACACTTAAGTCATCTAATGCACTTTTGGGGTTCTTTTGAACATAATAGCTTATCTAGGCCTCATTTTTGGCTTGTTAAAATCTATAAGACTTTGTGCAAACCTAATTCATTTCCCTAGATGTTTGAACACCATGGAAACCTGTTGGATCCTTCACTTGTTATTTTAGACCTGTTGCTAGGCCTTTTCCCTGAAATCACCAAAATCACCTTAAAACTTGCTTAAAATGTTTCAAAATCTTGCAAGTGTCATGTGGTAGGGTCATGAGGTTTGTATCCTTCTTCCACCATTGGATCACTCACTCAACCAGAACTCTACTCAGCTTGTCACACCAAACCAATACCTCCTTAAATATTTCAATGCATCATCAATTTAGGACCACAAAGGGACTAGTCATGAGGGTACAAGGTTACTAAAAGGTCCAAGAGAGTTGTCTGATCCATCTAGGTAAAAGTTTCATATGTAGACCAATTTTTTCCAACAAGGTACAAAAAGGGAGACATCATCAAACAAGATGGAGTGTTCATGTCTACCATAAAAATTCTCCTTCTTGCAACTAGGGCCATAAGAGACCCCACTATGAGTGTACCTTTGAGTCGTGTTTAAAAGGTTTATTCTCTAAGTTTGACAAGATTTAGAAAATGTTTTGCAAACATTTCAACAATGTATGTGTTTTTTTTTTCCAAATAATTAATAAGGTATAAAAGATACTATAATAAAAATGAGGTGGCATAGTACAACACAATTATAATAATGTGTTCACAAAATTATTCAACCTTGGGTAGGGTTGAAATTGTATAAATTAGAAGAGGGTATGATAACTCAAAAACATAAGTGTAAATAAGTACACCAAACTTAGGTTGAGAGATACATCGATATCATAAGAGCTAGTTTAACTTTTACAAATTTCTACTAGAAAATTTGAAGAAAACCCTTTGGATTAGGAAGGTGACAATGCAAACTAAGAAACTCATGATGTGAAAACATCCAAGAATTCCTAAGTATAAAAATAGTACCAAATGGGTAGCACAATGTTGCCACTTGGTAATATGAGGTAGAATAAAATGTGTTCTATAACTTAGAGTGTAAGAAACATGCAAGATGACCTAAGGTCATAATGATCACATGATGATGAGTGTATAAATGGCCTTCAATCCAAATGAGAAATTGAAACCAAGTTAACTCAAATCAAGTGCAAATGGTAAAAATAATTAATGCATTGATTTAGAACTTTAAAAGGTGCAATTCCAAATTTGAATTATCAATTAAGGACTTTAAAATTTTTGGAAAATAGTTTAGACTCAAATGGATAGCATAATTGCATTGTTTAGATAATACAAACACAATCATACATAGGCATCCCCATGATGAGATCATTGGCTTATAGTTACACATTTTCCATTTTTGAATAGCTTACTTGCTTTTATTTCATTTTCAATTCTTATATTCCCATTCCAAACTTTGTTCTATTTCTTGGATTTATTCTTCATTTTGAGAACTTTCCCTCTTGATTATTCAAACAAATTCTAACAATCCAAAACAACTTTATTATAAACACTTTCATTTTCAATGATCATTCTTTCTCACGATTACATATTTACTATCATGATATAACTTTACTTTCACTTAAATGATCACATTTATCTACTTTCCCATTAAGGTGCACGTACATTATTATCTATCAATCATTTGAGTTGCATCGTTATGATTGATTTACACATACATTGGGGGCACATGGCTTGCCTTTCTTCTTATCATATTATGCTTGAGTACCTTGCTAAGGATTGTTCACATCCCTCCCTTTTCCACTATCTTTAACACCTTACTTATTAAGTAGTTTCCAAATCCAATATTTCAAAAAAATGAAAAAAATCAAATATAAAAAATTTTCAAAAAAAACAAAATATTTTCAAAAATTCAAAATTAGGACCTAAAAAGCATTTTCAATTATTACTATCTCACTTCTTTCCATATGTTATTTATTTTATGTTAGATAGATAACATTTCAATTTTCAAATACACACTACTTTTCATAAGGTATTTAAGTATGATACAAGACATACTTTCACATGGATCTTTCATGTCGAGCTTCCCTTATTATCCAACATACTTGTTAATTTGGGGACATATCTTCATTATTAGTGAACAATTACACAATTTATATTTATAAACAACCTTTTTACCATGTTTAAATACATATCATACAAATGTTCTATTAATCAATAAAACTCTACATTATGTTACATGAAAATACTATTTTATAACAATAACATGGATCCATATGGTGGATGTAGACTAGTTTCATTTGTTATATACTTCTTTCTTAATTTACTACATGATAAGTTACAACTTGATGGATTATTGTGTTTGGCCCTTGGCCTTATATGTACAAATTATTGTTTGTATGGAAACATTATGTCATTTTCATATGGCCATTGGCCTTTTATGATTATATGACATTCACATGTCCCTTTTATGTAGTATTTGGGTGGCCTTCGGGCCTTATGTGTGACATTTTATGGCATTTCTTGTGTGTTAATTTCTTGATATGGTGCCATGATTCATATCATGCATTATTCATATGCTCTAGTCTTACTTTGATTCCATGATACATACCATGCACATGTTAATTATGTGCTTCAATGTTATGGATCTCTAACATATGTTTTATATACAAATCACTATTATATTCAATAGTATGATGTTATCCAATTCAATTATTCAAAGTGATAAGACATGGTTATATCTTTCATCTATTTTTTTATTTTATTTTGAGATGAGTAACTTGAAATATATGTCTCTCATATCAAAATAGGGATATCTTAATGGGATTGCTTTAAGAAGTCAAGTCCTCATGAGAAAATTTCAAATTTGTGGCACTGTGCAATTTTAAAATGTATATCATGATTCAAAAAATATATTATAGGATCATGTGAATTACATGTGAACTAATTCCTACATTTACAAGTGATAAGTTTCAAAAAAATACATTTTTTAATAGTTACAAAGTTTAAATGGCATTCAATATCAATACAATTATAGTATAGGGACATGATACTAATTCATGATCAAGTTACTATATGAAAATTTCAAATTTCTCAAGTCCAAAAGTTTCAAAGTTTCAAATATAATCTAGATCCATTTGTAATTATGTGATATGTATCCATGTTTTAAGTGGGCCATGTTAGAATCTAGTGACACTCTGCATCTATGGTTGCACATTTTCTATGTAGTGAGTCACTTTTTTTGGTTCCACCCCTTCAATTACTTTAAAAATTATTCTACATAGTCAAATGAGAGTTGGAGCATACAATCCTTTCAACTCAAGAGAATAAAAATATTTTAAAATTGAGACTTGATCACTCTCAATTTGTCATATGTTCAATATTTATTCAAATGCCTCAATAAGGGCGTAAACACTTCTCCACTTTCAATTTACATGGTAATTAGATTTCATACTCTTTAAAGTGTATACTTTCCTTAATCTCTTTTCAAAATTTAAATTTCAAGTTTTATATTTTTTATTTTCAAATAAGGACAATAACTACTTTTAGTGGCATTGTAATAAGTATTGCATTAAATCTTCTTACACGATCAAGTTTTACATCAAAATATAATGTGTATGCATAGTTATATTTTTATCTACTTTATTGCATCACTAGAATAAAGTGGTGGAAAATATATACACATAAAATTAGTCATTAGTGTTTGACAATGTTTCATCTTAGCATCCTTACCTTGTTTGGCCTATTCACCATTTTAATAACTTATAATATTTACACAAGAATACAATACTATATAAACCTTCTTAAAAACACTCAAATAATTATTCAAACATACCTAATATTCTTAAAATCACTTGACATAACTTTTATATTAGCCTATGTCCTTTTGGGACATGACAATGCTATGTTGGATATGGTTTCACTATAGCCTTATCCACTAGTATGACTTTGTGCACCATTCTCCAATAGTAAATTTTTCAATTTTAAATAGTCTATTTTCCTCCTCTCACATTTTTACAAAGGTCAATTATAATAATTTTTTAAAATATTCCCTTATATAAACACATCAACGATTCTTCAAAACACATCTAGCAATAACTTAAAAATTCTATTGCACATTAAGCAAAAGAGTATTATTTCCTCCAATTTAAATTTTGATACATTATAATAGTCATAGGTCAGGTATAAAGATATTTTATTTTAAGTCAATGAAATACATTGTCAATCATATCAAATAATATTTTGGACACACTCATATAGTTGCACAAACATGAATCACACCCACCTATATAATCCTAAATTTGGGATATATATCCTATTGGGATAGATAGGATTAAGAATATAGAAATGAATAAGAAAAAGGGTCATATCTAGATCTATAATAGGCTAATTAATTTCAAAACTCAAATAACACATCTATTGAATTTATTATGTTGAGATATGCTAAAAATGAAAAATATAACTATGTTAGATATTATAATGATATATATACTTAACTAGTTTTGATTTTAATATAAATATAGATATAGCACATAAAATAATTAGAATAGAAAGATATTATATTATAATCACCAAATTATGGATTAAATAATTCTATATTTATAAAAAAATTGCATTAGCTTGGGATGGTTGCATTGATGCTAATGTCCAGATCACACGTAGGTGTCTAGTATAAAATAACTACTAAAATGGGATGTGACCACCTAGATGCTTTTGGGTTAAGTGTCACATTTTCTCTAGTGAATTCAAATCTAGGTAAAGGACTATCACTCCTCATCAAATGATCAAAACCTTAGTTATCCATCTTCATAATGGTTATGATAAAAATGGGTTAATGTACACATGGTATCGAGATTACCCAAAGACTCCTCTATCAATGAGTGTTTCCATACATATATAGTTCTTGTAAACACTATAAAATTACACACTATGGTTACAAATATCAAAATATCTTTGGATACCCAAACTATCATTCACACCCTTTCAATCATAAACTTGATTTGAAACACTCTTTAACCAACTCACCTTCTAACCCACATTAACCAAACTTAACCATTTGACCTTCAACCCTTCACCCTCTAACCTTGAATCATTAATGGTCACTATGGCCATCAATAGTTAGCACCCTAACCATCAATGGTTATCCCCTCAGCACTCTAACCACTAACAATTAGCACCTAAACATACCAATTTGATTTGTGTGTGAGTTAACATGTCAAAATATTATCTAGATGTCTACCTTATCCATTTTTTAATACATCGTAAGCCTCAAAATCATCAACCAAACCTCCTAGGGAACCTTCTACCTCCTTCTCTCTTTGCTTATAAAAGTAGGGGAGCAGGAGGTGAAAAGGCATGAAAGAAGATCCACAAACAAGTAAGTTTTCATTCTTCTAGTAGCTCTAATAGAGAACCAAACCTATGCTAAAATTATTCTTCAAGAAAAGTACCATTACTCTACCCAAATCACTCTATGCTTCACCAACATCTTCCACTAACTTTAACAACATGAGCTAAGTATTTCTTTAATGTATTCATTTACCTTGCTCCTATTTATAACCTACTACCTCTGACCTCTCGACCAATTAACTAACCCCTAAAAACCTACTATACCTATCTATCATTTTCCCTTTGACCTCTAACTTATAGATCAACCTTTACATGAACCAAACCTATCAACAGTAACCACTGACAATCATCTTGATCAATGACAGTTGACTATCAAACTAACAACAGTCACCCTAATCATCAATGATCTGCTGTCAAACTATTGTTAGTAACCCAACTATCGATGGTTACTCTAACCATTGATGGTCAGCCTAACCACCAATGGTCACTATGTGAACCAAACTAGCAAGCACCAAATACCCACCAGCCTTAACCAAAACCTTTTTTTCTTGACCTTTGTCACCTTATAGATCAAAAATAGCATATTGACCATACCTAAACCATTCTTTGATAGCTTATCATCTACCTTAATGTTATTTGTTAGAACAAAGATCTCTTTTAAAAAGTATTTATTTCCTTATATCTAGTACTTTCATGTTATGAAACCTTTTTATCAACATTAACTGGTATTAAAAGGTGGATTGATAACCTCTTATATAGCTCACACTTCTTGGATCTAGCTTTCTAGGCAATCCACCCATCTACCTAACTAACCAACCCATTTCTAGTTCTCTTTTATTATAGGCCATCTTCCCAAGCCAAAGAAGAGTATCTACAATCATCTAGATTAAGGGGCACACACCCATCCAAGTTCTAATAACCTCTACCCCTCTTTTAGTTTCACCTTTCTTCTATACATAGAAAAAAAATTGATTAAAAACATTATAACATGCCTGGTGGGACCTAGTTACATATAATCCCATTTTCTTCTTTTATGCTCATACAACAAAATCAAAATTTATTTTGGTTATAAAATTAACTACATACATTGATTGCTTTCATGTTTAGCTCATTTAGTTAAATTAAAAGCAAAATAATTTAATCATAAATTCACCTCTTTATCACACACCATACCAAACCACTTACATCAATCAAACATCTTAACACCTGAAATAAGGCCTGAATAGGATTTCATCACCTAACGGTTAACCTTCAACCTTTGGCTATCATACTTAGCCCTTAATACTAAGAATAAAAACCAAAACTCAAATCTTTGGTTGAGTCTAAAATCTATAAATCAGTATATCTTGGCTAAGCACCTGACACCCTTATCATTACGATGTGTGAATTGAGGGGGTAAGCCCCAATATCAAGCCATGTACTAACTTTCAATATAGATTTAAAGAGCCTAAACTAACTTGAAACTAACCATAGACTTCTTTTCTAGTGCCTACTCTATAAACCAAGTCTTTCAACATTATTTCTAACTTAAGTCATAAGCCAAAAGAGAGACAAAAAAAACCCTAAGAGGTAATGTACTTTAGTGTGTGTTTTGCCTTTTGTACTTTTTTTTCTTGTCTTATCTTTTTTTGAGTTGTAATAAATCTACCTTCCACCATCTTGCCTCCATTTCCTTGTCCAATGGAGAACTAGCCTATATTCTCTCCTAGAGATCCTAACTTTGCTAGGATCTTGGAGAATAACCATCTCACCTTAGAGTGATACTTTACATCATAAGCCACTTATGTTCCTAACCTTACCTAAAACCAACCTAACCTACCCTAAAACTAACCTAATTTTACCTACAACCAACCTAACCTCAACAATAACCAACCCAACTGCACCAACAAATTGTCAATTACCACCTGAGTTGGCTATAATGTTAATGGACCAGATAATCAAATTAGAGTCATCTATTTTTGATACCATGACCAATAAACCCTCACCTACAACCAATCAAATCTCAATTACAACCAACTAATAACCTATGAATTATCATTTAACCATCATCATAACTAACAATAACCCATCAACACCAAATTGACAATTTTCATAACCAACCTCAACTTCAACCAGTCTAACCTAATCAAACCTTAGGTTACCTACCCCAACCATCATATCAACTACCCTAACCCAATTTGAGGTAGACCTCTTTATCTCAACACTAAGATTTGGTTTATCTTTTTTTCCATCTAACCAATAACTACCAAACCAACTTATCAACCTTACCTAGACTATCAAACCAACCCACCTTATCACCCTTACCCAAGCAACCAAACCCACCCAACCTATCAACTCAACCAAACCTATCAAACCAATTAACTTCATCAAACTAATTTATTATCTCACAAACTCAAAATAAATCCATCATTAAACCTCTTTTTGCACCCATTATTGTGCACACTAATAACCAAATCCCTCAACATAATGAGGCCCATCTATTAGATTTGGTTCTTAGTAAACCTATAACTAAGGAAACCATAATCAAAACCTTAACCAAACCACTTTTTAACCAAGTATAACCTTCTCAAATTTCTTTTGAAATCATAATAAAACTAAATAACCAACCTCTTCCACTTACCCACATAGAACAAACCTTTCAACCTCTTCCACCTACCCATGTGGAACCAACTAACCAACTTCTTCCACTTACCCACATAGAACCAACCTATCAACCTCTTCCACCTACCCATGTGGAACCAACTAACCAACCTTTTCCACTCACCCATGTGGAACCAACCAACCTCTTTCACTTACCCATTTGGAACCAACCAACCAGCCTCTTCCACACACCCATGTGGAACTTACCAACTAGCCACTTCCACTCATCCATGTGGAACCAACAACCTACCTCTTCCACTCACCCATGTGGAACTAACTAACCTACCTATTCCACTTACCCATGTGAAACTAACCAATCAACCTATTTCATCTACTCATCTGGAACCAACCAACCAACCTCTTCCACTTATCCATATGGATCCAACCAACCAACCTCTTCCACTTACCCATGTGGAACCAACCAATCAACCTCTTCCACCTACTCATGTATAGCCAACTAACCTACCTCTCCCACTTACCAAATTTTTGGAAACAACCATTAACCCTACCTCACCAATCATTAACCCTACCTCGCCTACCATCAAACAAATCAAACCTACCATTAACCTAACTAAACTTACCATCAACATAACCTTACCTATAACCATCCACCCAACCTTACCTAACCAACCAAACCAAATAATCAAACCAACCTAGCCAACAAACTAACTCAACCATTTATCTTACATCTCTCAACCAATCATACCAACCTCTACACCAAATCAATCAACATACTTTTTAACTCAACCATAACCAACCTATCTAATAACTCAAACTAAGATAAACCCTTTAAACCTACCAAACCTATCATGACCTACCTAAATCAAATCCAACATCATTTTCCTAGCCTTGATGTAATAGAGGAAATCCCACCTGAGCCACCACCTACAAACTTGACCTACTAACCACTAACAACTAACACCCCTTTTTGGAGGTGGAGGAAGTCATCTTCACCCCTCCTAAACCCTCTTATTAATCAACACCTCATCTTGGAATCATTTTACCATCTTCAACTATCTATGGAAAGAGCAAACTGGGGGAACTCTCCCTTCATAAGGCTTTGACCATTTGTCAACCCAAACCATACCTTAACAATTAATGAAACCAACCCTTTGAATTTTTTTTGCCTTTACCTATCAGCGAAACCTATTGACCAACCAACCCTAAACTATTGGATATTACCTTTCTCCTTTACCCAACCAAAATAATTAGAGAATCACCTTCTCCCCTACCTAGTAGAGTCACCTTCTCCACCAATGTACCTAACCTTTATAAATTACCCTTATCCACTTTACCAACCATTTTTGTTTTCTCAAGATCACATCCTACCTTGGATACCCAAGAATTCACCAACCAACCACCTTATCTTAACCATGAAACCATTGGAGATTACCCTTCTCCACTAACCTATTTAGGATTACCTTCTCCCCCAACCTTTGGAGAGTACATTCTCCATCAACCCAACTTGAACCAAGTGGTATACCAAATTGGATCAACCTATTTGGACACCACCCAACAAATTTAGGAGTCACCTTTTGCCTCGACCATTTGAGATTACCCTTCTCCACTAAACTATCACCTAACCAACCTCACCTTTTTGTTAATCTAAATCTTTTCCACATCTAATCAAGTGTTATAAATTAACTAAGGGACATCTACACTCCTAATTGATATCAACCATTTATGCAAGCATGAATCTAGGGTATAATAGAACCTCAACCTCCTCAAATGCTTTTGCATTTACGTGTTTTTTATTTGGTTAAAATAAGTTCCTTGTCATCTTGTGTCTAACTTAAGCTCATCCCTTTTTTTCAATCATCTTCATCTCCTTATTTTAAGGACAACTGATTAAAATATGATCATGTGATTATCCATCACAAACTTAGCATAATCCTAAGTATGGATACCATGGCTCTACCCATGACATGATCCTAATGGTACTTTCAAACCTTTTTAGGATGGATCTTCAAGATCATTATCACCTAAACCACCCCTTTCACCCATTATTAGCCTCCTTATGTTATGGCTTAACCTCCATAAAGGAAAACCTTAGGCCTACATAAACTAGTCCATTTTTAAACTAGCATATAAAAAATTTAGGACACCAAACTATCACTTGTGTCAAAATCTTTAGCATGAAGATTGTTCCTTTGAAGGATAGCTACCCTAAAATAAAAATTGTTTAAACTTAAGATAGACTACTCCCTTAAAAGATAGCTATCAAACATGAATAAATCCAAACTTAGACCACTCCCTTCAAGGATGGATAAGTCAACTTTGTTAAAAACAAACATTTGAAGCTTCTCATATTGATCAACTTCATAAACTTATCAAAATAAATTAATAATAGGCCCTATATCAAAATAAAAAACAAGAAATCCCAAGAAAGCTACAATAAGCTTTCACAATAGCATTAGTAGACTTCTCACATCGATTAGTCTACACCTAGCATACAGCATGGACTTATCTATCATGGTTCCTAGATCACTTATAGTAGGGACAAGTGGTTACCACAATAAGGTTACCCTACCTATCACCCATTACCTATTATCCATCCCCCCTTTTTTTCTCCATAAATCAAAAGATTTTTGAGCTTACTTGACACCATGTGATTATGCTACTTTTTTTAACCATCAAAATAAAAACAAAGCAAAATCATGATAGGGGTTTATGTTCATAATCCCATCCATCTTTCCATCATTGTCTTTGTCAATAAGAGTATTTAGCCTCATCCTTATACTTTCATGACCACTTAGGAAGATGTGTCTTCCCCTTTTTGATTCATTGAAACCAACCCATAAAATTAACCAATCAATGAACCTATTCAAATATTACCCTTCTCCACCAACCATGAACCATTAGAGAGAACCTTCTCCATAAACCCAACCTTTTGAGTTTTCCCTTATCCAACCACCTTACCTTAACCATGAACCATTAGAGAGAACCTTCTCCATCAACCATAAACCATTCGAGATTACCCTTCTCCACCAAACCTTTTACCCAACTGAACTAAGTGATACATCAAAGTAAGATAGCCCATTTAAACACCATTAACCAAGATTTTAAGAGCACCTATTTTATATAAACCAACCATGAACCATTGGATAACACCTTCTCCAACTAACTAACCATTAGACCATGTCCACCTTGACATTGGCCATTTTTGACCCAAACTATCACATATTTTGTGATGACCTTACTTTGGTCCTTTTGATCACATCGACCAACATTCCCATGTGGAACATTTTAATTTACACCACCTCATGTGTAACTAACCATTTTTTGTCTTTTAAGTAACACTTACTACCTTGGATACCTAAAAATACATTGACCTTATCTAGGAGACTTATAGAGTAACTCGATCAATTAAGCCTAATGTTGGGGCCTAGTTACCTTGTCACTTTTCCTTTTATAACTAAACTTATTTTAAACCAACATTATAAAATTGGTCTATGCACAATCTTGATTATCAAACTTAGTCACATTTTATTCACATGTGTTAGGGTGTGGAGCTAAAATCTTCAACTATTTGTAGACATGAAGAAAAGGTTGTTGAAGAACCAGAAGAACCGGCATCGGCAGCATGATCGACGTTGATCAGATGCAGTGTAGAAGGCAACCAACGATGGCAGCTAGTCGATCGACGTTAGCAAAACCAGGCAAGCAGGGACTGGCGTCGGTCGCCTGTGCGTTCTAGAACTGCTATTGATGAATAGTCAGTTAAGTGAAGTGAGTGTTTGCATGTCAAATGACTAATTATAGTCATGAGCTGTGTGTCTAATTATTGTAGTTAGATTTCTATTTTTGTAACCATGGGATTCTATTTAAAGACCCATGAGGCATGTATTGTAATTATCAAGCAGGCAAGTAAAAGCATTGAAGCAAGCAAGGTCAAGGAGATCTATAGGTGTAAGGTCAAGGAGATCAGTTGAAGCATTCAAGGAGGGATAATAACTCATGCTATAGAGTTGTTGTGTTGAGCAAGAGAGAGAGGGAAGAAGGTATTGAGGTGTGGCAAGCCTTTGAGGTGGAGGAAGAAGTGGCATCTTCCTTATTGTATTTTCTTCTAGTAATATTTAATACAAGAGTGTGTATTGTCTCTCAAATTCTTTGCTGTCTCAAGTTTCTAGTTACTTTATCATTTTGGTATAATTCCGTGTTTAATTGCTTATAAGAAATTAATCAATTGTGCTTCCATTGGATAAGGGGTCACCTAAAAACATGTTTGTGCCTTAATTCCCAACCTCACCTACCACCCTTGTCACCTCCCTTCTCATCCACTTAACCACTCATCAAACCCAAATATAATTATGTTTCACCTCATCAACTCTCAGTTTGAGGGGGATCACCTCCTCCCATAATTAGGGTAATCAAACCTTTAAATTATAATTCATTTTTATTTTACAACGTGTTGATACAAACTTCATAACAAAAAGAGGAAAACATAGATACTAAAAAACCACACACTATGATTCTAGATGTCAAAATACCCTTAGATGCCTAACCTACCATTTGTACCCTTTCAACTATAAACCCAAGTCAAAACACTCTTTGACCAACTCACCTTCTAACCCACCTTAACCAAAATTAACCCTTTGACCTTTGACCCTTCATCTTCTAACCCTTAACCACTGATGATCAATTTGACCACTAATGGTCAGTACCCTAACCACCGATGATCAACCCCTCAGCACTTTGACCATTGACAGTTATCACCTGAACTTACCAACTTGATCTTTGTGTGAGATAACATGTCAAAATATTATCTAGATGTTCACTTTATCTATTTTCTAATTTATCATAAGCCTTGAAATCATCAACCAAATCTCCTAGGGAACCTTCTACCTCCATCTCTCTTTACCTATAAAAAGGGGGGAACAAGAGTTGAAAAGGCATGAAAGAGGATCCACAAACAAATAGGTTTTCATTCTTCTAAAATCTACAATAGAGAACTGAACCTCTACCAAAATCATTCTTCAAGAAAAGTATTGTTACTCTACCCAAATCACTCTAAGCTTCACCAACATCTACCACCAACTTCAACAACATGAGCTAAGTATTTATTTTTATATATTCATTTACCTTGCTCTTATTTCTAGCCTACTACCTCTAACGTCTTAACCAATTAACTAATCCCTAACAACCTAATATAGCTATCTGTCATTTTATCTCTAACCTCTAACCTATATATCAACCTTTACCTAAACTATACCTATCAATAGTAACTATTGATGATCATCTTGACTATTGATGATTGACTATTAAATTTCTAATAGTCACCCTGACTATCGATAGTCTACTGTCAAACTATTGTTACTCACCCAGCCACCTATGGTTACTCTAACTATCAATGATTAGCCTGACCATCAATTGTCACTATTTTAACCAAATTATAAAGCACCAAATACCTACAAAGCTTAACCAAAACTCTATTTTATTGACCTTTATCACCTTACAGACTAGAAACAATAACTTGACCATATCAAAACCATTCTTTGATAGCTTATCATTTACCTTAATGTTATTTTGTTAGAATAAGCATCTCTTTTACAAAGTATTTATTTCCTTAGATCTAGTACTTTTTTGTTATGCATCCTTTTTATTAACATTAACTTTTATTAAAAGGTGGATTGATAGCCTCCTAAACAGTTCATGCTTCTTGGATCTAGCTTACTAGTCAATCCACCCATCTACCTAACTAACCAACCCTTTTCTAGTTTTCTCTTATTGTATGTCATCTTCCCAATCCAAAAAATAGTATATATAACCATCTATATTATGGAGTGCACACCCATCCAAGTTATACTAACCTCTACCTCTGTTTTATATTTACCTTTCTTTTATAAAAAAAAATCAAAAGTCAAGTAAAATAATTCTCTAAAGAGGTCCTTAGAGTTATGTAGTCATCCCTTATGTGTTGGCTTATCTATGAATCATGAAATGTGTGATAAGTAAAATATTTACCTAGCTTGTAACTTGGAAAATATAGTTATTGGGTTGTTCCTTCAGTATTTTACACCTATATGTTTGTTGTTCCTATGACTGATATGAGAATAGGATAAAATAAGAAAGGTTTACTAAATTAAATGCTATTTTGTATGAATACTAGGTTTATTCTAGATGAATAATGGATAAGGGTTGATATTATATTTATACCAATCCCTTAGGAGAATATCTCATATTACAGCACTTAGGTTGACCATATGAATACATTTCATTTTCAAATTAGATAAATTTAGGTCACTAGACACTTGCATCGAGTAAAGACACTTACATCAACATAGGCATTTGACTGGTACGTAAGTGTTTGGAAATTATAAAGGTAAGTACATGTATAAAAATTTTAGAGGTGGAATAGAAGTAGGTTTTAAAAATTGTGGACAAGATACAAGGCCTAGTTCATCAACATAAGACTAGTCATACTAAGAGATAGGTTAAGGGGAACTAGAGAGAGTAAATTCAAGACTTGTAAAAGTAGAAAGGTCTAGAACTAAGAGAACAGGAAAGGTCTAAGTTTTTTACTTGTTTGAAATACTAAGATTATATATAATTTATTAATATAATCTAAATCCCCCCAAACTAGTAATGAAATTTATAGTTTAAATTAAATTAATGTGTACCTAGGTGTAGAACAAACATTGTATTTTCTTGAGTCCAACTTGAGTGCTTTTTTAGTGATTGACCTACAACCAAGATCATGTTAAAATATATAATTTTTACATATAATATAAAAATTATAATTATTTAAATGATTAAAATTGAAAGAGAGAAAGGTTTAGGAGTACACCTATGTATTGATGCAATTTATTTTCTTTTTTAAAAATTAATTTGAAAGATGTATCATTATGAATCACTAAAACTAAGATTAAGACAAATATAAATTTATAAATTGCATATATTTAAGGATATAGAGAGAGATAGGAGGGAATATTCCCCCAACCTTGAAAAAATGATGCATTACCACTTGGCATTTGAGACGAACTCAACCATACAACCCAATCATACTTATAACCTAGTGAGTGTGAGTGAACCAAGTTAACTCACACTATAAAACTAGTGAGGCTAGATGATATAATCAAGTCCAGCCCAAAACTTGTAAATATTGAGTGATTTAATCATCTCAACCATACCAAAATGTGAACCAACTATTTCATTATATTGGCTCAATATAATCCACAAAAGTCCAATATGGTGGGTGATGATAGTCTTTAAAAGTGTTTTGAATCTAAAAATAATTTGATTTTACAATATTAAGTGCACATTACATAGCATATATTGGGAGTAGAATGGGGATACCAAAATCATAGAGTGTAATTATTGGACATGTGTGTCACTTGTTGTAGCATCAATTTTTACCCTTGGATAGGGTTCTTTAGGCTCTCTCCAATTGAGATCCACAATGAGAACAACCTCATGTTGTGGGTATCTTATGGTGAGGTTAAACCTCCAAAGAAGGCCAACTTGTTCTTGATGATTCACCTAAAATAATGTTACTGCTAGGAAAAGAGTTAGAAAATGGGAAATAGGGATCCTAATAAATATAACAAGGTGATGCACTAAATTAAGTGAGACACTCATATAATCTTGAACACACACTAGATCAGCATAATACAATATTAGCTCACACAACCTCATAAACTATCTAATTTCATAAGTATTTCATGAACTAGGCTCACCAAGTAATCAAAAAAGTAGAGAGCAATTCTAAGACTCACACTATACATTCATTAATGGTAAAAGAACACAAATCCAGACTTTCAAATAGCTTTAAAACACCTTAAATGGGAAAGAAATAAGGATAATGGCTTAGGAAGAATCTCCTTCACAAGGTCATCATGCACAAACTTACTAAAGCACTAATCAAAGACAAGAGATAGGTAAAGAAAGTCTTTTAATATATCAAGAGGTAGTTCTTACAAATTTTGATAGGGTCTAACCTTAACAAATGAGAGTCTCTTTCTCTTTAAAATTAGAGAGTCAAAAATTTGACAGAGAGAGAGCTACAATGTGGAATAAAAGTAAGAGATATAGAGAAGGGGAGAAGAGAGAGGGTACACATTATCAGAGAGCAACTAATGAGCTACCACCACCTTCAATGAATGTTCAACCACATTTTTATCCAATCAATACTAATCCATTATAGATAAATTAACCTTTATTTTTCCCAATAGCTTTCAATATTTCTCATTGGTTCAAAAACATACTAAAATACAAGGCCTTCTTGAGGATGATGAGTCATGATCTTAATATGAATGGAAAAACCCTTAGATACCTAAAAAATATATTAAATTTTCCAATTAGTTTCTCCAACCACTAGATCTCTATCATGGGACTATATGCCATCTGCCACTTGGCTTCATTATGAGGAAAAAAGCCTCATATCTTTAGACCTAATAGAGCTATGAACATGTCTAATTTGAGTGGATATAGGTACCTATTTATCAAATATAAGACTATGTCAAAAGATGAAACACTTATTTATAACCACACATCTACCTCCTACTTCAATATCAAAGCATAGGTCTTACTATAGTTGAAAACCAATCCATTTATTGGTCTTCTTATAGTCGTCATGTCAATAAAAAGCCTACAGGATGCATAGCTTCCTTTTTGGATTATATTAGTTTTAAAGAAACCTATCTTAGAAGTCAAGAACTCATTATATGTATAGATCTTCTTTAAAGAATAATGATCACATCCATGAAATATTACTGCAAACCCAAAAAACATTCAATATAAGTTCTAAATCCTCAAAATAGAGGTTAAGACTAAGCTTTAATGGTAATGGAACTTCAAAATTGACAACCTTGACTACATGATTATGTCTTATGCTTAATGGTGTTCAACTAAACTCTAATGGTGGCACATGATCTTTGATATTTTCTCCCTAGTTTGAGATAGGTTATATTTGTTCTTCATTTTAAGTATCCTATCTTCAACTTATAATGTTGACCATTGATCTTGATCTGGTTTCCCAAATTATGCCACTTTTCAATCCTACATGCTTTGTTTGGGTCCTATAGTCAAATCCCATTTCATTCCTACACTTGCACTACATGGTAGCCTCACATTCAACCTAAGGTCATTTAATTTTTAACTTTGATCCACATCATCGATCTAATTTTGTATGGTTTAAACACATACCATTGATTTGCTTAGGAGTGCACCATAATTGTGATAATTGGTAGCTCTATGTTTGTCCTCAATATTTATTGACTTGTTAAGCTCTTGCTCACCATTGATCTCACTTTGTATGAATGTGTTCCATTAATCTGTCTAGACCCACTAACTTTATCCTCACCCACATACCATTAGATCCTATATGAGCTTTTATGATCTTAACACTTAGCAACTTTGTATTCAACCTTAAGATCCCTTTGAAATATTTAAATTAAAATGGTTACTTCTCATGGATTTTATTTAACATCCCTGTGCATTTCTCACTCTGATAGTTCATCTTTGAAGGTTTATATATTGAGATAGAATACTCACTGAATATGAAATTTGTAGAGGTTATTCATGGTACAAATAACATCATGTTCATGTAATTATTTGGCTTTTAAGGGCCTCCCAAGTATACTTATTATATGCACAAGTGAACTAACCTATTCATCCCTACATGATGTGTTATAATGGTCTAACTCCTTAAATTTTCCTAATTCATACTTTAAGCTTGCTTAAAGTGTTTTAAAAGATTTGAAAATAACTTGATTTGCTCTTAAATCTTGCCTTCTCCTCAACTAGGACCCTACTCAACTATTCAAACCAAATCCAATAAAAAGTAATATATGTAGGCCAATTTTAGCCAACACCTTTGGCAGCTCAATTAGGAAGCATGCCTATTATGCTTGAAAACCCAGACCATTTGCCTTATCTAATCCATTGGCCATATGGAGTCTCAAGCCTTCATTTATAACTGACATGAACTAGTATAAGGTTGGCCCCTTTTGAAAACTTCTTCTTGAATAAAACAAAGACCAAAAAAACAAAACTAACAATGTGCCCAAAGCACTTAAAGAAAAGAAAAGAACACACAGCTAAAAATAAATGTGCACAAGGAACTTTGAGGAAAGCATAAAAACTACCCTAATATATACAAAGTTTCATCTTATAAGTGTCTTCTTCTTGAGTTAAATGGGAAACATTTTGCATCATTAACTTTTAACGAACAAGGATGGAAAATACCTTGCTTTTGAGAGTTCATGATAGGTGGGCTAAAATGCCTAATTGTTAACTCTTTTGGATTGTTCTCTAATGGACTATATGGAATAAACATGTCTCCAATATAGACATATTGGTCTATTTCTTCAAATATTTATCCACAATATACTATAGGATCAACTGTAATCTCCACACCTGATGGTTCTTTTAAACATGGAAGCTAACTATCCAAGCTTAGGCAAAAGAGCTCTAATTCATCCCAAAAGATGGCCTCCTCTTATTCATCTGGGACAATTCCAATCTTAATACCATCCTTGTTTTGCTAAATTTAAAAGGATCCATATGGTAGCTCATTAACCCATCTAAATTTTATAATGTCACATTCTTATAGTTCATGATCTAACCATTCTTCTTCATTCTTAAAGGCATTAGTATTGTCTTCAATGGATAATTCATCTTGAAACTAGTCAACTTCTTCAACCTAATCTATAAGTTCATATTCATGCTCTAGAGGAGGCATAGGCTAGTTTAAAACTTCTACCTGATCTATAAAATCATGGTATAGCTTTTTACATACTTCATTTTGATCCTCTTCCTCCTCCATTTCCTTCTCTTTCTCATTTATGACCTCTTGAACATGGTCAATTGACTAACTGATTGATACAGCCACATCAATCTCTACACTTTTCTCATTAGTTTCAAAATCATGCCAAGAAAGCTAGTCTAAATGTGACTTTTCATCTTTCAAATGAAGTGGACTACCTATCATGATTTCTTCCTCATAGACACTTGTATTATCCTCTTTAGGTTTACCTATGACTACAAGCTCCTACTATATTCTTTATAAAATAGGATCTTCCTCCATGAGGGAGATGGTGGGATGGTGGAAATTTTCACTTTGCTTACAGATAAAGAGGGTGTCTTTCCAACTAGGGACCTTGAAGGCCCATTTGGGTGGTTCTTGGGGAAGGGAGAGAGATTCATATAAATATTGTATGGCAAGCTCATTAGGTTGAGCTAACTCTTGTTCCTTATTTTCCTCAACTAATAACTCTTCCTTCTTCTTTCTACTCTCTTGAACTGATTTTCATGATGGGAATGTATAAGGCTTGGCCATATTCTCCTCCTCTTGAATGGGTGGAGGATAAGGTGGTTTCACAAGAGAGGGTATGACATAGTCAGGGTCATGGGAATAGAAAAAGATCCATAATGGGATGACTTCATATTTTTTAGCTGAATGGACCTTAATGATTTACTTTACTCTTGATAGAGATGATTTTTGACAAGGTGGACTAATTGGCTAGGTTTGATTATAAATAGGAGTAGGAGAGTGAAATTAGGGTCTAGATTTAGCTACCCTCATTCCTAAGAACAACTGATAGTCATTTGATTTCCTAGCTTTTTATTGCCTAACCAAGCACTCTATTTGAAACCTTAACTCCTTCTTTTGAACAAAAGCTTTGTATTCAAGATTCTCTTATTGCCTATAATACTCTCCAATCTTATCAATCTCTCCCAATTCTTTTTAAAAATCAAGTCTTATCTCCCTAATAATCTTTTCTGATTGACAAGAGGGAGACCAATTCTAACAATGTTGATACATTGAATCTTGAGGGTCACTTGGGGGAAGCCATAAACATTTCCAATCTGGTATGAAGGATGTTAAGGTAGATAATAAGCATAATGATAAAATGATGGTTAATTATACATACTAGATAATGATGATTATGCACTTGGGCTTCTTACACCATTTGATGTATACTTAGAGTTGTCATTAATGTTTGCACACATGCCTCTAAAGGTTGATTTAACAAAGAGAACACCAAAAATCTTCACTTAGTGCACAATGTACTCCCACTGGGCATATCAAAAACTATTATAGCATTAATTTTCACCCTTGGAGAGGGTTTATAAATCTCTCTCCAATTGATCTATTTAATGGGAACAACCTCAGGCTTTGATCATCTTATGGTGAGGTTGAACCTCCAGAGAAGGTCAGCTTCCACTTGACAAATCACCTAAACTAATGCTACTACTATGAAAAGGGTTAGAAATGTGGAAATAGGGATCCTAAGAAAGCTAACAAGGTGATGCACCAAATTAAGTCTGACACTCATATAAGCTTAAACACACTAGATCAACATAAGATAATATTAGCTCACACAACCTCATAAACTAGTTAATTGCATAAGTTTTTCATGAACTAGGCTCACCAAGTAATCAAAGATGAAAAGAGGAATTCTAAGATTCACACTATGCATTCATTATTGGAAAAAGAACACAAATTCATACTAATAAATAACTTGAAAACACCTTAAAATGGGCAATAAAAAAGGATAATGGCCTAGGAAGAATCTCCTTCACAAGGTCATCATGCACAAACTTACTAAAGCACTAATCAAATGAAAGAGATAGGTAAAAAAAGTATTTTATTGCATCAAGAGGTAGTTCTTACAAATTTTGATAGAGTATAACCTTATCAAATGAGAGTTTCTTTCTCTTCAAAATTAGAGATTCCTTAAGAGAGTCAAAAATTTGAGAGAGAGAGGTATAATGTGGAAGAAAAACAAGAGATATAGAGAAGGGGAGAAGAGAGAGAGAGGGACAATGTCATCAAAAATCAATTAATGAGATACCACCACCTTGAATGAATAATCAAACACATTTTTATCCAATCAAGACTAATCTATCATAGACAAAATAACCTTTATTTGTCCCAATAGTTTTAAAACTTTCTCATTTGTTGAGAAACATACTAGAAGACAAGGCCTTCTCAAGGATGATGACTCATGATCTTATTATGAAGGTAAAAACCCTTATAGACCTTAAAAATCTATTAAATGCTCCAATTATTTTCTCCAATCACTAGATCTTTGTCTTTTAACTCTACGCCATCTTCCACTTGGCTTCATTATGAGGAGAAAACCCTCATATATTTGGACCTGACAGATTCATGACCATGTCTACTTTGAGTGGCTATATGTACCTATTTGTCAAAGATAAGACTATGTCAATGGATGAGACACTTTTCCCTGACCACACATTTGTCCCCTACTTTAATATCAGAGCATATTCTTACTATAGATGAAAACTAATCCATTTTATGTCAATTAAAACCCTATAGGCCACATAACTTCCTTTTGGAATTATATTAGGTTTAAAAAAACATATCATAGAAGTCAAAAATTCATTATATGTATAGATCTTCTTTAAAGAATAATGATCATAGCAATGAAATAAACTATAACCCTAGAAAATAATCCCTATAACTTCTAAATCCTCAAACTAGAGGTTGAGAATGAGCTTTAATGGTGATGGAACTTCAACATTGATAATCCTGACTGCATGACCATGTCCTATACTTAATGGTGCTTCGACTAAACACTAATGGTGACACATGTCCTTTGAAATTTTTACCTTGGTTTGACTTGGCTCATATTTTTTCTTCATTTTAAGTCTCCTATCTTTGACATTTAATATTATTTATTGATCTTAATCTGAGTTTCTTGAATTGTGCCACTTGTTGATCCCACATGCTTTCTATGGGTCCTATAATTAATTCCCATCTAGTTCCCATGCTTTCACCATATTGTATTGTAGCCTTGCATTCAACTTGAGGTCATTGAATTTGTGAATTTGATATATGTTTTTGATATGCTTTTGCATGGTTCAAATGTGCACCATTGATTTGTTTAGGATTACACTACAATCATGACACTTGGAAGCTTTGTGTTTGTCCTCAAATTTTGTTGACTTGTTGACCTCTTGCTCATCATTGATCTCAATTTATATTATTTAATGCACTCCATTGATCTGTCTAGACCCACTGAATCTATCCTCACCCATATGCCATTATATTTGATGTAATATTTTGTGATCTCAACACTTGTTAGCTCCACATTCAACCTCAATATCCCTTTTAAATATATAAATTAAAATGGCTACTTCCCATGGCTTTTATTTAACATCCCCATGTATATCCCACTCTGCTAGTTGAATTTTGATGTCTTATATCTTGATATATAAAACTAATTGAGATAGTTAATTTGTAGAGGGTATTCATGGCACAAATAACATCATGTTCATGCAATTATTTAACTTTGAAGGGCCTCCCACATATACTAATTAAATACAAAAGTGAATTGACCTGTTCATCCCTACACAATGTGTCATGATGGTTTGGCTCCTTAAATTTACAAAATTTATACTATTTTTAGGCTCAATTTACACCCTCAGAGGGGGTACTTTAGGCCCCTTCCTATTGAGATACATGATGGGAACAACCCCATGCTATGGGTCACCTATGTTGGGGTTGAACCTTTGGATAAGGTCGGTTTCCTCTTGATTCTCACCTAAACTAATACTAAACTAATGCTTCATAGGGAAAAGGGTTAGAAAGAGGATAAGGGATCCTAACAAGGCTAAAAGGGTGATACACCAAAGTTAAATAGACACTCATACAAGATTTAATGCACATTGGATCAACATAGGATAACTATAGCTTACACAACCTCATAATATCATTAGTTACATAAATATTTCATAGAAGAGGTCCCAAGTAGAACACTAATATAGACCTATAAGTTAGCTTTAAAACACCTTCAAAGAGGCAAGCAGAAGGACAATAAACTAGGAAGTCTCTCTTTCACAAATTCATCATACACAAGCATACTATGCATTGATTGAAGAAAAGAGATAGGTAAAGAGTTGATCCTATTACTTCAAAATGCCATTCTTACAATATTGTGACAAGTTTTAACCATATCAAATGAGCACACTTTTATAAGAGTCTCAATGAGTACCCTTGTCCTAGAAAAGAATGAAAATTTATAAGAGTTGAGAACCCCCATAATGGGAATGAGACTAAGATATATAGGAGAAGGGAGAGAGAGAAAGAAAGTGGGAGCATGTCATCAAAAAGGGAACACAATGTCTTGTATCATTAATTGAACTTGAACTACTACTTTTTTCTCTAATGAATACCTTTCAACCTTTTTAATCAATCAAGACATTGCTCATGGTTTATTGAGTGGGAAAGTCTCCAAAGGTTTTGAGGACACATTAAATTCACTTAGCTACAAGTCCCAACCACCAAATCCTTTATTTGATCCTTCATGCACCATCTCCCATTGAAGATAAAACTTTCATGCTCATGTATTTGATAGAATCATTGATTTGTGAATTTTAGGTAGTTGTTTGTCAAAATAATGGCCATGTTGAAGGACAAGGAGTTTTTTGCATTAATCACATATCTTCTATATTTCCATGTTTGGATCATAGGTCCATTTTATAAGAAGAAAACCAGTCTAATATTATTGGTTTTCCTATAGTTGTCATATAATACATAGCTATATACTACATAACCTCTTTCTTGATCCAAATATATCAAAATAGACCCATTATGTCATTTTAGGAATAGAGAATTCAACATATATATGGATCCTTCTAAGAATGGTGAACATAGTCATAGAAATAACCCTACATGATACTAATTTTTAAATTAAAGGTATGTATTTAGCTTTAATGTCATCCCTTTATGTTATTTAAACATAAATACATCATTATTTCCTTTTCATGGCATTATATTGAGCTTTAATGGTGATGGGATGACCCTATAAGACCCTATTTTCTTTTGGTCAAAAATGGTTCCTCTAGTTTGACCTTATCTGTCAAATATTTCTCAATCCAATCACAATGCTCCAAATTATCTTCATTCCCATTATCCTTACAGATCTCCACTATTATCTCATGACCCTTTTTAACATCCTATGTGTCATAAGATCAAGCTATAAAATTGAATGTGAGCCCTTAATTTCCTGCCATGAAGATCTTTTTACATGTTGACTTGCTCACATACTATTGGATCAAGATGTATGAAGTAACACAAGCCATAGATCTCATCAGGCCCACTTTCTTATCAATTCCTATGCACCATCAAATCATTAGTATGAATGAATGTTGATCATTTATCTAGCTTAGACCCACCTTATTAGTTAACATGCACCATTAAATCTCTACTTAATGAACTTGCACCATTGGATCATGTCCAACTTGTATCTTTTTAAGGGTTTTTAACCTAGGGACATTTTGACCTATTTGACCAAAGCATGAACCATTACATCTTATGTGTTAGTTATTGAGATCATGTAGACTATTAAATATATCTCAACTTTAAACCTTTTAAGGACCTTTCAAACCCAAATAATAATTTTATGAAGTTCAAACTTGATGCTCACACAAATGTCTTACTCTACAAGTGTCACTTTGAAGCTCCATAACTTAGGCTAGAAGGCTTGCACTATCATGAAACTTGTTGAGCATGTTCCTAGAATGAATAACTTTGATTGTGTATAATCCATTGGTCACATGAGGTTTTTTTAGAACATTTATAAAATGTGTAAGTAAACTAGTCCATTTGTTCTTGTGTGATGTCTTGATGGTAGTCTGTCTTTTCATATCTTGATCTTCAATTTTTACAAAATTTATAATGCCTCAAATTATTCTTTGAGGGATATACAAGATTGTCCATGATGCTAAATGCATTGATCACCATGAAACCTACTCAAGGACCTACTCTTCAAATTCTAAAAAACTATACGTTAAGTCAAAGTGTTTCAAAAGCCTTGTAAACCACATGAAACCTTTAGACCATTCATTTTATCTAGAATTATATCCAACCTTTTGGTCCACACCAAGACCCTTGCATATTCACTACATCTAGGAAAGCTCTATATGTAGGCCAAAATTGGCCAACATATATGGTGACATCTTAGGGTTGCATGCCTACTATGTAAGATTAGTGGCCTTAAACTGGTCCATTGGGCATATGAAGTCCCAAGTCTTACCTCAATCGATCATGAAGATAACATAAGGTTACTCCTATCTGGAGCCTCCTTTTGAAACAATAGGAACAAAAGAAAAAGAACAATAAAGTTCCCAAGGCACTTATTATAAGGAAAACACAAAGCAAAAATAAAATGTGCACAAGGCACTTAGAGGAAAGCATAAAATCTATTTTAACATGTACAATATGTTACAAAGGATGAAAATCAATTCAATAATAGGGATTTAAATGAATGTTATTGACTGGGATGGGTAATACCTCTCCATCTAGTTGGGCAAGCTAAAAAGCATTATCTTCCTTACATCCATAGATTAAATAAGGACCACTCCACAAGCTATCAAACTTGGTATGGTTGCCTGGTTTGGCCTTATTTGAGTCCCATTTGAGGACTAGGTCCCCTTCCTTAAAGCTCCTTATTATAGCTCTCTTTTCAAAGGCTTTCTTAACCTAATCTTAATGTGAGTCCAAAGTCTTAATAACAAGGTCTCTGGTTTATTCCAACTCCATGAGATTTATCATCCTCACATTCATGGGCTCATCCTCTATTAACTCAAGTTGATGAGCTAGCTCTAATATAGTAGCTCAAGAGAAATGGGCAATTTAGTTTCCCTTCCATATATAAAAATATATGGATAATTATCAATGGTATCTTTAGAAGTCACTTTATCATCCCATAAGGTTGTTCTTAGCTTAGTGTGTCATGTTCTCTGATTCTCTTCCATGGTCCTCCTAATGATCCTTAAAAAAAAATTATTTGTGGACTTTGCTAGTTCATTTGCTTGAGGATAGTAATTGGAAGAGGTGTTGAGCTAGATGCCCAATTTAATAGCCCACTCACTTGTCTTCATACAATGGAATGCCAATGCATTATCTAAAGTTATGGTGACTGGGACACCAAACCTAGTCATAATACTATCATATAAGTTTAAAATTTCACCCTCATTAGCCTCATTTAAAGCAATGGATTCCACCCAGTTGGTGAAGTAGTCAGTTATAGTGAGCACCCATTTATGCCCTATACTTGATGGTGGATTGATCATCCCTATGAAGTCTAACCCCCATTACATGAAGGGTTACTTCACCTGAATTGGATTAAGTGGAAAGGCTGCTAGTTTCTACTTTCCTATAAAGAGAGGACACTTATGGCATTTTATAACCCATATATGAGCATATTTAAAAATATGGGGCTATTAATAACTAAAACTCATTACTTTTGTTGTTGTGATTTTATGTGTAAATGGCCTCCTATAGGTCCATCATGGAATTACTCCAAGAGTTTAGTCCCCTAGTCATCATCTATATACCTAAGGAGTACCCCATTAAGGTCCTTTCCAAAAATAACCCCATAAACCAATGCATAAGGTATGGATTTAACCCTGAAATACCTTATTTTGGCTCTATCCAAACCTTGGGGGAATTACCTTATTGTCAAGAAGTGAACCATATCTTGAATCTAGCTCTTTTGAAGTAGAGGTGTGCCTATTTGTGAGCTATCTTGGGTCACCAAAATAGCTTCCTTGTCATCTTGGAGATCATTCACCATGTTCTCACACAAACCCTTTCCCCTGACCAGCTTAGTGACTTTAATCTCCATGTCATATTTCATGACCTTGGTGATCCAACCTACTCTCTTTTCACTCAAATCCTTGTTAATGAGAAAGTCCCTAACCCGAAGGTGAGACACCATAAGATCAAATCTTGATTTTAGAGAGCATTGGTCTAAAATTATTGAGACTCTTCAAGGATGAAATAACCTACTTTTCAATGAAAGTGTACCTCACCTCGTATCCTTCTATCCCTTGATTAAAAAAGGTAATTGATTGCTCCATTCCTTTTCCATTCTTTTGCATCAGCATAGTTTTTATGTTGTCAACATTAGAAAAGGTGTAAAAGATGAAGTCCTTAGAGAAATCAAGATTTAGGAGTGAGGGGGCCTAAGTAATGTCTTGCTTAATGGCCTTAAAATTTGTCTTACCTTCATCTAAGCAAGCAAACACTTGGCTCTTCTTCAACATGATGGTGATAGGTTTGACCACATTTGCAAAACTAGGTATGAACCTTCTCACAAATTTAATCTTCCCAAGGAAGCTCTAGATCTCTTTCTTGTGCTTTGACAAGGATAAGGCTTAGATAACACTTACTCTATCAAGGTCAATGGTTAATCCTTATTTTAAAATAATGTGACCCAATACCTTACCTTTATGCATAAAGAACACACATTTCTTAGCATTTAAAGAGACCCCATACTCTATTCATCTTGATAATATCAACCTCAGATGGTCCATGTGATCATTGGCTTTCTTGGAGAGGATTGTGATGTCATCCAAGTATAACAATACCATTTAAGTTAACATCCCTTGGAAGGCCATGTTCATTTCTCTTTGAAAGGTTGCCCTATCATTGGATAATCCAAAAGGCATATTTTGGTAAATAAAAGTACCCCACTTGGTGGTGAAGGTAGTCTTGTACTGGTCTTCCTCTCTCACTAGCACTTGGTTATAACCTGAATACCCATCTAATAAAGATAAGCATTATGAACTAGAAACTACTTAAAATATTTTCTTCATAGATGGTAAAGGGTAGTGATCCTTAAAAGAGACTCTATTAAGACCCTTAAAGTCCACACACAACCTAATTTCCCCATGCTTCTTCCTGACATGTACTAAATTATCTATCCATGAGGATTGCTTAATTGGAAAGATGATCTTAGATTCAATCAACTTGGTCAACTCCTTTTTCATGAGATCTTCAATCTTGGGGTCTATGGGCCTTTACTTCTACCTAAAAACTTTGGCATTAGACTCTAATTCTATAGTGTCTTATGCCAATTTAGGATTAAATCCCCTTAGGTCACTATATTTCTAAGAAAATATGTTTACATATTCCTTTAAAGCTTTATAAAATCATGCCTTTTAGCTTTAGTGCTTACCCTTCCAAGCTTGAGGAGCTTGTCTTCAAAGATATGAACTATCACATTATTCTCTTCATTAGTTGACATCACTGCTTTATCCTTCCTCATATGGTCCCCTTCATGAAAGAGACCTTATAGGGTGACTATCCCTTTAGGAAGCTTATTTGACCTTAATTGAACAATTTGTTCCCTTCCTTGGTTGATGGAGAACTATGCTTCTTACTATGAGAAAAATACATCTATTTATCACCTTCAAAGACTTACCAATAATCTTTATTATCTATCACTAATGGTCTTATTACCACTTTAAGATGTGGTTTCACCTTGGTCCTTTTCAATTCATTGGTGATGTCAAAATTAGCCCCCACAGCTACTAGCATTTCAGCATGTTCATTCTAGCTCCTTAGGATTGATTAGATGTTAAAGGCCTCAAAGTCTTCAATTAGGTCCCACACTCTATGTTTTTAGAGCTTCATTAAGGATTTTTTAGTGATGTTTTTTCCTTTGACTTGGTTTACAACCAATTCACTATCCCTAAAGACTTGCAACTATTTGATCTTTCTCTTACTAGCCCATTGAAGGCCATGGATGAGACCCTCATATATTATTGCATTGCAATATCATCTAAATTATAACCTATATAAAGAGAAGTACTTATGATTTGAAGGGGATACTAACATGACACTTTCACCCACTCCATGCTTGCTCCTTGAACCATCAAAGAACAAATTCCATAACCCACTAGGATCTTTTTGAGGTCTCATGAGGGATGGCATGGGATGGATTTCTTAATGCAAATAGTAGACACCCAAGTTCATTTTTTCAACACCCTCTAAGGGATATACCAACTAGTTGTCATTCCATAGTTCATCGAAGAACATGTTTGGTACTTCTTATGGATGAGTGTTTAGCTCCTACCCTATTTCAAATTCATCCTCATCAATGATGGTGTAATTGATGTTGATATTATCTGGTCCATAGGGCTCTATATGGAATAGTGCAATGGGCTCAACCTTGATTAATACTTTGGCCCTATACCTCATTTTGAATGTCATGTATGACCAATCAACTATAAGATAGCCTCCAATATTCATTATGAACTCTCTAGATAAGCATATTACAAAATGAGGAGGCACATCAAGGATTAATACATCTTGAGCCACTAAGACACTAGGATAAGTGTGTAAGGTCATATTGAGGTTTCTAATTAGGGTAGATGGCTTGGTAGAAGAACCATCTAGTTATATAACTCCTTTGAATTAGGTCTCATGTTTTATACTGCATCGATCTGATATAGACTTTGGCATTATCAAGGTACTAATCCCACTATCTACTAAGCAATTATGCACTAGAGATTTGTTAATGATCACTGAAATATAAAAGGGAGGAGGCTTAAATATTTTACCTAATTTCCCTTCATTTGGTCCTTTGGTTGCATTGATAAAGACCACATTTTCCTTGCTTGGTGATTGTCTTCAACATTGATCTTTGATAGTCCTTATTAAAGGATTTCTACCTAACTAGGCATGGAGAGCATGTCTCACATTAGCACACTCACATTGGACATTTTCATCTATTCTATAATGTTGATAGGTGAACCACCAACCTTTAGTTATGCTTTAAGAACCATAATTGCACCTTGAGCTTGTGAGTTTTGAGGGACCAAAACATTTCCCGGATTCTGACCCCTTAGAAATATTAGAACCTTTAAAATGGTAACAAGTTCAATTGGCTTGGATATTAAAGGAGTAATGGTAGTAAGCTCCTTGCTTGGTTCTAGGTTACCATCAATGTTCCTTCTTTTGAATATTATATTGGTAGCCACTAGACTATATCCCTAGCTAGAGCTATCTTACTAGTTGAGTGCATAAACTCTTCTTACTCATAGTGCACCATTGTGACACCCAACTGGCCTAGTCCTCAATCAAGGTTTTGACCTTTTGAAGGCTCTTCTATCTTGGTCATCATAGGTACCTCTACATTTTGGGTCATGAGGGATTGGTTATACCAAAAATTAGTAGCTTTTTTCTATTGTTCATTAAAATCTTGGGTGAAATTAATGGTTAAGATAATGGATTTCCAAAAATATTAATTCTAAGGCATGGTACCTTTAGCTTTTTGAGCCACATTATTTTGAACTAGGACCAAAGTGTTGGAAGTGCTTATAGCATTGGGATTATAGTTTCTCTACCTATTATATCCATGTTGCCCTTATCCTTGGTTTTTACCTTGGCCTTGGTAGTTCCCCTTTTATGGTGGCCTATTTACTTGAAAAGCTTGTTGTTGAGGTTGATATGAACCTTGATAAGGCCAATTAAAAGTCTATTGCCTCTTAACATTTACCATCTCATTTCCCAAAGACTGAAACATGGTTTTGAGCTCTTGAAAGTTCTTTAGCTCTAATGAATCATTGGATCCACTAGTGGAATATTTCTCTTGTTTTGGTGCAAGTATTGCAGCAATTGTTGGTGTAGGAGGAATGACATCTAGTGGAGGGATAGCAACAGTATGTGGTCTAATTTTAGTAAATAAGGGCATTGGTGGTATAGGCATAAGTTTGTCAACTTGAATCAAAAAAAATTATGCTTTGATGACTACCTCATAATCATCTTGAAGTATATTTCCTCATATAGATTGTATCATCACTATTATGTCATTATTTAAATCCTTCAAATAATATAGAAAGGCAAAGTTACGGGTTGGCTTAACTCAGACTGGGATTCTATTCCAAATTTTTTGGAACCTTATGTTGAGGTCTTGCATGATTCATCAAGATTTCTCTTAGTGGTGGTTAGTATTTCTATAAGTGATAAATGGTCACTTTTATCCTCAAATATTTTACATATATCCTCTCCTAATTGGTCTCATGTTTGAATGAAATTATCAGCAAGGCCTTTATACTAGTCTAATGACTTTCCTTTAAAATATGTAGCTAATAACCTAATAGCTATATTTTCCTCAGTGACATTATGGATATTGAAAAAATTGGCTATGTCCATAAGGTGCTTAGAAGGTGTTGTAGCTTGGTCTCCAGTATAATAGGGTATGTTTTTAAGGGCTGATACTGGAAAAGGATCATAGTTAGGGAGGGCTAGAGGAATTTGGCCATTAAAAGCCACAAAATCTCTAGGGATTGCCATGGTTATGAGAGGGTTTAATAAAGGTCTTCTTGTAGGGGTAGACCTTTAAAATGACCTAGGAGCAAAGGTTCCCTGATATGGATGTGTATTGACAAACCTTAATCTTTTTGATGAATTTAAAGTTAGTTCAACAAATTCAAAGGGAATACCTCTTGAAGTTGACCTTGTTGTCACCTTTGGCATGAGAGACAACTACTACTCTACACCAGAGTGTTGATTATTTTTTGGAGTCACCAGATGTTGTTGCATGAAGTTATGACTATTGCAAACTAATTAAACCATCATCAAACTTGATCAATGTCTTCTTCAAATTAAGTCCCACCGGGTATGCTAGAAACTATTTTAGGCTCAATATGCACCCTTGGAGGGGGTTCTTCATGCCACTTCCAATTGAGATACATAATGGGAATAACCCTAGGTTTTGGGTCACCTATATTGGGGTTGAACCTCTAAATAAATCCTTTTTCCCTATGAAGTATTAGTTTGGCATTTATTTATGTGAGCATCAAGAAGAAGATGGATTTCTTCAGAGGTTCAACCCCAATATAGGTGACCCATCGTGTAGGGTTGTTCCCATTGTGTAGCTCAATTGGAAGGGGCCTAAATAACCCCCTCTAAGGTTGAATTTTGATCCTAAAACACATAATCTAAGCTTACTTAAAGTGTTTTAAAATCTTTCAAACTACTTTATCTGCTCTTGAAGTTCACCTGCTCCTCAACTGGGACCCTACCTAGTTGTTCAAACCACATCTAGTCAAAATGTTTATATGTGGGATAATTTTGGCCAACATAACTTACACTATTTTATCTTTTATATATCTTTTTGTATGTACTCAACCCTCATAAGCAAAGTTATAGGCTTCAAAATGCAAATATTTTTTCATATATATATAGAAAAAGGATAGAATATGAAGTGACAGTGCTTTGTAAAATTTTATATATAGTGCTCAGTTATAATATGAAATGGTTCCAATGTGATATAGATTTATATATTGTTTTAAAATGGTTTGCCTATCTTTTATCTGCATTTTGTGTGCAGTGAATACTCTATCTACTTAAATTTATTAATCACATAGTTTATGTCAATTGTTTTGTTTCTAATGAGTCTACATTTCTTATTATAAATATCTCTAATTTACCTATTAATGAATAAATTTAGTCTAAATTTCCATATGTTGGTTACATTTGTCCCTTCTATGCAAAATATCCCTATATTAGCATGTTTTAAAGGGTTTTCTAGGAACCTCTACTAATAATGGTGCAGTAAGCATGGAATATTTTGTTGAAACATGTTGAAAAGGCTACCAAGGAAAATAAATTTGTAAATATTTTTGGATGAAAGAATCCAAATTTTTATATAATAATGAGAAAAAATAATTGAGAAGACTATGAAATAAGTTATTCATGAGCATATACATAAAGAAATTTATTAAATATTTTAGTTGGAGCTTCTTGGATTTTTTGTTGAATAGAATATATATTGGATTAATAATATTTTAAACCAAGTGGGATAGAATTTATAATTTATATGAAAGAAAATCTAGAAAACATGTGAACTTTAGACACTAACTAGACCAATGCAGTAGACCATTAGACCAAGACTACCCTTAATGGTTACATCAAAGAAATTATTGTACAAAGATATTTGGATTTTGACCCTACACATGATTTGTTTATCCAAGGAATTATATAAAATTTCCATTAATGAATACCTACTTTGATTTAGATGTTGTTTTCAAAAAGGCGATGGTGATTACCCCTAAAAACATGGACTAGCCACTTTTAGCATTATGAGGGTACATATGATGTAAGAGTGAATGATGAATAGCTGAGTAGAGGAATGTGAACTTGATACCAAAATATGGAGGATACAAAAAATTAAAGAGAGAATAAAATTATAGGATTAGAAAGAGAGATACAATAACAAATAAGGTGAAATAAATAAGATAACCAAAATGTAACTATTAATATGAGTAGGAGTAAGATAGAGGAAGAAGAGAGGGGATCCTAAAGAGAGTTACACCCGTTGTAAAAATTAGAGAGTGAGGAATAAAAGGGCCTGAGAGAGAAGACAACATAGATTGGAATAGATAAAATATATAATAGAGCAAGGAAAAAGAGGAAAGTATATTGGTAGTACAAGAGATAAAGGATAATGGTAGATCATAATTATAACGAAGGGTATTCTTTAGACTAGGGAAAGAATATTATCTACATGAGGTTATGAAAAATTATAGGATTATTTTAGGTTCAATATTATAGACAAAAAAAGTTGAATATATATCATTTAGGTCATGAGTATGCATCCCTTGAGCCCATTTTATTTTTAGGAAAGAGAAAACAAAGTGGAAAGGATGAGATAGGTAGAAATTAGCTTGAATCATTTAAAGATAAATTTGGTAAGAAATGCAAAAACTAAGAAAAAATATACAAGAAGAGGTTTAAATAGTTTGGATTCACTTTCAACACTAGTTTTAAGACACCCATAAAAACTAATGTGAATAAGTCCATTGTAGCAATCATTAATGTGTATAAGTCCACAGTATAAGTCACTAATGCATAATAACCATTAGTAAAAATTATAAATGCACCAAGTATGGCATTAAATTGAGGAATGTTTATTGCTTTGACATAATATGATGGGTATATGGACCCTAAACAATATTTGTTAACATGTGATATGAAGTGATAGGTTAAGGGAGTGACCACTAAGGATGTGAAAAATTGTGAAATCATTGGATATTTATTAGGTCAAGCTATGGAATTAATTTATAAAAGTGATGTTAGTTCCTTGATTCTTCAACAATTTAAGGATCAACTAATCATAGAGTTCAAAATGAAGAAGTGTTTAAGTCAGACCATCCAAGATCTTAAGGAGATTCCATATCAAAGTGGATAATCAAGATGGGAGTATGATCACATATTCTCATATGTAATGAACAAATTTGATTTCATTATAGAAGATAAAGATATATATACACAGTTTTTGGAAGGACTATGTGTAAGGATTCAATTTGCCATTACGTAGTCAAAATTATTGACTAAGGCTAATGCCTAAGCAACTACCTTGTGAGTTGAACAAATTGAGTATTATGGAGATGCCCTAGCAACTGGATCCAAATTTGAGGTGAAAATAGATTTGTTTTCTCAGGAGAATGGATGATTTGTATAAAAGTAATAGACTTAAATTGGGCCTATGGTGTATCAAGTGTGGTCAAGAAAGAAACCATAATGATTTTCATAAACTCAAAATATATTATTGAGATATATGTATAATAGGACATTTAACATCAAAGTGTCACATATTATAGTATTAAATTCAAAAACCCCATATCCTATACTATAAAAAAATCTAAATCGACCAATCATGATGAGAAGAGTTGTATAGCTCTGTAGTAGCTAAAATAAGACATTACTAAAAACATATTTATAATCATATCATATCAAGTACCTAATGCAAAAAATAGAATTTAAAGACAATAGGTAGAAATGTTTAGTGCAACACAAGGTGTTCTAGGTGGATGCCTTCATGACATCAATACCAACCTTAGGGTTTGGTTGAATGGACACTAACATTTCCATAATATTAGTATCAATCCTCATGGAGCACTATGATTCCTCAACCTCAATAATAAAATTAGGATCCATCATCTCCTCAATGACAGTATGGTGGATATAATGTAAAATGGTCCATAGAAAGGAGGATTTTGTAAGAAACAATCATAAGGTTGGGGATTTCAACAAACTAGAGGATGTAGAGGAGGTACCAGAGTGGATATCATAGAAGTCACAACAATGATAATAGGGAATATTTACATCCAATTAAATTTTATTTATGTGGTCAATATAATCACTTCACATGAAATTACCCCATTAATCCTCAAATATAGACATACGGTGTTTATTGTAGAGTTCAAGGACAACATCATACTGAAGATTATTTGATTTTAGAGAAGCAAAGTAAATATAATCCTATGTGAAATTTAAATATGATAAATTTTCACCCTAATTAAAATATGTTCATGCAAGTAGTTACAAGGCAACAACACATAGATCAAGGTTTACCTTGGTTAGAAATGCCATTAGATCAGAGAATCGGGAAGGTTCAATAGGATAAGTACCCTGAAATTACAAAGGAAAAGGATTGATGTATCAATAAACACAAGTTATATAGAATATACAACAACATAATTTATCAAAAGGTGATGTTATAGCCATTGACTCCCCAATGTATGGTCAAATTAGTCACATAATGAGATAGAAAGGAGTAATGACTACATTGATAGATATATTCAAACTTATGAGCACTCTACATAATAAGGATTTATTTTAATATATTAAAAAGATTATATGCATAATTTTCTCAAAATTACATAATGAGGACAATAATATGTAGGCATCCAATTCCTAACACCATTTGTGTTTAAATTGTCAATCTTACTCGAAATGCACTAAAACACATAATTTGGGCCAAAATCACTTAAACATGCTAAATGGTTCAAGATTATCATATAAAAGTTCCAATTTAAACTAATTTAAATCTAAATGGGTTAATGCATTTTATGTGATTATTAAATTTGATCAAATCATTTTGAGTCAAAATGATGAAAATGCATTGTGGTGTTCTAGATCACTCTTTTCTTCTAATCAGAATCACACAGCACGTACATGTGTTATTTTGTGTTGATAACATCCTAACTAGTATAATGGTTTATATGAAACTAACATCAATTATAATTCCTATCCAGTCAAATTATGGCCCAGTAATATGACATTCTGACCAGTTTGATTAATGAAGTTCACTAATTTCCAAACAATTGCTTAAAAATTGAGTAATCTTACTTAGGCAAATTAAACCAAATTATGAGCTTAAGTAAAAATTCCATGGAATTTATTGAATATTTATTTATTTTAAATTGATTCCTTTTAATTACATCATTAAGTGAGGTAATTTTTAGGGTGGCATCCATAAGCCATAAAATGCAACAAATATCAAGATTATGACTTCCCATGTCTCTTTAATGCCCCTTCCTCCCAAATCATTATGAGGATATTTATGGATTTTATTTAGATAATTAGATTAATTCATGGCCACACATCTTGATCTTGAGATGGAAGGTCATGGTTAATCCTAATCAATTTAGAAAATCTATAAATAGGAGGCCTCCCACTCATATTTTAAGCTTAATTTGTGTAAACTTATAATGCAGGATTCTCTCCACAACCTTTATTTCTATTGATTATTATGTTTCATTTGCAATAGGATAGCTTTATTGATAGGGATAAAATTGATTTTATATCATGAGCCTAGATTATACTTAGTGTTCTTGAGATTGTGGAGGAGCTTGCTTTGCATCATTGTTGAATACTTGAGAATCAAATCAAGGGGGAAAACATGCTTGGAGACACATTTGGATGGTGAAATGCTCCTGGGAAGGTAATTGGTATTTTACTTATTTCATTTGATCTTTATTGTCATTTTCACACCCCATTTGAATAGGTTGGCCTAGATTGTTAGTTCTTTATGCATTTATATTGGCTTTCTTGACTAATGCTTGATCTAACCATCTTTGTAATCGATCTCTACATCTTGGCATGCCTGGTGGGACCCCACATAATTCTCAATTAAGGAAGACATTTTGGCAATCCTAGATTCCATTAACAGTCATTAAAATCCCTAAAACATCAATTTTTAGCATGTTTTTTTAATGTTTTTGATTTTTTTTATACACAGGTCACAAAGTGACCAATGTCAATTTTGTGTAACTAGCATCAATCAAGGCTAACCAGCATCGATGAGGTTGTAAGGAAATCATGACTAAAAATTTCCATTTTAGAGCTTTATTCAAGTTTGTAGTTGTCAAAATTGGATTTATAAATCTTTGGTCTAAACATTATTCCTGATCTAGAAGTTTTATTTTGGAGATTATATCCTAACATTGTGATAACAAGTTTTTTGTCAAAATATTTTTTTGCCTAAGGGTTCATAGGTAACCACTATTGGTCATTTTTTACCAACAATGGTTCTTTTATGACCATTATTAGTCTTGTAGAAACCATCATTGATCACTATTGATTGATGTCAGTCTCTGTGTTTTTAAAATAGAGAACCCAAGAGTAAAAAATCCAAACTTGATTGTTGTATTATTGATTATGCTTCAAAAATAAACAAAACTCTCTAACTTTTTCTATAGGACCCACATGGAAAATTAGTTAATTTGAGTATAATTAATTTTATAACCTTCCCTTTGGTGTTTAAAAGGAACCTATATGAGCATGTTTAAATATTGAACCTTCCCTTTGATGTTTAAAAGGAACTTAGATGGTTTATTTGATTATTTTGTAAATATTTTTCAATTTTTTTTCCAAACTAAGGCCAAGGGGCCAAGAAATTCACATTTAAATTTGGTGTATAAAATTAACTTTCACTTAAAATTTCAAATTCTTGAAGTGTTTTATGTAAATCATCTATTGCTTGTTAGATTGTTTGAGAAAAATTAATCATGTGTGTATGTTCTACCATTATCCCTTATATGGAACTTAGATGACCAGAATCATTTTCATTGTGATTATCCCTTTGTCCAAGGCATGAAAAGGAAGTTGTCTACGCTCTCCCCAAAACTCATATGGTTTAGGTGATCTAAAAACAACCTCTAAAGCCTTTTCACTTGGATCATTGCCTCTTCATGAGTTATTTAGGGAAGATTTGAACTAGGGATTCATCTACCAGCATTAATTTCAACCCTTCTCCATAATGGGTATATAAATTGGGATCACCCCACTAGAATGGTGGTTCGATTGGCTAAACTATCTATGTTAGTGGTAAGCTAGATTGGAACATATGATCTATTAGGACATCACACTACACTAAGAAATTAACAAATGTATTGGTTGTGAAAAAAACAAAAAAAATTCAAAACAAGCCAATTGACATGGATCTAATTGACATGTCTCATCCCTTATGTTATCCATGCTTAAGACCATCTATACAGTTGTAAATTGTAAGTTTTAGACAACCCCACTTGCTATGGGGTATTATTGATGTATGGTGAGTAACCCAAAGGTCCATGTCTTTTTATCATCTCTTGGGAGAAGGGTGGTATGTAAAATACCATACCAACTCATGGACTTTTATTTTTGGATTAACAATTTAATTCCTTCCAAGAGTACATATAAATATAGATTTCCACAATACAAAGCAACCTTGTCAGTTTAGGGTTTAGAATGATTTACTTTGTTGTATTTTGGTCTTTATCTTTACTTGCTTGGTATTGATTTGAGTTAAAAATTGATTTTAGACAAAATTCATAATCAAACACATTCTCCACCATTTCTTGAACAAGTAGGTGTTATGTTAGTCAAATCCAAATCAATCTTTGCCTTGTTCAAATTCTCATATTAAAACATTGTGTTTGTATTATCTAATTAGTGTAGTTATGCTACCCATTTGAGTCTAAACCATTTTCCAAAAATCTTTAAGTCCTTCATTGATAATTAAAATTTGAAATTGCACCTAATTTATGGGTTAACATGTTAACTAGTTTTACCATTTGCACTTGACTTGAGTTAACTTGGATTCATTTTCCCATTTGGATTGAAGGCCATTTTTAGGCTCATTATAATCTAATCATTGTGAACATAGGCTATCAAGTGTATCACTCACACTCTAAGTTTTAGAACACATTTTATTTTACCTCCTATTATCATGTGGCGGTGTTGTGCTACCCGTTTGGTTCTAGTTTTATCTTAATAATTCTTGTATATTTTCACATCTTGAGTTTCTTAGTTCACATTGTCATATTCCTAATCCAAAAGGATTTATTCTAATTTTATAGTAGAAACTAATTGAAGTTGAACTAAATTTTATGGTATTGGTGTATCTATCAACCTATATTTCATATACTAGTTTACACTTAGGTTATTGAGTTATCATACCCTCTTCCAACTTGTATAATTTCAATGTTACCCAAGGTTGAGTAATTTTTTGAACACATTCCTCAAATTATGTGTTACAATGCCACCTCCTTTTTGTTATAGTCTATTTGGTACCTTATCACTTGTATAGAGAAAGATCAAAACACATACCTTGTTTAAACATTTGCAAAACATTGTCCAAAAATTGGAAAACATAGAGAACAATCCTCTAGACATGATGTTAGGGTACACTTGTAGTAGGGTCTCTTATGGCCCTAGTTTTAAGGTAAAGCATTTTTATGGTGGACATGAGCACTTTGTCTTGTTTGGGGATGAAACCCTCTTTGATCCTATTTATTGAATACCAATTCGATCCATGCCAATTTTTATGTGTCATCTTTATTTTTCCCATTTGATTTGCATACCACACTCAAAGGTTACTATTTTAGGATATCCTCTTTTTATTTGTGCTCTGCACTTGAAGGCTATCATTCTAGGTTATCCCCCTTTGGCTTGTGCAAGTGATCAAGCTCTAAAATACATGAAGGTTACCATTTTAGGTTATTCTCCTTCAACTTGTGCGAGCCAAGAAGCTCCATAACGTGAGAAGGTTACCATTTTAGGAGTTCCTCCTTTGGTTTGCACATGTAACCAAACTATGTAGAATCTAGTTATTGCCATGTTAGGCCCATCACCTGTATTTATTAAGCCTATTATTGAAGAACATAAATTTAATGAACCAAAAAAATTTGATCCCTTCTTTAATAGTCTAATTTTTAGAGATCCCATTATTGAACCACAAACCATTGTTCACCCTAAGCCAGTTCTTCCCCACTTTATAAATTTGTGCCGATCTTGGAACTAAAATAAGAACCATTACCTCTTCAAAAGCCATCTTATGAGGACCAAAATGTGTTCAAAATTGATATTTTTCAACCAATTATTAACCAAGATCATGATGTTATTATTGAAACACCCATTTATGATGAGTCAACATATGATGAGTTACCTATTCATATTTTACCTATTTTTAGAGAGCCTCATCTCCTTGACAAGCTAGTCTCTATAGAGTTGTCTCTTGATCTTTTTCCACTTGTAGAGGAGTCCTTTTTTACAGACAATATTTTGTCAAGTCAACCCTTCAATGGTTCCCTCTCTTTTATGGGCTTCACTTAGATGACCCAGTCTATGTTGAACACTTCTTAGATGAATCAATTTTTATATATCTCATTATGTTATCACAGGTCATTACTTATCTAAAAGTAAACACTCAATAAAATATTATTATATAAATAACCACATCAGATGAAGAAACAACATTAGATTTAGGTTCCCTTTCTAAATTGACATCACATTTAGCATCAAAAGTAGAATCACTATCAGAACTGATATCAAATTTAGATTCCCTTTACTTAGATTCAGTTTCAAAAATAGATTATAGTCGAGGTTGTTACAACATTGGTTGAAATTTCCTTATAGATTAATTTGAATATATTTTTGATCCTTATATGTTTTTTGAGGATGATTACTTCAATATTAACATAGGTTCTCCTATTATCTTTTATGAGGATTGTGATGACTTTCATCATTCCATTATCCCCACTCATGATAGACATTTTATTGACATTCCACCTCCCACAAGCATTAATTGGGACTAAAAAACTCATAATTTATTAAACTAAATCCATGGTGACATACCATTTTCAAAATATCAAGGGGACCAAGACTGCATTCATATAGAAGAAGAACAATCTTCTAGTGAAACCTTTTTGGAAGTGATATGGGATGATCAAAATTCAAACTCAACATATTTTTGTGAAACCTTTTTAAAGGTGCTAGAAGAAAACCAAATTCAAATGTTGACATCTCTTCATGAAACCTTCTTAGAGGCATTATGGGATAATCAAGATGAATTCATTAGTGAAAACCTCATCAAGGTGCCACTAGTTGAGCACAAAAGTTATTCACTACTTGATGAAGACATTATTGAAGATTAGATCAATATAACTTCTATTCTAAAGCATAATCAGATGGTAGATACTCTCAATAATAAACAATATAAAAATTTGGTGGTCCTATCGAGTGAATATTCAAAATTATTCATCCCCACCACAACCAAAATTATGTCAAATCTAGAATCAGTAACATTATGTGTGCCTAAAAATACTAATCTTCATTTGCTCCACATTCATTATACATTTCATTAGCATCCACCTATTCATTACCCACTTATATAATTTATCATGTGCCTAACATTATTTACCATCCCTAGATGCACTTTCCTTCGTAGAGGCTATGAAGATCCCTTATCTCAACATTTGAAGGAAGCAAACTCAATGACTAATAGAGTTTGCAAGCACATTATTAAGATCCAGATCTAAATCAAGTTATTAATAGGGCAAATTTTATAAAATAGTGTTGGATAGAAATTTTATGATTGATTATTATAGTTATCTCATATGTTGACTAGGATGTTCATCTCCACATTAGTAAGAGTAACTATTCAGATGAAGTATTTGGTACCAATTTTTATGATCACTTATTTTGATTGTCTCATATGTTGACTAGGATATGCATCTCCATGTCAGTAGGAGTAGTGACACCATTTTTCATTTTCCATTTACCATTTATCATTATTATATCTTATCTCTTGGGGGCAACCCCTATAAACCATTTTATTTTAGGCCTATTATACCATTGTGTCCCATTTATTGCACTATTTGAACTATATTGACTTGAGGTCCTTCAGGACTATGTAAGCAGTGCTCAATTTATATTGAGGTCAAATTGATCACTTTCACTATGCTCTTGTCATTTTATGATCAATTACTAAGTTTGAATACTCTCACAATTTTATGAGTAACCTAAGCCATTCTCTTGCCATTTTGTTAGCAAATTAAGACAATTATTACTTGGGGAAAACTTAGTTGCCACTATAACCATTTGTCTATTGATCATTTTTAATATATCATTCCTTTAATATTGACCAAGTCATGTTTTTATTCATCTTGCTTACCCTATTTTGATCTTGGTTCCTTTGGTTTTTCGTGCACTATATGTGAGGGGATTTAATCTAGTTTCAACAGTTTTAGAATGTCATGTTGAATGATAGTCTATGAAAGTAGTATAACATTTGATATAACAAGTTATTTTTTATCTATCATCGTATTTGGCATCCCTGATTATAACCACCTTTGGGAAAATTAGAATTATGATTTTATTTCCTAATTATAATTACCTATGGGAAAATTAGGTGCAATGCCATTTTATCATGCATTATTACATCACCTAGTCATTACTATTATCATTTGCCTTGTTATTCACCTTTATTTATGAACTTATTATGACCTGCTCAGTTTTTCATGATTGTTTGTGTAGGAAACATAACTATGACTAGAGGTACTAGTGGGCTTATGTAGGTTGTGTTTGATTCATGTTGAGGTCACCTTAGTCCCTAATTTTCTTACGCTCTTATCATCTTGTGAGAATTTTATGTTGGCGCACACTTGTCATTTCATAAGCACCCTTTATAAAACCCTGACAATTTTTTGATTTGGACCATTCTATGTCTCATAATCCTCAATTGAGTTGAGATACTTAAAAAATTCCAAAAATAGTCATAAAACATTTAAAACTCAAAAACATTTTGTTTTGTGTGTGTGTGTCTATGTGTGTTGTTTGGTCTTTTTTTTCTCATTTGGTCTTGATTTGTTTATTTCCAAGCACATATTGATGGCCCACATTGATCTTTATTATTCATATCTTAATCTTGTAGACACCTAATACCAGTCGCTGATAACCTCCATCTAGGCTTTTGGCTAGTTTCCATCTAAAACAATTTGGCCTAAAAACACTAAAAATGTGAAAAATGATGTGAAACTGACATATTGAAGTGTTGATTTTATCTAGGGTATCCCTAAATGTAGAAATGTAATTTATGGGCTATCTAACTTTGATCAATTCATTTTGAGTCAAAATTCCAAATTTACACCTGTGTGCTATGGACTGCTCTTTCCTATCAAATCTTTTACAGAAGACTTGTGCCTTTGTTATTTATTATTGGAAACATTCAAAATGGGAATACACATCCAATGCATCTAATGTGGACTTATAATTCAAACCCAGTCAAATTTTGGACCAATAACAAGACATTTTGAGTAATTTGGGTAATTTGTGCACAAAATGCTTAAACATGCTTAAGAGCTAATTAACCCAAATCAAGGCATAATTGATAAATCCATGGAAACTTGTTGAATAATTATTTTTAGAAATAAATATTGAATATATACATCATCAAACGACCTCATTTCTTGGGAAGACATCTCTAGGCCATAAATGCCATAAATATTAGGATTCATGCCCTCCATGCCTCATCAATGCCTTCCATGATGCCCTCCATGCCTCTTAATTGCCCCTTATTCCAATGCCATGACAAGGATAATTAAAAACTTAATTCCAAAAATTTAATTAATCCTCAACCACATATCTCAATCTTGAGATGGATGGTTGGGGTTGATTAAGATCAAATCTAAAAATCTATAAGTAGAAGGCCTCACAACATCATTTATAAGCTTAATTAGTGCAAAGTTATAATGCAAGATTTGTTCCCAAAAGCTTCAATCAAATAGTGTTATAATTCTAAATTGATTACAAACCAAGCAAGCCACAAGCCAAAGGTGCCAAGGAAAGATGGAGGTAGCCAAGCTTCCATTGCCAAGGACTTCATGAGCACAAGCCAATCAAGCCACCATTACAAAGGCATTTGGAGCATCCAAAGAAGGTGAAAGGAATTCTTGTGTTTTCATTCCTTGATTTTTAGTTGTGCTTATCATTTGATTTTGTTAACTAAGCTCTCCTTAGTGTCTAGGCCTAGATATGTTATGTTATTAGTGTGTTTATTTTATTTTTATTTCATTTTGGAACTAACACCATACTAACCATCATATCTTGACTCAACTTCTTAGATCACATAATGGCACATCTGGTGGGACTAGATACATCCTACACATGAAGGAGATCCTTTTCAACCTTTAAAAAAATTCATTTGAGCCTTTAAAACTCTCACAAATTGATTTTTTAACTTTATTGTCATTTTTTGTTACCACATTTTTACACAATAACCAATGTCGACAGAAAAATTGACATCAATTACTTGGCTTAATCGACATCGATCAGTAGAACCAACATTAGTCAAATCTTGGTTTCCTGTAACTAACATCAATAGTATTAATCAACTTCAGTCACTATGTTTTTCCAAAAACACAGACCTAAGACCTCTTTTTCTAAAGTTTATTATTTCAAACTCAAAAGGGTTTCAAAGGTAAGGGACATGCTAACAATTTTGCTGTAGGACCAAGTGGGATTTTTGCTCAAAACATGTTTGAATCACTTTTGCATGCTTAAAATTTGATTAGGAACTTTGTTTTAGTGTTTAATAAAGAATTTTTAGGTGTTTTTGATGAATTTTTTTCAAAATTTGCAACTAAGACCAATGGGTCAAATGAACACCACCCAATCTTTCATTTTGGGTTTAAAATTGAACACACTTGTCAATTTTTATTTGAAATAGTTGTTTAATTATATTTTATTTGGAAAAAAGAGGAATGTTTCATGTATGTTCTTCCATTTGTCCCCTATAGAGAACCCTTGGAATCAAAAGTGTCATTCCTATTACAAGTAACCTGTCTAAGGACTAGAAAGAAAGTCATCTAAATCATTCCCTAGAAACTCATCAAAGTCTACATGACCTTGAAAATGACCCTAAAGTCTTTCTACTTTCATGCTTTATTTATTTATGCATCTTGGCTTATAAGGGGGACTTCATCACCTCCTAAAAGTTCTTTAGGGAAGCTTTGACCTGGGGTTTCATCTCCTAGCATTGACTTCATTTGGCTCCTTTGGAGTTACACATAGGTCGTAGTGGCACTTTGGACATCACACTACATTGAGCAAATAGTAAGAAGTAGTAGTTGCAAAAAGGACTAGCCCTTTTTGTAACAAGTTGAGTGATACAAACCCAAAATCTATGCTTTTCTTTTGCATTTTTTGGCTTGAAAGTCATTGTGCAATTTATTCCCCTAGAATGATCAAAACCTTGCTAGTTTTAGTCAACCCCATTTTTGCATACCCCTGCTAGGATTTGGATGATTATACTTAGTGTATCTTTGAATCATTTTCTCATTTGGTATGTTTTGAGACTAAAACTTGTTTGTTTTTGTATAATCCATGTCAAAACCAATTTTTATATACGTCACTCTTTTATCTAAAGAGGCGTTATGCTAGCCATTTTACACTACACTTGTGCCTTGAAATTTTTACTAAAATTTTTTGTATGTGTCATTTGAGTTACAAAGGGTAGCGTTATGCTGCCCAAATCATGTCAAACCATTTGTGCCTTTGAGTCTTATGAAAAATAACATTGACCAAATCATTCAAGAATGCTTACATTATTAGGCTGCTCAATTTGTTTCAAGACTAGTTTACCTTGTGCCAAAAAACCATTTGTTTCAAACCAGTTTGCACATACCATTTAGACCTCTGTCTTATGTCATCATGTTGTCTAATCTTTTCTAGCCTATTTGGTCCAATCCTAGTTTTCAATGTTAAGTTTTCAATTAGCCTTGTTAATTTTGGATCCATACATTGATGGATTTCTATTTAGACCTCAACTCATGGGGCTGATACATAGATCTTTCTCTTTTGGGTTGCACTACTTCGGTTACTAGGTTACCCAAAATTGAAAAATATTGATGGTTTATTTGTTTAATTCCTATCCTCATCATTGCATACCATTTAGAACTCTGTCTTATGTCTTCATGTTGTCTAATCTTTTCTAGCCTATTTGGTCCAATCCTAGTTTTCAATGTTAAGTTTTCAATTAGCCTTGTTAATTTTGGATCCAAACATTGATTGATTTCTATTTAGACCTCAACTCATGGGGCTGATACATAGATCTTTCTCTTTTGGGTTGCACAACTTTAGTTAATAGGTTACCCAAAATTGAAAAATATAGATGGTTTATTTGTTTAATGCCTATCCTCATCATTATTTGTGCCTTTATTTGGGAAAACATAGCCTTTTTAAAATAACCTTTTGTCTTATGTCTTATGTCTTATGCCAATTGATCATGTTTATGTTTGATTCCATGTGACGAGTTTATGTCAAAGTTATTTTCAAACACATTAGATTAAATCAAATCACATCAGCCTTTATTTCAATTCTAATTTTTGATGTTGTTTGTCCAAAAGTCCTAGAATATGCCTATTTTTTTAACCTAGCTTTTGACTCCATGTTTGGACAAAAGACCTAGCAACTCAACTTTTCCCTTTCCTAGTTTAGACCTTATTTGGAATACTTTGACATAGACCTTTGACATGCTAGTTTTTATTCAAATGCTTGACCTTTTATGCATGTGACATTTGACATTAGATATTTGAGGTTAGGTTATTTTATGCCAAGTCTTAGCACAAACAATTTTGGGAAATATAGCTCCACCCCATTGACCATGTTAGACCAAGTTTGAACCATTTGTCCTTTAGACATAGTTTTTTTAGAGTTTGTAGAATTCTAAGTCCTTTTGTTTTTGAAGCTTTCATCATTTACATGGATATGTCTCACTACACTTATGGTGGAGTCACTTACATTCTGACTTATGATAGAATGGCCACACAAAATTACTTTTATGGATTTTATCAAGACCCCAATGATGCTAATATGGTTTGTGAGATATATTTACATCTACCTCATATTAATTATTCATGGGAACATAATCACGATTCAATTTATGATCCAAATTAATACCTTGATTGGTATGAAGAGGCTTGTGAATAAGACTTTGAATACCTAACTATAGATAATGTTGTTCAGGATATGAGTCCATACCATATTTACAATAATCAATATGTAGAACACAGTCAAGAATGAACTTATGATCCAACTCATGCCTAGGATGATATGGTTTATGAGGAAGACTTGGATGCTTTTGCTTATGTAAGCAATAAAGTTTCATGACATCCTTTTTTTATTCAATCATTAGCTACCCCTAACCCTCCTTTAGATTATACAAGTTATCAAGCTCTGCAATATCCAAGGAATACCATTACCATTCCTAGACCTAGTCCTTTGACTTGTGCGAGTAACCAAGCTCCACAACACCCAACCATTTCTATACCAACACCTCTTATTTTGGTTTATATAGAATCATTCTCCACACTACCTTATTGTTACCATCTTAGGACTTTATCCTTTCGCTCATGAAAGCAATCATGATCCCCAATGCCCTGCCATCATCCAATCACAAGTCATTCCTCATCCAGTACCAATCCCATCCAAACCTCAACTAATCCAATCATTTGAAGACCAATATGTGTTTAAAATTTGTATTTTCCAACTCATTAGAAACCAAGGCTAAGATAACCAACCAATCTAAGATGTTTCTATTGAATCAACCATTTGTGATGAGTCAGCTTATGATAAATTGCCTATTGATCCTATACTAGTTGTTGAGGAATCTCACTCTGATGAGCTAGTATTTGCTAAGTCACTTCTTAATGATTATAAATGCCTTTGGGAAAATCATTACCTTGACCATGTGCCTATTTTTAAAGAACCTCTTATTAACAAGTCAATCTCTAAGGAGTTGTTTCTTAACCTTTTTCCCATCCTAGAGGAGTCTCACTTTAACAAACTAGTTTTAATGGAGCCCATTGTGCCATCACAAGATACTACTTATCCAAAACCAAGAATTTAACAAGACATAATTATAATAGAGTACCCAATAGATGAAGAATCAGATTTAGAGTCAGGTTTTATTCTTGAATTGACATAAGATTTAGCATCAGAATTAGAATCAACATCAATTGTGACATCAAATTCAGATTCCTTTGAGTCAAAATCAAATTCACAAGAAGAATATGTTCATGACTGTTACAACATTGGTTATGCATGCTTCATAGATAAATTAAAATACATTTGTGATCCTTCTATGGTTTTTGAGGATGAGTACTTCATCATCATCACAATTTCTCCTAGTATCTTCTATGAGGATTGTGCAACCCATCCCCATTTCATTATCATTCCACAAGCCATTACCATAAAAAAAATAGCCATATTATTGACATTCCATCTCCCACAAGTGTTGATTGGGATCGATAGAATCACACTTTGTTGAAATACATCAATGGTGATATATAAGTTGAAGAAGAGTAAGGAGGCCAAGACCACATTCATGTAGTAGAATAACACTCTCCTAGTGGGACATTTTCAAAGGTTCTAGGGGATAATCCAAGTCAAAACTCAACATCTTCTAGTGACACTTTTTTGGAAGCACCAGAAGAAAATCAAAGTCAAAAGACAATGTTCATTAATGAAACCTTCTCAAATGTGTTATGGGACAATCAAGATAATTTCATTGGTTAAAACCTTTTTGAGGCACCAATCGCTGAGCACAAAAGTTCTTCACTGCTTGATGAAGGCAGAATCAAAGTTTAAATCAAAATAACTTCCTATCTACAACCTAATTAGATGGTAGCTACTCTTAAGATCAAAAAAATAAAAGAATTTGGTGGTCCTATTGAGAAAACAAGCCTTTGACCCCACCACAACCAAAAATATGTTAAATCTAGTATTAACAACATTACATGTGATTGAAAGTTTAGATCTTAATTTGTGTCCCCACCATTATACATTCCATTCTCATCTGCCATTCCATTTCACTATCAAACTACCATTCATTATTTGTCCCTATTTACCATCTATGGTCACACTTTCCTTTGCAGAGGCTATAAAAATACCTTGTCTTCACGTTTGAAGGAATTAGAATCAACAATCTAATGAAGATCATAAAGGTATTCTCAACAACTAAATTTGTAGGCCATTTTTTATAGAGTAGCTATTTAGATGAGGTGTAGGATATAAATTAACATGATCAAGTATTTTATTTGTATCATTTGTTGATTAGTACATGCATCTCCATATCAACAAGAACAACTAAATCAAAAACCACACCCAAGCCAAAAACATGTACCATACTATTTTACATTGCCATGCCATTACCATTATTACATATCCATTTTCCATTGTTGAATATTCCTACCATTTACCCCATCAATTAGGGGCAACTCTCTGACCATTTTATTTAATCTATCTAGACCATAATTATCCTTATAAATGCCATTCAATCCTATCATTCCATCCCTATCTAGACCAAAGATTATTTTTAGTCATCCTATCCAATCTTGTTTTGATCTTGGTTACTTTGGTTCTTCCAACACTTTTTGTGAGAGGATTCCAATCAAGTTTCAAAAATCAATCCAATCCATGTTTCAATCAATGATATTTTATGAAATTAGTGTGAAAATTGATCTAGCAAGATATCTTTCATCCTATCAAGTTTGTTTATGTGAACCTAATTATAACTGCCTATGGGAAAATCAATGTCTCACTAGTCTTTCTACTAATTATAACCTCTAATGAAAAAATTAGTATCACTGACATGTATCATTATATCTTAGTTATAACTACCTATAGGCAAACTAGGTGCAACACTTATTTATCACACATTACCTCATCACTTTGCCATTGTTGTTTTCATTTGACTAGCCATTTGCCGAATTTGAGAACTTATTGAAACCTAGTTAGTTTTTCCCCACCTTTTGTATTAAAGGAATTATTATGACTTGAGGTCATTTTAGGACTATGTGGGTCATGCTTAATTCATGTTGAGGTCACCCCAGTTCCATTTTCCATACGCTCTCACCATTTTGTGAGCAACCTAAGCCAAACACTCTTATCATTTTATGAGCAGGTATCTTGTCATTCTCTAACAAGTTAAGATACCTCAAAATTTCAAAACATTCATAACATTTCAAAAATCCAAAAATATTTATCCTATCTAAGCCTAGTCAGTTATCCTTGATCCACCTTACTGGGGCATTGTCATTGTTAACATGCTTTCTTTTTCTTTTATTTTTGGGCTTTCTATTTGTTTGTTTATTTCAAGTTATTTGTTTGTTTGTTTTTCTATTATTTTTTTAATTCACTTTCTTGTTTGTTTTCTTTCAACATTTTTGCCTTGACTCAATCTATATGTGTTCATTGGGTGATTCCTTGGGCACATTATTCTTGAGTCTATCCATATTCATATGTAAATATTATCATCATGGTTTTTATCATTGGTGTATTATTTTTGAGTGTTTATTGGATGTCAGGAGTCAGTCCTTATGCATATTTTGGCCAAGTCTTTATGGTTTTCTATCAGGAAGCCTACCATCACATGATACAATAAAATTTAGTTTTAGGAAGGTCTACAATCAATGGATCTATAGAAGTTTCTCCTTGGTACCTTGGAAAATCCTTTCATCCCACCCTTGATCAAATCAACCCAATGACCATTCTAGTTGTATCATTTCTAGTCAAGATGAGTATCTCCTTATTGGTAGGTACAACTAAATCATTCTATTGATCAATTGCATTCTTCTATTCATATCTTTCATCACTTTACACCCACTCATCTTTAATATGTATACCAGGTTATATCCTTGAGTTATGCTTGGTAATCAGCCCTAATTGGGGCACAATAATCTTTAGCCAGTCCAAGTCTCTTAATGATTATAACGCCTATGGTAATATCATTATTTTGACTTTTACTCCTAATTATAACTACCTTTGGGCAAATTAGCATCCTTTTTACATCAATTCTTGCAAGCATTTTCTCATTTGGATTAATCTCAACCATGGATTAATTCCACCTTTTTTCTTATATCTTTTTAAGGGACCATCCATCAATAAATATGATGGCTACTCCCTCAAGGGGGCATCATCATAGGCTTCCCACAAACCATTTGGAGCTTTTTTCTAGGCCATCATCTTCTTTTTGGCATATAGGTCATTTCTCATTCTTTGAGAATATGTTACTATGCCTATGGTTTGTAACACCTTCCCAAATAAGGGCAAATTGTAAACACCTAAAATTGGTTGTCAATAACCTCCAATAAGGATTTTGGTTAGTTTCCATCTAAAATGCACAATTTTCCTAAAAACACTAAAATGTGCTAAATGATGTGAAACTGGCATATTCAAGTGCCAATTATGGCCAGGGTATCCCTAAATAGGGCAATACAATTTATGGTCTATCTAACCTTGATTAGTTCATTTTGAGTCAAAATGCTAAATTTGCACTTACATGCTTTGGACTACTCTTTCCTATCAAATCTTTTGCACAATACTTGTGCCTTTGTTATTTTTTATTAGAAACATTCTAAATGGGAATATGCATCCAACACATCTGATGTGGACTTCCAATCAAATCCATTCAAATTTTGGACCTATAACAAGACATTCAGATTAATTTGGGTAATTTGTGCACAAAGTGCTTAAACATGCTTAAGAGCTAATTAACCCAAATCAAGGCATAATTAATAAATCCATGAAAACTTGTTGAATACTTATTTTTAGAAATGAATATTGAATATCTACATCATCAAATGACCTCATTTTTTGGGAAGACATCCCTAGGTCATAAATGCCACAAATATTAGGATTCATGCCCTCCATGCCTCATCAATGCCTTCCATGATGCCCTCCATGCCTCTTAATTTCCCCTTCTTCCAATGCCATGATGAGATAATTACAAAATTAATTCCAAAAAATAATTAATCCTCAATCACACATCTCAATTTTGAGATGGATGGTTGAGGTTGATTCCGATCAAATCCAAAAATATATAAATAAGAGGCCTCACAACATCATTTATAAGCTTAATTAGTGTAAATTTATAATGCAGGATTGGTTCCAAAAAGCTTCAAGTAGCTGGTATTATAATTCTAAATTGATTCCAAGCCAAGCCAAGCCACAAACCAAAGGTTCAAAGGAGAGATGGAGGTAGCCAAGCTTCCATTTCCAAGGACTTCATGAGCACAAGATAAGCAAGTTACCATTACAAAGGCATTTGGAACATCCAAGGAAGGTGAAAGGAACTCTTGTGTTTTCATTCCTTACTTTTTAGTTGTGCTTGTCATTTGCTTTTGTTAACTAAGCTCTCCCTAGTGTCTAGGCCTAGAGATGTTATGCTATTAGTGTGTTTATTTCATTTTGTTTTCATTTTGTAACTAACACCATACTAACCATCCTCTCTTGACTCAAATTTATAGATCACAGATCTCATGTTATTAAGTTGTTCTTTATTTATTTTATACATTTTTGTTCCTACTTAAGTCTTGATTACTCATATCTTGATTTTAAGTTAGGTTAATTTATGTTTTCTTTTATTTTTATTTATTTTTGTTTAAATGTAAATAGTTGTAACTTTGGTGTTGGTCATTTCTTACCATTATCCTTAGTTATAGGTATTCACATTTGAACCAGCTTAGTGAAAATGAAATTCCATGCCATTATAAGTTACTCATACTTATGATGCCTAATTTTAGTTTGTTATAGAAAGAACTTTGTGCTTTCATTTCAAGTCTCAACATTGATGCAACTCTGATGAACAAATCTCAAGAACACCAATGAAACTAAGTACCAATGGCTTATCATGCACCTGAATCTATGCTTAGATATGCATCTCTTGATATACATCATGAGTCTAATCAAACTTTGGTCAATTTTCCTCATCCCTCATTCCATTATCTCCCACTTCTAGGTGAACTACATTATCTTGAGGTTTATTTGGACTATGTAGGTAGTGCTTATGATACATGACATATCTTGGATCAGCTTAACCACTTTCATTCTTCTTTTCATCTCTTTTATCCTTTTGTACATCCTCTTCTACCTAGTTTTTTGTGGATTTATGACCATTACACCATCACATCTATGTTTTTGCCTACTCATCTTTAATTTATACATTATGTTATATCCTTGAGCTATTTCTTACCAATTTCCCCTATAGGGGCACAATATTTAGACTAATCATTGAATCCAATTGGCCCTACTAGGGCAAACCATTCTTTATCAATGATCAAGATCAGCTCTATTACGGCAAAAAAATTTATCATGTGATCACATTCTCTCTGATAAAACACATTATTATTTATTTTCTTTAAAGTCAAGCTTCTCCTTTTCTTCTAATTTCAAGCTCTGTGCACTTTTGACCTCATTCTAGTAATATTTTAGTGTGCAACTTATTTCGAGATTGATCCTTTGGTAAACATCAACTTGCACCCTAGCTTTGGGTGTTGTTAGTTCCCAAAATTGCACTAAATCAATTGGGCCCTTATCAAGTGTAAATTAATATGTCCTTAGTCCAACTTCTATCTCCAAGTGTTCCTTTAGAAGGTCAAGTTCATGTAAAAATTAGCTAGGTCCTAATCTGGTCATTGCTTGTTGAATGTGTCTTTTCCTTAGACTTTTCTGGGCTTTTTGCACGAACACAATTTTTGATAGAAATAGGTCTTTGGGCCTTTTGTCTTAGATAAAAGGTCCAAAGACTTATTTCCTTTAGACATTTTATCCATTATAAAAGGTCCAAAAGAATTAATGTCTTGTTTTTCATCAAGGTAAGTGTTTCACAAAAAATATGAAGAGTTATTTGTTTCAAACTTTTAGTATGCAAAAAAAATTCTAAAGGGCACTTACCCTTTATACATTTTTCCCATGCAAAAAACCTAAAATAAATGTAAAGACTTATTTATTTTAGCCAAAGTGTTTACAAAAAGTTTGAAGGATTTTTCCTTCGGGTATTTTATCTGCACAAAAAAATTGAAGGGTCATTTAACCTTTGAAAAATATTAAAATGGTCATTTATTTAGGGTATTTTGCCCTTGAAAAAATTTTAAATGGAACTTTCAGAAGATCCAAAGGACATTTTCAATAATTTTGAAGGGCACTTTCAAGAGATCTAAAGGGCCATTCCAAAAGGCTTAAGGGTAATTTTGTAGGGCAAGTGCCCTTGACAAAACTTCTAAAAAGTACTTTCTAAAAATCCTAAAGGGTATATTCAAAATTTGAAGGGTACTTTAGGCAAATTTGCTATGGAGTAGCTTACCTATTTCCTTTAGGCATTTTTCATGTGTAAAAAGTTTGAAAGAATTGCATTTCTTTAGGAAAAGTACCAAGTTTAATTTCTATGGGGAAATTGTTTCAGACAAAACATTCAAACAATTGTCCTAATGGAGACAAAAGGAGCTAATTCTCAATTATTTCAGCAAAAGTCAAAAAGTCTCAATTCTTTCATCACAAATGAAAAGGTCCAATTCCTTCGACAAAAGTGCAAAAGACCAATTTCTTTGGGAAAATTATTTCAAACAAAATGTTTGAAACAATTATTCTGACAAAGGTGAAAATTCAAAAGACAAATTCTTTCAAGAATCTTGCCCATGCAAAAGGTCCGATAAAGCTCAATTCTTGTGGGAAAAATGTGAAGTCAAAATCCTTTGAGGAAATTATCTTGAACATTTTGTCTGAGATAATTATTTTGATAGAATACCTAAAAGAATTGTTTTAAGATAATTATACTAAAGAAAATCCCAAAGCAGAAGTGCCTAAGATAAAGAAAGGCTCGAGAATCAAATAGGAATGTTAAGGATAAAGAGCCTACTAACAAAATTTCCATAAAACAAATTCCTTAAAATTTTTGAATTAAAAATATGATGATCTCATGGATGTATTTTGATAGGTACATAGACATCAAATTTAAGCTACAGCATGTAGTCATTGGGATTCAAATGTTCTAGGATAGTCGTACAAGTGTCAATTTTAGAACCCATGAGGTATCCATTTGTTTTCAAATAGATTTAGATCTAATAGCTTGTGTTTACATAGAGTATTATGATCTGACGGTGCATAATCAAAGCTAAATATTCAAAGGAGCCTAGGATAAGCATAGGCATGACAAGTGTCATGCTTGCAAGGTATGATTTAAATATTGAGCACATTATTAAATATAGATGATGTGCATTGAAGTGTACACAATCTAATATATGATATGTATTAAGTCAAGACTTATTAACAAAGCACAAAATAAATGTAAGACCGCTACTTATCAAGAGTATTTTATCTTGATAGGACTAATAGAGTATGATGCAAATATCTCATAGAACTACCAAATGGCACCATTTTGGTACAAGACATATAGACAGCTAATAATGCTCCATCCCTCAGATCATAATCTAATAGAGTGAGTTTTCTCATCCCAACCAAATCTGATAGTGTGTAACCAATGTTGAAAATTTAAGGACCCTATGATCAAATGCATAAATAATAAGTGGCACAGCTATGTTCCAAAAATTAGAACTCAAGCATCTCATGTAAGATCTATGGCTCACATTTTCTTGAGAAAAGATGATCCAATGGTCCAAGCCAAGGTGGACTTTTCAAAGGGCCCAACTTACATGAAAAAGCAACAAGTTTATAGATTAGAGTTGATTAATCAACTTAGTCACTATTTAAGCCCATAGATGCCTAGTTGGATCAAATGTGGTGTGTAAAATATTAGTATGTGGAAAGCTTTGGTCAAAAAATTTAAACTTGATGGCTCTTTCCTAGTTGGTAATGATTTGAAGCATAGAAAAAGGTCCATGAGCCATTCTAGAGTGAATATTTCCAATAATGATCGTAGATCATTTTTTATTTCATGTCACAATTAGTTCATTCTTGAGCCATCATTATAAGAATAGGTTATTCCATGGCATGTGTAAAAAGAAAGGCAGCTATCAAGGAGGTTCCAACTATGGAAGCAACCATTCATTATCATCTCTAGGTAGTTGCATAATGTGATAAATTTTATTTTGCCTTTGCCATGAAATTTACCTTCTAGGCAAGTGTAAAGGGGAATCTTTAGGTACTTCCATGTAAGGACAAAATCTATTTGGCACCTTAAATGATTTTCTCCTTCCAACTATGCAAGTGAGCAGTCAACAGCATCTCCGAGTAGTTGTGAGTCATCATCATTCCTTGTAGAGTTAGTTTCAACAATGATTTTTCTTGTAAATGTAAAAAGATATCAATCATGGCCAAGGGCATTTTCCAGCTGGGAGCAACTTGATAGAATAGGAAATTTTATTATGCAATTTTTGTAAATTACAACACATAGACCCAAATTTGAGAAGGGTGGAAAATGTATAAATAAGGTACTTATCCTATATTTAAGTTTTTTTTCGGTAGTTGGTTATGGTAGGTTATTATTTTATGAATCCATTTCTCTAAGTCTAGGCTCTATAAAAAAAATATGGGATCAACTATTATGTGTAGATTTGATCTCCCTTGTTAAGGTGGTTGTAACTGTATACTCATTAACAAGCTTTGACAGCATGTTTATGTCTCCATTGTCAAAAGAGTAGCCTTACCATGCTTGTCCCCATGGTAGTATTTTGAAGTGTTGATGTTTGTAATATTTATTTTCAAGTAAATGAAAATGCTTGTGGTTTTTTATGTTTCCTATAGATGAAGTGCAACGACATGTTTTTCAAGAATTATTGATCGGATATTTGGGTTTGTGCTCACTATTGGTTATCATTTTGAGCATTTATTTAGATTATAAACTCTTTCTACATTACTTCAGGATAGGTTGTTCAATAACTTATTAGGTAACCCTAGGTTTATGGATTCAACATGGAAAAGCATTTGAAAGATTAGTTTTAGTGTATGTTCTAGTCTCTCAAGGATCATTTGGTATTTACCATTATCTTTCATTTGAAGTTTTTTTTGCATATTTACTAAGGAATATTGTCATGAAATTTTGTATTTAGAAACCACCAACATGCCACCCTCCATATTAAAATCATCTAACTCATCCTACCCTGTAAATAATACATCCCTTGCATACTATACATATTATTTTCCTTGTAAATGCATAAGATCTCACTTATTTGGAATGTGTTTACACTTTTTTATTTAAATCCTAGCATTTCAATCTTTTATTTAGTCCCTTTACTATTGAAGATTCTTTAGAATGAAGATTGCAGTCATAATTCCATCTATCTTTATTAGCTTGTGTATGACTTAGAGAATTTGTGCATTTCATGTGATAACCCTTCAAAAGTGAACTGTGAAAAATTGGTTATGCTCTGATCATATTTTTTCCTTGTGCCAAGAATCCCTATAGAGATTGAATTAAAAAATCCTCAATGTGATCAAGTTACCCCATAGGTTCTCTCACCTTAGTTCAGGCAGAGATAAAAGTAGTAGGGAGCTAACCATACCCTCTATAGATTCCTCTCAATGATTTTTTGCATTAAATATAATATTTATGCCAAACCATTCCTTAGCTATAATGACATACTAGTAGTTTTTCCATCATTTCTTGCCATTTTCCTTCATGTGTGCAAGGTCGAGTATATGAGGTGTACAACTAGGAACCAACACTCTTCTAGTGTCATTGCCATAAACTAAATTAAACTTTTGGTAACATGTGTTGCTAGGTATTCTCATAGAGATCCATGAGTATTAAATCTTGTGAATTTATCTATTTTTACTACACTGATTTGAATATCTTAGCTGTCAACATCATAGCACTCCACTAGGGATGTACCAAAAAAATTTAAGGTTTGACAATTTGACTTCTACTAAGTTTATTATAGATAAATGCTAAAATTGCATATTGAAAGGTGTTTTATCCTTTTTAAACATTAATTTGAAAATTTTAGTTTCTTTATTCTCTATCTCATTAAGCTTTAACAAGTTTAATTTCATCATTTATCATAACAATTTGTAAACTGTTATATTCTAGAAGTTTGATTCTAGTGGTGACTCCAACTTTTATTTTCTGGTTTCAAAGAAGATTGGTGCTTATTCTAAATATCTTTGCCAACTATCATCTTTGAGTATTTTCTTGTTTGCAAATCTGTAAGGGCTAATATCATCTTTCAAAATTGGCCCATCAAAGAAATGTGTCTCTGCTTTGAGTATTCCTCAAAGAAGAGGGAGACAAGTTTGGAAGCCTATTAAAGGGTAGAGCTCAACTAATAAAGGTTGTCAATATTATGATAATATTGAAATATTTATTTATCTTCCCATTATTTAGGAATATCACAATTATTCTACTGATTATGAAACATATAGTCCCATTTATTTTCTATTTCCTTCCCAATTAGTTGAATCCCCTCCCAAGTTTGATCCACCAAGTCCACCTCATTCACCTCCTCATATCCCATTGTCATTTGTTATTAAACCTCCTATTGAACCAATCATGAGGCATAGGGAATAATATGAGAATGTACATCCTACATTATATGTTCCCAAATTTATTCCTATCAATTTTCATGAAATGAAAGGCTATCCTAATGAAGTCCTAATTGAAGTTAGGAAATGCCTCCCAAAATTCTAAGGGAGAAATGCAGTAAGTAGTGATAAGAATTTGAGGGCCTTCCAAAATATTATTAAACATTATGAGGTTTAGTATTAGGATGTGTGCATTAATTTATTTCTACATATGTCGGATGAAGATGCTCATGAATGGTTTAATTCCCTTCATGTTGGATGCATTGATTCATGGGAAGAGATGTCAAATGTTTTTATAATTCAATATGGTGTTAAGATTGATCTAAGGTTTCTCTTAGCCAAATTTTAAAATATCAAAAATAATCTTAATGAGTGTCTGCAAGACTTCAATACCTGATTCAATAAGATCATGATGTGGTTGCCTAAAAACATCAGGCCTAGTGATACAGCATGCTTTATAAAGTATTATGATTCTTTTGATAATAAGGCTATGTACTAACTAAGAGATAAGGCTCCCATTAACTTGTAGTTGGCATTCAATATGGCCATCCAAATTGAGAATAACATCAAGGTTGTGGGGAAGCCCATGAACAAGTGAGATGATGTGACGCTGGTCAATCTAAAAAAGACATAACCCATGAAGATAGCCAACTTGGAGGAAACTATCAAAACTTTGGTCTCTATTGTCAGAATAATGTCATACAAGTTGGCTAGAGATGAAAAGGGGGTTCCTCAAGTTTCTACAAACTATGAGTGGGCTCCAAATCTGAATCAAGCATAAAGGGGGCCTGCTTTCTACCATTGAGATAATGATAAAGGGAAGAGGCTTGCATGTGAAGAAAGGATGGATAAAAACCAGAATAGAGGGTCTAAAAAGGAGGTGCATAGTCCTCTAAATGCTAAGGTAAATGTTGTGAATTCTAATTTAAACATTGATTGGTGTGACAAGTGCTTCCCTCTACACCCTTCATGTGATAATGTTGAACAAGTTGATGAATATCTGAATGAACCTAAATATGCATCATCTGAATATGGGATTTTTATGTTTGATTGTCAAATTCCTCAAAGTGAATTAACTGCCTCCACAAAATTATTTAATGATACTATGATTGATTAGTTCTAGAGTGCTATTAAAATAGAGAGTTTCTTAAGTTTTAGTGATGTTAATATGACACAAGCATATGAATTTCCCATCCATGATTTTGATCTATTACACTCTATGATGATTAGGAAATATTCTAAGAGAATTCTATCAATTGAGGATAGGTGGTTGTTAATTAATGTATCAGTTACCCAAAAAAAGAATATAACTTAAGACGTAGGCAACTAGGTGCTGCTTCTCAAGACACTTCCCCTAGAAATCCAAAGGTAGGGAATGCAATCAAGGAAGTAAATAAAGATATAGTAGTCTTAGAAGATTTCAAGATATCACCTATGTCCTAAGATGCTAAGCCCAAAGTTACTCCTACTAAGAGCAATAGAATGCCTATATTGTCTAGTATCCATAAGGGTGATAATGAATTCAAACAAAATCCACCTTTCAAGGCTATTATTAAAGATTCAAATCCACCCCAGCCCAGTCCACTTCAAACCTTGAGTGATTATATCCCAACTAAAAGTGTTATGGCCATTCAACCAAATATGCCTCTTCCTCAGTATATCATGTGTGATATGGCCTAAGTGTTAAGTCAGATAAAAATCACCATGCCACTTGTTGAACTATTACTAATACTTAAACATAAGAAGAGGGCCTTTGAATATTTATAATTTGGTGAAATTTTATCTAAGAATGAGATTGGGTTACCCCAAGCACCCCTAAAAGAATATGAAGAAATAAAAGAGGTTTTTGAACCCACTTCATAGGTATATTTGGGGATTGTGCTTGTCAAAATTTAGTTGAATGTGGATCTATTTTATACAACTTTGATGATCAATGGTCTAATTGTTCACAATTACATATTTGATTATGGTGCTTCTTGCAATGTCATCCCCTTGGGTATCCTCAATGATCTTGGAGTGAAGATTACATCAGCCTTTAGTAAGTGTTATGCCATGAACTCATGAGAGGTTCTAGTTGTTGGACAAGTTAAGGGACTAATTGTACAACTAGAAGTTTATCTTGGTAAGTGTCTAAATATGGACATGGTATTTGTAGACTTCCCAGTTAAGTGGGGGATGTTTTTTTCATGTAAATGGTCTACTAGCATGGGTGGAAGTGTACAGATAGACCTTTCCTATGCCACCATTCTATTGGAGGTAAATATGGTTAGACTTACAGAGATCCAAATATGTTACATGTGATTGAAGATACAAAACATGCTTTCAATGAATTTTTGTACATAGATGTTGATTTGGGAAAATTTGTTGAGAATGTTGATACCAGTGAATAACCTATTGTTCTTGATGTTGAACTTGATAAATAAGGTTCAGTTTGGAAGATGTGCTTTGATGAGGCTTGATCTAATTTTGAAAATGGAGATGGGGGCGTATTTTATACCCCCATTTTTAAATGTTTTATGTTTTACTTTTAGCTTTCCTTTTAGTTCACTAATAATATTTTGGAGTATGTTGCACTCTTGCTAGGTTTAAGGATTGCCCATGAGTATGAAATTAAATGTTTAATTATCAAGGGAGATTTTGAGCTAGTGGTAAAGCAAGTCTGTAGTGCTTTTGCCATAAAAAATAAAAGGTTAAAATAGTAATAGAATGTTTTTTAGGATTTACTTGATTTTTTTGATGTATTCAATCTATGTTATCATGAAAGAATTTTCAACCAAGAAGTTGATAGACTTTTAGGGCTAGGTGTTTAATTTGATATTGAAAATACGAGCCCTCATTTTAAGTATCAAGTGAAGGTGATTATCAAGATTTTAGTCCCAGATAATTTTCATCATTAGTAGGTGTTTGAAGATGATGATCAAATGAGAAGGTTTTTAAATTGTGAGGTTGAGTTCCATGATCAGCTCATAGACTTGGAATCTATGGTTCAATTTAGTGATGGGAAAGAGACCTTGTTTGGTAAGGACATTATTTAGCTAAAGACAAACACTCTCCAAAGAGGATTGGTTAGTTTAGAAGCATCTTTTGATGGAGTAGATAGAATCAAGTCAAAAGAATCATTTATTTCAAAAGATATGACTAAGTGTAATTTGGGTTCTCGTGAGAATCCAAGAAAGGTTTGGTTGGGTATTCACTTAAGTGAAGATGAGAAGAAAGCTTACATTTAGTTGTTAGGGAATTACTAGGATTTATTAGCGTGGTCTTATTCTAAGTTAAAATCATACAGGGAAGACTTGTTCTAGCATGTCATCCCATTATAGCCTAATAGTAAGCCATTCAAGTAGATATAAATACCCATTAACCCCATGTTGGCCACCAAAATGTGGGGTGAATTAAAGAAGCTAAGGAATGATGGTATCATTTATCCCATCAGTCATTCATCATGGGTTGCAAATTTAGTCCCTATAAGAAATAAAAATGGGGACATCCACTTGTGTGTGGATTTCAAAAATCTAAACAAAACTTATTTAAAAGATAATTATCCCTTGCCCAATATGGAAAACCTAATACAAAGTGTTACTATATTATAGATGTTGTCCACATTAGATAGCTTCTTAGGGTACAACTAGGTTGTGGTAAAGGAATCCAAGAGGTGTAAGACTATGTTAACTATGTATTGGTGCACATATGTATATATAAGGATGCATTTTGGGTTGATGAATGTTGGTGTAATGTTCTAATGAGCTATGGACATCAATTTTATAAGGATAATTAACTAGTTCATTATTTTGTATTAAGATGACATTATTATGTACTCCAAGACTAGATAAGAACATTTGAAGCATCTAGAGTGGGTGATGATTAGATATAGGTAGTTTGGCATTTCACTCAATCTGAAGAAGTTTCACTTTGGAGTATAAAAGGCCAAGTTATTAAGACAATAGTGTCCAAGGATGGTGTCATGATTGACTTCAAAAGGGTAGAATCCATTGAGAAAGTATCTATCTTGCAGTCTAAGAAAATAATTCAGTCTTTCTTTGGATAAATTAACTTTATGGGGAGGTTTATGTCCAACTTTTCAGAGATCACTCTACCTATTACTTCTATGTTGAATAAGGACTAGATTATCAAATTGGAGGATAAGCTCATACAATCATTTAGTGACATTAAAAGATCTTTGAAGTCTACCCCTATTTTGGCTAGTCCTAATTACACAAAACCATTATAGATATTCTCTTTTATATCATGCAATATTGTTGTTGTTGTCCTATTGTAGAAGAATGAATATGCTCATGAGCAGCCCATAGAATTTTTTACAAAATCTATCCAAGGTCTTGAACTAAACTATACTATCATGGAAAAATAATCTTTCACTCTTTTGAAGGTTATTAAAGTGTTTAGGCCTTATATTCTGAGTTTAAATATTATTGCCTACATATCGCATACCATGGTGAAGGAAATTTGAACTTAGAATAATGTATCCAGAAAGAGATGTAGGTGGGTCAACAAGTTACAAGAGTATGACATGGATATTTAGACCACCAAGTTAGTAATAGGGATGGGTCTAGCAAAGCTTATGACTAAGACCAATTTACAATTTGTTGAGGTAAACACTATTATTTTTAATTTTGATGATTCTTTGAGTTAATTTAATGTATTTCCATGGTATAGAGACATTGTTTACTACTTGAAAAATCTAAACTATCCCTCTGACTTGGATAAGAATCAAATAATAACTCTTGATCTTATCTCCCAAAAGTTCTTGACTAAGGATGAACTAGCATAGAATAATCTAAATGGGGTTCTCCTAAGATGAATGCTAGAAGATCATATTGTTATCCTGATTGAAGACTTCCATAGTGGAGTATGTGGTGGCCATTTTGTGCCTAAGGTTATAGCTCATAAAATTATAAGAGATTATTATTTGTGGCCATCATTTTTTAAATATATTGCTTAGATAGTCAGAAAGTGTGTGAAATGTTAGTGTTTTACTGTGAGGATGAAAGTTTCAAGTTCTCTTCCCTTACATCCTGTGATGATTGAAGGCCCATTCAGATAATGGGGAATAGATTTCATTGGATAAATTTTTGATTCATCAAGTCTTAGACATAGGTAGATACTAGTTGTAACTGATTACTTCATGAACTAGGTCGAAGCAATCCCTACAAAGAAACTAACACACTAGGTAGTTATGGATTTTTTGTTAAATCAAATTATTTATAGATTTGGTGTGCCTATCAAGATAATTATTGATAATTCCATGAGAATCAAATCCACACCTTTGATGGAATTATGTAAGGACTATGGGATTTATTTTATCAATGATTCCAATTAAAACCCTCAAGGGAATGGACAAGTAGAATTAAGTAACAAGAACTTGCTCAAAATCATTAGGCAAACTTTGAAAGCAAACTAGAAGTGGGGTGAATAACTAAATTTTTCCTTATGCACTGATAGGATTATACCTAAGAGAGTTATAGGTAGAGCCCCTTTGGAGTTTGTTTATGGAGCTCAAGTAGTTTTCCCTATGAATTTATAGTTGCCCACCTATTAGTTCATTTAACAACTAGGGGATGATGAGCATATCAACCACTATGAAGGCAGGATGAACCAGATTATTGAGCTTGATGAAATTCAAAGATAATCTCATGAAAGACACCTCAAACTCAAAGAGAAGCTAAAGAAAATATTTGATAAGAAGGTCACTCCATGAACCTTTGAAGTAGTTGATATGGTTCTACTTTGGGACAATAGCCATGAAGAGAAAGGAAAGCATGGAAAATTTGATGCCTTGTGGATGGGTCCCTATTCCATTAACTATTAGAGTGGGGAGAATAATTTCTTATTGAGAGACATGGATGGTGAAATATTGAAACTTCCAATCAATGGAAAACATTTGAAACACTTCCTTGATTATGTCCTTAACATGTGTACCATATTATATAGTGTTTTGTTGCTTTATCTTTTTGTTATTTTATTTCCCCTCTATTTTTTGCCTTGCTTATATAGTTTACCCTTTTTTTATGTTGTGTCTTCATTTTTAGATCATCCTAATCTTTTTTGTTAAGTTTGCCATGTTTTGTTGAGCCTTCATGGGTGATTGCTAAAGTTACTACATTTTTACGCAATGACCCAATGGATTGGCACCTGGTCTTATGTTTTAGGGTTATTTACACACCCATAGGGGGTATACATCCCTGGGTGAGAGCCAGTGTTAGTGACCAAAATTTCAATGAATTAATTTGGCCCTTGTAAAGTGTAAATGACTATGTCCTTAGCCCAAATTATACCTCTAAGTATTCCTTTGGAAGGTCAAGTTCATGTAAAAATTGGCTAGGTCCTAATTTAGTCTTTGCTTGGTGAATGTGTCTTTCCCTTAAAAATTTTTGGGATCTTTGAATGAACATAATGTCTGATGGAAATAGGTCTTCAAACCTTTTGTCTCAGACAAAAGGTCCAAAGACTTATTTCCGTTAGATATTTTGTCCACTAAAAAAGGTCTGAAGGAATTCAATGTCTTGTTTTGTATTGGGCTAAGTGTTTCACAAAAAATCTGAATGGTCATTTATTGTAGACCTTTTGTCCATGATGAAAAATCCAAAGGGCACTTGCCCTTCAGGCATTTTTCCCATGCAAAAATCCCAAAATAAATATAAGGACATATTTATTTTAGCCAAAGTATTTACAAAAAGTTTGAAGGATTTTTTCTTCGAGCATTTTATTTGCACAAAAAGCCTAAAGGGTCATTTTGCCTTTGCAAAATCTCTGAAGGGTCATTTATTTTTTTTATTTTTCCCTTGTAAAAATTTTGAAGGACACTTTCAGAAGATCTAGAGGACGTTTTCAGTATGTCCAAAGGGAACTTTCAAGAGATCTAAAGGGCCACTCCAAAAGGCTGAAGGGTAATTTTGTAGGGCTAGTGCCCTTGACAAAACTTTTGAAAGGTACTTTAAAAAAATATTGAAGGGTATGTTCAAAATCTGAAGGGTACTTTTAGAAAATTTGTTATGGAGAAAAATTCCTATTTCCTTTAGTCATTTTTCCTATGAAAAAAGTTCAAAAGAATTGCATTTCTCCCAAAAAGTACCAAGTTCCATTTTTATGGGGAAATTGTTTTGGACAAAATGTCCAAAATAATTATCATGATGAAGACAAAAGGAGATAAGTCTTAATTCTTTCAGCAAAAATTTAAAGGTCCAATTCCTTTGGCAAAACTGAAAAAGAATAATTTCTTCAAGAAAATTATTTTGAACAAAATGTCTAAAAAAATTATTCTAATGAAGGTGAAAATATGGAGGCCAAATTATTTTGGGCATCTTTCCCACACAAAAGGTCCAATAAAGCTCAATTATTGTAGGAAAAATGTGAAGTCAAAATCCTTCAGGGAAGTTATCTTAGAAATGTTGTCTGAGATAATTACCCTGATAGAATACCTAAAAGAGCTGTTATGGGATAATTGTATTGAATAAAATCCCAAAGTAGAAGTGTTGAGGATAAATAAAATCTTGAGAAGAAAATAGGAATATCGAGGATAAATAGCCCGCTAACCAAACTATTATAGAACAAAGTCCCCAAAGAAATTTTTGAATTGTAAATATGATGGTCTCATGGATGTTTGTTGATAGGCATATAGACATCAAATTTAAGTCATGCTAAGTAGCCATTGGGATTTAAATGTTCTAGGATGGTCTTACGAGCATCAATTTTATACCCCATGAGATAGCCATTTATTTTTAAATAGAGGCATATCTAACAACATGCATTTGCATGAAGCAGGATGATTCGACAATATATGAATAAAGTTGAATAGTTAAAAGAACCCAAGATACGCACAGGTGTGATAAGTGTCGAGCTTGCAAGGCATGATTTAGAGATCAAGTATGTTCTTGAAGATAGATAGTTCACATTCAAGTGTACACAGTATGATCTATGATGCATGTTAAGTCAAAATGTTTCAATAAATCATAGAATAAATGTAGGACTAACACTTGGTAAGAGTGCATTAGCCTAATAGGATTGATATAATATGATGTAGAGAGACCATAGAGCTACCAAGTGGCACTATTTTGGTACAAGACCTATAAATAGCCAATAAAATTCTACCCCTTAGATCATGATCTGATGGAGCACATTTTCTTACCTTAACTAGATCTAATAGTGTATAGCTAATGTTGAAAAGTCAAGGACCCTATGAGAAAAAATAGAAATGATAAGTAGCATAGCTACATGCCATAAATTAGAACTCGATCATCTCATGCAAGATCTATAGCTTGCATTTTCTTGAGCAAGGATGATCCAACTATGCAAGTCGAGGTGGAATTTTCAAAGGCCCATATTGCATGAGGAAGAGACAAGTGTCTAGATTAAAATTAATTAATAAAATTAGTCATTCTTTAAGCCTATAGATGCCCAGGTGAATCTAATTTGGCATGTCAAATGTTGGTATGTGGTAATCTTTGGTCTAAAAATTTAAACTTAATATCTCTTTCCTAGTCAGGTAATGAGTCAAAGCATAAAAGAAGGTCCACAAGTAATTCTAGAGTGAATATTTATAATCATGATCACAAATAATTTTCTATTTCATGTTACAATTAGATAATTCCTAAGCCATCATTGCAATAACAAGTTTTTCCATGGCATACACAAAAAGAAAGGCAGCTATCTAGGAGGTTCTATTTATGTAGGAAACTATTCACTAGTATCTCCAAGAAGCTGCACATGGTTAAAAAGTTTGTTTGACCTCTACCATGAAATTCACCTTCCAGGCAAGTGTAAAGGGGCATCTTTAGGTAGTTATACATAAGGATAAAATCTATTTGTCACCTTAAATGATTTTCTCCCTCTAGTTATGGAAGTGAGCGGTCAAGATCATCTCCAAGTGGTTTCGAGTCCTCATCATTCCTTATATAGGTAGTTGCAACAATTATTTTTCTTTTAAATGGATGATGATCTTAGGCATGGCCAAGGTCATTTTCTAGTTGGGAGTAAATTTATAGAATGGGAAAGTTTGTTATGCATTTTTTTGTAAATTTCAAAATGTAGTCCCACATTAGAGAAGGGTGTAAAGTGTATAAATAGGGGGCTTCCCCTCTATCAAGATTTTTTTTGGCAAGTGGTTTTGATAGGTCATTGTTTTAGGCATCCATTTTCTCTAAGTCTAGGCTCTAAAAGAAAAAATTAGGGATCAACTGTTGTGTGTAGATCTTGTCTCCCTTACTAAGGTGGTTGTAGCTATACGACCATTAGCAAGCTTTGAGAGCATGTTTATGTCTTCCATATCAAAAGAGAAATCTCACCATGCTTGTTCCCATGGTAGTATTTTGAAGTTTTTATGTTTGTAATATTTTTTTTCAAGTTAATGAAAATTCTTGTTGTTCTTTGATGTTTCTTGTAGATGAAGTGTAGCGACATGTTTTTCAAGAATTATTGATTGGATATTTTGGTTTGTGCTCACTATTGGTTATCATTTTGAGCATAGATTTAGATTATAAAATATTTTTGCATTACTTTAGGATAGGTTTTTGAATAACTTTTTAGGTCACCCTAAGTTTATGGATTCAACATGTAAAAGCATTTGAAATATTAGTTTATGTATATGTTCTAATATCTTAGGGATCATTTGGTGTTTACCATTATCTTATATTTGAAGTATTTTTTGCATCTTTACTAAGGGATATTTTCATGAAATACTATTAGATACCTTGTTGTTAGAAACCACCATCATTCCCCCCTCCATTGTATAATCATCTAACTCATTCTACCATGTCTTACCCTGTAAATGATACATTCCTTACATATTATACATATTATTTGCCTTGAAAATGCATAAGATATTGCTTATTTGGAATGTGTTTATACTTTTTGCTTTAAATCATAGCATTATAATCTTTTATTTAGTCTCTTTGATATTGAAGATTCTTTAGAATGATGATTGCAATCACAATTCCATCTATCTTTAATATCTTGTGTATGACTTAAAGCATTTGTGCATTTCTTGTGACAACCCTTCATGGGTGAAGTGTGAAAACTTGGTTTTGCTCAGATCATAGTTGTTCCTTGTGCCAAGAATCAACATAGAGATTAAATTCCAAAATTCATCCATGTGAGTAGTTACCCTATAGGTTCTCTCACCTTGGTTTAGTAGAGCCAAAAGTAGTATGGAGATAACCATACCCTTTTTAGGTGCCTCTCAATCATTTTATTCATTCAGTCTAATCTTATTGCCAAACCCTTCCCTAGATACAATGACATACTAGTAGGTTTTCCATCATTTCTTGTTGTTTCCCTTCAAGTGTGCAAGGCTGAGGGTAGAGGTGTATAATTGGGAACCAATAGATGTGTTCAAAGTGTATCACTTATATTTTTGGATTGTATCCCTCCCAGTCCCCCAATCATTGGGGCCCATTATAACTCTAATTATATTTTGATCACTAATGGAATCAACATATGTAAACATTAACTTGCCTAGATTTAATTTAATCCACAGGTTAATCCCACTTTATCTCTCTTTTTGAGAATCCATCCTTCTTTTTCATCCCTATATGTCCTCCTAAGGGGGCATCATGGGTCATTTTTAGTTTCTTTTGGACAACTCTTTTATTTGAAAATATTTTTCTTTACTTAAATGTCTTTTTATGCCTTCTAAAATAGGTACAAAATGTAGACATCCAATTCTTAATAACATTTGTGTTGAAATTGTCAATCTTACTTGAAATGCACTAAAATTCACAATTTAGGCCAAAATCACTTAAACAAGCTAAATGGTTTGAGATTTTCATATATAAGTGTTGATTTAGGCTATTGTATCCCTAAATGGGGAAATGTATTTTATGTGATTATTAACTTTTATCAAATCATTTCAAGTTAAAATGACAAAAATGCATTTTGGCGTTCTAGATCACTTTTTCTTCTAATTCGAAGCACATGACACATGCATGTGTTATTTTGTGTCAACAACTTGCTAAATGGGATAGCAATCCATACATCACTAACATCACCTTCTAATTCCTTTCTAGTCAAATTACAACCTAGTAGTATGACATTTTGACCATTTTGATTAATGAAGTGCACCAATTTCCACAGAATTGCTTAAAATTTGATTAATCTTACTTAGGATAATTAAACCAAATTATGAGCTTAAGCAAGAATTACATGGAAATAATTGAATATTTATTTATTGAAAATTGATTCCTATTAACTACATCATTAAGTGAGGTTATTTTTGGGGTGGCATCTATAAGCCATAAATGTAATAAATATTAGGATTATGGCTTCCCATTCCTCTTTAATGTCCCTTCCTCCCAAATCACTATGAAGATATTTATGGATTTTATTTACATAATTGGATTAATTCATTACCATACATCCTAATCTTGAGATGGACGGTCATGGTTGATCCTGATCAATTTGGAAAATTTGTAAATAGGAGGCCTCTCACTCATATTTTTGAGCTTAATTTGTGTAAACTTATAATGCAAGATTCTCTCCACAACATTTCTTTGTGTTTATTATTATGCTGTATTTGTAATAGGATAGCTTTATTGATCGGCATAGCATTGATTTTATATCATGAGCCTAGATTATACTTGGTGTTCTTGAGATGGTGGAGGAGCTTGCTTTACACCATTATTAAAGACTTGAGCATGAAATCAAGGGGAAAAACATGCTTAGAGCTACATTTGGATGTTGAGATTCTCATGGGAAGGTAATTGGTATTTACTTTAATTCATTTGATCTTTATTATCATTTACACTTTTTTTGAATAGGTTAGCCTAGATTATTATTTATTTATGCATTTTTCTTGGATTTATTGACTAATGTTTGATCTAACCATCTTTTTAATCTATCTCTACACAATATACCTACAATTTCATTTGGTATGTAAGAACTAAAAATCCCTAGGATGTTGACTCTCGGATCGATATTGAGCTTGTAGGTTATGATGTACCTAATGATGTATTTGATTTTGTAAGCACAATCAAAATGAAACCAAGATCTACATGGGAGGATATTAATCAACCATCATTGAATTATAGTTCAGTTACTCTTAGTATTATAGATTATGTGAGAGTAGATCCAATTTGTCATCTTAAAGATGTATAAATTAAAGTTGATGACTTAAGCTTGCGAGGATATTTTGAGGTAATTGACATGAATGTAGATGAGACCCATTATCCTACTTTAATTGGTAAGAAATATGCTTATAATGGAAAAATGGTTATTAGTACAATTAAAAATGACTAGGAATCTTGCTAAGGAGATAAGATAATTGTGATACTTTTTAACAAGTATAAACATAAGGTATATGTTATTCCTATAGAACTAGATTCATCTTTTATCTATGGAGATAACCGTTGGTTTAAAGTAATTATAGATAATAAATAAAATACTCTATAAGCTATTGAATGTTAATTCTTTAATTTGTATTTGGAATGTTAAATATAATCATAATTAGTGGCATAGATTATGTATAAGCTAGTTATAATAAAGTCACCAACACCTCAGTTTGCACATTGACAGTCTACGAATACTCTATTAATTGATTTTTTTTGAGTCTATTGAAAATATTCTAAAATTGATAGAAATGGGCCTTGAGTTTCAATGGATGTCTAAGGGTTTTTAAAATATCACTCTAGACACCAATGCCATCTAAGCGAGTACTGATCTTTAAAAAAAAATTGACCATGTATTTACCTCTTAGTGATAGCTCTTGGTTTTCCTCATGGATGGGAACTACTCAATCGAGAAGGGGATATTGCCCATTTCACTAGTAGGTCCTCTTAATGAGATAGCTACTATGGGGATCCTATGGTACACATCATAATGAGTTTTAGGACTTTCACCCAAACACTTCTCATAGTTATGTGGTCAATTTTTTACCCTGATCTGAAATAGATTGCATAAAATTAATTAATTGAGTTATGTAATAGAAGAGAGTTAATATTTTCTAAAAAATTACTGAAATGAAGTATACATAAGAATAGAGTTAAGAATTTTTGAAGGAAAAAAAGTATGGCCCTAGAAATCACTCTGATACCAAATGAGAGGATCCCCCTACAATAATTAATAAAAATGCATAAAATAATAAGAATTAGTAGCATGAATTAATAGATTTAGATAATTAGCAGAACACTTCAAAAGATTGAATTGATCACATACCACTTCGAGGGGGCAACCCCCTTTGAGCAGGCTCAATATGATAAATTCATGGATGCCTTGAATAGCCTCAACACTTACTTATATACGAATTCTAATCTAAACAACTAATACTTCCCATGAATGTGGGATAAAATAAAATACTCAAGGGATGACTTACAAAGCATATGTGTCCATAGCAACTACTATACTCACAAAGTAAAGAGAAGAGATGTCATAGGTTCATAACATCAATTTCATATTGAAGAATGTAGGTCACCCTCTATGCAATCTCCAAGTAGGTCTGAGGTATATTTTTTGTATAATATATGAGTGATAGCTATGGATTACATAGAACCTACTCAAGAAGGTATATTATCTTCGGAAAAAACATCATTAGTAAGTGGTGACTTGAATAAACACTTGTAAATTAGGTTTGATGGTATCATCAGGTACATCATTTTCATTGACTTTAGAACATTAAATATAATCACAACTAGTGGAATAGCTTTTGTATAGGTTGGTTATAATAAATTCACCAGCACCATAGTTTCATACTAAATAATGTAGGTCACCCTCCATACGATCTCTAACTAGTTATGAGGTATATTTTTTGTATAATATAAGAGTGATAGGCATGGATTACGCAAAGCCTACTCAAGAAGGTATCTCACCTTAGGAATCAACATCATTATTAAGTGGTGACTTGAATACGCACATGTTGAATTGGGTCTAATGATATCATTACGGGTATCCTTTATAAATGGTGTTCACTATTAAACATCAACTACTACAATATTTTGCAATAGAGGATCTCAATCATTTTATTTTTTATTAGAGAAACATGTACGTAATATGGATTAGAGGGTCATTGCACTCAATTATTCATTGAAGGGAATCATTGCAACATGGTGTGAAGTTCATACAAAAAATAAATTACCAAAGGATGAATCATGTGAGTTATTATGATCATCGTGTTGTTACTAAGTAGTGTTACATTAGATTGGTCATTCTTTCAATAATTACAGTGTCTAGAGTTTCATATACACCAATGTGTAGATAAATGGTGTGCATAACATGTCAAACCTAAGTACAAGTTGTATGTTTTTGATATACTTTGGTAGCACTTCTAACTACTTAGAATATGCATCAAGAGCACATGTAAGAAATAAAACATTGGGCAAAAGTTTAACAAGTCTATCAAAACATTTATTTTTGAAGACTAAAATTATGTAGTTCATAAATATTTACTTAAATTTAAAGAGTTTAAGTGTCATGGATAAGAAAAATATTGAGTACTATGACATATTCACCATCATATCAAGAAGTAGATTATGATTTGAATATAGCTATATAGAATTCTAAGGTTAGTAAAAATAAGGAATAATTTGTTATACAACCTTGTAATAGGATTCAATATGAATCAATAGGGTCTAGTGATAGTGATTAGGATATATAATTGAATGGATTTTTCAAACTATAATGAGAATCTAAACCACAAAAAGGTCAATTTGTAGAACAAACTTAGGAATAAAAGCTATGAAATTTCAATATTACCTAAAAGAAGGACAAAGATATCTACAAGAATCTATTCTAAGTAAATATAATAGGATATACCAGGATCCACTGTAAAACATTATTGAGAATATTGGGACATAAGTTATGCCAAATCTTAATACTTTAGGAGATTAGTGTATTTAGAATGAAATTTCAGAAGCAATGCAACTATTAAGGGAATATCAAGATATTTTTCCTACTAAATTTGCATAGGTGAAAGGGGTATATCCTTCATTGGGGGAGATACACATTGAACTAAAAGAGTGTACACCCATGTTAAAAATCATCCATATAGATTTAATACCAATATGAATTTAAAGGTGAAGTCTAAGTTAGATCACATACAAGAATAAGTTATTATTTATCTGGTTGAAAAGATAGACTAGGTTAGTTCCATGGTTGTGCAGCTTAAAAAGATAGGTGAGATTAGGGTATGTGTTTATTATCATGTGATGAATGATGCCTACATCAATGACTCATTTATGATTCCTTTTACTAATGATATTTTAAAATTAATCATAGGTCATGAAGTATACTCTTTCACATATGGATTTAGTGACTACCACTAGATTCCCATCACAATAGAAGGTTAATCCAAAATAACTTTTGAAATAAAATGGGGTTATTTTGCATATAAGGTAACCATTTGGTCTAAATATTGCTCTAGATATGTTTTTTAGGGTTGTGGTGACTACTTTTAAGGATTTCTTTCATGATTTTTTATAGGTTTTTTATATGACTGTGACGTATTTTATTTGTTTAAAGACCATTTTGACAAACTATGGATCATATTAGAATGTTGTATTGCTCTGTGCATTGTATTAAATTTTAAAAAATGTTTATTTTTCATACCATTTGGTGTCATATTAAAACACATAGTATGTAGTGAGGGAATTTTGGTGGATCAATCCAAAATCATAATTATAGTAGGTATGCCACCACTAAACAATTCTACATAGGTACAAGCATTTTTGGGACATACTTGGTACTGCAGGTAGTTTATCAAAGGTTACACAACTATCTCAATTTTCTTGGATAAATTATTACACAATGATACAAAGTTTAAATGGACACCTGAATGTCAAGTAGCATTTGTTGATCTCAAACAAAATCTAGCTACAACACCTATATTTGTATTTCTTTATTAAATTAAACCATTTCATGTACATTTTTATGTTTCTATTAATATAATAGGACTTATATTATCATAGATAGGAGATAGTGAATTAGACCATCCCATACATTTTACAAGCATAAAACTATTAGTTGTATAGAAAAAATATATTATGATAGAGCATGAAGTGCCAGTAATGGTGTTATCACTATATAAGTTTAGGCATTAACTTCTCACAACACCTTTTAAATTTTTTAGTAACTATCAAACCTTATGATACTTGGTTAATAAAATAATGTTAGGTGGAAGGATCTCCAAGTGGTTAGTGTTATTTCAATAATTTTAATTCAAAATGAATTTTAAACCTAGATGAGAGAATGTGGGACTTGACCACTTGAGTAGGATATGAAATGGAGAAGAACCTAAACATTTTCAAGATGACCCACCAAACGTAAATTTCTTTAGAATCACTATGATACTTGAGAACATGGAGGGCATAGCCAACTTTATGGAACATGCAATTTTTCCTATGAATTATGTTGAATGAGACAAAAATAAATTGATTACATAGGTCATTCCTTATCTCATTATCAATGGGTTTTTTTATAAGATGGGCAGAGATGAGGTACTACATGGAGTGGCTTTAGATCATGAGTGACCTAAACTACTTGAAGAAGCACATCAATAAATTGTAAGTGGACATTTTACAAGTGAATACACTATAAGGAAGATCTTTAAAATTAGTCTATGATGACCTACTCTATTCCAAGATGCATACCAGGTTGAAAAATACTATGATGTTTATTAAAGGATGGGTAAACCTAACTAGAGGGATGAGATTCCATTGAACCCAATGCTTTCAGAACAACCTTTTGAACAGTGGGGTTTTGATTTTTTAAGGCCTATAAACCCATAAATTAAGTGCAATCATGTAAGGTATGTCATCACTATGACATATTACTTTATAAAATGGGTTAAAGTTGTTACAATGCCAAGTTTTAATGTTAAGGATGCATCCAAGTTTTTGTAGTAAATTATCATTATAACATTTGGGTGTCCAATCAAATTGGTATGTGATATAGGAACACACTTATTAAATAATACAATCAAGACTCTCATATAATAATTTATGATACACACCATAAAATTATTGTGTATCATCCACAAGAAAATGAATAAGTTAAAGCTTCAAATGAAGTCTTGGGGAAAATGTTAATAAATATATGTGATGTTCAATAGGATGATTAGGAATACATAATTCTTGTAATTATCTAGGCATATAGAACAAATTACAAGTGCGTGATAGGTTATACTTCATTTCAGTTAGTCTATGGACTTGAGGTAGTCATGCCCATGGAATATATAGATCCTAGTATGCATATTGTTGTTATAATGAGACTTTGAGATCAGGATTATTTACATACATTATTGTTGGATTTTATCAAAATGGAGGAAAACATGTAAAGAGCATAGTATACACAATAAATTAGCAATTTGAGTTAGAAAGTATGTCATGATTACAACCTATAATCTAATTAATTTTATCTAGAATAAGCAGTCTTACTATATGATAGCATATTTAAAGCATTTATGAGCAAGTTATGTATTAGATAGAAGGGACCCTATATCATTCATGATACTTCATAATAGGGAACAATTGTTTTAAAATATGTTCATGGAACCATTATTCTAGAACATGTAAATGGTTGTAATCTTAATCCTTACCATCAATAATCTCTATCATTATTTAATGAAAGAGAGAGAGCACGATGAGTAGCACCATATAGCTATGATTATTTTTAATGATATGTTTAAGTAGTTTTTTTCTTTTCTTTGAATTGAAATGTGATTTACTAAAAACTTGAAATAACAAGGTTTATAATGTTACATGTGGATTGGAAGACATTTACACACCACTTGTATCTAGTGATAGTGAGAACTCTTTTTTGGATGGGAAGGCTAACTTGCACACATGTGAAAACTTGATAAAAATAGATTAATAGAGAGATGGGTGGACTTCCTAATAAAATATCAGTTTCAAGAAGTGGTACACTTCCTTTGATGGATGTCAGTCCACTATTAAGTAATTAATAAAAATAAAAACATGAGAATTTACAAATAGATAAATGATGCAATAATTATGCTAATCTAGATTTTCCTCCTCAATTAATGTAGTAATGTAAATCAAGTATTATTCTCAGTAAGTAGAATTCAAATCTAAATCATCTTGAATTATATTTGATGACTCTTCATAAGACTCATAAGAGGGTGCATAGACAATGGCATAGAGGGATAGCTAAAATGCTATGTCATTCTGATCCAAAAATAACGGCTAAGGGATAATGGGGAGATGAAGGATGTTAGTTGTGTTGTGGGATACACTAGGTAAGGTCACCTATAGGGATAAATCCATGTTTAAACAATAGTGATCAACAAAAGAAATGAAAATAAAATATTAAGATAAGGTTTTGGATCCTGGATATTAAACATAGTACATCGATGTTGATTCTAATAGGATCACTGTCTATCGATAGAATTAGTGTCAATTTAGAATGAATCAGCATCAATTATCTATGTCTAAATTTAATAAACAAAAAACAAAAAATGGGGAGACTACTAAAAATGCTAAATGGATTAAATGGTGAGCTAAATGATTGATGATTAAAAGATAATGATATAATTGAAATGCAATACTTACTTTTTGATCAGCCATGAATGGAATGATCACCTTCCACAGGCATAGGTAGTAGTTCCAGTTGCATAGAGGATGTGACTAGATGAGCTTAAAATCTAGTAGATTACTGATATAAATGTCATCAAAGTCATAAGGAAATCAAATAGCAATTCAAGGTTCTCAATGCTCTGGTTTCATCCTAAATGTAGATGTAGGTTACGTATTTATGGATCAATGTCGATCTAAGGAATTGGCACTGATCTCAAGGGAATCATCATTGATTCACCCAAAAATGGATATTTTGTTGTAATCATGGATGAGAATAGGTTGGTAATGAGTGGAATTTATTTTTAATAATTCCACATGATTTAAAGTGGTTATATGAGTAGATTCTAGGTTATTGTTAGTCTTAGGAGGTTGGGAATGGTAAAGGGGTAAGAGTAAAAAGATATTTTATTGGGCGAGTAAATGATAAATTCTTTAAACTTTAGGATAAGGCTTATTTATGGATTTAAATATAAAAATACCTATGACACCCAAATAATCATCCCTAGGGGTATGAAATTATAGTGTCTACATTTTCCCTTTTTTGTGGAGTGATATAGGATGCATGCCACAAGATAAAAACTATGAAGGGTCCACTACCTTAGGTTTTATGTAAGGAGGTATCACTCCTCAAATCAGGAGCTGATAGAGGATAAGGATTGGGTGATAGGTTTGAAAATTGGATGGGATGGATAAATAATAGATAATCTTTGATAAATATAGATGTATAATATGAAGCGTATGTTTTACACTAGAAATATGGAAGATAATACAAGAAGATATGCCCCAAGGTAAATCCTATAACTATATGCCATAACTATAAAAAAGTGAGCTTAATAAGGGATGAACAAGAGAATAATGATAGGATTGGTTGATCAAAGAATTTAGTGTGCTAAATGGTGTGCATGTTACCTATAGATAGCTAATCTCAATTGAAAATGGACTCTCAAGACCTAGTAAGGGTAGATACCCAAAAGAGTACATGCCTTATGCAGGTTGTGAGATCATCAGGGGGTTGAAATTCACAAACCTAAAATGGTATAAGTTGAATAATAAGGTAAATATAGAAAGGAAAAAGGAATAGCTAAGAAGCAAGCATGAATGTATGTGAAAGTATAATAGTGAAAAAAGGGGTCAATCGACAATGATCTAAAATAGATCGATAAAGATCTAACTAAATGGCATTGATCTAAAATAGATTAGTGTAGATCAAAACTCAAGTATAAAATCAAGTTTGACATAGAAAGAGTTCATTTTTAATCTAATAGACCCCAAAAAACACCTTAGAGCTCAAATGAAAAAAGTGTTATAAGATGAAATGGTGGCTATTGATAGTAGTTCACAATGATGATGATGCTCCAAAGATGAGGTAGGTCACGTATTTTATTTTAATTTTTAATATTTTAAAGATTTTTAGGGTTTTAGGAGCTAAATCAAGGGTAGGCCATAGAGGAAGGGTGTAGTAGAATCAACATTGGTTCCCAAGTTAATTGGTAATGATTCATTGAGAATCAATGGTATTTCAGCAAAACAACATCCATCTAAGAGAATGATGTTGATTCATAAGGAATCAGCACCATTTCTCACTAAGTGGGAAGGGCTTAGAAAATAGATAGGAGTTTGGGATAAGTTAAGGTTTTTAGGAAGTGTCTGGGCTTAGAAGGGGTACTATTGATAGGCACGGGGATTATTATGATAACAAGATTGAGTGTTTCCATTATTAAAGGATCTTTGAGTATGACTTAGTGATGATGACTAGGCCCACCTAGAGGCTGTAGGCTTGGGAAGGGTGCATCACTATCAACACATCCATCAAGACACTAGGTGATTAGTAGTATTGATAAAGTGATGGTATATCACAATTGGGACCTTCTAGCTACCTACCAGTGAGATGACCATCATCAAAGAGGATATTTATAGGATCTTATGACTTTTGATATAGGGAACACTAATAGTTCCTATGGATGAATAGGGTTGAGATGCATCCTTGAGATGCCTCTATGGTGATGATGTAGATGGGATTATATTTTTTGTTGGGGGTTTCAATTTTAGGCCACTATAATGTATAGACACAATAAGGGGAGGTGTACTAATGATGATGATGCTAGTGATTTCTTACTATGCACTTCCAAACTTATGAGGTGGGATATTTCCATGGGGCCTGATGGGAGTGGTTGCAGATATGTTAGAGCATCATACTATTTTTTCTTTAGCATCCACTCTATTAAGACAAATATACAGGGAGCTCTAAGGATGGAGGACACAGAAGCGATATGGTTTAGACATGATAGTGATATTACAGTGTTGGGTGAATAATAACATTCAGGTAGTGTGGCCTATAGGTACCCCATAGATATGATGGTATGAGGCTGACTACAACATGGAATTTTTATAGTATAAGGTTGATTTAGCATATAGATTTATAGATGGCATTGTTAGAGATATGAACCATTATAAGGGATGCTGGAGGGATTGAGGGCTACATATATCATTTGGAGGCCCTATCTATGATTTCCAAAGTGGCTTAGGATGGAGGTAGAGTTGATAGGGATTAGGAGGGAGTGATGGGTAATAGAGAGGAGGAGAGATCAGTGGGAGTACCTCCATTTTGGATGAGTGTAGTGATAGTTTGGTCTAGTGTATGACATTCTATGGGCCCCTCACATATACAAGAGGGATGAGATAGAATGCGAGCTATCAGGACTAGTGATAGGAAATGTCTTAGTGGAGGAGGATTGGGTACTAGTAGGGGAGGATGTGGAGGATATAAGATGCACACCTTCATATATAGCTTGGTGGGTAAAGTAGTGGTAGGTGTAGTAGGATAGGATGGTTCAGTGACACCAAGGGGAGAGGATAAGAAGATGGAGGATGTAGAGGAAGAGGAGGATTCATATTCTAAGGAGATAAGGGAGAAAATAGGAGATGAGATGGGAGCTAAGGTAGTGGGAAGAAATATTGGAGGAGATGAAGAGGAGGTTGAGGAGGAAGAGATGGATGTGGTTGATCTTATTATGGAGGGAGACATACTATAGGAGCATTGTGCCTACTTAGAGGGATAGCTAATGGTAGCACAAGGGGCTTTGACTATAGCACAAGTGGAGTGAGATAGAATGAGGGTTTAGATGGATACATTAAAATTTAGATTCAATTTCTTTTAATTAAGTCACAACATGGTGGTGGAGGAGTGTGAAAGATACAGGGAAAAGCTGGAGACATTGAGGAGGTAGGTGGAGGAGAGAGCCATCGGTATAAATGATCTAGGAGATGGTAGGGCCAAGATCAAGGTCAATAGGGATGGTGAGCATAGATCACTATAGGGAGACCAGTAGATCTGAGATATTATGAGTGCATTGTCTTAGATCAGCTACTAGAAACTCCTTGCTACATGATGTATAGAGCCATATAGGGTAGGTCCTTGAGGTATGCTTATACAAAGTCTATCAGGATGGGGAGCATTACATGAAGGAGGGATGGGGGTGGATATGGAGGTGGAGATGAGAGTGGATCTCATCCTAGTATTCACTTGAGTAGGGTATATTTCACTTTATAGATTTATGTGTATATATATTTATACTAGTCAAAGAGCCATCAGCATGTATACAGACATTTCTATGTACATTGATTTTAGATATATATATTTTATGATTATGGATTATTTGTATAGATGTATTATGTTGCTTATGGATTATATTATGGATTATTACATTGTTTATAGATTATGTGATGTTATGGATTATGGATTTATGTGATTACTGAGTTATGGATTTATTATGGTTTATTGATGGATTATAGATGGATTATGATTTTACTAATGGATTATGTGAATTAGGGATTTGTTGTGGATTATGTGATTTAATGGATTTAGTATGCTTATGGATAGGTATGGATGTGATTAGATTATTTGGTTTTATATGTGATGATTTAATTGTTATGGATTAGATTGATATGTTTTAATTAGATTATGAAATGTTATATGGATTTTGTTGTGTATTATAAATGGGTCATGGATTATGGATATGATGTTTTTTAAGTACTTATGATTAACATGGATATGATTATGGATTTTTTTGTGGATTTATGTGATTATGTATTTTTGGATGTTGATATTATTTGATTATGGATTTTAGATAATGTGTTTATTTATGGATTTGAAATTTGTGATGTGGATTATGGATCATGATTAATGATTATGGATTATGATTAATTATTATGGATTATGATTAGATATATGTTAAAATGGATGGTATTTTATTTTTTAATTAATTTAAAAAAAAATTATTTATTGTTTATTTATTGGATTGTACCATGACCCATGGAAAACCATTTAAATGTGATGTACATGCATCCTTAAATGAGTGTTAATAAAATTCATAACAAATTTAGGTCCACCAAGTTCAAGATCCAATTGATTTGATTTTAAGATGTAATAAGGAATGAGATTTAATAATAAAGTGATCCCATCTTACATACCCAAAACTAAGGGTTAACCTATAACCCTAATATTCCAATCCATGTAGACTGATGGATTTGGGAAGTCTACCAAATTAAGAACGTTGATTGATATGGGAAGCTTTCTAAGGATTATTATGTATGATATCCATCATTTGAGGGATGGTCTATATATTGACATATGATTTTTCCAAAATATTTGTCCTTCACGAGAATAGTATGTGCTTTTAATATAATTTTTCAAGTTTTGTGGAAAATATAGTTGTCCTTCAAGGGATCTGTCTATTCATTTTTCTTTGCTTTTGTTGTTATAGGTGTTGTGCTTTTGATTTTTTTTATCCCAATGATATTTTGATTTTATGGATTGGCCTTAGGTACCCTATTATAATTTCCCAAATATTTTGATAGATAAGATAAAAAACACATATTCTTGAAAGGGTTTTTAATAACAGGGAGGGATTTCAAGGAATAATGATTTGGAGCTTCTTCTCATAATGGATGAAGATTATGCAGTTATAGCATGCTATTAATAAATTTGGGGTATTCATATTTAAGGTTAATAATAAGAAAAAAAATTGGATAACCACATGTCTATAAATGTCATTATTAGGTATAAGAGTAAGAGGGGTATGTTACCTAAAAACTAAACTAGGCCAACCAAAGTGATTAAGATTGATTAATTGTAGAAAAGACACAAGTGCAAGGCATTAAGAGGTTCTCACTCCAATATTCCATTAAGAGAGGCCAAGTGATATGCCCTATATCCATATTTATGGGTGATGATATATGTTTCGAGCCAATTTAGAACAAATTTCTCCCTTTTAATTTTTTTCATATTAGTTACATGCTAATTTTCTTTTAAGACAATATCACCAACATTAAATTCATGTTGCTTTAAATTTTGATTATAAGAACATTTAATGTTCTTGATATACGTGTAGATGGTCAAGGGAAGCTGAGTGATGCTCATCTAAGAGTTCAAATGGGGTTAGTCTTTCCTAATGAAAATCATATTCAAAAATGATATCTTTCAAGGAGATGTGAAGGGATGGAATCTAAACTTTGAGAGGAAGTATAGCTTCAGTGGCATAGACTAAAGAAAAAGGTGTAGCACCCATAGGGATTTGAATACTAGTTTGATAAGCCCATAAGTCATAGGGAATATGCACGTGTCATTTTTTGTCTGCTTCATTGACTACCTTGGTTAAGATTTTGAAAAGAGTCTTGTTAGATGCTTTGGCCTGAATATTAGCCTGGAAAGAATAAGGAAAGGAAAAACTGAGTTTAATACTTAAAGAGTCAAAAAATCCTTGAACCTTTTTAATCTTAAAATATTTTTTGTTATCTGTGAGGATCTTATGAGGTATGCCAAAGCTAAAAATGATATGTTGAGTAATGAATTAAATGATTTTATCTACTTTGTTTGAGATAAGGGGGATAGCCTCTACCCACATTGTAAAGTACTCAGTGGTGGTAATAATAAACCCATGATACTAAGATGATTTAGGATTGATTTTTTCTATAATATCAAGCCCCCACTAAGAGAAAGGCTAGAAGTCTTGAGTGACTTATAAGGATTGACTGGGAATATGGGATAAGTTGGCATATTACTGACACTTGACACACTTCTCAATATATTCAAAGTAATATTGATTTAAAGTGGGCTAATAATAACCCAACTGTAAGATTATTTTGGAGATAGAGTGACCATTCAAGTGTGCTCCACATGATCCATCATGAGCTTCCTTAATAGCAAGTGTATCATCATAATTTTGAAGATAACAAAGAAGAATGTTGTCAAAACCATGATTGTAAAGGACACCCCTCAGTATGAAAAAATGGGTGATACGATGCTAAAAATTTCCCTTAGAATTTTTAGGTAGGTCTAGAGGAGAAATCCCCCTCAATAGATAATCAAATATTTGTGAATACCAAAAGTCTGAGGGATTATCCTCTATACTATGGATGGATGGAAGTTTAGTTTTGGTAAAAGAGGGTTGATTGATCCTATGAATAAGGACAAACAACTTTCACTCTTGAGATGAGGATGGGATAAAAGAGGCTAAGGAGGCCATGGTATCCATGAATTTATTGGTTGATCGAGGGGTAACTTGGATAGTATAATCATCAAAGGTATCTAGCAACTGATTAGATAAGATTTTATACCTTTTTAGAGTATCGTTCTTACACTAATAAATGACTTTTATTTGGTTGACCATGATCTAGGAATCACCATAAATATTGATCATTTTAATACCCAAAGCCAAGGTGGTTTGGAGACCTATAATTAAATCTTTCTACTCTACCATATTGTTAGTGCAGTCTAAATTGAGTTTAAAGGATATAGGGATAGGTGTTACCCTAGAAGGAATGAGGATAATTTTGGTTCCCCCCACCACATTCACATTTGGACCCATAAAATAAGAGAGTCATTTGATATTATGGATCTAGTTGAGATGTGGAGGATATAGATTCATTTGTAAATTCATAATTAACATGTTGACTATTACGAAGGAGTGCCTCATCAAGTTGATCAAAAATATTACTTTTGATGGATAAAATCTAAGTCAAATTCTACCACAAGCATAAGCCACTTATCCATTCACTAATTTTGATAAGGCTTGGAATGCATGAGTTTTAGGGGATCAGTATTCATAAAAATGTAAGTCTTATGACTGGGGAGATAATGTTATAAGTTAGTAGCAACAAAAATAAGAGCTAAGCAAAACTTTTTGGTATGATAATAACATGTCTCATATTTAAAAAGTGTATGATTGATATAGTATACAACCTATTCTTTATGTTGTTAATCATGACAGGTGAGAACTGGTGATTGTCCTTCTTTTAATAAGTAGTAGAGATGTACAAGAAGAATGATTGTCCTTCTTTCAAAGTGGTGAGAACTGGTGGTGAGAAAAGGTAGCTCTTAAGAGCTTTAAAAGCCTCTTGACAGCCATAATCCCACTTAAAATGGATATCATTTCTTAAAATGTGGTGTAAAAGCTGACATCGATCAAATGAGTGGGATATAAAATGTTGGATAGATTGTAATTTACCTTGCAAACTATGAAGCTGCTTGAGATTGGATAGAGTTGGCATTTCTAGGATGGCATTAATTCTAGCAAGGTTGAATTTTATCCCATGGATGGAGATAATAAAGCCTAAGATTTTACCTATCAATAATCCAAAAATGCATTTATTAGAGTTTAAATGGATACAAAATTAGATTAGGTGATCAAAAATAATCTTTAGATAAGAGAGGTGATCTTTTCATAACTTCAATTTACTGAGGAGGTCATCTACATAATCCTCCATAATCTTATGGATAATATCATGAAAAATATAAGTTATGGCTCTTTGATAGGTGGTTCATATGTTCTTTACACCAAATGGCATAACACAATAGAAAAAAGTCCCCTAGGGAGTAAAAAATGAGGTCTTATGTTGATTTTATAGTGTGATAAGGATCTGATTGTATCTATAAAAACCATCCATTAATGACAAAATTTCATGGACAATGGTCAAATTGACTAACTGATCAATATTAGGGAGAGGAAAGTTGTCTTTTAGACAAGTGAGATTTAGGTCTTTAAAGTTAGTACAAAGACAAAGTCCCCCTATAGGCTTCATTACAGGGATGATGATAGATACCCATTGAGGTTAATCAATGGGTTGGATAAAATTAATGGATAGGAGGCTCTATAACTCTTCTTTGACTAAGAGTGCAATGCATGAATATATTTTTCTAAGATGTTGCTTAATAGGCTTAGCATCAAGAAATGTAATGATATTATGGATGATGATGGTAGGATCAATACCAGGCATATCACTATAAGACCAAGTGAATGCCTCACTATGAATAGCTAAAAACTAACTTTAACAATGCATGGAGTTTTGAGGACCCTATGCTAACATCAATAGTTACCTCATTCAAAATACTATAAGTTTCTAATGGGAGATATTTATGTAGATGGGAGTTCTCAGCACCTAAATGAGTCAAGATGGACTCATCATTCTGGTATTGAAGAATAAGGATAGTGGGATAATCTTGCCCTATCATGTTAGGGTAAGATAGAGAAATAGTGTGGACCTCATCATTTTACTAATACATGAGAGTCTATACATAAATGGCATTGATTAAAATTAAAGTTAGGTGGGATGGATATGATACTATCAGTCAAGGAAGAGGTGTCAGATGGTGCACATGGTGTATCTTCTTTAGGGATGGGGGGAAGAGTAAACCTCAAAGAGAATTTGGGGATTTTATAGAATCTAAGACCATGTTTCTCATGGGGTTTTCTAAATTCCCCTAATACAACCTCATGAGGACATTTTTCATAATGTCCCATACAAAAACCTTTCTAGGTGCATTGCTATAGGTATGTTTTTGTGAAATGGGGTTTATCAAGAAATAAAAAGTTAGATGTGAATGGTTTAACCCAATTTTGTTCAAAAGGGCCAGTGGAAGGTTGGTCAATTCCCCCATAAATTATATGGGTGTGAAGGAATGTTAGATCAAAGGGAACATTTTCCCCCAAATTTAGATAATAAGCCAATTATTTATTGAGGCATCCACATTCTTGTAGTGTAGGGAGTGTATTAAGCATCAATAATTGGTACTCTCCAATTGAAATTTATTGAAAGGAAAAATCAATGGTTTCCTTATCTAATCTCGATATAGGGGTGGTTGTGCTAGTTGATGCTTCATTAGATAGGGATGGGATAGCACTTTGTAGTGGAATTAAGACCTCATTGGGTTGAAAGGTAAGGTTACAAGTTTTGAAGGGATGGGGGTCAGTTGGGACATTATGGATTTTACCCTCATGTTCAAACTTAATGCATCAATATAATGTTGAGGGAATGTATTACATGATGCATATCCAAGGATGTCCTATGATAATGTTATACTTAAATTCTCCTTTAATGACATAGAGTAATTCTAGAAGGATTCTCATGCCTACCTAAATGTGAAGTATTACCATTCCTAATGCAAGGGTAACGATGTCATAAAAGTCACATAGGATGGTAGGTAATTGGGCTACCACTATCTTAGGTAGTTGAAGTTGTTTGAATGTGTGCAAGGAGATAATGTTTATACTAGCACCGTTATCTAGCATGACTCTTTTAATCTGAGTTTGATCTATTTAGGTGGTGATAAACAAGGTGGGATCTTGATCATTTGGGTATAAAGGTGGTATATTTGAATCATGAAATGTAATGGACAAGGGATTTTATAATAATGTAATGAAGGTTGAAAATGGTTGAGGCTCATTTGGTTGTATTTTTATGGCCCATAAAGCTTATATCATGTACTTGTGATGTTGTGGGGAGTTTTGAACAAGTTTGTACAAGGACATTTTGATTGGTAATTTAGAAATTTGTATAAGCTTTGAAGCATTATTATTTTTTGCCTTTCCTAAAATGGAAACCTTAGGTTTAGAGGCAGGTGTTATTGGATTATTGATAGTAGGAATAGATGCTTTGGTGATAGTTACTTTAGATTTATCATGATTGTGGGTCTTGTGACCCTGTGCTTGAGATCATGTGGCTATATGAATGGCATATATTTAGAATAGAGGGGGATTTTATGTGTTCTCACAATCATTCTCACATAGGGGGAGAAAGTGGTGCTAAACCTAATCAACAATTCTATCCTCCTTTGTAGTTAGCTCTGACATGTTATTCTCTATGGTAGATGGAAATATAGGAGGATGGGCATGATTTTATTATTCAGTTAAGATATCATCTTCATCTAATTGATTTTAGACTACAAATTTTAATGCATTACAACTTTCTATGTCATGCCCAACCATTTGATGGTATGCACATGACCTATATTCTCTATACCATGTCAGCTTTTGAATGTGAGGCTTGATAGGTTTTATAGGTGGTAATGTGATTGAGGAGGTCTAGATAAGATGATCAAGGATCTTAGAATAAGATCCTTTCAATGGATCTTGACTTAAATTTTCCATCCTATGGGGTGCTAGCAGAGGAGAGGTATGTGGCCTCAAACTCTAGTCCCTTGAGCTAATAGTTTTGGATGGTCCTTATGATGGGTACTTTATGTTTATGGTAAGTTTTTACTCCTAAATTGGGTGGGAAGTATGGGTTTAATGGATTTTGGATTGGCATAACTACAGTGGGAATATTTTGTTTTGATCAAAATTAAGTTTTAATGGTAGATTCTATGATGGTAGCTTTCATTTTGGTTGAAGCATGGGGCCTTTTTATAGATGACCTAGTCTTAATAGGGAGAAATGGTGTTTTTACTTTTCATATCTATTCAGAGGTTGTGGGAATGTTCTCTTTAGGTAATTCAATCCTAATATGAGGATGTTTTAGAGATTTTCCCCTTGGGGATCCCAGCTTTTTATTTTTGGTATCTACAAATTTTCCCTTATTTTTGTCAGGATCTCACTGCCAGGATCCCCCACTCTACTCTGAGAGTACAATTGATTACCTTTGTATAAGAAAATAAACACAGAATTAAACCAGAAGTAATAAGTAACTAGAATTTAGAAATAGTACATAATATGAGATATGAGAAATAATACAATCTGTATTAACACTCTTCCAAAAGGAAATACAATGAAGAAATCTCACTCTTCCCACACCTCTTGAGTGTCCAGTAATTCTCCCTCAAGAGTTCTCTCTCTCAATCAATTACAACCAACACAAACACAGAGTTGTTCCCTCCACCAGTCAGTGACAATCAACCCAATGGTTGTTGTTGCCTACTTCCAGTCCACCAGCAAATCTCTTTGATCTTGCACGTTGCAGATCTAATTGACCTTGCTTACCATGTAGATCTCCCTAATCTTGCTACCTGTAGATCAATTGATCTTACACCCCTTGAGACAACCAACCCAATTATTGTTCTTGCCTTCAAGTTGAGGATCTAATCCTTAGTCCCTTGATTACAATATAGCCCCATGGGTCTCTTAAATAGATCCCAAAACAAACAATAATTAGAAACGTAGACTCAAGACTAAAATTAGTCTTTACATGCAAACTGACTATTCATCAAACTAACTATTCATCTAACTAACAGTTTTGTAAATGCACAGGTGATCAACGTCGGTTCTTGTCTGACTAATGCCGACTAACCATAATCAATGTCGATTACTGTGTATGCTGAATATGACCGATGTTAGTTGGCCTGACTGACGTCAATTACTTTGACACTCAGCAACCTCCACCATTTGCATTAGTGAAGCTTTTAGCTCCACAACTTAACAATCTCCCACTTAGAGATAAACAACTACACCAGTACCTATATAGCAACGTCCTCTAATCTATTTTTGGCTTGTATCTCCATCTTCAATTTCAATCTTGAAGAGAAACAAAATTTAAATGAAGATTCAACTTCTCCTTTGTTCTTAGCTTTGTTAACATATCAGCAGGGTTCTTATCCTTGCTAGCCTCTACAACTGCAACAACCTTCTGCATCTCTAAAATCTAACTAACCACCATTCCACCAACAGTGAACACATATCCTGTGGTGCTTCTCCTGTCATCCAAGTCACCTGCCATATTTCAATCTACATACCCATGTAGAGAAGTGCTTAACCCTACATACCATAAATACCTATTGTTGGTCCCTCTCAGATACCTGAGAATCCATTGAACTACTTTCCAGTGCTCCTTTCTTAAATTGGCCATAAACTTGCTGACAAATCCCACTGCTTGGGCAATATCAGGTCTAGTAATACCATGTACTTAACCTCATCATGTGATTTAGGACACTGTTCATAGCTCAACTTGAACTGTCCAACCATATGTGTGCTTACTAGTTTTGCATCTTACAAATTGAACCTCTCCACTACCTTATTCACATAATCCTTTGGAGACAAAATCAACTTGTGACTTTTTCTATCTCTAGAAATACTCATGCCAAGGATTTTCTTTGCTCCTCTTAAATCCTTCTTGGCACATTTCTGAGCTACTTTTACCTTTAGCTCAGCAAATCCCTACATGTGTGACCCTGCAACAAGCATATACACTACATACAGTAATAGGATAATGTAGCAACCATTATCCAACCTGGTAAAATAAACACAATGGTCACATTGACATTGAATAAAGCCATGCTTTGTCATAAACCTATCAAACCTATACCACTATCTTGGAGCTTGCTCAAGACCATATAACTTGGCCTTCTATCTCACCTGTCCATTCTCTCCTTTCTTTAACCTGTAAATCCATTCATCTTTCAATGCTTTCTTTCCAACTGGAAACTCTACCAAATCCCACGTTTGGTTCTCTACCAAGGAATCAATTTCCTCATTCATGCCATGCTCCCACTGTTTCTTAGATTCTACCTGCATTGCCTCTTCAAAACTTCCTAGTTTTCCACCATCAGTGAGCAACAAGTAGTGTAAAGAAGGGGAATAACAAATTTGAGGTTTACTTACCCTTTCAGACCTCTTTATGGGCATTTGAGACTCTTTGATAGCTTTCTATCCACCCAAATTTTGTTTTAATAATGACCGATCTTGGTCACCTCTAGCCAACCTCAGTTTGCACCCGATCGATGTCGATTCCACCTGATCGCCAACATCAGTACCCTGATCGACATCAGTGTCCACCTACCCAACATCACCAACTTTGGTCTACACATGACCGACGTTGGTTCCTCCCTAATCAACATTGGTTATCACCTAACCAATGTTGGTAACTGTGTTTTCCTATGAGTGATGATTTTTTCTCATGAGCTCATTTTGGATCATAACCTTGTCCAAATCAACACTGCCTTACTCAAAATTATTCAGCCTCTTGAGCTGATCTCTATCCATCATCTTCTCCTTGAAAACCAAGGCTTTTCATTTCTTTAATGTGTCAAAAACATCAGATTTCCTCTTTATGTAATACTGTGATTCTCCAATAGAAGCTACCTTCTTCTTTGTTGACCCAGTTTCAAGAAACCTCACTTTCTTCTATTTCTTATAGAAATATTGATCTATGATTTTCAAATCTGAAAGCATACCTTTTGACTTAAGAACATCCATTCCCTTCTCACTCATATGACCAAGCCTATAGTGCCACATCTTTGCATCTACATCTGAAGTAGATAAAATAGAAGGAGAATCAGTAATATAAGTAGATAGATAAAGTGTACCTACTTTCTTACCTCTTGCTAAAACAAGTGAACCCTTGGAAACATTCCAAGATTATACTATGAGAGTTACTATGCAACCCTCATCACCCAACTTTCCTATAGAAATCAAATTCCACTTCAGGACTGGGACATGCATGACATCCTTCAACACCCATGTGTTGCCATTCTGCAATTTCAGCTGCACTTCCCCTTTTCTAACCATTTGAGAAGGCTTACCATCCCCTAAATAAATTTTTCCAAAGTCTCCATGGACATAATAATGAAAAATTTCTCTATTTGGGGTTGCATGGAAAGAGGCACCAGAATCTAAAACCCAAGATTTTACTTTATCTAAGGAACATATAAGAGCATCCCATGCAACAATACCTGCATCATTTGCTTCTTTATTTCCTTCATGTTGATCTTCTACCAACCAATAATCTTTCTTTACATGCCCTTTCTTTCCACAATTCCAGCAGGTTATACCTCCAATTCTGGATTTGGATCTACTGCCTATCTTTGACCTTGATTTCCCTTACTTGCTCTTCTCTCTTTGCCTTCCCCTACTTTCAACACTTAAAGCATTACCTGATGTTTCCCCTATGCTTTCCTTGTGAATTTCTTCATTCAATATTACACTAACAACATCATCAACTTTCAAGATATTTGAAGTAGATGCAGTATTACTAACTGCCATTACCAAACTATGCCAACTTTTAGGTAAAGAGCATAAGATTAAGAGAGCCTTAATTTCATCATCAAAAACTATATTGACTAAAATTAACTGATTTACTAATCCATGGAAATCACTAAGATGACTATATACCGATCCACCTTCCTGCATTTGCAAATTAAATAATTGCTTCATAAGAAATACCTTATTCGAAGTTGAGGGTTTTTCATACAAATTTGCCAAAGTATCCATTAACTCTACCGTTGTCTTTACCTGTGATACGTTGGAAATCACAGATGATGCCAGGCTCAACCTTATAGATCCCAGAGCCTTTCTATCAAGAACATTCCATTCTTCATCTTGCATATCTGTGGGCTTACATGCAACTCCACCCAATGGTAAGTACAAATCTTTCTGATATAAATAATCTTCTATCTGCATCCTTCATAATTACTAATTCTTGCCATTGAATTTCTCCATTCTTAGCTTACTTTCTTCTGCCATTGCTTTACTCCCACTCAAACAAAAACCCTTGTGAGTGACCTGTAATCAACAAACACTTAACACACTCTGAAACCAAGGTGTTAGTGAAACAAGCTTTGAACCAAGCTCTGAGAACCTTCACCCTAGCTATGATACCACTTGTCAGGATATAAAACACAAAGCTCTGATAACACTATTAGGATCCTCTACTCTACTTTGAGAGTATAATTGACTACCTTTCTATAAGTAACTAAACATGAAATTAAACCAGAAGTAATAAGTAACTAGAATTTAGAAATAGCATAGAATATGAGATATGAGAAATAATACAATTTATATTAACACTCTTCTAGAAGGAAATACAATGAATAAATCTCACTCTTCCCACACCTCTTGGGTGTCCAATAATTCTCCCTCAAGAGTTCTCTCTCTCAATCAATTACAACCAACTTAAACACAGAGTTATTCCCTCCACCAGTCAGTGACAATCAACCCAATGGTTGTTATTGCCTACTTCCAGTCCACCAACAGATATCCTTGATCTTGCACCTTACAGATCTAATTGATCTTGCTTACCATGTAGATCTCCCTGATCTTACTACCTGCAGATCAACTGATCTTACACCCCTTGAGACAACCAACCCAATTGTTGTTCTTGCCTTCAAGTTGAGGATTTAATCCTTAGTCCTTTGATTACAATACAGCCCCATGGGTCTCTTAAATAGATCCCAAAACAAACAATAATTAGAAATGCAGACTCAAGACTAAAATTAGTCTTTACATGCAAACTGACTGTTTGTCAAACTAACTGTTCATCTAACTAACAGTTCTAAAAATGCACAGGTGACCGACATCGATTCCTATCTGACTGATGTCGGTCGACCATAACTGATGTTAGTTATTGTGTACGTTGAATATGACTGATGTTGGTTGGCCTGACCGACGTCAGTTACTTTGACACTCAACAACCTCCACCATTTGCATCAGTGAAGCTTTTAGCTCCACAACTTAACAATTTTCTCTACAATTTAATGTCTCCATATAAATGAGTGGAAATAATATAGAGACATTTTGAGGTAAAATAGTTTCTTTAGGGAGTAATAATCTAATAATAACAAGTATAATAGCTTTGGGTGTTGAAACGGTGTAAGAAATGGAATCCTGTAGAATGTCAACATAAACCTTTTCTTCAAGAAGTTTTTCCTCTTTTATTTCTTGAGTGTCTTTAGATATGGATTCTTCTAATGGTTCCCAAACAATGAGATTCAGCATATTAGAGTAAGTTCTAGGGATGTCTTCACTGGGTGTGGATGGTTCAAAGGTGTCTCCCATAAGGAAACCAGGAATAGGGGTCACAACTTCTTTAGGTAGAAGTTGGTCACGGATGGTATTAATTATGTGAGTCTCATGTTTTGATGTGGATCCTAATTGAGCTTGTGCATAATTTGATGAGAGGCATGATTTGGAAAAGGCTGCTTGGATATGTCTATAGATTAGTTTATGGGGGAATTAAGATTGTCTAATTATAACTCTCCCTAATCTATAAGATTGTGTACTAATCCTTTGAAATACTAACATCTACTAGCATCATGGCCTATTACATGGTGGAAATTATAAAAGTCATTTTCCCTAAACCAACTAGGTTTAGGACAAAACTCATTAAGACATCAGACAAGGGGGAGTTTAACAAGAGATGCCTTCAGGAGTTTATCTAAAATAGATGCATAAGATTCTCCTAGAGGGGTATATTGTCTCAGGGGAAAGCATGTTAATGGATTTTGAGATTATGCCTACAAAGTGGAGGGCTTGGATTGGTTTTTGGATTGAGGTGGTGTTGACTTCATAACTCTAGTGTTGGTATCCCCTTTGGTTTTATTGTTGTTATTACTAGTAGTACCTTTGGAGGGTTCTAATTTAAAGTCATTATTTCATAGTTTGACCTTCCCTTTTTCTTGGGCTCTAAGTTTAAGCTTGTGGAACATTGAAAAGGCCTCATCAAAAAATTTAAAGGATTAGACCCATAGTGTTGATGAAATGTGGTTACCACATTCTCTTAGAAATAATTCAATTAACTTTGGCTATGGCAAAGAAAAGATGAGCTAGTTGATTAAACTTCTCCATCTAGCTAAAAATTTAGCAATGGACTCGTCATCAAATTGTTGAATAGCATAAAGGTTTGTAATGGTAACTTTCCTTGTTATATTAATGGAAAAGTGTTCTAGGAATATTTGAGCTAGCGTCCCAATTGAGAAAAGGGAATGTTGGGGGATTGAGATATACCAATCTAGGGTAGACCTAGCTAGTGACATAGGGAATATCCTAAGAAAGAGTGCATCATCATGTGTTATAAGGAAATAAGTATGTCAAAATTTTCATAGATGCATTTTGGGTCTTCCTTATTATGTAATTTGGTAAATGTAGGGAGTTCCCAATTTAGAGGATAATGTTTGATAGGAATAGCAGGATTGATGGGCTCATTATAGATATGTTTGTAGGTGAGCATGTTCTTCTACCCATAGGTAGAAGCTTCCAAGTTAGCCATCATGTTCATAAGGATGCTCATGAGATAAGGTTGGATGTTATTCTAAGGGATACCTCCTAAGACATTCTATTGTGGGATTTGATACATGTATATTAGCATAGAAAACCCTTGAGATAGGGAATATCTTATCGATGTGGTTATGATGGGTTGAGAAGCCACCATATACTATGGAGCTTGCATAGGGATGTATGTAGACCTAATAGCCTATGTAGGTTATATATACTAGGTGGTCAAGGATACATACTATTGATTTGGCTAACTCACATGATCCTCTTATAATGGTTGCATTTGGGTACTTAAGGGCATACCAATTTTTATTAATGGAAGTGTCACTAGAACTGATATGACTAGGTTTTGGAGTGAGGTATTAACTAGTTGGGTACTTTTAGGCTGAGTAGCAGTAACATTCTAAGTTAGAAAAATGGTTAACGATGGAGTACTATATGTCACTGGATGTGGGTTACCTAAGGGTTGCATCATAGTGGTATCAAAACTAGTAGGAGGGGGATTATTATGGGAGGTTAGCATAGCAGTAGTAAATCCTTCTCCCTCTTCAAAGGGTAGATGATATGGATGCTGAGAAAACTATGTACAAGGAGATAATAGAATATGAATGGATCTTGAGGTGAGATAATGATTAAGGGATATGGGATTACTATCTAATATGGTGGAAAACTCAAGATTACCTTAGGTGTAGTATTGAGGGATGCCTTCCCCAATGGATTAAATAGAAGTAGGTGGCTAGGTGAATTTTCCATAAATGAAGATGTAGACAAGGAATCAATTTTCTTCTACAACTCTTGTCACATCAAAACCATGTAGCAATAAAAATAAGAAACAAGTAAAATATTCATTTTTTATTATCTCATTTTTAAATGAGGATAAAAATATACACACATTAAAACCATTCTTAAAGTTTTGAATTCTTTAACTTTAAGGTGTGAAAACAAGAAAAAAATAAGGATACCAAGGGTCCTAAGAAATGGTGATCTAAAGATAGTCTCAATTTTTTTTGGCACTCAAATGGATTTATATTGGTACTGATACTTGCCTTGGTGTTGGGTACTACCCCCTCAATTCACACATCACAGTGTAAGGGCGTTGGGTGCTTATCCAAAGTTTATCGATAGACTAGAGTTTATACTCAGCCATAGAACTGAGATGGTCCTCCCCTTGGTGGTGAAATCCAAGTAGGATTAAAAGGTAAAAGGTTGTTTTGAGGTGATGAAATCCCTATCATCTCCTTATGTCAGGTGTTTTTGATGAGTTCATTATGAATGTGATTTGGTTTATGTGTGATAAAAGTGACAACTATGATGAATTTATGACTTAGATTATTCTATGTGAGTACATTAAATAGGGAAAATAGATGCAGATTGCTTAACCTTTAAAAAGGGAAAAAATAAATTTTGATTTTATTTTGGATGAATTCAACACACAAAAGAGAGAAAAAAATCCAAAAATTAATTTTAACAAAAAGAGTGAGACCTCATGGTCCCATCGGGTATGCTAAAATGTTTAAGTATGTTTTCATTTTCTTTGAATTGAAATTTAATTTACTAAAAACCTGAAATAACAAGGTTTATGATGTTACTTGTGGATTGGAAGATGTTTGTGACCACTTATATCCAGTGATAGTTAGAACTCCTTTTTGGATGGGAAGGTTAACCTACACACACGTGGAAACTTGACAAAAATAGATTAATAGAGAGATGGGTGGACTGCCTGGTCAAAGATCAATTTTAGGAAGTGGTACACTTCCTTAGATGGATGTCAATTCACTATTAAGCAATTAAGCAAAATAAAAACATAAGAAATTACAAATAGATGTTGAGGTATAATTGTGTGTTCACATTATTAATTAAAAATAACATAATTATTAATATTACGTTATTAGAGTATTGTTAATATATTATTGTTATACATAAAAATAATATATAATTTTGTTTGTTTTAGTTACCCAAATATATTATGAATCATAATATATTTGTGTGTTGTTAGTATTTATTGGTTTACAAGAAATTTGAGTGGTTATTAGTTGAGAGTTTGTAGGGATTTATTATCCTGAACATAGGAATGTCATTTCCTATATATGTGTACTTCATATGGTTTGTATTATCAAGAGAGAGAATGTAATAATATATTATTAGTGTTTGAAATAATATCTGAGATTATCACTATGTTCGGCTCTCATCTTTCCATGCTAATCTTATGAAGATATGAACTAGCCCCAATAGTGGTATCAGAGCAAGGTTCCATCTAAATGAGAGTCCTTAAGATTCATTTAGTACTATTTTAAAATTTTAGTATTTTCTCTCACATATTATTATATATTTTATATTATGGTCATGTTTTATGTACAAAGGTATATTGGTTGGATCCAAGAACCTGAGAAGTAGTAAATAAAATCAGCTATCAACACACAATCCTATGTATTTTATAGTCATCCTCCACTATGGTGCAGGGTCTAAATGCATTTAAAAACTAGTAAATACCTCCCTCATACATTTCTACAAGCTGTGCATACTCAAATTTGCATCACATCAACCTTTTAAGCTTCTTAGATCGACACAAAATGTAATGTTTGTCATGTTCCATGCATTGCATTTACAATTTCCTCAAATTTTGTAGATTTTTTGTCAATCCTAAATCACCATTATATCTACATTTACCATATGATCAGTATTTAAATTCAATTTGAATATTTGTGCTAATTTTTGGTGAATCAGCTTTATAAATTTATGTTTACCAATCTCAAAGGATTTCTCAATGTTTCTAAAAGATCCCATCGTGCATCATAGAAGATGCCTCTTCATTACATTTTCAGTCAAGATTATTTGATAGGAAATATCTTTTGTCATATATCACATTGAGTTTCCAAATTCTATTTGGTCTTTAATATCAGGGATTTATTATCAGTTAAAGTCTTGTCAAAGTATTTACTATTTTGATTTATGTCTTTAGGGAGTGTAAGTTCATTTGTTTTAGGTGGTCATAAAGTACTTAAATAGTACTATAGAATTATTAGAATTATTTTATTACCATTTGAGTTATATTCACTTCATTTTGGTTTTTGAGGTAATAGTTGTGTCTCAATTCAGAGTTAATTTAAGGTGTCTAAAATAGTATATTAGTCCATGTGTCTAGATTGAACAATTATTTGATCAATATAGGTATTTGTTTATTAACGAGTTCAAGTATTTTTTTAATAAATAATTTATAAGTTTGGTTTATTCAAAAAGTGAGTCAAGTATTAGTAATAAGAGTCAGTTTTAAGGTAAATGAGTCAAAAGTTGAAAATATTCAAGTTAATTGAGTCGTTATTGTCAAAAATTGTAAAAAATAAAAAATTATTGGTAACTAGATGCATTTTTGCTTGTACACTGTGTCCAAATTATGGGAGGTTTTTGTCCTCAACTAAGCTTTATCAAGATATCAGCTAAGTAGTAGACCAACTGGAAGCTGGAGGATATACGAAGTTTGGAGGATAATTGGCATCCTCTCGTCAGTTACCAATGACAGGGTTACACCAATGTTTAGTGGCATAGTGTGGTGTGAATAATAATAGAATTTGTATTGTTCATGTTTTTCATAAGTGAACTATATATTCCTATATAACATTTCTAAACTATGAAAATGATGATAGCTAGAATCTATACTATACATCGTGACGTGGTTTATGAGAATGCACTTGTAAAACCATTACTTTGTGGTTTCTAGTTAGCCACTTGTAAAACCACTATTTTGGTTGTTGGTTATCCATTTATAAAACTATCAGGTATTTAGGTTTTTGGTTAGCCACTTGTAAAACCACTATTTTGGTTGTTGGTCAACCATTTGTAAAACCATCATGTAAGGTTTGTGAATATCTTCTTAAAATCATCAAGTCATGAGTCTAGGTGTAGATATGGAAGAGTTATTTTCCCCATGTTCACATTAAGGGCATATAGGATAGGATTAGTAATGTTCACAAGGGGGTGAATGTTGAGGTATAATTGTGTGTTCACATTATTAATTAAAAATAATGTAATTATTAATATTACATTATTGGATTATTGTTAATATATTATTGTTATACATAACAATAATATATAAGTTGGTTTGTTTTAGTTAGCTGAATATATTATGGATCACGATATATTTGTATGTTGTTAGTATTTATTAGTTTATAGGAGATTTGGGTGGTTATTAGTTAATATTTTTTAGGTATTTATTATCTTGAATATAGGAATGTCATTTACTATATATGTGTACTTTTTATGGTTTTTATTATTAAGAAAGAGCATGGAATAATATATTTTTAGTGTTTGAAATAATATATGAGATTGTCATTGTGTTTGGATCTCATCTTTCCATGTTAATCTTATGAAGATTTGAACCAGTACCAATAAAAGATAAAGGATGTGATAATGATGTTAATCCATATTTTCATCTTTGATTAATTCAGAAATGTAAATAGAATATTCTTCCCAGCAAGCAGAAGCAAAATCTACATCATCTTGAAATATAGCTAATGACTCTTCATAATATTCATGAGAGGGTACATAGACAATGGCACAGAGGGATATCTCAAAAGCTATGTCATGCTGATCCAAAAATAAAGGTTGGGGGATAATGGGGAGATGAAGGATGTCGGTTATGTTGTGGGATACACCAGCTAAGGTCATCTACAAGGAGAAATCCTTATTTAAATAATAGTGATCAATAAAAAATTGAAAATAAAAGCTTAACATATGGTTTCAATTCCTACATATTAAACACAATAGATTGATGTCGATCCTAATAGGATTGGTGTTGATCAATAGAATCAATGTTGATTCAGAATGAATTGGTGTCAATTATCTATGTTTGAATTTAATAAATAGATAATTTAAAATGGGATGGATTTGCTAAAATAATTATATTAATAGGTAACAGAGACTGCTAACAATGCTAAATGGATTAAATGGATAGCTAAATCATTTATGTTTAAAACATAATGATAGAATTTAAATGTAATACTTACCTTTTGATCGGTCATGAATGGAATGATCACCTTCCATGAGCATAGGTAGTAGTTCTAGTTGTGTAGAGGATGTGATTGGATGAGCTAAAAATCTAGTAGAGTACCGGTATAAATGTCATCAAAGTCATGAGGAAATCAAATAAAAATTCGAGGCTCTTAATGCTCTAGTTTCATCTTGAATGCAGATGAAGGCTATGTATTTATGGATCAATGTTGATCCAAGGAATTAGCACCGATCTCAGGGGAATCATCACCGATTCACCCAAAAATGGAGCCTTTGTTGCAACTGTGGATGAGAATAGGTCAAGAATGGGTGTAATTTATTTGTAATGATTCCACATGGGTTAAAGTCATTATATGGGTAGAATCTAGGTTATTATTGGTCTTAGGAGGTTAGGAATGATAAAGGGGTAAGAGTAAAAGGATATTTTACCAAGTGGTTAAATGGTAAATTATTTTAACATTAGGATAGGATTATTTAGGGATTTAAATAGAGAAGGACCTATGACACCCAAATAACCATCCCTAAGGGTACAAAATTATAGTGTCTACATGTCATTTTTTTATAGGTTTACATGTGTATGTATAGTGTGATATTTGTGTCATTGCACATTCAACAAATATTTTTAAGTCAAAGTCATTGAGCAATCTATAAATAGATTCATCCTAAAATAAAGATAGTTAGAAATGGATACATGGAGTTCATCAATTAAATCCAATAATGAGGTTCTGACAAGATAGGTATGGAGAAAGCATAGTCTTAGGTCATTCAAAAACATTAATGATGATGCACTTGGGAGATTGCATATTTCCTAAATCAAATCAAATGTATTAATTACATGATGTATAATAAATGAAAGTGGATAAATGAGAAGATGATGTTTTGTATCATATATATAATGTCATATGGATCAATGTTTCTAGATGTATAGTGGTAACTATCATATCAAAAAATAAATGGTTAACATTAATTCTTGAGGTAAAATCATGTGAAAGTAGCTTAACACATTTAAACTAGTCAGCCAAATGGATTTAAGTGGTAAATACTATATAAAAAAGGGCATGAAGAACATAAAAACATTACACACTACTAAAAATAAGAGAGATCTATGATCTACATCTAAATCGGCTACTTGTGCACATATTTCTCAATAGCACTGGATCAATCAAATAAAACAATTTATCCACTCCATAACAAAAAACATGGATCATGCATAATTATTGATTCTCCTTAACAATGTATAGAAGGAATAAATGGGGATTGGCCTTAGACTAAATAAAATAAGATACTGTTGATTTGTATCTTTTTTTATTTCATTGATGCTATAGAAGCCACTCTTTTTAACCCTGATCATTTGGAAGTAGCACAAACAAGCACTCTAGTACTTCAACACCCTCTACAAGTTTATGATGCAAAGTGACTAATCAAGCTACCTACCTTTAATAAATTATATGAGCTAATGGTTAAATTTTTAAGTAGTTATAATAATGGTTCTACTCATGTTTCTCAGGATGTTACAATATTAATCAACCCTATGACCATGGCAAGAGAAAAGGGACTTCCAGCATGGGGCAAATCACTTTTTCCTTATAAATATAAGGTCCCACCAATCCATTTGGACATAAAGGATAAGTATACAAAGGTGGGAAGGGGAATCCCCATTGATTCTATGAAAGATAATTTAGTGTGTATTCTCTCTAAATGCATCACCAAATGGTTTTGGCAGACCACCAAAAGTCTGAAATAGCTAACCAAAAGCATTGTGGAAATTTCATATCACATGCTAAGAATGCATGAGGATTTCAATTGGCCCATGTTTTTATCCTCAAATCTGATTAAAAACATCAATAAGGTTCTCATCAGTGATTCATAGGCATTTTAGTATCAATTTTTAGTCTTGATCCTTTATTTTACATAGTGAAACTTACTAGAAGAACCAATGAACCCAGATATAGATTTTTGGCTTGTGACTACATTCACTAACATTAATTGAACCAATATAATGAAATAATATTAATAATTATAGAGATTAAATTAATGGTGGGTTGATATCAGTTACATGTTCATTTCACACTTTAGGGTACCATAGGATGTTATGTAGTATCATGCATCGGTCATAAAATTGCATAATGGCATACACATCAGAATTCATGAGTTGCCCAAAGAAATCAGAACTCCTATAACCTTTTTCATCACTATGTTAGATTCCCAAGTAAATGTTTTATTATATAAAGCCTTGCTTGCTAGGTTAGTACAATCTCTATGATCCATACCTCTAGATATATAATAACCTATGCCTACAAATGAAAACCTGAACCATAAGTAGAATCAACTCCATCGCAGGTAGAGAAAGGTAAGAGGAAGGCACCATCATGACAAGCCTCTCCACCAACACCTAAGAAGAGAACATACCATACAAATTCATGGATAGATAATAATAACATTATTAATATAACTACAAAGTGTAACCTAGTAGAGTTAAGAGTTGAGGAATATGAAGCTTTACAGTCCATGCTTGCAGATAATGGAAATAATGTGTATGAGTAGGAGGAAAAAGATTTCTTATTTTTTAGGGTATTACACACCTTCCATGTGTAGTATTAGGTAAGGCAAGATTTTTGCATGGATATAACTCAACCTAGTCCATCTATTATTGTAGATACTATTGGACAAGATGCATAACACCAATGGTTACAGACATAACTTTTTTCATAGGGACCTAGATATAAGACCTTCCACTACATAAGAATTAGACTTGTTGGTATAATAAATTCCACCTCCACACCTAGTGTATAGACCCAAGACCCATGCTACATATATAACATCCCCATTAATCAAAGACATGATGGTGTCCTTTACAGATCCAATAGAGGGGACCAAAATACATCAAGTGAAAGGACCCAAAGAACAAACTTAGGAGGTAGTCTAGCCTATGAAAATGTCAAAGAATACTATCAATCCTCATCCAACTTATAATAATAAGGATGTCACATGAAGAGACACTATGTTTGATTCTTCATCCTCTGAAGATTCATAATCATGTTTAGTGTTCGATTTAAAAATGCCTATTAAAGAGCCTCAATAGACCATTTTAATGCAACAAGAGCCTCAAGTTGAACACATAGACATTGTAACCCAAGAATGAGATGTATAAGAAAAATAATACCAATCAAAATCATAACATGAGGTGAAAGGATGTCATTAAATGAGGTGTAAAAAAATAAAAAATAAGAGGAAAATCACAAGGATGTTGAGAAGGAGGAGTAGTGAAATCAATAGGCCATAGAGGAGCACATGTAAAAATCTAAGGAAAAAGAGACTCAAAAGAAAATATTCAAAGAATAAAAGGTGAATAATTAAAAATAATACATAAAGGATGCAAAAGAAAAATAAAAACAAGAATCATAGATTGCACAACAAAATGAAGATGAAACAATATAAATTACAAAGGGTTAAGAGGATTAAAAGGCCAAAGAAATTATGTGCACCCAAGATGAGAAATCTAAGAGGAAATTCAAGGAGAATTTATCCATGGCTAAGGTTGAGATAGAATCCAAAGATAAATCTGAGGAAACATTAAAATATAAGGCTGAGGAAGAAGCCAAACCTAACATTGAGGTAGAAGCTAAAACCAAGAAATAAGTAGAGTGCACAATAAAACAATAAGTTGTGGAATAATAATAATTAACAAATATGATGCAAGAAACTAAGACCCATGAAACATTTCCCACACATCAAAGTTTGGAGGTTTTTCGAGAGGTGTGCAAGATGAGGCCTCTTAGATAAAACCTCAAATAACTAGCTAGTGGCTATATGATGTCCTTACATCATCCACCCATCATACAACCTTTTCTCTTCCCTTATCACAAAGAAAGAAATCACCTAGAATAGTTATGACTTATTCTATAGAACTAATTATAACAATGCATAAAATATCTTTGGATGTTTCCCAACTTCTGTTGACTAAGAAAATTGAAGGTGAAATTGCATTTTAAGAATAAATCACATAGAAGTCTTCATCCTTGGAGAAAGAAGTTTTGTAACTTCAAGAGGATAATGTATATCTACATCTCTGGTTCACCATTGCATACCATCTCGTTGACAACACTTTCTCATTATCATTGATAAAAATTTACCTACACTGGTCACCCAATTCCTAGGTGACCAAGTTATGTTAGAGGAAAAGTAGTTCACAACTCTTTTGCCCCAGCTAACAAAGGATAAGCTTATTGTGTGCAAGTTACAATACCTTCAAGATTAAGGAAAAAACATAAAACATAGATGGAGGTAATTTATTATCTATTAGATGAATATTAAACAAGCCTTGGATACGGTTGCACACCAAACCAAGCACATCGTTAAAGGCATGCTTAATTGGTAAGCAATATCTTACCAACTCCTTATTTTAATCTAAGCTAGAGTTCAATAGAGAAAACAAATCCAAAGCTAAGATGGAATATCATTCATCTACCTCTGACTCAATGGATAGTGCATTCAATAAATTGCTTGATCCATGGGATAATGTCATGAAGAAGTCATAGACCTAGAAAGATGAGATTATGTGTAGTTTATTTATTATCATTTAAACATAGAGGCATGCATATCAGTTAGAGAAGCTATCCCAAGACATCTAGGTTAAAGTGTAAAATTTTATGGTGCTCATCACCATCACATAAGATGAGGATATTAAAAATCTCATGGTAACTCAATTTCTATTTCACACATTAATTACTATGGTGTGGGAAGTGATTACTGACTGGAAAATGCTTAAGCAAGATTTGTCCCAGCTTGATCACTCCATTTCAAAAAAAATTGATGAACTTATATTCATTATTCCTCAATAGCTTAAATAGGTGATCCATTCATAGAATTTAACCATAATTTATTAGCCAATGATCTAGCATCCATAGCCTCTTACAACATATGTTTTAAAACCTAGTGCTTTATCTATAACTCAAGCAAAACCCTCATCATAAAAATATTGTGTGCATCTAACTTAAGCTATGCCACCCCCTGATCAGTAGGTACTACTCACAATTATATTTTTTCACACATTTTTATACATTTTTTAAGGATGACATTAAGCATTAGAATTAGGGACAGGTTGGTTGAAAACCTGTAAAGGGTGACCACCCGGTTAAACTAGTCTATTAAAAACCCATAAGGGTAGTAGGTTAGTACACTACTTAGTTGAAAACCTGAAAGGGTGGTTAAGTAGTGTGTGTTGGATGAAAAATTAAAAATGTTACGTGGAGAGATAACCATGACTCTTGTTTCTAGTTTAGTTCCTCAATGTAGTCAACATTTTCTAGGTCCAGTTAAGTATATTTTTGTTGTGACTTTGTCTTAGGATGAGACAATTATTTAAGTCTGAGAAAGTGTTGGGAGTAGAAAAAAGCTAGCAAAATCATAGTGTCATTGATGGACACGTGAAAATTGCACTCATTTTTCTTTTGTATATATTTTTGTATGTACTCGGTTCTTGTAATCATTGTAATAAGCTTCAAAATGTGAAGATTTCTTCCTTCGAATATAGTGAAAGGCTACAATATGAAGTGATAACAATTTATAAAATTATATATATATATATATATATATATATATATATATATATATATATATATATATATATATATATCACTCAATTGTATTGTGAAATGGTTTTAATGTGATAAATATTAATATACCATTCTAAAATGGGTTTCTTGTGTTTCTTTTATCTTCATTTTATGCATAGTGAATAAATTATTTACTTAAATCTATTAATCATATAGTTTATACCGATTGTTATATTTCTGATGAGTCTATATTTCTTAGCATAAATATCTCTACTTTGATTATTAATAAATAGATTCAGTCTAAATTTTCATTTGTTGGTTACTTTTTTGCCTTTTATGCAATTTATCCCTATAATAACATGTTTTGAAGGGTTTTTCATGAACCTCTGCTAACAAAATATGCACCTTAGATATGTCTCTTGTTAAAACTATGTATAATAATGGTGCCAATGTATATAATTCTACCACAAAAGCATATTTGAATCATATAAGTGTGTACTTTGGCCAATTTGAAATTTTGAACAAGTGTGGGTGACACGTTATCATAACATTCCTCCAATATATATGTAAAAATATGAAAACTAATATAAGTGTCACTATGGAGGACATGTTTCTAAAACATGCCCCCACTGAATGTAAAAAATCTGAATGTGTGGAAGTCATGTCTCTATGACATATCCCCACTGAATCTAAAACTATGAATGTGTGAAAAAAATAACTCTAAGACATTCCCCCACTGGTATGCCCCTCATTTGAGGTGAGAGAAGATAGAAATTGGTAGTTACCTAACCTCAAAAGGATAAGATAACCATATACCTATGAATGAACCATATATCATAAATGAGAACATGTTTAGGTAAATATATCATTAAAGCACATAGAATGTGATCACATCAATTCTTAAGATGCCTGATGTGAATCATGGCAACATCTAGATAGTAATAGTTCAATCTCAACAAATAATCAAGCACACATGCAAGGACACTCAAAATGAAATCAAAAGATAATGGTCTAAGGAGACTGCAAACAAGGGGCATGTTCAAATGTCACACAATCAAATGTATATGACTTATTTAAATGTCCACAAAAATAAGAATGACATGTTCAAATGTCTATACAATAAGTGATGGCATATTAAATATCAAATAAGTAAAGAAAAGGCACAGGGTCTGTAAATAATGCAACATATTCAAATGCTCAATAGACAAGACAATAGAAAGGTAAGACACTGTAGGAAGTTCATAAACGAAAACATAAGAATTCAATATAAACATATCATAGTATCCCATAGATCAAATGTGTTAGAAAAAAATGTCAAGTACATAACATATCAAGTGCATTGTATAAGATATAATCATGGATAAAGGCATGTGTAAGTGTATTTATATAATCTAACACATGATAATGTAACATTACCATATAATGATATAACATGAATGTATCATATTTAAATAAGTAGATTCCCCCAATGTCCTAGTGACGTGAGAAGAGGGAAATCCCAACATCCAAAAATGCATAGATCATGTATCTATGTATGCTTGTATCACACTCAAATAGAAGTGCAAAATGCATGTGCATGTATAATTAATTGATATGTTATCCATCAACATGGAACTAACACATAGATGCCAAGGAGCCCATAGAATATGTAGATGCCAAAGATATTTTTGAATTTTTAATTTTTTAAATTTTCTGGGTATTTTTGGAATATGTGGAGCTTTACAACCTTAAGTTAGATATTTTACATTATTTGTGTCATGGTTGGATAATTTGAAATGATACATGGCATGTTCCTCCTAACATTTTATATGTGTAGTATGAGAATCAATGTTATCATTTGGAATATGAATCAATTTTCCTTCACGAGAAAAATAAATACCTTGTTGATTTGGATCTATTTTGGCTTCCATTTGATATAAACAAAATCTGCCCAATGTAAAGGAGTGCAATGGAGTATGGGATAAGACCCATACTTTTGTAAGGATAACATGAGGTCCACAAGTAAAAAGAATGAAAAATAAACCCAAAAAATCTTTCCATTGCCCCTTATCATGTAGATATTTGGCATGGTACCCAAGTTGTGAAAAACATATTTCACTAAAATAGTTTTTTGATTTCATAGTATCAATGTGGTTATGCCAAAATTAATCACCACCCATGAATTAAGTAATTTTTAAATCCTATTTATGTGGATGTTTTTTAGTTTTTTGAACTTGAGGATTTTACATAGGGTGTAGGTTGTGAATTAGCCCCATATTAAGAAAAATTTTCAAACCGTCATATAAAGATTAGGAACACCATATTTCATAATGTTCCTTAGGTAATTTATCACCCTCATTTGTGTGAGGGATGAAGCTTTGGTATTTTTAGGGAGATATGTTAAGATCCTTTAGATTATCATGTATGAATGAAGCATATCTATGCACATCAATAATTAAATGGGTAAATGACTCGTATTATTTATGCAATGCTCTTTCCTTTAATACAAAAATAATCCCTCTACTAAAAATGAATTGTAATCCTAAATATGAGGGTCTAAATGTTAGATCATATGATGTACTCTTGAATCAAATAGTATAATCTTAAATGGAATCATCATCACATTGATTGAAATTGAAAAAATGTGCTAACATAAAATTTGGAACCTTATGGATATTGAAAGCCATGTAGAATTCATCTTCCAATTTTGGTATGTTGTAGAGCCAATTATCAGCCTCATCTTAAATTCTCATATGGAATAACTTTAGTAAAATTTTGTCATCTTTTGCCCATTGTCGAAAAGAATGTACATTATGTATCATGTTCTCAAATGGATATTTATGTGTTTCAAAGAGAGATAAATATGGTAGCTCAAAATTTTTTGGATAAGTATATTCAAGTATAAATTTCAAAAGAGGTTGATTATTGAATGAGGTAATATGTGCATTATTATTATGAAAATCCATTTGCATATGAAGTATATAAATCATTGTTTGAAGATCCCATATAGTTATCATCATAGAAATAAGATATTCCATGGAAATTGTGGTGTTTTTCATAGGTGTTATCATTGAATTTAATCTATCACCTTTTTTAAATCTAAGCATATGAATATCATCATCCTTATGGATAACAATTATAAGTTTGTGATCACTGAATTTAGGATACTTTGGTAATGGAATTGGATCAATTAATTTTGGTACCTTTGGCATATCATTTGAAGATCTTGGAACATTAGAATAACTTGGTTCATTCACTTTTGGTAAGGATATAGTAATTAGATCTTGAGGAATCTTTGGTGAAGGCACCTCTTTTGGTATAGTAGGAACTTTTGGTGTAAATTCATCTTTTGGAAGATAAAGATCCTTTAATTTAGATGCCTTGGTTGATACTGGTAAGAGTGCCATTTTTGGAACATTAGGATCCTTTTATAATTTAGTTTTTTAATGATTTATTCTTCTTGATGGATTGATGTTACTTGGTAAAGATGCTATGATGTCTTGGTTAACCTTTCTAATATTTTCAATATCAATTTAATGTAGGAGATAATTACAACCCTTGATAAGGGGGATATTTTTTGGAAATGTTGGAATAAGAGGGGTTTTGATCAATGAACTTGAAGGCACATCCTGTTTATGACTTTTTTTCAAATCCTACATGATATCCTTATGGAGTTGGCAAACACTATCACAATCAAATGAAGGAACATTTTTTCTATGTGAAGTATATAAATATTTTTTTGAAGATCCCCAATAGTGCTCATCATAGAAATAATATATTACATGTAAATTATGGTGTTTGTCATATGTGTTATCATTTATTTTAATCTATCACCTTTTTTAAATCTAAGCATATGAATATCATCATCCTCATGGGTAACAATTGTAAGTTTGTGATCACTGAATTTAGGATACTTTGGTAATGGAATTGGATCAATGAATTTTGGCACCATTGACATATCATTTGAAGATCTTGGAACATTGGAATAACTTGGTTCATTCACTTTTGGTAAGGATATAGTAATTAGATCTTGAGGAATCTTTGGTGAAGGCACCTCTTTTGGTATAGTAGGAACTTTTGTTGTAAATGCATCTTTTAGAAGATAAAGATCCTTTAATTTAGATGCCTTAGTTGATATTGGTAAGAGTGCCATATTTGTAAAATTGTTATCCTTTTATAATTGATTTTTTTAATGCTTTATTCTTCTTTATGGATTGATGTTACTTGGTAAAGATGCCATGATGTCTTGGTTAACCTTTACAGTATTTTCAATATCAATTTAATGTAGGAGATTATTACAACCCTTGTTAATGGGGATATTTTTTGTAAATGCTGGAATAAGAGGGTTTTTTATCAATGAAATTGAATTCACATCCCCTTTATGACTTATTTTAAAATCCTCCATGATATTCTTATGGAGTTAGCAAATGATATAACAATCAAATGAACGAACATTTTTTTTTGTGAAGTATATAAATATGTTTTGAATATCCCCAATAGTGTTCATCATAGAAATAAGATATTACATGGAAATTATGGTGTTTTTCATATAGGTTTTATCATATATTCTAATCTATCACCTTTTTTAAATCTAAGCATATGAATATCATCATCTTTATGGATAACAATCGTAAGTTTGTGATCACTGAATTTAGGATACTTTGGTAATAAAATTAGATCAATGAATTTTGGCACCTTTGATATATCATTTTAATATCTTGGAAAATTATAATAACTTGGTTCATTCACTTTTGGTAAGGATATAGTAATTAGATCTTGAGGAATCTTTAGTGAAGGCACCTCTTTTGGTATAGTAGGAACTTTTGGTGTAAATGCATCTTTTGGAAGATAAAGATCCTTTAATTTAGATGCCTTGGTTGATATTGGTAAGAGTGACATTTTTGGAACATTAGGATCCTTTTATACTTTAGGTTTGTAATTATTTATTCTTCTTGATGGATTGATGTTACTTGGTAAAGATGCCATGATGCCTTGGTTAACCTTTCTAATGTTTTCAATATCAATTTGATGTAGGAGATAATTACAACCCTTGATAAGGGGGATATTTTTTGAAAATGTTGGAATAGGATGGGTTTTGATCAATTAAATTCAAGTCTCATCCCCTTTATTACTTTTTTTAAAATCCTACATGATATCCTTATGGAGTTGGCAAACACTATCACAATCAAATGAAGGAACATTTTTTCTATGTGAAGTATATAAATATTTTTTTGAAGATCCCTAATAGTGCTCATAGAAAGATATTCCATGTAAATTATGGTGTTTGTCATACGTGTTATCATTAATTATAATATATTACCTTTTTTTAATCTAAGCATATGAATATCATCATCCTCATGGGTAACAATCGTAAGCTTGTGATCACTAAATTTAGGATACTTTGGTAATGGATTTGGATCAATGAAGTTTGGCACCATTTACATATAATTTGAAGATCTTGGAACATTGGAATAACTTGGTTCATTCACTTTTGGTAAGTATATAGTAATTATAGCTTGAGGAATCTTTGGTGAAGGCACCTCTTTTGGTATAGTAGGAACTTTTGTTGTAAATGCATCTTTTGGAAGAGAAAGATCCTTTAATTTAGATGCCTTGGTTGATATTGGTAAGAGTGCCATATTTGGAACATTAGGATCCTTTTATACTTTAGGTTTGTAATTCTTTCTTATTCTTGATGGATTGATGTTACTTGGTAAATATGCCATGATGTCTTGGTTAACCTTTCTAATATTTTCAATATCAATTTAATGTAGGAGATAATTATAACCCTTGATAAGGGGGATATTTTTTGTAAATGTTGGAATAGGAGGGGTTTTTATAAATTAAATTGAAGGCACATCCCCTTTATTACTTATTTTTAAAATCCTCCATGAGATCCTTATGGAGTTGGAAAATGCTAACACAATCAAAAGAAGGAACATTTTTTCTATGTGAAGTATATAAATATTTTTTTGAAGATCCCCAATAGTGCTCATCATAGAAACAAGATATTCCATGGAAATTTTGGTGTTTTTCATATGTGTTATCATTTATTCTAATCTATCACCTTTTTTAAATATAATCATATGAATATCATCATCCTCATCGATAAAAATTGTAAGTTTGTGATCATTGAATTTAGGATACTTTGGTAATGGAATTGGACCAATTAATTTTGGCACCTTTGGCATATCATTTGAAGAGATTGGAACATTGGAATAATTTGGTTCATTCACTTTGGTAAGCATATAGTAATTAGAGGTTTAGGAATATTTGGTGAAGGCATCTCTTTTGGTATAGTAGGAACTTTTAGTGCAAATGCATCTTTTGGAAGATAAAGATCCTTTAATTTAGATGCCTTGATTGATATTGGTAAGAGTGCCATATTTGGAACATTAGGATCCTTTTATAATTTATGTTTGTAATTATTTATTCTTCTTTATGGATTGATGTTACTTGGTAAAGATGACATAATTTCTTGGTTAACGTTTTTAATATTTTCAATAACAATTTAATGTAGGAGATAATTACAACCCTTGATAAGGGGGATATTTTTAAGAAATGTCGGAATAGGAGTTGTTTTGATCAATGACTTGAAGGTACATCCCCTTTATGACTTGTTTTCAAATCCTCCATGATATCCTTATGGAGTTGGTAAATGCTATCACAATCAAATGAAGGAATAGTTTTTCTATGTGAAGTATATAAATCTTTGTTTGAAGGTCCCCAATAGTGCTCATCATAGAAATAAGATATTCCATGGAAATTATGGTGTTTGTCATAGGTTATATCATTGATTCTAAGCTATCACCTTTTTTAAATCTAAGCATATGAATATCATCATCCTCATAAATAACAATCATAATTTTATGATCACTGAATTTAGGATACTTTGGTAATGGAATTGGATCAATTAATTTTGGTACCTTTGGCATATCATTTGAAGAGCTTGGAACATTGTAATATCTTGGTTCATTCACTTTTGGTAAGGATATAGTAATTAGATCTTGAGGAATCTTTGGTGAAGGCACCTCTTTTGGTATAGTAGGAAATTTTAGTGTAAATGCATCTTTTGGAAGATAAAGATCCTTTAATTTAGATGCCTTGGTTGATACTGGTAAGAGTGATATGTTTGGAACATTAGGATCCTTTTATAATTTAGGTTTTTAATGATTTCTTCTTCTTGATGGATTGATGTTACTTGGTAAAGATGCTATGATGTCTTGGTTAACCTTTCTAATATTTTCAATATCAATTTAATGTAGGAGATAATTACAACCCTTGATAAGGGGGATATTTTATTGAAATGTTGGAATAAGAGGGGTTTTGATCAATGAACTTGAAGTCACATCCCCTTTATGACTTGTTTTCAAATCCTCCATGATGTCCTTATGGAGTTGGCAAATGCTATCACAATCAAATGAAGGAACATTGTTTCTATGTGAAACCAATTTTTATAAAGTTAAAGGATGTTATCTTCCTTAAGATGGATCAACTCATGTATTGAAATGGTGGGAACATGGACCTGATCAGAGGGATAGAAGTTGGCACTATTCAAAGCTTTAATATTATACACTTTATTACTTGGAGGAATGGAAGAGTAATCAATTTTAGTTCCTTCATTGAGAGAGAGTTGGAGAGTTTCATAATCATAATAATAAAAGTAATCAATTTGATCCATGATGAGATAAATAAAGAACACATAGATTAGGAAAAGGCAGACAATAAGCATCTAAAATAGAATGCTTATGCAATAATGATGCTCAAATGTTGGGTTCACCAAATGTTTGACCCTATATTTGGGATAATGATCCTATTAGGATATATATGGTTAATAATATAGGAATGAATAACCACAAGGGTGATAAATAGATCTGTAGTAGGCCAATTAATTACAAAGCTCAAATAACACATATACTAAATTTATTATGTTGAGATATGATAAAAATGGAAAGTAAAACTATGCTAGATATTGTAATGATAATGAAAATAAGATACATAGCTAGTTATGATTCCAATACATATCTAGACCTGGAAAAGATAGAAAACAAACTAGAATAATATTCTATGATAGTCATAAAATTATGGATTAAGTGCTTTTATAGCCTTGGACACTTGTGTTATCCTGGGATAGTTATATCGAAGCTAGTGTCAATATCAAACACATGTGTCTAATACACAATAACTACTTTAAAAATATGTGACAACTTGGATGCTTTTGGGTTCAATGTCACCTTCACTCTAGTGCATTCAAATATGGGTCATGGACTATCATTCCTTGTCAAATGATCAAAACTTTAGCTCTTTATCTTTATAGTGGATATGAAAAAATGAATTAATGGGCACACAATATCGAGCTACCTCAAAGAACCCTCTGTCAATTACCATTTTCTACATAGCCAATACTTTGAAGATGGCCTTATACTTAGGTATTTCTCTCCTATGTGTTGGCTTGTGTGTGAATTATACGTGTGATAATCAAGTACAATAGTGACCTAGCTTGTAACTTGGAAAATATAAATCTTGGGTTACTCTTTCAATACTTTAGACCAGTAGGTGTGTTGTTCCTATGAATAATATGAGAATAAGATAAAATAGGAAAGCTTTTCTCAATTTAATGCTCTTTTGTATGAATATTGGGTAGATGTTAGGTGAGTAATGAATGAGGATTGATCTTATATTTATACCAATCACTTAGGATAATATCTCTCATTATAGCACTTAGGTCAACCATAGGAATATGTTTCATTTGAAAATTAGATGAATTTAGGGTATTGAACACTTGCATCAGGTAAGGACAATTGCATCAAAGTAGGTATCTAATTCAGATGCAAGTGCCCATGAAGCAAAAAAGTAGGTACAAATCCAAAACTTCTAGAGGTGGAAGATAAATAGGTTTCAAGCATTTTGGGCAAGATTGAAAGCCTAGGTCATCAATATAAGACTGGTTGGACTAAGATATAGGCCAAGGAGAACTAGAGAGAGTAGATGAGAGACTTGGGGAATCATGAAAGTTATATAACTAAGAGGAATAACTAAGGTCTAAGTTTTCCCAATGTACAAGATAGAGTTGTTATATTGGCCTGATGCACATTTAGTCTATTACCACTCAAATTATGTAGCATTTTCTACGGATATTTCACATATTCCACTAACCCTATTTCCCCCTTTTGGCATTTGATATATATTATATATTTTATATTAAATAGGGTTTTCTACTTTGTAGGTCTTCTACATGACAAATCAAGACACATGATTAACTAGTAAATTATCATAGATAGTCACATAAACCAAGATAAAAAAAATCAAGCATATAGTCAATCAATATGTGGCCATAATTAAAAAACAAATCCACAATGCAGCCTTATCTTCCTTCTATAGACTTGTCCCAACAAATTTTAAATCTTTGTTTTCATATACAACATAGTTTGTAGGTATTTTTAGGCAGTTTCCAGTCACAATCAGCCTACATAGTTAACATAAGATTTCTTTTAGGGAGGTTTGTATATCTATAGGCCTAGTTACTATTTTTAGTTATTCTTCAATTTTTTAAGTTTTTATTCACATCCAAATCTATATATTTATTTTATATCAATTTTAATAGTTTACATCTATTAATTTGATTCATTCAATTTAAAATGGATTAAATAGGATGTTCTGGAATGGGAATTGGTTTATTGATGGTGTGTGTATAAAAGATCACTCTTTTTTGTAGTCTCTTATCATAAGGTTTCATGATGCTCCTTTTTTTGAGGTGCCTTGAGTTAATTCTCTCAAAAAATTATAAAAATTCATGCACACATTGCAAAACATTTCCTACAAACTAGTTAAAACTTGGATCACTTATCCAAAGATAAAGCTAAATTTTATTTACACAATAATGTGTAGACACCTAAAACTAGCCACAATAATCCCCAATCAATATTTTTGCCAATTTCCACCCAAAATGAACAATTTGGCCTAAAAACACTAAAACACACTAAATAATGTGAAATTAGGGTATTCAATGCCAATTTTGGCTAGGGTGTCCCTAAATAGGGTAATGCAATTTATGGGCTAGCTAACTTTGATAAGATCATTTTGAGTCAAAATATCAATTTTTTACCTACGTGTTCTAGATTAGTATTTCCTATCAAATCTCTTGCACAAGATGCATGCCTTGGTTATTTGTTGTCAGTATCATCCTAAATGGGATAATGGTTCTAATGCATCTAATATGGACTTCCAATTCTAATCTAGTTGAATTTTGGACCATTAACAAGGCATTTTGATTAATTTGAGTAATTTTTGCATAAAGTAATTAATCATGCTTAAGAGCTAATTAACCCAAATTAAGGCCTAATCAATAATTCCATGGAAAATTATTGAAATATTATTTTTGGAAATGAATATTGAATACTGCATCATCAGGTGACCTCTTTCTTGGGAAAACATCCCTAGGCCATAAATGTCACAAATATCAGGATTCATGCCTCCCATGCCTTATCAAATCACTCCACACCTCTTAATTGCTCCTCTATCCCAAATATTAATGAGACTAATTATAAACTTAATTCCAAAAATTAAATTAATCCTTAACCACGCATCTCAATCTTGAGATGGACAGTTTAGGTTGATTTTAGACATTTGCAAAAATCTATAAATAAGAGGCCTTACCACATCATTTCTAAGACTTAAGAATGCAAAGTTATAATGCAAAATTGATTAAAAATCTTCAAGCAATTAGTGTTACCATGCCAAATTGATTCCAAGCCAAGCTAAGCCACAAGCCAAAGGTACCAAGGAGAGATAAAGGTAGCCAAGCTTCTATTACCAAGGATTTCATGATCACAAGATGAGCAAGCCACTAATACAAAGGCATTTAGAGCATTCAAGGAAGGTAAGGAATTCTTGGGTTTTATTTCTTACCTTTTAGTTGTGTTTGTCATTTTTTTTTGTTACCAAGCTCTTCCTAATGTCTAGGCCTAGAGATGTTATGCTATTAGTGTGTTTCTTTCATTTTGTTTTTATTTTAGAACTAACACCATACTAACCATCCTCTATTGATTCAAATTCTTAGATCATATTATGGCATGACCGATGGGACTAGACATATCTCACACTTGAAGAAGATCATTTTACAACTCTAAAATATTTATTTAGACCTTTAAAACTCTTGCAAATTGATTTTCTAACTTTATTTTGTCATTTTTGGTTGCCATGGTTTTACACAATAACTAACATCGGCAAGTAAGACCAACATCAGTTACATGGCTTAATCGATGTAGGTTAGCAAAAACTGACATCGATTAGATTTTGGTTAGCCAAAGTAAGCATCATCAGTTTTAATAACTGACGTTGATCATTGTGTTTTTACATAAAAAACAGACCTGAGAGCTATTTTTCCAAAGTTTATTATTTCAAGCTAAAAAGAGATTCAAATATAAAAGACATGCTAACATTTTTTTTGCAAGACCAAGCTTGATATTTGTTCAAAACATGTTTAAATCACCTTTGCATGCTTAAAAATCAATTAGGAACCTTGTTTTGGTGTTTAACAAAGGACTTAGATGTTTTGGTGAATGTTTTAAAAGTATTCAACTAAGACCAAGGGGTCAAATGACACCACCAAATCTTTCATTTTGGGTTTAAAATTGAACACACTTGTCAATTCTTGTTTGCCACAGTTGTTTAATCAAATTTTTATTTGGCAAAAAGAGGAATGTTAAGTGTATGCTCTTCCATTTTTCCCCTATAGGGAACCCTTGGAATCAAAAGTGCCATTGATCCAAAACTCAAAAATTTTGATTAACAGATATTTTAAGAACATGAAAATAATATGGTAATAATGAATTCTTTGAGAAGAGATGTTTTATTACTCAAGATCGCAATACAACTATATGCTTATCTTTGGGAAGAGATGTATCCTTTCCATTTTGGGTTACATATTTATTTATACATATTTTGATATTAGTAGGAGGATGTCAAAGGTCACCAATCTCAAGGGAGATTAAGTGGTTTGACTTCCATGATTTAAAACAATATAGAATTTGAGGAATTACTATTTTTAGAAACTTACTATTTTTAGACTGCACTACTAAAATTGAAATTTGGGGCACTTCTATTGGGTTTTTGGGAGTCAAAAACTACCAAGAAAATATCCATGCCATCTCACTGTATTATCCTCATTCTTATATTTCCAACAGTTTAAATGGGGAGTTAATTGGAGCTACAGTGCAAAAGTTATGCCTCCCAGAAGTTCCATCATCAATTAGGGTAGAGTCGTCAACCTAGAATTGTTGCCCAGTTCAACCATTCCTATTGCAAATATCTTAGTCCAAAGCTTATAAATAAATTCATCTAAATCACTTCCCAAAAAATCATCAAAGTTTGGGTGACCTTGAAAACAACCCTAAAGTCTTTCTACTTTCATGTTTTCTTTATTTTTTATGCATCTTGGCTTGCGAGGGGGACTTCATCACCTGCTGCAAGTTCTTTAGGGAAGATTTGACCTAGGGTTTCATCTCCTAACATTGAATTAATTTGTATCCTTTAGAGTTTCACATGGGATGTAGTGGCACTTTAGACATCACACTACACTAAATGAATAGCAAGAAGTAGTGATTGCAAAAAGGACTAGACCTTTTTGCAACAAGCCAAGTGATACGGACCCAAAATATGTGATTTTATTTTGCATTTTTTGGTGTGAAAGTCATTATGTAATTTATTCCCCTAGATAATTTATAAACTTTCCAGATCTTAGACAAATCCCCACTTGTCGTAGAAGTATTGTCGATACAAGGTGTGTCTCAAGGTCCATGTTGTAGTATTATCATTTGAGAGAAGGGGGTGTAAAAACCCTACTATATAATGTGAATTTAATTTTGGATGAACACTTACAATCCTCTCAAATGATGTATATTGATGGATTACAAAAATACCAAGCAACCTTGTTAGTTTAGGATCTAAGAACAATTAACTAGTTGGTCTTGTCCTAGATTAAAGTCTTGTTTGGAGTCAAAACTTGGTGTAAACAAACAATCCAAACCAAACACAATCCAAATTTTCCTTTGAACAAAGAGGTGTTATGATCATCAATTTTTCTTGTTCAAAATTTCATCAAAATCTTAAGAGTCATATCATCCACTTTAGCACAGTTATGCTGGCCAATTGAGTCTAGACCTTTACCAAAGTTGTTTAAAGTCCTTCACTTATAATCTAAATTTAAAATTACACCTTTATATGTTCATATGGTTGATGTGTTAAGTGGGTTCTCCATTTGCATTAAACTTGAGGGAACATAGGTTTAATTTCCAATTTAGGTTGAAGGCCATTTAAGACTCATAATCATTGTCATCATTTGATAGACTTAAGCCATTTTGTGCTAAAAACTTGCACTTTAAGTCTATGCACCGCAACATTTTGAGTCAAGAAAGGTAGTGTTATGTTATCAAAATTTTAGGAAACCATTTTTACCTTAGATATTTTATGAAACAAACCTTTTTATCACACTTTTTTAGGTAGTATAGTGTCATTACGCTACCCAAAACATTTCAAATATTGTTTCATAGACCTTTTTGCATAGAGTTTCAAATTTATTCCTACATTTCCAGACTAATCCGAGTATACTTTTTGTGATCCTTTGTCTAAAGCATAGTTATATTGTTCACTTTTGTCTAGCTTATTTGTTAAAAGAACCCAATTTTATACCATTTTTTGTGAGAAAATAAACTATTGCTAAAATGCCTTTTGTTTCATACCTTATACCTAGTTGATCAAGTTCATGTCCAAGAATCAAATTCTAGTGTTTGTTAGCAGTCTTTCAAATCCATTAGATTAAAACTTTCATCTATTTTTGAAGCCTAGCTATTGACATCATTTGGCCAAGAGTCCTAGCACATGCCTTGTTTGAGCCTAGCTTTTGATGCCATGTTTGGCCAAAAGACCTAGCAACTTTTAAATTCTTAGATTAGACTAATTTGAAACACTTCAAACTTAGAGTTTTCCATTTTCATTTTTAGGACCATTTACTTACTTATCTTTGTGTGAATAGTGAAATGTTAGATAATTCACGCTAGCTTGTTTCCTCACAAAACTTTGCATAAACCTTTTGATCCCTTTTACAAATCAAGACCAAGTTGGGACATCATCTATTTTAGACATTTTCCTTTTTATAGTTCAGATAACTCTTTGACCTTTTATCAAAAAATCATTGACTGTGGATCCCAACATGTATTCTTATGCTCGTAGTGCACTTATGTACAATCTAGGGATTAGTAATGTGGTTGTGCAAGAAGAAATGGTGCAAGACACCTATGTAGATAATATTTCTTATGAGATGGATTCTTATACCTCTTATAATACTCAATCAGGGGCATAAAGCCAAGATCTATTGGCCAACTATCTGGTTAACACACCACCTTATTCAAAACAATACCAAGAGCAAATTGTGCAATACCTAGCTACAATACCTATAGTGGACGATCCGGTACTTCAACAGTCATATTATACTAATATGGCTTCCATGTATTATCCATTTTTATTTGAGTGGCATTTTTTAGAGAAAAAATATGAGATTTTGGTTAGATCCATAGAGGTAGGGGCTAAGTTTTTAGTAGACTTCCCCCATAAAAATTTACCAAGTCTAGTAAGAGTGCCCCACTATATCATTTATGATCAACAAGCTTATTCTAACAATCCTATGTCTCTAGTCCAAAAAATGCACCAAGATCATAATATATCTGATCAAGGCAAAAATATTCATGGAAGAGCACTTTAAACAAATGTAGATAGCATATCAAACATATCTGAATCTAGCATGTGATTTCAATCAGATGAACATGGTAAGTAATCCTCTTATTGACCTAGTTCCTTCAATAAGAGTATTAATAGAGTTAATTGGACAAGAGAATCTGAATTTTGACCCATTTGTACAAACCATTTCAATATATAACTTGATGCATATGCCCATTATTGAAGAAGTGTATTTGGCCTCTACACTGAATAGTGAGCCAAATGTAGTAGATAATGTGTAAACATCCAATCCTGATCAAACTGGTATTAATGTGCAAACAACTAGCCAACAACATGTGCCTATAGTTAATCCTATGAAAAGGTCATCATACTAGGGAGTGGGAGTTTCTACACCCCAACCTCAACTGACTACTTCCTTAAATGTACAACCTATGGGATTAGGTAATCAAACAATGGCCAATATCATGCCTCAATGATAGAATGTGATGAATCCTACTCCTCCTCAACAAGTAACAAGTAGTATTCTATAACAATAGGCACAATCTAGTGTATCAATGCAACATAAGATAAATACATTGCCACCTTAATCAAGGGTAAAAAATGTTCTAACTTGCCAGGTAATGATGAACATACCTCTTTAGTCGTAGACTAATATGCCAATCCAAAACCAAGCAATGACTAGTCAACAATGTGCAAATATTAATCAATGATAGACATTGAATCTACAACCTACTTTCACTTCCTCATAGGGATTCATGCAATAAGGAGGTCCACATGTTTTTAAGGTACTTACTAGACAACCATTGGTTCAAAATGTGACACAAATCTAGAGACAAGGTCTTGGTCCACAAGTTCCCACTCAACAGCAAGATTTTATTAGTCAATAGCATGTGCCTTTTCAACCATAGTAGGAAAATATAGTTATATCCCTCCATCCCAGCCACAAAATCCTCCAAGTCAAACCTTTATCACCAACCCAAACCAGAATATCATAAAACCAAGTGTGTAATTTCAAGTACATCCTAATCCACATATGCATATTCTTGGTCTATTCCTTAACCAAGCCAATGTACCACAATAGGTATCTCCTTCATACCTTGGTCAAAGTGTTCCACTTGTGACCTCCCAACCATCTTTCCAAACCCCAATTCTAGCTCAAACCAATATTCCTTCCAGTTTCCTATCCCAAGAATTGTAACAAATGAAGGATGCAATTACTACCATTTAAGATGGTAAACAAACTAAAAATTTCAAATTAGATGACATATGTTCTTATCCATTCAACATGGAGTATTTACAGATACCATTTCCTCTAGGATATGAACCACTAAAATTTGATAAATACAAAGAAAAAGGTGACCCTAAGGCTCATTTGATCAAATTATTCATCACATGTCAATCAGTGGCATATAGTGACATATACCTTTTGTTGTGGTTTCCAAGAAGTTTAGCTAGATAATCCTTGGAGTGGTTTTTTAAGTTGCCCAAAAATTTAGTAATAGATTTTGATGATCTTTCCGATAAGTTTGTGCAGCACTTTTTCCTATAATCTTGAGCATGAGATTTCATTGGTGGATTTAATGCAAGCAAAGCAAAAAAATGGTGAGATTTTTGCAAGTTATTTACAGTGATGGAGAACCCTTGTGAGCCATTTCACCCATAGTTTACTAGATAAATCATTACCTGCTATGTTTACCAAAAATTTGCATAGTGAGATAGCTTATCATTTAAAACTACATTGTACACATACGTTCAAGGAGATCATTGATAAAGGTTTGTTAATCGAAAGGCCACTAATCAATAAAGGAGTCATCAATTTTAATTTAACTAATCAAAATCAAGGTACCAATCAGTAAAATGACCAACAACCCATCCAAGCGTAAGCATCACAACTGACACAAGCTAATAACCATGAAAGACCGAAGCAATTCAACTGTAATAGAAATGTTGTGGGAAATAGTGTAACTGGATCTCATCATGTGCAAACAGTGCAAACATCATCTACACTACCTTTTCAACTTACTAGTACTCAACTAGTATCACAAGCGCAACAACCAAAACCTGCATAATAAATACAACAGTCGTTACCATTATAAAACCCTCCTCTTAGAAGAACCATGCCTACACATCATGTCTTTAGTGACCTAGTGAGTTTGTATTTCATAAGCTTGCTACCACTAATCTTATTATTTGGCATATACCAAAGCATTATCTGTAAGTCATTCCTTATCTTGATTGGTATCGTGAAAATGAATTATGTGACTATCATCAGATCAATGGGCATAATCTAGGAAGATGTGTCCAAATCAAGTATTTAATTGAGAATATGTTGGAGAATGGGGAGATAAAATTAGATAATGGTTCTTCCACTTCTAATCAAACTATTGGGATTTATAAAAACCCCTTTCCTCGACATAACAATCAACAGTAGTAGAATAATCAAAAACAACAATAACGGCCAGTGTAACAGCAAAATCAATAGTATCAAAATCAAAGGTTGAATTAGCAGAATCAACAAAATCAATAGCATAACCCATAATGATAGAACAATGGATAAAACCAAGGTTAGAATGGTAACAACCAATAAACCTACCATGCAGTTGCACATGACTACAACAAGGTTGTAAGTTATATTGCAGGGGGTAGCATTAATACCATCTCCATTAATCCTAGACCAAATACTAATCAGTCTAGACCATTGTTAAACAACAAAATTTATCCAAATTACATGGATAATCCTTCTTTGACTTGAGAATGTATATAGGTAAACCAACAAATTAGGACTTCCCCTTTTGGACCTTATATCAACAACTTGTCCTTGCCATGTGACCACATGCAAGTGCACCGACAATCGAGACTTGTCTCGTCTGGTCCCACACCATCCTCAACATCAATTAGCAATAATGGTCTAGTATTTAATCCTGATTGTGCAATCACAACTTGAAGGTCAAAGATTACTATCCTAGGCCTACAACCATCCACCACTTTTCCTGTCATCCAACTAACCATTCAACCTTAGAATAAACCATTCACTACTAACCAAGATAAGAAGTTTGATATTGTGGAAAAATTACAAAAAACACCAACACAAATTTATATTTTAGATTTGATACGAACGTCAATAATCTAAAAAAACATCTTGAATGAGTTTTTGACTCAATCCATTGTTACTAGTGACATATCTCCTGATAACATTCAAGCTTTGGTTGGACACCTAGCTCCAACCTAAAAAGTCACATTCAACCAAAGTAATATGCCATCCCTTGGCCCACTCCATAATAATCCATTATACATAGAAGTTTATATAAAGTGACATAAAGTGAAATGTGTCCTTATAGACAATGGATCAGGCCTCAAATAGTGTATCTAAAGCTCATCAAACTTCTTGGGTACACAATGGTAGATCTCCAACCAGAAACAATAACCATCAAAGCTTATGATAATTAGGAAAGAGAATCATAAGGCACCATTAATTTTCCAATTATCATTGGGCCTTTTACCCATGATACACTTTGCCATGTGCTTGATCTTGAGTTATCATACAACATGCTTCTAAGCAGGCCCTGGTTACATGAGATTTATGTAGTCACGTCAATGCTACACCAATGTATCAAGTTTTGCCACTCAAGGATGGAAGTGAATATTCTAAGAGATTTGCACCCATATGAGCACTACAAGCATCTTGAAGCCAAATTTTAAATCTATAATTATTAGTATGATATGAATCCAAGTTCCAAGCAAGATAAAGTAAAAACTATACTTATTGATTCTTCACTGGACAATTACATAGATCCTAATACCTTGGATTCCCTTTCCCACATGCCGCCTCCTGAAGCTTTTAATTATTTCACCATTTTAGATAATGGACTAGGAGAGTATGTGACCCATGATACATTTCATATTGCCAATCTTCCTCAAAATTTGAAAACCTTTGGGTGACCTAAAGTCACCCAACATATGTATTGGAAACAAAAGAACAAAGATAAGGGAATCTGAAGAGCAATTCCTAACAGAGGACCCTGATATAATTCAATAGTTCAAGTCATTGCCTACTATCCTAGAAGATAGTCCAACCCATCTAGTCAAAGCTACAATAAAGGTAAATATCGAGACTCCATCAAACCTAAAATGGATAAAATTATGCACATCTCCCACTAAGGAAGTGTTGACCATTTTTTGCCCAACAGGCCAAAAATCAGTCCCCTTCTTGCCTTGCTATTCTAGGCAAATTCATTTTTTTATTTTTCATAAATCTGGTGATTTCTACATACTCTACAGAGCTTGGTTTTCTACGGACTCTATAGGTCCATTTCTATGGATTCTATAGGTTTTCTATGGGATTCACAAGGACTTCTATGAACTCTGCAGGTTTTCTTTTAGCAGTTGAAGAACCAGTCAAGGAGGGCAAGATTTTACAAAGCTTCTTCAATTTTTTGTCTAAAGAAATTCACAAATAAAGTTGGCATATTTGAACCATTGAACCATTGAACCGGTTCAACGCTTCGGTTCAACGCAAAGTTCAATCAGCAAATTTCAACAGACTGGTTCAATGGTTTGGTTCAAGCCTTGGTTCAATCAGCTAAGTTTAGCACTTAGTTCATCAGAAAAGTTCAACAAAAAGTTCAAGCAGCTTCAGGTTCAGCATTTAGTTTAAGGACTTGGCTCGATGCGCAGTGTTGAATCGTTGAATCAGTTCAACAGACTGGTTCAATGGTTTAGTTCAATCGACAGTTCAATCAGCCTTGGTTCAAGCCTTGGCTCATCATTTCATTTTCAAGCCTTGGTTCAATCTTCAAGTTCATTGCTTGGTTTAACAAAGAGTTTAACATCCTTGGCTCAATAGTTGCTTGAACCATTGAACCATTGAACTAGTTCAACGGGTTGGTTCAATGTGTGAGTTCAATCACTTGGTTCAATGCCTCTAGTTCAACGCTTCAGCTTAGTTCAACACTTTAGCAAGTTTATCAGCATGTAGCATTGAACCATTGAACTAGTTCAATCACTTGGTTTAACACAATGGTTTAATCATTTGGTTTAATGCCTCCAGTTCAATGCATAGGTTCAATAGTTGAGGTGAGCGAGAAAATTTCAAAGGCTTAGTTTAATGGGCTCAACGCGTAGCATTGAACCAGTTCAAGTGAATAGTTTAACAAGTGGTTCAAATGGACAAATTATCGGCTTGGTTCAATCGGCTCAACATGCAGCCTTGAACCATTGAATTGATTGAATCGTTGAACATTTTTGGTTCAACGGCTTGGTTCAAGGGTGCATCCCAAGGCCGAAGGATAGGTACCCTCAAAAAGGGTAGTCTTGGGTTTAAGAGCCCTTATGGAGGGTAAGAACTTTTCAAAAGTAGCCAAAGAGGTAAGTCATCAGAATTTCACCAAAGTCTGAAGGAATTCACTTAAAGGCCACAATAGTAGAGCCCCAAGGAAGAAGCCTGCCTAAAGGGTATGTGCCCTTTCGGGGGGCTCTCACCAAGGATGATGGACCATTCTTAAAAAGCTGAGGGTCTTTTCCCTTTTGGGAGGGATAAATAAATGAAATCAAAGTAGCAAATTCCCATAGACTTTTTGCCCGTAGAAAAAGGCCCGAAGCAGAAAACTCGAAAGAGCGACCCGCCAAAGACCCGACAGACTTTTGTTAAGGGCAGTGACGTCTCAAAAGCCATCAAATTTAAGCCAGTAAAAAAGCTATTGTTTTTGTAAATGCCCAAGTGCCAACCATGAAAGGAGCCCAAAGAATGCAGTGACCCACCAGAAGATCACCCCTGAGGGCTGAAGGAGCAAAAAATGATAAAGAGCCCAGAGAACAAAGAATAGGCGGATGGTGTAGCTCATAAATTCAAATCCTGACAGTAGAATTGCCATCATGTAGAAGCAGATGAAGTGATCCAAGTGACACAAGAAGATGTCAATTCAAGAAGTTATTCTAGTTGTTGACACAGTGCCTACCATGCAAATCATCAAAGAGGCACAAACAGTGGTCAATGCGACTAGTTTTCTTTAATATGCATTGGAGAGCAGTCAAACAGTATAGCTCATAAATTTAAATCTTGATAGGAGCTAACACAGCATTAGATTTAGATGACTTCCTCACCCCAATGCTCAGAAGGCACATGGATCACTTGTAAAAAAGGGTGCTAAAGGGCCTCTTTTCTTCCTCTATATAATGGAGACTTGTCATTTGAAAAAGGATCTTCCACATTTGTAAGGTGTAGCCCTGGCAAATTTTCACCTGAATCAATAGACACATTTTTTACCTCTATCATGGTTAGATATCTTTGTGTATGTCTAAGTGTTGGTTTATGTTTAGTCATTGCTTCTTGATGCTTCCACAGGTTCAACACCAACATACCTGGTGTTTATAAGGTGCCATTTTTGCAGCTGACAAGGAGAGTTGTATTTAGAAGTACAAAAATAGAAGAAATTACTATACGGTGTGCCTTTCCACAGTACCTTTGGTGAGTCTCTATTTTTTGTATTTTACATTAAAGCCTCCCTGCCAAGCTTCTTGTAGCCTGGTCCTTCTGCCAATTTGAAGTGTATGTGTTTGTCTTATTTTAAGTGTGAGTGTGAGAAGGTCGGATCATTTTGGTGCATCACCTCCTTTAGAGTAGTTTCTTTTCCTGCAATCTTTCTCCCTTTTCATCCCCCCCATTATATATGTGTGTGTGTGTGTGTGTGTGTGTGTGTGTGTGTGTGTGTGTGTGTGTGTGTGTGTGTGTGTGTGTGTGTGTGTATCACTTATTGGAACAAATTAGATGCATCAAAGGGAGCTAGCCCTTACCTAGAGACTCTCCCCTCTAGCTTCGCCAATCCCATAGGTGAGAGGGGAGTTTCCATTATTGTGTGTGGAAGGTAGGAGCTCAACCTCCTTACCCCAAGTGCAATCCACTACATCAATAGTTTTTGGCATGCCTGATGGGACACATTCTTACACTCGATAAGGTTTCAGGATAAATGTTGGTCTTGTTACATCAAATCAACTATTTTCAGCATCTAGCAACTCCACTGGTAAGAACTTCATTTCCTAATCAAAGACCAGTCTGACTTCTTGTGCCTAAAGTCACCACATGGTCTGCTTTTAAGGGTGTCCCTTTCAATTTTGTTGAGTTGCCTTTGAACTCAGAAAAAAGACTAAGGTTTGAGAAGGCCCATCCTTATTTGACAAACCACCCTCCCAGACCTGTTATAAGGAATGCATATGCAACAAGGCTGTAGTTACATCCCATCCCAGCTATGGCATTACCCTTTATAGCTTTTCATGGTTAGAGCCCCTTAAATCTCCCATGTTATGACCCGATCCCAGGAGCAGCCCTAAAAAATGTGCCTTCTTTCGATGGAGAGGGGCCCATTACAGTCATTGAGCACATTAGAAATATTACTAATCTTTGCAATATTCACAATGTCACCAAGGAAAATATCACAATCAAATTACTGGCACTGTCTCTCAAGGGCAAAGCTCTTAAATGGTATGGGACTTTGGCTATAAATTCAATCAGTTCTTGGAATGAATTGGGTACTCACTTGACAGACCATTTTGGAGAAAAGAGCGACCACCTCTCGCTTGCTGAGCAACTGGCTACCATGAAGAGAACCCCACACAAATATATGCAGGATTTCAACATGTGGTTTTAAAAGACATGGGATAGAATCCCCATTTTGGTAAGACTGACTACTAGCTATGATTTCCTATATTATTTAAAAAAATTAAATAGTGATATTGCTATGATGATACGATCCATGAGAGGGCATGTGTTGCTTGTTGCCTATGACATAGCCATAGAAGCTAAAAATTGCGTAGTACAGGCTGCAAAAATAGCCCCTAGACCCCATATGCCACTTTTCCCAGAAATGCTACCTCTAATTCAAACCACTACTCCCACATTAGCTCATATGCCTAGCATAGAGAAACCAGCTGCTACTGCTCCATCCAATGAGCTTCATGAAGTTAACAGTCTATTGTAGAGTATGTCAAATGAACTTGTAGCTCTTAAAAGGTAACAAGCTCAAAGCAATAGACCAAATTAGGGATACCAGCATTATGGTCAAGCCCCTAGACCCCCTTTCCAAAACTAAAATCAAGTACAGGGTTAGCTTACTCAAACTAGACCATTTCAAGGCTACAACCCAGGCCCCCCTTCATCATCTAAGGTCATGGTGCTCGTTCAAAACAATCTGGTATAGGAACAGCCAAGTTGTTCGACCATGAGATATGGTCAGGAACAGGCTATTTATACAAATGAGATGATAGGTTATTACCCAAATGCAGACAATCAGGCAGCCACTCACCCCTAGGTCTTCAAGGCTCTAATGCAACCCAACACAAGCAACAGTCAAAGTCAGCCATACTCTACTCTTATGAACCACCTAGAAGGTGAGTTCTATGTAATCAATTATGTGGGTGCTATAGACAATCAAGATGACTGTGTTGTAGCCAACACAAGATTTAAAAGGAGAGAAATAGGAGAAACTCAAGCTACTACACAAACATCAGCAATGCCTTCCTCATCACAAGAAAATCAAAGGGTCCCAAACTTTAGACCGGCATTTGTACCTTTAGCCCCTCAGCCTGCACCTCAAGTTAGAATTAGCCCCAAAGAAAGCTTGAAGGGAGGCAATCCTCAAGTCAATGTGGTGGACCAGATGAAGAAGCTACATATGAACATCTCCTTATGGGATTCATTGTCTCTACCATGACAAAAAGACATGCTACAAAGGGAATTGCATGAGCTGGATCGACAAGTTATCCTAACAAGGACTGATAATGTCTTGGTGATGAATGGACAACCTTCCACCTCTGGATAGGTTAAGAAAGAAGAGAAAATTCCCCCTTTCTATGTGTCCTTGGTCATAGGAGATTTCTTGGTGCACAACTACATCATTGACAGTGGGGCTAGTACCTCAGTAATGCCCAAGTGTATTGCTAACAAGCTGGGACTGAAATATGAAGAGATGAAGAAGGGAGTCCTACAGCTGGATGGGACACCTGCAAATATAGTTGGGATAATGAGGGGTTTGAGATTGACATTACATGCTTGCTCAACTTTCTCAGTTCCCCATGATATAGTAGTGGTAGAAGTTCCTCCTTATTTTACCATTTGCTTATCCAGGGACTTCACATCCAAGATAGGTGGCTATCTAGCAGCGAATTGGTCCTATCTGGTTTTTAGAACCAAGTATGAGACCAAGGTGAAGATTGAATTTGAGCCAATCCACAAGGACCATCTAGAACCATATTCACTCAAGGCAGTGAATGTCAGCTACGCCATTATCGACCCAGAAGAATCCCAAACAAACCAATCTTTGTCCTCTACTCTTGAAGGAGTTGTAGACCTACTCTTGGATGAATGGGGAAGTGATAACTTCAAGCATGACCCTTACAATTTCATATAGGAGGTAGGCCTTGGATTATACTACATACACGAAGAGGGTACCTTCATACCAAATATAATGAAGGCAAGCTAAGAGGACCTAGGTCTATGGTAGTTGTACTTTGATGGTTCCAGAAGTAGGTTGGGAGCTGGTGGTGGAGCGATGTTAGTCTCCCCTGTGAGGGAGAGATACTTTTTGGAATTCCATTTCCAATTTTATTGCACAATAAATTTTGCATAATATGAGTCCCTAATCCATGGTCTGGAATGGGCAAGGAAAAGAGGAATCAAGGAGTTGCAAGTTTTGGGTGACAACGAGCTGATTATAAATTAGGTGAGAGGCCAGAATCTAAAAAAAATTATTTGCTAAATTCTTACAAGCATAGGGTCTAGGACTTGGTGGAATATTTCCTTGCTTTCAATATCACCTCCATTCCCAGAGAGCAGAACAAACAAGCAAATAGGTTAGCAGCAATTGGTGCTCAGTTCGATGTTTTTAGGGAGATAGTTGAGACTGCGGTTCATGCTACTTGAAGGTGATAGTTTGGCCCTCTATTCCTGACAACATTACAAACTGGTAGGTCTTCAATAACAACCAGCAAATAGCATTCTTCTTGCAAGAAGAAGCTGAGTTTGCAAAAAGAACCAGGCAAAGCTGCAACAGCAATATGGCAACTAGATTGTTCAATTGAAGAATAATAAGCTCCCTAAAGGTTTGGTCACTCTTGAGAGTATATTCAATGGGGATGACCAATTTAGAATTGACAAGGCATGCATCACAACTAAGGTGGAGAATTAAGAGAAGGTTGAGATCTTCAAGGATAAGCTACTTGCACTTGGAAAAGTCTACACAATTCAAAAAAGGTGGATTTTCATTTTGTTGTGTCAAGAGTTTATAGATGTTTTCTCTTGGGATTATAGTGATTTGAAGGGGTTTGACCCAAGACTCACCCAACACACCATCGAATTAGAAGAAGACACCAAGCCAATCACGTAGAAGCAGAGACCTGTCAACCCAATGATTGAGCCTATGACATAGAGGGAATTGGCCAAATTGATTGAGTCTGGGATTATATTTCCAATCAAACATTCCTCCTGGCTAGCTAATCTTGTTCCTATCCGAAATAAGAATGGGGAGATCAGGCTATGTGTTTATTTCAGAGACCTTAATAAAGTCTCTTTGAAAGACCATTACCCTCTCTCAAGCATGGAGCAGATCCTTTAGAAGGTAATAAGTAGCGAGTGTTTCTCCCTCCTAGATGGATATTCAGGATATAATTAGATTTTGGTGCAAGGCTGTGACCAGCACAAAATAGCCTTCACTACTAAATGGGGAACGTTTGCCTACAAGAAGATGCCATTTAGACTATCTAATGCTGGTGCTACCTTTCAACGAGCCATGGACACGGCTTTTCGAGGCTTGATAAACAAAAATGTGCTAGTATACCTTGATGATGTGACGGTATTCTCCATGGAAGTGAGCCAACACATGAAACACCTCAGGCAAATCTTTGAAAAGTGTAGGGAGTTCAGCATCTCTCTTAACCTGAAGAAATGTGTGTTTGTTGTTCACGAGGGGAAACTCCTTGGCCACATTGTGTCCAAGGAGGGCTTATCCATTGACCCTGAGAGAGTTCATTCTATCTTGGAGATGTCCCTACATAAGCACAAGAAAGGCCTATAGAGCTTCTTTGGTAGGATAAATTTCATTCAGAGATTCATCCCAAATTTCACAAAGATAGTCAAGCCACTGACCTCTATACTGAGGAAGGGTGAGGAGTTCAAGTGGACAGCACAAAAGAAGGATAGCTTTGAAGCCAGCAAGCAAGCCATAACCCAGGGTCCTACTTTGATCAGCCCTGACTTCAACAAAGATTTCAACCTCTACACTTTTGGCGATGAAGAGGTAATCTCTGCCATGCTTACCCAAGAAAATGGTGATGACCTTGAATATCCACTTGTATTTTTTAGCCAGGGGTTAGAGGATTTCAAAGTTAGATACACATATGTAGAGAAGCAAGTCCTAGCAGTAGTATGGAGCCTGAAGAAATTCAGGCATATGTTGTCCAACAGTAGGATTCACCTCATGGTTCCACATCCTAGCATCAAGGATTTCTTGACCAACCGAGACCTAAATGAAAATAAAGTGGGGTGGATCACCAAGGTGATGGAGTATGACGTAGACATCAAGATCACCAAGCTAGTGAGGGGAAGAGGCATGTGTGAACACCTTGCTGCAGACTTCAAACAGAAAAGGGAAGATAGCTTACTAATTCATGATGCAGTTATAGTAGAAGAACCGGCCATCATGAAGGATTGGACATCAGACCTAAGGTGTTTCCTTCTCCCTGGTGAGTGCCCACAGGGTCTTAATAGGACCAAAATAAGGTACTTCAGGCTCCAGTCTCTCCCTTATGTTCTGGTTGATGGAGTATTGTTTAGGAAGGATCTCTCAAGGGTCCTTCTAAGATGCATAGACTCAAATCAAGCTAACAAGGTGCTATCTGAGTTCCATGATGGACCAGTAGGTGGTCATTTTGCTCTTAGAGCTACTGTAGTGAGAATAATGAGAGTTGGCTATTTTTGGCCTACTCTTTTCAGGGATACCCATGCCTGGGTACGAAAGTGCCAAAAGTGCACACTTTTTGATGGGAAGCAATGGTTGGTTTCCATGCCTTTACAGCCTATTCAGGTGGAGCAGCCATTCATGTAGTGGGGCCTGGACTTCATAGGGATGATTAACCCTCCCTCTAGTGTAGGACACAAGTGGGTCCTAACCACCACAGACTATTTCATGAGATGGGTAGAGGCTGTTGCTCTGAAGGAGGCCAATGAAAGTGCGGTCCTAGATTTTTATGAGGAACTGGTGGTAAGGTTTGGGGTTCCAGCAACCATAATATCAGATAATGCATTGGCTTTTTTGGGAACCAAAACAAGTGAATGGGCACTAAAATATGGTATATATCTCAACACTTCATCCAATTATTACCCACAGGGGAATGGGCTGGCTGAGTCCACCAATAAAAACTTTATTAGGATCATCAAGAGGACCATGGAATAAAATCAAAGGACTTGGCATGCCAAGTTGAAAATAGCCCTGTGGGCAGATAGGGTCGCCTTGAAGAGGGAAATTGGCAACTCGCCATACATGCTCATCTATGGAAGGGAAGCTAGGCTCCCCATTTCACTTGAATTTCTAGCCTTGGACCTCACTCACCAGCTGCAATTAGAAGAAGGAAATAACATGGAGGTTAAAGTATGCGAGTTGATGGAGCTCCAAGAGGCAAGGGACTAGGATATGGCTTCCATGACTAGCCGCCAATAGCAAGCGAAGAGACACTTTGATCAAAAATCTTCATCAAAAGGTTTCTCTAAAGGAGACATTGTCTTGAAATGGGATGAAGACTGAGTTAAGCTTAGAAAGCATGCAAAGTTTGATGCCCTATGGAGTGGCCCATATGTAATCACTTAGTGTAAGCAGTATAATGCATTCCAACTCTCTAGATTGGATGGTGAAGAACTATATATCCCAATTAATGGGATACATCTTAAGCATTTCCACTGAGCCCCTTCTCCATCATGTATATATTTTCCCTTGCTTTTCTCCTGTTTTCCCTAAAGTGCTTTCTGCACATGTTAGTAGTTTTCTTAGCCTTGTGTGTGTTTTCATTTCCTTTGAGGTAAAGCTCCATGTTTGATTCTTGGATCTTTTGGGGCTATTGTTAACCTTTATTCAAAGCTGCATCTAACTCCATACCCAATGGACTACAAGGCAACTGGTCTCTAAGCATAGCAGGCATGCTTCCCCTGGGAGTCACCAATTTGTTGACCATTTTTTGCCCAACAGGCCAAAAATCGGTCCCCTTCTTCCCCTACTATTCTAAGCCAATTCATTTTTTTATTTTGCATGAATCTAGTGATTTCTACAAACTCTGCAGAGCTTGGTTTTCTATGGACTCTTCAGGTCCATTTCTACGGACTCTAAAGGTTTTCTACGGGCTTCACAAGGACTTCTACGAACTCTGTAGGTTTTCTTTCAGCAGTTGAAGAACCAATCAAGGAGGCCAAGATTTTACAAAGCTTCTTTGGATTTTCATTTGAAGAAATTCACAAAGAAAGTTGGCATCTTTAAACCATTGAACTGGTTCAATGCTTTGGTTCAACGCAGATTTCAATCAGCAAAGTTCAACAGACTGGTTTAATGGTTTGGTTCAAGCCTTGGTTCAATCTTCAGCTCAGTTGGCTTTGGTTCAATCAGCTAAGTTCAGCACTTAGTTCATCAAAAAAGTTCAACAAAAAGTTCAAGCGGTTTCAGGTTTAGCGTTTAGTTCAAGGACTTGGCTCTGTGCGCAATGTTGAACTGTTGAACCGGTTCAATGGACTAGTTCAATGGTTTGGTTCAATTGACAGTTCAATCAGCCTTGGTTCAAGCCTTGGCTCATCATTTCAAGTTCATCGCTTCATTTTTAGGCCTTGGTTCAATCTTCAAGTTCATCACTTAGTTTAACAAAGAGTTCAACATCCTTGGCTCAACAGTCGCTTGAACCATTGAACCAATTCAACGGGTTGGTTCAACGCATTGGTTAAATCACTTGGTTCAATGCCTCCAGTTTAATGCTTTGGCTTAGTTCAACACTTTAGCAATTTTATCGATGCACATCATTAAACCGTTAAATTGGTTCAATCGCTTGGTTCAACACGTTGGTTCAATCATTTGGTTCAATGCCTCTAGTTCAATGCATAGGTTCAATAGTTGAGGTGAGCGAGAAAAGTTCAAAGGCTTAGTTCAATGGGCTCGGTGCACAGCATTGAACCATTGAACTAGTTCAAGCGAATGGTTCAACAAGAGGTTCAAATAGATAGAGTATCGGCTTGGTTTAATCGGCTCGACACGTAGCCTTGAATCGTTAAACCGATTGAATCATTGAACCTTTTTGGTTCAACGGCTTGGTTCAAGGGTGTATCCCAAGGTCGAAGGATGGGTACCCTCACAGAGGGAAGTCTTGGGTTTAAGAGCCCTTACATAGGGCAAGAACTTTTCAAAAGGATCCAAAGAGGTAAGTCGTTAGAATTTCACCAAAGTCTGAAGGAATTCACTGAAAGGCCACAGTAGCAGAGCTTGAAGGAAGAAGCCCGCCCGAAGGGTATGTGCCCTTTCAGGGGGCTCTCGCTGAGGATGATGGACCGTTCTTAAAAATTTGAGGGTCTTTTCCCTTCTAGGAGGGATAAACAAAGGAAATCAAAGCAGCCAATTCCCATAGACTTTTTGCTCGTGAAAAAAAGGCTCGAAGTAGAAAACCTGAAAGAGTGACCCGCCAAAGACCCGATGGACTTTTGCCGAGGACGGTGACATCCCGAAAGCCATCAAATTTAAGCCAATAAAAAAGCTGTTGTTTTTTTAAATGCCCAAGCACCAACCATGAAAGGAGCCCAAAGAATGTAGAGACATGTCAGAAGATCACCCCTAAGGGTTGAAGGAGCAAAAAAGGACAAAGAGCCCAAATAACAAAGAACAGGCAGACGGTGCAGCTCATAAATTCAAATCTTGATAGCAAAATGGCCATCATGTAGAAGCAAACAAAGTGATCCAAGTGACGCAGGAAGGTGTCGATTCAAGAAGTTATTCCAGTGGTTGACACAGTGCCTACCAAGTGATCATCAAAGAGGCACAAACAATGGTCGATGCGACTGGTTTTCTTCAATATGCATTGGAGAGCAGTCAAACATTACAGCTCATAAATTCAAATCCTGACAAGAGCTAAAACAGTGTTAGATTCAGACAGCTTCCTCATCCCAATGCTCAGAAGGCTCATGGGTCACTTGTTAAAAAGGGCACCAAAGGGCCTCTTTTCTTCCTCTATATAATGGAGACTTGTCATTTGAGAAAGGATCTTCCACATTTGTAAGGCATAGCCCTAGCAAATTTTCACCTAAATCAATAGATGCATTTTTTACCTCTATCATGTTTAGATATCTCTGTGTATGTCTGAGTGTTGGTTTGTGTTTAGTCATTGCTTCTTGATGCTTCCACAGGTTCAACACCAACATACCTAGTGTCTATAAGGTGCCATTTCTATAGCTGACAAAGAGAGTTGTATTTGGAAGTGCATAAATAGAAGAAATTACTATACAGTGTGCCTTTCCATAGTACCTTTGGTGAGTCTTTGTTTTCTGTATTTTCCATTAAAGCCTCCTTGTCAAGCTTCTTGCAGCCTAGTCCTTCTGCCAGTTTGAAGTGTATGTATGTGTTTGTCTGATTTTAAGTGTGAGTGTGAGAAGGTCGGATCATTTTGGTGCATCACGTCCTTTAGAGTAGTTTGTTTTCCTGCAATCTTTCTCCCTTTTCATCCCCCCCATTATATATATATATATATATATATATATATATATATATATGTTAGCACTTATTAGAACAAATCAGATGCATCAAAGGGAGCTAGCCCTTACCTAGAGACTCTCCCCTCCAGCTTCGCCAGTCCCACAGGCGAGAGGGGAGTTTCCATTGTTGCGTGCGGAAGGTAGGAGCTCAACCTCCTTGCCTCAAGTGCAATCCACTACGTCAACAAGAAGAACATGACATCTTTATAGTTCTATTGAGATAATTTGTAGATATCTTTGCATGGATCTATTCTGACATGTCAGGTTTAAAACCCACCTTGGTTTTGCACACCTTGTGTTTAATCTTGATGCCAAATCGGTAAAGCAAAAGTTATGTAAGATGCATCTTCACATTTTTGTATTGGTAAAGAAAGAGTTGAAAAAACTCTTAGAAGTAGGATGTATCTGATCCATTAACTACTCAGAATGGATCTCTAATGTGGTACCTATTAGTAAAAATCCTGAAAGGGTCAGAATTTGTACTAATTTTTGAGACATCAACAAAGCTTGTCTTAAAGATGATTTTTCCTTGCCTAATATCAACATGATCATTGACTCCATGGTTAGTTATGAAATGCTTTCACTCGTGAATGGATTTTTAGCATACAACCAAATTAGAATAGCACTAGAAGACCAACATAAAATAGCATTCACCATTCCATGGGAAACATTTTGTTATCAGGTAATGTCATTTAGCCTTAAGAATGTTGGAGATACCTATCAAAGGGCCATGACTGTCATATTCCATGATATGATGCATGATATTGTTGAAGATTATGTTGATGACATATTAGGAAAATCCAAAACTAAAGCCAACCATCCAACATTATTGCATAAGATATTTGAAAGATCATGAGAGTACAAAGTCAGACTCAATCCAAATAAATGTGTATTTGGTGTAACTTTAAGCAAATTACTTGGCTTCATCGTGTCTCATAGAGGTATTGAAGTCAATTTGGCTAAATTTCATGCTATAACTGAGATTCCACCACTAACCAATTTAAAGTAACTTTATAGTTTGCAGAGTAAGATCCAATCAATCCAATGCTTCATCTCTTAGTCAGCATATAAGTGTCATCCATTTACACACCTTCTAAAGAAGGGAGTTGCATTTCAGTAGGATGGTCACTACCAAACAGATTTTCAACAACTCAAAGACTATCTTGTTAATCTGCCTATTTTATTACCTCATATGCTAGGAAATCCATTTTTGTTATACCGATCAGCTATTGATCATGCTCTAAGGGCACTCTTGGATCAACATGATGACAAAGAAAAGGAGCACGTTATATACTACCTAAGCTGTAACTTGGTTACATATGAACATAACTATGCACATGTTGAAAAAGCTTATATAACCATGGTCTTTGTAGCTCAGAAACTACGCCATTACATGTTGAATAATAAGACCATGGCCATTTCAAAAGTAGGTCTGCTCAAGTATCTAATATCTAAAACAACTTTGCAAGGAAGAATGGCTAAATGAATCATTTTTCTCATTGATTTTGACATAGAGCATGTCAATCAAAAGGCAATCAATGGATAAGTTCTTGCAGATCAACTTACTGAAGCACCTCTCATAGACACATAACCACTCAAATTTCAATTTCTTAATGAATCTATCATGACTGTCATTGACACACCCCTTGAGGAGCAGCCCTAGAAATTGTATTTTGATGGTTCATTCACTGCACATGGATCAAGGGTAGGCCTATTATTTATTACACCATAGGGAGATCTAATCCCTAAATCATTCAAAATTAGCTTTCCTTATACAAACAACATGGCCAAGTATGAAGCATTTATTGCAAGACTTCGATAAGTAATGCATTTAAATATATCTCATCTCCAAGTTTATGGTGATTCTTAGTTAATCATCAATCAGCTTACAGATCATTTTCAGACCAAAGATGATAAGTTAGTTATATATAAAGCCATGGTCAACACTCTTAAACAACAAATTTTCAATATTCAATTTGAGCACATATGGAAGGCTAGTAACTAAACTACAAATGCTATGGCTACTATTGGCTCTCTAATTCAACAAACAGATAAAGCTAGAGAGTATTAGTTATTCGTCAAGAATTTATCATCACTACCTCATGAACCTTCAATCGTTTCCATGATTTATGATATTATTGATCCTAATTATATCTAGTACTCAAACTTTTACAACTAATTTCATGACCAAGTTCTACCACCTAACCTATCTCAAAAACAAACCAAAGCCTTCATTCATCATCCCACTCGTTATACTCTACTTGGATCCACCCTTTACCGTCACAATTTTTATGGAACTCTACTTCATTGTTTAAACTCGGTAGAGTCTACACTAGTGTTAAGAGAAGTTCATAGAGTGTGTGGAGCTCATTCTAGTGGGGTAGTCCTATCCAAAAATATTTTGCGTATTAGTTATTATTAGCCCACAATGGATGCAGATGCCACTACCTACGTAAAAATGTGTGATAAATGTCAATGACATGTTAATCTGATTCATGCCCTAGAAAAAACTTTGAAACTAATGTTGACACCATGGCCATTTTTTACATGGGGACTTGACCTCATTGGAAAGGTTAATCCCACTTCATCTTATGGCCATAAACATATCCTTACTGCCATTGAGTATTTTGCTAAGTGGGTTGAAGCTATACCCCTCACTTACATGATTAGAAAGTGAATTTCTAAAATCATTTTCAACCACCTCATTTGATGCTATGATATCCCCTTTGACATTATATTTGATAATAGAGGATCATTTAACAACAAGGATGTAGAACAGCTATGTATTGAATACATCACACAAAAAAATTCTATAGCATATTACCCTCAAGGTAATGGCCAAGCTGAGGCATCCAACAAAACCATTGTTAACATTCTCAAAAAGATTATCAATGATGCCAATTGTGATTGGCACGTCCAGATATTATTTGCCCTTTGGGCATACCATACCAATCATCTTACCTCCACAAGAGCCACTCCATACTTGTTTATGGTACTAAAGCCATCCTTCTCATTGAGGTCGAATTACCTTCACTATGTATCTCTTTCAATCATGTCTTAGATGATCATGACTATCGAGTAGCTCGCCTGCAAGAGCTAGATCTACTTGATGAAAAATGCACAGCCACACTCAGCAATCTTCAAGCATATCCGACTTGACTCAAAAGCCACTATAATCGGTGTGTTAAGTATAGAACATTTGAACTTAGTGATCTTGTTCTTAAACAAAACCAAAAGAATACCATCGCTGAGAAGAAGCATAAAGGGAAATTTAAACCAAATTGGATAAGGCCTTTCATCATCACTACAGATTATAGATCAAGAGCATACAGGCTTGCCACACCACACAATGATGAACTTCTAGAGCTGATGAATATTATTCATCTCAAGTGGTGCTATACTTGAATGCTAAGGTGTATTGTCTGTAAGGACCATTTCAATTATGTTATTTTATCACTATTCTTCTTTATACAAATACCATCATTATCTGTCTCTTCACCATATCCACTTTCCACTTCCATTCTATCGACCCATTGTCTTCTAAAGCCTAGCCTGTTTGACCTTGGTTTTTGTCATTCATTACGCAGTTTCAAAATCTAGGTATCTAATCAATTTATCAATTAGTTCAAGTACTTCAGACAAAGAGCATAGTTTGGGATGGTGTGACAGAAGTTTTGATAGTTGCATCTTTTGTTTGTTATTCCTTTCTTACCACCAATCATGCTACTAATTATAACTGCCTTTAGGCATATTATTACCATTGATCTATGTCATTGTGTCCTAGTTATAACCACCTATAGACAAACTAGGGGAAACATTAAGCCTTGACGTACCAACTTTCCACTTCTTATGCCATGTTGTGCCTTTTTATCAATAGTGGCTATTTTGTTTGAATTGTTTGCTACATTAATCGAGTTCCTCTATTGTAAGGGCAAAACTATAGTGACTTGAGGTCCTACTATGAGACTATATAGGCAGCGCTCAATACTTATTGGGTTAAGCTTAGTCACCCTTCTCCACCACACTCTCGCTATTTTATGAGCAACCTAAGCCACACTCTCACCATTTTGAGAGCAACCTAAGCCATGTTCTCACCCTTTTACAAGCACCCTAAACCACTCTCTCACCATTTTGTGAGTAACCTAAGCTATGCTCTCACTATTTTGAGAGATTGAACCATTTAAGTGTCTCATCATTCTTGATCGAGTTGAGATACTTCAAAAAAAAATTCCAAAAAAATTTGAAAAATCATTATAAAAGAACAAAAATATTGACCACTTATTTGCCTTCAAGGATTCTGGGAACCCTTACTAAGTTACAAGCAAATCACTTGTCATTTAGTTTCCCCATCTTTTTTGGCATTTCTCTCTCATGCACTTGTCATTTTTCAAGACCATTCCGATTCTTCTATCACATCCATTCTATTTTTTTTCCTCAGTTATCACATTCTTCCCATTCCCAGAGAGAACTATATTTGGCTTGAAGTTTTTAATTGGATATTACATCCATGAAACTATGTAGGCAGTGTCCACTTGCCTAGTGCATATGGAGACAGCTCGGCCATCCCCTTCCTTTTCTTTTATTCCTCTATTTTATTCGTTTGTTAAGTTGTCACCTATTTTCTAGGGGCAATGTTCGTAGGGTTTTTGTTGTATTATTTATTAGTTTTTTTCTATTTCTACTTATTTTGTTTGTTTGTCTGCTTGTTTATTTGCTTTCAGCATTGTTGCCTTGATTCAGTTTATGTGTTCATTAGGTGATTCCTTACCCACACTTACACTTGAATCCATCCATATTCATATATTTACATTGTCATCACGGTTTCTATCATTGGTGCATTATTTTCTATTGAGTATTGGATTATGGGAGTCAGTCCTCATGCATATTTGGCCAAGCCCTCATGATATTATACTATGATACCTACCAACACGTGCTAAAACAAACCTCAGCTTCAAGAAGTCTATTCAATAATGATGACATCTCTTTGACATCAACATCCCGATCCCATCCTAATTATATTCTAAACAGAGTAATTAACCATGAAATAATTTTAACTTTTAATAATTCGGATGAACATCTCCTTACTAGTAGGTTGTTCCAATTCATTATTACCCTCTATGTTAAGTTATCATCATCCTCGACCAAGTTTATCATGTTTGTCATAATTGGGGTCTAATGATTATAACTGCCTTTGGGCAAATCATTGCACACCATCTCACCTACATTTCTCAATGATTATAATCGCCTTTGGGTAAAACATTATGTTATCACTGTTGGTTGAATATTTTGTCTATCAGTGTACTGGTAAACAAAATAGGTCTTATTAGCCAAATTAAGAAGATTATTTGTCCTAATGTGTAAGTTTATCACATCAGAAGGAGACTGCTCTCTCCTCTCATCAAGGGGAGGTTCCCTGTGGATATGCTATGTATATGTATAAATAGAAAATAATACTCAAGGGTAAAGACCAGACATCCATCTCTCTTTCTTCAGAGATGATGTATATAAAACAAAGGAAAAACTCAAGGGAATGATAGACAGCTCTCCTCTTCTTTCAGAAGAACTATTCAGCCAGCCACAAGAATACTCCTAGAAATAAAAGCAGAATGTAACTCAGAGTATGGTAACCGAAAAATTGAGACAGAGCACAAAGTCTCTACCTGAAATGCTTAAGATTAATATATGAAGGGCAATGAAAGCTCAAAGTCTTTTCAAATTCCTTTACATAGAAATAAAAATAAAACACATTGAAGGTAGCTATGGGGGCACAAAGTCTCTCCATAATTGATTCTTCAGGACACCTTCCTGACTAATTTTACTAATCCTGCTTATTAAATTAATGAAATACAAAAGATATCAGAGCACAAAGTCTAAAAAAGTCCCTTGCTTTCATTAACAGAATATGATCAACAAACTGAGGACAAAGTCTCAATGATGCCTCTCAATTTGGGCAGAGTTTCGTTTAGATTGTCAAAAAGAAGATCCAATTACAATGAAAGAAAGTCCCTTATATAGCCACTTGAAGAAGGACTCGGGAACAGTAATACATCATGATGCATTGGGAAATGTTAGGAAGATAGGCTAGAACTTTTGGGCATTTTACCCATTTGATCTTTTCAATGTAGATAAACAAGCCACGCAATTGAAAGATTACAACTTTCAATGTCCAACCGGTGGTCTGATCTTGTCTTCATCATTCCTCCTTTCCAGATTAATTGAATCGGGCCTTGGATTCATTCATTGTTCTATATTTCCTCGCTTCCAGTTGGTTTTTGTCTTGAATTTTGGGAATGCATTCGGGTCTATAAATTCAAAGGATCAACAGCTATTTCACTGTCTTTAAAATTGACGTTTACATGCCCGTCAATGTGATCTCAATGGCTAGTTCACTATCCTAAATTTGACGTCTTTGGGGGCGTCACCCCTTGGTCTTCTTTTGTATTTTGACTTTACCCTTTCGGGCCTTAAGAAGTGATCCTTGAATGGGTCGAAAAGGGCCTTTTACTTTGGCCGCCGAGAGTCCCCTGCAAGGGCACCTGCCCTTCGGGATCCTTCGGCAGCCCTTTGCCTTGGCAGTTCCCGCAAACAAATATTTCCCTGGGCTTTCTCCTGTGAACGTTCCCCATAGACATTTTCCCCAGGTGTTTTCTCCTGCAGGTAATTTTCACAGACATTTGTCCTACGGAAAATTCCCGCAGACAATTTGCCCGGGGAAAATTCCCACAGACAAAATTCCACAGAAATTTGTTCCGTGAAATTGTTGACTAGTCTTCAGATCTTTTGAGCCCGCAGCCACTTAGAATTATTTTGAACTTTTTGTTCAAAGGAATTCCTTCGGACAAAAGTCTGAAAGAGTTAAGTGTTAAGCCAATTTTCAAATGCCTTAAACAAATCTGAAGAAATTTACTTAACTGTTTCTTTGAAAATAACCCTTTCAAAGGGTGTTTTGGTCAATTAAGTGTCTCTGCAAGGGCACTTGTCCTTCAGGAAGTCTCCTTTTGCATTGAACCACCCCTTTGAACTTTGGCGATGAACCATTGGATGAACTTTAACGTTGAACCAATCGGTTGAACCAAAAATGGTTCAAGCCGATGGTTCAATGAATGAAACAAGCTGACGAACTTGCCTTTGAACCAATAGGAACTTTGACGTTGAACCAAAAGATTGAACCAATCTATTGAACCAGTTTAATGGTTCAATGAAGCGTGTTGAGCCCCTTTGAACCAAAATCCAATGAACTGTCTAATGAGTCAAGTGATTGAACCAATCGTTGAACCAAGTTTTGGTTCAACGGTTCAAACAAAGCTTTGAAAAATGTCTTTGAACTTGCTGTTGAACCTGTAGACATTGAACCAAAGGATGAACTGAAAGAATGAACCAACTATGTGAAATAAAGAGTTGAACCACTTGGTTGAACCGAGCCATTGAACTGTTCCTTTGGTTGAGCTTGCCATTGAACCTTGAACCCGTTGAACCTTTGAACCAAAATGGTTCAATGGTTCAAGTCTCTTTTGGCACTCAGATGCTTGCCGATGAAGATTTTCAACTGAACCAATCCCTAGAAATGGCTAAGTGTTGAAAAATGATTCTTTTGACTGAAAGTGCCTGCAGAAGCCTTTGAACCTGTATAAATGAACTTGCCTGTAGAATCTGAAGATACAAAGTCCATAGAAATCAACATGAAAACCCATTGAACTTGACTAGCAAAGTCTGTAGATTTTCTAAGAAGCTTTGAAAATGAGGAATCTGAATGTCTAAGACAAATTTTAAAAATGGAAGAGACAATTTTGGTCTCTAAGACCAAAATAATTTAAATGTTGTCCCAAAAATGAATGCTACTTTTGGGGGACAACAGTCACCACTTTACTTTTTTTATCTATACAGGGGCATGTTATTATATTGTTTATCTATGTTAATTGGGGTAGCTCCATCTTCTCAATGATTATAACCGACTTTGGGCAAATCATTGTGTTATCATACCATGTTGCCACTATCAAGGTACAATATTTATAATTGTCTTTGGGCAAACTATTGTACACCATCCCATTTGCATTCTCAATGACTTTGACTAATTTTACAATATCATTATGTTTTCACCCCATCATTTTTCTTTTTTTTGGTCCCCTCATTTCACTTCTTTATTTTCAAGAGACCGTTTGTCAACATACTTGTGCCAACCATTCCCTCGAGGGGGCATCATACATTTAGTTTATCATCGTTACAGTTGTAGGCATACAGGTCCTTTTCATTATTTGAGAAGACATTATTGTGCTTATAGCTTATAACACCTTCTTAAATAGGGGCAAACTATAGACACCTAAAACTGGGCACCAATAACCCTCAATCAAGTTTTTGGCCAATTTCCACCTAAAACACATAATTTGGCCTAAAAATACTAAAATACATTGAATAGTATGAAACTGACGTATTCAAGTGTCGATTTTGGCCAGGGTATCCCTAAATGAGGCAATGTAATTTATAGGCCAACTAACTTTGATCAAATCATTGTGAGTGAAAATATCAATTTTGACCCTACGTGCTCTGGGTTGCTTTTTCCTATCAAATCTCTTACACAAGATGCGTGCATTGGTTATTTGTTGTTAAGAGCATCCTAAATGGGATAACAGTTTCAACACATCTGACATGGACTTCCAATTTTAATCCAGTCAAATTTTGGACCAATAACAATGTATTTTGATCAATTTGAGTAATTTGTGCACAAAGTGCTTAATCATGCTTAAAAGCTAATTAACCCAAATCAAGGCCTAATCAAGAATTCCATGGAAACTTGTTGAAAACTTATTTTTAAAAATGAATATTGAATATTTGCATCATCAAGTGACCTTATTTCTTGGAAAAACATCCATAAGTCATAAATGCCACAAATATCAAGATTCATGTCTTTCGTGCCTCATCAAAGCCCTCCATACCTCTTAATTGCTCCTCTATCTCAAATATTGATGAGCCTAATTACAAACTTAATTCCAAAAATTGAATTAATCTTCAACCACACATCTCAATCTTGAGATGGATGGTTTAGATTGATTTTAGACATTTGCAAAAATCTATAAATAAGAGGGCCTTATCACATCATTTCTAAGACCTGAGAATGCAAAGTTGTAATGCAGAATTGATTACAAAGCTTCAAGCAATTAGTGTTACCATGCCAAATTGATTCCAAGCCAAGCCAAGCCACAAGCCAAAGGTGCCAAGGAGAGATGGAGGTAGCCAAGCTTCCATTGCCAAGGACTTCATGAGCACAAGCCGAGCATGCCACTACTACAAAGGCATTTAGAGCATCTAAGGAAGTTGAAGGAATTTTTGGATTTTATTCCCTACTTGTTAGTTGTGTTTGTCATTTGTTTTTGTTACCAAGCTCTCCCTAGTGTCTAGGCCTAGAGATGGTATGCTATTAATGTGTTTTTTTCATTTTATTTTTTATTTTGGAACTAACACCATATTAGCCATCCTCTCTTGAGTCAAATTCCTAGATCACACAATAAATAAGAATTTTACCAATTGGTTATTGATGCAATACTCACAAAGATATTTCAAAAAAAAAAACTAAGCAAGATTGTAAGTGGTATGTGGAAAACCCTTTTCTACATTATATTCCTAACAAGGAATATAACTAGGTGTCACATTGGCTACCAATGATTGATAAGCTCAATGCTCAATGGAGTCCCAAGTTTATTGCTCATACTTAAAGCAAGATATTTCATTCTGTTTGGAGTTCCATCCTTAATTTCAAGCTTTCACAGTTTGTTTGGTGCTTTCTTTATCAAGGATTACCTTCAGGGTGTTGCCTTATACATCTAAGCATTCCTCAAACCTAATTTCTATTTTGTGGCCATATGGAGACTATTAAGCATTTTTTTTGTTTTTTAACAAGGCTTAGTTGACTTGAACTTGGATCCAATATTTTTCCAAACCCTTTCAATCATAACCTTTCCACTGGGAAAGCACCCTCCTTTATGACTAGCCCATGTTGCTTGGAACTTACACAGATTTGACATACTTCCTAAATGGGAATTACCATTTTTATCTGGAAAGAAAGAAATTCAACAAGATTTTCTTACTCTATAATTGATGCTCAATTTTCTACTCATAACAAGCTCATGGTTATTTCAAATGTGTTTATGCAGATTCAAGTACATGCAAATAAGGTGTTTTTAGAGGTGGCCCATCTCTAAACCTTGTTGGAACATTTGGGCAATGTGCCTTGCATAGTTTCTCATGTGCCTCCCTCTTCACCTCCAAGGAACCTCATAGGGAGGCTACATAAGAAGTTGTCATTACTTCTCTCATACTCTGTTCGACTAGTCTCTATTGTGAAGGCACTCAGCGCCTCAAGTATAATGTGATGATTAGGCTCCTTTCCTGAGGCAATATGGAGATTGGGTTCCTCCTCTTCATCAGAGCAAGTTTATATGCGTAGCTTTGGGAATCTCATCCCCAAAACCATTCTAGATTGCACTCAAACCGGTACTAAATAAAATATGTTGGAAATGAATAATGTAAACCCCACATGAAGGATATAATGTAAGTTGTTGAATTTTGAGGCATCGTCCCATACAATCAACCCCCGCCGCCTTTTTTTAAAGTTTTTAATAAATTATTTTCGGTGAAATATTTTTATTTAAAGTAATATAGCTCTATTCCATCCAAGGATATGACCAATAACCTTCTCTCTGAAAACGTGGCTGGGAATTTGGTTAACGAGGTCGAGCCGAACAATGAGGCAGGCTCCAATTCCTCCGAAAACCCAAAAAATTGATACATATCCTGGATAAAGATGGATACACAGTCCGCCAAAAAAATTGATACAGATCCCGGATAAAGATGGATACACAGTCCGCCTGCAGTTGTATAATTAATTCAAAAGCTTCCTTTTGAAATTTTATTCCGAGTATAGTGTCTTACCCGAACATATCCACAGAGAGAAATCTGCTGATTATGAAAGATTTATTCAAATGGTGTGTGGACAATCCTAACTGATGTTGCGGATTCCTCGGTTGAACAGAAATTAACGGCGATGGGACAAAACTGTCTATCTTATGTGTTTATTTATATGTGGTACACTGTTGTTTTCTTCAAACCCTAGTTTTCACATTGTATCCCTTCTTGCAGGGTTTTAAAGTAATTTAGCCCTATCATAATTTTCTCAGGGATCTGGCTGTGCAGGGCACATATCAAGGAATTAATGGGAAATCGGCCGTGCTCGTGTGGTTCTCCCTCGAAAACAGTGAATCTTGTCCGATTTAATGGCCGTGCAGAAAGAATTAGAAATAATAACAAGGCGACCAGGGTTGCAGAATTAATGATGGATAATCCCGACCAATTTGTTTGCAATTTTGAGAGTCTGCAAGCGCGGCATCGTATTGTAGCGCTCCCTGCAGAAGAAGAATTAGGAGGGGGGAATGTGTACGTGCTTTTTCCCATGCACAAATTGCGCTCTGTGCTGTCTGATTCGGACATGAATGTGCTTGAAGCATATATTTATCATTACAACGACAAGAACGTAATATCCAAAATTCTCCCCGTCTCCGACGATGCCGTTAGCGAGGAGAAAAAACCGTTGCCAATATTGAAGGCGAGTTACGAAGAAATGCAGAGAATGAAGATGGGTGGGAACGGAAACTGGAAACCGGCGTTGCACACAATTGAAGAGGCTGACAGCGTGAAATTTTTAACAATATCACCATCAGAGCGGACCATAGTTTTTGACAATAATACTAATTTGCAGCATTATATTTATTATTCTTGCCGAAGGCAGGGTATATATAATAATATTTGAAGCTGCTACGTGTTTTTTTTTTTTTTTTTTTTTATCTATACAAGTTGTAGATTTATTTTTTATAAATATTAATTAAATATTCATGATTTTATATGTCATTTAAGAAATGATTGTGGTTCTCTTTTTTTATTTTGATAGATAATATAATAAATTATTATTCTCATTAATTAAATTATAATTTTTTTATGAATAATTTTTTTAATAAATTTATTTATTTAAAATTGTTGTTATTTATTATAAAACAAAACATTGTTAATATTTTAAATTTATTAAATAATTTATTTATTTTTAAATCAAATTTTAATAAAATATTTTATATTTAATTATTATAAATATCTTATTTTTATAAATTTAAAAATATTTTTAAAATATATTTACATAATATAATATTATTTATAAATCTATTAAATATATTTCCACACATATTTCCCACGTTTTCGTAAATATAATTGAAAATAAAATAATTTGTGAAAAATATTTGTACTATTCAGGTGTCATATCAATAATCAAACCATCGAGAATATAATTGAGAATAAACTAATCAAGCCCTTTTCGTGAATATAATTGAAAATAAAATAATTTATGAAAAATATTTGTACCATTCAGGTGTCATATCAATAATCAAGCCATAAACGTTCTCCTAGAAAATATGTGTACTATTTAATATAGTCTAGTGATTTTTTAATCAATTATAAGTTTGGGTTGATGTTGACCCAACGTTAGCGTAAAACCTTGTGTAAAGTACACAGTAATTTTATTTTTTTTGACCTTTAGATTTTTGGACACAAAGTGATTTCTCTTGGTAAGGTTAAATTAATTTATACACTCTGATATGGATAAATAGATATATTAAAATATAAATATATATAATTAATATTGTATTGTATTATTTATTAATATAAATATATTTTTCAATAAAAATATAAATAAATTTTTAAGATAAAAGATATAAAATAATAATTAGTTTAATTTATTAATTTTAAAATTAGAGAAAAGAGGTGACATATAAACTTTAAAGATATATTTTAAATATCATGATATTTGGTGATATTCATTATTATTTAGAAAAAATTGTGTCGAATAAAAATTTGTTAGGATTTAATTATGAGCTTAAAAAATCGTGTCGAATAAATTTTTTTGTCTGGATTATAATATGTTTTCTAGATAATGTTTGGATTATGCAGACAATCTCAATAGTTATGTCCAAAACAATTGAGTAATGCATTCTTTTAGTTCCAATCTTCAAAAACCTTGCTCAAAATCTTTTGCCTTCACTTAAATCACCTACAAAACATAAATTATTAAATTCTTTCCATAATTAGGTAATTACACCCAAAAAATGTAAGGGAAACAAATGTACGTATTGAAGACTATGTTATACTAAAGAATAGTCTTAAACCATGTTTATATTTGTCATAAGTTTGGCAGGGACCTCAATGGTAACAATATCAAAATTAAAACACTTCAATGATTGTAATAATTTAAGTACGTAAACCAATGTTGTACAATATCTCTAACATAAACTTGATTACTTCAATGAACACACCAAAGGATGCTTTCTCTTCTTTATAATACTTTTAATTTCTCTATAGATTCATGTGAATGTGGTATGTACTGACAACATTATAGGAACCAACATAAGAGCCTTTCTCCTCACTAGTCCTCCCTCCTTCCCCCCTCCACACCAGTTGTCTCCTCAGTGTGATTGGTCTCGTGGATCTACTAGAGGAGGAGGTGATGGAAGGGATTGGGACCCTCCCTCGCAAGATAAGTATCCACGTTTGGATCTTGCTATCTCACTTGATCAGCACAATGAAGAAAATAATAATCCTCAGTAGAATGATGGGTGGGATCCTTTAATTGTGGATGAAGACCCCCCCTGTTCAAGGGGGATGGGGTGACAAGCCACATGATCTTCCTCCACTGCCCCCTCCAACCACCATGTTCATTGTTACAACATAAATATTTTCTTTGATTGATTGTGTTCTTATGTGCATCTTTTTTGGTTGTTACACATTTATGATGACATGTCGAAAATAACATTTATGGAATGACAATGAAATATTGATTTCATGACTCAATTTGGAAATGAGAAAGCATTATAATAAATAAGTCAAAGAATGACTTATCACTTCATCTACCAAGAAGTCCTTTCAACTACCTATGGGACTCTTGAGCTACACTATACAAGACGAAAGCAAATGTGCAACTACATACTACAAGACAAAAGCTAGACACCTAGGATTAATAATAAATATATACAATATTGTTACATCCCCCCTTAATCTGCAAGGGTCTTTGTCAGAACAAGCATTCCTCTGAACTTTTCAAAATTTTCTCATCTAATAACTTTTATCAGATGTTTGTTGGTTGTTCTACTGTCTGGAAATATTACAATTTGACACTGCCATCTTTCACATAGTGCCAAATCAGATAAAATTTAGGTATTAATATGCTTGGTTCGGTCGTGAAAAACTAGATTATTTGCCATTTAGATTGTAGAAGTGTTGTCAACCATGAGAGGTATTGATGAAACCTATTTTTTAACCCTTTTGAACCACAAGATCTCTCTAGTTGCTTCTAAAGTGGCCAAATATTCTGCTTCTGCTAAATAAATTGTCAACACTAATTACTTCTTGGATTTTCAACTGACAACGATTGTTCCCAAATTTATCATAAACCCTGAAGTGAAATTTCTAAATGAGTTCATAAAACTCTTCAATCAAGATCTCTCCAACACACCATTACCACAACGATGAATGCTTCAGCATGCACACAAGGAATAAACTAACTCTGAACAAACTAATTATTATTCACAAAAAGCATCTAAAAAATTATGTATAATACAATAGAGAACCCTTGCTTAAGTAGGAAAGGAGAAACAAGACTCAAGCCTAACTAGCCAATGTGGGATAAATCTTCACACAGGACAAAACTAACAAAAAGATGAAAATCTTAGCTAGAACCTATCAAACATGAGAAATATACTCTAACACTTTCCATCTTCATGATCACCAGCATAGTTAGAATTTGAATACCCAATTAGTTTGAAGTCTCTTACCCTAGTGTATTTGAGTCTAAAATTCTATGTTCCTTTAAGATATATGAGGACCCTTTTTGTATGAATCTTGAGAGGATATCAACTACAAATGATATATTTGGTCAAGTTTTGGTCACATAAATCAAACTTATAATGAGTTGTCTGTATTAGTGGCATCAACCAAATATGTTGAATCTTCAAATGTCAATTTGAGATTACATTCCATGTGTGTGCTGAGAGGCTTACAATGTTCCATTCCAAACTTGCTTAGAATGTCACCAACGTATTTCTATTAAGTGATGAAAAAATACTTTGATTTTTGAATTACTTCAATACCCAAATAGTGATGAAAATAACCCAAATCAATCATTTCAAAGATTTTTTATAACTTTGATTTGAACTTTATAATAGAATTTGTCAAGATCACCAGATCAATGAATGGCCATGGTGGAGTGATCATGTGAGTCAAACAAGCATACATCACACAATTGAAAGCAATTGAAACCATCAAACGAGAATATTACACAAAAAGGGTCTCTACGAGAGTAATGCAAATGATACAAGATCAAAATAACAATATGATGATGCAAAAGTAAGATCAAAATATACAGAGGAACAATAGCTCTCTATCTCATTGAATACTGACTGACTGAATGAATAATGCAAAGGGAGAGAGTATTTATAGGTTGAAGAGATAGTGAAAGCCCACATTCTAGTGAATGTGGTACTAATCCTCCTAAATGACCTCTAGAGCCCTAAGCAAGCTAATGTATCCATGTAGCCAAAATCCATAGAAAAAAGGCCTACACCAACACCCCCTCATAAGCACAGTTTAGGTAGGTGATGATTAAAAAATGCAAAAAATGGGTCCCGACAATAAGGTCTGATGAGGTACCTATGTGCAATACAATCGCTTATAAATCAGAGAAAAAGAGAAAACCCAGTGAGAAAAAAACTCCCCCCAAAAGAGAAAATAAGAAGAGGAGACTAAAAGACCTCTCAAATGATGATGCTGAAATAATCAGTGCTCCAAGTATAGCTCACAAGATGACGAAGGTCGATGATGAGATCCTCTACCTAAAAACTGTAGAAGCTCCATTTGCATCGAGTAATGTTTCTTCCTCTTGGCAAAGGAAGAACCCGATGTGTGTACTGAAAATATACCCATTCCATAATGAAAGATGAAGGCAACAGTATGAAGATTTTTGAATGTGGTCCAAATCATATATGTGGCATAGGTTTAGCAAAAATGTGCATAGAAGCTGAAAGTAATACCACTAAAGTGAACCAGTCAGAAGAATGATGTGGAACATTCACTAAAGGAATGCCCATGTGAAGAGTGGAGAATGACTCACCAAATGAAGAAGGAAATTCCATAAGAAGTGATGAATCATTGATGCTCATAATAGATGTACTCATACTGTAAACAGTGAAGACCTTCAAAATGTAGGGTTGTGAAGTCTCTAAAAGAGCAACAATCTGTACAAGAATGGATGTAGAATCTATAATAGGATAACTGAGGTATGTCAAAATCTCATCTTATAGTAGGGGCTCGATAAAAGGAAAAGCACTATCCACCATGGATATGTCATCACATATAACAAAATCAGGGGGTGAGAGTACAACTATCTCAGAAGAGACAATGGGTAGTGGAGGAGGAGGTGTGATGTAAGTCTCAGTTGGATCTCCAAAAAAGATTGTAGAGTGTTCCAAACAGTGGAAGGACACTCTGTGTGCTTCACATGGTGATGTATATCCCATTAAACATGTAACAATAAGTGACCATCGACACAGTCACAAGAGTTGGTCCAGTCATTGTATTGAACTGGGTGAATAGGAGCAGGTATCTATCCATATAAGAATGGAATAAGTTCCTATTACTTGATTGAACTTTCCATATAAGCACACCATGAATCATAGTTGTCCTTCCCAATAAGGATATCTAGAGATGAAACAACACTCCTCAATAGGTATCTCTCAAATGGAGTCGACATGACCACCACTGAGAATAATAGTGCATGCTCTAGAGATGGACTTTAGACTACGTCGAAAATGAGTCCAATAAAATAAGAGAAATTTGTGCACAAGTGACAATGCACACTCGAATGGATGTCAGACTCTGTTGATAATGCATCCAGAAATACATGAACAATCTATGTAAGCAGTCACTAAATGGGCACAGACAATAGTTACAAAAACTGAATGTGTGCATGAAAGAATGTAGGGCCCACAACAAAACTTCCTAGGATAATCAATAGTGACCTCTATGTGTTTGCAATAAAAAATCATGCTTAATGTGAGAACATCAGACTTAATTGATAATAGGTCCAGATAGGTATGAGCAAATAGTGCACAAATGATAATGCATGCCTCAACAAATGGACATCAAACTCAGCTGACAATGCATCCATGAGAATGAGCAATTAACAAAATTAGTACACATGAAATGCAAATAGGTCAAGAAGGAGGACGTCAGATTCTTCTGATAATGCGTCTATATGAGGAGAAGTAAATGTGTGAACTCGATAAGTACCCCCCAAAATTTTGGCACTTTATAATTTAGTGTGTTTTACAATGTAAATGGGCTAGCTACATGGAAAATTTAAAAATACGTACTTTTACAAAAGACGGTGCTCAATTTTGAGCTACCATTTGTAAGATATTAACGAAATAATTTCCCGTTAATAGCCCATTTTTTAATAAAAATTGCATTAAAGATTAAAAAAATACACTTGGGTGAGGTGAAAGGTGTCTTCCAACCACTCGTTGGAACCCGCTTGGAGTTTGAAATAAGGTGGTTTGATCTTTTAAAGGGGATTCGACTTCGTGCGAATCCGAATCTCAACTTTGTCTTTGATAAGGAAAGATACAAGCTTTAAAAGACTAAAAAATTACTCTTTTCTAAAATATTTCAAATGACTTTGATTTTCGGCATACTAAATAGAAATTTTATAAAGTCATTAATAACTAAAAATATAAAAAGGGCAAATACAATGTGTGAGTTAGAGGTTGGGCATGGGCCCACCAAGGAGGAAAAACACCAATGGTGAAGCGCCAAAGTTATGAAATCAGATTCAACTCCCCTGAGAAAATCAGATTTGCCACAGTCCAAAAAGGAATAACATAGCATTGATATCCCAAATTCCAACTCCTCTCTCATCTGGCAGATTTCTGATAAAAGATCAAAATCAAGAATTCCAACGCAGTAGATCAAAAAATACACAATTTTCCAGCAAAGAGGATGACGCCAAGGTGGAACACAGTCACACAGCAGATCTGATGAAGCACCATGCAGCAGAGTTGTTGACGCTAAAGGCTCCAACACACAGGTCTATATAGGCAAATGCTCAGATCTAAAAACCAACGCAGGCCTGAGAACCAACGCAACCAAAGATGAAGGCAAAGACTACGCTCTGCCTGACAAACAATGCAGTCCAGATCTTGCTTTAAAAACAAAACGCCAAGGTAGATGATAATTTTTCTTGGCTTGCAAGGCATGAATATGCTCTTTCAACACCCAGCCACTATAGATCTAAGACAAAAAAACCCAGAAAATTTCAACGCCTAGTTGTGGTGTGCTAGCAGATACAGAAATGTAAGAGAAATTTTAACGCTACTCCTCCCTTTCCAACGCCTATCTATAGATCTTGTAGATTCAACTCTAAGCAAGAAACGCAAGGTCCTCTACGGAAAAGGATGCCAAAATATAGATTTTGACTCAGCAAGTAGATCTCAACCCTGAAATGCCACACAGGCCAACGCCTCAGATCTACAATGCCTCTCCCTTTGATTCAACACAAATGCAAATAGCAAACTACGCTGATCTCAAAAATCTCCACGATGGACCGGATCCATTGAAACCTTCAGTTTAGGAGCAGGCTGGTTGAATGTTGTCGAGACTAAGCCAACATACTAGTAATACCCCCGATATTTTGCAAAAAATGACCCTTAACAATTTTTTTGGGTCACAAATCCTAAAAATTTTGAGATTTTTTTTTCAAAAAATAACCCCAAAATTTCATAAACCCACAAAAAAATTGACTAGAATAAACTCTAGATTTCAAAAATTGATTAATAACAAAAATAAACCACACAATTGAATACTAAATTGGTGCTCTGATACCATAATGGAATTTCCCAGGATCAGCGAATCAACAAATAGTTATGGTGGAGTGATTATGCGAGTCAAACAAGCATAATCACACAACTGAAAGCAATTGAAACTATCAAATGAGAATATTACATAAAGAGAGTTTCCTCGAGAGTAATGCAAATGATACAAGATCAAAATAACATTATGAAGATGCTGTTAGGTATGTGGAGCTAAAAGCTTCACCAAGGAGCATAGACAAACAGGTTCGGGTCTACACAGACGCCGGCGTCGGTCAGGAGCGACCGACGTCGGTCAGTTGCAGTTGCAGAGGCGCCGACGTCGGCAGGATGGTCGGCCGGCGACGGTCACAGGCGAACAGGCAGGAACCGACGTCGGTTACCTGCGTGTCCAGAAAGCGATTTCCGAGGACAGAAGCGAGTGTTTGCATGATGAGTTTGAGTTGTAGACTCTAGCTCGCGTCTCTATTGTTAGCAATATTATTTTTAGAGCCCTTGTTGAAGAGGCTTAACTGTTTGTTGTAAGAGCATGCTTAAGTTTCCTATTTCTATATGTAGGAGAGATCTTCTAAGCTATTGTAAGATGAATGATGAGAGAGTGTAATAGAGTATGAGTAGAACAATGTAAATGTTTGAAGGACTGTACTTTAGAGAGAGCTCTTGAGGAATAGAGATCTAGTGAGAGATCTTGTGTGCATCTGAGAGAGGTGTGGAAGAACAAAGTTCTTCATTTGTATTCCTATTGTAAAGAGTTTTTAATACAAGTTTTCAGGGTGTTTTCTTGTATATCTTGTTCTGTGCTATTTATCATTTCAGTTACTTATCTATCTGATTTATTTCCGCATTCATTGCTTTCATAAGTGTAATCCATTGTTGGTTGATCCCCAACAAGTGGTATCAGAGCTCAGGTCCACTAACAGGTGGTTCAGATCTGTGTAGTGTGTTCGGATTACAGGTTGCTCACAGGGATTTCTGTTTGAGTGGGAGAAGCAATGGCAGAGGAAAGTAAGTTGAGAATGGAAAAGTTTAATGGCAAGAACTATCAGCACTGGAGAATGCAGATAGAGGACTATCTGTATCAGAAGGATCTTTACTTACCGTTAGGTGGGATAGCAAAGAAGCCCAAGGACATGGAGGATGAAGAATGGGAAGTTCTTGACAGAAAGGCTCTTGGGTCTATAAGACTGAGTCTGGCCTCCACTGTGATATCTAATTTGTCACATGCAAAAACTACGGTAGAGTTAATGACCACGTTAGCAAATTTGTATGAAAAACCCTCAGCTTCAAACAAGGTATATTTGATGAAGCAGTTATTTAATTTGCATATGCAAGAAGGTGGATCTGTTTCTAATCACCTGAATGATTTCCATGGTATTGTTAATCAGTTAAGTTCTGTTAATATTGTATTTGAAGATGAAATAAAGGCTCTTTTGATATTATGTTCTTTGCCTGAAAGCTGGCATGGCTTGGTAATGGCAGTTTCTAATACTGCTTCTGCTTCGAATATTTTAAAAGTAGAGGATGTGGTTAGTGTTATTTTGAATGAGGAAATTCGCAGGAAAAGTACAGAAGAGACTTCTGGGACATCCGGGAACGCTTTAAATCTCGAGAGCAGAGGAAGGCAAAAAGAAAGGAGCAAGAGGAGATCAAGATCTAAGTCTAAGGGAAGAGGCAGATCCAAATCCAGGAATGGCAGAAGGCCACAATGCTGGAACTGTGGAAAGTTGGGGCACATAAGTAGAGATTGCTGGTCAAAGCCTAAGGAGGATAATCAGCACGAAGGAAAGGAAGAGACAAAGGTTGCAGGTATTGCACAGGATGCTCTTATTTTCTCTTTGCATAATAACATAGAATCTTGGGTATTAGATTCTGGTGCATCTTTCCATGCTACCCCTAACAGAGAATATTTCAGTGACTATGTCCATGGAGATTTTGGAATAGTGTACTTAGGGGATGATGAGCCTTGTAAGATTATTGGCAAAGGTAAAGTGCAGCTAAAGATGCAGAATGGCAACACATGGGTGTTGAGGGATGTGATGCATGTTCCCAGTTTGAAGAGAAATCTGATTTCTGCAGGTAAGCTAGGTGATGAGGGTTGTACAGTAACTCTCACAGCAGATTCTTGGAAAGTGACCAAGGGTGCACTTGTTATGGCCAGAGGTAAGAGAGAAGGTACTCTCTATTTGTGTAATTGTATTACTAACAAATCTCCTTCAATTTTATCTACTTCAGATGTGGATGCTAAATTGTGGCACTCAAGGCTTGGCCACATGAGTGAGAAGGGGATGTCTATCCTTAAGTCTAAAGGTATGCTTTCAGATTTGAAAAGTATGGATCTAGAATTTTGTGAGCATTGTGTGTTTGGAAAACAGAAAAGGGTTAGTTTTCTAAAGACTGGGTCTACTAAGAAAAGGCAGAAGTTGCAGCTTGTTCACACAGACGTGTGGGGACCGGCTCATGTAGCCTCTATTGGCGGATCACAGTACTATGTTACATTCATAGATGACGCCACAAGAAAGGTATGGATCTACTGTATTAAAAAAAAATCTGATGTTTTTGAGACTTTTAAGATATGGAAAGCCATGGTTGAGAATGAAACAGGCAAAAGATTAAAGTGCTTGAGATCTGATAATGGTGGTGAGTTCTGCAGTCTTAAGTTCAAATTGTATTGTTACATAAATGGAATTCGTAGGCAAAGGACGGTTCCAAGGACACCTCAGCAGAATGGTATTGCTAAAAGGATGAACAGGACTATTATGGAGCGTGCAAGATGTATGAGATTGCATGCAGGGTTGCCCTTAGAGTTTTGGGCAGAAGCAGTTGACACCGCAGTGTACCTGATCAACAGAGGACCCTCTACAGCTCTGGATGGTGGAATTCCAGAAGAGGCATGGACAGGTAAAAAGGTTGATCTCTCATATCTCAAAGTTTTTGGTTGTGAAGCCTTTGTGCACATAGATAAGGAAAATAGAAAGAAGCTTGATGCTAAGTCTATGAGGTGCACGTTTATAGGCTATGGCTCAGATGATTTTGGTTTCAGATTTTAGAATCTAGAAACTAACAAGGTAATTAGGAGCTGTGATGTTGTTTTCAACGAAAGAGTGATGCACAGTGATCAGATAAGGAAGCTAGATCAAGCTGGGCAGAGCAACAATGAGTTGGATGAAGTTATGGTCCAAAATGAGCTCGCGGGAAAAATAAATAATCACTTACAGGAAAACACAAAGACCGACGTCGGCAGGTTTGGAACTGGCGTCGGCAGTACAGAAACCGATGTCGGCCATACAGAGACCGACGTCGGCAGACCAGGCACCGGCGTCAGCCAGGAAGAACCGGCGTTGGCCAGTAACAGGTCTACAGGTGGCCGAGGTCGGTCACTGTCAGAAAATTTGGGTGGACAGATTGTGGAAAACGAGTCCAAGATACCAATCAGGAGGTCTGAAAGGGTAAGTAAGCCTCCAATTAGATATTCTCCTTCTTTATATTATTTATTGCTAACCGATGGTGGAGAACCGGAAAGTTTTGAAGAAGCTTTACAGGTGGAGTCCAGGAGTAAGTGGGAGCATGGCATGATTGAGGAGATGGAGTCCTTAAAAGAGAACCAAACATGGGATTTGGTTGAATTGCCAGATGGTAAGAGAACACTGAAGAACATGTGGACTTACAGGTTGAAGGAAGGTGAGGATGGTCAGATGAGATACAAGGCCAGATTGGTTGTAAAAGGTTTTGCACAAAAGCCAGGTATTGACTTTGGCGAGATTTTTTCTCCGGTTGTTAAGATGACTTCTATAAGGGTTGTATTGTCTTTGGTTGCTTTTGAGGATTTGCATCTTGAGCAGCTAGATGTTAAAACAACATTTCTTCATGGAGATTTAGATGAGGAAATTTACATGGAACAGCCAGAAGGTTTCAAGGTCAAGGGTAAGGAGAAACTAGTGTGCAAGTTGAAGAAAAGCTTGTATGGCCTCAAGCAAGCTCCAAGGCAATGGTACTTGAAATTTGACAGGTTTATGACTGAGCATGGCTTCAGTAGGTGTCAATCAGACCATTGTGTATATTTTAAGAGATTTGATAACGGTAGATATATTATTCTATTGTTGTATGTAGATGACATGTTGGTTGCAGGGTCTCACATGCAGGATATCTCAGAGCTTAAAGTAAAGTTAGCTCAAACGTTTGCCATGAAGGATTTGGGAGCAGCTAAGAAAATCCTTGGCATGAGCATTAAGAGAGACAGAGAAAATCACAGGTTGATATTGTCTCAAGAAGATTATGTGGACAAGGTGTTGAAACGGTTCAACATGCAGGATGCGAAACCGGTAAGCACACCTTTGGCAGGACATTTCAAGTTAAGTAAAGAACAATGTCCCAATTCACATGATGAGGTAGAGTACATGAACAAGGTTCCATATTCTTCCGCGGTAGGAAGTTTGATGTATGCAATGGTGTGTACTAGACCAGATATTGCCCAAGTAGTGGGAGTAGTAAGCAGGTATATGGCCAATCCAGGAAAGGAACATTGGAAAGCAGTACAATGGATCCTTAGATATCTAAGAGGAACCAGCAGTAGACACTTATGCTATGGAGGTTCAGATACTTCTCTACATGGCTATGTAGATTCAGATATGGCAGGGGATTTGGATGGTAGGAGGAGCACCACAGGTTATGTTTTTACTGTAGGTGGAACGACAGTTAGTTGGATTTCTAAGTTGCAGAAGGTTGTAGCCTTGTCAACTACAGAAGCAGAATATATTGCAGCTACAGAAGCTAGCAAGGAGATGATATGGATGACACGGTTCATGGAAGAGCTTGGAAGGGAGCATGGGAGTTGCAGATTGCATAGTGACAGTCAGAGTGCAATCCATTTGGCTAAGAACTCAGCTTTTCATTCTAGAACCAAGCACATACAGCTAAGGTACCACTTCATACGGCAGGTATTGGAAGATGGTGAGTTGAAGCTGGAGAAGATCCATACAGACATGAATCCTGCTGATATGCTAACAAAGCCGGTTACTAAGGAGAAGTTGAATCTTCATTCAACTTCTATTGGTCTTCATAATTAAGTTGAAGATGGAGGAGCTAGAAGATCTTGCTGTACAGGTATTGGTGCAGCTGGTTTATCTCCAAGTGGGAGATTGTTAGGTATGTGGAGCTAAAAGCTTCACTAAAGAGCATAGACAAACAGGTTCGGGTCTACACAGACGCCGGCGTCGGTCAGGAGCGACCGACGTCAGTCAGTTGCAGTTGCAGAGGCGCCGACGTCGGCAGGATGGTCGGCCGGTGACGGTCACAGGCGAACAGGCAGGAACCGACGTCGGTTACCTGCGTGTCCAGAAAGCGATTTCCAAGGACAGAAGCGAGTGTTTGCATGATGAGTTTGAGTTGTAGACTCTAGCTCGCGTCTCTATTGTTAGCAATATTATTTTTAGAGCCCTTGTTGAAGAGGCTTAACTGTTTGTTGTAAGAGCATGCTTAAGTTTCCTATTTCTATATGTAGGAGAGATCTTCTAAGCTATTGTAAGATGAATGATGAGAGAGTGTAATAGAGTATGAGTAGAACATTGTAAATGTTTGAAGGACTGTACTTTAGAGAGAGCTCTTGAGGAATAGAGATCTAGTGAGAGATCTTGTGTGCATCTGAGAGAGGTGTGGAAGAACAAAGTTCTTCATTTGTATTCCTATTGTAAAGAGTTTTTAATACAAGTTTTCAGGGTGTTTTCTTGTATATCTTGTTCTGTGCTATTTATCATTTCAGTTACTTATCTATCTGATTTATTTCCGCATTCATTGCTTTCATAAGTGTAATCCATTGTTGGTTGATCCCCAACAGATGCAAAAGTGAGATCCGAAAACACAGAGGAACAATAGCTCTTTGTCTTACTAAATACTAACTGATTGAATGAATAATACAAAGTAAGAGGTATTTATAGGTTGGAGAGATAGTGAAATCCCACATTCAACTGAATGTGGTACTAATCCTCCTAAATGACCTCTAGAGCCCTAAGCAAGCTAATGTATCTATGTAGCCAAAACCCATAAAAAAAAGGCATACACCAACATTTTATAGTGTACCATTCATTGTTCCCTATGATGAGCAAATCATCAACATACACCATCACAAATACAAATATTTTGTCAACTATTTTGATGAAAAGAGTTGCATCTTCAAACTCAAAACATTTGAAGTTCATGTTCATAAGGTGCTCAGCTAATTTGTCGTACCTTATTCGAGGGGCTTGTTTCAAACTGTACAATAATTTTTACAGTTTGTACACTTTTGTGTTCTTGACCATTTACTATAAAACCTTCAAGTTGTGTCATGCACATAGTTTCTTTAAGGTCACCATTTAGGAATGCAATTTTGATGTCCATTTGGTGAATTTTCCATCTATTGTGAGATGTTAGAGCCAACATGGTTCAAATAGTAATCCATTTTATTGTACATGCAAAGGTTTCATTGTAGTCAATTCTTTATTGTTTAGCATACCCATTTACGACAAGCCTTGATTTGTATTTGTCAATTGAACCATCAACCTTGTATTTATTTTAGTAGACCCACTTGTAGCCAATTAGTTTGCAGCCATATAGAGGATCAACCAAATTCCAAGTCCTATTTTTTACCAATGCATTGTACTCATTTTCATGACTTTTCTCCAAGATTCAAGCTTCTCAGCTTATTTAAAAGATGTTGGTTTTGAATCAAACACAACATTGAGTTCTTCTTCTAGAGAATCATTCAATATGAGATTTTTAATTCTATCTTGAATTTATTCAAGGGACTTGTCTAATTATGATGCAGCTACATGTGCACTTATACTACCTATTTTTCAACTTCATCAGGTTTCACATCTTTCAATGTTTGAGTATCCCCCTTAGGCATCTATTTATGTGTTTTAGGTGCTTCAAGTTCATCCTTTGAAGATCCATCACTTTCTTCCCTGTATTCTAGTATCCCATGTTCATTGTCTGATGAAGTTTCATTCTCCCCTTTAGGAGAAGTTTCAATCTCATGTATAGGAGACAATAGAAAATCAGTAGATTTCAAGCTGTGTGTCCTCCACTCACTGTCTGTAAAATCCAAATTAGTCTCTTTGTAGACATCAAACTTTGCATACTTATCAAGTTGAATCTTCTCCTAATCAATATGCTCTTTGTCTTTTGAAGTCTCACAAAAGATAACTTCTCTTGCAAACATAAACTTATTTTCTCATTGTATAGCCCACCTGCCTTCGAAGATTCAGAATATCTCCAGTTGATGCATTTTTGACTCCTCTGGTCTAACTTATTTCTTTTATTTTTTAGAATCAATGCGTAACAAGTGGATCCAAACATCTAAAGATGTTGCACTAAAGGGAGATGACCACACCACATCTCATATGAAGTCTTCAATTCAAGAGATGTTGATGGTGATCTGTTGTAGAGGTATACTATTGTTTTAGCTGCTTTGACCTAAAATTGTAGATTTTTCCCTTTACAAAATAACATGAACCATATTCATCATAGTTTTGTTCATTCTTTCTATAACTCCATTTTGTTGCAAAGTGTCATGAACTATGAGAAGTAATCAGTGCTAAAAATTTATTCAGTATAATCAAAAACATATGGTTACTTTAGAGGCAACTAGAGAGATCTTAAGGCTTAAAAGAGTTATTTCAATTTTGCAGGAGCAACAAGTTTTGACAACACCTCTTTTGATTGACAACATTTCTATAATCCATATGGCAAAGAATCTAGTTTTTCATGACTAAACCAAGGATATCAATACCAAATTTCATCTGATTTGGCACTTTATGAAAGATGGTAATATCAAGTTGTAATTATATACACTAAATTTTGCTCACTTTAATTATTCTAATTAATCTTGTTAATTTATCCCCTTTACCCTAATCATAGTCATTCATTTAATATCCCCCTTCATCATTTATTCATTCACTAACCTTATTTCTACCCCAACAATCAATTAATTCCCCTAATCATTTCTTAATCATATCCTAATCTCATTTAACCATTATTTGAGAATTTAAAATTCCCATGGCCCACCTACCCACCTACACTAGCTTATTCCTAGGCTCTTATATACCCTTAGTCCCTAATCACCCACCTAATCTGTATTCTAATCCCCTATTAATTCTGATTAGTCCTTAAGAGGATTCTAGAATCCTCTCTAACTTGGCCTCTTCTCTCTAGAAGCCTCCATTCTATAGGCTTCCAAGGAATTTTTAATTCCTTAGAAATTCCTCTACCATTGATCTTCATGGCTCAACTTTGAATGTGAGCCATAGATCTTCCCTCCTTGACTTATTTATACAAAGCTATCCTCCATGGAAACTAACAACTACAAGTTAACTTTAATCCTCATATCATATCCATGATCAGCTAGTCCATGTTATCATCCAAATCCATGAATCAAGCATTTTAATGCTTCAAATCTAAGTCTAATAGTAATCACCAATCCAACAATTCTATTTGAAGATCTTGGAGGGAGGATAGGAGAAGCAAGTAATTGGTAAGATTAATCTTATTGTTTTTAATTTGCTTCCATAATCTCTCCTATTAGGTAGTTTGACATTTTGGGTTTAAATTATATATTTAGGTAGTTTAATCCATTTGTTCAAAATTTCATCTACAATAACATTGCCCAATAACATAGGAACTAGTAGACATCTTGACAAAAGTGCTTAGATGAGAAAAAATTGAAAAATTTAGATGAATGCTTGGTCTGACAAAGACCCCTACAAATTAATAACAAATATATACAATATTGTTACATATGATAGTTTGATGTGACTTTTTTGGTGCGGTCATTATTGACCCTCTACTGGACTTGCTCTTTTCTCGAGGGTTTATTACCTCAATATGACTATGCTTGTGGGGTGTGAATTTTTTCACCCATTTTTTTATATGACTAGCATTGTACCATTATTTGCTTATATTAATATAAGTGTGCTAAAAAAATGTTTTATCTATATTTATTTTTATGTTTGAATCACTTAGAATGTTATTGTATTTGTATATAATTAGTATTCATAGTAGGACCCTTATTAGTGCACTAAACAAAAAACTAATGCCTATAAATTTAAGCAATGCATAATAAAAGGGATGAGTTCACCCTAACTCAAATAAGCCACTAAAAATTCTCATGAGCATACATGCACTATATACATATAGTGGGAGTGTACGAATGAATTGGGGCCCAATAGGAGACCCGATGGACTTAAACATAGTTAAGAGGGTTATGAATGGAGATAAATATGAATGACAGGGGATATGAAGTGAATTGTGTTAAATAAAAAGGAAAGCAAAGAAGAAGAAGATGACCAATGTATAGGTTTTATAAAAATGTTTTATTAAGCTAAGTTTTGTACAATATCTGAGAGATCATGTCTGGTGTGTATGTACTTATTAACTTTATTATTATCTATGTAACCAACTAAAAAGAGTGGAATTGTACATTAATATGCAATGGGGGAAGATGAAGCATCTGTTGAATTGTTATAAGAGTTGTTGATAACCACTTCATAACTGATGAATGTTATGATGTCACTAATTATCATTACTGACGAGCTAAGGTCTCTAGTACTGACACTGCATGAGTTGTGTAGTAATTCATTAGTTGAGTTCAATCTTATAAATTGACATGTATGTGTGTAATACAATGTCAATGTTGTTGATGCTGGTGAAAAGCTAGATATACAACAATGGTAACATTCATTAATATATATGGTTCTAGATCCCCCTCGATCAATCTATATACACTTAAATTTGCTCACTTCCTTCTATCACTAATTGCATCTAATAATCATCTATCTTGTCTAATTTATCTTACTAGTCCCCTATCCTATTCCTAGTTTAACACTCTCTTCATTATACATCAAACTAACCTTATATCATCCTCCCACAATAATTAATCCTCATATTATCCTCTTTTTAATCATCTAATATTGTCCTGACCTCATTTATTCATTATATTAGAATTTTAAATTCTAATCTTGCCTACCCTCACCTACCCCCACTTTCTCCTATAAATCCTATGTCTAATCACCCCCTAATCCACTACCTAGTCATCATAATTTATTCTAATCAACCTATAGAATCTTTTAATCTCTATAAATCTCTACACCCTTCCCTCTCCAAAGCCTTCCAAAGAATTTTAAATTATTTGGAAAAGCTCCCTCCTCATTCTATTTATACCAACACATCCTCTACAAAAAAGGCAATGAGGAAATTAGAATATACATGATATAAAATTGTCTATTGTCCACTTGTCTTCAAGTCTCCATTATTGTAAACTTAGAGTCTACAAGGAGAAATCACAATCTTATTTTTTTTGAGGCATGCCTTAGTTTAAATTGGAGGTGAATACCTGTAATTAAGGTATAAATTTCTTGTATTTTAGTAATTTATTGCATGCATTTCACTTTATTTTTTACAATCATTGAGGTTAGAAGAGGATTTGTGATTGAAATTTTGGTCTTTTACATTCTTGTTTGTGCTTGACATTTTGGGCTTTTAATTGCAAGTTTTTATCCTAGTACATCTGGTGACCACAGTTGGAACAATCAATGTAACTCTTACTTGTTGAGTGTTTATATGATTTAGTAGGTTTATGGGTACCATTCAAAGAAGATCAGGTGGCCCTAAAAATTATTTTTTCACATGGAATTTACATTTACAAGCGACTAGTAGCTTCGGCCTATGTAAGGGAGATTTTGTAAAACGTGATTTTTCTCCTATAAATGCAGTTTTGTGTTGTGATTGACTTTTGTAACTACAAGGCACATTTTAAGTTGGGCAAAACCATTATTTTGTTTTTTTGAAAGTATTGATATTGTCAATAGAATTTTTTTTAATTATAAAAGTGATATTGTAATTTAAAAAAAATCAGTAGACAAAAAACCGTTAATGTATATAATCGAAAATAACAACTTTGTATGTTGGAAAAGTGATTTTATGATGTCTAAACATGAATAGGTCATAATTTTATCTATAGGTGGCCAAGTAAAAAGTCATTAATATATTTATTCACAAATAATTATTTTGATTACTATAGTAGTGATTTCATTCTATACAAAGGTGACTTTGTATTACTATCTTTTATTTTGCAAGTTTGTCTTATCAAAGTTGCTACTAAGGATTATCAATAAATGCAGCTTTATTAAGATAATATTAGTTTTTGTGTATTAGTCTTTAGCTCCATGAAATTAAGTTAGATCATCTCATGATTTTGAACAAAGCTGCTATTACTTAGAAATGAGAAAAGCAATTTTGTCTACCCTAAACATGGATTTTATAGTTTAATAGCGATTTCATTATGTAATCACTAATACATTATTATGAAGCATTATTTGGGTATTTAATTAACCATAATCACTAGATAATTAGCTAACAACATTATGTGAAAACTATTTTGGCATCGTTTGTCTCTATTTTTCCCTGGTGTAGGACTAACACAAAGCTGCTACTTGACAATATTTATATTCATAGTTTTGTTTAGAAGAGAAACAATTTCATAGGATTGACTAGAAACTTTATTCAAGTATAATACAAATTATTTTATAAAAAATTCACTACTAATATTTAACTTGGATAACTTTTTTGCAGGTTACTGAAGTAGCTTTGGCTTATACATAAGTGACTCTATTTTGAATTAATTTTTTACTTAATCTAACACCTTCATTGCAGGTCTTACCCCTCAAGTTTGCCAACCTAAATTACTAACCCTTTTCTTGGCCTCCAAATTATTCATTTTTAGTGCATTTGTTTTGTAAAAAAGACATTTTTTTGTGAAATTAGGTTATTTTTTTTGCAATTTCAAGAACTTTTCAAGCTTCAAATTATGTTTGGCATCGGGTGAACTACCCCTTGACCCTACCCTATATCACGATAGGGAACATGCTCATAGATATTCCCAGGGACCCCATAAGGGTTGATACCCATTGACCCCTCTAGAGTCTTCTACCCCTAGACCCTCATACCCCGACCCCTTATTCAGTACTTCTAGTATGCTACATTAGCTAGTGATATTATTGATACTTATTCATGTTCATGATTTTGATTGATTTAAACTAACTACTTTTTTTTACAAGATTTTTTTTTGTCAAATCTTATCTATGTCTAACATCTTGACTTTTAGGTTGCCCTTCAAGATTTTCAAACTCAAACTACTAACACTTTTTGGTACAACTCAATCAGTCAAAGAATCCAATTTACTTTAAATACTAATATTTTATTTTATAGGTCAATCGATCTAAGACTTGGATAAAAACCTTATTTTTAAATCATCTTATTTTCTTTACTTGTCAAAACACTAAAATAATCAGGTTAAATAAATTTTTTGGTTGCCTATTTATTGCTTGAAGGCTAAGATTGTGTATGCTCTCCTCCTTGCATCCTTAATGGTGATTCTTGGGGGATAAAAAAAACCTTCAAACCTTTCCATTTTTATTTATAGGGGTAATGTGACATGGAATTGACACTAACACACTTTTTATAGTCTTAAGGGGATTGTGATCATGGATTTCACCACCATGTACAAATCCACACTCCATGTTCTAATAGAATATAAACATCAATGATAACTATCGTTAGGCTAAGAAGATGTAGATGATATTTATTGATCATGTAGCACCTTAGTCTTGTACACTTATAAAAATTAAACCTTGATTATTCCTCTTAGTTATACAAATACCTTGCTTTTGAAAACCTTGAATCTACTCTATCTTGTGCCCCTTGGCCTATATCTTAGTATGACTAGCATTATATTGATGAAAAGATCTTCCCATCTTATCGAGAATGATCAAAATATACTTATCTTACACCCCTACAAGTTTTGATCTTGTGCATGCTCTCATTCTCCTTAGACATTAACATCCAAGACAGAAAGTAGCATCAATGTTACTATCTTGACATGACACAAGTGTCTAGTGCCCTAAAGTCATCCAATTTATAAATGAAATGTATAAAATGGTTGACCTAAGTGGTTTAATGTGAGTTATCTCCTGATAGGATTGGTATAAATACAATATTAACTCTCATTCATTCGTCACCTAGGAATACCTATCAATCAAACCAAAAGAGCACTCAAGAAGCACTCAACTTACCAAAATATTTCCTATTCTACTCTATCCTAATATCAATCAAAGGAACAAATACACTATAGGTATGAAGTACTAAAATAATAGTCATAAGGTCATATTTGACAAGTTACACGCTAGGTCACTATTGCACTTACTTTACACATTGCATGATTCACACACAAGCCAACACATAGGGGAGAACTAAATGAGTTTGAGGCCCTCTTATAGAGTATTAGCTATAGAGGAAGAACCTTTTGATAGTGGGGTCATTTTAGGTCATCTTGAGACTATGTGGACACTAACCCATTTTTCTCTAAGGTCACATTAAAGAATAAAAGCTAGCCATTTCACTAGGAGTGACAGTCCATGACCCAGATTTGAATGCATCAAAGTGAAGGAAAAACTAAACACAAAAGTATCTAGGTGTTTACATCCTATTTTAGTACATATTACATAAATGACACTAGTATCAAACTTAGACACTAGTGTTGATAAAACCATCCTAGGTTGACGTAACTATCCAAAAAGTTAGATACACTAAATCTATAATCTAATGACTGATCTAGAACTATTTCCTTACTTGCTTCCTACATGTACTAGCTCCAACACTATGTTAACATTAGAAATAACTAAATAATTTATTTTATGTCATTTTCATATTTAGCATAGCTTTGATTTCCATTAATTACCTATCTCAGCCTAATAAATTTATCATATGGTACATTTAAGTTTAACACATTAATTAGCTTGCTATAGATATGATATTCACCCTTGTTCCCTATCATTTATATATCCTTAACCCTATCTACCCAATTAGGATAACCTCTTATCCAAATTAGGGTTAAACATTTAGTAAACCCAACCCATGTGAATGTAATTTTTTTTAATTCCTAGGGTTTTAAACCAACTAGGGTTTCAGATTACTATACTTTTTCATTTTATATTGGTACTATTTTGCATGAAACCTAGGTATAACCCTATATTGGGGGGTGTGTTTATTGAACATATTGAACTTCCCATCAACCCATCTAAATTGTCTCAAACCAATGAGGGATATCATACCTTGGATCATGATGATACCCATGTTGACAATGAAATAAATATTGATAGGGTTATCATAGAAGAAGATTCTAATAATAAAAATCCAAAAACAAATGAAAATGACCAAGTAGATAATGACCAAGTGCATGCAATTATAATGTTTCATGGGCACATTCAAAAAAACCTTGAAGATATTGATAAAATATTAAAAACTATACTTGAATCTAAAACTACAAAAACTTTAGTGGATACATCCCTTCCCTTGAACACATTATAACTTAATACATCTAATGGGGGCATGGATTATGTGTTATAACCTTTGTTCCCTAAAACTACTATTGATACATCCATTATGAACTTACCCATTATTTCAACATAAATATTAGTTTTAATACCTATTACTACTTAAAACATGTTTCCAGACCCTTTGGTGGCTACTCAAATTGGTAATCAAAACCCCACAAGGCCTATAATTCAATCACTCCTTCAAGTCATAAAGACCTTGTAGGATAAGGTTACAAACATTGAAAAAAAGGCTTCAAAGTCTTCACATGCTATAGATTCACAAGATGTGTTGTATAATACTCTTTCACTTGAGATCTATTTGCACCATTTTCCAAATGGATTTATTGAACCTAAGTTCACATTCATGATGGAAAGGGTGATCTTGAATAACATCTTTGAACCTTATATGCAACAAGCCTTGATTATGCTTCTAATGATAAAATTTTGACCAAATTATTTCCAAGGAGCTTCAAGGAATATGCTTTGAGGTGGTTTTATGACTTACTTATTTAATCCGTGAAAGCACTAAAACCTATTACAAATCCATTTTTGGCACACTTTTCTATTAAAATTATAGAAAAGGTTTCCCATTCTCAAATTTCAAAGCCCAAACAAGGAACTAATGAACCAATCAATGAATATATCTTGAGATATAAGACAATGCTAGCCAAAATGACCAATCTTATTATAGATAAAGAGTTACAAGAAATATTCAAGCAAATTTTTCTTTTTCCTTTACATGAGTCCATTATTAGGCTTGGTTTTACCTTTTTTAGTAACCCCCTTTTGAATATACATACCCCAAAAAACCTAAAAATTAAGATATTTTCCAAAAATCTAAAAAAATATATAAAATCTAAAAAATACAAAACATTCTCATTGTCTTATATTATGTCCTAAACAAATCCATATTAATAGTTCAAATGCACATCATAACTGTCACTTCATAACTTGGTCCAACTTGTCTCCCATCCCTTCATAAAATTAATAAGCTTACTCCACCATAAAATCGTAGTCACCCCTTTTACCTAAGTCCACTTCACTATTAGATCATATTATAATCCTCATCCTTGTTGACCCATAAAAATTTGAGTAAATATCATCTAAATTACCTAATTGAGCTAGTCTTATTAGCATCAACCTTGATTGGGAATTTCCTAGTCAAGTTTAGTCAAATCAAGTCTTTGCTAGTTTAAACCTAACATCCATCAAATCACGAGCTTGTCATAGTTCCCCATCTAAGTCATAACCAATCAAACTTGGGGTTAATTTTACCCTTCCCCATATATCAAGCTAGCCCATATGCCTTAGTTGGATTTGATCAAGATCACCTTGTCTAAATCCCATCACCCATCAAATTTAAAGTCACCCTTTTGATCAAAGTAGTATTATTAATCCCTTGTCCTACATGTCAATTTTCATTATCTTATCCCATCATCCATCAAATTTAAACTCATGGATCCTATCATTTTAAATTATAACTTGATCACCTATCCTGTAGGATTTTGTCAAGATAAAAGATAAGACATTGAATGTAAATACATATGTGTTTTACTTATCTGATGTTTGCTTTGTTTGAATATCTTATGTCATGTATATATCATTATATACTTGTCTATATTTATCTACTTATTTACATAAATATTTAATTAATCATTTTTTGAATATATTTAGTCTTATCATATTTTATTATATCCTATTTTTACAATAGCATATGGTAAGCATGTCATCTTGGTTCCTTATACCATTGGTGTCTTATGCCATGTGATACTTGTACATTTTGTCTTTATATTTATATATTTTGTCTTTATATTTACATTTTTTATATTTTATCTTTGCCTCTTTTTCATTAGTTCAACATACACTTTGGCAATATGTCATCATGGTCATAAACATATATCATGGTGCATATTTCCTAGTGCTAGATTTCAAAGGATTTTGTAAATTATGATGAGACATGCAACAAAATGATGGATTGAAAATGAAAATAATATATACTCTTTTTATCATCACATATAAATCACTAAGTCACATCATCTATCTAAAAACTAACTTTTCTACCAATCCTTTATCATTGTCCTCCTATAATCTATCCTAAATTACATCATCCTAAGTTCTTTTTAGATTATTTAGGCAATGATTTGTCACATGAGGTATCAAAGGTTAGATCAGTTTACATCACATAATCACTCATATTTCCCATCTTCTCATCCATCTATTAAATTCCTTCATCATCACCATCCTTCATCATCAGGTCTTGTATCAATAAATTCCTTGAGCTACAATATCAATCATCAATTCGAGAACTGCAACTCTCCTTGGCATGTATCCTTACATGGTATACATAAATATCTCATAGCTCTCCTTGTCTCTATTTTATTATGGTTTGTTCCCATTTGGGGACATGTAAACAACTGTAATGCCTTCATCTCTCACTCCATTGCATATGTATTTTTTAGGGGCATCTTTGATAACAATTAGGTTGTAACTCATCAATTTATAACATTTCAACCCATCCAAAACTATCTATCACATCTAGAATATTTATTTCAATACCCATTTCATACATTCATCATATATTTTATTGACCATCACATCATTCTTCTCTTTTAGGGATATCTACATTGGTTTGAGGTCTCTTCAAACTATGTAGGCAATGCTTAGTCACCTGTGGTATCCAAGGATAAATCAACTGCAATGAACCTTCATATTTTTGTCACTTGATCACATCATTTATTTTCCCTCATCTCATTCATCTTATTATTTGAATTTAGCTTTGAGCTACAGCCATCTAATCTTATCCAATCATTATATTGTATTCACTTGATGCTCTCCCAACATGCATTCTCACTTGGGATATGTCAAAATCTTGATGCCTTTATCATATTGGTTTATAACTCTCCTTGGCATGTGTCCTTACTTGGGATACGTATAAATCTTCAGACATTTTGTCTTCCTATTATGGTTGGTTCCCATTTGGGATATGTTGACAAACATGACACCATTATTTTTCTCATTGTGCATATGTCTTTTCTTGGGGAATTTCAATTTATAGCTCCCTGATCATGTCAATTTCATATTATTCATCATCGATCACATGTTTATCATCCCAAACCATTGTCTATCTATCTATCCCACCCCTCATTTATTATTTTTGAGTGGCCCTCTATCTCATTATTATCTACATGTCCCCTTAAGGGGGCATCATATGTCCACTAATTTACTAACATTCATCCACAGTTGTCTTTCTTATTTTAAATACCATTAATATTCTTATAATCACAACAACCTTTCATATAGGGGTAAAATGTATACACTTAAATTTTCTCTCTTCCCTCTATCACTACTTTCATCTAATAATCATCTATCTTGTCCAATTTTACTTACTAGTCCCCTATCCTAGTCTTAGTTTAACACCCTCTTCATTCTACATCATAATATCCTTATATCATCCTCCCACAAAAATTAATCCTCTTATTATCCTTCATTTAATCATATAATATTTTATTAACCCCACTTATCCATTATACTAGAATTTTAAACTCCATTCTTACCTATCCTCACCTACCCTAACTTTCTCCTACAAATCTTATGTCTAATCACCCGCTAATACACTACCCAATAATCATAATTTATTATAATCACTTTATAGAGCCTTCTACTCTCTATAAAGCTCTACACCTTTCCCTCTCTAGAGCCTTCCAAAAAAAATTAAATTATTTGGAAAATCTCCCTCCTCATTCTATTTATACCAACCCATCCTCCATAAAAAGGAAATGTGGAAATTAGAGTATACATGCTATCAACTTATCTATCATTAATTTGTCTTCAATTATTAATTGTTAAAAACTCTAAGTCTACAAGGATCAATCATGATATTTTATATTTTGGGGCATGTCTTAGTATAAATTGGAGGTGAATGCTTGTAATTGAGGTATAAATTTCTTGTATTTCATTATTTTATTTCATGTATTTCACTTTATTTTTCCCAATAATTGATGTTAGGATAGGATTTGTGATTGAAAATTTGGTCTTTTACATGTTTATTTATGCATGCCATATTGGGATTTCAATTACAAGTTTTTATCCTAATATACAATCACCCCTCCTTGAAGATAAATGGTCCCTATTGCATTTAGTTATAATTAATTAGAAACCTATACTTTTGTAGATCAAGATTTCTTGTTGATGTGTTCATTTGAGCTGAGTGACATTGACTTGATCTAATTCTATTTGGATGTTGCAATCTGGATTAATAAATGTTTGTTGAAGAGTCTCTATAATATTTGGAGTATATAACAAGGTAAGGAAGTAATGGCGTAAGACTTATGAATTGAAATCTAGATGCAACCCAAGATATGATATAATATTAATCTTAAAAGTGTTCTCTCCTACTTGTTTGGTGATGGTATAGGGCCCATACAGAAGTGGATGAATCTTATGGTAAGGTCTTATCAATATTTTCTTCTATAAGTGTAGATAGAATCGATCACCAACCTAGAAGGTGTGACTTATCTAGTTATTATCATGGTGCTACTTGTATTTCACATTATCATGTTACAAAATGATTTGTACTCACTATAAAATGTGTTGAATGTGCTCAATGAAATAAACAACCTTGACTACTTCATTTTGAGCTAAAGGAGTTGATATTATTCATGGAAGAATGGGATAAGATACATTGATGGGTGAAATTTTTTGGTTTAGACACTTAATTTTACCACATTACATGTCAAAATTACAAAAAGGAATGACTTCCTACATTTACACACAAACTGGTCCAAATAATCTGTTCATCCCATATTCTTTTGCACATCCAACATACAAGTCCAACTTTGCCTTGGGGAATCCTTAATTAGGGAAATGAACCATTTTGATTTATCCATTCACTATCACCATTTCATATTCTATGATTTCCCTAACTATTCACTATTCACTAGTTAATTAAACTAAATTAATTAACTAATCCTCCCCTAATTATAAATTCTATGGATTTTGGAATATTCATAATTTATATAATTAAATATTTATATTATCCTTTTTTAAATGAATTTTATATTCACATCTTCCTCCACTTGTCCCCCATTATCCCTTTTCCTTTATTTTTTAAACTAAGATTCATCCACTTATCCCTCATTATCCCTGTACTTATGATATTCCCCTTCCACTTGGGGGAAAAACTCTAGTCAATCCCATGCCCCATTAAATAAAATATTAATCCTCCCCCTTTATATTCCAAAGAGATTAATGGCTCAATTTATTGATCCATGTGAGATGTGGAGGGTGCATTCTCCACCTTCCATCTCACATTCAATATGGATGGTTCATGTTTATTCAAGAATATTATAACTAAGACCTTAGACCTCATTCATTTCTATCATCAAGAATCACAATGAAGTTCTGCTAGTTTACATAAATCCATTTTCCATAAATATAATTCCTCATCAACCATTATTCAAATATTTATAAAGGAAATGCTATTTACAACCTAAACAATAATGCTACATGTCCTTTGGAGTTACATATCTGAGCCACTTCTACTTATTCCTAACAAGGTGATCAATCCACAACATCAAGGTATAAATTTTTGTATTTTCTTATTTATATTCAGTTTTGGTTACCCTTGCCTTAGGTTCACAAGGTCCTAGGCTTAAGGTTTTGTTTCAATTGTTTTTTTTTTGGGTTATATTTGCATTAACAAAGAAACTAACCCTTCGTACTCCTTGAGATACATTTGGCATGCCCAATGGGGCTCGCACCTCACTCTAAAGTTTGAAAGACACTCTTACTCTCATTATAGTGTCTATTTGTCTATTTTTAGGTTGGCAAGGGTTTTTACTTATTTTTCTTCTTATAGAATACAAAATCCTTGACCCATCTTTCCTTCAGATTGCCACTTTTCCTGTTAACCCACAACCTACATTACAAACCCATAACCTGATTTCTATGAGCCATAACATTTGAATCAAAACTCCATTTGAACTCTCTTTCATGCCAAAATGAAGATATTAGAGAGGATAATGCAACCATGGGAAGATATACCCATTTGGCTTTGATTTTATATCTTAAAAATTATTAATTCATCTTAAACTTTATTTTTTCCATTGTGTTCATTTCTAATTCTTGGTTTATCATGAGTAGGGTGTATATTTGATGTTTTTTAGGGCCCTAACCTTATTCTACAAGTTTTTATTTGTCCAAAACCACCACTAAAATTTCTAACCTATTTTCTTGCATGATGTAGGCCAAATACCACACTTAAAATTTTTAATCTCTATATTGTAGGATTTTAGTCCAATAATGTGGTGATATAATTAAGACAAACTTTATTTCATCACATTTCAATTTGCTGTACTAAAACACTTATTCTTTTAAAGTTATTTACTTTAATAATTTACTTATTACTTGTGTGTTTTGTGTGGTTCCTTTCATGTATGCTCTCCCCTATTTGGGTGACCCAAAAATTCAAGGTAACTAACTTGTTTTTATCCCAGAAGATTTGATATGCTCTTCACTTGCCCTTTTGGGGATTCTTGTAAATCATAAAGGAAATAACTACCCTTTTTATTTTAGATTATGAAATTTGGATTTCATCACCATATTTTGAGTCTTTCAAGGTGTGGTGACTATGAATTCACTACCCAACATTCATACCAAAACCCCATTTATCTAACGGGGTATAAAAATTAAGGACAACACCTTAATAAATGCCTAAGTAGTGTTGTGTTTTAAAAACACCATTACATGAGGGGATTTTATGATCTAATACTCAGGGTTGTTTGCATTCCCTCAAAGAATATAAAAATTTAGTATCATGATAACTGAGATTTGATACCCAACATAGTTGTGAAGGGACTAGACCCTCCCGTGAATAACTTGATTTTAGACTCCTTCATTGATAGACTTTGTGCCCATGTGCCAAAAGGTATATTAGGACCACTATAAATCCCATTATAAAAACTAGAATAAGACCTTTTGAGCACAAAGCATTCATTAATGTAGGATTATAAAGGAAATAACACTTGAATATGCCTTTCACATGTGGACCTTTTGAGAGAAGGGTGGGATCAAAACACCGCCAATAATTGCATTAGTTATTTAATAAATCTTAATTTTTTTAATCATTTCAAAAGGTGAGTATATATAAGGATCAATAAATGTGGAGTACTCCTATGTTAGTCATTAAAATAGGTTATGGTGCTTGTATATTTATTGGATATATGTATAGACAACCATTTTGGTACAAGTACACATATTACTAGTCTTATTGTATGTATATATCTTTGTACTAAGAATTAGACATCTAGTGATGTGGTATCTCAAGGGCCTCTTTGATTCCATCTTATTTCATTTGATTTACCTACCCCTTGAACCTAGGTGATATGTTTATTTATCCTCATCTAGTGTATAAAAGAGACACTTGCCTATTGTGCTTATTTTCTGAATGTTTTTATCCCCTAGACACTTGCATCCATCCTAGACACTAGCATCAACATTATTATCTAAGATTGATGCAATTGGACAATATTATATTTTTATCTTTTATCGTATCTTTCACATTGTGACCATTTTTTATCCCTCTTTGCCCATACTATGGTCATATTTTTTTGTGTCACTAGGCTCTAATTCAAATTCAAAAGGTTCCTATATATAAAAAGTCTATGGTCTAATTAATCCATCTTATAATTTGATAAGGAAAATCTATAATAAGAAAGTATTGTCTATTTCAAATTATCAAATTTCACTACAACATTATTTTAAATATATAAAACACTAAAATGGTCAAATATATAATTGTATCACTTGTACCAAGGGTAAATGTGAGAAAGAGCATATAGTCATACTATTACAATTCCACACACATGCATATGAGGGATAACTACATGTGAGTCTAAGGCCCTCTTAAGAGTATTGGCTATGTAGGAAATAATTAGAAATAATAGGGTTGCTAGGGCTAGCCTGACTCACATTACTAACCCATTTTACCAGGTTACAAGAGCTACAATACAAAATAATTAGGGTTGATTATTATCTAGATCTAAAACATAGGTGAGCATAAGTTGAGATATAAAATGATTACATAGTGGGCAATGTAGGTATGATCAAAATTTGAAGTCACTCCTATTTATATATCTCATTGATCACTAGCATTAGATATAGACATAAGCATCAACTTTACTATCCTATATTGATGCAATTTTTCAAAGGTAAAAAATAATAAAAATAGAGAATGAACAAAATCCAAATCTCTAACACAACCCTATAATGATCTTTGACCATTGGTATGATCCATAACACAATATTAAATAATATACACTCTCTTTGTCTATTAGTTGGTTTGTACTTAATGTATTTATTGCACATGTTATATTAGGTAAATATCTATTGTTGGTTGTATTTTAGTGCAAATATGATTATTTTATTCCTTGTAAACAACCTTATTTTCTAGGGTATTATCTTGTAAAATTCCTAAAGCACATAAAACATTTGGTGAACCCAACCTCTGTTTATTAAACCAAAACCCTAGTTTGTATATTAGGGTTTTTACTTCATTCAAATTCCAAATTCTATTTTTGTATTTTATTTTTCATATATGATTTATTATTATATAGGCTTAGCTTTATAATGTTAATTATTATTATTACTTTGGATATCTTTGTTGTGCTTTGTAAATTTTTCTTAAAATCTCAACTCTTTATGGATTCCCTACTTTATGGCCATCCAAAGGACCCTCAACCAAAAAATCCTTATCCTTTTGATATTATTTTTAATGCACCTGATGATCAATTTATTTCATATAAGGATCTTATGAAACATCCAAAGTGGGCTAAAACCATTGGTTTCCCTTATAAATATGATAATGAAAGAAAAAATGATGCCAATGAAAATCTAAATGACCAAGCTAGTTATAGTGATGTTTCTTCTTATGGATATGAATATAATGATATTAATCTTGGTTATGTTGGACCTCATTATATGAATCCTTTTCATTACACTAATGAGGAGTCTCAAGAACCAACAATCATACAAAATGATATTATTCCTAGTGTTGAAAATCCAATTATTGCATTTATACCTTCTTTGGTTATCTTAACAACCATATGTGAGCTTCCACATTATAATGTTGATAAATTAAAGGAGATTTAATGTTACTCAAATGTATATCATAATGAAAATATTTTTAAAATCAAGTGTGAGCCTTCACCTCCAAATAATACTAGTGTTGAAAATCCTATGTATTCTTTGCATGATTCAAACACGCCTAGTGCCAATTGTTCTTCCCCTCCGGTATGTAATAAGGAGAATAGATGTATTATCTCTCACACTTTATTGATTAAATGGAAAAATTAGAATGTAAACGAACACCCTAAGGAAACACTTACAAATCTTGCATTGTTTGGGGATACACAAAAAGTTCAAAGTCTGCTTGATGTATCACATTTAAAGGCTAAATCATATAAATCCAAGAACCTCAAAAGTAGCATTCATTTTTCTCTTCCTTTGTTGATTAAAAATGAAAGTGATAGTATCACCACCCCCCACCCAGCCCCCCTCCTCCACTCATGGTATTAGAAATGAAGTGCCAAATGTCCCTTTCCTACCTATTTTGCATTTTTGGCTAAACGAGATCAAATGTTTACAAGTGAAATTATTTCACCAATTCCTATTTAAAACAACCAAATTAAAAGTTAAGTAGCATATTTTAATGGAAGTGATATCATCCTTTATGCTATCCATCATGAAATAATTACATCTTTAACCATGGGTACTCCTTTACCAAATGTTGCTAACCCATGTGATGATTCTTGTCTTAAAAGTGATATAGATCCCACCATCCCTATATTTCATGTGAATGGTTTTTTACAACCTCTAACACAAAATTAAATATCTCCTAATTTCATGTTATATATTATGACCACCATGGGATATATTCAACAAGAAGTCAATATTCTTAAGTTATAAGTTTATTCTCATGAGGCTATTTTTGAGGAGAATACATTACTAAGACAACCCATTGCTTAACATGTGTTTGAATATCCTTATCAACATAAATTTATCATGCATAATTTATTATTATTAAATGGTCAAGGGGATCATAATATTAATTTTCAAAAATATATACACACATTTGGACATTGGGCCCAAAATGGAAGCTTGTTATTAAAATATTTCTATTACACTTTAATAAAAGGGGATCTTGATTGGTTTTACAAACTTTCAGATGGTTTCTTATAAAATTTAAAGAATATTGAGGATGTGTTACTATCACATTTGAACCAATTTACCTTACCTAATTTACCATTTGAACATTTTAAAATGTTGACCCAAGATGAGAATGAATCTCTACAAGACTATGTTCAATTTAAGGATGCTTTTCATTCCTTATACTTTATACCCTCAAATTTGGAAGTACAATTTATATTTAATATGGGTATTCTCTATTAAATTAGAGAGAGAGAGATATAATTTCACAATCCTTTTACTTCATTTGATACATTGTATTGGATGTGCATAAATATACATGTGCTATAACCAATACACAAACTTAGTTACATATTTTTCCATCACCAACTAATCATGCTAAGACATGTGTTTCAAGGGAACCTAAACAAGATATGAAGGATCATGAAACACTTCAAAAATATTATATAGAACCAACATTACCTATAAAATCACTAATAATTAAAGTATTACATAAAGGAAAGGAACATGTTTTGCAACTATCTCCCACAGTTAAACCAAATAGTACCACTAGATGCTAACCTCTTCCGTTTGATTGGTACCAAGATAGACCACATGATATATTAAGATTTTTTTTAGATAAATGATTGATAAAACTCCCTCCTAATTCACATTACCCACCTCATATATTTGAGAATGTAAAATCACACATTTTTTCACTTATCATGGTATTAACGGTCATTGGGATAATGAGTGTTTTCCCCTTGAGAAAAATATTACACAATTAGTAGATCAAGAAATTATTGCATTTAAAAAAGAGGCATCAATAAATAATCCATATAATTCTTATAGAGGCATGTATAACTAGTTATAACCATCCCATGCTAATCCTTCTAAGGAAAACATGGTCCATCACCATTTGTAGAAGATTCCCACTAGCAGAAGTACTTCTCCTAGTGTGCTCTCTACGATGACCGATCTCTTCCACATTAATCTTGCCAAGGAACCATTAGTTGATCATGTCTTAGTTAGAGGCATGTATGGAGGGGATGTACCTACACAACAAATTTAGGTTCCTAAATAGGTACATATAGTTTACCGCTTATGCCTACAATTCTAGTAGAGTTAACTACAAAAGCAAAACTGATAGTTACTTTACCACATGCTCATTATAATAAATAATTATTATTTACTATAGGGTTTCACTACATATGATGAGTAATTTATTATTCAAAACATACAAGTATTTCATTAAATTGAAATATTTGTTATAACTTTTAACATATCTATAACATACACCATGAAATTCAAATAAAATTAACAAACCATATAATGATGAATAGAGAATAAAGTAGTGCAAATATATTAGATACCAAATCAAATCCATGTGAAAAATATCATATACATATAAAATAATATTTTTTTTGTAAAAATAAACATATCAATCATAATTAGGGGGCATATCCCTTGGGGTATACTCCTCATCACTATCAACATCCATAAATACAACACCTCTAGAGGTAGATGCACCCTAATCAAATTATGGCCCCCTTGCATGTGAAAGCACGTGTACTCTCTCCTCAAGGGAACCTATCCACCACATTGTCTCCTTATCATCTCATCTCAAAGAGTCATAATGCTCAATAAGTGTCTATCTAGTTTCACATGTAACTCCTCATAGTCTATGACTATCGTATGAAATGCCTCAAAATTATTACAACTAGATCACATAATGGTCCATATTCCCCATAAATATAAGTAACTCTATGAATAAATCTATCTCTAGATATGTCTATTGTCACACTATGATTAAGGCCTTGAATCACCTTATCTACCATGCTCGACCAATTTTGGTTACCTACACACATTTGAGATAATACACCATTTAATGACATATAAAAAACCTAATAATTTTATATAAAAATCAAATGAAAAACTCAAAACCAATATACTCACATGTGGCTCTAATGGATACCTCATAAACTAGTGTTGGTATTATTAGCACATCATCTCCCCCATCACCACTTATATCTACACCACCACCTTATGATGTAGGAATGATACTTAGAGAGATAACTATAATAGGGAACAAAAGAGGCCATCATACCTTAGACCACTAGTACACATACCCATCATTATAACCTACATCATCTCTTATAGCCAAGGGAACCATGGGGTCTCACTCATTGCTTGGGCATGGGGCAAAATATATAACAATAGGTGTTCACCTATCATGTGGCCTATGACCACTCTATACTATGTGATACCATGGATATGGAACTGAGGGAACACCTTATGTGATCCCAAACTATCATGTCAATCGATCATACTAAAATGAATGATACACTCCAAGAAATTAATCAATCAACCACATACTAAGACAAACTCTCTGTAACTCATGACCATCCTCAGACCATCATTCAAACATTTTATAAGGATACCATGAAATCCGATCAAGAGAAAGCTTATCCAACATAATCGAGTATTCCATCATGGTATGAAGTCTACCATGTTAAAATAATCACCTCTTCAAAAAAACCCATGGGTGGGCCCATCCAAGAAGGGGACCACCAATTGGCCACACTACTACGATATGCTCAAATGCCTAAATGTGTAATAGATTCACATCACCAATCCTAACACCATGGCTCTCTAGTGTAAACTTATACATATATCTTTACAAGTGGGATAATACAGTGTGAGCCCAAAATTATTTGGTCCTATCCAACTCAATATGATGAACCACCTAATACATACAATAATAAATCCCAACTATCCCAACCTTCACAACTATAAATGAGGCTAGTAATACACAAATAACATTTCACAATCATAAAACATCACCATTAATAATGTTATCAAGCTAAATCATACTACTTGAATTTGACCTAAGATCCCTTTTACTAGTAAAATATACATATAGCTGCTAAATATAGTTGTGACTACCATCATTGGCAACCTACACCCTCTCACCCCTAATCAACAATCAAAATATCCAATATACATCCCCTATGATGAAAATTATATCACCATTAGGGATCCATAATGTACATGTATCTAGGTTCCACCTCTCTACTAGAGTGGTTAGGAGGTGGATATCATACATAATCTATCCCAAGTATGACATATTACCCAAACCTACTTGATCAATAATGGTCTAATCAGTCACATCTAAACTCAATTCTACCAAAGTTGAATAGTGTTGATCATACCATAAATATTGAATATACACATCCTTATGAAATCAATAAAGTAATAGTAAAAACTTTCTAGTGATCACATTTTGTTATAAAAATATAGAAATATTAATAAACTAAGCATACAATACAAAGATGCTAGTGTCCAATGCTATCATCCATGTAGGACAACTACATTAGATTCTAACATCCACACTAAGCACATAAATTAGATAGTAGCATTTGGTAGTGGATGGTTGCATCATTATCTTGATGTTAGTGTCTGATAGCCTATGAAAATGCCAAAAAATAGGTTCAAAATGCAAATTTAAAAAAAATTAAAATTATCAAAAAATTGCCAAATAACTACTTACTAACTTGGAAAAATCATGGCTATCTAGGGTACTCTAGAGCATATAAAATTTTAAAGGACAAGGAGCTCTCCTATATTGCATTTTTTATCTCTAGGCTCAGAGCTCAAAATTTAAAAGGTGCAAAATGCAAATGATTTCAATTTTTTTTTCAAATCCACCTGATATACCACTTTGGCATTACTTCAAATGACCATATCTTGAGCCTCGATTATCCAAATTCAAAACCACAAGTTGCATTGGTATCTATAAAATGAGCCCTTTCATATTATACCAAATTTTAAAATTTACAAGCATGTTCAAAAATCACTAAATTTTTTGCTACATAGATATCTTGTGGCATTACTAGGATACTACCAAGCCAAATGTTACCAAGTAAATTCTCCATTATTCATTTTATTAGGATACCTCCAGTAGGAATTATATTCTCTCTTCCCAAAAATGGGGGTATCTTAGTAGGGGCATGCTTAAAAACATGTTCTACATAATTGAAACACACTTGGCAGAGTTTTTAGATACATTGAGTTCATGCTTTGGAAGCATGTTATCCATATTTATTTAGTATATGGTACTTAGATCAACTTTCAGATTCAGTGGGGTCATGTCATATGGACATGGATTCCACACATTCACATTTTCCATATTAAAGTGGGGGCATGCTTGGGAAGCATGTTCTCCACAACTATTAAGTATCCAACAACTCTAGTTTATAACGGGGGGATGTTTTGAAAAACATGTCCTCCACATTGTTACTTAGTATAGTTTTAGATTCCTTTGTACATAGTGGGGGCATTTTTTGGAAGCATGTTCTCCACACTTATATAAGTTTCCAAATTAGCGAAAACATATACAATTCATGATCCAGATTCATAGTTATGGCAAAATCCTAGACATCGGTACTATTTATTATACACAATTATAACATGAGAAATATCCAAGGTGCATATGATATGAAACATGTGCCTGATATTTCAAAAATCCAAATCAGCTTCAAAATTTCTAAAACTTCTATGTATTGATACCATTATATACTGGTGCCCTAATTAATCATTTACAGACTGTATTAAGCCTTACCCATCTGTAACAATTAGTTATTCTTTTTGGTGTGATTAGAGGGATTAAATCATCTAGTTTCATCAAGTTTTTTGGGTGATCTTGATTACATCACTCATTGTATACTGATCTATACATATACATATCTTTTGCACTCAGTTATGCTCATTAAGAAATGATACTTCCAATGGTTGAATCATTGCTCTTCCTATCCCAAGTTGGGGGCATGATCACCTCCCAACTCTCCTTACTCCATGTAAAACACCACCATGATCAAATGCACTTTTACCACTTGTAGACTCACTCATCTTCCTAGCTAGGAGATGGATGAGGTTGCAAGTACCCTCTCTAATTTTCAGCACTCCAGACCTAATTACTATATGACACATACACATGTGTGTTATATCCATGCTACTCTTTAGTATTAATTACATACAAATTATATACACTGATTTATATTTTTTTGGCATATGCTTGGTTGTAGGTAATGATCAAGGATAAAATAATGAAAGAACAACTTGAGCAAAGATAAAATGTGCTGTCCACACCATGTTATGTATTTTCTTTTCCTTTTAACTAGTAATTCCTATTTTAATTACATTAAAATATTAAATGGGGATAAATGTATACACACATTTTGGTATAAGTACACATATTACTAGTCTTCTTGTATTTATATACCTCTTCAATAATAGACATCTAGTGATGTGGTCTCTCAGGGGCCTCTTCAGTTCCATCTTATTTCATTTCATTTACCTACTCCTTAGGCCTATGTTCTATGTTTGTTTATCCTCATCCAATGTATACCAAAGGCAATTACCTATTGTGATTATTTTTTGAATGTTTTTATCCCCTGGACACTTGAATTCATCTTGGACACTAGTGTTGACATTAGTGTCTACGATTGATGTAACTATCTAGACTTATCTTTTGATGTATCTTTCACATTATGACTATTTAGTTATTCCTCTTTCCCCATCTTATGGATGGATTTTCATGCTTCACTAGGTTCTAATTCAAAGTCAAAAGGTTCCTATATATACAAAGGCTATGGTATAATTAACACACCTTCCAATTTGATAAGGCAACTCTATAATAAGAAAATATTGTCTATTTCAAGCTATCAAATTACACTACAACATTATTTTAAACATCTGAAGCATTGAAAAGGTTAAATATACTATTTCACCACTTATACCAAGGGTTACTAGGAGAAAGAACATATATTCTTACTTTTATAATTCCACACACATGCATAAGAGGGATAAATTCATGTGAATCTAAGGCCCTCTTAAGATTATTGGCTATGTAGGCAACACTTAACAAAAATATGGTTGTTAAGGCTAGCTTGAATCACATTACTAACCCCTTTTACCTATTTGTAAGATATATAATGCAAAATAATTGAGATTACTTATTATTTAGATTTGACACATATGCAAGCACAAGTTGAGATATATAATGATTACATAGGGGGTAGTGTAGGTCTGATCAAAATTGGAAGTCACACTTATGCATATTTCTCACTAGACACTAGCATCAGATATAATCAATCTATCATAATAACCCCACTGGGTTAGACATAGAAATACTTGATTTTTTTAATTAAACACATATACCAAAAATAGATTACACCACAAGAATCTATAGAGACTATAAGAAATATTCAAGGTGTGATAATAACAACTGATCTATAAATAGGTAGTGTCTAAAACTACATCAATTGATCTATTTTTATGGATACTTTATAAACTCTCAGTTTCTCATTAATTAACTTGAAATTGGCATAATAGTTAAAATTAACATTCAAAATTGATAACAAACCAAAAAGCATGAGCCACAAAGATAATATGCAAACTAGGGTTGATAATAGAGTTATCTAATTTGGGATACATCTTCAGGTCCTGATCAAAGGTGGAATTGATCGATTATAGATGCAAAATTAGTTTATACATCAGTTATCCCTAGTAGGGGTTCTTGATCTACAAATAAATGTTTTGACATCCTATGGGTCTAGATATTAGTTCTAGATCTCACTCTAGATATTGGTTCTGGCTTTGGCTTTGGCTACTGGCTCTAGCTCTGGTTCTACTTGTCTTTCAAAAATATGATGTAATGTCTTATCTAAAAGAGGTCTATACAATAACTCTAGGCCTGTAATTTCTACTCTAGTAGTGAAGACATACAAACTTGCTTACTATGCAAAGGGATAAGCTTCAAGCTTTCTTACTCTTTATGCAAAGGGATAAGCTATAAGATTTCTTACTCTTTGTGAAAAGGGATAAAATACAAGCTTTCTTAATCTTTGTTAAAAATATATCTCTCACAAAATTATTTTGAAGAGCTCTCAATCAAAACCCTTTCTCCTCCTGGATAGACACCTGGCTCTAAAACCTTGGAATGGAAGAGTTGCAATGCAAGTGAGAGCTTGTTTCTCAAATACTTACAATATAAGTGAGAGCTTGGAGTGATAATGGAATTATCTTATAATGAGTTTATAAATGAGGTTCATGGGTCTATATAGTTTTTAAAAACCCACCAATTATGGATTTCTTCATTATCCATCACCATGTATAAGCCTTTATTTAAGCTTCTTAGCCTTATCTCATAAAATGGGGAATGGCAAGTTGATGAGGGTCAATGGGTCGAAACAACCTTCATATATTTATCTTTGGATAATCCTCCCATGAATTTATATGGGAGATATCCCAATTTCTATGGGAAATATCCCACATTTTTGGTAAAGAGATATTCATGGAGTTAATCGCATTTCTCAAGCCTTAGGAAGTGGGATTTATCTAAAATCTTGGATAATCTATTGGAGATATTATGTAAAATCCAAATGTGAGTATTTAATTGGTCCACATTTTAATAATCTATTGGACCACGTGCATGTCTAGTCATCTTACCTACACATTTTTTCCCTATTGCCTAAAAAATTCAACATGCCATAACTTCTGCATACAGAGTTTGTTTTTAAATATGTAAATGCATTGGAAAGATCTTGACAAGCTCTTCACTATGAAGATAGTTTAGGGAAAATTTGAGACCATATAATTTGGTCACTATTAGAAATCCTCCCAGATCACACCTCCCCATTGAAGAACTTTTGGTCCACTAAAAGTCTACTTCTCAAAAATAAGTGAATGTATCACTTCTTCACCATTTTGGTTTATATTTTTGCTTGTCCTAGATGAATTTATCCTCTAGAGGATATTTGTTCTAATATCCTTGATATTAACATAAGGACATAAAACTATGTTTCATGTTAAGTGATGTTATAATAGGTCATCACTTTTACATTTTTTTCCTTCTTGGGGTCATACATGCAACACACATGTGTTACAAACATTTCCATTCTTGGGGTTTTATATGTAACATAAATATTTTAAAAATGTTTCAATCATTACAAACATTACCCAATTTGGGTCTTTCAAAAATATGCATATAATGATTACATATATACATCGAAAGAACACAATTCAAAAATGGATGGCCACATACATCCATAAACAACAATGTTTTAATTGAGTGCTACTCACCATGGAAGAATATTTCATGTTGATGCCACTTTGTCTCCCTCTTAGAAGTACACCTTAACTCATAGGCATGACAATAATGCCTATCAACATATCTAATTATGTCCTACTCTAAATATCTTGTGTTAGGATGCTCATGCATGCTTCTCAACTTGGATAATTGCTCCATATTCACTTTTAATGAGTGATTTACCTCCACACTTGCTTATATAAACGGTTAGTTTCCTTAATGTTTATAAAAAATGGAAACCAAATAAGTAAATTTAAAGTGTTTTTAAGCATGTTAAATAAAACTTAGCTATGCAAAAATTCTATCCATTTCTTATTGATCCAATCTAATGGATGCTCCCTCTTGATGGAATCATTTTTGGATAGGTGGGCATCTTCATGGGTTACCTATAAATTAACAAATTTATTATTTATTACCATTTTAATATGAGCATAAACCATCTTCTTATTACCATATTTAGTATGGCGTGATGGATGAAGTTTCCAACAGGTTTCAACCATGTGCCCACTCATATGACAATGAGTGCAATAATTAATTTTGTCCTTTTTGGATGAGGAAACATATTTATCATTTCTCACTTCTAGATTACAAGATTGATCTTTAACACCTACCTTATTTTTCACAAAAGGAAACAAATTCTTCATAAAATATTTCTTCTTCCAATAATTAGCCACATAATGATTACTCAACCCACAAAAAGTACATGGGAAAGCATTCCACATTTTTTATATGTCATAGCCATATTGTTTAAATTGAAAGAGAACATTAGAAGTTTTATAATTGCCATTGTGTTTAGTGCTATGATTTTTGTAAGTATGAGGTGGTATTGCATTATCTCTTTTCTTTTCTTTCTTACACACTTTTTCATCACCCTATGATTGTGTCACATTCCTCTACATGTAAATTTTCTACAAAGCTAGTAGCATGAATACTTGTCTATTGGAAAGTTATCTTCCTTCAGCAGTTCTAGAACTCTCTCCATTTTCCATCCCCACACTAGCATAACCTAAACCTAAAAAATGAGGCTGATCCTCTACCTGTATTGGGTTAATAAAACCTTGGCCATTCATACCAAGGCCTTTTCCATCATATCACATTTTAAAATAGTAATCAAGATCTAATGCCTTTAGTCCAAAAACATCATTACCTAAATTTGAATCTGAATGGGAGGAAGATGAATTACATGGTGAATAACTTACAATACACTCATCAGTCATGGTTTCTACATCTAAAGTGGAAGGTAAATCCTTCTTCAACTCACCATACTGTAATCTGATCAAGAGTTCATTTTTGGATTTGATCTCAGATCTCAAACATGCAATTTATTCTTCAAGGGAATAGAGCTTGCATCTTAGGAAATCATTCTCTTCCTAAATTTTCTTGTTGATACTTTCTAGCTCTTCTAGCCTCTCTCTCTTCAAGGCTTTCCCCATGGTTTCTTTCAAATTAACCTATACATCCAACACAACTGCAAACTACAAATAGAAGATCAAAATAAGCCAACAAGTTTTCAAATAACCTAATAGAATAGAACACTAAAACTAATTTTAAAACTCTATTCAAGATTATATCATGTAATCAAAAGCAAGTTCAACATTATAACTACTATGATACCAAACTTGATCCATAAATAGGCAGTGTCCAAAACTACATCAATTGTTCAATTTTTATGGATGCTTTACAAATTCTCAATTTATCATTAATTAACTTGAAATCGGCATAATAATTAAAATAAACATTCAAAATTGATAATAAACCAAAAATCATGAGCCACAAAGATAGTATGCAAACTAGGGTTGATAACGGAGTTCACTCGATGTAAGCTACGTCTCTGGGTCCTACTCAAAGGTAGAACTAATTTATTATTGATGAAAAATAACTTTGTACATCAGTTATCCCTACTAAGGGTTATTGATCTACAAATAAATGTTTTGACATCCTTTGGGTTTGGATACCAACTCTAGCTACTAGATCTGGCTATTGGCTTTGGTTCTAGCTCTGGCTACTGGCTCTAGATCTATCTCTCACTCTATATACTAGCTCTTGCTCTAGATCTACTTTTCTTTCATAAGTCTGATGTAATGCCTCAGCGAAAAGAGGTCTATGAAATAACTCTAGGCCTATAAATTCTAATCTAGTAGTGAAGACATACAAACTTGATTACTATGTAAAGGGCTATGCTTCAAGCTTTCTTACTCTTTATGCAAAGGGATAAGATATAAGATTTATTAATCTTTGTGAAAAGGGATAAGATATAAGATTTCTTAATATTTATTACAAACAGATCTCTCACCAAATTCTTTTGAATATCTCTCAATCAAAACCCTTTCTCCTCATGGATAGACACTTAGCTCTAAAACCTTGGAATGGAAGAGTTGCAATGCAAGTGAGAGCTTACTTCTAAAATAATTTCAATGTAAGTGAGAGCTTGGAGTTCTAATGGAATTATCTTGGAATGAGTTTACAAATTAGGTTCATGGGGTTATATAGTTTTTTTTTTTTTTAGACTATAGGAATCAGTACTGCACTTGCGATGGGACTGTGAAATGCCAGCATGGGCCACCTATAACCTGCAGTGTGCCTGGTAAACTTTTTAACATGACTGGTGATGCTGGCGTGACATGCCCTCCAGTACCATGGGGTCTCGGGGGGGACTTGAACCTGGATCGGCAGAGCCATAATGGAAGTACCTCCAGTCGACCACTCCCCCTGGCCTGAGTTTATATAGTTTTTCAAAACCCACCAATTATGGATTTCTTTGTTATCTAATCCTATGTACAAGTCTTTATTTAAGCTTCTTAGACTTATCTCACAAAATGGGGTGGGGAAAGTTGATGAGGGTTAATGGGTTAAACCACCCTTCATATCTTGATCTTTGGATAAATATCCCATGCATTTCTATGGGAGATATCCCAATTTCTTTTCAAAATCTTCCACATTTGTAGGGAAAGAGATATTCATGGAGTTAATCCCATTTCTCAAGCCTTAGAAAGTGGGATCTATCTAAAATCTTGGAAAATATTTTGGAGATATTATGGACACTCAAAATGTGATGATTTAATTGGTCCACACGTCAAGAATATATTGGACCACATGAATGTCCAATCACCATACCTACACATTTTTTCCCTATTGCCTGAAAACTTTAATAGGCCATAACTTTTACATATAGATTCCATTTTTCAAACCATAAAATGTGTTGGAAAGATCCTGATGAGCTCTACACTGTATAAATAGTTTAGGGGAAACTTGAGACCATATAATTTGGTCACTATTGGAAATACTCCTAGATCACACCTCCCCACTAAAGAACTTTTAATCCACCAAAAGTCTACTTCTCAAAAATAAGTGAATGTATCAGTAACAATAATAATACATCACATATCACCGATCTCTAAAATCATTAGAGTACATCAAAATATAAATATAAAAAGTAACTATATTAGCTCAAACATAGTTGATACAAGTCTACATCCACCATTGTCAATATAAAATATTAAGTAATTACATCTCTTCATGACAATATTCAATGATAAGTACAATAAAATACAATGTACATATAAGATACATGGATCTTCTAGAGCATAGTTCTCGAACTCAAGTATTTGTTGTAATCTCAAGTGTTGTCTCGATAATTTTTACTATTATGGGGAGGGACAAAATCATCTGAGCACTTTTCCACACCAACCATAGACCAATGATCCCCTGTACTAATCCCATTAGGAAATGGACCTCCCTTCATGGATGAGTTGATAGTGTTAGCATATGAATTCAGAGAGATAAGCATGTACCTGTGTGCTGTATGATTTCTAAACTAAACATGCAGTGTATCATATAAAATTATTTTATTAAAAACTATCACAAAAACATGTAAATGATACTCATGAAATGATAATGTTTAACTAAACATACTTTTTACCAAATATTTATGAATAATAAATAATAATGATCTATAGGTCAATCAAATTCATACACACCACTTGATCATATTGCCTTCATCTGTCATTGTGATACTAGTAAGCCAGTGAAGTCCATGTCACACCTTACTTCATATCGGCAATATATATTGGTCAAATACAATTCAACCATAATATTCATTTAATTTACATCCTATTAGCAAATATATCATATAACATTCTAAACATAGGAGTAATTAAAGCATACATTTATATTGTCAAATGTATAAATGAATCTTACATTATTTTATATCCCATACTAGAAATAATGACTATAATTTATACCACCTAGGTAAATACATATTTAACTAAATATTTGTACTATCATAATTAGTTTCCAAACATACTACTCCATATGATAACCCATATTACCATAGTCTAGTATTCTAAGACATAACTACTAGTTTTTTAAAAATCACTCATATAAAGTAGTCTTATAAACATAGAAACATAAGCATCTATTAAAGTAAATAGATATAATGAAGAAAGTCATAGTTCCCATAAAACATAATACTATATCATCATATCATTTTTTAAACTCTCAAAGATTGTATGCACACATACATAAAGTCCTATTAATTATCACAAAATAGTATTATTCATAGTACTAACCAAAATGCATACATTTATCTAGTCAAATGCAGGTGTGAGTCTTAACATATCAATTAAAGTATGTACCATCCAAGTTTAACATACATTTGCACTGTATTAATCTATGATATCCCATACTATCATAGTTCACAACTACATAAAAACACATAACCAACTTACGATTTCAAGAATCAAATGATCACATATGGAATAAAAACCAAACAAGTACAAGATTATACCACCTAAGTATACTCTATGTTTAAATTACATACTAGCATTCAAGCCACATAACTTATAAGCTTGCATCACGATGCACCATTATATGCTAAATACAACCAAGTATTTATATATATTAACACTCTCATAACTTGTATATCACACAAGTATTCAATACTAATTATATACAACTAACAGTCAACCTTCTTATTAGTAGTGAGTTAGATAAATCATAAAACTATTGACACTGGAGATTGCACCCGGTGGTAGGAAAATAGGTTCCTGCCTTCTTCTCACAATGTGGAAACTCCTCTCTCCCCTGTGGGACGACGAAGCAGGAGAGGAGAGTCTCTAGATAAGGGCTAGCTCCCTTTGATGTATCATGTTTGTTTCAGCAAGTGCAAATACATACAGGTATATATATATAGCTATAATAAAGGGGGGATGAAAAGGGAGAAGAAATGCAAGAAAACAAACCTACTCTAAGGAGGTGATACACCAAAACAATATGACCCTTTCACACCCACTCTCAAAATCAGACAAAACACACTTATACACTGCACCATTGATAGAAGAAGCAATCTGCAAACTTGACAAGGAGGTAAAAATGAAAGATACAAAAAAAAGAAGGTACATCCAAAGGTGTTATAAGAAGCACTCTATAGATAATCCCCTCTATTTTGCACTCCAAAATAGAACTCTTCTCCTATCAGCTACAGATGGCACCTTGTAGATAGCTGGTGTGTTGATGTTAAACCTGTGAGAGCATCAAAGACAATGACTAAACACAAATCAACACTCAGGACATACACAGGATATCTATCGAAGAAGAGGTAAAAAACTATGTTTATTTGATTCAGGCAAAAATTTTAGCAGGGCTGCGCCTTGTAAAATTCATGGAAAAGATCCTTACAAAATGAACAAGTCCACAATATATATGAGAAGTAAAGAGGCCCATTTGGCGCTCCTTCTTTTACAAGTGGCATACGTGTCCTTTTATGAAGAGAACAAGTCACTCAAGGAATTAAATGGACTGTTCATTTTGCCTGTTTGAGACTTACATTTCTTCCTTGGATGACTTACATGATTTGCCTTCCAATTTAATGTGAAACAGAGAAAATGGTTGCACTGCTGGCCGCTATCATTCCAAATGATCAATTTGTTGGCACTATTTCACCTACCAAAGAGGCTTCTCCAATTTGTGCCAGTTAGACTTAACTGCTCACTCATCACCTGCCTGTTGCTCTGCTTGTTTGTTGTTCATGCCATCAAGCAATAAATTACCTTGTTTATGCCACTTGGACTACTTGACTGCTCTCGCCTTGTCACTCTACTTGTCACTTGGAATTTGCCTTTTTGGTTGCTTGGCTCCTTTAGGTCAACTTACTAGCGGGTCGCTACATTCTAAGCTCTTTCTTGGCTAACACTTCCCATTTGAAAACAAATGGTTATTCCATTTCACTAAATTTGATGTTTCTACAGCCATCATACTTTGAATATCAATGGCTATTCTATTCTGCTAAATTTGACATCCATCGAGACGTCATCAGGTCCTTTAAAAATGTCATCAGGTCCATTGCCATGCCAGTCGGGTCCACGTGGCATCCTCTCGGGCACTTCTCTGTCTTGAAAATTTCCTGGCACCTGTCCCTTTGAAAAGTTCTTATACTCAGTCGGAAGTCCCTTTATTGCTTTGAACTGCCCTTCCAGCTTGGGGCATACCTTTGAACCGGGCTGTTGAACCAAGAAACTGAACTCAAAATTAAACCTTTGCACCAAGAAACTGAACTCGAGATTGAACCAGGCCATGAAACAGAGAATGCTAAACCTGAACAACCTAAAATATAACTGGCATGAACAGCAAGGGAGGAAGGGGACCACAATTTTTACCTGTGGGCAAAATTTGGTCAACAAAAACCATTATGAACTTTCATTCCAATGACTCATTTCTCTTCTAGGAGACTATTCCAAAGGGTTATAGTTTTTATGGTTTCTATGAAACTTAATGACTACCATAAAGATGAATACATCAGATCACCAATCAACTAAGCATGTAAAATATGGCATTTTAATTCAACAATAGAAAGAGAATGGAAATCATGAGCAGATTTCATTTACCAATTGAATTGAAAATGAATACAATGTGTATTAAACAATATAACAAGTTCACACCATGCAAAAAAATCCTATGACAAGGGAGACATGTATAATGCCCTCAAAGCTTGCTAATGATTTTACATCAAAAATGAATTTGGCACCAAAAATATTACATAGTGAGAACTCTTCAAGGCTATAACTCTTGACTCAAAAATTTAATCGACCCTTGTAAAGGGACATATCCCCTTTACTTATACAACTGAGTTAAGCCTAGTATATTCCTAAAGATGCTTTAGCTAGAAGATTCCTTCATGGGCCTAGAGTTTGTTAGACCTTATAACAAACATGATTCCTCAGATTATGCATGTGCTCCTATGATGATGGCAAGATTGATCCTCCACTTCAAAAAAATAATTCTAGTTATCTACGTGGAGAATGATCCCATAAGGGACAAAATAAACCTTTGTCCTCTTGCATAATGAACAAAAACATCCCTTTCTTATGCACATGATTACACAAAAACTAACTTTGAAAGGGATGTGATACTAATGGGTGAAGTAAAATGGTTTCCAAATAGGAAACAAGAAAAAAGGAAGAAGGGAGAGAAAAGAAGAGAGAAGTGGTGTAGCTCAGAAGAAACTAAAATATTTGATTATGCTCTAGAGTCAATTTGGATAATAAAATCCTTTGCCAAATTATAATTATACTTGGTACATTATTCTAGCATGGGGTAGAGGTTGCCTTGGTCTGGGCATACTTGGTATTTAAACTTTACGTGATGTTCTTCAATCCAGATGGTAACCCTTTGAAGTATGGTTTGCTTCCATCCATGAGTTCTTGAAGATGGTCACAATATTTCTCAAGTGACACTAACTGATTTATTTTTTAAACATCAAAGGACTCTTGCAGTGTATCAATGAAGTTTTTTAGAGAATTAAGTATTGTTTCTTCCTCCAAATCATTTTCACCATCGAAGCTTACCATTTACCTAACTACAACATCTATTTCTTTTGTTGTAGTCTTGAGGGAATGCTCTTCTCCTTTCAAAACAAATATGCCATCTTTGAGCATCATCAGATGATGCTTGATTTCTAGTTGACATTCATTGGGCCCTTTTTGATCATTTGAAGCAATGATATTGTCTGCAATCAAAGTGTCTATACCCATCTTACATACCTCATCCATATTCCACTGGAATTTTTCCCACTTCTTGATATCTACCTCATAGAAAAACATTTATGCATCACACTCCCTTTTATTGTCCACTATGTTTTTCAAGAATTTAAATGCTGAGTTAATTATTTCTTTAGCCCAAGTGCCCAAGTGTTCTTTCCACTTTTCTATTTCTCATCCTCTAATCTTCAAATCATCTATTTGACTAGAGTCAAATGATGCAAATGAGATATGGAGAGAACTTGGAAAAACACTTGTAGTTGGAGTTACTACCTTAGGCTCACTTAGTAACTTTTGCATGTACTAGATCATAACTTGGTTTTTTTCCTTCAATTCCTCCATGGTGGATTTATATTTATCCATTTTCTGAGCCACCATATTCACAAAAACCTGTGAGCTAAGATTTAGATCATTCTTGATGGTTCTCCTACATTATAACTATAGATAGTGTAACTTTCAAGGGGAGCATCCTTCTTCAAATAATCTAGCAGGGGAATATTTATCTCGACATTCCTTTCTCCTATGGTGGTAAACCTGGTCCTAGAATGCATTCTAGCCTTCTTAGGGGGTTTGGCCTTATGTGCATGAGTGATCTTCATTATGTCGATCTCCCCAATTTTGCTCATAACATATTTTTTATCCTTGACCTTTTCTTTGACCTAGAGAAGGGGATTGGTATAGAATCCCATTGACAAACTAGACATTAATGCAAGCCTCAAAATAGTAAAAGGTGGTGTTATCAGAGTGCTTGATGTAGGAAGTGCCATAGGAGTGGGTTGTGGACTTAGCATAAGCTATTCAATTTATTTATCACTCTTCAGCTCCTCACCACTTTTGTTTGCTCTATGTTCCCCTTTTAGGTTTGGCTCTATCTACTACAAAACTTCAAATTCTAACCCAAGATGATGAGGCTCCTTGAGAAACCTTTCAATGGAGCTCACCTATTCTACTGACTGACTGGAAGGCTCTATAACCACTTCACCTTATTTATTTGCCTAAGCTTTAGGTATGGAAGAGGCTATGGTGACTTCCTTATTACCTTTAGGAAATTCTTCACCAATCATGAACTCATGACCTTTATTATGGGTTAGATCATGGAGCTTGATGTGAGGAAGGAGACCTCATAGTACTTCAATTGAAGCAACACTTCCAAAAGTACCCTCCTCAACATCTTTATTTGAGTGATCTAATTCCTTATTTATTTATGAATGGGTGGGGGAACCCATTTGTAGGTTTACTCCCCTGACTTCCTCTACACTCACCTTCTTCTCTGGTGCTAAACTTGATACTTTTGGAGGGGAAGGGACATCTTATGATACCTTCAGAACTACCTATAATCCTCCCTGCTCAACCACTAATTCATAATCAATGGTAAATTGAACATCCTACTTTAGCTTCACTTCATCTCTCTCATTAGATTTGTTCAGATCTTTAGTTCCACCTTGATCACCTTGGCTTCGTGATTGGGTGATGACATTTTCAACAAATGTCTCTATATCTAATGAGACTGCTTCTTTCTCCTAAGGGACTTGAGCTTACATGGCCACCTTGACTCCAACCTATGCAAAATCATCAAAAGATAAAAGATCATTAGGTTAGAATGTCTTCCTCATTACCTTTAATCTCTACTCCTAAGGGACCCTCTTCTACAAATAAACCCATCACCAAGTCCTTCACTAGGATCTAAGGTCTTTCCCTCAAAGTTCTTTGCCTAGTTCTCACTTGTGGAGGAGTGAACACACGTTGCTTCTTGGTTGCCTTGGAAATGGGCCTTCTTTCATCTAAGTCTTCATAATCACTCATATCCATCAAATTTTGGGCATATGAGGACTGATCCTCTTTCCTTTTTATAGGGAGTTGTTTGGAAGGTAGGTCCTTAAACATAACCTCCTCCTTCTTCATAGGAAATCCATTTGGAGGTTGTAGAGCCCTCTTAATTCTCTTTTTCTTGGGTCACTCTCCTTCATCCTCACATCCTCTCTTCCTTGAATATATATTTGGGGGAGGGGAAACTACTAGCTTTGTGTTGGTGGAAAAAGTGGAATAGTAACGTAATTAGCTATTAGGATGGCTACTAGAATAACTAGCATTGTTGGGTTTCCCTTTATCGAAATGGATATGGAGGTGACACTGGCCAATGTAATCTCCCAATAATAATCTTATCCTAATTTTTAGACATACTTGTTATCTTTGAGAAGGATAGTCTAGCCTTAGACTACGATGCTGTTATTGACTCCACAACAATTGGCTTGGTGAAGTCAACATCACCAAGCTTGTGCTTCCCTTTTCCCTTTGATATGAGTGGTAGAGCAAAAGGATCACCAATGTACTCTGGGAGGAAATTTTTTAGCTCTCAAACCTATCTGAGCTCTTGGAGGGTAGGGGTATCACAAGAACTGAGGTCAACCCCATGTTCCTTCAACTACCTAAAGGTTCTCCTCATAATAGCTTTGGCTTTCCATGGAATAAAATCATTTTCCTTAATAGTGAGTTCTAGATAAGAGATGGCTTGGGATTCAACATTAGATTCATTTTATACTATAAATAGTGTCCTTTTATCATCCACCATGTCTTTAGGGATGAGAATAATATTGTAGGCAATAATATCTTACACTACCATCCTCATATAATCTAGTTTTATGATAGCCTCCTTGATAGTACAATCTGAGTAGATGTCTTCATAATGTAATTTATGGATAATCACACTGGTTGCTATGTTTATTAGCCATATGCTATTATTGTTGGGCTTAGGTGGTATTTTATCGATCATGTACTGGCTCATTTCTTGCTCTAATCCCTTGGCCTTAGTAACTGAAGGGCATGAATAATATCCAATTTGAACTAGAAATTTGAAAGGATTATTTACCTTAATTGAAGTTATCATCTCATGTGGGGGCAGCATCTACTGGCTCAACTCCATCACTACCAGCTTATCATCTAGGTATCTTGGCAATTTGTGTAAAGACCTTGAGTAGCCACTCATTTTGATGTAGGTAAATGTCCTAAATTGAATATAAGAGGCACCATACTTGTCAATTATTTCTTTTACCACCTAGGACATTATATTGAGGCTCCTTAGAGGAAGTAAGACACTCATCATGATATTAAATAAATAATTATAGACCTTGCAAATATTCTTTTTGATACCATCCAGAGTGATTTTTGGGTAAATCTTATAAATTTTCATCCCATTGGGTTTCTTGGTGAGCCCCTTAAATGTTCTATTATGCATTAGGCTATACATAAGGTATGAAGACATATAAAAAGTACCTATGAATGCCTCTTTTAAATGGATTTTAGCCTAGAGCTACATCATTTACTTGTGTAAATTATCACTAAGATGGTGGCCCAATCCATCCTTTTTTATCATTACAACATGTAAATTAAGATTAAGAACATCCAAGGCTCAAATTTTGCCATAATGGGCATCCCATAAGTTATTACTACCATGACAATGATATATTGGGGTAATTCATTGAATTTCACTAGTTTTAGACTTTTAGACATTTTACAGACCTTTTACCTTTTATTGGCTAGCTAACAGGAGTTGATAATATCCCATATTACTTTGTCATTCTTCTCTGCATAATTTTGGATTTCCTCCAGGGAGAGTCTACTAATTTTGGGCCAAGGAGAAATTCTGAGCATGGTGTTGAGGGCCATAAGATTAAAAGAGAAAACAATTGACTAACTATCATTGATGATGGTCTTAGTGTCTAGTTGATATATACTCGAGCACATGTAATAACTAGTTATGGGTATGGGTCAACCAAGGGGAATGTTACCATAAGGGAAATGTAACTCATTACAAGGTTAGAAACTATTGGAATAGGGTCTAACTACCATAATAAATTCAATAGGGCCATAAAATTTAACCCCTAAACATTCATATATCTGATCCCATCCAAAATGGAGATGATGTTTCTCTTCACTGATGTTGAAGGTGCCACCATTTTTCCCTAATGCTAATGTAATCATTTTTAAATTAAATAAACCCTTCACTCAAATAACCCTCAAAATACCTTTAATCTCTTGTTAAAGAACACAAAATAAGAGGTTAAAAGAACACTTACTTCTAATCTAAAGGGTTACATGCAATTGAAGCTAGAAATCCATGAAGAATTTACCATAATCACTCTTTCATGCTACATGTAGCTAGGGCACATAAATAGATTGAAGGCACAAATAGAAGATTTGAATGAAAATGAAGGAAAATTACTTAGTTATTATCCTTTTCATTTTGTAATTAGGGTTGCCATTAATGCTTTAAAGTATAATGGCTATTTTCCAACTACCCTCTTTAATCACTTGATCTTCTCTCGATAATAGGAAGGAGAAGGTGCAAGTATTTCTTTCATGCCAAGAAACTCTTATTTCAACACGTGGATGCGTATAAGTGGAAATTACATTACGGTACCTTTTTAGGCCTTTAGGTACCTTTGAACTTTTTCACTCATCATTTCCTTTGGTGCAATGGTTCAATATGCCTCGAGCTCCTCATGGGATGTAAGAACGCTATGTGTTATCATTTAAATTTATACATCTAGGTGTTTAGGACTTTTGGGACCTTTTGAACCTTGTCCACCAAGAAGTAAGTGAGATAATCTTCAAAAAGGGCCCAAAATCTAAAATACCTTGAGGATTTTCCATGTAGCATCACTTTATTTCACAAACCCAATTGCTCAATCCCTAGAGACTTTCTGCACCTTGCCCACTAAAAGGTAAATGGGGCAATCTTCAAAAAGGGCCCAAAACTCATAAGGCACCAAGAACCCATCATGTGTCTATCTTATATCTAAGTTTAGACTCTTAGCCACTTTTTACCTTTTCACCATCCTTCTTTATATGGGGAAGGGTGTGAGATCTTCTTGACCCTCAAAAATAGTCACAAAAATCCCTTAAGATAACCATGTGTCCTTCATTTGATTCATCAAGCAATTCCTCACCTTAGTCACCAAAACACGTTGAAGGTGCAACTCAATAATTTCATCTAGGGCCCTAAAACCATTTATTCAAGCGTAAGGTAGAAAATCTATGCACACAAAGAGGCTTGGATACATTTTTATCTTTTCACTATGAATCATCCCACCATGAAACCATTGGTCAAACCATGAAATTTCTTCAAAACTATATAAAATATCCTTCATCTTTAGAAAGTGCCCTTCAGATCTTTTGTAGACATCCTTCAAGAATTTTATAAGGACAAATTGCTTGAAGGAAATAATTTTTTAGACATTTTGTAGAGGCAAAATGACCCTTCAAAGGTGACATTCAGGAATCTTGCAAAGGCAAAATGCCCAAAGGAAAAATTCCTTTGGAGATTTTACAAGGGCAAGATGATCATACAAATCCTTTGGGATTTTTGTGTGGGTAAATCATCTGAAGGGAAAGTGGCCTTTATACTTTTTGTCATAGACAAAAATTCTGAGACAAAAGATCTAAAAATACTTAAGACCAATAGACAAGGTATGGAATTATTTCAAAGCTTTTGAAGTGGACAAAATGTTTGACAAAAATAAGTCTTTGTATTTTTTGTCAAGACAAAAATCATAAAGACATATTTCCATTAGTCATTGTGTTCATGCAAAAAGACTCAAAAAAGATCTAAGGAAAGGAACATTTTCACCAAGCAAAAAGAAGACAAAGGACTTGGCACATTATAAACATGAACTTGACTTTCCAAAGGAAAACATAGAGATAAGATTAGAAATAGTGACTTAAACATTGACACTCAACCTAGTTTGGACTTAGGCATTTTATTGACAAGGGTCCAATTACTCTAGTGTAATTTTAGGCACTAATATAGGCTCTTGATTGAGGATGGGTACCCCAAACAAGTACATATAAAACATTAGACTGAATGCCTATCCATTGGGTTATGGAGTTAAAGGATTTTGTAATAAAGATAGGGAAAAACACACCATGGGTGAACACAGTTATAACAAGGCATCCAAAGACAAAAATAAATAAAGGAAAAGACACAAATTGTAAAAACACAACCCTAAGCATGGAAACAAAATAAAAAGGGACTGTATAATATGTACATATTCACATGGGCCAGCATGAACTCAATCCAAAAAATGCTTGAGGTGTCTACCATTAACTAACATCTCTAAGATTTTCCCATCAATATATTTGAGATAAAATGTATGGTTTCCTATTTGATAATCAATGGTGTAGGGACCCATCCATAGGGAATCAAATTTACCATGTTTTCCTTTGTTTTCATGTCTACTATCCTAGAGTAGGACCAGATCACCAATTTGAAAAGATCTTAGGGTGATCTTCTTGTCAAAAATCATTTTGAGCCTCTCTTTGAACTTAAAATTCTTTTTGTGGGCTTGTCTATGAGATTCATCAAGCTCTATGATCTGGTTGATTATTTCCTCATAGTGGTTTATTTCTTCTTCATCCTCAGCTATCTATTGCATGAATTGGTAAGTGGGTAATGATAGGTTAAGGGGTGAAATAACTTTATCTCCATTAATAATCTAAAAGGGGATTCTTTCAATAGACCTTTTAGGAGTCAACTTGTTAGCCTAGACAACAAACTTTAATTGCTCACCCATTTCCTTTTGTTGGCATCCGGAGCCCTTTTAATAATCTTTAATAAATTTTTTTTATTGGACTTGGATTTCCCAGTTCCTTATGGATTGTGATTAGAGGCATACACTACATCAATCCCATAATATTCACAAAGTGCAACTAATTTTTTGGATCTAAAGCACATGGCATTATCATAGACAATTTTAATTAGAATTCTAAATTGACAAATCACATTATTCAAAAGGAAGTCAATGACTACCTAGTGGGTTAACTTTCTGGTAGGGATTATTTCAACCCACTTTGTGAAATAATCAATGGGCACTAAGATCCACTTGTAACCAAGACTTGAATCATCTAATATTTCAATCATAAATTCCATTCCTCACTGCTTGAAAGGTCCCTCAACAAAAACTAGTTGTAGGGGAAGTGATCTAGATGCTTTCATTCTCCTAGCGAATCACTGACACTCTTCACATCTTCTTATCATAACAACAACATATTTTAATGGTGTAGGACACCAATAAATGGCCCTCAAAATATTATGTGCAATGACTTTAGGATAAAAATAGCCATGACACACACCACTATGGAATTGAGTAACTAGTTCAAAAATCTCACTTTCCACTAAGCACCTCAAGAGGACACCATATGGGTTCCTCCAAGATATCTCATCTTGTAACATAAGATATTTTTGAGATACTAACTTCAAGGTCCTCCTTTTATTCTTATCTAAATAGAGAGAATAATTCAGAGTCTTCAAATAATAGACTATATATTTATACCATAGAGATTGGTTGTACTTTGACTCAGGGCTATCAATAAGCCTTACTACATTATTCACTTCTATAGTTTGTAAGTTGGTTTCAATCATCATCTTGGTGAGAGCTATGCCCATGAAAAACTAGTATTTTATATCTCTAGGTCATATTCTTGAAGTTTGTTGACCCATTGACATATTTTGTCAATAGTTTCATTCTAAGTTAATATGTCCTTCACTATAACATGAGGAACATAGGCCATGATCTTTGAACTAAGAATGTAGGATCTAAACTATTTGATAGACTTTAAGAGAGCAAAGGCTTGTTTTTCCATTATGGTATATTTTAGCTTAGATCCTTGCAATGCCTTGTAGAAAAAGGTAATTGTCTGTTCATGAATTTCATCATTCTTTTATATCAGCACTACAACAATAGTATGTTTGGAGGCAAATGAAAAGATTTTGAAATCTTTTCTATAATTAGGATTGGCAAGCAATGGGGAAATTTTCAAGGTTTCCTTGATGTCTTGAAATGATTGGGTAGCCTTATATTCCCACTTTATAGTTTCATCCTTTTTCAAAATTGAAGTGATAGGTAGAGTAATATCTACAAAATTGGAAATAAATCTTCTAATAAAGTTAATTTGGACAAATAAATATTGGATTCCTTTCTTGGTTTATGGGATAGGTACCTTGTCCATGTCCTTTACCCTTTCAAGATCTATCACTACACCTTGTTGAGACACAATATGCCCCAATAGTTTTGCCTTTTATACTCCAAAATGGCACTTCCTATGATTGAGGGAGATTCTAAACTCCATGCATCTAATAAGCATTTATTCTAAGTGCCCCAAGTGGTCATATATTTTATTGGAGTACACTATAACATCATATTGATAAAATACAATGAATTGGTTTATTAACCAAATAAAATCTACATCCATTACTCTTTGGAAGCTAGTACCTACATTCATTAAGGCAAGAGGCATTAGGACATACAGATAAGTTCCCCATAGGGTAGTGAAAGTAGTCTTTGACCTTTCAAAGTCCTTCACTATTACCTAGTTGTAACTAGAGAAGCCATCTAGAGTTGATAATAACTCAGAACTAGTAACATCTTGGAGCATGTTGTCCATGTTAGGCAATGGATAATTATTATTCAATGAGGCCTTGTTAAAATTTTGAAAATCAACATAGAGTTTGATGTCTCCATTTTTCTTTCTTACAAGGACTAGATTAGCCACCCATGATGAATACCTACTGGGTTGAATGATCTTACTATCCCTTGAATTCTTGAGTTCTTCTTGCATCTTGGTGGCCAAGATGGGATTGACAAGCCATTATTTTTAGTAGAATGGTTTCATACCAGGCAACATGTTGGAAAAAATCTGCCTTATAAACCTTTAGCTTTGACTATGACCATACTAAACAGTCCTAGTATTTTATCAAAATCTTGATAAATGTTTCCTTCTTTTTCTTGCTCAAGTGAGTACCAAGCCAAATATTCCTTAAATTTTCTTCTATCCAAATATTAATCTCAGTTACATCCTTTGATATAGAAATATTTATGGATTTGACTATATCAGCTTCATCAAAGGATGCTTCAAGACTAACCAATCCTCTAAGGATAGTATTAGTCTTAAAATGAATAACTTCTTTTCCAAACAAAGTTTTCTTTCTATCACATACTTGTATCATGGAGTCCAAATCTATGATGGTCCCTTTAAACTCATCTATACAACATAGAAACCTTTTTATTTGATCATCATCATCAAAGAATTCCAATGATCAATGTTGTTTGGGATAGAAGGCCTTACTAGCACCTCCACCTCATATTCACAAGAGGGATTTTTATGTTAAAATTTGAATTTTATAGCCCTCTTTTCAACTATATCTACCACCTAATTAGAATCATGGGCATGATATTTGATGTTGAAAGTGTTGAACCATTCCAAACAGTCCCATACAATGTTCTAGTACTGCTTCAATCTCTTCTATTTCATGGTGTAAAAAACTCAGACCTACTTCACCACTAATTATGAATTTCCCTTAACCAATAGCCTTTTGAGTCCATATTTGTGTGTGATCCAAAGGCCAACCAGGAGTGCTTCATATTCTACAATATTATTAGTGCACTCAAAAGATAATTAGAAAGAGTATCTGTAAGCTTGGCCATTAGGGGCATAAAAGACAACCCCTACTCCATTTCCAATACTTGAACATGGTCCATCAAAATTCATGGTCCAAATGGATTCTTTATCTATAGTACCAAATTTAGGAGGTAGTTCCTCATACCCAACACTCCCCATAAAATTTCCAATGTCTGTATCCACGTACAACACTTCATTCAATTGATATTTAGGATCTTCCAAGAAATGAAGAATTTATGGCTCTCAATTAAAGTGAACCATATTCCCATCCAAAGGTATAGTGGCATAGGACAATTCCATCTAAATACCACCCCCAATACTAGTAGCCCATTTTATAGACATCAACATACCCCATTTTGGTGGATAATCTACAGTAACAATGTCCATACTCAAGAACTTACTAGGGTATTGTGTAAGCTACACCACCAGTACTTTAACCATGCCAATAACATGTACTTCTCTAGAATCCATGGAGAGGCATCATCCATATGCTGCAATTATCCTTATACAAAGTTCATTCAGCACAACCAGTGGCATAATGTTACAATATGCACCAGAGTCAAACATGTAGTTATGGGTAATTAATTCATTAATCATTAGGGTGGTATAGAATGGATTGACATCCATCTAAATTTATACTAATTTTGTTTCCAAATACACCTCCAAGTGATGTTCAGGGGTTTTTGAGGTATTCTCACCTTCCACAGGGAAAGTGAGAAAAGGCTTAACTTAAACAATCTCATTGGTAGTAACTTTCTCAATGAATCCCAAATACTCAACAACCCTTCTCCTATGCTTTGGAATTATAAGTAATTCCATAAAGGGCACTATGACCTTTAGTTGACTCAATACATGGGCCATGTCAAAAATACTATATTTGGGCAAAGGAGTGTTAATAGGTAGACTAGTGACACTTTCATTTGGAATACACCCCTCAAGAGTTAGGGGAGATAAGTAGGTGAACCTACATTCTTAACTTCACTTTTCAAGGGAGGCTTCTTAGGTTCATCTTTCATAGGAATACTAGACAATAGGGGAATTTTACTCTTGGCCTCGGTACCTTTTAGCTTGACATTATAAGGTGTAGAACCAAGCTTGGTGGAATTTTAGACCTCCTTATTCCATTTGGTCTCTTTTTATTTAGTATTTGATTTAGGGTAGTAAATTATTTATCTTTCAGAGGAGTATTTTGATCCTTAATTCTCAAATTTTACTCCTCTTGGGAAATGGCTATGTGGATCATCAATTATCGGTCTTCAACCAATGGAGGTGAATCTCCATACTTTTCTTTGATCATTGATCTTAGAAACTCAAAATCATGAATAGGTAGTTCATAGTCATGCATTATATTTATGTCATAGATGAAGTCTAGGGTTGGGACCCTTACTTTTTCACATGCTCTCCAAAAATCCTGAGTAGTGGTAGTGCTCATCAAATCTATAGATGGAGAGGAAACCATCACATCTGGTTCACTAAGTTGGAAAGTAAAACACTCATAAGCTGAAGTGTCTTCACAATCAAGAATAGTTGAAGCTTTCACAAGTTCCTCTTGGAAGGTGTAACATTCCATTTCTTGGAAATCAATAACGTAAATATCATCTTATTTAGATGTAGACTCAAAGCCTCCTACACCTTGACCATTAATATCAACTATGCTACATGGGAGATGAGGGAGGAATCACTTATCACACTAGTTGATATCAAAATTTATTGTATTAACCTTTGTAGCTAAAGGATTTGGTACTTCCCTTCCACTTTCTTGGTTCTAGTTTATTTCATGTTTGTCATCCCTTGCAAGCCCCTTTCCCTTTTCATTATTCCTACCTTGGAAAACTAGCCTACATTGACCTTGATCCCTAGGATGATTTATTTACTCCCTCTTGTGATCCCTCTTATCATGATCTTTAAAAGAACCCTGAGACAACCCCTTCTCTGCTCTAGCCAACTTGTAAGAGATTTCTTTCACATCAGTGATAGAGTCTTCACATTTTCCTCTTAGTCTACACTCTTATAGGAGGCTTGAGGATTTTCAAGATTCACCAATTTGACATCAGCCCTCTTATTAAAATACTTACCCATAACTTTGATGTTATTTTATATTTGGATAACCAAATTAAAATCCATCCTCAAATTTGTGGGAACCTTATCTTTGAGATAATAGGCTGACTTCTTGTCAAATGCATCATAGTTTTAATCAAAAAAGTAGCACCACTAGGCATAGTTTCCTCTAGTAGCCTTCTCAACACTTTACTAAATCTAGAATTTAAATCCTTGACACACTCATTAGGATTTTTCTTAAGGCTCTCAAATTTGGCAAGCAAAAATTTGGGATCAATGATATCACCAAATTTCATCTTAAATGCATCAATAATAGCTTGCCATGTGTCTAGGGATCCATTAAGGAGGGATTTGAACCACTCCTAAGCCTCTTCCTCAAGTGTGTTGACAAAGAGTTTTATGCACACATCTTCTAGATATAGTTCATAATCTTCAATAACATTTAAGAATGATTTCAAATGTTCTTCCTCAGACATGACATTATTCCCTTGAAACTTAGGCAAAATATTCCTTAATTTGATAGGAACTTCATTAGAGAAACCAAGTATACCATTGAAGTTGATATGTCTAAACCTTGGGATCATAAATGGTCTACATCTGTTAACCAGACCTTAATCTTCTTCTATGTCATTGTCATTACTTGCATTAAACATCCTCCTTCTCAAATCAGGGTCTCCCATCTCTAAAATATGAAGATGAAGATGAACTAGGAGATGACTGAGAATGAATACTATGAGGACTTGAATTAGGAGAAATAGAATGAAGCCTTAATGGCCTAACAAGATGAAAAAGACTTTTTTGTAGAGAGGGAGCTTGACTCATAGGGAGCTTAGATTTATTTGAAGTGCTATGATATCCTTCAACCAAAGGGATATTTGATCCACATCCCTTCTCAGGGATATGCCTCCAGAGGTGGTCAATGCTTGCCACATGTCTGACTGGGAATCACCTCAGGTGCTTTGGTGGCTGGTCATATAGGGGTCTGGAAGAGGACCCAGATCACTCCAGAGCTTTTGGCATGACAGCCAGTCCTTTATTGGTATCAAAGCTAGGTCTTGAGGTTGAGTCTCATGGAAGCTGGTGGGCTTGATCTGCACTGATGCATGATGCATCTCTGTGCCTCCCAATTACCAGACTACTTGCCATGTGTTTTGATCGAGAATCATCTCAGGTGTCCTCAGACTAGCCCTATAGGGGGCTGAAAGAGGACCCAAATCACTCTAGAGCTTTTAGTGTGATGGCCAGTCCTTTAGAAGACTGGCTGTCATGCCAAAAGCTCTAAAGTGATCTGGGTCCTATTTCAGCCCCCTATATGGCTAGTCTAAGGACACCTAAGGTGAGCCTTAGTTGGAACATGTGGCAGGTAGTCTGGTAACTGGAAGGCACAGAGATGTGTCATGCATCGGCATGGATCAGGCCCACCAGATTTCACGAGACTTGACCTTGAGACCTAGCTCTGATAACAATAGAAGGACTGGCCGTCATACCAAAAGCTTCAAAGTGATTTGGGTCCTCTTTTGGCCCCCTATATGGCCAGTCTGAGGACACCTGAGGTGATTCTCAGTTGGAACATGTGGCAGGTAGTCTGATAACTAGGAGGTGCAGAGATGCATCGTGCATCGGTACAAATCAATATTTGAGAAAAGGGATAAATATAATGGGGGACAAACTGATTATGTCTTGATTTCTTGAGTTTTAGCCTATGATAAGCTTCCATACTTGTCTCGTTTTGGATGGAGCTTCTAACTTAGGGACAAGCTCTTTAGATGGATCTTTCTAAAAGGAAGGCCTAGTACCCTCCATATTTTTAGATCTAAACAAAGATATTTAAGATAGAGAAGATTAAATATAGTAGGTATCGATATTTAAACCTTGAAAATAATGGATTCACCATTAGAAGCAAAAAATTCTAGACCAGAACAAACAAAAATACTAACAACACTTGATAGAGTGAAACTTTCAAACACTAAAGATAATTCCAAGAACATTGTAAAACTTATCAAAACACATAAATGAACATCCCCAATGGAGTCACTAAGAAAGGATGTAAAAATGTTAATGAATTAGAGATCAAGAACTTAGTAACAATAGAGAATGAAGTAAACAAAACACTTATATCTCTCTGTAAGTATTCCTGATAACATGGGTGAAAAGAATGGTCCCCAATAATGGTGACATAAAGATGTTGGTTCCCAGTTGTACACCTCAGTCACTCAACCTTACACACTTGAAGAGAATGGAAAGCAAAGATGGAAAACCCACTTAATATGTCATTGTAGCCAGGGAAGGGTTTGACATTAAGACTAGGCCGAATAGAGAAAATTACTGGGAGCCACCTACAAAAGGTATAGTTAGTTCCATGCTACTTTTGGCTCTACCTGAACCAAAGTGAGAGGACATAAGGGGTATCTTACTCACATGAAGATATTCTATGATTCAATCTTCATGGGGATTTTTGGTACTATAAACATGTAAATTTGGCTACCAATGGCTTTGTATCAGATTATTAGACCAATTTTTACCAATCATCAAATATTTAACTTAATAATTTTTATTAGTCTCAAATTTGGATTTATAACCTTGCATTAAATCAATTTTTCCTTTTAAATTAATTAAACAAGGCAAATACACATTAAATTAATCAAAATAAAACAAATGGCCAAATGCCTAAAAAGAATTAATTAACTTGCACACCCTAATCAAAATCAATTACCAAGTTAAATCAATTTCAAATCCTAATTGAGTTCACCCATGAGCTAATAAATCAATTAAATCAATTACTAAAAAAAAATTTCAAGAGAATCTTAGAACATTCTAGAACACACTCATTACCTTTGTGAGTTATCATTTTTGGAAAATATCTAAAAGAATAGTCTAGGAATATGCCAAACTCAACCAAAGTTAATAAACTCAACGAAAGTTAATAAACTCAACCATGGTAAGATTTAACCCATTTCAAGGGATTTGAAAGCCTATAAAATTAAGCCCAGAGCTCCTCATTTAGAAGATCTCAATCAAAGTAGAGTTATAATACAAAATGAGATTCTTGAAGCTAAAAGCCTAGTATTATAATGTTGAAATTGAGCCAAGCCATATCAATCAAGCCAAGCATTAAAAAATGGTGCATATAGGATATGATGTTAGCCATATGTCATTGATGAATACTTCTTATGCATAATCTGAGCAAGCCAAATGAAGAAATCATTTGGAGCTCTCAAGGAAGGTAAAGATTGTTGTTCTTTGCATTTTAGTTGAGTTTTCAATTATTATTTGTTCATTAAGCTCCCCCTATGATCTAGGATTAGAGATATTAGTATGTTAGTGTTTTTATTTCATGGTTTTATGGAATAAAAATTTATCTAACCTTCTCTCTTTGTCAAACTTCTTAATCACAAATGGCACACCCAGTGGGATACAATTACGCACCCCACGTCTTTAAACAAAAATGAATGTTAAAATAACTCTAGTTTTTAATATATTTAATATTTTTTTATAAATTTTTTATATGATGTTATTAATATTTTAAAATAAATTATCTCAAAATTTCATTAAAATATTATTTTTAGTTTAAAAGTTATGACTCTTTTAATTACTATCATTTTTTATTTATTAATTTTATGGTAAAAACGGTTAGTACAGAGATAATAAATTTTGATTTATTCACTTGTTTGACCTTAATTTTTTCATATAGGTGAGAAATATAACTATAAATAACATCAAATTTTTTTTTGACAAATTAATCTATATTCAAAAAGTTATGGCTAAATTACTGACTGCAGGTTTTTATGATTTTTATGTTCGATTTTCTTATTTTTAACCTTCTAACTTGTTGTTTGCATGTTTTATAGATTTATTTTATTTTTTTGAGATTTTTGAGTTATTTATAGAGATTTTTTGTATCCTTTGACTAATATAATATGTTTTTTTTGGGGGTTTTGCCTTCGGATTGATAGATTTTACCCTTCAAAGTTGCTTGTCTCATTTGATAAATAAGCTTCAAGGCTAAACAAAGTTCTGACCTTTTCTTTATAGGACCTATTTGGAAAAAACTATTTCAATATAAATTATTAATTTTACACTTCATTTGGATGTCTAAAACTAATTAGGAATCCTTCATTTTGGTGTTTAAGTAAACTTTTTAGGGTGTTTTATTGGTTAAGTTTTTGTGATTTCTTTCAAAGTTCACAACTTAAAGCCAAGGGGCTAAAAGAACACCACCACACATTTTGTTTAATGATATAAATTTAAATACACTTCAAAGTTGTTTAGTTTAATATTTTTTGAGTAAATATGGAGTTATGCGTGTATGCTCTCCCATCTATCCCTTTTAGGAAACTTTTGGGATCAAAATTGTCAACTTCTTTTTGCATAGTTTGCAATTGTTTCCATTTGCACTTCTTAAAGCCAAGGGGTTAGTAAAAAATATAATAAAGAAATTTTAATTTGGTGCAATGAAATTAAATTCACTTTAATTATTTAAAAACTTACTTATTGATTGTGTGTTTTAACAAAAAGAGACGTGCATGTATGCTCTCCTATTCGTCCCCTTTAGAGAACTTTTGGGATTAAAAGCACCATTTCATCATACTTTGGTCCTAGTACAAGGCATGGAAAGAATGTCATTTAAAGCCCTTCCCCAAAAATCATAATAGTATTAGGTGATCTTGAGGCAACCATAAAGTCTTTTTATTGTGTCATTTATTTCATGCATCTTGGCTTGTGAGGGGGACTTGATTACCTCCTATGAGTTCTTTAGGGAAGCTTTGACCTAGGGTTTCATCTCCCAGCATCAAATTCATCACCCACACTAGGATTAGAGGTTTAAGTAGTTAAATCACCTTTTAGTGTTGGGGTTAAGCACTGAGACATATTTGCACATTGGACATCTCACTACATTGAGAAAGTGATGGATGCAGTGGTTGCAAAAAGGGCAAGACTTTTTTGCAACAAACTAAGTGCTGTAGACACCCAATTAAAGTGCATTATTTTGCATCATTTGACATGAAAGTTATTATGCAATTGATCCATCTAAAATTATTGAAAACCAATTAGTTGAGTCAACCCCACATTTCCATACCCTTGCTAGGATTTGGATGATTATACTTAGTGAATTTTGGTCATTTTTGCTTGGTATGTTCTGAGACTAAAACTTGTTTATTTGTTTATAACCATGTAAAAAACTAGTTTGTTAATACATCACTCCTTGATCAAAGAGGCATTATCCTAATTATTTCATGCCACACTTGTGCCTTAAAATATTTGGTAAACATGTTTGTGTGTGTGTTACTTTTTTGAGATGGGTACCATTATGTTACCCAAATCATTATCAAATTTGTGCCTTGGAGTCTTTGAAATAAAACATTGATCACATAATTAGAGCATGCTAACATCATTATGATGCTCAATTTATTTTAAGACTTATTTGACCTTGTATCAAAAACTATTATTTCAAACCAACTAAACCATATCACATATGTCATTTAAACCTTGTTCATGCACTATCATGTTGTCCAATCTTATCTAGCTTGTTTAGTCTAATAATAGTTTTTAACCATTGAGTTTTTAATTAAAATTTCCAATTTTGAATTCAAACATTGATTTATTTGTATTTAGGCCTTGCTTCACAGGGGCTGATACACAAATATTTCTCTTTTGAGTTGTGTAACTTAGGTTAATCGATTTCCCAAAATTTAAAACTATCACTTATTTATTTATTCAACCTATCCTCATCATTATTTGTGCCTTTATTTTTGAAAATATAGTATTTTATTCAGGTGCATTTTACATTATGGCTTATACCAATTGATCATGTTTATGTTTTATTTTGTGTGTCGGGTATATGTCAAATTTGTTTCAAACTTTCGAGATTAAATCAAATCAAATCAGCCTTTATTTTAAAGTCTATATTTTGATACCATTTGGCCAAAAGTCCTAACAGATCATGTTTGTTTGAGCCTAGCTTTTGACTCCATGTTTATATGAAAGCCCTAACAACTCAACTTTTTCCTTTCCTAATTTAGACCTTGTTTGGAACAATTTGGCCTAGACTTTAACATGTCAGTTTTTATTCATCACTTGACCTTTTGTGTGTATGACATTTAATGTTAGAATATTTTATACTAAGTCTTAGAAAAAACTATTTTGAAGATACAACTCCATATTCAAATCACTATTTGGAGATACAAATCCACCCTTTTGACCAAGCTAGATCATGGTTTAACCAAGCTAAACCACTATTTGAACCCTTTGTCCTTTGAACATAGTTTTTTAGAGTTTACAAAACTTTAAGCCTTTTTATTTTTGAATCTTTCTTCATTAATGTAGACATGTCTACCTACACTTATGGTGGAGTCACGTACAATCTAAACTATGATAAAATGGCCGCATAAAATAGATTTGATTTTTATGGATTTATTCAAGACCCCTTTGATGATAATATGGTTTGCGAGATGGAATTTTATCCACCTTGCACAAATAAAATCAAGGACTAATGTCAAGACCTCAACTGGGATGATATAGTTGGTGAGATAGAATTAGGTACAGACTTCTACAATGATAATGTTGTTTGGGAGATGGATCCACATCCTCCTTAAAATAATCAATATAGAGAACACAAGTAAGAGATAATTTACAATCTAACTCAATATCTTGATTGAGATGATATGGTTTATGAGGAAGACTTGGATGCTTTGGCTTATGTGAGCAATCAATCTCCATAATGCCCTACCATTTCTATTCTAAGACCTCATCCTTTGGCTTGTGCAATTAATCAAGCTCCATAGTGCCCACCCATTATCTAACTATCAACCATTCCTTATCTAGTGCCTATCATTCCCCACTTAAAAAAACTCCAACCAATCCAACCCAAATATCAACCAATCCAATTATGATACCAACCAATAATCTAATCAATATCAAAACATATCATTTAGCCTCAACCAATCATTTGGCTAATCATTCATCCCAAACCTTAGCCCATCATTTAGTCATAATCCCTACCAGTCCAATCAATACCTCAACTGAGCTAATCATTTGAGGACCAAACTATGATTAAAACTAGTATTTTTTAACTCATTAGAAACCAAGACCATAAAAACTAACTGATCCAAGATGATTTTATTAAACCCACCACTTGTGATAAGTTAACCTATGATGGATCACCTTTCAATCCTATACTTGTTGTTAAGGATTATCACTTTGATGAGCCAGTCTTTGTTGAGTCACTTCTTAATGATTATAACTACCTTTTGGTAAATAATTACCTTCACTATATGCCTATTTTTCAAGAGCCTCTTATTACTAAGCCAATATCTAAGAAGTTATCTCATTATCTTTTCCCCATCCTATAGGAGTCTCACTATGATAAATCAATCTTTGTGGAGCCTGTTATGCCATCATAGGTCATTACTTATCCATACCAAACATTCAAAGAAATCATTATAATAGAGTACCCATCAGATGAAGAATTGGAATTAAATTCAAGTTCCACCCTTTAACCAATATCAGATTTAGCATTGGAAGGAGAATCAACATCAATCTTGACCTCAGATTTAGATCCCCTTGAGTCTGAATCAGATTTAGATACAAAATATGTTCATGACTATTACAACATTGGTTATACATACCTTGTAGATCAATATTAATATATTTGTGATTATTCTATGGCTTTTGAGGATGATTACTTTAACATTAACACAAGTTCTAGTATCTTCTACAAGGATTTTGCAACCTCTTCCGATTCCATTACCATTCCAAATACCATTACCACTAACCATCATACCCATGTCATTGACATTCCATCTCTCAAAAGTGTTGATTGGGACCAATATAATAATACCTTTTGGAAATGCCTCCATGGCAAAATATTAGATGAATAAAAGCAAGGGGCCTAAGACCATAATCATATAGTAGAAGAACACTCTCTTAGTGAATCCTTTTTGAAGGTGTTAGGGGGAAATCAAAGTCATAACTCAACATCTTCTAGTGAAACCTTTTAGAGGTGCTAGGGGACAATCAAAGCCTAAAGTAAATATTCCTTAGTGAAACTTTCTTGGAGGAACTATGGGATAATCAAGATAAGTTCATTGGTGAAAACCTCGTAGAGGTGCCAATAGCTAAGCATAAAAGTTCTTCATTACTTGATGAAGACATTATCAAAGATCAAATAAAAATAGATTCCTATCTACATCCTAATTATATGGTAGCTACTTTTAGGCCTAAACAATATACGAATTTGGTGGTCTTATCAAGATAATATTCAAAAAATTTTGGCCTTGCCATATCCAAAGTTATGTTGAATCCAGAATCAACAACATTGTGTGTGCCTAAAAATCTTGATATTTATTTATTATCCATCCATTATTCATTCCATTATCCTAAACCATTCCATTTAAAAAACTAGCCTATCAACAAAAATTTATCCATATTTACCATCCATGGTTGCACTTTTCTTTGTAGAGGCTATGAGGATATCTTGTCTTGGCACTTGAAGGAATCATAATCAACGACCAAAAAAGATCACAAAAACATCAATTGAATCCAAATTTGTAACAATTTCTTAGTATAGATAAGGTGTGGGTTATCAATTTACATGATTGACTATTCTGGATATATTATTTATTGATCATGATGTACATCTCCACTTCAACATGAACAATAGAATCATTTATCATACCCAATCCAAAACCAAACATGTACCATATTATATCAAGTTATGAATCCTTTCTCATTATCATATATCCTAACCATTCACCTTATCACATGGGAGTAACCCTCTTACCATCTTATACAATCCATCAAATCATCATTATCCTAGAGTAAGACCATTCTATTTTACCATACCATTCCTATCTAGACCAAAGCCTATTTTTAGTCATCCTATCCAATCTTATTTTGATCTTGGTTACTTTGGTTCTTCCCACACTTTTTATGAGGAGATTCTAATAAAGTTTCAATAATCAATCAAATTCATGTTTGTAATGATAGTCTATGAAAGTAGTGTGATAGTTGATTTGACAAAATATCTTTCATTTTATATCCTATATCAAGTTTGTTTATGTGAGCTTGATTATATTGCTAGTTGGGGAAATCAGTGTTCACCAATATTTCTACTAATTATAATTGCCTGTGGGTAAATTCATATCATTTATATAATCCATTGTATCCTAGTTATAACTACCTATAGGAAAACTAGGGGAAACATTTGTTTATCATACATTACCGCATCACCTTGCCATTGCTATTTTAATTTGACTGGCCATTTACCAAATATGAGAACTTGTTGGGACCTAGTTGGTTTTTCCCCATCTTTTATGTGGATGGAATTATTGTGAATTGACGTCATTTTGAGACTATGTAGGCTATGTTAAATTCATGTTGCATTCAACTTAGTCCCCTTTTACTATACACTCTCATCATTTTATGAGAAACCTAAGCTAATGCTCTCACCATTTTGTGAGTAGGTATCTTGTTATTCTCTAACGAGTTAAGATACCTCAAAATTCCAAAAACATTTATAACATTTCAAAATACAAAAACAATAATCCTATCTAAGCCTAGTTCATCATCCTCGATCTACCCTACTAGGGCAAAGTTACTGTTTGGATGTTATATTTTGATTTTGCTTTTAAAATGTTTATTTATTTCTAGTTGTTTATTTGTTTGAATGCTTTCTATTTGTTTCTTTATTTATCTTGATTGTTTCTTTATTTGTCTATTTTGTTTGTTTATTTATGTGCTTATTTGTTTGCTTTCAGCGCTATGGCCTTGATTTAGTCTGTGTGTTCATTGGGTGATTCCTTGCACATTATTATTGAATCTATCCATATCCAAATGTATACATTGTTATCATGGTTTTTATCATCAATGTAATTATTTTCTATTGAGTATCAGATATCGAGAGTCAGTTCTTATGTATATTTTGGCCAAGACCCCATGGTGTTCTATCATGAGGTCTACCATCAAATGTTATAGCAAAAATCAAATTTGAGAGGTCTAAAACATCATGAAACATCACCATATCCTTAACACTGACATCAAAAATAATCCCAATCCAATACCAAATCATATCCTAAATAGAGTAATTAAGTAATGAAAGAGTTTCAACCTTTGTTAGTTTAGATGAGCATCTCCATACTAGGAGGTTATCCTAATTCATCTTTATCCTTTATATCAACTTATCAATCATCAAAAATTAATCATGTTTTTCATAATCAGGGTATACTACATTAGCACTGTACATAATCCCACATGCATTCTCAATGATTATATCATCTACTAGGGAAAATCATTATGTTACACTAATTTTTCTTTCTTGTTTGTCTATCCTAAATAGCATAAATCCATCTTCTCAATGATTATATCACCTTATAGGGTAAATCATTATGTTATCATACCACATTGCCACTATCGAGGTACAATGATTATAAACACCTTTAGGAAAACCATTGTACACCATTTCACTTACATTTCTCAGTGATTTTTCCCAACTTTGGGTAAATCACTGTCTTATCATCTTGTTGGGTGAATATTTTGTCATGAGCTAAATGATGAGAAAAATAGGTCTGATCAACCATAGCAAGGGAGATTGGTCAGCCAAGTGTGTAGGTTTACCATATCAAAAGGGGACAAATCTCTCCTCTCATCAAGGGGAGGTTCCCTATAAATATGAGGAGGCTATATACTATATATATGCAAAAAATAACACTCAAGGGTAGGGTAACACCATCCATCTCTCTTCTTTTTGAGATGATGCTCACAAACAAAGGAGAAATCTAGGTAAAGACAGTAAAGGCACTTCTCTTCTTTCAGAAGTGGTCTTGCAGCAAATAGTAGGAGTTCTGTCAGGTAGTGACAAGTAGCTGGTAACAGGGCGTAGTAACCAGCAGAATGAAGTATAGCACAAAGTCTCCACTTCAACTACCCAAAGAGTGAAATACGAAGGACAATGAGGGCACAAAGTCATCCCAAGTTCCTTTACATAGAAACAAAAAATAGACAAACACACTAAAGGCAATTGTAGACAACACAAACTCTTCCCACAGTTGGCTTCAGGACACCTTCCTGATTACTTCCACTAATTTTGCTTATTTCCTTAACTGGATAAGAATGCATTTAGAAGATAGACATAAGAACAATCTCTTAAAATGACACAAGTTATAATAGCACAAAGTCTGAAAGTAACTTGCTTTCTCATTCAAATAAAGAAATATGATTAACAACTGAGCTCAAAGTCTTATTGATAGCCTCTCAATTTTGGTAGAGTTTTGCTTTTATAACCAAAAAGATCTTCCTTTTAATAAGAAGAGATTTAAAATATATAATAGCCAAGAAAGTCTTGGCACTTTGTTCCATAGAGTGGCCCATATTACATTCAATGCCTTGAATGCATTTTTAGTTTTGTCAAAGGACCATGCAGGAACAGGGTGGCTACCTTAATTGCGGTGTGTCAATTCATCTCAAATGTCTTCTCCTAGGCCTGGGTCATCTAGTCTGTGCGGCTGTCCACTTCACCTTTAATCCAAGGGAGATAAACAAGCTACACCTTTTAATGCTTATGAGCCAAAATATTTGCTTGGTGGACTGTTCCACCTACTGGAATAACTTCTACATAGATATTTCTAGCTTTTCCCTCTTTTTGCTACAATTTGAGCTCTCGATCTATCTTTTCCCTTTTTTACTAGCTCTTTCAGCGCTCTCTCTCAATGGTTCTTCCCTTTGGCCTTAAGGCCTTTGAATGCATTCAGGTACACATTCAAATCTTCAACAACTATTTTATTACCATGAATTTGATGCCTTCAGGCTTGTCATCACTTGAAAGCCAATGGGTAGTTTGTTTCCTTAAATTTGATAGCTGCAAGGACATCACCAGACATCTAGATCCTAATGGCTAATTCAAGCTGCTCAACTTTGACATCTACGGGCCTGTCATCCTCCTTGGTAATTCCTTTGGCTTTCTTGTTTGATCCTTCTCGAAGGGGACTTACCCTTTGAGGTTTTGAGAAATGTCCATTTTGCTTGATGAGAGCCCCCCACAAGGGTACCTACCCTTTAGGGTCCTTCAGGCGGTCTTCAGCCTTCTTCAGGCTCCAATTCCTTTAGACAAAATGTCCAAAGGAATTCCTTTGGACATTTTGTCTGAAGGAAATGTTCCCTTGCCTTAGCCATTTTTTTGTTGGGCTTTTTTCTTCGATCGGGCTTTTTCCTTTGGAATTTTTGTCTGAAGGAATTGCCTTAACAGTTTTGCCATGGAAAATATTTTTGAAGGGATTCCTTTGCTCCATTTACCTCATTATTTTCTTGAAAGAGAACTCTACCCTTCGCAAGGGCTGTTCAAGCCCAAAACTACCCTTTAGATTTTTGCCACAGTCTATTTTCTCCTCACCTACCCTCTGCAAGGGTTGTTTGACCTCCAAAATTGCCTTTCAAAAAAGTTGCAAGGGTCCTTTTGGCTTTTGAGTGCCCTCCATAAGGGCACTTATCCTTTGGGCTCTTCTAGTAGGCCTTCGATCATTCCTTTGGATAAAGAGTTTGAAGGAATTACTTCATGGAAAATCCCTCCAAAAGGTATCTCTTTTGTTCCATTTGGCCTCTGCAAGGGTACCTTCCCTTTGAGCTTTGGGATTGAACTGACTGATTAAAATCACCTAAGTGTTGAGAACTCATTTCTTTCCTATAGAGTTCATAGAAATGGGTCTGTGGAGTCCGTAGTTCCTAGTCCGTAGAACCAAGAAACTAACCTCTAGAGTCTATAGAATTGAGTCCATAGAAAAAAGTCCATAGTTTTCAAGCCTATAGAGTCCATAGAATTGAGTCTATAGAACCCTTCCTACAGAGTCCATAGAAATGAGTCCATAGAAATAAGTCTGTGAAGTCCGTAGAGCTGAGTCTATAGAACTAAGCCTATAGAGTCTATAGATTTGGGCCTGTAGAGTCCGTAGAAATGACTCTATAGAACCCAACCTGTAGATTCCATAGAAACATGTCTATAGAGTCCATAGAAATCATCATGTGAGCCTTTGATCACTCCTTTAAATCATTTGATTAAACTGATTGCTTGAACCAACTTTGGTCCAACGGTTCAATGGTTCAATCTTGTGTTTCGCTCATTTAATTGACCACTTGAACCAACCACTTTGAACCAACCGCATTGAACCTTTGAACCTACTTGGTTCAAGGTTTAATGGTTCAACGATTCAATGGTTTAACCTTCTTTCTTTTCCCTAAGTCTTTTGAAGCCGTTAAACTTGCTGACGCAGTTGAACCTTAAACTTTTGTCGAAGTGCTTAACTCTTTAAGCTTGCTAATGTCTTTGAACCTTTGAACCCATTGAACCTTTAAACCCATTAAACCATTTGGGTTCAAGTTTCAATGGTTCAATGGTTCATTCCTTTGTTTAAATCTTGCTGATGGACACTTTTGGTTGAATCGAGGCATTGAACTTGTTTTGAAATAGCCTAAGTGTTGGAAACTTGTTCTTTAGAGAGAGCTTGCCTATTGAAGTCATTAAACCTGTTGAACCTGCTAGTCCCTTAACTAAAAAAACTTGGAAAATGAAGAATTTGAATGCTCATAACAATTTTTTAGAAGGGAAGAGAGGATTTTTGGCCTATAGGACCAAAAATAGTTCATGTTTTGCCCCAAAAATGAGTAACAGACTTTGGGAACAACAACTGGCTCTAGTTGGGGAACTTCCTTTACTTGAAATTTTGAAGCAGCTGAGGGGAGTAGAAATTAGAATCTCTAATGCCTTTAAGCATGCCATTGGGCTATGGAGTCATGCCAACCAAAAAGAAAGGTGCCAAAAAAAATGAAAATGAAAAAGAAAGTCACAAATAAAACTAAAGACTATACAAATATACATATGTACAGATGATCTTATTTGATACTTCAAGATTGAAGTGCTTTAGATGCTGCCTATTGTGAGGTAGAGAAAAGAGCATGTCATCTTGGTACTTCAATAGGAAACTATTTTCACCATTGAGCTCATGGATAGTAAAAGAGCCTCTCCATAGGGAATCAAACTTCCCATGCATTCCCTTTGGTTCTCTTCTCTTGTCTCATAAAAGGACTTGATCTCCAATCTAGAAATCCCAAGTTTTTGCTTTCTGATCGAAGAGCTTCTTCACTAGACTTTGATGTGAAAAAATTTAGTCTACCACTATAGTTCACTACTCATCCAGCTTAGTCAAGCACATGATCCTTTTATCAATGGAGCTTTCATATGTCTGATCTTTGACCGCCTTTGCTAATTTTAGTGCTGACAATTCTAGGGTGAAATGTATCTCTGCATTGAGACCATACAGAAGTTGGAAATGTGACATACCTATCACCCTCTTGGGTACAATTTTTTCTACCCATAAAGCATCAACTAATGCTTTATGCCATGTTTGTTGGTTTTCATCCACCAGCTTCCTGATGATGGTCACCAGGTTCTTGTTGCTTGATTCAGCTTGGCCATTCCTTTATGGAAAGAAATCAGAGGAGTGGGAGAGGATAATCCCATAGTAAAAATAGAACCGAGTGATCTCATGAGAAGAGAAATAAGTAGCATTATCTGTCATAATCTTGGTTGTAACCCCAAACTTGGAAATGATGTTCTCCTTGAGGAAATCACATACTACTTCTAAAGTAGCATGCTTGGTTGGAATTGCTTCCACCCATTTGGTGAAGTAATCTATGGCTGTCAGGACATAATCATGTCCAATACTTGAAGATGGGTTTATAACACCAATGAAATCAATTCCCCATTACTAAAATGGCTCTTCTATGACCATTGGCTTGAGAGGCAGAGCAGCTAACTTGGATCTTCCAACGAATTGTTGGCATAGTTCACATCTTTGTACCCATTTGTATGCATCTTGAAACAAAGTAGGCTAGTAACACCTAGCTCATATAATCTTATGGGTAGTCATAGGTGTAGAAAATTTTTCTCCAAGCCAGATTATGGAAGGACCTCAAAAGTTGGTTCTATTGCTCTTTATCCATGCAGTGAAGGAACACTCCATCAAGATTTCTTTTGTAGAAGCCATTGTCTTAGAGGACAAAATTGGTAGATTTTAATTTAACAGTCCTCCTTTTGTTTATGAGATAGGTGAGTAGGACACTCATTATGAGAAAGGAAATGAGAAATACTTGAATACCACTCATTCATGGTGGAGACAAAGAGGACTATTGGCATGTCTTCCACTTATTTTTCTTTATACCCCACTTCTTCAGGTCTATTGTCAGCAATTAATTGATAGAGGCCCTTTCCCCATACAAGATTTATTGGTTTGATAAAAAGATCAAACTCTTGAATTTTATAAATTCAATTGCCCCTTTTGGTTCCAAACTCCTGCTGAGTTAATATGGATTTGATTGTGGTATCAAGAACCAGGGCAGTAACGTGTGAGTTGAGGATATAAAAATAGAAATACTTTACTGCCTTGACCATCGCATAAGCATGCTTCTCCATGTTTGAATATTTCAACTCATGAGTTTTGAGAGGATAGCTCATGAAGGATATGAGAGATTCCACACCTTCTTCATTCTGTTGAACCAGAATTGCTGAAAGTGTGTGCTCAAAAGCATAACTATACACAGTGAAATCCTTGGTATAATCTGGACAAACCAGAATTGGGGCATGGGCAATAGCTATCTTGATATTCCAAAATGTTAATTTGCCTTCTTTAGTCCAACTGAAGGTGGCCTTTCCCTTCATCATATTTATGATGTGGTGAGTTGGATGCACCTTCATAAAAATTTCACTTTTTTGAAGAAAGAGTGAACTGCAGTCTTACTCATGGGCAGAGTAAGCTCTTGGATGGATTTGACTCTTTTTGAGTTAATCTTTATGCCTTCTCAAGATACAATGTGTCCAAAAAGTTTCTCTTTTGTCACTCTAAAGATAGACTTCTTGGGATTTAGAGAAATGCCATTCTAGTAGCAACATTCCAGCACTTGTTGCAAATGGTGCACATGATCAGGGTGATGCTTAAAAAATATGGTCAAGTCATCAAGATATACTATAATGAACTTACCCATTTTGTCTTTAAAATTAAGGTCCATTTCTCTCTAGAAAGTGGTGCCAACATTTATCAGGCCAAAAGGCATTCTTTTATATGCAAAGGTGCCCCAAGGTGTGGTGAAGGTAGTCTTATGCTGGTCTGCTTCACCAACTTCAACTTGATTGTATATTGAGAAGCCATATAGCATTGATAACATCTCTGAATTGGTCACTATATAAAGCACTTGGTCCATGATGGGCAAAGGATAGTTATCCTTTAAGGATGACTGATTCAAATTTCTAAAATCCATGCAGAGGTGAATTTTGCCATTCTTCTTCCTCACAGGGACTATGTTTGCAATCCACATGGAATGATGGATTGGGAAAATTATCCTAGCATTTAGCATTTTATATATTTTAAATAGAATATTACTTGATATCTTTAGATTGTACTACCTAGATTTTTACTTGTAAGGCACCAAATCATCTTTAAGAGGAATTTCATGGCAAATTTCATCAGGACTGAGTGACTTTAGATCATCATAGGAGTATGCTAAGACATCCATGTACTGGCAGAGCAGAGAAGTGAAATAGAACTTTTCTTTTTGAGTGCAACACTTCTTAATGTTCACCATCTTGGGATTTTCCTTGGTACCCAAATTTATCTGATCAAACTCCTGAGAAGAGATTGAATCCATATGTTGCTGTTTGATGAACCTGTCTTGCTTGTCAAACAACTTCTCAAGGTAAACCAATCCTTTAGGAATTTTTTTCCCTTTAAGTTGCAAGAATTATTCACCTACATTTGAATTTGTTTCAGGGGATACTTCACTACCTTTGAAGTGGATCTTTTCGAAGTTGCCTTTTTATTCTAGGAAGGCAATTATTTGGTTGTCACCATTAAATACTTTCCAATGATTAGAATTATCAGGCACACTTGGTCAAAAGACTAGTTTGATAGTGTACCTGTCTCCTTTAAAATTTGAGTGAAGAAGCAAAAGAGTTGTTGAAATAGCCAAAACATCAGCTTAGTCATTGAATTCCCTAGGAACTGTAGAGATGCTGAAAGCATCAAAGCTTTCAATTTGATCTCAAACCAGATTGTGATAATGGTGTAATCTTTCATTTTTAGTTTGGTATAGGTTCCTCACCTGAAAAACCACCAATTCAACATCTCCTTTAGCATTAAGGAGTTTGATGCCCTTGTCTTGAGTGGCCTTCAATCCAAGTAACAGAGATTTGTATTCAGTAGTATTATTAGTATTGCTAAACTACTTGTATGAAGAAGAAAAAATATCTCCTTGAAGAGATATCAACACAATTCTAGATCTTGAACTAGTAGAAGAATATATACCATCAAATTCTAGGATCTATACATCATCAGAAGCTGACCTTACATTAGATTTTTCTTCGTTTAGAGGGGAAGATTTTTTTGCACTTGCACTGCGCTCTATCATGTCTTATACTGTTCCATTGAAACCAATTTTTAGATTGTCATTTTCAAAAGTTTCATCAGCTAAAACATGAGTATCCTCTATGGTCAAGAAATAATTACCCATGCCTAAAGACTCAAATAGAATTTGAGCTTCAGACGCTAATATTTTAGTGACCACATATTTTGCTTCCTTCTTAGGGAGCAGCCTCTACATGACACCTTTAACAGGTATTCTCACCTCGGATAGGTCCATGCTCAACTCACCACCAACATCCTTAAAAAAATTTCATCCAAGAAGAATACCGTATGAGGTTGGGACATTGGCCACTAGGACTGTCATCTTGATTCTCTTGTCTGGGAATGCTACAAATGCAAATTGGGCATCCTTGATTTATCCCAGTAGTGGAACTTATTTTTCTCCATGGAGAAACATCTCCTGAATGTTTTGGTTAGTGTGAGATCAAGGGATTTAGCTACTATGGTAGGCATGACATTGTCTGATGCACCTGAGTCTATGATGTAATTATTTAGCTGGTGCCCATTTATCAATAGGAAGACATAGAATGGTTTAGTCCTTTCAGGAGCAACAAGAGGAGTAATGACAAGGTTATTATGAGTGGACATGGGAGTCACCTTTGGAATAGATGGTCCTACAAGGATGGTTCTATTCTTCACACATTCCATTAACTTATCCAACTACTCAAGTTTGGATTGCAAAAATTCAAATTCAGACATTTAGATCTTAGTTTTCTTGACATGGTCAATTATGTCAAATGTTTGAAATGAATTATGAAGGGAGGAAGGGAGTTCATCCTTCTAGTTTTTAGGAGGGGGAGGATTGATCTACAAAATTAAAGTTGAAGGTGAAGGCATGTTTGGAGTACTTACTTTTTTAGCAATCACTAGGTCCTTTGGCTGGAAAGGCAGATAAGTTCCTTGTTTAGCAATTGAAATTGTAGGCTGAGATCCTTTTCCTATTTTTTATTTATCAGCTTGTTGGGCTGACTGGTTCTTAGATTGGGTGAAAATAGCATATGATCCCTCAACTACTTTACCTTCACTTTTGGGTTCATCCTGGTAATTTAGAAAACCAATATTGGAGTCGCCAGCTAATTCTTCTTTTTTTATGAAGAGATTAATGTCATATTTTGGGTTCAACTCAAGCTAAAAGGAGAAATTTGATTCTATTTCAAGGTATCCAACTACTGAATTGGTTGGAGGTGCTTCAATGGCCAATTTCCCTTGAGTGGGAGGAAGATGATTTGGCTACCCTTGATTTTTGGTAGCATTGCCTTGGTATGACTGATTAGGGAATGTCCTCCTTGGTATATCTCTATACGAAGGAGTGGATGACATCCCTTGCACCATTTGCTTTCTGAGATCAAGTAACTCATTCACTAGTTTATGCACCATTGGATCAGTGGTGCCTATAGGTGAGTATTCTAAAGATGAAGAGGATTTACCTCTATTAGGATCTCTCCTTATCTTTCCTACCAAGATAAGGTCATCTTCCACCTCAGTAGCCAAGTCCTGAGTAGCAGCAAGGTCTATGTGGCTAGCATGTCTCAATAGAAAACTAACTTCAAGCAGCTGTGAGTTGATAAAGAAACACTTAAGGTTCTCAGGGGTTGGCTGAGCAATGGCAGGAATCTAATTCCTCAGCTTGTCAAACTTGGCAATGAAATCCCTCATAGGTTCATGAGGTTCTTTTTTCATCTATGTGAGCTATGCCAAAAAAGCATGCGCATCTTATATAGGCTTGAACCTTGCTTCAAATTTAGCTTTAAGAGTGTTCCAATTAGTCATAGTTTGAGCTTGTAGATGATAGAACTAGTCTGCAGCAGCATCTTGCAATATTTCCACATAATGCCTGACTACCACATCCTCATATTCCATGCCTATCACCATAGGCTATGCTAAAGGTTGTAATGTGTTCATCAAGATGAACTCTCCCATCACCAAAAAATTTGGGGAAATTCTTCCTTGAACTGCATGGAAGCTCATGTAGGGGTGGAGTTAAGTTAAGTGGGAAAAAAGAGTTACCCCATGGGCCTTGAATTGCCATGATTTGATTATAGAAAGGGGGATAACAAATATGGGTAGAGTATGTATAGGCAAAGCTCTAGTAACAACAAAAAAAGAAGCTCTACCTTATATTGGTGACTTGGTATGGGTAGGAGGAACACTCCTGGATCATTGAACTTGAAGTTGTGGAAGAAACAAATCAAAATTTCCTTGTTGCACCAATTTAAAAATAGGGTCAACAACACCTTGAACTCTCTGGCTTCTTGTATAATGTGGAGTTGCTAGATTGTAGAATAAAAATTGAAAAGAACTGGCCTTGCTTCACCTTGAAGCTTGAGGCTTCAAACTGCTTGTTCTTCCCCAGTAGAGTCACCAAAAAATTGTTGGGTGAATATTTTGTCACCAACTGATGAGCAAAATAGGTCTGATCAACCATAACAAGGGAGATTGGTCAACCAAGTGTGTAGGTTTACCACATAAAAAGGGGACAAATCTCTCCTCTCATCAAAGGGAGGTTCCCTATAAATATGAAGAGGCTATATACTATATATATATGCAAAAAATAACACTCAGGGGTAGGGTAACACCATCCATCTCTCATATTTTAGAGATGATGCTCACAAACAAAGGAGTAATCTAGGTGAAGACACTGAAGGCAATTATCTTCTTTTAGAAGTGGTCTTGTAGCAAATAGTAGGAGTTCTTTTAGTTAGTAACAAGTAATTGGTAACAGGGTGCAGTGACCAGTAGAATGAAGTATAGCATAAAGTCTCCATTTCAACTACCCAAAGAGTGAAATACGAAGGATAATGAGGGCACAAAGTCATCCCAAGGTCTTTTACATAGAAATAAAAAATAGACAAACACACTAAAGGAAATTGTAGACAACACAAACTCTTCCCATAGTTGGCTTTAGGACACCTTCCTGATTACTTCTACTGACTTTGCTTATTTCCTTAACTAGACAAGAATGCATTCAAAAGACAGATAAGAATAATCTCCTAAAATGACACAAGCTATAACAACACAAAGTTTGAAAGTAACTTTCTTTCTCATTTAAACAAAGAAATATGATTAACAACTTGAGCTCAAAGTCTTAGTGATAGCCTCTCAATTTTGGCAGAGTTTTACTTTTATAACCAAAAAGATCTCCCTTTTGAAAAGAAGAGATTTACAATATATAGTAGCCAAGAAAGGCTTGGTGCTTTTTTCCATGGAACAACCCATGTTGCATTCAATTCCTTGATTGCATTTTCAATTTTCTCAAGGGACCATGCTAGAATAGGGTGCCTACCTTAACTGTGGTGTGTCAATTCATCTCAAATGTCTTCTCTTGGGCCTAGGTCATTTGGTCTGTGCAGCTGTCCACTTTGCTTTTACTCCAAGGGAGACAAACAGGCTGCACCTTTTAATTCTTATGAGCCAAAATATCTACTTGGTGGACTGTTTCACCTACTAGAATAAATTTCACGTAGATATTTCTAGCTTTTCCCTCTCTTTACTATGATTTGAGCTCTTGGGCTATCTTTTCCCTTTTCTACTGGCTCTTTTAGCTCTCTCTCTCAATGATTCTTCCCTTTGTCCTTAAGGCCTTTGAATGCATTTGGGTCTACACTCAAACCTTTAATGACTATTTCATTACCACAAATTTGATTCCTTTGGGCCTGTCATCACTTGAAAGCCAATGACTAGTTTGTTGCCTTAAATTTGACGGCTGCGGGGATGTCACCAGATGTCTAGATCCTAATGGATAATTCATGATGCTCAACTTTGACATCTACGGGCCCCATCATTCTCCTTGGCAATTCCTTCAACTTTCTTGTTTAATCCTTCCTAAAGGGGACCTACCCTTTGGGGTCTTAAGAAAGGTCCATTTAACTTGACAAGATCCCCCCACAAGGGTACCTACCCTTCGGGGTCCTTCGAGCGGTCTTCAGCCTTCTTCAGGCTCTAATTCCTTTAGATAAAATGTCTGAAGGAATTCTTTCAGACATTTTGTCCAAAGGAAATGTTCCCATGCCTTAGCCATTTTTTCATTGGGCTTTTCGCTTTGGTCGGGCTTTTTCCTTCGGATAAAATTTTGAAGGAATTCCTTCAAACTTTTTTGTCTGAAGGAATTGCCTTAACAATTTTTCCACAAAAAATCTTTCTGAAGGGATTCCTTTGCTCCATTTGCCCCATTCTTTTCTTGAAAGAGAACTCTACCCTCCACAAGGGCTATTTAAGCCCAAAACTACCCTTCAAATTTTTTCAATGATCCATTTGCTCCTCACCTGCCCTCTGCAAGGGCTGTTTGACCTCCAAAATTGCCTTTCAAAAAAGTTACAAGGGTCCTTTTGGCTTCTGAGTGCCCTCCTTAAGGGCACTTGTCCTTTAGGCTCTTCTAGCGGGCCTTCGATCATTCCTTCAAACAAAAATTCTAAAGGAATTACTTCATGTAAAATCCCTCTAAAAGGTATCTCTTACATGAAGTAATTCCTTCATGTAAAATCCCTCTGAGCTTTGGGATTGAACTGACTCATTGAAATCACCTAAGTGTTGAGAACTCATTTCTTTCCTATAGAGTTCATAGAAATGGGTCTATGGAGTCCGTAGTTCCCAGTCCGTAGAACCAAGAAACTAACCTACAGAGTCTGTAGAAATGAGTTCGTAGAAACAAGTCTATAGTTTTCAAGCCTACAGATTCCATAGAACTAAGTCTATAGAACCCTTCTTGCAGAGTCCATAGAAATGAGTCTATAGAAATAAGTCTATGAAGTCTGTAGAATTGAGTTCATAGAACTGGGCCTATAGAGTCCATAGATTTGAGCTTGCAGAGTCTATAGAAATGATTCTATAGAAATGAGTCCATAGAACCCAGCCTACAAAGTCCATTGAAACCTGTCTGTAGAGTCCGTAGAAATCATGTGAGCCTTTGATCACTCCTTTGAACCATTCAATTGAACCGACTGCTTGAATCAAATTTGGTTTAATGGTTCAATAGTTCAATCTTATGTTCCTCTCATTCAATTGACCACTTGAACCAACCACATTGAACCTTTGAACCTTTGAACCTGCTTGGTTCAAGGTTCAACAGTTCAACAGTTCAACCTTCTTTCTTTTCGCTAAGTCTTTTGAAGCCATTGAACTTGCTGAAGCAGTTGAACCTTGAACTTTTGCCGAAGCGCTTAACTCTTTAAACTTGCTGATGTCTTTGAACCTTTGAACCCATTGATCCATTTGGGTTCAAGGTTCAACGGTTCAATGGTTCATTCCTTTGTTTAAAGCTTACCGATGGACACTTTTGGTTGAACCAAGGCGTTGAACCTGTCTTGAAATAGCCTAAGTGTTGGAAACTTGTTCTTTAGAGAGAGCTCACCTATTGAAGTCATTGAACCTATTGAACCTACTAGTCCCTTAATTGAAAAAGCTTGAAAAATGAAGAATTTGAATGCTCAGAACAATTTTTGAGAAGGGAAGAGAGGATTTTTGGCCTACAGGACAAAAAATAGTTCATGTGTTGTCCCAAAAATGAGTAACAGACTTTGGGAACAACACATACCATCATCTTCATTTGTTTGGTCACCTCATTTTGATTTTTTATTTTAAGTGACCATTTGCTGACCCACTTTCCAACCACTCCCTTAAGGGGGAGCTATAGTTCAATCATTACCATTGCAGTTGTAAGCATAAGGAACCATTTTATTCTTTGAAAATACATTACTATGCTTACAACATGCAACATCTTCCCAAATAGGGGCAAATTGTAGACATGTAAATGTGGCCACCAATGGCTTTGCATTAGATTATTAGACCAATTATTATCAATCATCAAATATTTATCCTAATTTTTTTTATTAGTTCAAATTTGGCTATATAACCTTGAATTAAATCAATTTAGCCTATTAAATCAATTAAACATGGCAAATACACATATTGAATTAATCAAAATCAAACAAATGACCAAATACCTAAAAAGAATTAATTAACTTGCACACCCTAATCAAAATCAATTAAAAAGTTAAATCAATTTCAAATCCTAATTGAGTTCACCCATGAGCTAATAAATCAACTACTAAAAAGGAAATTCAAAGCATCTTAGAACATTCTAAAACACACTCATTACCTTTGTGAGTTGTCACTTTTAGAAAATATCTAAAAGAATATTCTAGGAATATGCCAAACTCAACCAAAGTTAATAAACTCAACGAAAGTCAATAAACTCAACCATCGTCAAATTTAACCCATTCTAAGGGATTTTAAAGCCTATAAAGCTATAAAGCAAGCCTAGATCTCTTCATTTAGAAAATCTCAATCAAAGTAGAGTTATAATGTAGGAATATATTCATGAAGCTAAAATCCTTGTGTTATAATGTCAAAATTGAGCTAAGCCATATCAATCAAGCCAAGCATTCAAAAATGGTGCATAGAGGAGATGATGTTAGCCATATGTCATTGATGAAGACTTCTTATGCATAATCCAAGTAAGCCAAATGAAGAAATCATTTGGAGCTCTCAAAGAAGGTAAATATTGTTGTCCTTTGCATTTTAGTTGAGTTTTCAATTATTGTTTATTTATTAAGCTCCTCCTAAGATCTAGAATTAGAGATGTTAGTATGTTAGTGTGTTGATTTCATGGTTTTATGGACTAACACTTGATCTATCCTCCTCTCTTTGTCAAATTCCTTGATCACAGGTACAAAGGAATATTATTCTAACTAGAATACAACCAAGCTTACTCAATCCACCTGGGAAGGGTTATCACATAGAATGGGCAAATGTTCTAGGCTAGACACAAGCTACTAAAGATAGATATGAATATGATTGCAACTTTCATTCTAAAGAATCTTCAACAATAGAGGGATGAATAAGAGATTGTAATACTAATATTTAATGCACAAAAATACAAACACATGCTAGGTATACAATATTTATGTATTTGCAAGAAAATAACACTTTAGATATGAAAAGGATGTGTTATGTGCATGGTAAAATAGGGTATGTCAAAATTATTAGTTAATAGAAATTAAAGTGGAGGGTTAACATATGAGCACAAAGAAGTTCAAATAAACTGCTATGTCACCTTTACCAACAAATGTACCATAGATCTAAAACAAATGAAATTAAAATCATGCACAAATGATATCCTTCAAAAACCCCTTCTAATTGAATTCGTAAGCCCAAGATTACCTTTAAAAAGGCTATCAACACCCTATTTCCAAATATCAAAGTAGAAAGGATTTTATAATATAGATATACACTTTAAATGATTACCATAAAGATGAATACATTAGATCAACAATCAACTAAGCATGTAAAACATGGCATTATACTTCAATAATGGAAAGAGAATGAAAACTATGAGTAGATTTCATTTATCAATTGAATTGAAATGAATATAATGTGTATTGAACATATAATAGATTAAAACCATGAAATAAAATCTCATGACAAGGGACATGTATAATGCTCTCAAAGTTTGCCAATGATTTTACATTAGAAATCAATTTGGCACCAGAAATGTTACACATGAGAACTCTTTGATGCTATATCTCTTGACTCAAAAATTTAACAAACCCTTGTAAAGGGACATATCCATTTTACTTATACAACTAAGCTAAGCCTAACATATTACTAAAGATGCTTCAGTTGGAAGATTCTTTTAAGGGCCTAGAGTCTATTAGACCTTGTAAGAAACATGATTCCTCAGATTATGCCTGTGCTCTTGTGATGATGGCAAGATTGATCCTCTACTTCAATAGAATAATTTTAGTTATCTACATGGAGAATGATGCCACAAGGGACAAAACAAACCTTTTTCCTCTTGCATAACAAATGAAAACATCCCTTTTTTATGCACATGATTACACAAAAACTAACTTTGAAAGGGACATGCCACTAATGGGTGAAGTATAATGATTTCCCAGTAGGAAATGAGAATAAAATAAGAAGGGAGAAAAATAAGAGAGAAGTGGTACCATCTTAGAAGAAATTGAAATATTTTTTTATGCTCTAGAATCAATCTAGATAATAGAATTATTTGCCAATCTATTTTTATACTTGGTATATTCTTATATCACGAGGGCGAGGTTCCCTTGGTTTTGGCCTACTTGGTATTTGAAATTTATGTGATATTACTCAATCCAGGTGGCAACCCTTTAAAGCATGGTTTAATTCCATCTAATGAGTTCTTTAAGATGGTCACAAGTTTTCTCAAATAACCCTAACTAATTTATTTTCTCAACATCAAAGGAATCTTGTGGTGCATCATTGACGTTTCTTAGAGCATTGAATATTACTTCTTCCTCCAAATAATTTACACCATCAAAGCTTATCATTTTCCTGATTATGACATCTATTTCCTTTGTTGTAGTCTTGACGTATTTCTCTTCTCCTTTAAAATTTAATATTCCATCTTTGTGCATCATCAGATGATGATTGATTGCCAATTGACATTCCTTAGGCCTTTTGTGATCATTTGGAGCAATGATATTTTCCAAAATCAAGGTGTCTATGCCCATCTTATAGACCTCATCCTTCTTCTACTAAACTTATTCCCACTTCTTGATATCTACCTCAGAAAAAATTTTGTGCATCACACTCCCTTTTATTATCCACTATGTTTTTCAAGCATTTAAATGCCAAGTTAATTATTTATTCAGCCCTAGTGCCCAAGTATTCTTGCCAGATTTATATTTCTCATCCTCTGGTCTTCAAATCATAAATCTAAATGGAGTCAAATGATACAAATGAGTGATGGAGATAACTAAGAGCAACACTAGCAGTTAAAGTTACTACCTTAGGCTCACTCAGTAGCTTTTACAAGTAATAGATCATAGCCTAGTTTTGTACCTTCAATTGCTTCATGATGGATTTATCTTCATTCATTATATGAGCCATCATATTCACCAAAACCTATGAGTTATGTTTTATCTCATTCCTTGATTAGTTACCTATTTTATAACTATAGATAGTGTAGCTTTCAAGGGGAGTGTCCTTATTCAAAACTTATGGTGAGGGAATAGCTATTTCTACATTCCTTTTTCCTATAGTGGAAAATGTGGTCCTAGAATACATTCTAGCCTTCTTGGGGGTTTGGCTTTATGTGCCTAAGTGATCTTAATTATGTCAATCTCCCTAATTTTTTTCATAATGTCTTTTTTATCCTTGAACTATTCTTCGATCCTGAGAAGGGATCTGGTCTAGAACATCATTGATGTATTAGACATTGATTTAGGCCTTGAGATAGTAAAATGTGGTGTCATCATAGTTCTTCATTTAAGAAGTGCCATAGGAGTGGGTTGTGGACTTAGCACAAACTATTCAGTCTCTTCATCACTCTTTATCTCCTCATCACCTTTGTTTTATCCATGTTCCCCTTCTAGGTTTGGCTCCATTTGCTCCAAAACTTTAAATTATAACTTGAGTTGATGAGTCTCCTTGAACAACCTTTCAATAGAGCTCCCTTATTCTACTGACTGACTAGAAGGATGCACAACTGATTTACCTTCTTTATTTGCTTGAGCTTTAGGTATGGCAAAGGCTATGGTGACTTCCTTGTTGCCTTTAGGAAACACTTAACCAATCATGGCCTCAAGACCTTTATTATGGGTTGGATCATGGACCTTGATGTGAAGAAGGAGACCTCATGGTACTTTAATTAAATCAACACTTCCAAAAGTACCATCCTCAGCATCTTTATTTAAGTGATCCAATTCTTATTTATTTTTGAATGGCTTGGGGTACCTCTTGACCATTTTTTGGCCAATAGAGCAAAGGAATCAGTCCCCTTCTTCCCCTACTATTTAAGGCCAATTCATTTGATTTTGTATAGGTCCTATAAAATCTATGAACTCTACATGAATATTTTCTAAGGATTTAGCAGTTCCCTTCAGGCTTCATGTTTCTATAGACTCAGTTGGTTCAGTCATTTGGTTCAACTAGATAGTTCATCGACACTCAGCCATCCATCTTCAAGTTCAAATGTCTTGATTCAACAGCATTGAACCATTGAACTGATGAACCAATTTTGGTTTAATGGTTTGGTTCAACGAGATTGGTTCAAAGCGAGTGGTTTAATATTCAACACCTTGGTTCATCGACACACAATGGTTGAACCATTGAACCATTGAACCGATTTTGGTTCAATGGCTTGGTTCAACACTTGGTTCATCATCCTAGTTCAAACAATCAGCTAACTTGGCAAGTTCATCAACGCGCAATGGTTGAACCATTGAACCAATTTTGGTTCAATGGCTTGGTTCAAGGGTATACCTAGTTGGTCAGAGGGCAGTATTTAAGTTTAAATGCCCTAGCGAAGGGTAGGCTTTCCAAAGAAAAAGGCAACTCAAAGGATTTTTGATTTTGTTTAAGTCCCAAATTCCTTCAAACTTTTTGCCTGAAGGAATTCCTTCAAACAAAAAGTTTGAAGGAATTCAGGCGCAGCTCAAAACACAAAGGAAGGACTCGAGGAGAATTTTTGTGGACTTTTTGTCCATGGGAAAATGTCTATAGACAAAAGCCCATGGAAAATACACAAAGCCTACGAGAACCTAGGAGGCATCTGGACAAAGCAAAGGACCCGTCAAAGGACCCCGAAGGGCAGGTGCCCTTACGAGGGACTCTCAGCCCAAATACAAAGGGGCACTAAGCAAAGTCGAGAGGGTGCCAGGAAAATATAAGGCAAAAGAGTGCCCATAGAGAAGGCAAAGGAAAGTAGAATCACAACAAAGCTAGTGAAGGACCTGATGATGTTTTGATAGGGATGAGGACGCCCCAGAGGCCATCAAAATTAACAAATCAAATTAGCCATTAACCAAGGACGGCCGTGTGAACATCAAATTTAGTGAAATGAAATAGCCATTTGATTTCAAAATGAGAGAGTGCTAACCATGAGATCCCAAAAATACAATAACCCACTAAAAGTTCACCCCTGAGGGCTGAAGGAGCCAGAAGAGACAAGAAAGGGAAAGGACAAAGTGACAAGCATGAAATGAGAAAGCAGATGGTCCAAGTGGTGAAAGGAAGCACCAATTTGAGAAGTGACTCCAGCAGGTGAAACAGTGGCTGCAATTGACCACTAAAAGATGTGAATAGCCAACCATGCACCCCTTTTTCTCCATTTCATATTTATGAGTAGACAAGTTGCATAAGTGCCTTTAAGAAGTAGCCTCGATTAATGAGAAAATAGTGCGGCCATGCCAAAAGTGCCTAAAGTCAAAGTTGGGGTTGACACAACAATTACTTCTTCAGACAACCTGCTCTTCCCAATGAGGGGATGCAAATGAGCCACTTGTAAAAAAGGGATGCCAAAATGCCTCCTTTTCCTTCTCCTATATATTGAAGACTTGTCATTTTAAGAAGGATCTTCCACATTTGTAAGGCGTAGCCCTAGCAAAATTTCACTTGAATCAATAAAACACATTTTTTACCTCTATCTTGGATAGATATTTTTGAGTATGTCTTGAGTGTTAGTTTGTGTTTAGTCATTATTTCTTGATGCTTTCACAGGTTCAACACCAACATATCAGTTGTCTACAAGGTGCCATTTCTATAGTTGACAAGGAGAGCTATATTTGGAAGTGCAGAAACAAAAGAAATTACTTATAGTGTGCATTTCACAGCACCTTGGTGAATCTCTATTTTCTATATTTTCCATTAGAGCCTCCCTACTGATTTTTTATAGCAGCCTGGTCCTTCTGCCAAGTGTGAAGTGTATGCATGCATTTGCCTGATTTAAAGAGTGGATGTGAGAAGGTCGACTTGTTTTGGTGCATCACCTCCATAGAGTAGTTTGTTTTCCTACATCTTTCTCCCTTTTCACCCCCATTATATGTGTGTGTGTGTGTGTGTGTGTGTGTGTGTGTGTGTGTGTGTGTTAGCACTTGCTGGAATGAACATGATGCATCAAAGGGAGCTAGCCCTTATCTAGAGACACTCCCCTCTAGATTTTCCAGTCCTACAGGTGAGAGGGGAGTTTCCATAGTTGTGAGGAGAAGGCAGAAGCTCGACCTCCTACCAAAGGGTGCAATATTCAACATCAATAGTTTTGGCATGCCTGGTGGGACCAACTGGGACAAGTTTTGTCCAAAGAGTTAAATAATATTTGGTGTGTTCTTCAACTGACCAGCCTTTGGAGGCTATTGCATCAACACCAATGGCAACTCTAAGTTGAATCTACTGGTTAAGCAACTTGGTGCCATCAAAAATCTTACTTTTGTATGTATAATTCCTTTACACAAGATCATGGGTCTTGTTTTCCTTCATATGATTATGATCAAACTCAAGATTTTTAGAGAATCACCTCAAGCAACTCTCCTAGTTACCCTAAAATGATAAGGGAAGTGGCCCTAGAATTGGAGATTAATAGACTGGAAGAGTAGTACAGATATTAGCAGGAGCTGATGTATAAAGAGGAGTGCTTGTTTGTGTAAGCACAGGCCTTGTCATCCATGGAGGAGGAGGTAGCAAAATAGAGAAATCCATTTATTCAAGGTAGTCAACCTTGCGCACCCCCTCCTATTTTGAAGAAATACCCATCTTTTGCACCAAATCCTTTCTATTAGATAGCACTTGCTCACTCCAGCTCATCTAATGCATCTGCTCTCAATCCCGTGCACCTAGCTTTCGAACACCAGAAGACATCAAAATAACCTCCCATGGAGATGAACATTTTAAACTCCTTAGATTGTGAATCTTCCATTGGGGGGAGTACCACCAACCAGCATGTCCCTCTTCTAGAGACTCTTTTGGTGCATGAACAGTCTCTTCCTAGCATTCCTCAGCCTCCCCAAGTTTTCCAACGTGATGTATAGATTCTGAGTTGGAGGAAGGATTGCCAAGAACCAGCCCAGAGCTTTGAAGAGGATCACACTGGTGACCTCTAAGAAAGACTCTTTCAAGACAATCTAGCCAAGCAAATTGAATATTTAGAGGCTAGGATGAAGCTACTTCTTAAAAGAGAGTTTGAGCTTCTAGGCCTTGTGGAGGAGCCCCAGGGCCTTGGAGAAAACAAAGTTGCTGCCTGTTCACAGGAGTAAAATTCTAATTATGAGATCCTGAACTGGGAAAAAATAGTAGAATCATGGGGCAGGAAGGAGGAGAAGCAAGGTTTTTTTCAAAACCTTGAAGAAGCTGAGGCTGCTCCTGTTGATGATGATGCTAGTGACCTCCAGGAAAGGCATTTCTAAGAAGATCTGGCCAGGATAATTGTGGAGTTGGAATCCAGAGAGAGATTCCTCAGCTAATATGTGATGGATGGTTCAGACCAAACAACACATTCCATGTCTGAACGCACCCACCTACACATTTCAAAGAGAGATATCAGGCTACACCTGATATAGATGAAGTGTTGACCAAGTGGAAGGAGGAGAATCATTCAATTCTATCTCAAGGAATGCATCTTCTTCCACATGTTTTATCCACTTCACCCCTTCTCAAGGAAGAACCTATTCTGTAGGAGGTGGGTGAGGAGTAGAATATCCAATCTACAGTTCTTTTAGAGGCTATCATGAGTGACAATGAAGAAGAAATCATCATCAATGTTCCTTGTGAAGACCTTATCAGCAATAAAGAAGATGCAAGTCTTGCATATATGTAGATGTTCTAGCAATACGAGGAGGAACAAATGCATGGTAAGCTCTCTTCCCCTCTATTTGATGAACTTCCTTGCTGCTTTGATGAGGAAGATGACTACACTGAGGGGCCTGAGTTAGAGGAGGATCAAGAGGATACCTTTGAACATCTAGAGGTCCTGATTTTTTAGGAGGAAAAGGAGAGGTCTATCTTCTTGGAGGAATGCCTTAAAGAAGAGAGATTTGAATAGAGAGGCGATGTTCTATGGGATGAGCAATCATTTTGTGAGTCCATTTTAGACATCACCATAGTCACCCTTCTTCAAGAAGGCCAAAAGGAAGTAGAGGATGAGTCTGATAGGATATTCAATGAGGCAAAAAGAAACAAGTCAGACCATGATACATTGTAGAGGGAGTGTGCAGATCAAAAGGATTATGGTGATAAGCTAGTAGCCATTGATTTCTTGGTGAGGAACACCAATATGAAGGACCAACATTCAACAAGCTTTCAAGAACAAGTAGAGTACATATATGTCAGAAGCATGTTTGATTCTGATCCATTCAAGTACCAACTGACTTAGGTGACAGGCAAGAGGAGTAGGTCACCAAATCTCCTTTTCATTCAGCTACTTTCCTGGCACCATAAGTCTCCTTGCCAGGAAGGGGACTTGAGAAGTTTTCCCTTTGATCCAGGAGGGAGGCAAACATTCCTGGTTAGCTGTATATAGTAGTTTGTTTTTAGTTTCTTTTCTTACTTTCCCTAAGTGTAGTTTGCACAAATAGTGTTTTTAGCCTTGTGTGTTTCCCTTTGCATGTGGGGTAAAAGGCTTTATGTTTGATTCTTAGATCTTTTGGGGCTATTGCTAACTCTTTCATAGCTGTATCTGACTCTATGCCTAATGGACTACAAGGCAACTGGTCTTTATGCATAGCAGACATGCTTCCCTTGGGAGTCACCAATCTATTGACCATTTTTTGGCCAATAGAGCAAAGGAATCAGTCCCCTTCTTCCCCTACTATTTAAGGCCAATTCATTTGATTTTGTATAGGTCCTATAAAATCTATGGACTCTACAAGAATATTTTTTAAGGATTTAGAAGTTCCCTTCAGGCTTCATGTTTCTACAGACTCAGTTGGTTCAGTCATTTGGTTCAACTGGATAGTTCATCAGCACTCGGCCATCCATCTTCAAGTTCAAACATCTCAATTCAATAGTGTTGAACCATTGAACTGATGAACCAATTTTGGCTCAATGGTTTGGTTTAATGAGCTTGGTTCAAAGCGAGTGGTTTAATATTCAACACCTTGGTTCATCGATGTGTAATGGTTGAACCATTGAACCGTTTAACTAATTTTGGTTCAATGGCTTGGTTCAACACTTAGTTCATCAGCCCAATTTAAACAATCGGCTAACTTGGCAGGTTCATCAGTGCACAATGGTCAAACCATTGAATCGTTGAACCAATTTTGGTTCAATGGATTAGTAAAAGGGTATGCCCAGTTGGTCAAAGGGTAGTCTTCAAGTTCAAATGCCCTAGTAGAGGGTAGGCTTTCCAAAGAAAAAGGCAACTCAAAGGATTTTAGATTTTGTTTAAGTCCTGAATTCCTTCAAACTTTTTGCCTGAAGGAATTCCTTCAGACAAAAAGTCTGAAGGAATTTGGGTGCAGCTCAAAACACAAAGGAAAGACCTGGGGAGAATTTTTGTGGACTTTTTGTCTGTAAGAAAATATCTGTGGACAAAAGCACACAGAAAATACATAAAGCCCATGGGAACCCAGGAGGCATCCTGACAAAGCAAAGGACCCGTCAAAGGACCTTAAAGGGTAGGTACCCTTGCAGGGGACTCTCGGCCCAAATACAAAGGGGCACTAAGCAAAGTCAGGAGGGTGCTAGGAAAATATAAGGCAAAAGAGTGCTTGCAGAGAAGGCAAAGGAAGGCAGAACCGTAGCAAAGCTATTGAAGGACTCAATGATGTTTTGACAGGGATGAGGATGCCTCAAAGGCCATCAAAATTAATAAAGCAAATTAGCTGTTGGTTTTCAAACTAAGGACGTCCGTGTGAATGTCAAAATTAGCACAATGAAATAGCTATTTGCTTGCAAAATGGGAGAGCACTAACCATGAGAGCCTAGAAATGTAGCGACCCACTGAAAGTTTGCCCTGAGGGCTGAAGGAGCCAGAAGAGACAAGAAAGGGAAAGGACAAAGTGACAAGCATGGAATGAGCAAGTAGATGGTCCAAGTGGTGAAAGGAAGTGCTGATTTGAGAAGTGACTATAGCAGGTGAAATAGTGGCTACAATTGACCACTAAAAGACGTGAATGGCCAATCATGCACCCATTTTTCTCCATTTCATATTTATGAGCAGACAAGCTACATAAGTGCCTTTAAGAAGCAACCTCGGGTAATGAGAAAATAGTGTAGCCATGCCAAAAGTGCCTAAAGTCAAAGCCGGGGTTGACACATCATTTACTTCTTTAGACAGCCTACTCTTCCCAATGAGGGGATGCAAATGAGCCACTTGTAAAAAAGGGATGCCAAAAGGCCTCCTTTTCCTTCTCCTATATATTGAAGACTCATCATTTTAATAAGGATCTTCCACATTTGTAAGGCGTAGCCCTGGCAAAATTTCACTTGAATCAATAAAACACATTTTTTACGTCTATCTTGGATAGATATTTTTGAGTATGTCTTGAGTGTTAGTTTGTGTTTAGTCATTGTTTCTTGATGCTTTCATAGGTTCAACACCAACATACCTGTTGTCTATAAGGTGCCATTTTTGTAGCTGAGAAGGAGAGCTATATTTAGAAGTGCAGAAACAGAAGAAATTACTTACAGTGTGCATTTCACAACACCTTGGTGAATCTCTATTTTCTATATTTTCCATTAGAGCCTCCTTGCCGAGTTTTTCTAGCAGCCTGGTCCTTCTGCCAAGTGTGAAGTGTATGTATGCATTTGCCTGATTTAGAGAGTGGATGTGAGAAGGTCGACTTGTTTTGGTGCATCACCTCCATAGAGTAGTTTGTTTGCCTGCATCTTTCTCCCTTTTTACCCCCCATTATATATCTATATATATATGTGTGTGTGTGTGTGTGTGTGTGTGTGTGTTAGCACTTGCTAGAATGAACATGATGCATCAAAGGGAGCTACCCCTTATCTAGAGACTCTCCCCTCCAGCTTCACTAGTCTCACAGGTGAGAGGGGAGTTTCCATAGTTGCGAGGAGAAGGCAGGAGCTCACAATCCTACCAAAGGGTGTAATCTTCAACATCAACAATACCCATTTATAGGTTTTCTCCCCCACCTTACTCTACACCCACCTTCTCTTCTAGTGCTAAAATTGACACCTTTAAAAGGGAAGAGACATCTTGTGATACCTTTGGAGCCACCTATAATATTCCCTGCTTAACCACCACTTTAAAATTGGTTGTAACTTGAACATCCTAATCTAGCTTTGATTTGGCTCTCTCATCATATTTGTTCAACTATTTAGCTCCACCTTGATCACCTTGGTCTGGTGATTGGGTGATGACATTTTCAACAAATGTCTCTATATTTGATGAGATTGCTTCCTTTTCTTGAGGGGCTTGAGCTTGTATGGATGCCTCAAATCCAACTTGTACAACATAATCAAAAGATAAAGGATCATTTGAGGTTAAAATGTCTTCCTCATTACCTTTACTCTTTACTCTAAAGGGACCCTCTTCTACAAATAAACCCATCAATGGGGCCTTCATTAGGGTCTGGGGTCTTTCCCTTAGAGTTATTTGCCTAGTTCTCACTTACAAAGGAGTGAATGCATGATAATTTTTCATTAATTTGACAATGGGCCTTCCTTCATCTGAGTCTTAATCATCACTCATATCCCTCAACTTGTAGGCATATGAGGATTGATCCTTTTACCTTTTTATAGGGAGTTCCTTGGAAGGTAGGTCCTTAAACATAACCTCCTTCTTCTTCATAGAAAATCTATTTGGAGGTTGTAGAGCCCTCTTAATTCTCTTTTGCTTAGGCGACTCTCCTTTGTCCTCACCTCCTCTCTTCCTTGAATATATCTTTGAGGGAGTGGTAAATTTTAGTTGTTGTGATGGTAGAGCAGGTGGAACAGTAGTTGGATTGGCCATTGGGATGGCTACTAGAATGGTTGGCATTATTGGGGCTCCCTTTGTTGAAATGGATATGGGGGTGGCACTAGCCAATATAACCTCTCTAGTAATAATCTTATCCTAAAGTTCCAACTAGACTTGTTATCTTTGAGAAGGATAGTCCAGCCTTAGACTATGATGTTGTTATTGAATCCACATCAATTGGATTGGTAAAGTCAATATCACCAAGCTTGTGCTTCTCTTTTCCCTTTACTGATAGTGGTGGAGTAGAAAGATCACCACTATACTCTGGGAGGAAACTTTTTATCTCCCAAACTTATTTGAGATCTTAGAGGGTAGGGGTATCACAAGAACTAAGGTCAACCCCATGTTCCTTCAACCACCTAAATATTTTCCTCATAATAGTTATGGCTCTCCATGGAATAGAATCATTTTCCTTAATAGTGAGGTTTGATTGAGAGATGGCTTAGGTTTCAACATTGGGCTCATTATATACTATAGATAGTGTCCTTTTATCATCCAACATGTCCTTGGGGATGGGAGAAATGTTGTAGGCAATAACCTCTTACACTGTCATCCTCATATAATCCACTTTTTTGATAGCCTCCTCAATAGTGCAATTTGACTAGATATCTTCATAATGTGATTGATGGAGAATCACATTGGTTGTTATGTTTATTAGCCATCTAATATCATAGTTAGGCTTGAGTGGCATTTTGCTGATCACGTACTAGCCCATTTCCTACTCTAATCCCTTAGCCTTAGTAACTGAAGCACATGAATAATATCTAATTTGAACTAGAAATTTGAAAGGATTGTTCACCTTCTTTACAACTATCATCTCAAGTGGGGGCACCATCTACCAACTTAACTCCATCACTACCAGCTTATCATCTAGGTATCCAAGCAATTTGTGTAGAGACCCTAAGTAACCACTTATTTTGATGTAGGTAAATATCATGAATTGAATATAAACGGTGTCATACTTATCAATTATTTCTCTTGCTGCTTGGGACATTCTGTTGAGGCTCCTTAGAGGAAAGAAGATACTCATCATGGTATTAAATAAACAACTATAGACCTTGTAAATATTCTTTTTGATACCATCCAAAGTGGTTTTTGGATAAATATCATAAATTCTCATCCCATTAGGGTTCCATATGATCCCCTTAAATGTTCTATTGTGAAATAAGATGTACATAAGGTATGAAGACATAAAAAGTACTCATGAATGCCTCTTTTGAATGGATTGTAGACTAGAGCTGCATCATCTACCTATGTAGATTATCACTCAGGATGGTGGCCCAGTCTAGCTTCTTCTATTATTCCAACATGTAGATTAAGATTAAAACATCCAAAGCTCAAATTTCTTCATAGTGGGCATACCATAAATTCTTGCTACCATGGCAATGATATACTAGGGTTTCATTGAATTCCACTAGTTTCAAACTTTTGGACATTCTAGAGACCTTTTGCCTTTTCTTGGTTAGCTAGCAGGAGTTGACAATATCCCATATTGCTTTGTCATTCTTCTCTACATACTCTTGGCATTCCTCTAGGGAGAGTGTAATACTTTTTAGATGGGGAGGAATTTTGAGTAAGTTACTAAGGGCCATAAGAGTGAAAGAGCAAATAATTGACTGAATATCATTGATGATAGACCTAGTGTCTGGTTGATATACTTTAGCACATGTAATAACTAGTTCTAGGTATGGGGTAGGCAAGGGGAATGCTGTTGTAGGGGAAATGTAACTCATGCCAAAGTTGGCAACTACTAGAACAGGGTCTAGCCACTGCAAGATGTTCAAAAAGGACACAAAATAAAACCCTTGAACATTTGTATCTATGATCCCATCTAAAATGGAGATGATGTTACTCTTCACTGGTGTTAAAGGTGACACCATTTTCCTATAATAATAATGCAATAATTTTGAAATTGAACAAACCCTTCACTCAAACAACCCTATAAATACCTTCAAAATCCTCTTAAATAACACAACATAATTAGCTAAAAGAACCATTACTACTAATTTGGAGGGTTGCACATAATTAAAGATGAAAATTTGTGAAGAATTTGCCATAATCACTCTTTTGCACTGCATATAGCTAGGGAACACAAATATCTCAAAGGCACAAATAAAATCTCTAAAAGCAAAATGTAAAAGTAAATGAAGGCAAACACCTTAGTTATAATCCTTTGAATTTTGAAATAAGGGTCACCATTAATGCTTCAAAGCATAAGGGATATTTGTTAACTACCCTCTTTAATCACTTGAGCTTCTCTTGGTAATAGGAAGGAGAAGGTGCAAATATTTCATACATGTTGAGAAAATATCTTTGAAACATATGGATGCATATAAGTGGAAATTACATTATGGTACCTTTTTGGGCCTTTGGAGACTTCTGCACTTTTTCACTCTTCATTTCCTTTGGTATAGCAGTATAATATTCCCTGAGCTCCTCATGAGATGTAAGAATGCCATGTGATATCATTTAACTTTACACATCTAAGTGTTCAGGCCTTTGGGGACCTTTTAAACCTTGTCCACCAAGAAGTGAGATAATCTTCAAAAAGGGCCTAAAATATAAAATACCTTGAGGAGCTACCATATGACATCACTTTATTTCATAAACCTAAGTGTTTGGGTCCTAGAGACTTTCTACACCTTGCCTACCAAAAGGTAAATGGGGCAATCTTCAAAAAGGGCCCAAAACTCATAAGGCCCTGAGAACCCACCACATGTCCAGCTTAGATGTAAATCTAGACTCTTAGCCACTTTTTATCTTTTCACCATCCTTATTTATATAGGGAAGGGTGTGAGATCCTCCCAACCCCCGATAATAGTCACATGAGTCCCCTGAGATAACCATGTGTCCTTCATTTGGTTCATTGAGCAATTCCTCACCTCAATCAACAAAACACATTGAATGTACAACTTGGAAATTTCATCTGAGGCCCCAAAACCTTTTCTTCAAGCATAAGGTAATAAATCTATACACATAAAGAGGCTTGGATACATTTCTATCTTCTAACTGTGAATCATTAGACTATGAAACCATTGGTCAAACCATGCAATTCCTTTGAAACTATAGAAAATGTCCATCTTCAGAAAGTGCCCTTCAAACATTTTGTAGACATCCTTTGGGAATTTTGAAAAGATAAAGTGCTTGAAGGAAATAATCTTTTTGACATTATTTAGAGGCAAAATGACCCTTCAAAGGTTCCCTTTGGGAATCTTGCAAATGCAAAATTCCCAAAGGAAAAATTACTTTGGATCTTTTACAAGGGCAAGATGATCCTATAAATCCTTTAGGATTTTTATGTAGGAAAATCATCTAAAGGGTAAGTGCCCTTCAAAATTTTTATCACAAATAAAAATTCTAAGACAAATGTTCCAAAAATACTTAATACCAAAAGATAAGGTATGGAATTCTTATAGAGATTTTGAAGCAGACAAAATATCTGGCAAAAATGAGTCTTTGGAGTTTTTGTCAAGACAAAAATCCCTAATACATATTTTTTTTGGTCATTGTGTTCATGCAAAAAGGCCTACAAAATATCTAAGATAAGGAACATTTTCACTAGGAAAAAACAAGACAAATGACTTGGCACATTATAAACATAAACGTGACTTTCTGAAGGAAAACATAAAGACATGATTGGGGCTAGTGACTAAAAGATTGACACTCAACCCAGTTTGGAATTAGGCATTTTACTAACAAGGGACCTATTGATCTAGTACAATTTTAGGCACTAACATATCTCATACCCTTAACTGAATTTAAATGAACATAAACTTACACTAGGTTATAAACTTATGTTCATGTTGACACAATTCTACCATTCCTGAGGTCTTTTGACCAAATGTTTATATTTGTCAATTTAGAGGTATACAATCTAATATATCCAATGTATGTCAACACATACAATGACTCTTAAATACTCAAATATATTGATTTACTTTATAAATAAATATGTTTAACAATATAAATGACTTTATTAGCGTTTATGTTTCTTAGATAATACACAGTCAATATAATTTTATTGATAGGATAATCTAAACATCAAAATATACATTTAACATAGAGTAGCTTTATAAATCTAACAAAAATCCATTTCCATGAAACATGAAGTAATTCTAAACTAGCATTTGGTATACATTTAGAGGCTTGAGTGCACGCAATTGAAAATCTAATTTTATATATATATATATATATATATATATATATATATATTTCCTTAGTACAGTTTAATGCTCCACCCATGGAATTATAACCATAAAATACACCTCTATGCTCATAAATATGCTATTGGTCATAATAATACCTACAAATATCAATATTCTAAATAGATTTATGTGAATTTAATCCACCATTATGTTTTCACATAGGATGACCATATCTTGCAATCATACTTAATAAATTTTGGGCTTCTATAAAGTATATGATTACTAGATTGAAAGTTCATGGTTTAAATCCTGCATAATCAAGAACTATCCTCATAACCACCAAATAGCTTAAATATAAGTTAGACCATGAAAATATTTTTACCATATAAGATTTGGATATAATAAACATTTGGTAATTGGGTATATGCTAATAATTCTCGTAATATGTGGGCCATATGTACATTTTTTGTTATAATATATCTGAAACTAGTTAAAGTATAGTTACCATATAAAAGTAGTAGACATATATTATATTGATTAGATACGAGGCACTATTTAAGAGTGTAATATCTTCAAGGAATTATATGGATTCATACAAATTGGCCATAATAAAATTAATCATGTTTTCTTGGTTTTTTTTCATTTTTATTGATAGGGATCTCAATGTTGTACTAATGTCCAAAAGTTTAAGAAGCCTACCTATTTCAGGCATCGTGAGGGTTGGACATGGAAATAAACCTTAGGATATACATTAAACTAATGTAAGGGAGCCCATAACCATATTCTCTCTAGCTGCAAGCTTGGCCCTTGTGAATCTTTGGCAAATGCAACTGGCTTGTGTAACTCAATCTCAATATTTTGTGCCAACATCTTCCTAGAGTCCATCAAAAAAGAAATGTTTAATACCAAGGCATCTTATGTCAATAATCAACATTTAGTAATTAATAAATTGATCTTATGATTAATATATTTATGTTAATTGACATTGATGAACTAAATTCCAATGAAAAATTAACATGATATACTGTAGCATTGGTTTTTATGAATATTCTCAATAAATTATAACAATGCCAAGACTCAATCATAAACTAACTTTAGTGACTCACAAATCACTATAAAGGGTGTTAATTTGAGCAAAGATGCCTTTTACTTCTATGCAATTTCTAGTGACTTATTAAGGTATGCAACTATTTAGGAAAGGAAATAAGTGAATCAAAAGCATACTCAGTCTTCAACAACCATAACATTTTAGTTTATTAGTCTCTTGGCTAGAAATTGTTTTATATGGAAACTCAATTACATACAATGGTTCACTTTAAAAAAAGATGAATACAATGATTCAATTTAGAGAAGGTGAATACATGATTCACTTTAGCGTAGATAAAAAGTAGGTACAACTATATGCTAATAATATCACTCACTTACATTTATGATAAAATCTAAATGATATACATATGGTCATAAAAATAATTGAAATATAATTCATATATGACAACCTAAATTCATATTAGGTTATAATATAGTAAATAATACTAAATGTAATATTGATGTACTAATGGCATATTTCAAATTGTAATACTACTTAAGATTTTAATATCTGATTCATATTACTTATGAATTTAAGCAATGTAATACTAGAAAAATATGATAATATACAAGATATGTCTGATAATATAACAAGGTATCTATGATAATAATGATATCTAATGGTACACTAAGAAATCATACTATATGACCATTAAATTTATCATATTTTACAACATGGAAAACATGATGCCCTATGTTTATATCTTTCTCAACTGAAAAAAAACACTATATAACTTAATTCATCCTTAATATAGCATCATAAATCACAGTATAAACATGATTATAATGTTTTACATATTATTATCATTGTATGTTACCAGTTAACTATAAGCAAAAATATTGGAATACATTAAATACCTTTTAATAAGAGATGTTTCTACTAGGAAATGCCATTCCAAATGGATGATAGTTGTGTATAAAACAAGAGAAATGATCTTCTACACTTCTCCTTCCTCTCATTTTCCTTTGCTCATTCGTATTCTCCTCAGAATCATGCTTGGTCTCTTTTCTAGCTTCTATGCCTACTTTTCCTTGAAGATAAATAGGCGTATCCCTTTGTTTTGTGGATTATTTTTGTTTTGTTTTTGTTTTTATATTAAATTTACTTATTTTTTATTTTCTAAATTTAGTCTTTAAATTTCCCTTTTTTTTTTTTGGTCTTTTCTCACTTTTCTTTTCTTTTCTAGGGAAATCTATTTTAAAAGATATTTCAATGTTAAATGCCAAAATTTTATGATTTTATTAAATCAATTACCATCCATAAATATTATAGAAATTCAAATGGGAATTTAATAAGTTACTAATAATTTTTATTTTAAATTTACTTTTGCTAATAATATTCTAGTAGTTGGTGTAGGCCTTTTTTACATTGGGTTTTGCCTACATGGTTGTATTAGCTTGCTTAGGGATATAGAGGTCATTTGGGTTACTTGAGAAGGTTAGTCTCATATTCAATAGATTGTATGGTTTATTTACATCTCCAACCTATATATGCACCTCTCTCCCTTTATATTTTTAATTTAGTTATTGCAGTATATTGTGGATTGTTTGAGCTACTTAGTTGTGAACTGTGACAACTTTGATCACTATGATTTGAGTCTTTATATAATAAATTCATAATTCAAGATGATATGGATTATTTGATTATTTGCTCCCATTCCTTCACAATATTATTCTATGCATGATTTCATTTACTAGAAACTTCATTGTGATGTGTACTTGCTCGACTCATGAGATCACTCTATCATATAAATTCATTGATCCGGTGATCCTACTATAACTCTTTTATGGTATCAAAGTGCCAATCCATGTTCATGATTATCTAATTAGTTGTTTATTTATTGTTATTGTTGTTTTATGAAATCTTGAGATTTGATATTGTATTATCATAGAAATTATTGAGAGAAATATTCAGATCTATTAGAGTTCTTGTCTTTGGTGGGTTAGAAGTTTCAAATCTGCACTTTGGAAAAAAGGCATTGGAGATTTTAATCTTAGTGATAAAGGAAAAGAATAATGATTTTGATCTAAGCATTGTTTTGTTATTTTTAAAATCTCCTAAAGCTAACAAAAAGAGGCATATTTTTTTGTCTTAGATTTATTTTTTAGAGTTGATAATTCTTTCTAGCTTTGGCATCATCTATACCAACCATGGTAATTTGAAGGTCTACATCTTTTTGGGAGCATTTTCCAGGTCTGTATTAGAATATTTTGGTAGAGATATATCCTTTTTTGCATAGGTGACATCCTCTTTATCTAGAGTGTTGAAGATATGTAGTGGACTACACATTCTTTACCTGGAGCATGGAGAGATTTTGGTGTTGTCAATCTCAAATCTACTAAGAGAAAGATATAAAGAGAAAAAAATCATTTTCTATGTCATTGGAATCCTAGCATCTCAAATTTATAGAAAGATTGGCAGCATCTATTTCTTCTAGGCTATGCATTGATCTACTAGTGTGAGAAAGATTTGCCAATATAACATTGATAGATCTTAAGATTGGCATCTTTTTCTCTTCTTCTTTGAGAAAAATGTTGAATATTTTATTTTTTGTGATGATGTTCCTTCACTTACACATAGATCTACATCTTAGACTAATACAACGAAGTGTTTTATCCCACTCATTTTACCCAACATGCATGTAGGTTTAACACTTTAGATATGAGCACATGCATCTCATAGTGGTGTTCTATGCCTTTAGAATGACCACTTGACATGTTGGATTCATAACAAGGTCTAGATTTTACTCTCAAATAGCTCTTGAGGGGTTGTCTTATCTCCATGTTACCATCCATTGACCTCATTATAACCTGGTCATAGGTTTATTCTTGCACTAGATCTCATCCATAGGTTCTTCAACTCCTACATTGGGTGAATGATAGCTTAACCTTATTCAAGGATCCATGAATATATAACTATTGATCATGAATCTATGACTAATACCCATTCATATACAACTGCCATGCCATCCCTAAGTTTTTTATGGTCTGCATTCTCTAGAACCTCTACCTTCTGCATGTGTTTTATTATTTTCATGTGTTTTCCATTGGGAGAATATAATTTCTTTTCCTTATCATTAGATTCATCCTCACATGATGCTCAGTTTACTTTGTTTAATGTAATTAATTTGTTTGACATTATTAATTTTGATTACAAACTTTGATTATTGTAATATGGTGGGTAAAGTTGTAAGGCAACAAATAATTTATGAGTAGGGGACAAAATTCTATATGGGGGGAATATTGAGGTGGAGATAATTATGATCGGGGTCCTTGTTGTGAGTGGGACATGCTAAAATTTTGATTTTTTCTAATTTAAAAGCAATACATTGTAAAGGAGATTATTGCATTGGTAATTTGCCTTGTATTTTTTTATATTGAAGATGAAGGGTGAGGTCTGGATTGGTAGGAGGCCAATTACTCCTCACAAATAAAACCATTGCATTCTTCATCAGTGCCAATTCCAACGATTGGTTGGAAGGCATATTTTTCCTCGCCTAAGGGTATTTCTTAAAGTTTTAGGTGCAAGTTTTTAGACAATAGGTGTATTTATGAGAAATTATATTATTAATACCTTGCAATGATAACTCAAAATTGAGTACCATATTTTTAAAAAGTGTTTATTTTCTTATTTCCCATGTATTGGGATAATTTGCCTTGTAAAATACATGATTTTATAAAGTGCCAATTTTTTTTTGCAGGGGGGGCGGGGGGCTACCTAACATAATTTTAGAATAAATGAAAAGTGGGGTTGTCATTATGTTGGTTCTTGTCTACACATATTAACTTTTTCACACATGCTTTCTACATCATGGTTGTCACATTTAATGGGGTTAATTATAATCATGAACTAAGATAAAGTTCCACTTTTGGGGTTTTATCATAGATATTAGTGATGAATTCCATAAATTTTTCATAAGGCTAACCTCAGATAACTATTTATCTTGGAAGTAAGGGATACATAATCATTTCCTAGAGCAAGATCTACTACCCTATCTCCTAGGACTTGTTCCTAAACCAACTACCTATAAATAGAAGAATACATGGTTTAACAATAATGACATGGTCTATGGCCTATTATAAATAACTATATATAAGGATATTATGCATGATATTGAGCATACTCAGTTCCATTTCACTACATGGATCATCATCCAAAAATTATATGGAGACATTGGATCTTCATTTGAAGGTGATGCTTCCTTGGATAACCAAACACCTATTAAGATTCCTGATGCCTCTTCTTGTGTGGACACATCCTCATTAGATGATCAGTTTATATGGTTGACACACGTTGGCACCCCATATATTATTGAGTAAAATTTTAATCCTCTTTCATTTGTTGTGACTTCAGAGGTCAAAGTTTCTTTATCGAGAGCTTTTAGTGATTCTTTATAGCAAGACATACATAGCCTTTTAGTATCCACATTAAGTGATGATCTCTTGACAGGTGCTTTATACTTGTTTGTGGAGAATCATATTTTAGACATGGAAGAAAAATATGAGGGTTTATTTTTCTTGTTTGATGATATCCTCATTGATACAGAGCTCTAACCACCTTTCTCCAACACTCTTCCCTTTTACTTCATTCAAGATCCTCTTTCCTTCATTCACTCATTCCCCATAGTCCTTTTAAGGAAATCATGCAATAATGGCTATAATGTTCCTTATAATGATTCATGAGATCATGATACACTAGTTTCAAATTAAATTTAATCTATCAAAAAACCATCCAATAACCTTCAATAAACTGAATCATTCTTTGTTCATGTACTCCCTTCAACCTTTATAGTACTCTCACAAGTTGTAAATGATAAATGACTTTTAATGGGGAATCAAAACACAATGATAATTTAAGTCACATAGAGACATTAATCTTCCTTATAAAACTCCTTTGCTTCCCTTCTTAAGCAACTAATTCAATCTACCTGCTTACTTTCTTCACACAAGCACCTTTCTAGCCTTATCCCCTACTAGCCCTGTTTAGAGGTAAATCTCCTTGGTTTGGGAAATATAAAAATTTTAAAAACATACTGAGACCATTTCCTAGGACCCATTTATCTTTTCTATCTCCTATGCTATCCATTTGATCATAATCCACATGCATACCCTATTTCTCTACCATCCTAAACCTTAATTAGGCCTATCTAGCCCTCATTCAAAACCTACAACTGATATTGTAAAACATATTGAAGGTAAAAGATTTAAACCAAAATAACATATTAGATATATATAAAATATCCCTAATGAGAAAGTTTGGGCCTTTTTCATTGGTGGAAACTCTTTCTATATCCAAAACCCTAATCTAGGGTTTCCAGGTCTTGTAAAGACCCAAAAGACAAGAAATTGCATAAAATGATCTAAAGAGAGTTTCATGAAAAATTAATGATTGTATTAGGTATTTTTAAGTCTCATACAACATTTCATTTCAATAAGAAAGTTATAAAAACCCTCAGAATGTTCACAACCAAGGTATCTTAGTTGCTCAACAATGTATTTGCATACAGGAAAATAATGGTAAACAGGGTTTATCTATTCTTTCAACTTCTAATGAATTTATAACCTAAAATAAGTTTGTGTCAACCTTTATATGACAATTATAAACCATTCCTCAATTTATTTTTTATACAAAATAAGATTTCATGCCTAGAACACAGTACATAAAATTTCTAAGTTTTATGGATTGTATGTTATCAATGAGCAAGATTTAACATAAGAATGAAACAAGATCAATCCTTAAGAAACTATATATTGAACCAATATCATTAAATCTATTCATACATATATTATAATTCCATCCTCCATAGTACTCAAATAAATAAAGGATCAAATGCTAAGACAAATTATTTGAACAAGACTGTAAGTGTACACACCCTATTATCAGACCTGACTATTTCCACAAAAGTGACTTCCTCAACTTTAATTTGGATCCCTATCTTAAATAAGATAAATTTATTTTATCACAAACAAAATCAATCAAAATTCAAAAAAACATCTTAACACATTGATGCTTAAAATAAAACATATACATTGTTCTTAGCCATGCAAATTTCATGCACATAGAATTCTCATGTCATAAGCATTATTAATTCAATAGGTTTCTTTATTTACATTTCCATTAATTATCATCCTTGAATGGGATAAGTAGTTACCACCCCCTATACTGAATCTTACACTATATATTACCTACCTAAGATAAAAAACTCTTAAAATAAGATTCATAACTGTTTCTTGATCAAGATCTCACTAGCAACTCCTAGACCCATGTAGGGTGGTGGAATGCCACCTCATACTTGGATTGAAATTTATATTCATATCCAATTTAAGACATTTTTTGAGATCTTAAATTTCTATTATAACATTTTTTATCCATTACATATCTTCAACGCTCTCTTAGACCAATTAATACATCATGAAAATTTGAAAATCCCTTTTGGTAGGAAAAACCAACTTTGAACTCAAATTCAACTTTTACTCATTGTCATGACTATTAGACCAAATATTTTGCATTAATAAGATGCCTTTTCATCATACTCCTAAGGGGAAAAAACTTTACCCCCATCTTCTTCTTCATTTAGATTCTCATATACATGTGTGTGCTCTTTGCTACCACACTTATGCCTCTGCTTCCTCATCCATGCGATCCTTTGATCTTACTTATGCTTCTCCTTATACTACTTTTTGTACCTAAAATCACTCTTATTTCTTTATTTTCTCTCATTATCCTCTTCAATCTTCAGGGCATTGATCATGAATTTCTATTCTATTTATATTGCCTCCTCTAACATTGTTATTTTTGCCTCTTCATCAGCATAACTGATCTGCATCATACTCTCTTCCCATTTTGACCATTCCGAGGTCTCATACTTTCTCATATCCTGGTTATCATCATCTTATTTCCTACTATCCTTCATTTTAGCTTCTCCTTATTTGACTATCCAATCAGACAACTCACCACCTTGCATCTTTTCTTCATAGACTATTACATCAATCTCATCTTCCTTTACCTATTCACTAATTTCCTCAAGAACTTCATGTGCTTCTTACTTATTTGTTGATCTAATAAAATCCTCAAATGATCCTATTATGTATTTATACAAAACTTCATATTCATCTTCAAAATACTCATCAAAGATTACATGCACTTCAATACCGATTATGCTTTTGTCTTGTTTATCACCTATGATTTCCTTTTCATCTATCCACCATTCCCTATCAAGTAATTTACCATATTCAGCATTAAAAAACACTTCATCTTTAGTTTTACCTTCACTCTTCCATGCATCATATTTTTTTTTCCAATCATGTACTTTACTTTCCATTTCTTGACCTGCATCCAACCATGACAAATCAATGTTAGTTTTAAAATTTTGAGGTCTAATTGCCTCTCTTTATTATTCTATGGAAATTTGTGTTTCCATCTTCTTCAAATACCTCTCTAAATGCCCTATTATGTGCTAATTCTCTCTCTCTTTTATCCTTTCTATATATTTACACTTAACTCTTTTCCTAATCTTAATTCCACATTACAAATTATACACATTCCACATTTTTGACAACTTTCTTTCCATCCTTGCTAATGCATCTTTCATTTCCTTTATCTCTATCTCCATCATTCTCTCATTATGGCTTTCATATCTAACCCTATCTTTCACTTTCCTTTCTACCTCTCCTTTTATCTTCATCTTGAGTACCTCACTTGGGTACATACTTCTCTCTTTTTTGGTCTCACTTAGACCACATTCTTTTAGTTCACACTTGGAACCCCTCTTAGTCTTTATCTTAGACCTCACTAGGGCCTTTCCACCTCTTTTCCTTCACACTTGGACTATCTCCTCTTTCCTAAGATATATTTATAAGCTTATCCAATTTGATCTTATTAATAACTCACTTGATTCAGGGCTGTCACTTCACTATGTACTATTTTATTTCTTTACCTATCACATTCATCAATATTGCATTCAAACTAACAAATCAACCATAAATAACTCATACCTTCTCTCATCTACTGTCTCAATTCTACCTTTCAACAAGACTCCTTGCAACTACCTTCTTTCTTGCTTACCTACAAATTCTTAATCCATATACAACATGCATTAAATTACAAATTCATGCCTATATGTACATGTTCCTAAAGCAACTAGATGGATGTCATACCAAATGATGTAGATCTCTAGCCATATTTCTCCAACACTCTTCCCTTTTACTTCATTCAATATAATCTTTCCTTATTTCACTTATTACCCATAGTCCTTTTGGGGTAATCATGCAATAATTGATATAATATTCCTTACAATGACTCATGAGATAATGCGACACTAGTTTCAAATCAACTTTACACTATTAACAAACCATCCAATAACCTTCAATAAATTGAATCATTCTTTGTTCATGTACTTTCTTCAAATTTTATAGTACTCTCACATATTTTCAATGATAAATGACCTTTGAATAGGGAATCAAAGCACAATGATAATTTAAGTTACATAAAGACCTTCCTCTTATTTACAACACTCCTTTGCTTCCCTTCTTAACCAAATAATTCAATCTACCTACTTACTTTCTTCACACAAGCATCTTTCTAGCCCTGTTTAGGGGTAAACCTCCTTAGTTTAGGAAATATATAAAATTTCAAAACATAATGAGACCATTTCATAAGACCCATTTAGCTTTTATATCTCATATATTATCCATTTGATTAGACTCCACATTCATACCTTGTTTCTCTACCATCTCAGACCTATCTAGCCCTCATTCAAAACCTATAGTTGATATTGTATGGAATATTGAAGGTAGAATATTAGAACCACAATAATTTCTTAGATATATATATAATATCCCTAATGACAAAGTTTGGGCCTTTTGGCTGGTGGAAAGTCTTTCTATAGACAAAACCCTAATTTAGGTTTCTAGGTCTCTATATAAACCCAAGATACAAGAAATTTACATTAAATGATATATAGAGAGTTTCATGACAAACCAATTATTTGATTAAGTCTATTTAAAGATCATGAAACTTTTCCATTCAATAATCAAGTTATAACAACCCTTAGAACATTCACAACTAGGGTATATTGGTAGCTCAACATTGCATTTACATACAAGAAAATAGGGGTAATCAAGGTTTCTCTATTATTTAAAATTATAATGACTCTATAACCTAAATTTTTTTTTATCCACATTTATATGACCATTCTAAACCCTTCCTCAATCTCTTTTGTATCCAAAACAAGATTCTATGCCTAGAACACAATACATAATTTTTTTGAGTTTTATGGATTGTATGTTATCAATGAGTAGGATTTAACACAAGAATGGAAAAAGATAAATAATTAAGCATATGTATGTTGAAACAAGATCATTACATCTTTTCATACATGTATTCCACTTCCATACTCCATAGGATTCAAATAAAGAAAGGAACAAATGCTAAGACAAATTGTTTAAACAAGATTATAAGTGTACACACCCTGTTATAAAACCTAACTATCTTTACAAAAGTGACTTCTTCCACCTCAATTTGGATTCCATATCTCAAATAAGATAATTTTATTTGACCACAAACAAAATAAATCCACATTCAAGAAAAAATCTTACCACATTGATTCTTAACATACACAATATGCACTATTTTTAGCCATGCAAATTTTATGCACACAAAATTCTCATATCATAAGCATTCTTGATTCAATAGGTTTCTTTATTTACATCTCCATTCATTATCATATTCAAATGGGATGAGAGGTTACCACCTCTTAGACTAACTCTTACATTATATATTACCTAACTATGATAAAAATCTCTTAAAATAAGATTCATAATTATTTCTTGATCAAGATCTCATTAGCAATTCCTAGACCCATGTAGGGTGGTGGACTACCACCTCACACTTAGCTTGACATATATATTCATATCCACTTTAAGAAATTTTTTGAGACTATAAATATCTATTAAAACATTTTTCATTCATTACCTATCTTCAACACTCTCTTATACCAACTAATACATCATGAAATTTTGAAAATCCTTTTTAGCATAAAACACAACTTTGAACTCTAATTAAAATCTCACTCATTTTCATGACTGTTAGATGAAATATTGGGCATTGTTAAGACCACCCTACATTGTAATCCAAAGTGGAGAAAATAACTTGACCACCATATTCTTCTTCATTCAGATTCTCATACAAATGTGTGTGCTCTTTATTGTCACACCTATGCCTCTGCTTCCTCATCCATGTGATCCTTTGCTCTTAATTCTATTGGTCCTTATACTTCTACTTGTACTTGCAATAAATATTCTTACTTTTTTTCCTCTCATGACCCTCTTCAATATTCATGGATTACCATTATCTTTCTATTACCTCCTCTAACGTTACTATTTCTACCTCTTCATCAACACACCTAATCCACATCATACTCTCTTCCCCTTTTAACCATTCCAAGGTCTCATAATTACTAATAGTGTGGTTATAATCATATTATTTCCTACTATAATTCATTTCAACTACTTATTCTTTGACTATCCAATCAACCAACTCAACACCTTGCATTTTTTCTTCATAAACTATTACTTCAATCTCATCTTCCTTTACTTTTTCAATACTTTCCTCAAGCACTTCATGTGCTTCTTGCTTATTTGATAATCCAATGAACTCCTCAAACAATCCTATTGTGTATTTATACAAAACTTCATCTTCATCTTCATCTTCATCTTCATCTTCAAAATACTCATCAAATATTACATTCACTTCATTACCTATTTTGCCTTTCTCTTCTTTATCACCTGCTATTTTATTTTCATCTCTCCATTCTTCCCCATAAAGTCATTCACCATGTTTAGGGTAATAAAACACCTTATCTTTAATTGTAAATTCACTCTTCTATGCATTATATTTTTCTTCCCAATCATGTAATTTACTTTCCATTTCTTGACGTGCATCCAACCATGACAAATCAATGTTAGTTTTAAAATTTTGAGGCCTAATTGCCTCTCTTTAATCTTCCATGGAAATTTGTGTTTCCATCTTCTTTAACTACCTCTCTAAATGTCCCATTACTTTTTGATTCTCTCTCTCTTATATCCTTTCTATAAAACTACACTTAACTCTTTTCCTAATCTTGACTACACATTACAGATTATACACATTCCATATCTACAACAACTCTCTTTCCATCCTTGCCAATGTATCTTTCATTTCCTTTATCTCTATCTCCATCATTCTCTCATTATGGATTTCATATTTAACCCTATCTTTCACTTTCATTTCTACCTCTCGTTTCATCTTCATATTGAGTAGCTCACTTGGGTACATACTTCTCATTTTGTTTTGATCTCACTTGGACCACTCTCATTTAGTTCACACTTATAACCCCTCTCACTCTTTATCTCAGACCTCACTAGGGCCTTTCCACCTCTTTTCCTTCACACTTGGACCATATCCTCTTTCCTAAGCTCTATTTATGAGCTTATCTATTTTGATCTTCTTAATAACTCACTTAATTCAAGGCTACCACTTCACTATGTACTATTTTATTTCTTCACCTATCACATTCATCAGTATTACATTCAAACCAACAAATCAACCATAAATAACTCATACCTTCTCTCATTTGCTGTCTCAATTCTAGCTTTCAACAAGACTCCTTGTAACTACCTTCTTGCTTGCTTAATTGTAAATTCTTAATCCATATATAACATTAATTAAATTATAAATTCATACCTATATGTACCTATTCCTAGAGCATCTAGATGGATCTGATACCAAATGATTTAGAGTGATAACCACCTATCTCTAACACTCTTTCCTTTTACTTCATTCAATATCCTCTTTCCTTCATTTGATCATTCCCCATAGTCCTTTTGGGGTAATCATGAAATAATGGATATAATTTTACTTATAATGATGAATGAGATCATGCTACAATATTTTAAAATTAAATTTACACTATCAATAAACCATCCAATAACCTTCAATAAACTAAATCATTCTTTGGTCATGTACTCTCTTTAACCTTTATAGTACTCTCACAAGTTGTCAATGCTAAAAGACATTTCAATGGGGAATCAAATAAAAATGATAATTTAAGTCACATAGAGACATTAATCATCCATATAAAACTCCTTTACTTTTTTTTCTTAAGTAACTAATTCAATCTACGTGCTTACTTTCTTCACACAAGTACCTTTCTAGTCTTATCCCCTACTAGCCTTGTTTAGAGGTAAACCTCCTTGGTTTGGGAAATCTAAAAACTTTTAGAACATAATGAGACCATTTAATAGGACCCATTTAGCTTTTATATCTCATATACTCTCCATTTTATTATACTCCACATACATACCTTGTTTCTCTACCATTCCAGACCTCAATTAGGCCTATCTAGCCCTCATTCAAAACCTACAGTTGATATTGTATAAAATATTTAATTTAAAATATTGGAACTAAAATAATATATTATATATAAATAAAACATCCCTAATGACAAATTTTGGGCCTTTTTTTCTAGTGAAAACTCTTTATATGGCCAAAACCCTAACTAGGGTTTCTAAGTCTCTATACATACCTAAGAGATAATAAATTTGTATAAAATGATCTACATAGAGTTTCATGAAAAAAAAATGATTGGATTAGGTATATTTAATTCTCATGAAACTTTTCCATTCAATAAACAAGTTCTAACAACCCTCAGAGTGTTCACAACCTAGGTATCTCAGTCATTAAACATTGTATTTACATACAAGAAAATATGGGTAAATAGGGTTTTTATATTATTTCAACTTCCAATGACTCTATAACCTATAAATTTTTTGTATACACATTTATATGACCATTATACACCATTAATTAATTTGTTTTTATCCAAAACAAGATTCCATGCCTTGAACATAGTACACATAATTTCTAAGTTTTATGGACTTTATGTTATCAATGAGCAAGATTTAACATAAGAATGGAACAAGATCAATCCTTAAGAAAATATATATTGAGAAAATATAATTAAATCTATTCATACATGTATTCCACTTCCATAATACATAGGAATCAAATCAATGAAGGAGCAAATGCTAAGACAAATTATTTGAACAAGATTGTAAGTGTAGACACCCTGTTATCAGACTTGACTATCTCCACAAAAGTGACTTCCTCCACTTAAATTTGGATTCCATATCTCAAATAAGAGAATTTTATTTAATCATAAGAAAATCATTCAAAATTCAATCAAACTTGTTACCACATTGATGATTCAAATGCACCATATGCACCATTTTCAGCCATGCAAATTTTATGCACACAGAATTCTCATGTCATAAGCATTCTTAATTAAACAGGTTTATTTATTTACATATCCATTACTTATTATCATTTAATGGGATGAGAGGTTACCACCTCATATACTAAATATTACACTATATATTACCCACCTATGATAAAAAACTCTTAAAATAAGATTCATAACTATTTCTTGATCAAGATCACACTAGAAACTCCTAAACCCATGTAGGGTGGTGGAATGCCACCTCACACTTAGCTTGACATATATATATTCATATCCACTTTAAGACATTTTTTGAGACCATAAAGTTATATTACAACATTTTTCATCCATTACATATCCTCAACACTTTCTTAGACCAACTAATACATCGTGAAAATTTGAAAATCCCTTTTGACGGGAAAAACTAACTTTGAATTCAAATTCAAATTTCACTAATTGTTATGATTTTTAGACCAAATATTGGGAATTAATAATATTTCCATGAATCACTCATCATAGTTATTGTCTCATCATCATCATCTCTAGATCTTGTTCATCAACTATTTCTACATGGTCCTGGTTTGTCACCTAATTCTTTGATTAGGCATGTACCTATTTGGATTATGGTATCTTCACCTATGGACATGGAAACATTTGAGAAGTTTTTAGAGGAAAATTTTATGATATTTATTTCCTCATATTCCTTTCTATAACGAGGAGATTATTTTCACTCTTCTATAGTTTTATTTCTTTCTAAGGGGAGGAATGTTGTTTGACATAATTGGATCATCTTCAACATTCAGTGTTGGGCATCTACAATCAATTAAAAAGGATCTCATATTTTGAGGGGGATTATTATCTCATTTTTTCCTTATTCATCTATTCTTTGGGGGTGTACTCTCTTTTTTGATGGGGGATACTTCTCTTTTAGGGGGGGGTATTCTGTTAGACATGGGTACCTCATCAGGCCTCATTATCAGGACCCATTTTTTGTATCATCACCCACCTAAGTTGTGCTTATGGGGGGTGTTTTTATAGAAATTTTTCCCATTAGGTTTTTCCTACATGGTTGTATTATATTATTTATGGATCTAGAGGTCATTTGGGTTTCTTGAGAAGATTAGTCCCACATTGACTGAAATGTGTGATTTATTTATCTCTTCAACATATATATTTACCTCTCTCCCTTTATATTTATAATTCATTTAATGCAATATTATTGTAGTATATTATTTATTATTTGAGATACTTAGTTGTGATCTATGATAGCTTTGAGAGCTATGAGAGAGGTGAACATTGAGCCTTTGTATAAGTGATTCATAATTTAGGATGATATGGAATATTTGATTATTTTCCCTCATTCCTTTATAATATACTTCTATGCATGATTTCATTTACTGATAGCTTCATTGTGATGTGTAATTGCTCAAATCATGAGATCACTCCATCATATGCATTCATTAATCTGGTGATCTTGGTTGTAACACTTTTACCAACCAAACACACAAAATAATTCATTATGATATTTATCTATACTGACAAACCATAGAAAGCAACACTCCAAGTAAGTAATAAACACACCATAATAAACTATTTTTAATTAATTTCACCATGCCAACTACTATGGTGTGTGTAGGGTTCTTTCCAAATCTTTGTTGACCTCTAATGTTGCCATCTACATCACCCTCTCCAATGATTCTCTCCCTATGGCATGCTTTGAGGGATAAGTTATCCTTCATCCACCACACAACATGTAGGTAATTATATCATATCACATGATAAACATAAAGCATAAAATATAATTGAAACAACACATTAATGTGATTGAAATGTAAACACATACATTAACCAACTAAAAATAAGTAATAATGTACCATCATGTATATAAAAAATATTATACTATCCCATAATAATGTATATCTCACAACTTAATTAAAAAGATCTAAATTTAAAATTGTCAGCTATATATATCCATAGATAATCTAGAAAGTTTGTTTGGTGAGGAATCAAGATGTAACATCCTTCCCCCAAAGCTATTCATCATCCACAATGACTCTTATTCATACATAAGTTTTGAATTAAAAACACTAATTAATAAAGTAATAACATGGTATACAATATCAATGTAAGCAAATAAATGGGAAATTACTTGTAAAACTCATCTTAGTTCCTTCAAGTTGCACTATTCCCAGAGTATTGGTCCCACAAGAACCTATTCTATGACATCTCCCCATAATGAAACATGGTTACGAGTATTAATTACTTTTATTGGTTTTGTCATGACCACCCCAGGGTCGAAAACCATTAAGACAAACCTATATATCATAAGAATGACCACTTATGTTACCTTGAAGGGTCCCACATACCTCAGTAAAAGTTTCACTGGCTTCCCAATAGCACATAAGATCATCATAAAATCCAAAACAAATGACCAGGGAGAGTTACACAAAATCTTCCATCCCTTATGCACATCTCTCTAACGTAAAGAGTGTTTTTTGCATCTCAGATAAAAGTGTTTAGGGATCTTGGAAAGAATAATGTGAATAAGTTAATACTATCACTACCTCATTTAGCTCATGATAAGTATAACATGTCAATATTGTCACTACTCCATAGAGTTCCTAACAAGTACGATGATGAATAGGAATTGGAAACACTATATTTCCAATGTATGCTAAGTTAAGGAATAAATGTTCCAACATATATATGCATATGGCCATATGACTAAATTTGACAAGTTCATCTATCAATCTTAGATTTGATAAGTCCATCTATCATATCCAAACTTGGTAACTATCGATTCAATGTGAGACTAAGTAGGATCCACTCCTATCACTTAGCACTCATGTTCCTAATTAACCACTCTTCCCTTATGTCTCGATGACCTAATGATCTCCAAAAAAATCATAATGTTCAATGAATCACCATTTTATGCTAACAGATCATAATATTCAACAATATGAGCTAAGTAATTTTAGATGTATCAACATACATATAGGAGAAATCATACAATCAATCAATAATTATATTAAGTTGCCACTAGCCAAACATAACTAGTATTATATTTCATAGCTTAACCTATAGTGTTATATTCATAGTTAAGAGGAAATAATGTTAAAATTAATGTAACATACAAAGGCCAAGGGTCACATCATCCCATAAACCTTAGAAAGAAACAAGTGAGACATTATCTCCCTATTTGCTCAGCTAGCACACAACAAGTTAAAAATTTATCTCAACCCCTAGATTAACAAGATGTTCTACACATTCTATACCCTACTCACTTTTGGAGAAAGGTACAAAATAATTATTCAAAATAACATGCATTAAGCTAAAAATAGAACAATATCAATCTAATCAAGGGTGAATAATAACATAATACTTATAATTCTTAATCTAAAATTTAATATATAGTTCAAGGTTTGCCACTCTACATGGTCTAAAATCATAAGTTAGATAAATTAGTGACTCTAAAGAGTCACAAGTGAAAGGTAGAGAACTATCATCTCAAAAAATTCTACATACCCTCATAAGGTAAAAATAAAACACTGCAACTCAATGTTTCCAAAACACTACCTATTTACCAAATTTGTAAGTATAGCATCACCATCTTTTTACATACCTAGGAGAAATAAAATCCTATCCACAAAGATGTATCAATTCATCAAGTCTCACAAATTTTATCTTGACAAGAAGTAATATATGTTTATCTAATAAAGCCCAAAGAATATGGTCAACAACATTTTAGAAACAATTTTCAACATCAAAAAAATATGAATACTCTGGATAGCATATAAGGATGTTAAAGGAGAATGAGATAATATCAACTTATCTCTAAAAACAAGAGAGATGACACTCCTTACTAAACCTCATTTCTTAAGGGTGAAAATACATAAACATACTCCTAACACAAGGAATTTTCAACTAAAACAACAACACTCTACTACTTAAAAATTCTCACCACCCTAGGTGGTACTAACTTAAAATGTTTTTATAAGATTTTCCATTCTTAGGATTAGTGAATGTAAGACATAAAAACTAATCACATAAATTTAAGTGAGAAGTAACTTGTGCTTATAAAATATTCACAACAAAAGAAATAAATGGTGAATGTGACTTGATTACTGAGAAGGATGTAATCATACTTGAGGTTTTTGATCTAAGTGATCAAACTATGGTATACATATCTTATTCACAACTCCTAAAATATGATATGTATTCACATACCCACCTTATATACAATCATCACCAATGTGATATTAGATAAATCACTCCTGTATGGAACTCAAAAGGGTAAAAGTGATCTTAAGGGTACACACTCAATGTTTCCCACACACATTATATGAATGTCACATACTAATAATAATCTCCAAGCCATACAGGAGGATCTATCAAGTCCTAAAACTCTAATCATGGTGTAACATGGTTCTACATAGAAGCACTACTAAACCAAAATACCAATGAAATATTTCATGTTACTAGATTCACACTGGTAAATAGAAATACATGAAAATGCTAATGGAATCATTAGGTCCTAGAGTTTGATCCACAACTTTGATACCATATGTAACAACTACGCTGGGTTAGATAAATAAATACATGATTTTTTAAAAATTAAATACATATACAAGAAATAGATTACACCACAAGAATCTATAGAGACCATAAGAAATACTCAAGGTATAATAATAACAACAAGCATAATACATCACATATCACCGATCTCTAAAATCATGAGAGTACATCAAAATGCAAATATAAAAAGTAACTATATTAACTCAACCATAATTGATACAAGTCTACAACCACTATTATATATATATATATATATATAGTATTAAGTAATTACAACTCTTCATGACAATATTCAATGATAATTACAATATAATACAATGTACATATAAGATACATGGCTCCCTTAGAGCATAGTTTCTAAACTCAAGTATATGTGGCAATCTCAAGTGTTGTCTCAATAAGTAGTATTGTTATGGGGAGGGAAAGAATCATTAGAGTGATTTTACACACAAACCATAAATCAGTGATTCCCCACACTAATCCCATCAATAAATTGCCACCTCTTCATGGATGAGTAGATAATGATGGTATGAAAATCTAGAGAGACAAGTAAGTACTCGTGTGTTATATGCTTTCTAACTAAACATGTAGTGTATGATAGAAAACCATTATATTGAAAGATATCACAAAAACATGTAAATAATACTCATGAAATGATAATGTCTCACTAAACATATTTTAGCCCAAAAATTTATGAATAATAAATAGTAATGATCTATAGATCAATTAAATTCATACACATCATTTGATCAGACTACCTTCATCTATCATTGTGATAATAGTAAGCCAATGAAGTCTATAAAATTCAACCATAAGATTCATTTAATTTACATCCAATTATCAAATACATCATATAATATGCTATATACAGGAGTAACAAAGCATACATTTATTTCATTAAATGTATGAATGAATCTTATATTATTTTCTATCCCATAATATAAATAATGACTATAGTTTATACCACCCAATTAAATACACATTTAATTGTAGGTTTTTAATACCATAATTAGTTTCCAAACATACTACTCCTTATGATAACCCATATTATCAGAGTCTAGTATTCTAAGACATAACTATAATTTTTTCCAAAATCAGTCATATAAAGTAGTCTTATAAACATGAAAACATAAACATATATTCGAATAAATAGATATAACAAAATAAGTCATAGTTCCCATAGAAAAAAATAATATACCATCATAGCATTAATTAAAATCTCAAAGATTGTATGTATATATAATTAATATTTTTTACTTTTATTGATTACTAACACTTTGTATCTTACAAGAACCTATCAACTCTCAATCTCTCTAAGTGTATGCCTTAAGGGGTGCATCGAGAAAGGGGTGGGTAGACCATCGATGCTTTGTAAGATTATCAATCCTTTTGTTAATTTCCATCCACACTCTAGCTTCTTGAAACCATTGAACCTAAGCTTATTCTTCTTAGTTCTACTTATTCCTATCATTTGCTATGTTTTTTCCTTCATTTCTTACCTTAACACCCTTTTGAATTGTCAGTTGTGCTAGGTCAACCAAGTTAACCTAGCACAATTTAGGGACTTTTTCTCTCTTTTGGTTTGTTGGCTTCTTGGCCAACCTATCACAGTCCTAGAGAGTAAGCCCCAAAAACATGATAGATTGACCGAGTCAACCTAGCATAAATGATGTTCCTAAAATATTTTTTGGTAAGATACTAATATATATACAACGTCATTCCTTACCATTTTATGAAGAATGAATAATTAAGTGAATAAGTGCAAATGAACATATGCCTATTGACCATTCTACTTGGGGAATAAAGCTTTAGGGTTAAATACTTTCTTTAGAACTCTGATCTCAACTTGTGGATAAGTCTTTTAGATGTTTGGATAATTTGTGTAGTCTAGAGTTGATTTATCTTAGTTTTCTTTACATACCATGATAATCTCTTGCAAAGCACCTTGGCCAAGGGGGAGATTGAGGCTCGATAGGTTTATCTTCAAAGGTAAGTATTCATAACTTTATTCTTCATTTGTAAGAGTAGATAGATAGAGCATATGTATTCTTCTCTTCCATGTATTACGATTTTGTATAAATTGATGTGAGTATATGTATTCTATGAATGTTTAGTGTAGTTTTTTATTTATTTTGTTTCTAACCCCCACTTTACACCATAAAATTTGGTGTGCACTAGATTAGATTTACTTTTTTTTGTTACTAAATTTGTGAAATATTAAATCATAAGACTCTTTCAGGGTTGTTTTGTGATTGTGTTAGACTATAGGCTTTGGAACCCTATCTCACATAGTGTGTTGTGACAAGTGATCCCTTAATTAAGTCTAGTAAATCCTCACATTGGTCATGCTCTCACTTAACAATTGTATGCCCCCCAATCAGAAGTGTAGGTGTGCTCTACCCCATCTGATCCAAGATTGATTTATGGACATGATGCATTTTGGATTGCATACATTATAGTGAACCTAATGTGAATCAAAACCTTGTATGATTTCTTTCACGTATTTCATTTTTATTCATCATTATTTTTATCATATATTTACTGTGCTAGATGGACCTTGTCAACCCAATTATTTATCTATGTGCATAAGTGTATAGGAATAGGAAACTTGCTTGACTAAATCAACCTAGTATAGGTTTTCAAAACTTACAAAATTTTGTTTAGACAACTAGATCAACCATCTCAATTTAGTACAAGTTTTTCAAGTTTTTAGAATTCTTGTTCAGCCTACTAGGTCAACCAGGTTAACCTAGTGTATTTTTAACACTTTTTCAATAGGTTCTTGTATAGTTTGATCGATCAACTTGACCCAATTTGTCAGTTTTTTTTATAGTTTTCTCTAAGGTTCTCAGATCAACAATCTTCTCTTTTTCATCTCTAAATCATTTAGGTCAATTTTTATTCCTTTGTATCTTGTTTTTTCTATACTTTCTTTTCATAGTTTGTATTCTTTAAAACTACCCCTGCACAGTCAACTAGGTCGACCCTGTGGAACTAGTTCTATGTTCTAAGTGTAGTCAGAAATAACTAGGTCAACCTAGTTGACCTCATAGGTTTTCCACACCTTGTCTTTAGCAGTACAAGTTTGACCCTATCAACCTTGTTCTATATGATTATCCATATAGTTTCTTAATTATACCTTGTTTCAAAGTTAGAATTAACCATATATGTTAATCACATCTTTCTTTTCAATTATTTGCATGCTTATAAAAGTTCATATAATCTAATTAGGGGATTTTCAATTAATTATTTAGTTGTACTATTTATATTCTTTTTCACACACAACCAAACTACATAAACATCAACAAGCATTTAAACATTTGACTATATAGGCCAACCTACTTGGATTTCATCACCAAGGGGGAAGCTGACTTGATGCTTTGGTTAAGTATAAAGCATGGTTAATGGTATATTTTGGCTAAGCACCCATTACCCTTATTATTTTAGTGTGTAAGTGAGGGGGTAGGCCCCAATACCAAGCATGTATCATTACCACTACAATTCATTTCATCCTAAACTTACCTAAAACTATCCATAGATTATTGTCTAGTACCTTGATTATAACCAATATCCCTTTACACTTAAAATCATTATTAATAATCTAATCAACATTTTAGGTTGACCAAGTAGCTAGCTTTACTTTCAAGTTATTTTCTTGCTCTTTGATCAATTATGTGCGTAAAATCTTGCATTAGCCAACATTAGTACAAGATTTTTATTTGTGTGTATCAATTAGATTAGCCAACATTAATTCAATTGACTATTGTTTTCCCTTTCATACTTACTACTTTCTTACATTACTTGCAATTATCTTGCTTCAATTCATAGGTTGTTAACAACTTTCTTTTCTTCCCTATCTATTGTACTTGGTTGGTCCTATCGACCCTATATCTTTTTTAGCCCCTGTACATTATGATAGGTCAACCTAGTTGACCTAGTAATATTTATAACATCTGTACCTCTTTCTACAAGTCACTATTCACTAAACTAGGTTGATCCTGTGGACCCTGTATAGTTTTATAGTCCTTGTTTTGCACTAGGTCAACCAAGTCAACTTGGTACTATTTTAGTCACTTTTTGATTCTTTTCTTTCTCATATTGCTTCTTTTTATTTCATCATGGAATTTCTATTTGGTGATAACATTAAAGTTCAATCAACAAACATGATGGAATTCACCAATCCTAATAGGGTCTCCCATAAACAAAGTAGGGATACTTTCATGAATTTTAGTAATGTTCATATTACAACATACACAATGGACTATGAGACCCCCCCTCATACCCCTTTACATCAAAAGCCTCTTCTTCATTTAGAGGACCAACTTAAGTTAGATTATACTCCTAAAATGCTCTTCTTTATCATATAATTCCCTCAACATAGAGGGAAGGATCCTTCCACCATCTATAACCTCATGATTAGTTATCAAGTTGAAGAGCCTCATTCTCCTACTCCCACTTTCTCAATTGGATTTGGGGGTACTAATTTCTTTGCTTCTCAACCTCTTCCTTCAATCTTGACTCCTTATGTTATGGTATCTTCTTTTTTTAACTTCTTCCATCTCCATGGCTAGTATCTCAACTAAAATGGTAGCTTTTACATATAGTGGGCCTCTCATAAGATCAACTATTCTCAATCCTTCCACTAGTTCATCGATTTCTACCCAAATCACTCATGCTTCTATCCTACATCTTTTCAATCATTTACTAGTCCATCTATTGCTTCATAAGCAGATTTTGCCACTAGTGCTTCAAATTATCATATCTCTTTTTAAGCTCATATCAACTCTAATAGTGGTACCCAATCCATTAACACCAAAACAAACACCAATACTAATTATTATAATAACATCAATCAAACTCATCAAATATTGTTGAAAACTCTCAATCAAATGAACACATTCCAAGCTCATAATATGAATCAAATGATGAGAATTCAAAACCACCTTCTTAATCTTCAATCCAATCCTCAACCAATGACTTGGGGCACACATAACCAAAGTGTTCCTCCTCCTCCTCCTCTTTGAGATTCTCTAGGTAATATCATTCTTCAACCTCCACTAGTCAACAAAGTCATTAGACATTTACAAAATGAACCTCTTACCACTCAATTTATTAACATTGACATTAGAGGTATAACACCCACAATTTCTTATAATGGATCAACCGATCCTACTCTTCATCTCAAGACATTTAGAAATATTTACAAGGATTAGGTCAAACTAAATACCTTTTTCGCTACCAAACTCCTACCCAAAACCCTCATAGGTGATGCATTGGATTGGTATAATCAACTTAGAACACACTCTATCACTAGTTTGGAAGACTTAGTAAATGCTTTAGTTCAATAATTTCAAACTAGTGATATTATAGAGAACACTTTACCCCATTTCATCAATTGCAAAAAAACAAAAAATGAAAGTACCCAAGCCTTTGTTAAGTGATGGAAGACTTTGTCAAATAAATGTGAACATAACATGGTAGACGACAATCTCTTTTATCTTTTTATAAATGCTTTATTTATTAAATTAAAATATTGAGTCTATACCATTTCTCCATATACCTTGGAGGAAGCTATCGATCAATCCAAAAGACAAGATTTCCTCATGTGTCAATTTGAGTTACCCCAACCTTTCATGGGCTCTCACTTGTTAGTAAAGAAAAAAACCACAATATTACCAATAATGGTGTTATCGATTCATTTGATACCATTCATAATGTGCAAGATAATATCTTATCCCTTCTTTGGATTTAGATCCTTTTCAACAATATACTAATCCTCATTTATTAATAAATAACATTAATGTCCATAAGCATTTATCCTCAGCTGAATTGATTAAAAGTATACCGTAGATTCTTCAATGATAACTTGACCCTACTTGGCCTATGAAATCATGGTATGATCCTAATAAGTTTTGATGGCTTCATGCTAGCTTGGGTCACTCTTACGATACTTGTAGATATCTCTTCAACTTAGCCATAGACTTCCTTCTTGGCCCAAATTTTGATCATGAAGCCATTATTTTCAAGTATCAATAAGCCTATGAGATTGATTTCAAAGAATATAAATCACATGATAAAACTCAAGCCTTAAACTAAGAAAATGCTCAATTAGCTATCTATAAAGACCCCTTACCTAATATTCAATCAATTCATGAAAGTCAAGATGAACCCACTTCTTCCACCAATAATGTAAAAAGTCTTGTTGAACCAAATTCTAAAGATAATGTAGTTAACATGACCAATATGTGAAGAATGGTGGCTTTCATCGATTCACAACCTATCTACATTCCTCCTTCTCATAAGACATATCATGTTATCCTGGATTCTTCTCCAAATCATTTAAATGAGTTGGGGCAAGAAGATCTTATTTATTTTGATGATCTGATTTATGATTCTCCCTTGGATGACACATTGCATACTATTTCTACATCTCTCCCATCATCTTCTAATACTAATGATAATCCAATTTCTACTAACATTTCTTATTCCAAGCTTCAAGATAAATATAAATCAACTACTTCTTCATCACCAAATGATTTAAAACTTTCTTCTCAACCTTCTCATTCTTATTATCGTAAGTTTCAATGCTCTTTAAATCCACCTTTTAAAGATCTTTTTAATCATTACACACCTATATCTGACAATCTCGTCATGGGTTATAATGAGTGGGATACCATTGTATAACTTACTAATCTTCCATCCTAGATACCTTTTCTTGAACTCATGAGGACATCTCCATGCAACTCTTATTCAAAATAAATATCCATTTCCCTCCTCTAGTAGGGTGTGAGGCTACTTTATCTAGATTTGAGGATAGTATCTTACAATAATATGAAGATATGTCCATTAATGTTGAAGAAACTATAGATGCTTCTATTTTTTTACAATTTCCAATCACATCTATGATTCTAGATGAGATTTTGCTTCATATAGATGATCCTCCATTATTTATTAGTGTCCAAATAGGTGATATCTAAGTTCATTGTTCGATGAAGGTTCTGATACCTATGTCAGTTCCCTTGATTTCATTACGACTCTTAGGTATTCTAAATGTAATCTCAAGTCTACATGCCAAGGATACGATAGAAGGTAAATGCCTCCCTTAGGGTGTGTATGGCTTCCCATTACTATCCCACTTGTCATCATTCATGTGAAGGTGACGATCTTCAACTTTCCCCTTTCATATAAAATCTTGCTTGGTAGGCCATATACTCATCGTATATGAGCCATCACATCTTCATTTGGGGTGATTTGATCAGTGATGATTTACTTGACCAATTAATAAATGTTATGACCTCTAGATAGTTTTTCATGACATCTTATATGGGTACTCATTGGATTTATAGAGGGTATAACCAGGACTTTCCCAATATGGGTTCATCATACCTTTGACATAGGTCTTTGAATTCTTCCCTAAACTCATGTTATAATTAAAAAAATCACTACACCTGAATCAATGATACATTCATAATGAGAGCAATATAATGTCTAGAAGAAGATTCAATAATTTGGATTTTAGCCAAAGTAATAAATATGGTCAATAATATAGTATATATTACATCTAATTTCATAAATTAAATTATATTAGAGTTGGTAGCTACAGAGGACACCCTCTCAGGCTCCTAAGGTTAACAATTGATAAAATTATTCTCATAAAACTATGTAGACAACTGGTGTCTATTCACAGTAGTTGTAGAGAAAATCATATAGTATGCATTTCATTCCCTATTACATTGGGACACTTTGTTTGTAAAACAATGGTCCATACATATGATATTGAATTGGACATCTCCAAGTTTACCCTTCAGTCATATGCTATCAAGGAATCCATTGATACCAAAGGATATGTAAAGCATAATCTTGGCATAGGACCTAGATACAAACACGAACCTCATCTTGAAGAATATTGGGTTGATTACACAAACTAATTTGAGGTGATTTAAAGGGAGTAGAGTTGAATGACTCTTGAGTAAATAAGAACATTTAAATGTGAATGGGCTCTAGAAGGGATGATTGATGATAAGACATATCTCATTGATCCTAAATATATGAATACAATTGTTGTTGTGCCCTTGATAACTATAAACTGGTTAATCAAATAACTTATTGATATCTAATGGAGGACTCACAGAGTATTGGCTCGAATAAAGAAATGGCTAGACAATAAACTAGTAGGAATAAAAATAATAGGTTTAAGGAGAGGAAAGGCTTGAAACCCTCCAAAGTAATACCCCACACATACTAAAAAAAGTAGTACCAATATCATTGATACATCTAGATCCTCTAGTTCTTAAGATGGTAGATATGAAGATCTTGACCTAAGGAAGCATCCATAAAAACTATGCAAAGAGATCCAAAAAATAGGGAAAAATAAGCAAGATAAGAAATATGTACAATTATGTTTTCCAACATTAACTCTTGGTTATCCTAACCCACTTATATCTAATAATACGTAACAATACTTTGCCTCTACTTCGGGAACAACACAATAAATTCCATAAAAGGAGACTGGGGGAAAACTTCCACAATCTCCATCTAGATCCCCACAAATATATCTTACTCTTAAAATAATCCTCTAAATAAGTCCAATCCCTCTTCCTTTGATGTTTAAATGGTTTTATTTATTTATCTTTCATTGTAATGGGTAAAACCAATTTTTAAGAAAAAAAGAAGAGTGGTCAAGGTACAAATGCCATATTTTAATGTTATAGTTTATCTTCTAAATATCCATGCACTAAAGAAAATGAAAACCACTCTAGGTTGGTATCTAATCCCAAAGGCACATAGTTCATGGAGATAATTGAACCCAATGTCTAAAAGGACATAGAATAAATGATATAAAGTGATTACACTCTCAAGAGGATATCACTCAAAGAGGCGACATGATAAAGTGACATTCATAACCTCTAAGAGACCACTAAAAGAATAATTAAAATGTTAGAGAAAAATGAATTAAGTTAGGAGAAGATATGTGAATAAGTCAAGAAATTGGTAGGATATGTTAATTATCTACTCAATCCTATTGAGACATTGAAAACCCCATAGGTTGATGTTCTAACATAGGTGCCAAGGATAAGCAAAGAAACTATTTATACTATTAGCAAGAACAACACCTATGAAAAAAATATAGAAGCATGGGTGGATGAATTTATCATAACTAAAATTAACTATGTTGAATAAGTCATGAAAATATATGACCTTATTGATCAAGAAATAGAGACATCCACAAATAGATCAAATCCCACATCATTGACTTGATAATGTGGGAAGAGGTGATTAGAGACATAAAGGAGATGATTTTGATTGAGGTGAAAGTGATCGTGGGTTTTTGAAAAATAAAATTATGATACTTCCTAGAATTAGGTAGAATGTATACTCTAAATAATGGAGGTATTGAATAAATCCATCGAGGAGCTAAAATAAAATAGTGACATGGGTGAAAAAAAGCACAAGTTGATCTCCACCAATTTAGATGAAATTCATTGCATATTTTATAAATAAAATGGGAATAATACACATACTATAAATGAATTAAAATACAAACTCCAGAAAGTGGTCAAGGAATATATTCTCACTGAGGGTAAATTCAATAAGGCTTCAATGATAACACTTAGTGAAATTCACATTTATCTAGAAGAGCTAAATACTCAACAAGAAGAATTGTGTAAAGTCCCATGCACACTGACAATTCAAATCAAAATCTAAACATTCAAGAAGACTATAATGGTGAAAAATCATTTAAGTCACCAATAAATGATAGAATTAGTTATTTATTGCTTGATAAAGACATTATCAAAGTCAATATCAGAACAACTAATAATCTAAAAATCATCCAAATTGAAACAAATCTTAGGCCTGAGGAGAAAAACATATCATGGTCCTTTTGAGAGAAGTTTCATAGGTATTTAATCCATCACTATTCAAAATCATGTAACACTGAGAATCAACCGTGGTGTGTGTGATTGAAAGTCCAAGTTTCCCTTGGCCTTCCAATAGTTATATCTCCCTTCATGACCATATCCTTTGCCCATGTTTAGTATCCCCTTATCAATTTTGATCCCTTATCTAATGTTTATCATACCTTATCTGCCCTAGAAACATTATTTTCCATAGAGGTTATGAAGATATCTTTTTTATAGGTGGGTTGAAGCATAATACTGTGTCCCACTTTTTAGTATAAAGGGGATAGCAAAAAATGAAAATGTGAACATTTTTAAGTTTGTATAGACAATAGTGACTTAACTGTATAAAATGTAAAAATGGTGTAAACTAATGAAATGTTTAATTTTAAGTGTAGATTACATTTATTATTTTTTTAAAAAAATAAAAAATATATTTTTAGTACCTAAATACATAGTGTGTATGTTTTGTGCAAACAAATTTTTATTGAGTACTTGATTTTTCCTCCTAATATTCTCAAAACATAATATTTTCTCAAGATTTTTCGCAAAGAGGTCTTAGAAACATGGCCATAGTGCAAGAGTATTTTTTTTTATAATTTTTTGATTAAAAAATATTTTTTTATTAATTTTTTAATGATCAAGGCAAGGAATATCAATGCTTATGTCTTCTCCTCACAATAGTTTTTTTATATATATGTCAAAATAGACTATTTTTCACCATTAGAACGAGGACATTAAAGTTGAGTGCATTGATATTTTTCAATTTTTTTGGCCATAGTCTCCTATTTTTCCCAGTGCCTTAAACATATGGTACTTTATTTTATAAATAAGTATATTTTACTAAATAAATAAAAATAAATATTAAATATTATTAAAATAAAAAAAATCTTATTATTAGAACTCTCATAAAAATAACTATTTATATGTAGAGCCACATGTTTTTATTTTATTTTTTCATCCTATTACATGGCATCCAAAGTGGTAATTTTAGGCCAATAATATATTTCTACTTCAATGAGTGAGTATTTGATGCCACACGGGGTTCAAATGAAGGGGGTTAGAATGAACCCCCTTCATTCAAACCCCCCCAAATATCATTCAAATTAATAAAAAAATAATCAAACACAAAAGTAAACCTTTGATCCCTTTTATTTGAAGGGGGTTTGTTTGAAGGGGGTTCATTCAAACCCCCTTAATTTTAACCCCCTTCAAAAATTACATGTGGGAGTTTGAACGAACCCCCTTCAAATGAAGGGGGTTTATTCAAAACCCAATATATATATTTTGGGTTTGGATGTAATTAGCCACCAAGTGGGACTCACTTATGTGCCATATCCCAAGTTTAAAAGAAGTAGAATTTTTGTTTGAATAAATTAATCAATTCCAATTTTGCCTATAAAGTTAAAACAATAGTTATTTTTTCATGCCAAAAAGGCAAAAATATAGAAAATTTAAAAAGTAGTTTATTTAAAAAAATTTCATTTCACTAACCTATGTCTCTACCCATGTGAAAGATGTCGATGGATGACCCATCCTCTATGGATGTAGAGGCATGTTATTCATGAATTCACATCCACACATTTTGATGAGATGCGATGGTAGCACCCAAGACCTTGTAGATGCATGAGCATGTAGATGTGGCTACCTAAGAAGCTACGCCCTTGCATCAATGAGTGTTTTGAGGACATGGTGGATTGTGCCTAGGCCCTCATGGATGCATGAATTCATGAATGAAATTACCAAGGTATCCATAATCTTACATCCATGCATGCTATGAGGACATGAGGAAGTACCCCATTGTCCTCTTTGGACATGTTCACAAGGAATAAACACTTTTCTCGAGGCACAATGTTTCTCAAGAAAGCTATATATTCCCCCCAAGCATCATTTTTACTCATTTAATTTTGATGATTGTGTTTTAATCTACACCCTATCCTATCTAAATTGAAGCTCTACCAAAACTTTCTATAAATATTATAAACACCATTATCACTCCCGCATTGCTATCAAGACCCCTCTTAGTTTGTCCCTCTCTAGAACTAAATTTTGAGAGTTTTTACATACAATTTTAGAGCACCATATGTCCACTAAGTTACATTTGTTTTAACCAATTCAAAATTTCTTAACCTCAGATCCACTAGATATCCTTTCCCTTTATTTCCAAACAATATTTATAAATTTATAAGCTAGCAAGATAAAGTACAAATACATGGGGTATAAACCATTACTAGTTGTAGACCATGATATACCTAAGATATTTGATTCCCAAATTGGGTACATGTATTTGGAAGACTTTCATAAGAGATTAAACACTGAGATCCTAATGTTGCTCATTGAAAACCTCTCAAAAAGTGGCCTAACACAAGCAGTTTTATTCCCCACTTTAGTGCAATTTTTAGAGTTGGTATTTTTTTGTGCTAAATACTATAATCCTTGCATAAGAGAAATCAAGATGAAGTATGGAGAGATTATGGCCAAAGTAGATGGACTAATTATGGGCATGAAAATGAGGATACCAGTTCATGACAAATGTGTCAGTGTCAATGTTAAGAAAGAAGATAAATATTAGGAGAAGACCCTACCAAATGATTAATCTTAATCAATAGTTATTGGTTTAAGTAGACGAAGGAAAGACCCTCCAAGGTTCCCAAAAACCTTTTAATGGCAGATTTCAAGGAAGAACTTCAAAATATGATAACCCTATTGAATCAAATAGTAGGAAATGAATACACCAACATTTTCCACCATTGGATGTTCCTAATGATGAACATCATTTGTTATAGGAAGCAGTTCATAGATTGGGGTGAACTGATCAATGATGCTCTACATGACTAGTTATTAAATGTTTAAACCTCTAAATAATTTTTCATGACATCCTATTTGGTGTACTCATTGGCTTCATATAGGGTATACCTAGGACTTTCCCAACATGGGGTCATCATACCTTTGAAATAGGCATTTGAATGCTTCTCCAAACTCATGTTATAGTAAAGCATTAATCAATACACCAAAATCAACAATGCCTTCATAATGCAAGCAGTACAGTGTCTGGAAGAAGATTAGGGAATGTGGATTTTATTTGAATAAATAAACATGGTAAACAATATGGTAGATGATACATCTAGTTTTAAAAATTAACTTATATTAGATTTGATAGCTTTGAAGGACACCCTCTCAAGCTCCCAAGGTTGGAAAACCAAAAAATTATTCTCATAGAACTATGCAAAAAATTGGTGTCTATTCACAAGAGTTACAGAGGAAATCATGTACTAGGTGTTTCATTACCTATTATATTGGGACACTTTATTTTTAAAACAATGATCAATACACATGACATTGAATTAGCCATCTCCAAGTGTACCCTTTAGTCATATGTTATCAAGGAATCATTTGATACTAAAGGATATGTAAAGCATAATATTGGCATAAGACCTAGCTACAAAGACAAACCTCATCTTGAATACTATTGGGATGATTGCACAAATGAATTTGAGGTGATTTAAAGGGATTGGATTCAAATGACTCTTGAGTAAATAATAGAATTTACATATAAATGTGTTCCAAAAGGGATGATTGATGATAAGACAAATCTCATTGATCCTAAATATACAAATACAATTACAACTATGAATACTATAAATTGGTCAATCAAACAACCTATTGATCTCTAATGGAGGACTCAGAGAGTATTGGCTCACAAAAATAAATGGATAAACAAGAAACTAGTCAGAGTAAAAATAAGAGGTATAAGGAGAGGAAAGGCTTCCACCCATTTGAAGTAAGATCCCACACCTATTTATAGAAGAAGTAGTACCAATGTCATAATTGATACATCTATATCCTCTAGTTCTAAAGATGGTAGAGATGAAGATCCTAATCTAAGGAAGTAACCAAGAAATCTATGTAAAGACATCCCATAAATAGGAAAAATAATCAAGCTAATAAATCTATACAGGTATGTTCTCCAACATAAGCTCTTGGTTATAATAAATCACTCATCCCCAATACTATGTAACAATACTTGTCCTTCACTTAGGGAGAAATATTATAGATGCCATAAAAGGAGTCTGGGAGAGAACTTACACACTCTCCATCGGGATCCCCATAAATATCTCCTCTTCATAAAAATACTCTTCTAAATAAGTCCACTTCCTCTTCCTCTAATGTTTAAATGGTTTCTTTCATTGATATTTCATTCCAATGGGTACATCTAATGTTGAAGAAAAGAAAAAGGGTGGTCAAGGTAGAAATGCTAGATTTTGATGTTGTAGTTGATATTCTAAAGACCCTTTCACCAAAGAAAGTGAAAATTACTCTAGGTTGGTATCTAATCCCTAAGGTGTATAATTTTTGGAGATCACTAAACCCAATGTCAAAGAGGACATAGAATAAATGATAGTGAGTGATTACACTCTCTATAAGATATGACTAAGAGAGGCAACATAGGAAAGTGACATTCACAACCTCTAGAAGACCATTGAAAAAATAATAAAAATGTCAAATAAAGATGAATTAACTTAGGAATAGCTCTATGAATAGGTTAAGAAATTGGTAGAATATGTCAATTATCTACTCAATCTTATGGAGACACTAACAACCCCATACATTGATGTTTTACCATAGGTGATAGGGATAAACAAATAAATGATTGCTACTATTAGCAAGTATAACACCTACGGTAAAATATAGAGGCATGGGTGGATGAATTTATCATAAGTAGAATGAACCTTATTGAATAATTCATGAAGATATATGCCCTTATTGATCAAGAAATGAGACATCCATAAACATATCAAATCCCACACAACTAACATGATAGTGTGGGAAGAGGTGAACAAAGACATAGAGGAGATGATTCTAATTTAAGCCAAAGTGATGGTGGATGGTGGAGTATTTGAAAAATAAGAAGATGATACTTCTTGTAAATGGGTAGAATGTATAATCCAAATAATGGAGTTCTTGAATAAATCCATTGAGGAGATGATAGAAAATAGAGACATGGGTGAAGAAAATCACAAGCTAATCTCCACCAATTTAGATGAAATTCATTGTAGCTTGTATAAACAAGATGGGAATACTACACATACTATGGATGAATTGAAATCAAAACTCTAGAAAGTGGTCAAGGAAGATATTCTCAATGAGGGTAAATTCAATAAGGCTTCAATGAAAACACTCAATAAAATTCATATTTTTCTAGAAGAGATAAATACTCAACTATAAGAATTATCTAAAGTCCCATGCACCTTGATGTTCATCTCCTAGAAATGGTTCACACATTGCTAACATATTGTGGTCCCTAAAATCAATGAATCCCTTGATGTAGTTAAAATATTCTAGATATTTAAAGCTACACATGAAAAATAATAAGTAAACAAATATTCAACTAATGTCAATCCATCAATAATTTCTTTTGGCTCATAGAAAACTCTTTAGTAAGGTCTATAGAAATCCATTCTATTTTTTTAGGCATCTATTTTCGTAAAATTAGTATTTTCCCTTATATAAAATCAAAACTATAAAATAATAGAATAAGACAAAAAGAATAGAATATGAGGATCAATTTTTGGAATATGAAGCATCACCCCATTCCCTTTGTTATAAATACAAGAAATAACAATTGAAAAGATGTTTTTGATGTCCAAAATTTATGAATCTTGAAGATGATGAAGAAGTAAACTTTATGCTCATTATTTTATCCATGAACCAAGGAAATAAGATAACTTTGTGTCTTGTCTTCTTTAATGGGTATGTATTTTTATTATGTTGATGCATAACTAATTATTCCAAACACTAATTGTGTTTTATGTCTTAAAGTGTCTAATTTTATTATAGTTTACTTGTTCTGAAAGTGGATAAAATTTGTGTTTGTTTATCTACTCATAAATCTTTGACTTCTTTTTTGTCTTTTTTATTTTCAATTTAATGACTTTATTGTAAAACCCCATTCAACTAATAAATATTGTATATAAATGGATTAGTTTTTATTACTTTAAATAACGGGAACCTCCCCTCATAATAGAGAAGAGACATTTTATCTCCTACGTTGTTGTGAAACTCATATTTATCACAGAGTACCAACTATTTCACCAAAAATATTTGGCACCCACTATGGGTACAATCTATACTTTCCATGAAACCCATAATATTTCATAAATAGTCATTTGTATGACTATCCTTGGAAATTAGAACCCATTTATCAAACCAAATATCAATTGGACACAAGCCATATAAGTAGATTTTTCTTCTGATTTATGATAGTTTGCCTTGGATAATAGGGTGAAAAATTATCACTTTCAAAGAGATGAAACCTTACTATATGAAGAAAAATAATATGCTAATCTTACTCTGAGGATTTTTTCACTCGTTATTAGAAGAATAGTGATCATATCTCCTTGATATTTTTAGCATCTTGGTTGATATAAGGTACATAAGATCCAAAAATAAGAAGGTAATTTATAATAAAGTATTTGATATACAAGAACAATTTAGCTTCAAACTTTCCCTATAATAAATAAATAAGGTATATCCTATAAATAGAACATTATCACTATTGTATATATTTACCTTATGATTATCAAGTCTTCATAACATGACTATTGTTGTACCATGGGTCGATCATATAGGCCCATTGGCTTTGGGTTCTCAAATTCATGAGTTATTAAAATTCCCAAGAAATAATTTCCCTAAGTTTATGGGGCATGAAAAAAAACACCCCAATGAGCACATAAAGGATTTCCTCTCTACTTATGTAATCCTTGATGTTGAACATGAATATGTGTCAATCAAATTGTTCATGGAAACATTGACCAAAGGAGTTGTAGAGTGTTTATAAAACCTCCCCCCTACTTCCATTATGGATTGGAAAATAATGAGAGAAAAAATTGAAGAAAGGTTTAAAGCTTCTAAATATGAACACTCTCTTTTAGTATAATTATCTCAAATAAAGAGAGAATCCCATGAACCTATGAGATATTTCACATCCTATTCAATAAGCTAGTGCATAAAATCCATACATATGGTGTAAAAATAGAAATGTTTCTTTTTGAATGCACAACTACCCAAGGTAAGCTTCTTCCTATGAAGGAATCACCCTGTGACATTAGCATCCACACAAACCCAAACCAATAATATTGAATATGACATGATCATGGATGGAAAATGAATAAATATACATTCAAAATCAAAGAGCATAATTTAGTAAACCCTTTGATTCATAAAGTAGCAAATGATATCTTGGTATTGAAGAAATAAATCCCTTAATCATAGAATACTCCGTACACGGATATACCTAGGAGGACTTTTGATCCATATCATGGAAAAATTCTTCCTAGATTATCTCCTCCAACTCATTCACTTGATATTAAAGCAACACCTATTTCCATTCAATGCACGTGCATTTTTGATGCCATCAATGACCATGATGGTTTGAACTATCCTGAAATGACCAAAATGCTACAATTTTTCACTATTGAAGAACCACATGAATAAGGTGTTTTAGACACCTCTAATCTTGAAATTCAGGAACCCAAGGGTGAATCCACTATGGGTTATTTTGAATATAAACATGAAGTCAATGATTATGATGAAAGTGTTGAGGATATGAATATTAATTCACATATAGTACTCAGTCAAGATCAAAATGAGAGGATGAAAGCTTTCAAGAAGAATAAAGAACATGACAAGAAAAAGGTGAAAGAGACTCCCAAATTTTTAGCAACCCCAAAATTTTTTCTCAATAGAGGCATTCTTTTACCAAATTTCTCAAAGGATAAATCACCAAAAAATTCTATTAATTCTAATTTTCCTAATGTGACTTTCAATGAATAACCTAATTTTTTTTCCTTCAACATAATAGATCACATGAACAAGAATAAGGTTCATATTTATCAAAATGAATACCTTACGAATAACCTAAGTAGTTAGATAGACTTATCAAATTCATCAAAGGGGGAAAATTTAATGCCCCTTCTTAAGGAACACATACTAAGATGGATGATTCTAAATTACAAAATAATAAAGCCATTACTAATCCAAGTAATGAAAGACCTAGACCTTTCTATGTATCTCTTTTTATAGATGGATATAAATTTAATAAATGTATAATTAATTGAGGAGCCTCAAAAAATGTCATGCCAATCAACATTTTTCATGCCTTGGGATTGACCTTCACTAAAACTTTTGGCCATTACTTCAACATGGAGGTGAAACAAGTTCCATTAGCTGGACAGATAAAGTATGCACAAGTTTTTCTAGTTGATTTTCCCCAAAAGATAATGAAAATGACCATACTAGTGGCAACCATCCCTTCCAATTATGGGATGCTTCTGAGTAGGTATTTCTATCAAGATCTCAGAGGAGAAATAAAACTAGATTAAACATAGGTGGTGATTTCCAGAAACAAGTTAAGGAGAGATTAATCCCCAAACCAAAGGCCAAGATCTTGGTGCATAAGTCAAATGATCATGGGCAGACATCCTATATGAGGAAATAGGTCTTGACACTTACATGATGATGGTTAAAAAAGATTTATAACTTTCTAAACTATTGGAGGGTAACTCTAATGATATATGGACTTTAGAGTTTAATGTAACTTTTGTTTGAATGTATAAATAATACTATAGAATATGAAGTACTATTTCTAGGATTGCAAGTAGCATAGGAGATGGGCATTTATAATCTCAAATCATAAGGTGATGCATAACTAATCATCAAACATGTATGAGGTTAATATTAATTAAAAAATGATATAATAAAACATTATAGAAATAGGGTATAGGAATGTATTGAGTCATTTCAAGATTTCTCTATAAATGCAATCTCTAGACTAGAGAACTCCAAAGTTGATGCCTTAGTTTTATATGCTTCCTTGATGATTCTTCCATCATAAGTTGAAAGTTATTGGTACATTATTGAAATGATATATCACTCATGTGTGTCAGATAAATATAAACACTGGAAATTATTCACCAATGATGAATAAATCATCACTTTCTTAGAATAGAAATATAATTTTAGAATTTTTTTATGGAAGCTTTATTGCATATATAGAATCTTCTAATTCAAAAAATAAAGAAGTAAAAATTTCACAAAAATTTGAAATGAAGGATAGTCAATTAGAAGACAACATCATATAGTTGAAGGAAATAATATTCCTAAAGGGATATTCTCTTTAGAAGAGATGTTTAACAATCATGATAGGTACATCCAATAGAAGATTCAAGAAAATCACATAGGATCCCTTGCATATGAGAAGGTAAATGTTGGCATAGAAGAAGAGTTAAGATATATTAATATCATATTATGTTATTCTAAGGAGGATTATAGAAGGTTAATTACTATATTCAAGCTATATAGATATGTATTTACTTAGTTATATGATGATCTAAAGTCTTTTAGACCAAAAAGCATGCAACACAAGATTTTGTTGAAATCTATTCATTCAGACAAAAGTTGAGGAACTATAATCCAAAACTCACCAGCACTATCTATGAAGATATCAAAAAGATGTTAGATGCTATTATTATCTTCCCTATTTATCACTTGACTTGGGCGGCCAACATCATACTTATTTTTAAGAAGAATGGAGAAGTTAGAATCTATGTAGACTTCCATAATCTCAATCAAGGTTCACTCAAGGATAAATACCCCTTGCTAATCATGGATCAAATCTTAAAATTTGTCACATGATTTGAAATGATATCTATGTTAGATGGATTATCAAGATATAATCAAGTCAAAGTGGCTATAAAAGATCAATTGATAATAACTTTCACTACCCCATAGGGAACCTTTGCCTACACAATGATGCCTTTTGACCTCATCAATGTGAGTGAAACATTTAAAAGGGGTATGAATTTAGAATTTAATGGTATGAATAAAAAAATCATCATGATTCACCTATATGATCTCAAAATCTTCTCAAAGAAAATAGAAGATCATTTTGAACACTTGAGTAGGGTTTTTCAAATATGTCAGTCTCATGGTATGTATTTGAATCCAAAAAAGTCTATCTTTATAGTAACTAAATACAATATCATAGGCCATGTGGTTTCTAAATAAGGTACCAAGATTGATCCTGAAAGAGTAAAATCTATCCAATAGATACCCATACTAATCATTAAACCTGGCACTCACTCATTCTTCAACAAGGTCAATTTTCTCAATTTTTTTTCTAGACTTCACCAAGTTCACTAGGCACATTGTACAAGTGATGAGTGGAAATAGATCATTAAAATGGAATGATAATTAGAAGAAAGCATTTAATACGATCAAAAAATTGATTTCCAAGGCACCAATTTTAACTTTCTCAAATTTTCAAAAGGATTTCATTGTATATTGTTACTCCTTTGAATATACTTTGTTTGCTATTTTGGTACTTAAAAATGAAGAGGGAATTGAATATCCTATTTACTTCAAAAGTTTTGTATTAAAATACCATGAACTCAAATATTTATTGGTAGATAAACATTCATACATTGTGGTCAATGATCTAAAACATTTAAGTTTCCATATCATGAATTCTCATACCATTATAATGGTCCCAGACTTAGTGGTGAAATCAATCCTCACCCAAAAGGAGCTTGGATCAAAAAGAGTAAGATGAAAGAATATGATCTGGAGATTAGACCCATGAAGTTGGTAAGAGGACAAGGCCTTTGCCAATTGATTTTTTAAGGTGTTAATTCTCATAGGGAAGAAAAGAAAAATTTTCCATTAATGGTCTTCTTTATTCCATCAAATAATGGTATTTTGACATAACATTATTCCTCTCATATGGATAATGTCTAACTCATCTAAATCCATAACAAAAATGAACTATCAAGCTAAAATAAACTAGATATGTGATCTAGTATAACATCATGTTCAAGAAGTCTTTGGATAACACCTTCCTAATATGTGTAAACAAAGAACAAAATAAGAAGTTTTTGGAAGCATTTCATGACAAAGCTTTTGAAGGACATTTCTTATGTTCAGTGACAAAATTTAAAATATTACAAGCTCAATACTATTGGCCCATGTTGTTCAAGATGTAAAGTAATGGGTTTCTAAATGTGAGGCTTGTTAATAATTTGTTCTTTGGCCTAATCCCACAATACTACCTCTTCAACCAATTATCATTGAGGAACCATTTCAACAATGGGGATTAGATTTCATAGTGACTCTAAACCCTCATTATAGTATTATACACACTTGTGTCTTGATAGCCACAAATTATTTCACTAAGTGGGTGAAAGCCATATGAGTAAAATTCACCACTTAAAAATTCATGTTTAACTTCATAAAGGAGATTATTTTGGATAGGTTTGGTGTCCCTCAAAATATTATGATGGATAACACCTCTAACATTTCCTTTGCTGAGCTGAATAGTTTTTTAATGGATATAACATCTCAGTTGTGCACTATTCATATTACTACTTTCAAGGTAATGGTTAGGTAGAATATAATAATAAAAATATAATGACATCATTCATAAGTTGGTCGATGAAATCTAGAGAAATTAGTATAAAAAGATATATGATGCACTATGGGCTGATCAAATCACACATAAGAGAGTTATTGGAATGTCTCCATTTAATTTTCTATATGGGAGGGATGTTATGATCCCTATTTACTTTGAATTACCTAATTTGAAGTCAGCACAAGCTATTGAAGATGATTAGTTCAATAATCTCTAGAGAAAAGAGTCATGTACATAGTAAAAATAGAAGAAGAACAAGTTATAGTAATTGATAAAACAATATATCATCGAGAAAAGGTCAAAGAATTATTTGATCAGAAAGCCTGTCAATGTAATTTACATATTGGAGATTTGGTCTTACTTTGGGATAAAAGGAGAGAAATAAGAGGAATTCAAGGGAAATTTGACTCCCTATGGATGAGACCATTCAAAATTTGACGTTTTTGTAGGAAAACACATTATTTAGCATACATAGATGATACTCATCTCTCACTACCATATAATAGGTAATATTTGAAGCTGTATAAAGAGTGAAGGTAGGATATCTCCTGTGATTTCCATTTTTTTTTGTGTTGTGTTTTTCCATTTTTGTCATGTGTTCTGTCTTTCCTTTTTGGTCATGTGTCATGTGTTTCTCAATCTATCACATGTTTATGTTTCTATGAATCCCTTGATTTCCTTTCTATTTCATTCATTCTAATTTAAATGCATTTCCTAATGGATAAGGTACTAGTATCCTAAAACCTTAGTTTTGAGAGTTCTTTTTATGTCTCCTTACAAAGTCACATCCCCAACCTAAGCTAGCTATTCTTCAAATAAATTCCTTACATCTGTTGTTTCCTAGATAGTTGGAACAACAAGGAATTTATTATGCTAATAAGTCAAAATGATGGAAAAGTTGAAAAATAGTTAACTTAGAAAAAAATCATTTTTCCAACCCACATCCACACCCACATGGTAGACATGACTGACTAGACCATCCTCCATGGATGCAAAGGTACAAAGATGTGACTACCAAGGTAGTTATAACTTCATGTATGTATATCTTTAGGGGGCACAATAGATGGTACTTAGGCCCTTACATAAAAGCAAGTGTGTGGACATAGATACCTAGGCAATCATTCCCTCATGTCTGCATGTGCCACAAGGATACAAAAAATAGTACTTAGGCCCTCATAGATGCACAAATACGTAGACCCAACTGACTAGGAAGTTGTTCCTTTACATTTATGAGTGTTATGAGGACATGATGGATGACCCAACTATCCTCCCTAGAAGCATGCATGTTTAGGGGGGCATGAACACATTTCCCACCATGTAACATTTCTCAAGAAATATATATATTCCCCCTAAGTACCATTTTTACTCATATCATTTTGGTAATTATGTTTTTTCTCTACCTTCATGTATGTATATCTTTAGGGGGCACAATAGATGGTACTTAGGCCCTTACATAAAAGCAAGTGTGTGGAGATAGATACCTAGGAAATCATTCCCTCATGTCTGCATGTGCCACAAGGTTACAAAAAATAGTACTTAGGCCCTCATAGATGAACATATACATAGACCCAACTGACTAGGAAGTTGTTCCTTTACATCTATGATTGTTATGAGGACATGATGGATGACCCAACTATCCTCCCTAGAATCATGCATGTTTAGGGGGGCATGAACACATTTCCCACCATGTAACATTTCTCAAGAAAGATATATATTCCCCCTAAGTACCATTTTTACTCATATCATTTTGGTAATTATGTTTTTGCTCTAGCCTCTTATACTCTCTAAGCGAATCTCTACTAATGTTTATAGAAATATTGTAAGCATCATTATCACTCCCACATTCCTATCAAGCCCCTCTTAGTTCACCTATCTCTAGAAATATGTTTTGAGAGTTTTTCCATACACTTTTAGAGTGTCATATGTCCATTTACTTGGACATATTCTAGCCAATTCAACATTTCCTATCCCCTAGGTCTATTAGATATCTTTGACCTTGCTTGTCAAACAACATTTAAAAATTTATAAGATAACAAGATGAAATACAAGTACATGGGCTATGCACCATTTCTAATTCTAGATTATGATATCCCTAAGATCTCTGATTCCCATATCAGGCACATGGATTTATAAGACTTCCATAAGAGACTAAACACTAAAATCTCATCAATATTTATTGAACACATATCAAAAAGTGTTCTACCATAAGTAGTTACATTTGCCACTTTAGTGCAATGCTCAGAATTGATATTTGCTAGTTCCAAATACTATGATCCTTAGACAAGAGAAATCAAGAAGAAGTTTGGAGAGCTCATGGCCAAGATATATGGAGTAGCTATGGGTATGATAATGAAGATCCCACTTCATGATGAATGTGTCAGTGTCAATGTTAAAAAAATAAAGAAACATTGGAATAAATACCCTACCAAATGCTTAACCATGATCAACAATTCTTGGTTGAACTAGAAGAGGGAAAGATCCTCTAAGGTGATCAAAAACTTGTTCAAGTTATATTTCAAGGAATAAATTTTAGATATGATAATCATATTGAATCAAATATTAGGAAATGAAGATACCAAGATTTTCCACCATCAAATTGGGGTGAACTAGTTAATGACGCTCTGCATGATTGGGTATTAAATGTTCAAACCTCTAAATATTTTTTAGGACATCCTATTTGATGTACTCATTGGATTCATAGAGGGTATACCCAAGAGTTTCCCAACATGGGGTCATCACAACTTCAAAAATGTCTTTGAATGCTTCCCCTAACTCACATTATAACAAAGTAATAACCACTACACCAAAACCAATGATGCCTTCATAATGAGATTAGTGTAGTGTCTATAAGAAGATTAGGGAATGTAGATTTTAGTCAAATCAAACAACTTGGTCAACTAGTATGGTATCTACTACATCTAATTTTAGAAATTCATGTATATATACATGGGCTGCTATGAAGGATCCCTTTTGAGGCTACCAAGTTTATCAAATGATAAAATTATTATCATACAACTATGCAGAAAACTAGCATATGTTCACAAGCATTGTAGAGGAAATAATGTGATAGGTGTTTCCTTCCCTATTTCATTGGGACACTTTGTTTGTAAGATGGAAATCAACACACATGACATTAAATTATCCATCTCTCAATTTACACTTAGGCCATTTGATAACATGGAATCAGTTGATACCAAATGATATTGTTATGCCTATTTTTCATACCCCTTCATTTTTTTTGAAATGATTACTCCTGTCTGCCATAGAGCTGACTTAGTCATAAAGTTTTAAACTATGGTCATGGACCTAGTCATTTAATGGTATATTTTCAATTAAATAAGCTGATAATGATTAGTTTATGAATTCATGTATGTATTAAAGTGGTTTTGAAAAGCATAAATGGATGAATGAATAAAATTTGCATATATACATATATACATACATACATACATATATATATATATATATATATATATATATATATATATATATATATCTTGAATGCTTGTACTCAGTCATGTGTTTCATTGATAGTTTGATTAGATTGTCATGATTTTTAAAGTTTGAGAAAGATAATACATCTTATAGTTATACCAAATCAAATACATTATATGATTTATCATGAAATTTATTTGAAATTTGACTATGAGCTATATATATATCTATCAGTATGATTGATGGATTAATTTCATATAGATTTCAATGGCAAATATAGTTGACATTTTGTAAATGGTGACATGATTTTAAGTTGGTTTAATATTTTAATCCTAAACTATTTTGTAAGGATTTTTAATTATTCCAAATGACCCTAATTTCAAAACCTATACATTATCCTATGTTTAATATCCATCAAAAGTAATGGACCTAGTTTGAGGATTTTAAGTGGTCATGATGAGCTTATTTATTTCAAAAGATTAATATGCATTAAGCTTAGGTATTTTGAGGCATGAAGGTTTATGGTATAAGTGATTTGTTTGATTTCAAAAGTTTATTAAACATGATAAACCTATGTTATCATCTCAAGGCATGGGTTTTATGTATTTGTTTTCATTTATTGGTCATTCTGTGAAGCTCACTTATGGAAGCAATACTCTATTAGATTAGAGTTTGGGAATTACAGTTGGTAAATTATAAGTGGAAAGTTGTAGGAAAGCTTGTTTAGGTATACCATAAATGTTAAATTAATAAAGTTTTAAGGAAAATGTTGATAGTTTTTACTGTGACTAGTGCATGGAATAAATATAGTGTTTTGAGTCTACATGGTTTGATAAGTTTTGATATTTTAAATTATTTATTTAAAACCACTACATGTCTAGCTTTAAAAAGTCAAAGATGTTAGAGTTTGTGGAAAATTTTATTTTTTAGGTTCTCACAATCATTTTGATGTTTGTATGAAGTATTGATGATAATGGCCTTGTGTCAAATTAATTTTTCACCTTAGCATTTTGAGGTTAAGGCTAGGAAGTATTATGATCAGCGAGTATGGTATTCTGAAAATGAGTGTAAAGGTTTTCTTGCGTATGTTTAATTAGTTTTTAAGGTTTTAGTTTTATTTAATTATTCCTGATAGTGGTAATGTTTATTCATACTAGTCTATATTTAATATGTAATAGTTATATATCAAAGTTTTATTGAAGCCTAGGGTTTTGGTACAAGGAAAAGCTCTACATGTTTATTTTATTAGAATTATAGGTCAATTCAAAGATGGTTTTATGGAATAATGTGAAGGATTTTTTGAATAGTTTTAATATTTTGAATCCATTTACATGAAATATTTTGATTTTATAGATACATAAGGTTATATAATCTAGGTTTTGTTTTAAATTCATGGATATGAATAGTAAAGAGATGGTTGCTATTTTTCTTGAAAGGCTATAATGAATTGATTTTAGTTTCAAAAATATGATTTAGAGGATATGTTATGAACATGCAGTGTTTTGTTTCAATTTTTATATTAGTTGAATAGTATACATTGATGTTTTTTTGAAATGCATCAACTTATATTTTTGAGCTTTATTTCAAATTTATGTTAGGATTTGGTATGAGATGAATTCTATATATTCACAAAAATATTATATGGATAGGATTGATGTGTTTTTGGTTTGCTGTGAAGAATTTTTTTGGAAGCATTTCATATAGATGTTCTATATTTTTCTTTTGAAGTCAGATGTTGAAATGATTAATAGTTCTGAGAAGCTATGATAAGTTGTTTCAGTTTAGACATAATGATTTTAAAGAATATATTTATGTCAAAAGTTTTCTATGTGAAAGGTTCTTGTTGAAATTTATTTTAAAGAATGCATGCACATTATGCATATCATATATATTTTAAAATGACATTCAGATAATGATAAGATATTCTGGCATAATAAGTTTATGAGATGTTATTGGGGTTTAATGTTGGAATTTTTCTAACATAGTAAGATGTAGATTTTTTTAGAAAGTCATAATAAGTTGATTTTCAGTTTGTAATTATGACTTAGAAAGGATAAGATATTGTCAAACTTATATTTGTGAAATATTTTTGATGGTTTTATATTCTTCGAAGTATGAGAAAACATGTAGTTTATAATGATATAAATAGGATTTTAAATCATTTTGATATTATATTCACACAATAAAAATAGAATTCAAGGAAATATGATAAAATATTTTAAAAATAAAATTATGAAAATATAATTTTATTTTGGGTTTTGGTATTATGATACAGTCAAAATGAAATATTATGATTAGAATAATTTAGTTTTAGTTTCAATCAATAGGTGGTTCAAAGATCATTTGTTGATAATGAAAATTTTATAAGTGATTGAGATTTTGATATTTTGACATATAGTGGTTATATGGTTTCATATTTGATTTATTCACATTGATATTTAGTCATATAATAATTCGTTTTGAATATATTTTAAATTATATATAGGATGTCACATTGGGATCAACCTAGTTTTAAGTAGAGATAATGATAGAAGAGGTTAGGGAAGGAATCATAGCTTAGAAAATCTAAATCAGGAAGTACCCAATATAGACAATTTCCAAGAGGGGGTTTCAAGCCTAGAAGATATGGCCCTAAGTATGCTAGTATGGGAACTAGGATGTAGATCCATTTTGATGCAACTAACCCCAAATTTTGGAATGTTTTGAATAATTTACGCTTCAATTTTGCAAACCATAGGGGTAATAGAGGATTTCATGGCCATAGATTTGGTGTCAGGTCTTAATCCCATGGTATTTCTTCCCATCAACTATAGAATAATATAAACCAATTACCTATTGAATCACCTAACCTATAGAAAATATATCATGTTAATGAACCATATCATGTCCATGAGCCAACTCAGCTAGACAATGAAATAGCCCATGCTAAGAATTTTGTCAATCTAGCCTTGCCTTGTTATTATGATGATCTCACACTATCTTAGAGAGATCCTATTTTAGGGTGCACAAAGTTGAGTTTGAAAGAGACTATTATAGGGTGTAAGAATCTAAGTTTGGAAAAGCCATCACTTATCATTCATCTAACCACTTCTAACAAACATTCAATCAACCAATATGTTGTAGATATTCTGACCAAGATCATAGTTGTGAAGTGGATTGAGTTAGAGATTAATGATATTACAAGAAATTCAAGAACTAAGATGGTTAAATTTCTTGTAGTTAAAATGAAATACAATAAATGTGTAAATGAGTAAATAAAACTAATAATAGATGTTTTATTGGATTTTGATAACTTTGGTTATAAAAAAGATGAAATTTTCATTTCAACTTAAACTTTTAAGTTGTCAAAAATTTAGTACTTTTAGATTTTGATACTTTGATTTTGATATTTTAAAAGTACAATAGACTTTCAAATATATATATATATATATATATATATATATATATATATATATATATATATATATAATATGCCTAATTAGTTTTGATTATATGCATTATGGGATTTTATGCATAAGGAATCATTATAATTTGATTTATCTAATTATTTATTAGAGTATGTATTTATTATTATTGTTAATTGATTTAAAGGTCCCCATCCAGTAGGAAGTACCTAATATATATTCAAATTTTAATCCCTTAAGACTTTTTAATTTTTAAATAATCTTAACTAATAACTGTCTATATTAACTGATTTCTAAAAATCAATTAGTTAGGTTAACAAGTAACTAACTAAAGGTTAGTTATAACTTCTTTCAATCAAGTTTTAAAGTATAAAAGGATATCAAAGATTCATTTGAAGAGGATGAATAATACAGGTATTGAAGACTTATACATTGTGAAGCCAATCATTTATCTCTCTCTTCTATGTAAATTCTTTGAGATAGCATAAATTTTACAGATAAACCAATGGTACTTTCTCTAATAGTTGAGTATATTTCTTAGGTGATATAGGTATATCCAGTTTTATATTATCATTTATAATAGATTATCTGAAGTTTGTCAAGTTTAACATCTTTTGATGATTACTTCTTGCAGTCTATGTAGAATTTGAGTATTCAACCTGAATAATGATGAAAACTTCTCTATTTATGACATTTCATTGATCTAATTGATTATAAAAGTTACCTTTTTTAAGAATTTTTGTAAAGGAGATGTTAGTTTCTCAAATAAAATTGATCTATTATGCTAAGATGAATCTCTCTATTGAGACTCACATGTTTTGTCTATATCATACTTTATTTTGACTTTGACTTTAACCTAATTTAGTTTAATCTTTAATTGATCTTATTTATTTCTATTTTATTTAGTTTTAATTTACTTTACTTTAATTTATATTTATCTTATTGTTTATTTCTATTTCTCTTTTAAGTTAAGTTTCTTAGATTATTTTTATTTATTTAATATTTTAGGGTTAGACTTAGTTAGATTTCAGATTAATTATTAGTTTAGTTTGTTAGACTTAGATTCTAGATTAATTTGTTTTGTTCTAGTTTAGTTTAGATTTAATACTTCACTTTTTATTAATTAGTTTATTAGTTACTGGTTATTGTTTGCTTTTTCTTTATTTTTCTAGTTCTATTTGGTCCTTAATTTATAAAATATCTGTTCATCTTTGATTTATTTTAATTTTATATTAATTTGATACTTCTAATTTATTGTCTTTGTACTATTTAGAAGATTATTAAAGTATAAGCAAGATATTACATTGAAAATATATTATACTATTGAGTTAGATTTCTTTCCTTCAAGAGTTTGTCTTGTTCATGGACCTTCTCTATCAGATAGGATAGATTACACATTCATATTTGAACTAATTCATTATTTGATAAGTAGATTTTTAAAATTATAATGGAATATGTTGTATTTATTAGCTTATTTATTATTTCCTAAAACATTTAGAAACCCCCCCACATATTTAATATTGTAATTAAACCTTTAAAACTTTATTATTTGACTGGTATGATTCTAATTTATCCTTTGCAATAGGCAAAAGGGTCAATTAGTTGATAAAACAAATTTCACCACCAATAAATTTGGTGACTTCACTGGAGATAGATTTTATAAATATTATTTGTTTTAAAGTTGTGTTTTCTTCTTTCTCATGGCACTTGGAGGATAACCTCCTCTTATCTAACCTAGAATAGATATTGCTGATGATCAAATTGATGTTGCTTTTAGTTTAACATGTTATACATGGTATAATCATCATCATAATCTTCATCATGTTATTCAAGTAATAAAAAAGAAGAAGAAATTATAGTATATGAGATAGATTGGTATTCTAATCTTACTCATAAAACTCAACAAGAAATTTTAAATACAAATAGACAAATTTAGGAAGATAGAGATAGAGTTTTAAATGTTAATCCTAAACTTATAACTCATTTTATTTTTGATTATAATAATTTTAATGATTTGGTTATGACCTTCAAACTTATAAATATAAATCTATAATTAAATCAAGTTAATCAGGTTTAAGATAATCAATTAGTTTGGGTAGAAGAGACTACTGAAACTTCTAATGGGAGATCACGAAGAAAAGAGAGTATAAGACATCATTTGAGGTCTACAAGACAATAGAGATCATAATAATCTCAATAAAGATGAAGATAGTTATGAAACTAAAGCATAGCAATAGAAAGCTTTAAATCCATGGATTTTTATAAATCCACCTAACATTGAAAATCATCAAGGTAAGTTATCTTCACTAAACATATTAAATATACCCAATGTTTTTTAGAAATTCTAGAAAATATTGGGAAGATCATTTAGATGCATTTAAGTTAGTTTTTTATACTCTTGGTATTACAATTGAAAAGATTTGTTGAAATGTTTTTTCCCAAACACTTAAAGGGAAAGCTTATCAAGCTTTTATTAGTTTACCTACTAAAGTTATCAACACTTGGAAATATATTAAAGATTGGATTGAATTAGTTTTTGGAAAAGTTAAAGAAGATCTTGACTTAGTCAATGATCTTGTAAATTTTTCTCTTGATACAAGTGAGACCATTTATCATATCATTACTAGATTTACTATGTTGCATCAAAATATACTCATGATCTTAGACCTTTTAAAAAATTATCTAGACTTATTTTTGTAGTATTTTACCTTTAAAGTATAAAATGGATTTAGAAGATAGACACATTACAAAATATGATGAAACCGTAACATTTTGCATTGAATATGAAAAGAAGCTTAAAAGTATTAGGTTTAAAGATAGGTCTTCTATAGATCTAAATTCAAATAATGCATAAATTTTAAAATCCATTCAAAGTATAGGAAATGAATTGGTTGCTATTAAAAGAAAATTGAATGGTAAACCTTTTTCATCTAATAAAAATATGGTTGAAAGTAAAAATAAAGATATTGCTTATTACTATAATGTGTGTGAATTGGATCATGATCCAGATTTATGTATTGATATTCAAAAAATTAGAAAGTTTATTCAAGGAAAATATTGCATATCTGATGATCAAACATGCAACATAAACATGTGTGATCTTGATGATCTATCAAAAAATGAAGGCACTTATGTTATTAATACTAAAAATAAATATTATAATTCTTCACAAAATAACAAAATAACAAATAATGATTCTTCTTCTAATGGTAAAGGTAAAATAGTTTAGAATATATTTTTAAGTAATTCATCTGATAATTCTTCACAAAACATTCTTTTATCAACCGGTTATAATAATAGTCAATATCAACATTATAAGTCTACAAATTTTTAACAAAATGATGCAAAAACTTATAATATAATTGATGATTTATCTACAATTAAATCTATATTCTCATTATTACAAGTAGCCAGCCTTCGAGGATAACTTGATAAAATAAATGAAGCTGTTAAGAATCCTAAAAATGAGGTAGGCTTTTAATAAAAAGATAGTAATGAACAACAATATGTTTTTGCTCAAAGTTATGATCCTCCTATAGATTATATACCTCATTTTTATGTTTTAGTCAAAATTGCTAATAAGGTAATCCATTATTGTATCTTAGATATGGGTTCTTCAAAGAATATAATACCCAAATTTATTGCAAATCAATTAGGCATTTTTTATGAAATTAACAATAGGAAACTTAGTAGATTTTATTCTAGACAAACTAAAACTTATGGTAAGTTCTAAGACATAGTCATTAAGATTGCTCAAGATGAAATAATTAGATATATGACTAATGTCCAAATCTTAGATATTTTTAGTAATTATACTATGTTATTAAGAAGAGATTAGTCAAAAGTAGCTGGTGCTTTTATCAAAAAATATATTACATAGGTTCTTGTTAGTAATGAGATTGTTTTCATAAAAATAGAGGATTGTAATGACATGCTTTGATAAACCCCCAAACCCTTTTTGTCTTGAACTTTCATATTCAACTTCCCCCTCTCTTTGGATTTAATCCAAGAGTTGTAATACTAGTCTTGGTGGTGATTTGATTCTACCCTTGATGGTTGTGATAATTCCATCTAGGAATTGTATTAGAGCTTCATTTAGATCTACTAGTCTCGATGGTGAAAGATTCCACGCACACTAGTTTTATTAGTATTTACTTTATAGGTGTGATGTTGTATACTTCAAAGTGTTGAAGAGTACAGTGTGTGGAAGATTCACAATATTATAGAGTGTCCCATATTATGTGTGTTTTAGGAGTTTTTACATCTATTGTGTGTGTATGGTATTTGGGATAGTCTTCTCCATATAATGTTTGTATGTTGTTTTAGTTTTGTTCTCCATTTGAAAGTGTAAAAATCTACTATTTCTAGATGAATATTAAGAGAAGTATGTGTGTGTATTCTTCATTATTATGTGTGGAAAAACCTTCTTGTAATAAAGAATATGTCATTTGTGTTTTGTGTTAGTTTTTTTTGTTATGAGAGGTTTCTAATATGTTTATTTCAATAATATGGTGAGAATGTTATGTGTCATTTGAATCCATATTTATTTGTGTAGTTTGGATCTATGAGGTGTAAGTGTGTGTATGTTTAGAGTTAATATTATAGGTGATTTATGGAGTGTAATAAATTTGAAATTTATGTGTCATAGGTGAATTATGAAGTTTTATTATTGTTATTTATGTGTTTTAGTAAATATCCCCAAAAAGGGATAATTCAGTGGTATCAGATAATATCTGTGTAGTTTGGATTTGTTATATTTGTGTGTTTTATTCAATATCCTAGAAAAGAGATATTTCATTACCTTTAATTGTTTTTGAAGTTTCAAATTCAAGATCAAACTCTTGAATTTGTAAAATACACTTTGCAAGCTTTCCTTGAATGGTTGGTTGTTTCAAAAGATAAGATAAAATAGGCACATTAAATCAAACTAAAACTTTGTTTTCCATCAATAAATAATGAAATTTAATTAAAGAGGAAACTAATGAGAACCAAAATTTCTCAATAAGAGGGTACCTAGTTTCAACATCTTTTAAAAATTGACTCATTTAACCAATTGGTTTTTATCATTATTTTCAAATTCTTGAGTGATAATGGCTCCAATTGTTTTTTTAGTTGCATTAACATAAATAATGAATGCTTTATTTAAATATATTTTAGAAATAACTAGAGCACTTTTAATGGCATCTTTAACGTTATTAAGTTTTAAATTAGGACCTTCATCCCAAGTACAACTTTTATCTTTTTTAAGAAATAATTATAAAGGTTTAGATTTATTAGTAAAATTTGATATTAATTTCCTAACAAAATTAATTTTACCAAAGAAATACCATAAAATAGACTGATCTTTAGGAGGAGGTAATTCTTTAATAGCTTTAATACATTTAGGATCTATAGAAATGCCATCTTTAAAAATAATATGTCCTAATAACTTACCTTCAGTAACACCAAAAATTATTTTTTTAGACTCAAAGAAATACCATAATTTTTACATCTTATGAAAAACTCGTGAATATGATCGAAATATAATAATGTGCCCCAAATCATTGCATTTGCCTTAGTCACAAGTGGTTTATGTTTTGTGTATTTTATTTAGTAATATTTAAAAATATAATTATTGTCACCAAATATTGTACCCTAGAGGAGGTTTTTCAAGCCTAGTCTAAGATTTGGGAAACATTGGAATACCTCTAGGTCTGTGGGTTGCCTATAGTAGATGTAGACCTCTAGGTTTAAGGGATAGCTCCCTAGATTGATCCTTAAGTGATTATCACATACACTAATTGATTTCTTGGATGAAAAGGGTTATAATTATACATTAAAGTAATTTAATCTAAGGGGGTGATACATCATAAAGACCTCCACAATATTATCATACTCTTTCACTAAGAGACATGACTTACAACACTAGCTTTAAAGTCCAAGAACACTCTAACATTAGTATTTTAGCATGGAGGTGATATGCATGAAAAATATTCAAGGTAAGTGAACTAGAGATAATTTTCAAACACAAAGGATAATTTTACACTTTAAAATATATACATACACTTGAAAAAACTTCATGTGACCTTTTAGAGTGGAACAACTTGCATCAAACATGGAAGGATTGAGAGAAAGCAAGGATGGGCATCAATCACTTGACTATTCATTATAAATCTCTTCACACACTTTGAAAAGATAGTTTATGAACTCAAAAATAGATTTAATATCTATTTCAAAGGAAAATTACAATATCAAGCTAGTAGGGATTCACCATACCAAGTGTGGAATTAGAATACAAGAGCCAAAATGGTGTGTATTTATATAATGTGAGAAGAGAGAGAAGAGAGTTGAGACCAAGGGCCATAATGCCACTTATTAAAGCATAATAAATAGTTACATTATAGAGGGATGGTGTTGATAATAGGAGTGTGGAAGGTAATCTTATAAAAATGTCCACCTAAAACATGACGAATCTCTAAACTTGGTGTAGGGGTCTTCAAATGGCTTATTGAAACTACCTTCATCATGATGCATCTTTTGACTACTAAAAAATAGACTAGGGAGAGCTAAAACATGTGAAATATAAAGTATGGGTTTGAAAATCATCACAATAATCATTTTATGTGTCCCTAACTCATGTATTTCTTCTAGACACTTGTTCTTACCATCATAGTCACCATTAGTCTTCTTTCACTCATTCTACACATTTGTCACCCAAGTGGACTTTAGTTTCTCAATAAAATCCATGGGAGGAGTTATATGACATCTATAAAGAGTCCCCTTACCTCAAAATTCATCAAGTAGACTTTAAAAGTCCCCCCCAATTGGACTTATCACTTTTTCACTAGGCAATCACTCTCCATTTTCATTGTTTGTCAAAGATTGCCTGAGATGAATGACTTAACAAAGATGTTTGGGTGCTTGTATAAGGTGATAAATGGATTTTAGGAGTTATAAAAAGTCATAATTGAGATCTTCAAATGATTCTCACTTTTCAACTCTCCTTTGTACCTATAAAATACCCAAAATCTTATAAAAATCCATTTTTTGTTACTATTTTATACAGTGCTTGTATGGACCAATTAGTGAGTCAGGATATTGAGAAAGTCTTGAGAAAGATTAAAACACTTACCATGCCAAATTAATACTTTTTGAAGCATTTAATTTCATGTTTTCCCCATCATTTCAAAATGAAAGGTTTGGGAGGGTTTTAGATTGTTTGGACTCTTAACAATGATTCATAAAACTTTGATGTCCAACTCTAAAGAAATTATACAAATTAGGGATACAGGACTCCCTTCAACTATCCATAAATCCTTATATTCACATGTACCTTTTCCATACTAGTATGAGCTTTCAAAGATGACCTATCAAACTTGGGAGTGTAGTTTGAGTAAGCTTGAGGTGTCTTATAGGCCAAAAATGACTTTTCTATGATATCGCCTACAAACTAGAGGTTCCAAACAATCCCATAGCTCCTCTTAAAGGGCATAAAATGTGTGGGAAGGTTAATTTAGTGTTATAAATAATATTTGACCCCTTTAGGGCTTTAGGCCTAGTCTAGGCCTAATAACCCCGACTATGCATAGTTTCCCATAATAACATCTGAGTGGTTTAGCAAGACTTCATGGTCTTTTATCTATTTTTTCATGTTCAAACAAACCTCACACACATTTAATTAATGTCATATAAGTTCCCAACACCTTCTCTTGTCATTTACCTACCAAGTCTGCAGTCTTACCTACCTGGGAGTGGCCTTTATCTATGATAGAATAGAGGATATCTCCCCTATTTTCTCAAGAAAAATGAGATCATAGAAGGATAAAATAGGTCTTGAGGACCCTGTATGATATATTTCAAGGTTAGATCACTTCTTTATGGTCACTAACACTCTAATTCCTCAAGGTAGACTTATCAAGGCTAGTGATTATTTATAAGATTAGGGTATTATTGTAGGTTGAATGTTTAAACCTACCCTTTCACCATCTCCTTACCCTAATCACCATGTGAAGTGATCATCACCACTATGATAGTGGTATAAACATGATAAATTTATCATATATCCTCTACGAACCTCTAACTTTCCCTTCTCTCTACTTGCCTAAGCTTCATTGGCAAACTATGCTAACTGTAGATGTACTTATCTTAGGCCATAAAGACCCCTATAGGTGGTGTTTTTATGATTTAGACCTGGTGTTCAATACATTATGATATTATTAGAATATATAATCTCATCTCCTATTAAAACATATTCATATGAGGCCTAGGGCTAAACCAACAATCAAACTGTCTACCTTTAATATGATATTAGTCGATAATCAGCGTGCAGGTGCCCTATTGAGAGAAAAAATGGACCCCTATAGGTGTTTACCAGTGTCAAATCATGGTTATCTAATATATTGATTTGATTCTTAGGTCATAAATCATTTCCATTCCATTGGAGTCATTCAATTACAAGCTATGCTCTCAATTTCCAATGCCAACACACTATATGTTACAGACTTGACTATAAACACCTCATTTGAAAAACTTGGGGTCCTCGTGTAGGTGATGATATACATAAAACATTAAACATCAACTCCTTTGATTATGTTTGTAGGTATAATATCATATTTAAATCGTATAAGGTCACTTGTCTTGAAATTATGCCACTATCATGTCATATTACATTAAAAAGATTATTTTAGCCTCAACAATGTTGTAGATGACTAAGTGTATACAATGGAGTATTACTTGAATTAGAAACCCTCATTACATCACCCTCCTTTGGCCAAAAAAACCAATTTCATTTACAATATAGTTAACGTATGATAAGGTTAAAATATGGAAGTACTCAGACTTGTCTAGACCTCATGTCACCTTACTATGGAAGGTTCAAAATCAAGGCAAAATCCTTGTTTAAAAAAGTTTAAGGTAACATGCCCCTGAAGTAAATTTATCAACTTATGAGAGTGACTCTCAAGTCCATCTGTAACATGATGACTCTAATACTATCACAATGAAACTTTTAATGCTCTTAGACCTAAATCAATATTTAAACAAGCTTCAACACCTTCATTTCAATGTTCCTCATACCTCTATATGAGCTTCTGATAGGTGTCATTGTAGTATACAAGGAGTGAATGTAGCGTATATGATTATGTATATGTTTAATTGGTTATCATAACCAATATCTTAACCTTTTAATTTCTCAATATCCTTATTTCCATCTCAAAATACTTCATACCATTTTGAATACCCCATATGACATAACTATGATTACTTAGTGCTCAAGTTTGCTTCATTAGAGGCAACAATTGTATAGAAGCTGATTATGTGTGTCTAATGGTCTCTTCACTTCACATAGAATAACTTAAGACCAAAACTTTTGTTTGGCCCCTTTTTTGGATAAGTATGGATCCATGCCAACTTAATATACATATTTGTGTGAGGTAATCACTTGGTATGATTATAATTTTGGTATCTTTTACACCAGCTAGAGGAATCATTGCAAACTTAGCACCATCTAGCAGGTAGTTACTTGGTGCTCAAATTTTTAGAGCACCTTCTATAGTGGCTACATGTTGAAACTATAGTATAAAGGGCACAAGGTGATGAAGGAGATGTAATGATCAACCAAGACTCTAGATTAGTACCTGATGTATGCCCTCTACCCTGACATGAAGATGATCCTATCTGTTATAAACCTAAACTCGATCTAGAGAGTAAAGAGATGTGAATTTGTGTAGAAAAGCTCTACAAAAATTGGTTCCGCATATTTAATCACCATTAGAACTTATGTTTATCTCGAATGACTTTCAAGCTCTATTTTTATATGCCCATGCTCACCTATGAGCCATTGGGATTTTAAGCATTTTTCAAATATGCACTTACTCTATTTTATGTATTCTGGATTGTGCCCTATATTTTAATCTTGATTAATGAAGAATGGGCTTGCACCTATTTGATCTCTATTTGGTTATGTCATTGATTGATGTTATTTGAATATAGAGTGAATGTAATAGTTATAATAGTATAATTTCAATAAATGAATGTTTAGTTGCAATGAATCTATGGTCTAAGTCATTAATGTCATGCCTATGTAAAAGATGATGTCAGCCTACTTTTTAGAAATGGTCAAAGTATAGATAAGAACCCATGCCTAGTGATGTTACCTTTTTATAAATCATGGACCTAGTATGAGCTTGATCTAAGGACTTATATTGACCCATCTTAGTGTTGATTGTCTATAAGCCTAGTGAAATAAATCTCTATGCCTTTAAAACATTAAAACCACCTAGATAGGCTTTATATCTATAGACCATTAGCCTAGCCCAAAAATGTCTTGCACCAATGAACCTACCAATATCTTTATTGTAATTAAAGTTCTATTAAGAATGATTTGTGCCATGACACATCTATCCTAATGCAATCCCCAATTATTTATTTGATGTGCTTCAAGTGAGTGCATAAGGCTTGCACCTTATGTGAATTGATGCTAGTGTAGCTGAGTGATAAACGCTGAGTGCTAAGAGAACTTACCTTGTTGATGCCTAGTTGTGATGAGCCAAGAAATGACTTGGAATAACTAGATAAGTGCATGATAGAGTAAATGAATTGAAATCTAACCAATTAAACTACAACATTTTAGTTCCAAGATAGGATGGGTGTACTGGTGTGTACTTTAAGGATCATTATCGTTCATTGGCGAGTAGCACAAAGGCCTAGCTTACCAACTTGGAAAGATGTAAAATCATCCATCTACACAAGATTCAAAAAAATCAATAAGGACATGGACATTTCTATATAATCTAGTGATTTAGACCCAATAGTTCACATATGCTTGTGTGAAGAAACATGGATTGACTATGGCATAAATGCCCCTAAGAACCTTTGGGTGTATGCCTTCTATAGAACCTTGAAGATGTGGGTGTGATCTTGGTATGTGGTCAATGAAATACATCATGAGACATCTAGTTAGGATATCCTAAAGGAGAAGTTTTTGAACACCTCTTTTTCCTTATATAACTTAGAATTGATTGAGACATTGCAAGTAATTCAAAGGGTAGTGTTTGAGGGCACTGAAATCTTAGAAGAAGACCTAAAATATATACTTAGGTAGAAAGTATTAGTTATACCAAATTTATTTGAGGAATAGGCACTTAATAATGACTCGAGTGATAAAGATATAGATATCTAGAAAGTGCATAATTGGATGTCCTTGATAGGAAAGAGGAAGTTCATGCACTAAGTGGATGATAACATCCCTGATGAGGAAGACCCTACTCATCTTCACATCAAAACAACTAAGGGGAATAGGCAAGTCAAGGACACACATTAGGATAGGAATGAGCCCTATTACATGCCACTAGAAACTACCTAGGTAGACATCAACTTGGAAGGGGAACCAAAGGTGGCCGCAGTGGGTGCATATGGGTCTAATGCAGAGCTGACATGAAATATGGATCTCTTGAAGGAGTTTCAAGATTTATTTCTTTGAAATTATCAAGACATGAAAGGCACCCACCCATCCCTTGGAAATATGAGCATAAAGCTAGTGGATGGCATGTGACCTATTAATAAGCACCCCTACAAGATAAATCCCAATCTTCACACCAAGGTTAAAATGGAAATTTATGGTATGCTAGACATAGGAGTGATCTACCTGATGTAAGAGTTAGAATGGGTGAGCCCCATGGTTATTAAAATTAATAAAGATAGGTGAATCTAAATTTGTGTTGATTACCAATTGTTAAACACCACCTACATCACTGACCCCTTCCTAACTTCATTCATTGACAAAGTTTTGGATGGCATCGTAGGTTGTAAAATCTATACTTTCACTGATGGTTTCTTAGGATAGCATCAAGTCCATATTAAAGAGGAAGACATGCCTAAAATAAACTTTATGATAGAATGGGGTTGTTTTGCCTATAACATGATGCCCTTTGGGCTCAAGAATACAACAACCATATTCTCCATAGTTATCATCATCGTATTTAAATATTTTATTCATAAGTTCCACTAGGTATACCTTGATGATTAGACTATGTATGGGTTCATGAAAGACAATTATGATAAATTTTGCCTCATGTTTGAGAGGTAATGACAGTTATAAATATCCTTAAACCTTAATAAGTGCATCTTCATGACATATTTTGGCACCTTGCTTAGGAAAATCCTATGTAAAGATGGTATACTCATCGATCCCATGAATACGACTATTATTCTATAGCTCTAAACCCCTTCCATGTAGAAATATGTTCGTGCCTTTCATGGCCATTATGGTTATTATATAAAGTTTATAAGGAACTATGAAAAGATTATGTTGTTACTAGAGGAGTTCTTACATAAGAATGGCCTATTCTATTAGGGCACAACATAACAAGATGCCTTTGATACTTTGAAGCTCAAGTTAGCTAATGCACCTATTATATAATTTCATGATTGGATGACCCCATTCCACATCTATGTCAATGCATTTGTATATACAATTGGCACCATTCTGGTGTAACTTGGTGAAGGTAAAATAGATCATCCCATCTCGCTTACAAAAAAAAATGACCTAAATAGAGCATAACTATACAACAACTGAGCATGAGGCACTGGTTATGGTCTATGCCCTATAAAAATTTAGGAAATACTTGTTGGTGACACCATTCATCTTCTTCATAGACCATGAGGCACTTAAGTACCTCATGAACAAGATTGTTCTCCATAGGCCCATCTATAGATGGATATCTATATTTCAAGAGTTCTAGTTCATAGTTTTTGTCAAGCCTAAACAATAAAACTCAAGACCAGACTATTTATCCTAAATTGACTCAGAGGATGCAATAGTGTTGATCGAGGATGACATGATAGATGTGAAACTCTACATATTCTAATGTGTGCCTGAGGACTTGGTATAAATAGTCACTTTTTTAACATTAATATTTGTATCCTAGACTATGATAACCAAAGATAAAAAATATATCAGAGTTTGTGTAACCCCTTTTTAGCTCATCAGTGAGGAAATTTACAAATTAGGTCAATATGAATTCTTGTATTGATGTGTCTTAGAACATGAAAGGGAATCTATTTAATGCAAGGCACATGAAGGGATAGAAATTAAACATTTCATTAGACATGTAATGATGTGTAAGGTATTGCAATTAAGCTTGTGGTGGTCAAGTATATTCTAAGATGCAAAGGATTACACAAAGGCATGTGATATATTCTAGCACACCGAGAAGCCCAACTACTAGGATGAGATGCCCCTCATCCCCATTCTTTCCTAGGTACCATTCAAAAAATGGGCCATTGATTTATTTAGGCCAATCACTCCTACAACAAGGCACATAGGCACAAGATACATTCTAGTGGCTAATGATTATTTCACTAAGTGGGATGAGGTAGTGCCAACAAAATACCACATATCCACCATAGCCATGAGGTTCATATGGGATAAAATTATAAGTCTCTATGAGTGCCCAATTAGTTTGACTAGTGATAGAGGCATACACTACATCAATGAAACTGTGCAAATCATGTTAACTAAATACATGGTGGCACACCATTATAAAATGCCTTATCATCCACAAACAAATGACACAACTAAGGTATTCAAAAATATCCTAGGTATGTGCCTCATAAATATATGTGACATTAGTTGTAATAATTGGGATGATTGAGTGTTATCAGAACTATGGGCATATCATACAACCTATAAGCACCTAAATAAGGATACACCATTTCAATTGGTGTTTGGCATAGAAGTGATTCTACCAAAAACTTTCATGGTTCCATCATTATGCATTATGCATAATATTCATTTAGATGACCACAAATCATTGAGTGTAAAACTAGAGGACTTAGAATGCTTAGATGAGGTGTGTGCCCAAAAAAGGTGGAGCTAGCTAATAGAGAAGGTGCATCAAAAGTTTTGGCATGACAAGCATATTAAGTGAAAGTACTGACTAAAGGGGCATTGGTCTTGCTATATGATTCCAAGTACCTCAAGCACCCAAGAAAGCTACAAATTAGGTGGATGGGTCCATATATCATCTATAGTATATTTGAAAGTAGCACATGCAAGATATTCATGTTATTAGGTGGAATGCTCCCTAGACATTTCAATGGCAATTGATTGAGGCCTTATAGGCAATAAGATGGTTCTTGTGCCATCAAACACTAACTTCTTCATCATAAATTAGTTGTGTTGTGCTAAATCAAATGATGTTTGGTGCAAGATAAATTTTTATTTGTATTTTGTATTGTTATTCTTATAGAGTTAATAAGTGACACTTTAAAGCCTATAAAAGAACTATTTTAGCACTTCCATGTATAACTCCAGTTGGGTGAGTTGAGCATAGATGATTTCTAAGTGATTGAGGCTCGACACCTAAGTTTTTAGGTGCATGAAACTCACCAGACTTTGGAAATATGAGTACCAAGTGATGAAGAGAGGCACACAAGATGCTAGTGTTCATAAGATGTAAGATAGGTGTAAAATTTGCTAAGTACACAAGACCCCTAAATACTAGAGGACTAGCGCAAGGGATTTGTATGAGGTAGGAAAGGCCAAAGAAAGAGATGAAATCACATAGAAATTGACCAAGATAGGAAAGTGCACATGAAATGAAATCACAGTAGGAAGAGAAGATAGAACTGTGAAGGCTAAATCATGCACATATGAAGCATTTGTGCCTAGGTTGCCATAAAGAAGGTGAAGGTCATTCCAAGTGAAAAAAACATAGGAGAAGATCATCAAGACAAAGTGGAATCCACCCAAAGATAGGTGGGAAGTGACCATTTAAACTATGTGTACTTCACTAAAAATACCATTTAGATAATTTAATGAGGTGATGATAGAGGCACAAATAATAACATTGAATGCATAGGTGGAAATGTATTTTCATGGATTTCATGGGTTTTAGATAATTCCAAGAAATCTAGGTACCATCACACCTTTAATCACCTAAAATTAAGGAGGTAGCTAAATTAGGGGTATAAAGCAATGAAAGGTTAATTGGTCTACATTAAAAACCTCAAGTTAATTTGCACCCAAAATGTAGAGCATAGAACTAGAGATGAACTAAAGCCAAAGTAAAAAAATGATACTAGATTGAAACCTTGAACACCCATAGATGAAAAAAGAGAATTGTTGAATAGTGAGATGAATTTCATTCCCTTTAAGATTGGTGTGAAGAAGTGTGGGGCATGAATTATGTGGAAACTAGATAGCAGAAACATTGAGTGATGTCAAGGCCACCATTAATGGAAAATGAATCTTAAGAGCCAAACTAACAGTCATATACCTCATGAATTTTAGGAGTGACAACAAACATTATAAGCTTAGGCAAGTTAAATAGACCATGCTTCAATACTAACTAGTTTAGGATGGGAAATAATTAAATAAGTTCTAGTCTACCATAGGTGCATAAGGATGCCCAAAAAGCATGGACAGTGGAAGAAACCACCACTATAAAGAAGTAAGTGAAGCCAATGAAAATATTTTACATCACCAAGGTTGATCCTAAGGTTATCATAATGATGTCCTACTAGGAATTGCAATTTCCCATAGAGGTCTTGCTAGGAGAGAACTAGATTTCTTTCATGCATACTTGCCAACTCAAATAATATAACCACGACACCCCAAGAAATTTGAAATATCTATCACAAGACTGGGTGGTTGATATGGGGGCCAAAATGGAAGTGGGTGTGGTGTTATTCAATGTCTCCATTTGAGATAGACTTGAAACCACCAATGCAACTCAACTCTATGAGTTCCCATGTTTTGGGTAGCTAGAGGAACTCATGTAGTTCCTTATCTCATACATTTATGAAGACTAATTCTACTTTTAAATGAGGTGCATGAGGTTATTAGCAAGCTTAATTGGTAGAATCACCAAGCTCTAAAACTCTAGTATAGACATCCACTGGATGGTGGTGGATGATGCTAAGGTAGAAAGGGTCAAGAAACTCTTTAGGTACTATAAGGGAGGATTTTCATTCCCTATAAAAGATATATAGGACCATGGTAAAAGGGACACATTATGCCTCATATGTTTAAAACTTCTCCCCAATAGATGGTAGATAAACATCACCAAATCCTACTTGTGCATCACTCATCACATGGCACAGGGGGTCAAGTTCAACATAACAAAATTTATTACTAAAGAAATGGTGAAGAACATGCTTGAATGCCATACAACATAAAATACCTTTAGATGGGGGTCGATGTTGATATTAACTATAATGAGGAGATCAATGTGCCTGATGGTGATGAAGATAACCTTTGGGTCTTCCCAATGTATAAGGACTCCCCAACATTAAAGTACCAAAACTTTACCTACCCCCTCACCCCTTCACATTCTCCCATAAGTACAAAACACAAGTGATGGGGTGGTGCACCCAATATATTTAAGCTTTTAGGATAGAATGGTGTATCCCCAAGGAGATCCCTAAAAACATTTTTGGAATGATGACCTTCGCTATTATGCAACACTTAAGTGTAGTGCACTTGGTGATCAAAAATAGTAACCAATTAGGCTAGTTGAAGTGCCCTTTTTTATTTTCCACTAAGTACTTTAGGGATCTACTAATGAGAATTCCTAATGTGTAAAAATTAGACATACTAATGAAGGACATGGATTTGGAAAACATCAAGATACAATGCCAATATATGCACTAGAAGGAAAATCTACCAAAGATGAAGAGGATGACTCAAATTGCACTAACATCCATCCCTTATAGAAGGAAGTAATACTCAAACACATTCACATGTTGTATTATGAGATGAAGCCAATAAATAAGGGTACAAACCTTGAGAAGGATGATGATATCCCCCTATAGATCAGTGACTAAGGGAATTTGGTACCTATAACAGAGAATAAATCTCCCCATAAAAAGTGGGGAGAAATACTCGAGGAAATTGAAGAGTGCCTACAACTAAAGATTGCCTCTAATGAGGAAGCCACCCCCTTATCCCCAAAGAAAAATCACATGACCTTCATGCCAGGGACTACTTCTCCTAGTAAGAATGAGAAGAAGAAGAATAATTCTAAGGGGCCCATTTAAATGCCCACAATAACCTTAGCTGAGATGGAGGTATAAGAGGCATGTGAGTAAATGGAGGTATAATGGGCATGGGAAGAGATAGAGGAGGAGGAACCAAACTATACATTATAGAATAAGTAGGAGAAGACCCAAAAATTGAAGAAATCTAAAAGGCCCTCCAAGGTGGCACTACTATTGTGCTTAGAGAGGAAATAAACCTACCTAATACCTCATCAAAATATCCATCCACATAGTTTCCATGAACTAAGGAGGAAAAGAGAAGCTTATGAAAGAAAATGGGCCACATTTAGGAAGAAATAGAGATGGAACTAGAATTAGAGAAGAGAAGAGAGGCCATGAAAGTAGCCAACATGACTTAGGAACATATTGATAGAGTTGAGGCCAAGGAAATGAAGGCTGAAGAAGAATATTCCTTAGTATCGGTGTAAAAGAGGAAGGTCGATAAGAATAAGGATAAGGAAGAAAAGGCCAAGAAAGAGAAGGAAAATAAAGAGGTTGCCTCAAGAACGGAACCAACAAATGAATTAATAGAAAAGGAACCTAGCTCCCCCACAAATAAAGTAAAAAAATATGCATTATAGGCACACCAAAGTAGCAAAGGGGCACATGAAGACAAGGAAGGAAATGTTGGCACCTTGAAATAAAAAATGGAGAGCACCAAATAAACCCAATAAAAATAGGAGGGTGAAGTTGGCACCAAGGGAGAAGAAGAACAAGATGAATGGGACAAGTCTGAAGAAGAACCCATACATGAGTAAGAAGAAGAGAACTCAAAATAAATCACTAAAGAGAGTGGTAACATTGATGAAGAGAAAGAAGAATATATGGAGCTAGCCATCATAGAAGAAGAAAGCATGAAGCCAAGCCTAAGAGAAAAATCATAGAAGGGGTGGACATATGAATATTTCTACATGTTTGAGTACATGCCCCCCAAAGTTACAACAATTAGGATGTGCCTATAATTATCATTTGATTTTGATATCTATATGGATGAGCTTCATTTTGAGGTACCATAGAAGGATAGACTAGGTGTAGATAAATCAGAAGAAAGGCATAATAGCCTTTTCATAAATCCTTGTGCCATGAACCCAGTTAAGTAGGCAAACACACTCATCTGGATGGCCTCTAAAGTTGTGTAGAATAACATCATAAATTTTTTTAGGGATTTAAAATGGAATAATATCGAACTAAATGTGGAAGAAGAAGCAAAGGCCATGAAGGTAAAGTTACAACAACTAGCTGAGCACATGGAGGAAGACAATCCAAACCTTTTGGATGGTTTTGACACTTTGAACCTTTCAGAGGTTGACAAGGTGTTCATGCTAGTGGATTAGATGATCTTGAGATTAAAGGTAGAGCTGATAAAAGAAAAAGAGGACACATACATTTCACTAAAAGGGAGCTCAGTAAAAAACTTGTATAGGTGGAATATCTCTTCAAAAAAATGCAAGAGGGTGTAGATGCAATTGATGCCATCTTCTACAGCTTCTCCAACTAGGTGTTAGTCATAGACATGCTCCTTAAGTAGGCAAAGAGGGAGAAGGGGGACCTAATGGTGAAAATATGCATTACAAGTAGGTTAGAGCATACCATGATAATGGGTAAATTTAATGCCTTAATCACCTAGATCAAAGACTAGAAACATAGCCTAGAATCACTCTTTCATGCCTTGTAGACCAAGGCCTATGAAAAAGGAGAAATATTAGATGGGGGAGTGATAAAAGCTAAGATAAACATTAAGGCCTTTCAAAAGGAATTAGAGAAGATATATGTGATTTCACTCAACACCACCTTCATAGAGATAGATAGTGCCATTAAGGAACTAAAGCTCACTATCAAGGGATTTGAGGACTTTAGTGCCAAACTAAAGGAGAACATCCCTAATTTTTACATGCTAAAAGCATTGAAAGACTAGTTTGGGGGTGAACAAGAAATTTTGTATGGGGTAATATTGGGTCCTTTTTTTCGTTAAGTATGGATCCACACCAACTCATCATACATATTAGTGTGAGGCAATCACTTGGTATGATTTTTGTTTTGGTATTTTTTTGCCATCTAGAGGAATCATTGTAGACCTAGCAGTAGTTGATAGGTAGTTACTTGGAACCTAATTTTTTAGGGCATCTTCTTGAGTGGTTACATGTGGAAACCAAAAAATAAAGGGGAAAAAGGTGATGGAGCTGGTGGAATGATCAACCAAGGCTCCAACTTATCACCCAGTGTGCATCCTCCACCCTATCATGAATATGCTCTTATCTTCTATAAAGCTGAACTTGATCTAGAGAGCAAAGAGATGTGAATTGGTGTAGCAAAGCTCTACAAAAATTGATTCTACATGTTTACCACCATTATAAATTATGTTTATCTTGAATGCCTTTCAGGCTTTATTTATATATTCCCATGCTTACCTATGAGCTGCTAGGCTTTTAAGCATTTTCAATTATGCACTTATTCTATTTTGCATATTCTAGACTATGCCCTGTATTTCAATCTTCATTAATGAAGAATGGCATTGTACCTATTTGAGTTCTATTTGGCTATGTCATTGATTAATGTTATTTGAATGTGGAGTGAATGCAATAGTTTTAATAATGTAGTTTCAATATATGAATATTAAGTTTCAATTAATCTCTTGTCTAAGTCATTAATGGCATCCTTGTGTAAAAGATGACGTCAACCTACTTTGTAGAAATGGCAAAAGTATATATAAGAACCCATGCTTAGTGATGTTACTTTTGTATAAAGTATGGACCTAGTATGAACTTGATCTAAGGCCTTCTATTAACGCATCTTAGCACCAAATAACACTAATCCCAGTGAAACAAAGCTCTATACCCTTGAGAGAAATAAACCACCCAAATAGTCTTTGCACCTATAGACCATTAACCTAGCCCAGAAATGGCTTGTGCCAATGAACCTACCAATGCCATTGTTGTAATTCAAGTCCTATGAATAATGAGTTGCACTATGGTATAGCTATCCCAACATGGGCTCCAATTCTTTCTATGTTGTGCTTTGGGTGAGCACACAAGGCTTGAGCCTTATGTGAATTGATGCCAGTGAAACTGAGTGATAAATTTTGAGTACTATATGAACTTACCTTTTTTGTGCCTAGTTGTAATGCGTTGAGAACTAACTTAGAATAATAAAATAAGTGCATGATAGAGTAAATTAATTGAAACCTGACCAATTAAACTAAAACAACTTCTAAAGGACAACTAATCACCATGAAATGTGAGTATGGAAACACATTCCACCTCTATTCTAAAGACACTATAAGAAGGATGACTCTGCAATAGGTGAAACCTATCTATGGGATATGATGGTATCCCTCACTAATAATGTGAGATGTTCTACTCAATCCTTAACTTATAAATGTGTAGACATGACTGAGGATAATGTGATAAGAATGACCACACTCTCTAAAAATATTTACAATACTTGGTTTGTACATACCAACCTAAATCGAGAGGAAACCTACAGGGTATGGGAATGAGCAAGTAGAAAAAGGTATAAAACTTATTAGCATTGATTCATAGATGAAAAGTAACCAATATTATAAATATCATCATGGATTTGAATTATAAAAAGGGTACTATCATCCCTCAAGAGAATTTGACCAAATTCCTCTATTGTTGGTCATACCATCAAAAAACTGTTTGACTATTTCTGCCTGCTTAAGAGAATGATGGAAGAATGGAATGGTTTTATTCCATTTTTGAGGTCTTCAAGACTTTTAAACCTTCCCTATGTACCAATATGCTTTGTATTACATATAACTACCCAAACTCTTCCTTTTTCAACTATTTTCTTGTCTTCAACATGGAAACATGTAAATTTTAAATTATAGAATTGGAAACTAACCGAATTTGACATAATACATGTTGAAGTACACTTGGAAACCTTTGTCCTTTTAGGAAAACCATACAAACTTCATAAATGACCCCAAATATGACCTTATATGACATATAACCATCTAAGGATTAAAATTGACTATGACCAAGGCTCAAACACATTATAAGACCGCTATCTATGACCATGGAACACATATTGACCCTAGTAGACCCATATCTAAGTTTCCAACTATAAGGGGTTGACTATTTTGAATTTTGGTCAAAATAGTTAATAATCTTAGTGATTTCCTAGGGGTGGTAAGCTAGTTATGGCAAAGACCAGTAGCCTACTCCTATCCATTGGGATATAGAGTTACCTATGCATAAGTATGGACATTTAATTACCTTTGAAACCACACCAAACATATAATAAAATACACAAAACAAGACACCACACATGTGTTCTCAAAAATAATTATGGAACACACACACAACATAAGCAAAAACACACACCTATTCTATTATATACAAGGCATCAAACTTAAGATGAAGAACAACTCACCATGCTTCAACTAGGGTCAAAGATGGTTCCTCTTACATCATTATTTCTCCATTAAAGTAACCTATACTTTGGAACATGTTTTTCAATAAATACTTCCTCTTGTTGATGGTCAAATGACTTACCATCCTTGGTTCTTTTTCTACCTACAAGTGGACTACTTTGGGCATTCAAGGATGTTCTATTTTTCCTTCCAAGAATCCTCTTTGAGATGGCATCTTGATGGAATTCTATCATGTTCACATGGAATTTATCAAAAAACATCTTAGGAGTCATCAAGAATGGATCAACTTCACTCTCTTTACTACCATGATGTTTTTTATATATGAGGCCATCAAGCTCATTGTCATTATACTCTAACACATCTACAAAAGACTCATTTTTAGGCTGAGTTCTTGACTTTTCTTCAAGAACAAACATACCTACCTTGGGTTTATGAGATTCTTTCATGACTACAACTTCTTGGATAGTGGCTTCACTAAGTTATTTTATGATTGCAAACTATTTTATAGTAGTTTATGCTCATATTCACTCTTAATAAGACACTCAACTATATGCTTGTTAGGTTCATCAACAACCCTATCACCAGATATACATGTTTTAGGAGGATAAGTAGACTTACTCAATTGCTCAAAATTTTGACTTATGGCATTGAAACTTTGCCATAGGTCATATTCCTCCTCATGGATGTCATCTTGAAGGGTTTCTTCATAAATTATAGGTATAAATACATTGTTCTTCTCACCATAATAATCTATCATGATTTATCAACTATCGTCATCATACACATGGATAAGGTAATTGCCTTCAACGCTTACCTCAGATTATTCATATGCTCCCTCATGGATGATGTAGGTGCCAAGGTCCATTTTATCAAAATATGTGTATAGATCATGTCCATAGGTGTTTACATCATACTCATCCAAAAATATATCAGATATGCCTTCAATCTTAGAGGATTTACCATCATCCACAAAAGACTCATCATGATCATTGATGACATAGTTCAAATTGGAGCTTGCTTTTACATAGGGGTCAATGTGAAACTTAGCTCGTGGTTGGGTTCTAACGGTTAATTTTTCCCCATACCTTGTCCTAAAGTATAAAAAGGACTAATAAAATAATATATAAGATCCTATTCCTTGAGAGGAAGATAACAAAGTGGGTAGGTAAGTGAACAACCATAATGTCTTGAAGGATGGGGAAGTTAAGGCAATCATGAAGAAAAAATTTCAAGCCTTTAACCAATCCTACTAAATTAGTAGGTGTCCCATCAATTTGAAGTGCCCCTTACTATATTGTTCATATTTTAGGACCAATTTATTAGTTACAACCTTGGGCATCACTGAAGTTCTAGTTCCACTATAAACTATGTAGTTATGAACAAATTTGTCCCCCACAATGAGAGTGAGATACAAGGGTGGAGGATTCTCAGATTTGGAAGAGGGATCAATAATGGGATTAGGATCATTGGTGAAAGCATCATCACCATGACTTGATGGTTTATGTCTAACATGAATTTGAGACAACTACTTTTGCAAAATTTCCTTTTGGCCAGGCATGTGAAGTACATCCCAAAGAGAGATAGACGCCTTAGTATTATTCAAATAATCCACAATGTTTAGAGAAAGATCATTTACCTTTTATTGAGTTCTTGAAGGTAAGGAAGTTTTTTGAGCTTGGTACATTGGATCAACTCTAGTAGACCTTCCAAAATTTTGATTTGAATAAAGTACAGGAGTTGTAGGGACTACCATGCCTATATTCATACCTTGCTTCCTTGTAGAAGGCTTATTTAAACTTTTAGGCACACCATTATCATCTCCTATAGATTTAATTTATCTCTATTATTGTCTATGTATATAATCATAAATTCATCAAGTATATAAATCAATCCTAATTTAAAGAAGAAAGATCCTACTTACACTTCTGATTGGGGATACATTAGATAATTAGGAACATGACCAATATATGGATCTACTAAACCTAATTACGGGATATCTTATCAAAAGAATAATAATATGGAGGGTTATAAAGCCTTTATTCTAATACAATCATGGAATAGCCCTAACTAATCCTTATATTTTCATATTCACTATACTAATAACAAATAAAGGAAAGAAATCTAATCTAGTGCTCACCAAAGCTTTTGGCACAATATGGGGGTTAGTAAATAAATGGAAATAAATATGCATAAGATATTCTCAATTAATTTATGTATAAGTAAGACCCTTAATGCATGGAGAAGAAAAGTAATATTATTCAACATTCAATACTTATGCTACTTTTATCTATTAAAGAGAGGAACAAAGTTAGATAATACTTACCTGAAAGATGAACCATTGAGATTCAATCTCTTCCTTGGAAAAAGGGGCTTTGCAAGAGGTTATTATGGTTTTTAAGGATCACTAAGAAAGGCCAAAGTATCCAAGAATTATCTACAAGACTAGATTATCCAAGTAAAAATCCTAAGCTAAGACTCCTCAAGTAGAATGGTGGAAGACTAGATTATAAATAAGCACAAATGAATAATAATTCTTGATGTCTCTCTAAAATGGTGAAATGATCTTATATATATAGGTAGATTTAAACCTAATCCCTTTTAGAAGTTTTGGCTAATAGGGTCTACCTAGTCGACCTAGTATTGTTATTAATAAAAACTCACTAAGTCATGGGCTAGGTTGGCCAAGAGCTAACCTAGACCCTAAATGAATTTCACCAATAAGAATACAAGGTTAAACTAATTGACCTTGTATTGCAAACTATTGAAAGGTGTTTTAGGTTAGGACAAGAGGGATGGAAGATGGTAAAAGACTAGAGGAGTTTATGAAAGAGGATTAATATCTTAGGGTAATGTTTTTAGGAGTTGCTTGTATTGGTAATAAATGGAAATAAGGGACAACAATCATATGAAACACCAATGGTCTACCCACCCCTTTCCTGATGCACACTTTAGGGCATGCACTCAAATATATTAAGACTTGGTGGATTCTTGTAAGATAAAAAACATGTTTATTTGATAAAATTTGAAAATATTATGTGTATATAGTCTGCAATAGAATTATTTTGTATGAGAACATAGGTGTCTTCAACTAGGAGGTTAGTAAAACTCACTCCTTGAGACTGCCACCCTTCATTTTCTTACATGAAAACTTAATCTTCTATTGATTGTTGAGGAATGAATCCTTTTTGAGAAACCAAATCTTACTCTCCACCTTAATTTTCATCCATGAATTGACCTTTTTCCATTCCTCTCCTTACACCAAGTTTCTTTGCATCAGTATCATTGCTCTTGTATTGAAGGTAGAAGTAGGATTATATGCATTAACAAGCCTATTAAAGTTAAGCTTCCCTTAACCTTTCCCTTGCACATATTTTTAAGGTAATAAACTATTACATTGTTAAGGATAGGGTTAAGGATTTTTATTGACATCATGTTCTAGATTTACTTGTCTAAGCTAAGCTTCTAAAAATTTAGACCTTGTTTCCCAATCAATTATCTCTTCTACATTCTTAGGAGTAGTCCTTTACTTGGTGTTAGCATTTGGATCTTTAGTAAAAATTGGAGTAACAACATAAGTATTTGGTAGAATAGACATGGAAACTTTTGGAGGCAACTTCCCAGCTTATATTAGGCTATTCTTAGCTCTAATTATAAGGTCATATGCTTCAATTAAAGTGTAGTCACCCATGGATTGTAACATTATAGCTATGTCAGTATCAATGGCCCTTAGATATGTGAGAAACACAAAGCTATAAGGTGGTCTCATTGGAGGAGGAAACCTTTGCCAAGTCCTTTGGAATTTATCATTAAAATAATGTATTGTCTCCTTGGGGGATATTTTGGTTACATTGAGCTGGTGAATGAGTTATGTGTGATCACTCTTATCTTCAAACCTTGCTATTAAAAACTCTCTAAAATCATCCCAAGTTATGATACATCCACTGAGCAAAGTCCTATACCAATTAAGTGATTTCCCTCTAAGGGATATGGTAAGGAGTATAATGGAAATATTGACCTTAGTGACATTGTGAAAACTATAAAATTTTGATATATCCCTAATATGCTCACTAGGAGTGACATGACCTTCACCATTGAATGTGGGAACACTCTTAGTAGTATTAGGGGTATGTCATCGTAAACATTGAGATGAATTATATTTTTAGTGTTAAAGGCTAGGAAGACATGTTTACTATACATGTATCCTCAATTTCTTCTTTAATCTTTTGGTATTTTTGGCTATTAAAGTCCTCTTTTTCTTTAAAAGGAAGAATAGGATGAGGAAGTTAAACTTCAAGATGAAGTTTAGGTTGAAGAGGTGGGTTTATGGGATTGGAAACTCTACTAGAGGATTAATTAGTAAGTACCATGAATTATTAATATAAAAATATGAAAAAATGGTCTAAAACCATATATTACCTTAAATGGATTCATCAAATGCTAAGTAGAACACAATATGTAGCTGTGATGTTGTCAACACCAACATTCACCTTGACAAGTTATCTTTAGGATAATGGTCCCACCAGGTGTGTTAGAAATATTGTCACTAAATATTTCACACTAGAGTACATTGTTAAAGCCTAGTATAAGATTTTGGAAACATTGGAATACCTCTAAGCTTGTGGTTTACCTATAGTAGAGGTACACCTCTAAGTTTAAGGGCTAGCTCCCTAGATTGATCTTGAAGTGATTATCATCTATAATAACTAATTGATTGGAGGAAAAGGGTTATAAGTATACATGAAATTAATATAATATAAGGGTGTGATACACCAAAAATATCTCCAGCAAATTATCATACTCTTTCACTAAGAGACATGACCTACAACACTAGATTCAAAGTCCTAGAATACTTTAACATTAGTATTTAAACATGGGGGTGATCTGCATGAAAAGTATTAAAGGTAAGTGAATTAGAGATAATTTTTAGATACCAAGGATAATTTTTCACTTGTAAATATACCCATAAACTTTATAACAACTTAATGTGACCTGATAGATTGGAACAACTTGCATGAAACATGGAAGGATTGAGAGAAAGCAGGGATGAACATCAATCACTTGATTATTCACTATACATCTATTCATAAAATTTTAAAAGATAGTTTATTAACTCAAAAATATATTTAATATCTATTTCAAAGCCAAAATACAATATCAATCTAGCAGGGCTTTACCATACTAGGTGTGGAATTAGAATACAAGAGCCAAAATGGCTTGCATTTATAGAATATGAGAAGAGAGATAAGAAAGTAGAGATCAAGGGTTACAATTCCACTTTTAAAGGAATAAGAACTAGTTAAATTTTATAATTATGAATTCAATAACATGAGTATGGAAGGCCCTCTTGGAAAAATATCCACCTAAAAAATGACAACCCTGCAAACTTGGCATAGGGGTATTCAAATGGCTTCTTAAAATTGCCTTCATCATGATGAATCTTTTGAATACTCAAAAATATACTAGGGAGATATGAAACATGTGAAATTTAAATTAATGGTTAGAAAATAGCCACACAAATCACCATATGTGTCCCTAACTCATGGATTTCTTCTAAACACTGGTTCTTACCATCTACAATCACCATTAATCTTATTTCACTCATTCTACACATTTTTCACACAAATGGCCTTTAGTTTATAAATAAAATACATTTAAGGAGTTATATGACACCCTTAAATATTCCCCTTTCATCTTAATCCATCAGGTAAACCTTAAAATTCACCCTAATTAGATTCATCACTTTCTCACTTGGTAGTCACTCTTTATTTCCATCATTTTCCAAAGTTTGCTTAAGATGAATGACTTAGAAGAGATTTTATGTGATTTTATAAGGTGATAAATGGATTTAATTATTTATAAAAAGTCACAATTGACCTCCCCAAATTATTCTCACTCTTCAACTCTCTTATGTACCTTTAAAATACTCAAAATATTATAAAAAGTCCTTGTTTTGTACTATTTCATATAGTGCTTGTATAGACCAATTGGTGAGTGAGGATATTTAGAGAGTACCTATAAATATGAAAACACTTACCAAGCCAAATAACTCCTTATAGAATCATTTCCTTGCATGTTTTCCCCATCGAAAACTAAGGGTTTGGGAGCGTTTTAGATGGTTTAGACTCTAAACAATGATTCATAAAACATTGACATCAAAAATATGAAAAAATTCCACAAATTATGGATATGAAACCCCATTAAAATATTCATAGATATTTATACTCCCATGTGCCTTATCTGTGTTGGTATGATCTTTCAAAGATGACCTATCGAGCTTGGGAGTATATTCTGAGTAGGCCTGAGGTGTCTTTTAGGGAAAAATGACTTTTATATGATATCATTAGAAAACAAGAGGTTAAAAAAAATATTATACCTACTATTAAAGTTAATAAAATGTTTGAGAATGTTCATCTAGTGTTAAAAATGATATTGGACCCCTTTAAGGCTTTAGGTCTAATAGGCTTGACTATGCATAGTTTCTGATAACAAAATATAAGTGGTTTCTCAAGACTTTAGGGTATTTCACCTATTTTTTAATGTTAAAAAAAACCTCACACACCTTTTATAATTGTCTTATTAGTTACCAACACCTTCTCTTGTTATCTACCTACTAAGTCTGTAGTCTTATCTACCTGGGAGTGCCCTCTATCTAAGATAGAACAAAGGATATTAACCCTATTTTATAAATAAAAATGATATTATGGAGTGATATAATAGGTCATGGGGTCCCTTTATAAAAAATTTCAAGGTTAGATAACTTTTTTAGGGTTATAAACACTCTAATTCCTCAAGGTAGACTTCTCAAGGCTAGTGACTATTTGGAAGATTAGGGTTTAACTATAAGTTGAATGTTGAAACCTAACATTGCTCTATATCCTTTCCCTAATCACCATTTTAAGTGACATAACCACTATTATAGTCGTATCAACATGATAAATTTATCCTAAAACCTCTACCAACCTCCAACTTACCCTTCTCTCCACTTGCTTAAGCTTAGTAGACTATGCTGACTATAGATGTTCTTATCTTAGGCCACAGAGACCCATGTAGGGGGTGTTTTCATGATTTATACCTGTTATTAAATGAATTAGTCTATTTTTATAATATTTTATCTCATCTCATATTGAAACATATTTGTATTAGGCCTAGGGCTAAACCAATAGTCAAACTGCCAACTTCCAATATGTTATCAGTCCATAGTCAGCTTGTAGGTGCCCTATTAAGAGAAAAAAGGGATCCCTATAAGTGTTTAAAAATGTAAAATCATGGTTCTCCAATCCATTTGGTTAATTCTTAGGTCATATATCAGTTCTATTCAAATGGAGACATTTATTTGCAGGCTATGCTCTCAATTTCTAATGCCAACACACTGTATGTTACATCCTTGACTATAAAGACCTCATTTGAAAAACTTGAGGTCCTCCTATAGGTGATGATATACATTAATTATTTAACATAAAATAATTTAATTAAACTTAGAGGGATAATATCATCTTTGACTCACATAATGTCACTTGTCTTGAAATTATTCCACTGTCATGTAATATTGCATTGAAAAGATTGTTTAAGCCTCAAGAATATTGAAGATGACTGAGTGTATACAATGGAATATTTATTGAATTGGAAACCCTCCTTACATCACCTTGATTTGGCCAAATAACCAATTTCCTTTATAATGTAGTGCTCCTATTATTGGGTAATAATATGGAAGCACTCAAACTTGTCTAGACCTCATGTCACCTTACCATGGAAGGGTGACAATCAAGGAAAAATCTTTGTTTCAGAAAGTTTAAGGTAGGATGTTCCTAACGCAACTTTATCAACTTATGAGCATGAATCTCAAGTTTGTCTGCAATATGATGAACCCAAGACTATCACAATGTAACTTTCTATACTCTTAGACCTCAATGGAGTTTTCAAACAAGATTCAACACCTTCATTTCAATGTTTTTTAGACCTTTATATGAGTTTTTTATAGGTGTCATTATAGTATACAAGGTAGTGAAGGTAGGGTATATGATTATGTATATGTTGAATTAGTTATCATAACCAATATCTTAACCTTTTAATGTCTCAATCTCCTTATTTACATCTTATAATACTTCATACCATTTTGAAGACCTTCTTATGTCATGAATATGACTGCTAAGTGCTAAAGTTGGCTTGATCATAGGTGAAAATCATGTAGAAGTTGACTATGTGTGTATACTAGGCTCTTCACTTGACATAGAAAAAATTGAGATAAAAAATTCCAAAGGATAACTAAACACCATAAAATTTGAGTTTCGAAACACATTTCACCTCTATTTTGAAGCCAATACAAGAAGGATGACTCTATAACAGGTAAAACCTATCTACAGACTATGATGGTTTCCCTCACTTGAAATGTGAGATGTTCTACTCAATACTTAACTTAAAAATGTGTAAACATGACTTAGGACCATGTGGGAAGAATGTACACATTCTCTAAAAACATGTACATTACTTGGTTTTTATGGACCAACCTAAATTGGGAGGAAACTGGTAGGGTATGGGAATGAGCAAGTAAAAAAAGGTAGAAGACTTATTAGAATTGATTCACAGAGGAAAATAAACCAATATTCTAACTATCACCATGGATTTGAATTATAAAAATGGTACTATCATCCCTCAAGAACATTTTACCAAATTCCTCTCTTGTTGGTCGTACCATCAAAAAATTGTTTAACTATTTCTACTTGTTTAGGACAGTGATGGAAGAATGGAATGGTTTTATGCCATTTTAAAGATTTTTAGGACTAATAAAGTAAGAAATTGAGTTTAGGGGAGCTGAATAACCACTTTCAAACCTTCTCCACATGCCAAATATGCTCTATAGTATGTACAACTACCTAAACTATTCCCTTTTCAATTATTTTCTTACCTTTAACATATAAACCTATAATTTTTTAGTTATAGAACTACAAATTGACACAATAAAAAATAATACACATTTAATCACACTTGTAAACCTTTATCCTTCTAGGAAAATTATACAAACTTCATAAATGACCCTAAATATGACCTTATATGATGTATAACCAACTAAGGATTAAAATTGACTATAACCAAGGCTAAAACACATTATAATACCCCTATATAGGATCATGGAACAAATATTGACCCTCGTAGATCCCTACCTAAGTTTAAAACTATAGGGGGTTGACCTATTTTAACTTGTGATCAAAATAATCAATAATAATCACACAAAAAATAAATTCAAATGAGTACTTGGGTGTGAGTTAGTTAGAAATTCAACCTAGATTATCCCAATCACACCTATTTAAGCCCAAACTCTAACTAAATTGGGTTAATTGTGCATGAATGTGTAATAAATATTCTACATTTTCCCTAATCATAAGTGATTGTGGTATTTTTATGTCATTTTCCCCCATACATGACTTAATCACACATAAAATCAACATAAAAGGATGCTTGGTTGTGCATGGGTCACCAATTAAACTTGTATTACCCAAATCACACATATTTAAGACTAAACTCAAATAAAGTTGTGTTGAACATGTACAAAAGTGTCACCAATTATCTAAATTTACCATGATGTCAAGTAGTTTAGTTTTTTGTGTATATTTTAGTGTATAAGGGATCTAATTGCATTAAATATCAATATAAAGGGTTGGTTAGGTGTGCATGGGCCACTAAAGCAACCTATGTTTCCCCAATCACACATATTTGGGGCTATATTTGACATAATTTGGCCTAATCACACATTAATTTTACTTAGATCATATAAATTCACCCCATTCATCAGTGGTTATGGTTTTTTTATGTTTATTTTCTTTCATAAGGGATGTAATCCTATGTGAAACTAACATAAATGGGTGGTTTGGCATGCACAGATAACCAATTCAATATATGTTACCTAAATCACGCCTACTTGGGCTTAAATTTGAACTAAATTAGGTTTATTGTACATGAATGTTCCCAAAATCAATTGCATTTACCTTAGTCATAAGTGGCAATAGTGTTTTTTTTGTCAATTTCATCTTGTAGTACATCTAATTGTAGAAAAAATTGACATAAATGGGTGATTATTTATTTGCATGTCACCAAATTGATTTATATTACCCAAATTAGACATAATTGGGATTTATTTGGCATAATTTTGTCCAATCACACATGAATGTGCCCCCAATTATCTATTTTTTTCCTAGTCATAAGTGGTTATGGTGTTTTTGTGTAGATTTTAGCCTATAAGGGGCTTAAATAACATGCAAAATGAACATTAAAGAGTACATGGGTGTGCATGGGTCACCAATTTGATATAAATTTCCCCAATTATAGGTCTTCAGGACCAAATTAGAACAAAAATGGGTCTATCAATCATGAATGATCCCCTAGTAATTTGTTAACCATGGTGGAAAGTGGTTTGGGGTTTTTGTATTTGATTTAGCATAGAATTGATCTAATCACATGCAATATTAACATAAATATGTGGTTGGGTGTGACCTATTTTGTCACAACCATAATATTTGGGCCTAAATTTAATGTAGTTTGGGCCAATCCAACACAAATGTGCCCCAAATTATCTGCATTTATCCTAGTAGCAAGTGGTTATATTATTATTTTGTAATTCTTGGTTTATAATTAAGATAATAACATGCAAATTAATCAACATAAATGGGTGGTTGTGTGTGTCAAATAAATTAATTTGACCTACATTAACCAAATCACATCTATTTTGGCTTGAATTTGATATAATTTGGCCTAATCATGCAAGAATGTGCCCCAAATTATATGCATTTTCCTTGACCACAAGTGGTTATGGTGGAGTTATATCATTTTTAATCTATAATGGACCTAATCACATGTGTTTATTAAAATAATTAGGTAGTTCAATGTGTGGTGTCACCAATGTGACTAATTTACCTAACCACACCTATTTGGGACCACATTAAAACTAAATTAGGTTGATCACACATAAATATGCCCCTAATTGTCTAAATTTAATTCAATGGAAAGTATTTTGGGTTTTTCATGTTTATTTTAACTTAGAAAAGATCTACTCACACAAAATATTGATATTTAAACATTGAATATTTTATATACTAAAATCTAGTGTTTAGTACTTGAAAATGATAATCTTGACACACATTAACCACACATGACTTCAACACCCAAACAAGGTCTTAATTTTCCATCCTCTTAAACTTACATGTTATCGTATGAGTCATCCATTACATTATGCTATTATAGAAATGTAGGAACCTCATTGTTTATTTCAAACTTAATAAATATCAATTACAAACATCTCCAAACTCTCATAGTAGTCCACCTGTACATGGGTGAGATTTGATAGTTATGGTTTTTATCACTAGTTGATAACAACACACACTAGTTAGAATCATCCTTATCCCAACAATGGGTATTTTATAAAATCAAACCCATCCTTAGGGTTGGCCCATAATATTTAGATTTTGGTGGTGTGTGTATACACCTAATATTTTTCACTTTATCATTTACTAACACTTTCTGTTGCAGTGACTTATCCACTCATCAATATCCCTTATTGCATGTTTTAAAGGGTGCACAAAGAAAATGACAAGAAAGGCTCATGATGATTTGTGAGAGATGTTATTATATCATGATTAAACCATCAATACTATCAATTTGATCTCCTATAATTTTCTATCCTTCTATCCCCTTTTTTACTTCTTATCCATATTTGCTCGTTTCCTTATATCCTAAGGTATAAGCTCAGTCGATACCACCTATATTTTGATTTTATCCTTCTTATATTTATTGACATACCCGATAAAGTTTTGAGTGTGTTTTATAACATTTTTAATTTATTAGCCTAGCCAATACCATTCTATGCCATTGAAATATTTCATTTGTATCAACTTGGCCAATACTATTGACTTAGAGTTTAAGGTTGGTTTTGGGTATTGGAACCATATATATACAAGTCACATTTCAGTCATACCATATCATATCACACTCATTTTTACTTGCTTTTACTCACATTTATACACTAAACAATTATTATGAGAGTTAGTGGTTTAGAAACTTATCTTGAGGAGTCTTGTCTTATGGTGTCATTTAAGCTAAATAGGATAATTCATTAGGATTTTATAATTAAGGATATATAGCTCTTCATCAAACCATTTAAGGTCTTAAACCTATAACAGTCTCTTAAAAAGTTCCACTTGAGCCAATGGGGAGATTAAATCATTGAAATATCCATCCCAAAGTAATTATTTCTATCCCTACACTCTTTCATTTTTTTACTTAGTAAACTATATATATTTTTCTACTTTGTGAAATAATGTATGTGTATTTTTGTTTATAATTTCTCTATATCAAATGAGTTGGTGTAGACATAGGATTGCTTAGACTTGATATAAATAATTTTAGGTTGCATAGACTCTAATTTGGTTGACCATTGAACCTTATCCCTTCAAAAACATTCTAACTGATATTTTACTATATTTTTCACCCCTTTACAACCACTTACTATGCTTGCATATCTACAACCATAGTACACAATCATTTAATTTGTTTATGTCTAGTGAGAGATATATCCTTCTATCATAGGATTAGGATTTGAAACCCTTTCTTATTGATATTTGAATTTCAAGTTACCCTCTTCTAGATCAATGGAATTCATCAGTCCTTACTTGATCATCTAAGTATACATAATATTTATTCAATTGACCTTATTTGGGTCACAATATATTGAGAGAAAAATAATAATAGTATGTTTTCCTAGCCCATGCACAAATTATGGTGAATTCAACATGAATTTTATTCCTCCTTTGGCTAGATCAGTTTCATGTTTATCTCATAGATTATTATTTATATATCAAAAACATTCAACATAATTGTATCATCCAACCAAAAATCCTTATATGTCTATCTATAAATGGTATTGACCAATGCAATAATATTTTACATTTTTCCTAACTATATCAACTAGTTTGATACAATTATGTTTGTGTTTACAATTATCTCAGAAATCCCAATACATTTATTTGTGATCAAATTTAGTTTTCTCTATTTTTTTGTATCATTTATCTCAATACCATGATATTTACCTATTAAAATTCACTACACACTAAAAATCTAGCTGTGGACATATATTGTTTTGATATTTATTTTTAATTTTGTTTGGTTTTCCTACAAACCTTGTTCTAATAGTATTAAAACTTGTATGAGATATCATTTTGGTCTAGATGGTGTCATTTATTACCTATGCCGTGGTGTGAGGGATAATTAACCAATATGCAAGCCATTATATTTAAATATACACATATATTAGTTTCTAAGTACCTCACAATATATCAAAAATAACTAAGATTCCTTATTTTCAATGTTAGGAAGCTAGCCAGTCATTTTGATTTTATAGTTCAATAGTAAGTAGTTATCCCTTTGAAGTTAGTCTCAATGTACCTTAGAGATGTGATAATGTGGCCATGGGTGTGATGGAATCTGTTGATGATGGAAAATGTACCATCAATGAATCAATCTTTTCACCTATTGTGAAGGTCAAATTAGAATCATACCAGTCTAATCATGGGGGTTCTAAAGGTTCATCTAAGATCCTAAATATGTGAGGGTTTTTTTAATTATAAATTATGGAAAATAATGAATAAGTTATCAAGGCAACTTATTCGATTATAACAATCAAAAATCCATTTATCGAATCATGAATCAATTAAAATAAGAATTTGTAATCTATTCTATCCGACAGAGAAAACCTATGAGTTAGATATTCTCTTGAAGAATAAAAATTTGATTCTTTAATATATATGTATTTAAATAGTATATTTTCTTCTTACTTGTAATGTTCCCCAAGTTAACTCTAAAGAAAACCAAAAATAGAAGAGATAGATCAAAGAAAGAGAGAGAGACAAACAAATAAGCAAAAGAGAAAAACTAACAACAAACTAACTAATAAACAAGGCAAACAACTAATCATAGAGCAAAGAGAGTAATAAATTAGAAAAAAAAATTTAAGGCAATGATCTAATTAAGCAAAACAAATAATAACATGTAAAAATTAACTAAGAAAACACTCAAAGGATAAAGACTAAAGAAACAACAAAGAAAAGAACCTAAGCAAAAAGTAATCTATATTAAAAAACCTAATTAATCTAACAAAGCTAACAAAAGATAAACAAAAAGTAAAGATAAAATAGAATATAATAAGAAAACTACTATAGAACAAATATGAAGCTTATAAAAACAAAGGAAATTAATCTAAAGATTAAAGAAAACTTAGAATCTATTTGAAATAAATCTAAACTAGATAGACTAAAGGCATAATCTATGAGATATATGTCAAATGATTAATTTAGAAAAATATAAAGATTATTAAACTATTGACAAACTAAAATAGATATAGATCTACATATTAAAATATATTAATCTATAACTATCTAAATAGAGAAAAGGACAAACCTAAACTAAGAACTAATAAGAAAGAGACAAACTAAACTAAACTAATCTAAACATAAAACAACTATAAATAAAAACTATCTTAAAGGTAACCAAAATAGAAACAAAAACCAAATTTAAGATAAATATGAAAGATCTATTTATATTAAAGTCATAATCAAATAATTAAAATATATGTGCGAGTCTCAAAAGGAGAGTCATCTTATCAGGAAGAGATAATATTATTGATAAAACCAACATATTTTCTATACAAAAACTTGAATAACAACTTTTCAATCATAATAGATCAATAAAATGTCACAAAATAGTGAAATGATCATCATTATTTAGGTTGAATACTTGGAATATGTGCATAGGACTGAAAAATAAAAATCATCAAAAGATATTCAACTTACCACACTTTAGATAATCAGTAATAGAGGATAAATAAAATTGGATATACCTATGTTGCATAAGCAATTACTCAACTGCTAGATAAAGTACCATTGGGTCTATCTACAAAAGTTGTACTATCTCAGAGGAGTTGCATAGAAAGAATAAATAAACGATTGACTTTAGAAAATACTTAAGTCTTCAATACATATTATGCTTCTATCTTCAAATGAGTCCTTGATTTCTTCTTATACCTTCAACTTAGTTGTAAAATAAGTTATAACTAACTTTAGTTAGTTATTAGTTAATATTAACTAATTAAATTTTAACAAATTTAGTTAATTATAAACTAAAATTGGATAAAGATAGATTTAATTAAGACTTAAAAAGTCTTAATTTGATGAAGATATTTAAAAATAATAGACTTGGGGTACTAATCTTTAATGAGTGGGGACTCATATTAATTAATAATATAATAGAATACATATCAATCATAAAACAAATAAATAAGAAATTAATAAATTTTATTCATATTAAACCATAACACATATTGATTAAATTAAGCATATATAATTATGTCAAAATTCCAAATTTGTTGTATTTACCAAAATACCAAAATATATCAGAGTTTGAAAATCAAAGTCTCAAACTGTAATATCAAGTTCTACCATGAAAAAAGTTTAGCACTTAAACCAAAATTATCCTTTGGATGACCAATAGTCATTTGAGTTAGATAATAATTAAATCACATGTTTGTATTGACCTTGAAGACAAATATCGTACTCCACTTTAGTAGAAATAAATGGTGCCAATTTAGTTCCTAAATCAATGATGTTGTCATCAATCTCCAACTTAATTATTTTTAGCAATCTGACTTCCCTTGGTGTTTTAGGTTTAGTTTGACTAGCAGTCTTATTTTTAGTAGTCTAAGGTAGAATATCCATGGTCTTCCTTCTACTAGCATAACCTTGACTTACCAAACTCAATCTCTCAGACCATAAAAGGGGTTCATTATAGGAACCATATAGATTCAAATTTCTACATTTTCGAGCAAGATCTATATGAGAAGGGGAAGGTGCATCAGAAGGAATGACCATCTTCCTAAGAGATTTAGCATGGGTTATTTCAAATTCAAGTTGTGTGGAGTGGTTAGTAGGTGAAGTATCATCAGTTGGTTCTCCCCTAAAATTAAGGGGCTAGATAGGCAAATGCTAAGGATCATGCTCTAGATGGTGAGATGAACTGATTTGGAAATGTACACAAGTTCCAAACATATGGCCATGGAAACCTATATAACCTCTATAACCCCTATTAGATGGATTAATAATCATATTACTCAGAATATCCCAAAACTTAGGATCATAGGCATCAAAATGAATGGACATCTTTGTCCTTTTATGAAATCTAGGTTTAAAATGCCCTACACAAAATCCACCCCTATGAAAACCTCTACTATAATTTAACTAATTAACTCCTTTATTTGAATTTTTTCCCCATCCTCTATCATCATTACTTCTTGTTGGCTAGTCCCGCCTAGACATAATGATCAATCTGACACATAACAACAAAACTAAGATTGGGAGACAAGTGTTCGAGAAACAAACTATAAATTGTAATAATCTAATAAATGAAATTAAAGTTGTATTATGATTGAAAAATATTGTATCTAAAAAAAATCCATATTAAAACTTAAATGATATCATGATTCTAATATCAACTTTTAGTATCAAAGAATCTTAATCTCAATATCCATTTTCAAAGAAAAGTTTAAAACTTCAACATTGAGTTTAAACTTTAAATAAAAATCATGTTATTAAAATAGACTTTGTATCTATTCAAAAGTACCCATATTATTTATAAAGACTTATATCATCATCATTTTCAACAAAATCAACTAATTCAATTCATATTTACACATAATGATTCTAATTCTCACATTGTTAATCACATTTTATATACTAAAACTAACATATGGCAATAAACTTCCTAGCAACATGTTTAAACCAATACTACAATCAAGATATCCTTATGAATTCACTAACCTTGATATTTTCAAAACACACACCTTTGAATCATGATCAATTCCTAGGCCTTCAAAATATAAAACAACCGTAACTTGTTTATGTAAAAATATTCTATGAAAAGTCTCATATTTTCAAGATAAAACTATTATTCATTGCTTTATAAAAACCCAAAATCAAATAGAATGCCATATGCTTAGGATGAAAAACCTAACTTGTGATATATTGGATTTCAAACAAATTTATGTTGTAGCCTATCATCCCTATATGAACTAACTGATCTCTTCATCCATATAAATATATTTTTGACTACTTTAACATATAGTTTGCAAAAATAACCATATATGTAAAAAACCACATGCACTGAATTTTCTCAATATTTTTTGGGTTCATACCATCACTATTTTTAGACTCACTTGTCTCTTTGACTAGGAAATCAATTAAACATTCATCAAAAATATAAACCCTAGGTTTGACATCAGCTTCAAATATAATATATTTGCATATAAATCTTTCCAACCATATTTCAAATTAACACAACTTTGTGCATGGTGACAGCTAAGAAAAACTTGAAAACCTTCCAATATTACTATAAAAATTGTGTAAGACTGTCATCATTTCAAATCAAAAGAAAATAATAGGTAATTAAAACATCTACACACTGGAGAGTTAACCATGTGTATGCCATAAACTATAATCCTTAAAACCCTAGGTTTTACACAAGATACAAAAATTATCGAAACCCTTGATATATTGCATGTAACCAGGCTATGAATCTCTAAGTTTAGTCTATACTTAGTTTTGAAAAGAAAGATATATTTATCTTTTCATTACCTAAAACATGTAAGTGACTCTTCATACTGAGATTAATAAACATGCACCAATGTCATAACTAAATATTCTTTGAAATAATTTTATGAGTCACTTGAAAATATACAAAACTTATGCCTTGTACTTTGACATTTAACCAAAACCAGAGATTTATCATTTATATATTTCTTACAAAGGTGTCAAATTTCCATGTACAAAACCATATCATTCATTCATAGAAAAATAATATCCCCAAAACTTCAAAAACTAGAAACCTGACTATATGCATATAACTTTTGAGTCATAAACTATACAAGAAGAAAATTTTGTTTACATGCAACCAACTAGAAGATTTTCATAGGCATATCAACATATTTTCAAAACTTTACAAATCAATCTTTCTTATTTCCAAAACCTTTTTAACTTGTATATAGATGAAGTCACATACCCTTTTAACTATAATCCTCATCTTATACATAAAATCACATAATAACTATCATGATCTTTAATTCACATGCACACAATTTTGACTGAACTATTCTTTCACTAAAACTAATTCTCTCATGAATACCTCAAATATTTCCAAAAATTGATCATAACTTGTAAAACATACCTGGTATCACTTTCCAAAATCTCTTGAGTGTCAATTTTCTAAAATCTCCATAGAATCCCAAAGAGCTAGAGCTTCGATGCCACTAAAGAACTTGTACAAAATGACCAAAGATCAATAAAAACAAGACTTATATCCACCAACCTTCTGCCATAACCATTCAAGTGACATGCCTTAATTTTATTGGCTTTCATTTACTAATCATGTACCTAGTAACTCCACTAACTTGTTTATCAGAAAAGCCAAAATTAGTGATAATTATCCTTCACACTAACTCTTAAATTAAACATCAAATAATATCCATGGTTCAAGGTAATATTCCCTTTCATTAACTTTCACGCTACCATATATTTAAATAATCCCAAAGCATCACAATCATACACTCAAATTAAATGCTAGTGCCAGCTAACCTACATCAAAGTTCATTTTACCAAGTGGTCTCTAACTCAATGGATATTTTTTTGGTCCTCAATCTAAGGGTCTTAAGATTTATATGCATTTCACAATGATTTTCATAATTTCCAATTCACTAAGTATTGTGGTTGAAGACCCTTGAGACTATAGTCCATTTTGAATGCCAAACACACATTTCACGAAGGAATCAAATGCCTTAACCAAGTTAATTCACATTGAAAATGATTCTTGATCAACCAAAAGGGTCCTCAACACTTTAGTTTACTAAGCTAGTCCCATGGAAAAATTTATATAATGCAAACCACTATGACCTAACATTGTCATTTTGAATCATGCCATTATTGCAAAGATAGGCCCCTTTAGACTTAAGTAATTTGAACATGAATGTAAATTTTTAAAAGATAAAATGAATCTTTATAACATTATTATTATTTTTCATGCATAAGCCTAAGGTTGATAGCCAACTTATAAGTGCATGCCCAATGAAATACGAAGAATTTGTGTAAATATCCTGACATTAGTTTCACCAATCTTAAAAGCAACTAAGATTTAAAATATTCACTAGATAATCATAAAAAGAATAAGGCTATAAGATATATGAGATAGAAATGAAAATATGGTTCCAATATGCCATTAACCCTTTTACATTCAAAAACCTATATTTATAGATTTTCACCACATATCAGCAAAAACCAACTAACCTACTAACTAACTCCCATGGGAATTCCATCTGAAAGGTAGTTCTAATTATTTAACACAAACCATAAAACTAACCAAATAAATCTAAGTTAATTTATTTATGGGGGTGTCTTTATAAAAATTAGAATGCCTTATTTACATTTATTTTTTAAAATAAACTTACCAAAAATCCTAAGCTAAGTTGAGACTTTAGAACAAGTCCTAACAAACCCCCCATGATCCAAAGCCATTTCTTTGGACACATGCCACACATTTTTATAAATTTTTCAAATTTGATTTTTTCAAAGGGTTTTGTGAAAATGTCAATTGTCTGATTAGCTGTTGGGCAATATATAGGATCAAGTGCTTTCTTTACCACCAACATTCATAGATAATGGTATTTGACATCCATATGTTTTATTTTGGAATGAAATACTAGATTCTTGTACATCTTGATTTCACTCTGATTATCAATATATAACATTTAAGAGTAATTTGAGAAATCTAAAGATCTTCAAGAATGCACCATAAATAAACAATTTCTTTGGAAGCATCTCATTTTGCAATGTACTCTAATTTTATTGATGAATTTGCCAATGTATCTTGCTTCTTACAATACCAAGCAATGGTAGATGAACCCATATGCATAGTGTATCATGTTGTGGATACTCTATCATCCACACATCTACCAAAATATACATCATAGTACCCAACAAGTTTGAATTTCATGTTGCGGTGGTACTCAAGGCCATATGTTTTTGTTCCCTAAAGGTAATAAAGTACTCTTTTTATTGCATGCCAATGAATTTATCTAGGCTCATGCATAAACCTAGAAAAAATTCCAATAAAAAAAAATATATTGAGCCTAGTAATCATTAAATATATCAAACCTCTCACTAACTATCTATATTTGGTTCTATCAAAAAAGGCATTACCATCATCCTTAGACAATTTCAAGTTACTTTCTATGGAAGTGAGGGTAGGTTTGTAATCACTCATGCCAAACTTATTTAATAACTCAAAAATATACTTAGTTTATGAAATGAAAATACTATGCTCTTTTTGAGTTACTTCTATGCCAAGATATTAGTGAACAAGTCAAAAATTTGTCATCCCAAACCCATATTTTAATTCCTTCTTCACAGACTTGTTATGGTTTTCATCATTTCCTGTGATAAACAAGTCATCGACATAGAGAAAAAGAATCATGAATTTATTACACTACACTTAAAAATAGAGAGTATCATCAGATTCATTATGTTAAAAGCTAATTGTCTTAAAGTATGAATCCATTTTCTCATACCAAGCCTTGGGTGCCTTTTTGAGCCCATACAAAGCTTTTATCATTTTACACACTTTATGTTCTACACCCACTTTCTCAAAACCTTGGGGTTGTTTCATATATACTTCTTCCTATAAATCACCATTTAAAAATGAACTTTTAACATCCATTTGATGTAATTTCAAACCATTCTATGCTGCTAAGGTAAGTACCATACGAATAGTGTGCCATTTGGCAGTTGATGTAAAGGTTTCCTCATAGTCAATACCTTCTTATTATGCATAACCTTTCACAACAAATATTGCCTTATGTTTATCAATGAATCCATCTGATTTATACTTAGTCCTATAACCCCATTTTCATCATATGGGTTGAACATGTGGAGGAGGATCAACTAAAAACCAAGTAGTATTTTAAGTATTGCATCATACTCACTTTGCATTGCATGTTGCCAAATCAGTTTAGTAGAAGCCTCCTCAAAAGTAGATGGCTCAATGGAAGAAGTAGTAACAACCATTACATAGTTCACCTATTTACAATAACTCCTAAGACTTGTTAGACCAACTTCATCTTCATTCAAGTTATAAAAAGTACTTTGAGCCCATTTTGGATACTTATTCAAATTATTCAAATCAAGAACACCAAAATTTTCATCATGTGCACCATTTGAAGGAAGACTTAGAGAATTTCAACATTTTCTAAGTTATCAACTTGTGAATTAGTAGACGAAGGAGAGGAAATATAAGGGATATTAGTCTCATACCATAATCTCTATGAATTTCTCTCATTATTCAATCCCTTATCACATTTTACAATTTTCCTCTCTAACTTTTCAAATTGAGAATCAATCTCTGTAATGTTCATAGTACCAAATTCATCAAATATTACATCCTGACTCACTATGAATTTTCTTGTATCTTATGAAAATAAATGATACCCCTTTTTATTTTTAGAATATCCAAGAAAGATGCATTTTCAAATTCGTGGTTCTAACTTAGTTCTATGTTCAGTGGGAACTAAGTAAAACAAATGCATCCAAAAAATTTCAAGTGTTTAACTTTTGGTTTAAACCAATACCAAGACTCATATGGAGTTTGTCCCAAAAGTTTAGTTATGGGGGACTTGTTTCTCAAATACATTTTAGTACTAATGACTTTGGTCCAAAACTTATCATCAAGCTATTTATAGTGTAACATAGCTCATGTTGTTCCCTCTAAAGTCCTATTCATTCATTTAGATACTCCATTTTGTTGTTGAGTGTAAGCATGACTATATTATTGATGAATGCCATGTTCTTGACAATAATCCCAAATCTCATTCAAAGTATAGTCACCACCATTGTCTGAATGAAGAGTGGCTAAGTGTGAACCTATTTATTTTTTAACTAAATGTAACCAACCAACAAACTTAGTGAAAACTTTCGATTTATTTTTAATTAAAAACACCCAAGTCATACTAGAAAAATCATTAATAAACAACACAAAATATCTACACCCTCTAATGGATGACTTCTTCATATCACATACATCACTATGTACTAACTGTAGACATCTGTTATCCCTTCATAGAGAATTATTAGGCAACTTTTCTTAATTATGTGTGTCCAAAACACATGATTCATAAAGAATACTATCTTTATGAAAAGTGGGAAACTCACTCACCATACCATATCTCTACAAGTACACTAAAGAGTGAAAATTCAAATGTCCATAGCAAAGATTCCATAACTTCTATGTAGACATAGTACCTGTACCTATTTCAACAACTTCCACCAATTCCACTATGAGAGGAAGCAATTTACAATGAAATCTAACCAAATTTACATCCTCATATCTTGTATACATGGTTTTATATCCATCCTTCACTTAGTTTATATAAATTAACCCATTTTCGAAAATAATTTGATAACATTTCTTTCAAATAGTTACTAAGGAAAGAAGATGTTTTTGCAATGTTGGAACATACCAAACATTCTCCAAGTATTTGATTGATCCATTAGGAAGGAGAATTTGAATTGACCTAAGAAATTGTGGAGTATACAAAGACTTATCTACCAAGGATACTAGAGAGAGATAAGCTTCTTTGAAATTCCAAAAGAAGTCTCACCTAATGTCATGTGTTTGGTTTCTCCTATATCTAAAACCCATAAATCTGTGAGCTCATCTCTAGCCTCATATTTGATATAATCAATGTTACCTAAAGTAGTGAATGCATATTCATGACCAACATTTCTAGACTCATCATAGTCATGATCAACATATTAATCAAAGTTATACTTAGTCACTTTTGGTGGCCTCTAAATTTATCAAAAGAAATCTTATACTGAGAGGTAATGTGACTAAATTTCCCACATTTATGACACTTAATGTTTGATCTACCTCGACCTCTGCCTCTATAAGAGTTGTGACCACATCCTCTATCACTTGTCTCATTTGAATGAAAATGGATAGATTTTTGATTTGAATAACCTCTACCTCATTTTTGATATCTACCTCCTCTATAACCTTGACCCCCTTATAACTATCCCTTCTATTGTTTTGTTGACCAGAAGAAGATAAACTAAGCTTAGATTCTAAAACATGGGCTTCTTCAATTTTTTTAGATTTCTTAGGTAGAGAGAGGTCATGTTTAATAAAAAACTCAACCAATTTATCAAAATTGATGCCTATGATCTTGTTAGAGACATGCAACATTTCTATAAAGTTCCTATAGGACCTAGGTTGTCCTTTCAATGCAGCAGTAACTATGAGATCATCATCTAGTTTTCCAAACCTAGCCTTAGTGTACTCAGTAGTAATATTTTTCAACTTAGACATGTATTCTCACATATCCCCATATTCCTCTAACAACAACATAAAAAACTGCACATGAATGCCTATCTTCTTATGATTAGGTTTCTTATCATATAAATTAGATAAGGTTTTCTATGCAGTGTAACTATGAAAAGGATTTTCAATATATATGTAAGTATCTCGAGTACTGTAGGCAATGTAGGATTTTCATTCTTTACAATATCCCATAGCTCATTAAAAACTAATGAAGATTCCATCAAATATTTCCAATCAAAATAATTAGAAATCATTAATCTATCACCATTTGAAAGTAATTTTTTAAAATTTTTTGGCATCTTGAAAAGAAAGTAAGTGTGAAAAATGAAATAACAACACACTCACAATAACACTTTTCACAAAATAATGCTTCTACAAGGTTTTTCACTTAACCTCCACGTAGATCAAAATAAAGAGATTTTTGATGGGTTTTGAACTTAACCTCACCAAAAATAAAATATTTAAATCAATTACACCCTTATTTCACAAATTACACCTTTATTTTACCAATTTCACCAATTACACCCTTACTTCACCAATGAAACACACAACTATTATTTTTCTCTTGCTAAATTTTATTCTTTCACATGATTGATTCTCTTTAGAATATTCAAAACATGTAAACTATTCTAGAAAAATTAAATATTCTTCCAAAAATTAAATGCCCAAATAGAAAATTTCACCAAAAGAAAGATTTGATCCCTGGACCTCCAACTTCAAAGGGTTTTTATAAAATCACGCTTTCCATTTACTCTATGAACCTTTAAAAGGCATACAATGAGAAATTTATTTTTAAATCTAATTTTTTCTCTTTAGAAAATTAAAAAAAAATTACTTTCCAAAGTAAAAATTATTTTATCTATGAAACTTTTGGGAAAAAGTAAAAAGCTCTTTGATTTGTGGACCCCTCAAACCATAAAATCTTTGATCAAATGTTATCAAACTTTAGAAAATGAAAAATATTATTTTTTAGTTGTATTCCAATTCCATGATACAACCAAGGACACTATGGCTGTAAAAATTAATTCTTGGAACTCTTTTCTTGATGTACTAGGCCTTATAAATCTATATAGAGCTAAATATTGGAGTTTTAAAGCAAATTTGAAAAAAATTAAACTACCAGAAAAGGATTTTCTACCAAATGAATGATGGTTAGAATTGTTAGACACTATGGGAGTTTTAAAAAATTAAAACCAAGACATACAACTCAAAAATTTGTTTTAAAAGCTTTCATGATAGTTTTAGATCATATTTTTCTGGCATAAAAAAGCTTAAAATTGATAGAGATTTATCCATATTTGTTTTAAATTTTTTCTAAAAATTCATGGAGGCCATACCACTTTGTTACAGGGATTTTCCAATTTGATAAATCCATACAAATGGCTTATTGAGCAGATTTTTAAAAATTGGAATCAAACAATCAACTTATAGACTTTAACAAGGAGAATCAATCTTCAAAAAATGGAAGATGAAAAAATTAATATTATTGCTTCTCAGGCCATCTGTACAAAATTAATTTCTCAATGTATGTTAATTCTTAACATCCTCCAATCACAAGATTTTAAAAAATATTTGAATAATTTTTCAAATATTAACTCCAAAGTATTTTAATAAGGGCCATACCTTATATTTTCCAAAATCAATTTCATGTGTGAGCCTTCTTTATCAAATCACATAAATTATTTCATCTCTTCTTTATGAGATCACCACATTCTTTTTTACCTTGAAATTTCCAAGCATTTACCATATTACCATGCTCTGACACCATTGATAAAACTCTAATAGATTTAACCAAACAAAATCACCTAAGGTAAACCTTATACCCACTGAGGTGGGTCCACAAGTATTTTATTAATCAAAATAAAATAAGTACATAAAAAAGGGTGTCAATATACCATTAACCCTTTTACATTCAAAATCTTATATTTATAGGTTTTCACCACATGCCTATAAAAACTAACCTACTAACCAACTCCCACAAAAATTCCAACTGGATGTCAAATATTATTATCTATGAATGTTAGTGGAAAATAAAGCACTTGATCCTATATATTGTCCAACTACTGATCAGACAACTAACATTTTCATAAAACCCCTTGATAAAATCAAATTTGAAAAATTTAAAAAAATGCTTGGCATGTATCCAAAGAACTAACTTTGGATCATGGGGGGTTTGTTAGGACTTGTTCCAAAGTCTTAACTTAGATTAGGATTTTGGTAAGTTTATTTTAAATAATAAATGTAAATGGATCATGCTTCTTTTTATTAAGACACCCCCATAAAGAAATTAACTTAGTTTTATTTGGTTAGTTTTATGTTTTGTGTTAAATAATTAGAATTACCTTTCAAGTGGAATTTTCATGGGAGTTGGTTAATAGGTTAGTTGGTTTTTACTGATATGTGGTGAAAACCTATAAATATATATTTTTCAATTTAAAAGGGGTAACCGTATATTGACACCCTTTTTATGTACTTATTTTATTTTGATTAATAAAATACTTGTGGACCCACTTCAGTGGGCACAAGATTTACCTTAGGTGATTTTGTTTGGTTAAATCTATTAGAGTGTTATTAGTGACCAATAGTAGTGAATGAAACTGAACCATACATGAGATTTCATATCTTTAGACTATCTCACAAATGTGTCGATTTCAAATGTAATGGTTTGAAAAATGCCATCTCACCATTATTTATCATGAACCATGAATTAAATCAATTAATAAAGATCAAAACAACATCATAAATTAAATTAAATGATTGAAAATTGGAAGTCCATGTATCAACCAAAACTATCAAAAGTGCATAGAATCTGAATAATAAAACAATTGATTGCATCTAACTATATGTGCATATTTTATTCATTTATCCATCATGATCTTCAAAATCAATTAAAACATGAATACAATTTTATCAATTAATCATTACAATTTCATAATAAAAAATATGTCTAAAAGTACTATCAATTAATAGGGTCTCTGACATAGTTTTAAGATTTATGACAGGGTCATCTCTATGGCAACAAGTATGGATTTTGAAAAATTTAGGGGGGGGGGGGGGTAAAAAATAAGCATAACAAAATCCTCTATGGTTAGTGCCTTAGTAGACATATTCACTCTTTATGATTGGGATCAATATATCTATGAGCCTATAAGTCAAAAAAACTCTTTATTAGTTTACTGCCATATCTTTAGTTTTATAAATAGTTAGGTAAACTTTTATCTTTCTTATCTTACATCTTGTATAGACTATCCAAATACAAGTTGTGTTATGTTTTTTAATTGTATTAACCATCTTGATATAGTTTTGTGGTTTGTTAACTATAACATCTAGTCTAATATGGTTTTATGTGTCTACCTGACTACATCAGTCATCTTGATATAGTCCAATTCTACCATATTTTTTCCAACTATATCATCTAACCCAATATAGTTATTTCTTATCATCATAAATTATCATTTACTCTGATACAATATAATTTGACTAGTTTTATTCTCAACTATATTAGCCATGTTGATATAGTCTAATTCATATGTGATTAACTCCACTAAAAAACTTAGTATATGTAACATTTTCTCTTCCACCATGAAATACATTTTTGAGCAAGATAAAAAAATCCATTAGGACTACATAAAATTAATCAATTCCCATAAAATCCATAAAAATCATGTCTTACAACTTTGTTATGACTAAAGACCAAAATTCAAGAAATTATGGTTTGGCTTCAACTATATCTAAAAGTTGAGTTATACAACCACCTGAACACCACAACATGAGGTCATTTACCATAATATTTTGAGGTATAGGATGAATGTGACTCTAGTTTACTAAAATAATGATATATATATATATATATATATATATATATATATATATATATATATATATATATATATATATATATAAGCATCCCAAATATAAGGGCAAGGACCCTATAATGATTTATCACCTCATGATGTAACCCCATGTGTAAATCTCTCCTTCCCTTGAACCTAGGTTTTATACCAAACTTAGGGCAAATCAATACATAATTTACTCATTCCCCTTCATGTATACCATGATTATTATCACTACTAACATGGTGGGTATTTTCTTCAATGGGCATACAAAAAACACATGAGTTAAAACCAACAATTATAGCACATCTAATGCATCCTTAAAATATATTCAATCTTCCACCTTTACTCAAAATTCTCATGATCCTAAACAAATCATGTTACAAGACATGAATAAAATGGTTAACTTTAAAGAAAAAAATACTTCCCATGTGATCTAAATTAAAATAAACTTTTATAAATGCAAACTCGCCATCAAAAAATTGTGTGGGGAGCTTAAAATCCAAATGTTACTGAACATCGCCCCTTTGCCTCCCCACCCTCCCCACATATATGCTCTTGTCAATTTTATTTTGAAAACACTTTGCAGTAAAGCCATTAAACATATTCAAAATAAACCATTGGCCCTTAAAATAAAGAACATAAACATAAGTGGAATCACTCTTTCAATTGCCTATAATGGATCCAATGATCCCACTTTACAATTGAAATAATTTTAAAATATCTATAAAGACTAGATTAAGCTCAATACCTTTACATCTACTAATCTAGTAGCCAAAAACTTCTCCAGTGATGATTTATATTCTTAAAACAAACTCAAGTACCAATCCATCTCTAATTTGTAATACTTAGTTAACATATTGGTTTAGGAATTCCAATCCAATGATATACCTAAAAATAGATTAATTCATTTCATTAATTTCAAGCAAGCGGATAATGAGACTACCCAAGATTTCATCAAGCATTGGAAAGCCTTAACTAACAAAGCTAGCCATAACATTTTTGAATAAAACATCTTCCATTTGTTTACTAATTCCATTAATCCAAAAATTAAATACAAAGATAAGAATCTCTCTCCAAAATCATTGATCAAGCAAAACTCCAAGACTTTCTCATAAGATAATTTGATCCTTCCTAACCTAAGTCTAGAAATTAGGTGCTTATGAAGTCTAAAAATTAAAATGCCACCCATGATGGTGTCTTATACACATACAAATCCACAAGGACCATCAATGTTATTATACTTACAAGCTCTAATAAAATGAACCTTTCCCAACCTACTAAGGGAATCCATTTCAGCCTCCTCCTCCTTCACAAGTCAATAATTGTGAAATTCACTAGCCTATTTCCCTAGTTTATATTAGGAAATGTATTCCTAAATCTTCACCTGAATATTTTGAAACTTCTCATTATAGTACTCATTAGTAACATCCTCCAACAAAATTCTAATTCCATGCCAATTTGGGACACTCCCATGAGACTTGCAAACATCTTAAATACCTTAATTTCAAATTCCAACATGGTTTAAAGCTTGATCATGAAACTATGATATGAGAATAATATCAAGATTATGAAAATGTATCCAAAGCCCATGACTCCAAATTAAAGTGTGACTAATTTCACCAAGTTAACACTCACCTTATTATTTACTCTAATCTGCTTCAAAACTAGAATCAAAATCATCTACCAGGTGTTAATGTTTTTATAACCATAGTTATCCAAAAGTCTTATAATGATGAAAAATACATATTAATTATGAAAAAATTAAGTGTGTATTGTCTTATTTTGATCTGTACCCTCATCAGACTCATATCCCTTTTCTTACTTATAAATTTTTTTAGGATAACCCTCAACACCATTTTATAGATATTGAATAAGAGGAAATTATAACTTTCATAGTTTTATATAGTCCAATGCATCATCCAGTCCAATATAATTTTATTCATTCAAATCTATAATAGACAATATGGTGCATTTACTTACATTCAAATGAATCGACCAACCTAATGCAGTTTGTTCCAACATTAAATTCTATTTCAACTATATCAAAAAACTTGTTATAGTGTTTTGTTTCCAAATTAGGACAAACTACATCATCTAACATGATATAATCTAATTACCTAACCAATTTTATTCCTACTATACTAGCTAAGCTATTACAATCTATTACAACCCTTAATTTTAATGTTATTATATTAAATAGGATGATATGGTCTATTTATGATGTTTTAATGAAAAAAACTACATCAACCAAGATAATACCATTGGATTAACCTATCTCAACTATATCGGTAGGGTTGAGGATGCATAATTTAAAATTTAGACATATTTAGTATAGATCTACTTCTTCTATACCTAGTATCTTTAAGAATTTAATACCTATTTTATAGTCCTATCTAGCTAACATTGGATTTGACAAATGGGACCCCATATAATAAATTTATAATATACATTCTCAAATTCCATTCCTAAGATCATAAGGAATTATCTACATCATTGAAAAAAAAATAATGCAACACTTATTTGACATGAAAACTTCTTGACAACCACCTATGGGTAAAAAAAAAAAACTTTGCTTGGGTCCAAGGATAATATCTTACAAAAATGTGAAGAAATGTCCATTTAGGTTTATCAAACTATGAATGAATCACTTTTCCTAAAATTTCCTATAACATCCACGATCCCTAATGGAATTTTAATTCATGTAGATGATCTTCATTTTTTTCATTAGTGTCTACGTTGGTGATATTCAAATCAAGTATTGAACAATTAAGGTTCTAACCCCTGTGTCACTTCTTAGACTGCATTAAAAACCTAGTATAATCATAATGTAATATTAATTCTACCCAAACCACATGCCAAATATATGTAAAAATATAAATACCTCCAATCAAATGTGTTTGGCTCCCTATCATGGTTTATCCTATCATGGTTAGAGTTAGGTTATGATATTTAAATTTTACCTATCATACAACATATTTATAAGATTTTTGTAACCCTAAAATCTATATTAAGTAATCTAGGTTTAAAGGGAATAGATATAGCCTAGGTAACAAAGGTTATAAACTATCTCTATTGAAGTCCATTTAATTTACAAACTTAGATAAAAAAATATTATGAATTTATATATTATGATATGCTAAAAATAGAAAGTATAGTTATGCTAGATATTTCAATGATAATGAAAACAAGATACTTAACTAGTTTTGATGCTATCATAAATTTGGATCTAGAATAAGAAGGAATTAGTATAGAATAAGATTATGGGAATATTATCAAATTTTTGGTTAAGCACTTCTATGACCTTAGACACTTGCTTCGACCTTGGATGGTTGTGTTAACACTTATGTCTAACCTAGACATAGGTATTGTTCTCCCCCAAAAATATCACTCATTTTTGGGACAACATTTGAACTATTTTGGTCCTACAGATCAAAATCATCTCTTCCCCTTTCAAAAAATTGTTCTGAGCATTCAGGTTCACTTTTCAAGCTTTCCAAAAATCTACGGACTCTGCAGGCTTGAATCTACAAACTCTGTAGGCAGGCTCAAATCTACAGACTCTCAAGGTTGGTTTCTACAGACTCTGTAGGAAAGAAATGGGTTCAAAAGGCTTAGCCAAATAATGAAGAATGAACCATTAAACCATTGAACCAAAGTTGGTTCAATCGATTGGTTCAATCAAAAGGTTCAAGGGGCTTCAACGAATAAACCATTGAACCAAATGGTTTAACAGGTTCAAGGTTCAAAGGTTCAACAAAAGCTTAGAAAGATAAAGGAAGCAATGTTTGAGTGAGACATAGAATAAGCCAATGAATTGATTGAACTTTGAACCGAAAGAGTTCAAATTTCAATGGTTCAGCATTGGTTCAAAAGCTCAAAAGCAGCCTCAGTCAAAGGAAAAGTGACACACAAATGGTTCAACGGGTTCAAAGTTCAACATGGTTCAAGCAACAGTCAACCAATGACGTCCCCATAGACATCAAATTTAAGGTAAGGGAATATCTATTAAAATTCAAATAAAGCACAAAACTCAAAGGAAGAACCAAGTGACTGGCTAAAAAGATAGCCCGATAGCTCAAATTGTAGCAGGAAGAGACAAAATCTGGAAAAGCCCAACTGAAGAGAAAAGCCTACAAAAAAGTGCCCAATGAAAAAAGACAAAGTGTAGCAAACATGACAAGTGTTTGCATCCATATTCCCCTTTTGAGTTGCTTGGGCAAAACATGTCGTGGAATCCATTTTCTATGAGTTTCTAATGAGTTACATAACAACAGAACTTGCCACTTGTCAAAGACACAGAAAGGATCCCCCCAAAGACATAGGCAAGAAGGGCTATAAAGAGCAAAGAAGTACTTAAGCAGTGAAGAGAGGAGCGAGACCAAAGGATCAAAAATATCTTCAAAAGAGTTATTTCTAGTAGGTGAAATAGTGGATCGAGTAGACTTCTGAGTGCACCAAACCAAGGACACGACCTATTTTCCTCCATGAAGTGAAGACGAATGGATGGCTGCACAAAAATTAGAGGGGATGGACCAGGTGATCCAAACTCAAGAGAAGACATATGGGATGAAATGGCATACCATAGTTAAGATAGCTACCCTATTTTCAATGCAGTCCTTTGACAAACCTGAAAATGCAATCAAGGCATTGAATGCACAGCATGGGCCGTTCTATGGAAAATAAACACCCAAGTCTTTCTTGGAGCGCTATATATTGTAATCTCTCATTTGTTATAGAGGAGATCTTCCCCTTACCAAGAAGTGAAACTCTACCCATTTTGAAAGGCATTACTGAGACTTTGAGCTCAGGTTGTAATTTCATTTTCCTTGTTATTTAAATGAGAAAATAGGTTTTTCCAGACTTTGTGCTGTTCTAACTTGTGTCATCTAGAGGTGTCTTTATTCATTTAATTTGGTAAGCAAAACTAGTGGAGGTGAGCAAGAAGGTGTCCTGAAGGCCCACTATGGAGAGACTTTGTGCCCCCATAAGTACCTTCAGTGTGTTTGCATTTTCATTTCCTGTGTAAAGAGCCTTGGGATGACTTTGTGCCCCCATTGTTCTTCATGTCTTTCTCTCTCAGGTTGCTGGTCACTCAGCACCCCTGTTACCGGTTACTTGCTACTAGAAAGAGTCCTGCTATTTGCAAGAACATGTACTTCTAAAAGAAGAGAAGTGCCTTCTATTGCCTCACCAAGATTTCTACTATTTAGGAAGGAATCTGGATCTTGGCTGAAAATTGCTTCTAAAATAAGAGAAGCACCTTTCCCATCACCCAATATTTCTCCTCTATTTTTCAGCATCATCTCTGAAGGAAGAGAGATGGATGGTTTGTCCTACCCCCTGTGTCTTATTTTTTGCATATATATATATATATATATATATATATATATATATAGCCTCCTGCATCTCTTACATATCTATAGGGAACCTCTCCTTGATGAGAGGAGAGATTTGTCCCCTTGTGATGTAGTAAGGATACATACCTGGCCGACTGATCTCCCTATGTTGTGGTGATAGGAACTATTTTGGTCACCAATTAGCTGGCTGACAAAATATTCACCCAACAATTTTTGGTGACTCTGCTGGGGATTTGAACAAGCAGTCCCTACCCTTATCCATTATAGAGTCTGGTGACTCCCATCTGGGCCTTACCCACTATCATTATAGCCTTACTATCTCCTTCCATCCTCCATATCCATTACATTATCTGGTCTGCAAACCAGATCCATTGGGAAAGACAAGCAGTTTGAAGCCTCAAGCTCCAGGTTGAAGTAGGACCAATCCTTTTCCTTTCTTTTGTTTTAAATTTGGAAACTCCACGCTACACAAGAAGCCAGAGATCTAAGGGTGTTTTTTACCTTGTGTTTGAGTTGGTGCAGCAAAGCAATTTTGATCTATTTCCTCCACCACCTTTCCTCCAACAATCTAGGAGTCTTCCTCCTGACCTTATCGAGTCACCAACACAAGGTAGAGCTTCTTTTCTTGCTATTAATAGAGTCCTACCTATAAATACTCCACCCAAATTTGTTACCCCCACTTTCCATAATCCAATCATGGCAGCTCGGGGCCCCTAGGGTAGCTCATTTGGTCTACTCAACCTTACTCCACCTCTACGTGAGCTTCCACGTAGCTCGAGGAAGAACTTCCCCAAATTCCTTGGTGATAGGAAAGTTCACCCTGATGAACACCTCACGGCCTTCAACATAGCCTATGGCGTGATTGGAGTAGAGTATGAAGATATAGTATTCAGGCTATTTGTGGAATCACTATAAGGTGCTACTGCTGACTGGTTCTACCACCTGTAAGCTAGGTCAGTGACTGACTGGGACACACTCAAAGCCAAATTCAAAGCAAGGTTTAGACTTGTAGAGGATGCACATGCCTTGCTAGCCCAACTCACTCAGATGAAGAAGGAACCCCAGGAGCCTATGAGGAACTTCATTGCTAGGTTTAACAAGCTAAGGAATAGGATTCCTGTAATTGCCCAACCAACACCTCTGAACCTCAAATGCTCCTTCATTAACTTGGACCTGGCCACTAAAGTGGAGGATGACCTTATCTTGGATGGAAAGATAAGGAGAGACCCTAATAAAAGTAAATCCTCTTCATCTTCTGAGTATTCAATTGCAGTCACCACCGACTCGATGATACAAAAGCTAGCAAATGAAATGCTGGCTCTCAGAAAGCAAATGGTGCAAGGAGTGTCATCTACCCCCGCATACAGAGATATGCCTAGGAGGACCTTTCAAAATTAGGCATACCAAGGCAATTCTACCAAGAATTAGGGATAGAAAAATTGCCTTACCCCTCCACAGAGGAACCTCACCCTTGAAGCATCTCCAAACAACTCGACAGTCAGATATCTAGAAGCTAAAGTGGATTTCTCATCCCAACCCGAGTTAAATTCTGAATATGATGCTAATCTCTTCATTGAGGAAGAAGAAGAATTAGCTGGTGACTCCCATATTGGTTTCTTGAATTATCAAGATGAACCCAGACATGAAGGTAATGCAGCTGAAGGGTCATATGCTATATTCACCCGATCCAAAAATCAATCAGCTCAACAAGCTGATAAGGAGAAAGTAGGGGAGCGACCTCAACCAATAGTCACAATTGATAAGCAGGGATCTACTCTTCCTTTCCAACCAAAGGACCTGGTGATTTCAAAAGAGGTAAATACCCCAAATGCCCATATGCCTTCCACTTTAATTTTGTAGTTCAGTCCCCCCCTTTAAAAAATCAAAAGGATGAACTCCCATCCTCTGTTCCTAGCTTGTTCTAGACATTTGATATCATTGACCATATAAAGAGAACCAAAATTCAAATGTCAGAATTTGAATTTATGCAGTCCCATCCCAAGTAATTAGACAAACTAGTTCACTGTGTTAAAAACAAGGACATCCCTGTTGAGCAAGCAATTCCCAAAATGATGCATGATGCTGCCAGGAATGCACCCACTAGGAACAACCTTGTCACTGCTCCCCCTGCTGCTCCTGGTAGGACTAAACCTTTTTATGTCTCATTACTGATAAATGGACATCAGCTGAATAATTGCATCATTGACTCTGGAGTTTCAGACAATGTCATGCTTGTTAAAGTGGCTGAATCCCTTGATCTCACATTGACCAAAACTTTTGGTAGATGCTTCTCCATGGAGAATGACCAAGTGCCTTTGTTGGGACAAATTAAAGATGCCTAATTTACATTTGCTGCATTTCTTGACAAAAGAATCAAGATGACTGTCTTGGTAGCAGATGTCCCAAGATCATATGGCATCCTTCTTGGGTGGAATTTCTACAGAGATGTCGGTGGTGAATTAAGCATGGATTTATCTAAGGTGAGGATTCCAATCAAGGGTGTTATGAAGAGACTGATCCCTGAGAAGGAAGCAAAATATGTTGTTACCTAGACCTCAGCACCTGAATCCCAAATTTTGTTTGAATCTTTAGACATGGGTAACTAATTGCTATACACAGATGGAGTTCATGATACATCTGATGAAGCTCCTACTGATGACAGCCTAAAAATGCAGTCAACTACAATAGTAGAGAAATTGGCTGAGCACCAAGCAAGTGTGGAAGTTTCTCCACCACCGGATGAAGAAGAATCTGAAAGGAAATTAGGATCAAATGAGGTATGGATTCTTGAATTTGATGGCAACTGCTCTTCCACTAGTTCAGGAGCTAGGGTGGTGTTAATATCTCCTCAAAGAGATATTTTCCCCTCATATTATAAATTGCAATTCAACAACACGAATAACACAGCTAAATATGAGTCTCTGCTTCTTATATTGAGAGCCACTTAGGACAAAGGCATCAAGCTCCTTCATGCTAAAGGAGATGCTGAACTAGTGGTTTTTTAGGTGAGGAACCTATATCAAACCAAGAATGAAAGATTGTGCCATTACCGTAATCTAGTTTGGGACCAGCTTGAAGACTTTGATGCTTTCAGCATCTCTATAGTTCCCAAAGAGTTCAATGACCGGGTAGATGCATTGGCTATTTTAGCTACTCTCTTGGTCCCCCACCTAGATTTCAAAAGAGACCAGTACATGATTGAGCTGGTCTTTCAGCCAAGTGTACCTGACAATGCTAGTCATTAGCAGGTATTTAACAATGATAGCCACATCACTGCCTTCCTAGAGTAAAGAGATAGCTTTGAACGTCTACATTTTAAAGGCAACAAATCTCAAAAATATGAAACAACTCCTGAATCAAATGCAGACACAGGTGAGGAGTTCTTGTAACTAAAAGGGAATAAGATCCCTAAAGGCCTAGTTTCCCTTGAAAAGCTATTTGATAAGCATGATAGATTTATCAGATAGTAGCCAATAGATTCAAGCTCATCTCAGGAATTTGATCAAATAAATTTGGGAACCAAGGAAGACCCCAAGATGGTGAACATTGGGAAATGTTGTACTCCTACAGAGCGTTCCAAGTTCACCTCTTTGCTCAATGAATACATGGATGTCCTAGCGTATTCATATGCTGATCTGAAATCACTCTGGCCTGGCGAAATCTGACACAACATTCCTCTCAAGGCTGATTCAACACCTTACAGGCAGAAGACCAAGCATTATAATCTAAAAATCTCAAGTACTATTTTATTTGAGATATAAAAAATGCTAAATGCTAGGATAATCTTCCCAATCCATCATTCCACATGGATTGCCAATATAGTGCCTGTAAGAAAGAAAAATGGTGAAATTTGCCTTTGTGTGGATTTTAGGAATTTGAATCAGGCATCCTTGAAGGATAATTATCCTTTGCCAATCATGGATCAAGTGCTACAGACAGTGATAGGTTCAGAGATGTTATCAATGCTTGATGGCTTCTTAAGATATAATCAAGTCAAAGTTGGTGAAGCAGACCAACATAAGACTACTTTCACCACACCTTGGGGCACATTTACATATAAAAGGATGCCTTTTGGTATAATAAATGTTGGCACCACCTTCCAAAGAGAAATGGACCTTACCTTCAAGGATGAGATGGGTAAGTTCATCATAGTTTATCTTGATGACTTGACTGTCTTCTCTAAGCATCACCCAGATCATGCAAACCATTTGCAACAAGTGTTGGAATGCTGCTACCAGAATGGCATTTCCTTAAACCCTAAGAAGTCAATTTTTAGAGTAATGGAGGGGAAACTTCTCAGACATGTCATGTCCAAAGGAGGAATAAAGATCGACTCAGATAGAGTCAAGTCTATTCAAGAACTTTCCTTGCCCACAAGCAAGACTGTTGTTCACTCTTTCTTTGAAAAGGTGAATTTCTTATGGAGATTCATCCCCAAATTTGCCAAAAAGACCAGGCACATTGTAAACATGATGAAAATAAAGGCCACCTTTAGCTGGACTGAAGAAGGAAATTTAGATTTTGAAGATATAAAGGCTGCCATTGCCCATGCCCCAATTCTAGTTTGTCCAGACTATAGCAAAGAATTGACCATTTATAGCTATGCTTCAGAACATACGCTTTCAACAATCCTAATTCAAAAAAATAAAGAAGGCATGGAATCTCCCATTTCCTTCATGAGCTGCCCTGTCAAAGCTCATGAGATAAAATACTCAAATATGGAGAAGAACGCTTATGCAGTGGTGAAGGCCGTGAAGCATTTTCGTTTCTACATCCTCAATTCTCAAATTATTGCCTTGGTCCCTGACACCACAATGAAATCTATACTAACTCAGCAAGAGTTTGGGATGAAAAGAGGCAATTGGGTTGCAAAGATCCAAGAGTTCAATCTGATCATCAAGCCAACAAAGCTGGTATGGGGAAAAGGGCTATGCCAACTAATTGCTGATAACAAGCCAAGAGGAATAGAGCATGAAGAACCAGAAGCAGATGAGGATGACACACCAATAGTCCTCTTTATCTCCACCACAAATGAGTGGTACTCAGGTATTTCTCATTTCCTCACTTATGGTGAATGTCCTGTAAACCTATCTTATAAAGAAAGGAGAACCATCAAGCTGAAAGGAACTAATTTTATCCTTTGTGATAACAGCCTGTTTAAGAGAATCCTTGATGGAATGTTCCTTTGCTATGTGGACAAGGAGCAGCAAAGATGCCTTCTGAAGTCCTTCCACAATTTGGCCTATGGAGGACATTTTTTTGCCCCTGTGACTGCCCACAAGATCCTATAAGCCAGGTATTATTGGCTGACTCTCTTTCGAGATACATACAAGTGGGTCAAGGGATGTGAACTGTGCTAGTAATTCATTGGAAGGCCCAAGATAGCTGCTCTACCTCTCAAACCAGTGGTCATTGAGGAGCCTTTCTAGCAATGGGAAATTGACTTTATCGGTGTTGTAAACCCACTGTCAAGCGTTGGACATGATTATGTCCTTATAGCAATAGACTACTTCACTAAATGGGTGGAAGCGGTTCTAACTAAACATGCTACTTCTGAAGTAGTATGCAATTTCCTCAAAGAGAACATCATGTCCAAGTTTGGGGTCCCAATCAAAATTATCACTGACAACGTGGCCTATTTCACTTCTTAGGAGATTACTCAATTCTGCTTCCGCTATGGAGTTACACTCTCCCACTCCTCTAATTACTTTCCACAAGGGAATGTACAGGCTGAGTCAAGCAATAAAAATTTGGTAACTATCATCAAGAACCTAGTGGATGACAACCAAAGAAATTGGCATAAGGCATTGGTTGATGCTCTGTGGGTAGATAAGATTACACCAAAAAGAGCAATTAGTATGTCTCCCTTCCAACTTCTGTATGGTGTCAATGCTGAGATATCAATCACCTTGGAATTGCCAGCATTGAAATTGGCTAAGGTAATTGAAGATCAAATGTATGAGAGCTCACTTGAGAAGAGGATCATGTACCTTGCTAAACTGAATGAGCAGAGAACTGTAGTGGTGGATAGGATTACCACCCATCAAAGTTTGTTGAAGAAGCTCTTTGACTAGAAAGCAAAGAATCGTGATTTCTAGATTGGAGATCAAGTCCTACTGTGGGACACGAGAAGAGAACCAAAGGGGATGCATGAAAAGTTTGATTTGCTATGAAGGGGCCCTGTTACTATTCATCAACTCAATGGTAAAAATAGTTTCCTATTGAAATATCAGGATGGCACTCTCTTCTCTCTGCCTTACAATGGGAAACATCTAAAGCACTTCAACTCTTGAAGTGTTAGATGAGCCCCCCTGTATATATGTATATTTGTATAGTCTCTTGCTTTGTTTTGTTCATTTCATCTTCATTTTTGTCACCTTTCTTTTTGGGTAGCATGATTTCGTAGCCTAATGGCACGCTTCAAGGCATTGGAGATTCTGGATTCTACTCCCTTTAATCACTTTTTGCAATAGAAGGAAGTTCCCCAACTGGAGCCAACTATTGTCCCCCAAAAATATCACTCATTTTTGGGACAAAATTTGAACTATTTTGGTCCTACAGACCAAAATCCTCTCTTCCCCTTTCAAAAAATTATTTTGAGCATTCAGGTTCACTTTTCAAGCTTTCCAGAAATCTATGGACTCTGCAGGCTTAAATCTACAAACTCTGCAGGCAGGCTCAAATATATGGACTCTCAAGGTTGGTTTCTATAGACTCTATAGGAAAGAAATGGGTTTAAAAGGCTTAGCAAAATAATGAAGAATGAACCATTGAACCATTGAACCAAAGTTGGTTTAATCGATTGGTTCAATCAAAAGGTTCAAGGGGCTTCAACGGATGAACTATTGAACCAAATGGTTCAACGGGTTCAAGGTTCAAAGGTTCAACAAAAGTTTAGAAAGATAAAGGAAGTAATGTTTGAGTGAGACACATAATAAGCTAATGAACTGATTAAACTTTGAATTGAAAGAGTTCAAAGTTTAATGGTTCAACATTAGTTCAAAAGCTCAAAAGCGGCCTCAGTCAAAGGAAAAGCGGCACACAAATGGTTCAACAAGTTCAAATTTCAACATGGTTCGAGCAACAGTCAACCAATGACATCCCCGTAGATGTCAAATTTAAGGTAAGGGAATATCTTTTGAAATTCAAATAAAGCACAAAACTCAAAGGAAGAACCAAGTGACTGGTTGAAAAGATAACCCAATAGCTCAAATTGCAGCAGGAAGAGACAAAAGCTGGAGAAGCCCAACTGAGGAGAAAAGCTTGCAAAAAAGTGCCTGATGAAAAAAGACAAAGTGCAATGAACGTACAAGTGTTTGCATCCGTATTCCCCTTTTGAGTTGCTCAGGAAAAATGTGTCATGGACTCCATTTTCCATGAGTTTCTAATGAGTTACATAACAGTGGAACTTGCCACTTGTCAAAGACACAGAAAGGACCCCCCCAAAGACATAGGCAAGAAGGGATATAAAGAGAAAAGAAGCGCTTAAGTAGTGAAGAGAGGAGTGAGACCAAAAGATCAAAAATATCTTCGAAAGAGTTATTTCTAGTAGGTGAAATAGTGGATCAAGTAGACTTCTGAGTCCACCAAACTAAGGACATGGCCTATTTTCTTCCATGAAGTAAAGATGAATGGATGGCTGCTCAGACATCAAAGGGGACAAACCAGATGATCCAAACTTGGGAGAAGACATATGGGATGAAAGGGCACACCATAGTTAAGATAGATGCCCTATTTTCAATGTAGTCCTTTGACAAACCTAAAAATGCATTTAAGGCATTGAATGCACAACATGGGCCATTCTATGGAAAACAAGCGCCCAAGTCTTTCTTGGAGCGCTATATATTGTAATCTCTCATTTGTTACAAAGGAGATCTTCCCCTTACCAAGAAGCAAAACTCTACCCATTTTGAAAGGCCTTACTGAGACTTTGAGCTCAGGGTGTAATTTCATTTTCCTTATAATTTGAATGAGAAAGCAAGTTTTTCCAGACTTTGTGCTATTCTGACTTGTGTCATCTGGAGGTGTCCTTATTCATTTAATTTGGTAAGTAGAAGTAGTGGAGGTGAGCAGGAAGGTGTCCTAAAGGCCCACTGTGGAGAGACTTTGTGCCCCCATAAGTACCTTTAGTGTGTTTGCATTTTCCTTTCTTGTGTAAAGAGCCTTGGGAAGACTTTGTGCCCCCATTGTTCTTCGTGTCTTTCTCTCTCAGGTTGCTGGTCACTCAACACCCCTGTTACTGGTTACTTACTACCAGAAAGAGTCCTACTATTTGCAAGAACATGCACTTCTGAAAGAAGAGAAGTGCCTTCTATTGCCTCACTAGGATTTCTACTATTTAGGAAGGAATATGGCTCTTGGCTGAAAGTTGCTTCTGAAAGAAGAGAAGCACCTTTCCCATCACCCAGTATTTCTCCTCTATTTGTCAGCATCATCTCTGAAAGAAGAGAGATGGATGGTTTGTCCTACCCCCTGTGTCTTATTTTTTGCATATATATATATATATATATATATATATAGTATATAGCCTCCTGCATCTCCTACATATCTATAGGGAACCTCCCCTTGATGAGAGGAGAGATTTGTCCCCTTGTGATGTAGTAAGGCTGCACACCTGGCCGACTGATCTCCCTATGCTGTGGTGATAGGAACTATTTTGGTCACCAGTTAGCTAGCTGACAAAATATTCACCCAACATGTATATAGTATGAAATACCTACTAGATATGAATGAGTACACCTAGAATGTTTTAGTTTTGTGTCACCTTCACTCAAGTGTGCTCATATCTAGGTCATGGACTATCTCTCCTTATCAAATAGAAAAAACCCTAGTTTTACATATTCATATTGATTATGGGGAAAATGGGTTAATGGGCTAAAAATGTCAATTTAACCCCAAAGATACCTTTTTCAATGGGTGATACATATTTAGCTACCACTCTGAATATGGATTTAGACTCATATTGTTATCCCTTACATGTGGGTATATGTGTGCATAAGGATACAATATGTGATAAGCATTTATAAGAGTGGCTTAGTTTGTAACTTAGAAAATATGGATCTTGGGATGCTCTTTCAGTACTTCAGACTTGTATATCTACTATCCCTATGATTGATATGAAAATAGAGGAAAATATGGAATCTTTGCTCACTTAAATTATTGATTGAATGCTATTGGTAAGTTTTTTTTGAGTTGTTTGGTCTATGCTAGGTATGTGTTAGGTAATGAATGAATGAGGATTGATCATGTATTTATGCCAATATTTTTAGAGAATATCTTAATTACAACATTTAGGCTGACTATGGGATATAATTTATTTGAAAATTGGATGACTTTTAGGGCACTGTATACTTGCATTGGGATAGGACACTTGTATTGATGTCAACATCTTGCTAGGATACAAGTGTTTGTATAAATATAAAATAGGCACATATCTATAAATTATATAAATAGAAGATAAGAATGTTAATATCATTCTTAGTATTGATGGGTGTCATTTATCCCTTCATTTAACCAACTTTTTTGTTGATGTATTCAAACTAGGGTAGCATCTAAATCTATTTACAATAGGGTTTAAGATTGTAGGTCTTACAAATATGGTTTATGGGGGTTGTTGATATTCTAAATGTCTAATATAATATATTATAGAAAGGATTTAATTATGCAATAAAAAAAAAACACTTTTAGAATTAAAACACTCTACGAAAGTAAACACTCTACTAAAAAGATAAACACAATAATTTACAATACTAAATTTAATCTTAGATTTTTTAAATATATTTTCATGTAGGTTATAAACTAAAATATAATTATAATTATTGAAACTAAAAACACATAAAATATTATACAAAAACATGTTCTTGATTCTTGAGGAGAGTGGGCCCTTGCTCACCTTGGGAATAAGAATGGAAGGAAAATTTAGTACTTGAAAATTGGAGATATATGAATTGATTGATCAAAACATATTACATGAATATAGATACAACTTTGTATTAATATATTGGAATATCAATTGAACAAAGTCAATAATTCTCTCTCTCTCTCTCTCTCTCTCTCTTTATATATATATATATATATATATATATATATAAAGATTTGCCTATATATAATGCTACAATTGCAAATCCCTAGATCTCAGTAACTAATCTTTTGTTATCAATACAAATATCTTAATTTTAGTGGATCTTCAAAATAGGTGATTGATGGTTGTAACAAGAAGAATCATCCATTAAAAAATCCACTTAAAAATCTACTAAGAATAACTTCCTAAATCTATTGGATTGATTTGTCTTATAAAACACTATTGATATATTTACAATGACTGGTATATAAAAAGTTTATTTATAGAGTGATATTTATAGTAATACTATAAATATAAATAGACCAAAGTAATCTTCAAGTATGTTGACAAAATTAGAAAGTATGAATCTTCAATTATGAAAGCTTGGGAGTTGGATTGGAAGAGTTTGTAGCAACTCTAGTAGAGTCCACAACTATATCTATGAAAGCTTGGTAAAGTTTGTAACAATATGATTCAAGGATATTTAATGCTAAGAAAGTCTATAGAAAGGCTATTAGGCTAAGAAGGATGATAGAATGATTCAATAAATGGTGCACTATGGTCTTGAATGGGTTTGCAACTATAGATTGGGTAAGTTTGTAGCTACTGGGTGAGTCCATAATGATGGATTAGGTGAGTTCATAGCTACTAGGCAAGTTTATAGCTAAATATAGAGTAGACTTAGATGATCTTGAAGTATGCCAAATAAGTCAATAGCTCACCAAATGTCAAGATCATTCATATGAGTTTCCTTAGAAGATCATCAAAAAGGTTATTATTCTCTATAGACTATTGGAATATCTGTATATACATAAAATAAGGGAACTAAACATGCAAATAGTTAGAATAAAGTGAAAAAATTAGTAGCTTAGACTTTAGTTACAATAAATAAGATAAATCATCTATTTACTACATTAGGCATAAATAAAATCCTAAGATTCTTGCAATGTTTAGTCAAAGGAGAGGTAATTAAGGGAAAATGAAGAAAACTAATAGTAATAATGAGTCATATTTTGGACTCATCATTTCCCCCATGATTTATGTTTTTCAAGTCACTTGGTAAACTCAATTGTTTATCCCCTCATAAATCTTAATTTTATATTATAGATGTTGGTTGAGGTCATATACACTGAATTCATTACGCTAATGATTATCCTATGTACTAGTGAAACCAAGATAGGTTTGTACCATCTATTTCTATATCTAAAATTGGTCATCTTTTCAAGAAGCTCATATGTGCCATGATGGAATAAGAGTAAGGAGGAGTGGTTGTCTGAATCTCATGCCTACCCCCATTTTTTCTCCTCATGAATTGATAATATCAATAATAATGTAATTTATGGATTGTGCTCTTTAGAGGCTCCATATTAAATTAGTTGGAGACATGACCTTCCTTCTCTGTGAAATTTTTAGTGTATCCCAACACCTAACACTAACTATAAATATAGAATAAAATTTTTGCCTAGTGTATAAATCAAAAGAGATAATGTTGTTATACAAAACCTATAAATAATGATCCTTGATGTTTTTATTTAGCAAATAGGTAGATCTAAAGTTGATCAATAACTTCCTTGCACTAAGAAAAGTAGGTCTAATGCATAACCCTATAATTTTGGTTTTTGTTACATACTCCTCGTGTCTAGATTTCCAAATTAGTTGATTTTTATAAGTGGAGAGAAGGGATCTCATCTAAAATTCTCCCACATAAATTAACCATGAATTTATTATGATCTCTTAATATCATATTACACAAGTAAAATTCACATAATAAATATTGCTCTTCTGGGATTGATTCCTGAAAGATGTTCAAAAACATAGGAGGATCTTCATTATTATAAGGCAGATCAAATGATATTATAAATATATGCCACCTATATAATTGTTCATGTAAATACAAATAGTAAGAAGGGGGAGGAGCTCTATAGGATAGAATTTGTTCCCTTATTTGATAAGGAGTCTATAGATTGATTTCAACTTTCTAGATCTATTATTTTTCCTTCTCTATATCTTCTTTTAATGTCTGATTTTATTTTTTTAAAGTTCTATTTTGTTTCTTGAGTTATTTGAACTCAAAACACACTTGATTTCATTTGTCTAGATAGTCAAAATGAGAAAAAATAGTTTAGCAAGCTTGATCAACTGAAGGTCTATAAGAAGATGAAACTTATATAGATGTTGTTGAAGCATCAAGGTTTGTTGTTGAGAGTTACAAAGTTGATTTTTTAGAAATAGGTTTTATTCTTCTAATTCAATTATATATATCTAAGAATCTACCATTTTTTCATCAGATTAGGTGACTTTTTCCTCAAGTAGATTAATTTTATTTATATGATCCAAAGCCTTATTTTTAAAAACTATCTAATCTTTGAGTTAAATAAGAATTGAGAAGGTCCTTACATTATAATTGAGCCAAGAGATAAATAATATCTAAAACTTATTATTTGATGATGGTATCATCTTTAGATAGTGTAAGAGTGAACTGTAGTTCTAGATCCTCTATATTACTAAAAGATTTTTCTTCTTGAGATATCATTCTATCTTTTCCTTTGTCTAGTATTGGTAGAGTGTCATGATTTGGAGATGAGGGAGAGGATGTTTCTGCATGTGTTATAATTTCTTCTATGGGTATATTTCCTTGTTCAACATCTTCCTTAATAGGAGATACTTTTGTTGATTCAAGAATTTCTATTGTGTGAGGTTCTTCTTAGAGTGTTGTTGTGTCTATTATTATTGGTGAAAAAAGGCAGTGTTTGTCATAGACTATCAAGGGTTGTAACTGTATCTATCTCCCCATCATAATATGTTGAGATTAATTTTATTCATTTTATTTTAGTCTACATAGGATAACTAGGCTCCTTTAAAGAGGTATCATTTGTTTCTTGTGAAGCACTAATTATTTCATATACATGTGCTATGCTTGATAAAGGAATGTCTTCAGACTCGTGATTTAAATGGGATTATGAAAACCTAAGTCTTAATTTATTTTTAACTAGAATCTACTAAGAACTCTATTCAACCATAGGTGTGGCTTGTGATCTGGTATATCTTTTTCTAATAGATGAAACCCTAACCTTAGAAGAGGAAGCTTTTTTCTTATTTTGGGTTTTGGTGTTTCTCTAGAAGCTTTTGGAAGAGGTGTTGAAGGTTGACTAGTTTTGGCTTTCCAAAAGTTCTTCTAGGCTACTTTACTTTGTTGAAGGAAATGATGTTGAATAATCAAGTAGATAAGGTCACAATAATGAGTTGGAGATAACCTATTGGTAACCAAAAATTGAATGGATCTATATAGATATATTGGTAAATTAAATCTATGTTTAATCCATTATTTTCCATACTTGAGGTGAAGAATAATCCTCATAGCTTCACACCCTAAAACACTACATTGACCTTCACACATGAAATATTTCATAACCCAAAAGGAAATAGATCTCTAAGGTTTAGGTAGGGTTTCCTTACTAATTCATTTAGCCTTTCCTTGGTGATTATGTATGCATTCTACATATAGTTTTTCATTACCATTAAACCATGTAATCAACTCAAAAAAAGGTGTTCTCCCCAGTATTCTCTTACTTTACTCAGCAATCCTTGAGATTTCACTAATTATTCTATTGGAGAATGGAATTTTGACACCCCAGACTATAGTGGAGTCTTTCTTTAGGTTTGCAATGAATTATTTCACTGAAGTTTCATCATATGCTTGAATTAATTATAGAATATAAATCCATCCATCTTCCTCGAAGATAGCTATAGAAATGCCATATTTCATTAACCTATTTATGGTCTCAATTTCAAATCTCTTTTTCAATCCCATAGAATCTCTGTTGATTCTCTAAAAGTATGAGTTAGTTTGGAAAGTGAAAATAGTAGTGATAACAGAAAGATAACTCAAAATTAAGATGAAAAGAGTCAATAAATGGTCTACTTATTAATATTATGTTGGTGGCTATTGATGCAATTCAAAGTAACAATGATATGTCATAGGGGATTTAAATGAAACTAACTTGAAAAATACTTAATATGCTACCATAATTATTAAACATGTGCACCGTCAACCACATTATCATTATTTTATGTGCTACAGACTAGGTTGGTAGATGGTTTGTGTGTGTAGTTAAAGTTGATATGACACTTTTTTGATTGTGTGTTTTTTTTCTCATTACTTTTTTACGTCATCAAGTGCCATTATCATGATTATTATTTTGATTTATTGCAAGATGTCCTTAGCTAAATTTACTTCAAACCACATCCTCATGGTGAACATGCATGAACCAAAAGGAACTATACTAACCTACTATAGATAAATAAAATACTCTACTTACCCAATCATACTTATAGTCCTCATTCTTTTCCTATCACATAATTCTAAACAAAGAACAAATGCATGAGTTAGTCTTTAGAAATATGTATAAATGAATATGTCAGTGATTTTATTTTTTGGAAAAAAATTGTCAAAAATTGAGAAAATTTTGTTATTTTCTAGTTTTATTATTTTTTTATTTTGCCCTTGACAAGACATAATTGGTTTTCAATTCAAGATTCTTTCTTCAATGCATGACTGGCCAACAAGCTAGTTTTCTAATCAACATTGTCAATAGCATCCTACAAAGGATTTTCATTATTGATTTTTAATTTTTTTTATATAACTTTTTTTTTTAGAAGTAAACCAAGGAGTGGTATCTTTATTATTTTTGTAGAATATATCACCCTGGATTTGTTATCATTGAAGAGCTAAGTTATTCCATGAAAACAAATTCATCCTTGATGTTTTGAATAAACTCCTCCTTGTTGATAGGCTTATGATATAATTTGAGTCTATGTTGATTGACAAATAAAGTCTTTAGATTCCCATTTATTAGAAGTAGTTATACTGATCTATTCTCAAAGACTTTTTATATTTATTATGGGCCTAGCCATTTTGTTTTCAACTTTATTTTTAATTATTAGAATATAGAGTCATACAAGAGTGCCCAATCCCCTTCTTTAAATCTTATTTCTTTGATGTGGGATTCATGCCACATTTTTATTTGGTTCTGCATCATTTCTATCTATTATAAAGCTTATTCCTCATCTCATCAAGCTCATTTAGTTGGAGGATTCTATTTTTTTGTGCCTTATCCAAATCAAAACCTAATTTCATTGTTGTTTTAAAAGTTGTCAATTCAAATTCAATGAAAATTAGAGGTTTTATTACCATATACTAGATCATAGGGTTAAAATCCAGTGGTTGTCTTCCAAGTAGTTTTGAAGGCACATACTACTTTTGGTACTCTAGCTACCCAATATTTTCTACTACCGCTAACTATCTTGGTCAGAATGTTCTCCAATTATTTGTTGGTAACTTGTACTTAATCATTCGGCTTTGGATGTTATTGGGAATATTTCTTATAATTGACTTGGTATAATTATATGAAATTCTTGATAATATTATACATAAATTATGGTCCCTAATCTAAGAATATCTCTCTAGGTGCACCAACCCATTGCATGATTTTGAAATATAGAAAATATGCTACTACTTCTCTAGCAAAAGATAAAGCTTAGACTTCAACCCACTTAGTGGCATAATCTATATAGACCAGAAGGTATTCCTTACCTTGGGATGAAGGATCTATGAGACCAACAAAGTCTATTTCTTAATTTTTAAATGGTTTGAACACTACCTATAGATGAAGAAGCATCTCTGTTAATAGTGTAGGTTGTCCTATCCTTTGACATGGATCACATTGTCTAATATACTTCTTTACTTTCATGTAAAGGGAAGATAAATAATATCTTTCTCCTAGGATCTTATGCATGGTTCTATTTGTTGAATAATGACTTCCTTTTGGTTCATCATGACAAGCTCTAATGATCTCACATGATTCATTATCTACTACACACTTGAGAAAAACATGATTAATTCCATACTTAAATAACATTCCATTAATCCATTTAAAAGAAAATATTTATTTCATTAAATGTTTCCTTCCTTTATGAGTGAAATGAAAAGAAAATTTATTTGTGGACCAATAGTTGTTTATATTAGTAAACCATGGTGATTCTGCTAAAATAACAAATATTTGTTCATTTGAAAAGATATCTTCAACTAGTTCCTTATCAGCTATAATGTTTATTTTAGATAAAAAGTCTATAACCACATTAAACTTTCTTGGTTTATTAATAATGGTTATATAAAATTATTACAAAAGTAATAACCATCTTATGATTCTTCCTCCTATTATAGTTTTATTCATGATATACCTTATGGCTGAATGACATGTGTATATGAAGACCTTATAAACTAAATATAGTGTCTAAATTTGTTGATGGCATAAATCAAAATAAGGATTTTTTTTTTGTGGTTGTATAATTTCTTTCAATAGGTGTGAGATTTTTATTGATGTAATAAATAGCATACATATAATCATTTTCATCCTTTTGTCCTAGAACTACCCTCATTACATAATTATATGCATCAATATATATGTGAAAAGGTTTTTCCCAGCTGGGCCCTCTTAACACTGGTGTAAATCTCAACTTCTCATTAATAGTTTCAAAGGATTTCTAATAGTCATCATTCCACACAAATTCACTATCCTTTGTTAGCAAAACAAACATAGGAGTAATAATTTTGATGAATCTTTTATAAAACATCTATAAAAATGAGCATGACCTAGGAATATTTTGATATCAATTTAGTTCTGTGGGGTAGGTAGGTTGGATATTATTTCAATTTTCTTAGGATCCATTTGGATTCCTTTGATAGAGATGTGGTGTCCTAGTACTATGCCTTGATCCATCATCATAAAACATTTATTATGAATTAGTGATAGTTGGTGTTATTCATATCTGGTTAGGACATTATCAATATTGTTTAAGGCTTCATCAAATGTGTCTCCATGAGTAGTTAAATCATACATGTAAAATTCTACATAGTCATTAGTCAAATCAGAGAATATGGCTAAAACTACTCATTAAAAAGTAGATAAAGCATTACAAATGACAAATGGTAGGACTCTATAGATAAATGTTCCCCATAGGCAAGTGAAAGTGGTTTTGTATTGAACCTCAATTTCCACTGTTATCTGATCTTATCCACTAAATCCATCTAGAAAAGAAAATTATTTTTTTCTTGCCAGATTATCAAGCACCTAATCAATAAAAGGAAGAGGGAAATAATCCATCATATTGGCTTTGTTTAGATCTTGGTAGTCTACACATACTCTCCATTTCTTGTTTTTATTGGGTAACATTACTAGTGAAGAATCCCATTGGATATTTGAGGTGGGATAAATGAATCCCACATCCAATAATTTTTCAATCTCAGTCTTTACTATATCCCTTAATGTTGGATTTATCCATCTTTATGGTTGTCTAAATAGTTTGTCCTAACTTGTGTTAATGTGATTGGTATAGACACTTGGATTAATTCTTCTCATGTCTGTATAATCCCAAGCAAAAGCTTTGGTATATTTTTCTAGGACATCAAATTTTTTTATTTCTTGATCATGGGTTAACCAGATATTTATGTTCAATGTTTTTCCTAGTAATACCATAACTTGTTTAGTGTCAAGATGGATAGACTCTACTTGTTTGAATTCACTCATCAAGGATTTAAGAAGACATGGATGGGGTAATAACATAGGAAATATAGTTATATTTTTTACACATCCATATCTTGGAGGAATGATTCTAGCTAATGGACAATGAAATATAATTACAAAATTAATTATTTTGTCTTATACCCAATTCCAAATAATTTCTTACAATGGTCTATAGTCATATGTTAAATAGGAAAGATGAAAATTATGATCAAATAATGAGTCCTTAGCAACAAGTCTAGTTGAGTCCATAGCTAATGTACTGGTAGAGTCCATATCTAGAAAATTAGTAGAGTTCATAGCTAATAGACTAGTAGAGTCCATAGCTGATATACTGGTAGAGTCTATAGCTAGGCTCATAAGGCCAGTGGATTATTCCAGATCTTCTATTAACTTATTAGTTAATTATTTCACGTGTCCTTGTATGATTATCATGGCTAAGGATGAAAGGTATTTCTTGTTTCTTCCTAGTTCATCCACCCATAGTTTTTTAGTGTAATCTAGTGAGGGTTTTTAGTGGGTATAAATATATTTGCTTTGATTTTATACCATTTTAAATAGTCATATATATTTACCTACAATATATTAATGTTGATAAATGAGCTGACCAAGGTCTTACTAAAATGATGGGGTACCCTAACTTCTTGGTTTTGGGTTGTAGCACCATAAAATCTACTTGATACTCTCATGACTCAATTGTTATAGCCATATATTCCATAGTTCATTATATTTTAACAACTAACTGATCAGACATTTAGAAAATGGTGGAGGTAGGTTGTATCCAAATAAGATACAATATATTTAGAGTATCAATTTTCTTTACATTAATTGTTGTACCCATAACTATCATAATGTTGGGTATTTTTATTTCCCCTATGATTACTGTTATGACTAGACTACTTGGGTCTACATATTTGGGTAGCATTAGTTTTATTGCTAAAATATCAACTAATTTCCCATCCACATGTATTGTCTCTCGATATTTTTTATTTTTCCTAGATGTTTTGACATACAGGATTTTAATGACTCTGTTTAATTATAGAATATCTTTGATGGCTTGTAACAAGGGTATTTCAATGTTTAGTTTTCTCAATTCTTGAATTAAAATAGATTATTGCTTATTTTTAACTTCCTTCAATATGTCAATAAAAATAATGAATAGAGGAACAAAAATATGTTCCTTTATCTTCTCTAGCTATTTATCTGATTCCTTTTTTCTAACTATACATTGAGGTGGATCTATTTTTGGTTTTTTGTTGGGTAGTTTTGAGATGGTGGTAGGAGGCTCTTGAATCATTTTACCTGATCAAAGTTGAATGTTTACAAATTTAATATCTCCTAAATTCATGGTTTATCCTTATTAATTTACATAAACATGGGATGATGGTTTATTCTTGGGGTTATCCACTGGTTGAGCAAGTAATTATGGTTGATTAACCTATTCTATAGGTTGAGAATCATGAGATGCCATCAAAACTTGTTTTGGTGGGAACCTTCTTTGGGGGTTAAACTATGTATTATCATTCCACTATGTATTTCCCCATATTTATGAATCTATTTAGGGTATTCATGGTTTTTGAGACATCATCTAAGGTTGAGGCATCATCCATTATTGATTGGCCCATGGTGGATGTACTTGTCTCCACATAGGTTGAGGTGCTTGAGTAATCTAAGGTGTCATCTATAGATTAATTAGATTTTTTAGACTGAACTGACCTTGGGCTTGGTTTTATGGAAATGGATTTTGTATTTGAATTTAATTTAGGTCTTCTATAACTTGTGTGTTCTATTTTAATTAATTTTTCAAAGTATGGAGATGAGTGCAATGGGTTGTGTCATGGTCTTTACTATCACATATCTCTATTTTATCTAGAGGAAAATATTTGAGAGCATGTTTTAACTTATATTTTGGATAGTAAATGGCTAAGGGTTCTTTGGTAGAATTAGATTTATCTTGAAGTCCATCTAACATAGTATTTAACTAGACCAAAATATCAATTTTCAAATTAGAAAACTCCTCCATGAATTGACTAACTTCCTTGAACTTACCTAATTTTCCTTTCTTGATGCTTGGTTTTATCCTACATTAGTTATTACAAAAATATAATATTTAGTGAAATGTTAATTTTACAATGTCTCCTCTACCCATCTAGTTCAGATCATATTTTAAATCATCATCCAGTCCTTTAAGAAAGACCATCTTCACTACTTCTATAAGTGGATAACTAATGCATTTGTGAGAAAATGTTATCCTATCTAGATAATATTCTAAATTTTCATCTTCATTCTATTTAATCTTGAATAATTCCTCTTTCCTATCCCTTAATTTTTAATAATATTGATACTTATCATGAAATGTAGTTTCCAAGTCTCTGCATGTATTAATAAAATCATCTAGAATGCCCATGAACCACTTCATGGCTACTTCCTTAAGTGTAGAAGGGAACAGTTTGAGATTTTGATTATCAATTGTATAATCATAGGTTTGGCATAAAACTTTGAAATCAAATAGAAATTGATCTAGATCTTCTGAGGGTTTACCTTAAAAGTTAGCAAATTTGAAGGTGAAATTGTCTTCATAAAGGTTTGATTTGTTGGATCTATGGCTATAGGAAATGAAAAGGTTTTATCATGTTGCATTCAATTTTCTTCAGGGTTTTCCACATTTTATTAATTATTAATAATGTTTTCTATTCCTTCTTCTTCTTTCCACCCTATATTAGAGATCCAATTTATTGCTTCCTCTTGATCTTACAAAGATTGAGGTCTAGACCTATTTTTATAGACAAAGGATCCTCAAGGTTAATTCTTCCTATAGGGGAAGATCTTCCAAATGTGATTCTTTATAAAGGGTTTATTTGTGAGGATGATCTTGTTTTTGGTGACAAATATAGGCATAATTAAAGTGTTTTTATACTTTAAAATCTCTCAGTCAAATATTTTATTATTTCTTCTTCTAGTCCTAACTCAAGAAACTTGGATATGAACCTTCCTTTAGTGTCTCTAGGTTGGTTCATAATTTTTTCTATTTTTGATTTTTTTTATTGTTTTTGTTATTTTACTATAGAAAAATATGGTTTATCTTAATAACATCTAATTATCCCTAGAAATGGTGCCACAAATGATGGGTGTCATTTATCCCTTCATTTAACCAACTTTTCTATTGATGTTATTTAAACCATGGGTGGCATCCAAAGTTATCTAAAATAAGGTTTATGGTTGTCAGTCTTACAGAGATAGTTTGGGGTTTTTTTGATCTTCTAAATGTTTAATTTAATCTAGTGTAAAAAAGATTTAATTATGCAATAAATAAACACACTTGTAGAATTAAAGCACTGTGTGAAAGTAAACACACTTTTTGAAAGTAAACACTCTGCTAAAAGTAAAAATGCTTGTTGAAAGTAAACACACTTGCTAAAAGTAAACACTCTGATGAAAAGATAAACACATTGATTTACAATACTAAATTTAATATTAGAACTTTTAAAATAATTTATTGTAGGTTATAAAACTAAAATATAATTATAATTATTAAAACTAAAAACACACATAAAATACCATATAAAAACACATTCCTAATTCTTGAGGAAAGTGGGCTCTTGATCGCCTTGGGAATAGGAATGGAAATAAAAATTAGTACTTAAAAATTAGAGACAAATTCATTAATTGATCAAAATAGATTACATGAATATAACTATAACTTTGTATTCCTGTATTAGGATATCAATTTAACAATGTAATAATTTTTTCTCTCTTAAAGCATAGAGATTTATCTATATATAATGCTACAACTATAGATCCCTAGATATCAATAAATAATATTATATTATCAATAAAAATCTCCTAATTTTAATGGATATTCAAAATAGGTGATTGATAGTTACAATAGGAAGAATCATCCGTTATAAAATCCACTTAAAAATTGATGCAGAGCATATACCAAGTTAACTCAAGTAACCTTATTTCAAAATCAACTTCCTTTGACTACACAAATTTCATACACTCTAAACTCTCCTTAGACAATGGTTCTCAAGGATCATTTTGAAAGAGATTCAATTAGTTCCCTTTTAAAAATCTTTAATGCTTTAGTATTACTCATTAGGATCTATCATACTCCTTTGACCATTCACCAACTCACAAACACCTCACAAGTTCTCCTTGACAACTCTACCTTCTTCAATCTTAGTCCTTGTAGCCATTTTATAGAAATAATTATTAGTAAAAAAATATAATTACTCATGGAAATACAATGGTTATTTCTTGTTTACCCTGATAATTTATAGTTGTGCATAAAATTTTATGGTTTAATTCCTTTCCTAGACCTTCCTTCTTGCTTCTAGCCCTTTCCATTAAGACTTTTCAAGCCTAAAACATATGAAAATCACTATAATCCATAAAATATGATATTTAAATCCTTGAAACATATTTATTTAATTAGGGCACCTGATGATTTATCAAGTTACAAAAAAATTACAAGTTTTTAATGGTTAGAATGAAAGTTATGGGCTAAACCCTAGTTTAGGGTTTCATTGTGCTTTATCTCAACTGAGAGCTCAAATAATTCATTTATAAGAATTTTTGGGGGTTTAAAAATTATAAATTATTTTTGACTAACCTATATTAACTTTTTCATCCTTCTTCAATCCTTAAATGTCCCTTCTTGATCGACTGTTCCACATTTCCAATTCAAAATCTACTTGTTTGTGTTAACAAAAGACCATCTATAGGTCTAAGTCAAGGTTTTACAAACTCATATCACATTATAGATCACTCTAAAGTTTATAATACCATACAATGGACTCATGTACACTTTATCAAATGTTCTATAGAATCTAAATTTAGATTATTTGATTATGACTTTGAAAAAAATTCAAATACATAGTCCTCTATTCCGAGATTCATCCTAGAAAATAGGGGTTCCTTACAAATCTAACTCCACATGAATTTAAAAATATATTTATTTGAATGGAGATTCAAATATCCTTTTTAAATGTTTTTTCATGTTCATAAGAACTATCTACACCTTTTTGCATTCAATCATTGACAACACACAACCTAAGCTTAAACAACTCAAAAAAGGGTCTGTATCTACAATACCTAATGCAAAGTATGTTATCTTATCTATTTAATCTTAAAAAATAGTTTATTAACATTTAACAACCTTTAACATACTTAAAAAACTATCAACATATATCATATAATAATAAGACTAATATAGTCTGTAAAAAAGCAACATGTACAAAATAGGGTCTGAGTTGTTACCACCTTCAATTGGGTTCATTATCTATTCTATATCCCTTCAAGTATTATTTTCAATCAAACATCCACTCATTTTTCATTCACTCTTAGAAAAAAATACCAACACCATTATTGCATCAACACTAACACATATAGCTAGTAGAAACCAAGACCTCAACAAGGTCTGTATGTCCATTTACACAACAAAGTTTCATAAAACTTCATAATATATTCATAAAAATATTATAAAATACATTATCTATTCCACTATTCAAATTACTTCGAATGAATCCACACTAACACCATAAACTGACTCCTGATATCCCTATAAATGTGCATAATTATTTCTTTCCACCTTTTCAATGTAGAGGTTACTTGATACATAACATAATTCTTGACTTTATATAATATGACATGTCTAAAACCATGAAAAATTTACAAAAGGACATTTCATAAACCTATAACTATGATAAAACTGATAGACAAGTTTAAGACACTTTTTTTTCACCTTCACTAATGCATGAAAGTCCTTATACAAGGCTTACAAATTCAAATTTGCTCAAAGAAGGTTTTGGCAAGAAATCTTCATATTCAAATTTTATACACCTATAGACTACCAAGAATCCACAAATGGACTACATAAGACCTCTAACACCTGTAAAAAATCTATTATACTATCTTTATACAAAAATAGATCCTTTTTTGGGTCCTCATAGGATGCCCCTGCATAAAAAATATACTAAGAATAACTTCCTAGATCTATTGGATCGATTTATCTTATAAAAGACTATTGATATATTTATAATGTCTGATATATTAAAAATATATTTATATTTATATTAGTACTATAAATAAAAATTGATCAAAATAATCTTCAAGTATGTTGATAAAAGTGGAATGTAGGGATCTTCAATTTTGCAAGATCAAGAGATAGACTGGAAGAGTTCGTAGTGATTATAGCAGAGTCTAGAGCTATATCTATGAAAGCCTAGTAGAGTCCATAGTAGTGTGCTTCAAGGATATTCAATGATAATAATTTTTTTATTAAGACTATTAGGTTTATAAGGATGATATAATACTTCAATAAAGGGTGGAATCTGGTCTTGAATGAGTCTATAATTATAGACTAGGTGAGTCCATAGCTACTAGACAAGTCTATAACAATAGACTAGGTGAGACTGTATCTATTTGAAATTCTATAGACAAATCCTAAGTAGACTTAGATGAGTTGTAAGTGTGCTAAATAATTTCACAGCTCTCCAAATTTCAATATCCTTCATATGGGTTACCTTAGAATATCATCAAAAAGTTTCTTATTTTCTATAGACTGTTGTATTATTTATATATACATAAAATGCGGGGACTAAACATGCAAATAGTTAGAATAAAGTGATAGAATTATTAACTTAGACTTTAGTTTCATTAAATAAGATAAAGCATATATTTACTATATTAAAATTAAATACAAGCCTAAGATCCTTACAATGTTTAGTCAGAGGAGAGGTAATTCAGGGAAAATGAAAAAAATTGATAGTAATAATGAGTCATATTTTGGATTCATCAAGTATGATATAATGTCAAATTCAATAGAATAAAATTGGTTGGACTAAGAGATAAGAAAAAATCATAGAGAGATAGTATATGTGAGCCTTTTGATAATAGAAGAGATCTAAAACTAAGAGGAATAGTCAAGGTTTATATTTTTCAAGTGTACAAAACTGAGGTGCTATATAATTCAAAAATAGTGTCTACATTTCGCCCCGCTTTAATCTAATAATTAAATTGATAGTTGGAAAATAAATGCATACCTAGGTGTGTATAACACACCTTACCTTTATGTGAGTCTAACTTGAGTTATTTTTTGGTGATTGACTTACAATGAAGATCATGTTATAGTTTATAATTAATACATATAATATGAAATTGAAATCTTTTAAATTATTGAAATTGAAATAGAAAGGTTTAGGAGTACACCTATATATCAATACAACTATCTTGCCTTTAGGCAATTTGATTTAAAAATATTTATCATTATGAATCATTAGAGCTGAGATTAGGAAAAATAGAAATATGGAAAGTGCATAAATATAGGAATATTAGAGGACACATATACCTAACATTGGAGAAAAAGGTGAGTTTCCACTTGACAATTGAGATTATCTCAACTATGTAATCGAATAACACTTATATCTTAGTGAGTGTGAGTTAACTAGGTCAACTCACACTATAAATATAGTGAGGTTGGTGATATAATAAAGTCTAAGCTATAAAATTGGAAATATTGAGTCATTTAATAACCTCAAATATACCAAAATTAAACCAAATACTATAGTAGATTGGCTCAATATAGTCTGTAACAGTCCAATCTAGTGAGCTAAAGTCTGTAGAAGTGTTTTAAATCTAAAATCTGATTTGATTTTTTAATTTTAGGTGCTATTTTGCATATTATATGTACCTTATGTATGTCTCATGCTAAAAATAGGGTATAAAAATGGTACCAATATATAGAATTCTAACATAAATATGTATTTGAATCATATAACCATGAATTTTGGCCAATTTACAATCTAAGTGTGGAAAACATGTTTATATAAAATTCCCCAATTAATCTAAAATTAAAAATAATTGTAAGTTTAAATATTTAAAAAAAACATGCCCCCACTATATATCTAAAATTGGGAACTAGTATGAGTTTTGAGAAGATGTTTCCAAAACATGCCCCCATTATAAATCTAAAATTGGGAACTAGTATGAGTTTTGAGAAGATGTTTCCAAAACATGCCCCCATTATAATCTAAATCTAAGAACTAGTATGAATGTGGAGAACATGTTTCTAAATCATGCCCCCATTTTGAGGTGATGTGTGTAAGCACTATTTCTGAATTATGTATCACCTCACTCTTATACACTTGATAAATACATATCATGGATGTACCTTTAGTTTCTAAAACTTTTTTGATTCTAAAAATCTCGCATACACTATCTCTCTATGACTATTTACTTATCTCTTAGTCTAACCAATAGAATTATTATGACCTAGTCCTTCTATCTTTCCCAAAATTCTATAAACCTACTTATCTTCCATCTCTATAATTTATGCATCTGTATGTGCTTTTCTACTTTTTGAACAATTGCATCACAGTCAGACACCTATTTCAATGCATGTGTCCTAACCTAATGCAAGTGTCTAGTACCTTAAATTTATCAAATTTACAAGTTAAATGTATTCTTATGGTCAGACTATTGGTTTCCAATTATACACATCTTACACTCAACCTTGCACACTTTGAAAAAATGGAAGGAAGGGTTTAACATCAGGATGAAATGAACACAAATAATGACTGGAAGATACCGAAAGATGGTATGGTTATCTCCCTACTACTTATGGATCTTTTTGAACCAAGATAAGAGAACCTAAGGGGTAGGTTGATTGCATGGAGGGATACTTTAATTCAATCTCCATTTGGATTTTTGGCATGCAAACAAACACAAATTTGACTAGGATATAGCCAAGTTTTCATAACTTGGGAAGGGTTGTCACATGAACAAATGCTCTAGGATAGAAACAAACCACTGAAGATAGATGGGAAAGTGGCAATAACCTTCATTTTTAAAGAAATTTTCAATAACAGAGGGATAAATGGAATATTGCAATGCTAAGATTCAAAGAGAAATATATAGACACATTTTATATATGTAATATTGATGCATCTATAGGAAAATAACACTTAAAATATATAATAGGGTGTATTATTTGTAAGGTAAAATAGGCTAGGATGAATTAAGTAATTATAAAAGAGTGGTGTGGTGGTGTGGTTTCTCAAACAATAGGATCTCCTTCAACATGCATGACATCATTAATTTTTAATAAATGTTAAAAAATCTAAATATAAGCTATAAAAACATGTAATCATGACTATTTAAAAAAAACCCTAATTCTCTTGAATAGAAATGTGTTGTACTTGATATTGAGGGGGATTATTCCCTTGGGATCCAAAACCAACTCTTTGTCTTCATGTGTAACTTCTTGGCCATGTCTTCAAATAATCATTTGCATAGCTAAAAAATTATGGATAGCTACCCTTCTCCTTGTGCAAGCTGAATAATGGCCCTATCTTTGTCATGATTACTTTGGAAAACTCCAATTATGATAGAATCCAAGAAGGATCCATGGTCATTTAGAAAATATGCTTCGAATGGCCCAACTTGGCCTCACAACCCTACTACATATTTTTACTCCATGGAGGTCTTCAACACAAACACAATATTAAAAATGGAAAGACTTAGCTTATTTTACCCTTTTGCCTTTTGTGGTCAATGCCAAACTTTCCCATGCCTTCTCATTTTCTATTTTTCCTTTGACCTTTTAGGGTTGCCACCAAACTCTATAGTGCTTAAGTGCATTATTTTCCCCTTTTAAAAAAAATATTAGATTTGCCATTTGACCCTCCATGTGGACTGTATTAATAACATGGCTCTCTTCTATTTAAAAGCTCATTCTTTGAAAATTTTTACAAACTTAACTTTCATGTGAATAGGTCATAAATTTTGGAATGAGCAAAAATATTGATGTGGCTTCTTGAATGCTTTTATGGCCTTACTTGTTTTCCACACCAACCTCTAATTTATCATAAAACTTCATTGCTTCCTTTTGAACCATTTCTCTTTTGAATTCATGTTGACTGGGAGATGGCCTATATTAAAAATTGAAGGCTCTAAACATAAAACCCCCAAAAAAATTCCAATGACCAAATCCTTTAAAGCAAGGGGAACACAAAAGTTGACAAAGGATTTCTGAACAAAATATCTAATGCAAAAATTTTGAATAAAATGTCCAACCACAAGTTCCAAACAAAGTGTCCCACCACACGTTCTGAACTTAAGAATTTTCCAAAAAACTTAAGAATTTTGAACAAAATGTTTGACCAAAGTTTTTGAATAAAATTTCTAACAAAAAAGTCCAAACTTAAGATTTTTCCAAAAAACTTAAGTATTTTTAAAAAAACTTAATAATTCAAAAAGTCAAACTTGTAATTTTTTTCAACTTATTTTTCTACAAAGAATTCCTGTGGACCTTTTCACCTCAACTACAACTTGTAAAAATGAAAATTTGCATGCAGCCTTGAGAATTATGCCACTTCAAAGCTTTTCAAAGATAGAAAACATCATATCAACATTATTTGATCTTCCTATCTTTATTTTTATCACAGACCATCTAATCTCATTAAAACATGAAAATATTAAGTATTAGCTAGAATCAAAATTACATAGGGTTTTCACAAGGAAAAATATAGATTTTTAACTCGAGTAAACACTTGAAAATAGGAGGCAATAATTAGATATTCATGCACTAAAATTTTAGAAAAGGGTATAAATTATTAAATACAAGTTTGGGCACTAACACTAGCTCTCGCTTGGGGATGGACACCCCTTGTGGGTGTGCAAAAAACCCAAGAAAATAAGACTAGGTGCCAATCCCTTGGGCCATAAAGTCAAAAATTTAGCAAATTATTAACAAGCACTCATGTAAACCCAACTAGACAAAGAAAACTTGACAAAAATAGATCAAGAGGATCTGAAAATGAACACACAAAAATAAATGATGAAAGGAACTATACAAACAAAGGAATAACATAAAGGGGAAACAAAATAATAGAGAAACAAAACTATATAATATAAAATATTGTACATAGTCACAAACTTAGTCAAGGAAGTTTTTTATATGTCTTCCATTAACTGGAAGCTCTAGTATGTCACCATCCATGTCTCTTAATAAGAAAGTGTGTTCCCTAATACTATAGTCATTGAAATAAGGGGCCATCCATAAGGTGTAAAACTTATCATGCTTGCCTTTCTCCTCATGCATACTATCCTAAAGTAAAACCAAATCACCTACTTGAAAAGTTCTTAGAGCAACCTTTCTATCAAATATTATTTTTAAGTCTTTCCTTGAAATTAATGTGTCTCTCATGATCTTGTCTTCAAGCTCAACTATTTGGTTTATTATACTTTAATAGTGGTTGATTTCATCATCTTCTTCTAGTTATTGCATAAATTGATAGGTTGACACTTGTCAATTCATAAGAAAAATATCTTGAAATCCATAGACAAGATCAAAAGGGATTTTCCCTTTATCTCTTATAGGTGTGATCCTATCACTGCATAAGGCAAACTACAACTATTTACCCCACCTCTCTTTTTTTTCTTCCAAAGTTCATCTAATTATTTTGAGAAAGGTCTTGTTACTAGATTTTGCTTACCCATTCCTTTAAGGGTTGTAATTGGAAGCATAAGTCAATGTGATCCTAATTTTTTTGCATAATTCCACTAAAGGATTAGATCTGAAGCTCATCTCAATATCAACAATTACCTTGATAGGCACATAAAATCTATAAATAATCTAATTCAATAAAAAATTCATAATCTCCTGGTGTGTGGACTTATTTTTAGGGATTGCATTAACCCATTTTACGAAGTATTCATTTGTAACCAATGTTCATCTATGTCTAATTCTTGATGAATCAATGATTTCCCCAATGAAATTCATTCCCTATTATCTAAATGGGCCTTCAATCATCACAAGATGCTAGGGAAGAGAACTAGAAGCTTTCAACCTTCTAATAAAGAACTTATATTTCTCGTATTTTCTAACTTTATGATCAACACCCTTAAATAGTGATGGCCACCAATAACCAACTCTCTAAATTTTATGAGTTGTGACTTTAAGTGCAAAGTGATCACCATATACTCCACTATGAAAGTCATCTATTAAATCAATGGTTTCTTATTCTACTAGGCTTCTCAAGACAACCCCATCCATATTTCTCCATGTGAATCCATTTTTCAATCAATATATATTTTGGTAAAAAAGTTTGAGAGTTCTCCTTTAGTTCTTATCCAAATCAGGGGGATAATTTAGATTTTTCAAGTGGTAAATGATGCCTTTATACCATGGAGACATGCTAATTCTACTCAAATAATCATCAATATTAACAACAATAGTGTTTAATTTAAGGGCTTGAAAATTGGTCTTTTCCATAATCTTTTCTAGACCCATCCTTCTCACTAATTTGGTGGTCTTAATATCCATGATGTACTCTTGTAACTTGTTGACCCACCTGCATCTCTTGTTGGATGCTTTAATATGAGTCAAGATGTCCTTCACCATTGTATGTGGGATGTATGCAATAATATTAAAACTCATAATATAAGGTCTAAACATCTCATTAGCCTTCAAGAGAGTGAAACATTATTTTTCCATGATGTTATAGTTCAATTTAGAACCTTGCATAACTTTTCTAAATAAATTTATAATATTTTCATGACCATCATTATTCTTTTACAACAAGACAACAATTACAATATTATGTGATGCAAAAGAGACTATCTTAAATTCCCTAGTGTAATTAGGACTAACCAAAATAGGGGAAAATTTCAAGGCTCTTTTAATGGCATTAAATACATACACAACCTTTTCTTCCTACTTAATGGTGTGGTCTTTCTTCAAAATAGAAGTAATAGGTAGAGTAATCTCTATAAAATTAGACACAAACACTTTGACCAAGTTAATTTTACCAAAGAAGGATGTAATTCCCTTCTTGGACAATGGGACGGGTACTTTGTCAATGGATTCTACTCACTCGGGTTCAATCATGACACCATCCTTAGACACTATATGTCCCAGCAACTTAGCCTTTTGTACTCCAAAGTGACACTTATTAGGATTAAGTGAAATTTCAAACTCTTTGCATCTAATGAACACTTTATCTAGATGCTCCAAATATTCCTTTCTATTCTTGGAGTACATAGAAATATCATATTGATACATAGCTATAAACTTATTAATTACCCCTACAAAATAACATTCATGGCTCGATAAAACATTACAATGACATTCATTAACCAGGAAGGGATCTCCATATAAACATACATGCCCCAAGGCATTGTAAATGCATTCTTTGGTCTCTCAAATTCCTTCACCACAACCTAGTTATACCTTGAGAAATCATCTAAAGTGGACAACATTTATGACCTTGTAACACTTTGCAGTAGGTTATCCATATTAGGAAAGTGGTAATTGTCCTTCAAAGAAGCTTTGTTCAAAATTTTTAAATACACACACAAGTGGATGTCATCATTTTATTTTTTACAAGGACCAAGTTCACCACCCATGATGAGTACCTGATGGGCTAGATAATCCCACCATCCCTTAGCTTCTTTAACTCATCCCAAATATTGATGGATAAGATGGGGTTAGTAGGTATTTACTTCTACCTAAAAGGCATTCTATCAGGCTACAATGGGATAACATGCTGAAACAAATCCTCTCTATATGATTTCAACTTGGAATAATACCAAGCTAAGCAATCTTGGTACATTTTAAGTAGCTGCATGTAAGTTTGCTTTTCTACTGCACTTAGGTGAGTACCTAACCAGACCTTCCTTGGATTCTTTTGAGAACCCAAATTAAACTTAGTTTCATCTTTTGAGATAAAACAAGTCTCTATTTTTAAATCTATTTTCTATATCAAAAGATGCTTATAAACTTACCAATCCCCTAGGGAGGGTGTTTGTATTCAACTAAATTATATCCTTACCAAACAAGGTTTCCTTTCCATCATAAGTCTGAACCATGGATTCCAAGTGTATAAGCTGATCTTGAAACTCAGCTTCACAATTTAGAAACCTACTAATCTATTCATCATCATAAAAAACTTTCCAATGATGAATATTATCTGGGATTGAAGGCCTAACCAACACCTCTACTTGAGGGTTCATATTTGTAATATCAAATTGATCAACTAACCTTGTAAATCTATTAGATTCTTCATTAAAACTTCTATCATGGTAATAAAATTTGAATTCATCAAAGAATTCTATAAAACCCCATACAACATTCTTATATTATTTCAAACTTTTATTTTTAGTGGCATAAGAATTATAGACCTACTTAACCACTAGCTCAAAATCACCCTTTACAATCAAACTTATTATTTCATGTTCTCAATAAATCTACAAACCAAGCAAGAGTTCTTAATACTCAGTAATATTATTCATGCACTCAAAGGACAACTTGAAATAGAACTATAAATATTTCCCATTAGGGGCATAAAAAATAACCTTATCTCTAATTCCAAGATTGGAACAAGCCCTGTCAAAATGCATTTTCCAAATTTTATTTTATTTCCTTGTCAAACCCAACATCAAGAACAATAGGTTGTTAAGAAATATCCACATTCTTGATGAAGCAACCTAGCTTTATATCCATGTACAATAGCTCATTCAGATCTCTTTTTGTATTTTCAAGTGCATGTAACATCTTAGGCTCTCTATGAAGTTTGACCATATACCTCCAAAGGAATGGTGTCATAATAAATTTCCATTTTCACAATTTCACCCATGCTAGTATCCCATTTTTGTGATAGTAACATCCCCAATTTAGGAGGGTAATCCATAACTAACACGCCAATATTCAAATATTTACCTGGATGAACTACCAACTACACTAATTACCCTTTGAATTGTCCAAAAACTGGTACCTCTCATGAATCCATGGCATAAAACTTGATAAAGGCTAATGTGATTTTTACTCCAAGATCATTAAGGACACATAGGAGTATCACATTAGAATAAGCTTCAAAATCAAACATATAATTATGAACAATTAAGCCATTAATCAGTAGGGTTGTGTAAAATGGATCCACATTTAGTTAACTTTATACCAATTTAGTCCCTAAATAAACCTTTGGGGATAGTTAAATAACCTTTTTTTATTCTTCATCACTTTCTAGGAGTATTCGGGGTGAAGTCATTTCATTTTCATCTATAGTCTCACCAAATTCCAAATATTCAAATGCCCTCTACCTATGTTTAGGTATTCATAATAACTCAAAAAGTGGCATGATGATTTTTAGTTGAATAAACACTTGATCCATATCACACATGATATGCTAAGGAAGGGAAGTATTTACAAGAAGGGTAACAACACCTTCAACCAGAATACAACCATTTAAAGTTAAGGGTGGAACATGATGGGATGAATTAGTATTGTAATTATCAATCTTTAAGGGTGTATTTGTTTTAACATCACTCACACCCTTAGGTATTGGATTTTTGTCAATTATGTCATGGTGGTGTCATATAGGTGTCTTGGTGAGTGGATTAAGTACATTGATAGTCTATGTGACAATGACAAAGTGTGTAATGTGCTTGTTCTTGTATGCTTGAAATATACTTGGTTGATCTTCAATGTTGACATGGTTATAGATGTTTAGGGATGAGTATGGAGTATTGAGAGTGTAAAATGGGTCCTATAATAAGTTTTTTATGCTTTGAGTGCTTGTGTGCATGAGTGGATTTTATCTAGTTGATCATAGTTTCCATCTAGACACTTTGGGTCTAGTGGCAGAAAGTCTGGGTAAGTAGTTTGATGACATCTCCATGTGGGAATGAGTCAAGGGTATTTGGTCATATGGTTGTGATCATATTATTCCCTAGTTAATATGTGCTATATCTCAAGTTATGCATCAAATCATGATTAAATATATGAGGGTGCAAAGTTGGCTTTTTAGTCAAAATTCATTGAGTTCCCATACTTAGCCAAATTTGAAAAAAGATTCAAGAAAATCTAAGTAAACATGTTGATGAGGTAATAATTTTCATGCATGGAGGTGTTAGGATAAAATTATCATATGGGCTTGTTCATTTTTATGCCCAATTTATTTGCACTAAATTTTAGATCATGCAATTAAGCACATCAAAAGTTATGTATATGCAAAGTTAGGCTCCCAGGTAGTTTGACTATGTTTTTCCATACTTATAAAAATTTGAGTGTGATAATAAAATATGAGTAGGAATTTTGATGGTGTTATATATTGTACATGTGAAGGTATAAAAATAAAATGATGATATGGGTTTATTCAGTTTTGATCCTAGTTTATTTTCATTAAATTTTAGATCATTCACTAAAGTGCTACAAAAGGTATGCTTGTTCATATTTGGCCTCCCAAGTAGGTTTTTGACATAATTGGATCTATGATATAATATTTTGAGAAGGCATTTAATGGTGATATATCTCACACATGTGAAGGCTTAAAGAGCAGTGTGTTACAAGGTTAGATTCTCCTATGTGAGGAGATCATCTAGTCCAAATTTGAGATCATGTGTCAAAGCATAGAAGTTATTAAGGTTAAAAAAAGGCTGATTAGGTATATTTAAATGGTATCCATACTTAAGTCACTTCTGCACAAGTTAAGTTTGAGTAAGATCGATGGTGCACATTGATCCAAGAAGTCAGGAAGTAGTGAGATGAGGATAGGTGAATGGTGTTTAATAAATGATCAAAGGTACATGAAAAGGATTAAATAATGATAAGGCATTCATATATATTTATCAAATAGTGGGAATTGATATTTAAGAACCTAATTGATCCACATAGATCGAAGGAGTGCATTAAGTCAAAATTTCTAGATTATATGAGATGAGGTCAACTGGTCATAATTTAGATTTGGTGGAATATGTATTAAATTTAAGATAAGATCAATGGTGTGAGATTGATCTAAAGATAATAAGACATGATATGCAATAATTATTTTCAAAGGTTAATTGTGATCGTTTGTATTTGAATATTTTAATTTGCAAAGGAAAAACTAGTGTCTAGTTTTTGGTCTATATCTTTTGATAGAAGTCAAATTTTTTAGTGAAGTAAAAATAAAAGATGAAGGGGACCATGATGCATATATTTAACCTAATTTAAAGATATGTAAGTGTGTAAAAACAAATATATGATTCTCTAAAGTTGACTATGTTTTCATAAATGTTTTGCAAGTGACCCGAAAAGGATATTCAATCTTGTGTTAATCCTGTTTCAATATCTCTTGATGAATTGGATATTGGGAAGTGTTGTATACTACATAAATATGATTAATGTGAATTATTAAGGATTTAAAAATCATATTGATTATGAAAAAAGTTTTATAAGGTGACTATGTGTTCATTCATAATGACTGTGTGCACAAAATGTTTTTAAAGTAATTTGTGCCTAAAAAAAGGGTTCTATGTTGGTTGTTGGAACTTAAAGGGGACATATAATTAATATGGAATGGGTATATTATTTTTGTATAGGTTTTATTTTCTTTATTTTTTTTATGAAGTGATAAAAGAGTGAATGGGTTCATATGAGACCTATAAGGACTACAAGGGCCTATTTGAAAGGTGTAATTCCTTAAGGGTGACCCATATATTATGTGGTTGACCTATGAAGATTATTTTTGAGGATTTTAGTCATGTGAGAGATGAATTAAGGGTTAATTCATGTCTAATGGCTGACCAAGGTCTTGATTATCAAGTATGCTCTATAAATAGTGAAATCAAGGATTGTGATTTCTAGACTTGGTATGAGAGACTTGGGAGAGATTGAAGAGAGGATTTTGTGTGTGTTTTGTGGAGAGAAGGAATGGTATATTTCCATGTATATTATTTTAATAGAATAATATATTGATTACTATTTTTATGGCCTGTAGGTCATAATTTTGTTAGCAAGATAATGCTCTTGTTATTTGAGTATAAGTGAATGTGAAGGGTGATAATTAAAGGTCTATCATCAGGTTTTGAATAAATTAGTTAAAATATGGATGTGTTCATAAGTGTTGTTGTTTAAACTCAACATATAAGGTGGTTTTAACCTCTTTATAAGGTAAAACTTGCTAAAAAGTTTAGTTGTTGTTGTAGCTTAGCTAGATAGGTGTGGTAGCATCTTATGGGATTGAAGTCTCATTAAATAGGGATTGTAGTTCCTTGATAATTTGTATATGGTATAAATTAGTTATTTTTAATATAGGATAGTAGTTTAATTTTAGGTTTTAAAGGTTTTTATTCCCCAAGAGGGGTTCCCACATATGTCATGTGTTATGTGATTGATCTTGCATTGTATCTCTTACTCATTGCTATGAATGATGTGTATGCCTCATGAATGCTTTTGGTAACTAATTCAGTGTTTGTTAAGATCATAATTGAATTCAGGTTATTTTTAATCACCCCCAATCTCAATGATTTTACCTTTAATAATTGGTATCAGAGTAAGTCCTTTGGTAAATGCTTAATAGTTTGAAGGTGATCCAAGGTACAATATGGGTAGTCATCAAAGAGGTTTCTCTACTAAGCAAGCACTAATCTTCAATGGATCTAATTATGCTTTTTTGATTTCAATTATGAGGACATATATTATGTACTTAGGGTTTGATGTATGGAAATCTATTTTGGATGGATATGTTGCTTCTACTACTCCTCCGTCTAGTGCTACAAATAAGAAGCTATTTGAGAATAATTCTAAGGAAATAAATGCTATCACTTGTGGTCTTTTAGAGATTGAATACACCAAGGTAATCCATTTTAAATGTACTAAAGAGATATGGGACAAAATGTAGATCATTTTTGAAGGATATTCAAAGGTTAATCTTGCTAAATTATAGAGTCATAGAAGGCAATTTGAAAATCTCAAGATGAGGGAAGAAGATTCTGTGGCATCCTTTCTATAGAAATTTGATGAGACTGTGAACATCATCAGAGGTCTTAGAGAGAATATTGAAGAGGATATTTTAGTCTAAAATCTATGAAGGTCTCCATCTCTCAAGTTTGATCCAAAATTATCTATTATAGAGGAGATTCATGACCTTACTTAGTTGAAGATGGATCAATTGCATGACACCCTTACTGCATATGAGATGAGAGTAAATGATGATATACCACTAAAGAAGGAATCTACATTCAAGAAAAATATGAAGCATAAGAAGAATTTCCAAGTTAATAAATACAAATAGGATGACAGATCTTATATTGATGATGATTAACTAATTAATTTGATTACTAAGAGATTAGACACAGGGTCAAGGAAGTATAATGGTAAACTACCCTTCAAATATTTCAATTATGGAGAGATAAGACATTTTGATCATAAGTTACCTCATAAACATGATAATAATGTCGATGAAGAGCATGGTGAAGGCCAAGATGAATATAATAAGACATATAAGAAGAAAGGATTCAAAAAGTATAACAACAAAAAGTCCTTCAAGAACAAGAAGAGTCTTTACATAAAAGAAAATTATAGCTCATCAGATGAGAGTGAGGAGAATGACTTAGAATATGATCATGAATATGATAGTCCTATTGAAGATGAAGCTTTGTTCATGGTTGAAGAAGAAATTTTATCAAATCATAAGGTGTCTACTTGGAGTGATTCAGATGATGATGAAGATGAGGTGGATTGTGAGACTATATTGATGAATGATCTTGAAGAACTGAAGATTGAGAAAAAGATCAATAAGAAGATGATATATAAACTCAAGGAATATGAGGATAAATTCAATATGTATGAGGCAATATTGAATGAAGACACCAAGGAGGATGAAGATATGATCAATCATCTCAGTTGTCAATTGGAAATTATGTCTACAAGCCTAAAAGATAAACAAGATGAATGTTCAAGGTATGTTTCTAAAAATGAGTCTTTGAAATTTGAGATATAAAATATAGATGGTAAGGTGAATACATTTATGATATTTAAAAAGAGATCATGTGATCTAGATAATATTCTTAGTGGTCAAAATCATGCTAGTGATATAACTAGTCTTGGATATGAAGAAAAACTAAAGAATGTAACTCAAGACAAGATGAAGACTAATGTGAACCAATAAAATCATAATTTAAAGAAAAATATTCAGACAAGGAATGAAGGTGATGGTATAATGAAGATAAATCATATTAGACATCCAAATTCCATGAGGTATTCAAGATTTAATGGTTATTATTTCACATGTAATAAATTTGGTCATAAAGATAGAAAATGTAAGAGACCTGTTAGAAATGATTTTACATGGGACTATGATGGGGGTAATTAGTCAAAAGGAGTGAGTAAAATTAAGTGATTTAACTATATTGATGTGGGAAACTTTGCAAAACATTGTCCACATAAGACTAGACAAGGTGAGTCCTCTTCAAAAATGGGAAGTTGTTTTTTTTGTCATGACAAAAGACATTAAAAGTTTATGTCCAAACATAATAAGATAAATAGTGTTTCCATAAATGGGTATGGTGTGATAAAATTATGAATAGATAATTCACATTACTAGGTTCTACAAGAAAAGGTCTACAAGTTAGAATATGTTTAATTAGGCTCCTAGAGTGCAAGAAAGAAGGCATGTTAACACATAGAAGCCAAAGGTGAAAAGTGTGAGTCATGATGAGATTTTGAGTCCAAGTAATATATTTTATATGGTGGATAATTATTTGAAAGTCGAAGAGTTCTAAGGGCTCTCATTGTCTTCTCATGTTGTGAGTGAAGAAACTAAGCTCAAAGAGAAGACCAAGGTGTTGTTTGAAGCTAATCCTGAGGTATGTTTGGATCCAAGTGAACATTTTATTGTTGTTGAGCATGTTTCATGAAAATAACATCAATTTTTTGTGCCTAATGATGAGGTTCCAAAATTCAAGGTGGATTGTTCCTATGTAAAGGTATGTCATGAATCCTTGTTATCTCCATGTATTGTTAATCTAATTCTAGAATAAAAAGAGAATGTTGTAGTGGGTGAGCATGTTGCTTCTCTTAATTCCAAAAAGAATAAGAATAACTAAAAATATCATATGACCAAGGAGGAGAAGGAATATGAGGTGTTATTTTTATTTTATATCACTAAGATATAGAGGGTGTCTCTATCTATGTTTCTTAAGAGACTCCTTTAAGAAGAGAAGAAAGTGTTGATGTGGTATTCTTGAAATAGTCCTAGAAGACTAGATTTGAGTGTTCTCAGTTGGAATAGGTATGTCCACATGGAAAATATGTTGAAGTAATGTCATGATGTTGATCATTGTATATGGAAGTAGTTTACAGGGTCAGATTGAAGGTTCCCAGATGACAAAAGAAAAATTTGTGTTTTATCAAGGTAATTTTTTTTCATAGAAAGGTATGTTTCCCTTATTCTAGCATGATCCAAGTGGTTTTTTGATATAAAGGTATGTTGATGTCAAATTGAATATTTTTGTTTGCTTTTGGGTTTCCTAGTTTGTGTTTATGAGTATGCAGTTCCTAAAATGGGTTACAGGATGTATGGGTTTCTAAAGGTGTGTAAGCCCAAATATTGTCTAGAAGTGTGTGATATGTGTCTATAGGTGTTTAAGTAGTTCCAGAGATATGCATTGACTACAAGGAGGTTTGTTGACCCTATTTGTTTTGACATTCTAAGGTTTTAGGTTATGTTATAAAACTGGTTTACAATGTGAATTGAGGTCTAAGGATTCTTCATATGTTTAATGGGCCAAATGGGTGGTCAAATCAAGATTCACATAGAATTGAAGGTTTGTAGTTCTTAAATTATTCAAGTTTTTATCAAATTGGAGGGCACATTAGCTAATAGGTTTGTGCAACAAGTATGTGACAGAGGATGAGCTTGGTGATGCAAATTGGTTTAATTTAGGGGGAATATTAGAATGCTATAAATATGAAGTTTTAGGTCTTGAAGATGTGTCTAATATAAATTATGGTCTCTACAAGTTTTAAGTAGGGATACAAGGAGGTTAGATAGGCCTCGTTTAAACAAGGGTACTTTTTGATAAGTTTCTCCAAAAGAGTAATATTAAGAGAGGAAGATAGTTAGAATGTGTGATGGTTCTTCATGGTGTGTGGAGATCTAAAGATACTCAGAAGGTGAAATTGATTAGATTTCTTTAGGGGAGTCCCTTTCAGATGTTTCTTGAAAAGTGTTAGCATGGAGTAAGAGGAATTTATCAAGACAAGAAGAGGTTGGCTCAAGGAAAAGGGGAGTTTGTATCATATTTATAAGATATAACTTTCATATTTTATAGTCTTATCAGGTGCTGAGGATTATTTGGTGCCCACTTTTTCATTGTGTCAAAAGGGGATAAAGTTCCTGTTATGGGAGGGATTGAAGAGAGAAAAAGTGAGCTGTATATTACTATATATGATGGTTGTTGACATCAATGACAAAGGGGGAGATTATTGGAGTATTTACAATGATTCCATGGAGGTGTGTTAGTGAGTAGATGAAGTGCCTTGATAGTCTATGTGATAAGGACAAAGTGTGCAATGTGTTTGTTCTTGTATACTTGAAGTATATTTAGTTGATCTTTAGTATTGACATGGTTAGAGATGTTCAAGGCTGAGTACAAAGAATTGATCATATGAAAAGGTTATTATAAGAATTTTTGTGTTTTGAGTGCTTAGGTCCACGAGTATATTTCATCTAGTTGATCATAGTTTTCATATATACACTTTGGGTCTAGTGGTAAAAAATATAAGCAGGAAATTTGATGACATCACCATTTCCATGTGAGAATGAATCAATGGGAGTTGGTCATATGATTGTGATCACAATATTCCATAGTTATTATGCACTATATCTCAAGTCATGCATCAAAGTTCAATCAAAGATATGAGGGTGAAAAGTTGGCTTCTCAGTCATAATTCATTGAGTTCCCATACTTAGCCAAATTTACAAAAGGATTCAAGTAGAGCTGAGTAAGCATGTTGATGAGGTTAAAATTTACATGCATGGAGGTGTCAATACAAAATTATCATATGGGTTTATTTATTTTTATGCCTATTTTATTTATGCTAAATTTTAGATCATGCAATGAAGCATGTCAAAAGTTATGCATATGTTAAGTTGGGCTCCTAGGTAGTTTGAATATGTTTTTCCATACTTAGCCAAATTTGAGTGTGAAAAGAAAAGCTGAGTAGACATTTTGATGGTGTTATATCTTTCATGTGTGAAGGTGTCAAGAGAAACTAATCATATGGGTTTATTTAGTTTTGATCCTAATTTATTTTTGATAAATTTTAGATCATACACTAAAGTGCAACAAAAGTTATTCTTATTAAAATTTGGCCTCCCAAGTAGGTTTTTGACATAATTGGCTCTATGATAGAAGATTTTGAGAAGGCATTTTAATGGTGATATATCTCACCCGTATGAAGGCTTCAAGAATAATGTGTCACATGGTTGGATTCTCTTATGTGAGGAGATCATTTGGTCTAAATTTGAGTTCATGCATCAAAGCATAGAAGAAGTTATTAAGGCTCAAAAATGGTTACTCAGGCATATTAAAAGGGTCCCCATACTTAGTCATTTATGCACAAGTTAAAGTTTAGGTAAGATTGATAGTGTGTGTTGATCCAAAAAGTCAAAAAGTAGTGAGATGAGGATAGGTGCACACTATTTAATGATTAAGAAAAGGTATAGGATAAAGATCCAAAGGTGAGTGGGTGTTCATACAGATTGATCGAATAGTGAGCGTTGATAGTTAAAAACCTAATTGATCTATAGATATCATTGGAGCACATTGAGTCATAGTTTTTAGATTAAATGAGATGAGTACAAATGTCAGATGTTTAATGTTTGGATTTGATGGACTATGCATTAAAGTTTATACAAGATAGATGGTGTGAGATTGATCCAAAGATGAGAGGACATGAGATGTGAGAATTATGTTTGAAGGTTAATTATGACCGTTTGCATTTGAATATTTGAAATTGTAAAGGAAAAACTAGTGTCTATTTTTTGGTCCATATATTTTGATATAATTCAAATTTGTTGGTGTTGTAAAAATAAAAGGTGAAGAGGACTCCATGGTACATCTAATTAACCTAATTTGAAGATCTGAAAATGTGTAAAAATAAATATATGGTGCTCCAAAGTTGACTATGCTTTTGTATATGTTCTATAAGTGACCCAAAAAGGATATTCAAGTTTGTGTTGATGTTTATATATATATATATATATATATATATATATATATATATATATATATATATTGATGAATTGGATATTGGGTAGTGTTTTAAACTCCATAAGTATTCTCTATGTGAATCATGAAGGATTGACCAATCATATTGATTATGAACAAAGGTTTACAAGTTGACTATGTGTTCAATCATAATGACTATGTGCACCAAATGTTGTTTGAGAAATTTGTGCTTAATAATAATGGTTATATCTTGGTTGTTGTCACTTAAGTGGCACATATAAATCATATGACATGGGTCCATTATTTTGGTAGAGGTTCTATGTTCTTGATTTGTTTGATGAAGTTCTAAAGGAGTGAATGGGTTCACATGAGACCTATAAGGACTGCATGGGCATAATTGAAAGGTGTAGTTCTTTAAGGGTGACCCATATATGTTATGTACAAACTATGAAGATTTTTTTTGAGTCATGTCTTCATGTGAGAAATTCCTTAAGGGATAAGTCATGCCTAATGGCTGACCAAGGTGTTGATTATCTAGTATGTTTTATAAATAGTGAAATCAAGGATGATGATTTCTAGACTTGGTGTGAGAGACTTGGGAGAGATTGAAGAGAGGATTTTGTGTGTCTTTTGTGGAGTGAAGTAAGGGTAGAGTGTCTTGTGTATGATTTTAAGAGAATAATAGATTGAGGACTATTTGTATGGCCTGCAAGTCATAAATTTGTTGGCAAAATAATGATCTTTCTAATTGAGTATGAGCAAAGGTGAAGGGTCATAATCATAGGTCCATCATTATGTGTTAAAGACATAATTTAAAATTTGGATGTGTTCATAGGTATTTTTTTGGCATCTTAGCATCTAAGTTGGTTTTAACCTCCTTTCAAGGTAAAACTTACTAAAAATTTTGGTTGTTGTTCCAGCTCAACTAGATAAGTGTGGTAGAACCTTATGGGATTGAATTCTCACTAAATAGGGTTTGTAGTTCCTTGATCATTTTTAAATGGTCTTATTTGGTTCTTATTATTATAGGATAGTAGTCCAATTATAGGTTCCAATAGGTTTTATTCCCAAGAGGGTTTCCCACATATGCCATATGTTATGTGATTGATCTTGCATTCTCTCTCTTGCTTATTATTATGAATGATGTGTATGATTAATTAATTTTTATGGTAAATGATTAAGTTTTTGTTAATATTATAATTGAATTTAGAATATTTAGAATCACTGATTCAGCCCCCCTCTCAGTGATTATACCTCTAACATTAGGAGTAATAGACAACAAAGGTATTTTATTTTTAGCTAGAGCACCTCTTTGGTTGAGAACTTGATAAATAGGTGATAATTTGGAAGAATTTGGGACTACTATAGTTTTATTTAGTCATTTAATTTCATCCCCTACCATTAGATTCATAGGGTTAGTATCTTGAGGAGTAACACCTTGTTGCCTACTTCTTAGACTATATTATTTCTCTTAGGTAACTATTATATTAATTACCAGTTGTCTATCCTCAACTGAAGAAATTCCCCCATCATATTTTTTAATAATCATATAACATAAGAATTTGAAATCATGATTGGGTAATTCATATGCTTGTGTCATATTAACATCATAAATAACTTTGAGAGTTGGGACACATACCTTCTTGACTAACTCCAAAACTAATCAATAGTGGTAACACTTAGTAATTTTGTGGAGGCAAACATTTTACTTTAGGATACTTGATAATCCAAGATCAAAATCTCATCATCATCAAATGTAGACATATGTTCATCTACATCTTCATCAATTATTTTAGAAGTATCACAAAGAGGATGTGGAAGGAAGCATTTGTCACACCAATCAATGTTAGTACCACAACCTATAACATTTATTTTAGCATTCAATGGATCAAGAAATTATTTTCTAGCCCATCTATTCTAATTTATATCATTTATTTCATCATGGATAGGCCTTTTCCCTCTATAATTATCTCTAATGTGGAAAGGGGGTCTCCCTTGTGCTTGAGTTTTATTTAGAGTTCTCTCCTGACTTGTAGACCCATGAGGCATCCCCTTCTCAACCCTAGATAACTTGTAGGACATATCTTTGATAGAAAAGGCCAAGATTTTCATCATTTCCTCAAGGTTTGTTGTCTTAGTGGACTACATTTATTTGGATTAACCAAATTTACATCAACCCACTTATTCAAAGGTTTACCCACAACCTTTATGCTATTTTCAATCTAGATGGCCATATTGAATGCCAATCACAGATTTGTGGGAGCATTATCCCTCAAGTAGTAGGCAACATTCTTATCAAATGCATCAAGATATTTAATCAATCAAGCTATATCACTAGGCCTAATATTCTCATGTAACCTCATCATAGTCTTATTTAACCTCATATTAAAATCTTGCACACACTCATTAGGGTTCTTTTTGATGTTTTTAAATTCTACCAAAAGAAACCTATGAACAATCCTATCACCATACTAAATTTTTATAACATTATCCATTTCTTCCCATGAATTAATGCATCCACATGGAAGGGAATTAAACAACTCATGAGAATCTTCCTCTAGCATGTGCACAAACAACATAATGCACAAATTCTCATGATCAACCTCATTATCCTCAATGATAATGTGAAAAGCCCTCAAATGCTAATCACTAGTCACTACATTATTCCCTTGAAACTTAAGAAGTTGGTTCCTTAATTCATTTGGAACTTAATTAGGATAACCTTCCATTTCATCAAAATTAATTGGTCCAAATATGGGAATCTTAAATGCAAGACATTCATTCTCATCTTGATCCCTATGCCTCATGATTGGTTCAATGGTGGGTTCAATATAAAATGGCAAAGGGATATGAGGGGGTGAGTGAGGTGGACTTGGGGTTCAAACTTAGGAGGAGATTCAACTAGTTGAGAATGTGATTGACAATAAATAATACAGTATGATTCTAAATGATTAAAAGAACTGTGATAATATTCAATTGAAGGAAGTTCAAAAAATGAGAGTTTAGGTGTAATAGAATCTTAACAATCCAAACACTCTTTTGCTACTGAACTTTGTCCTTAAATTGGCCTCGAAACTTGTCTCCTTCTTTGATAAATATGTAAGGGTGAGAAAATATACTTTGATGAGTCACCTTTGAAGGATGATCTCAGTCCTTCCAACTTTCCAAATAAAAGAACACTTAAAGATGAATGAAGATATTAAAATGGGCACTAATCTTTCTTGAAACTAGATGATATATTAGAGTCACCACTAGAAGAAAACTTCTAGAATATAATAGATTAAAAACTTATTATGATACATACTAAAACTATACTCTACTAAAATTAGTTATGAGATAATAGAACAAAGATACTAAAAATGTAGATTTATGTTTAAAAGGGGAAACCACCTTAAAACATGACAAATTTATAGCTCCTTGTAATAATTTAGTAGATGTCAATTTACCAAATCTTTCAAGTCACTGGCAACATCCCCAATGGAGTGTTGCATCACTGATAGCCCAAAGTAGTAAAACATGAAAATAATAACCTCAAATTTCAAACACATGAGATAATAAGAATAAACTTTGTTTGAAATTATGTAGTTGAGATTAATGCATAAAATATTCCAAGGTAGAGAACTTGATAACTTAAATAATAATATCTCTCTGTAAGAGTCCCTAACAACATAAGTGACTAGAATTTGATGTTTAATACCCAACAATGACATCATTTGGGTGTTGGTTCCTAATTATAAACCTCTTGTACTTAGCTTTACACACTTTGAGAAAATGGCAAACAAAGATGAAAACCCACAAATATGTCATTATAGCTAGGGAAGGTCTTAGCATCAAGATGGAATAAACACAGATAATGACTAGAAGACATGTTAGAGGGTATGGTTAGCTACCTACTAATTTTGGCTCTACCTAAACTAAGGTGAGAGAACCTAAGGGTTATCTTTCTCACCTGGAGGGATACTGTAATTCAATCTCCATGGGGATTTTTGGCACACAAATAAACATAAATCTAACCAGGACATGACCAATTTTGCACACTGCACCTAGGAAGGGTTGTCACATAGAATTAACAAATGCTCTAAGATAGATACAAGATAATAAAGATAGATGGGAAAGTGATTGCAACCTTCATTTCTAAAGAAATTTTCAATAATAGAGGTCTAAATGGAAGAATGCAATGCTAACTTCAAATATCAATATATAGGCACATTTTATATATGCAATATTGATTCATCTATAGGAAAATAACACTTAAAATGTGCAACATGGTATATTATTTATAGGGTAGAACACGGTAGGATGAGTTCAATAATTATAAAAGAGTGGTGTGGTGGTGTGGTTTTTCAAAAAACAAGATCTCCTTCAATAGGCATGACATCATTCATTTGCAATAAATGTTAAAAAATTGAAATACAAGCTAAGGAAACTAACAAGAATTATTTTCATCCATTAGTGCTAATACAATGCAAATATTTAGATGATTCTTGAAACCTTAAAGCATACACTACAAGTAGAATTTTAAATGCTTTCTCCTATCAAATCCATAAACCTAGGGTGCCCTTAAGAGGTTATCAACAATATATCCCCAAATTATAGTGCATAAAGGAATTTACAACTTAGATATATGCCCAAAACAATTTTCACCATTGATAGGCATAAAACTAACTACCCAATAAGTAGAGCATGAAAAATATTTCATTGCATTTCATTGATAAAATATAACAGAAATCATGACTATTTTCCATTATCTTGCAAGTAATCTTACATACATCATTATTTCAAAATTCTACCATGGGAAAAGCATGGTGAGTTTACTCATTGAACATGCGAGACATATATAATGCTCTCAGAGCTTGTTAATGGATGTACAATTATAACCATCTTAGCAAAAGATGTAAAACACACACATAGTAAGGATCCCAAAATTTGAAAGAGCCTAAGACATAGAAAGAACATCAACCAAGAAAAAACATTTTAAAAGAGGATAAGACCTATTTTTATTCAGAATTTTCACCCTAATCATATTTTGATAATATTCTTCAACTAGAAGATGCCCTTTGTCATGCCTAAAAGCTCATGACTTGTAAGAAAATCATTCAGGTAACTATTGATCCATGTAATGATCAAGATTTTGAATAAACCTTTGATTCTCTTGGTTGGAAATGAATTATACTTGAGCTTTAGGGGGAATATTCCCTTGGGATCCAAAAACAACTCTTTGTCTTCATGTGTAGCTACTTGGCCATGCCTTTAACTAATAATTTTCATAGCTGGAAACTTCTAGATAGCTTCCCTTCTCCTTGTGCAAGCCGAAGAATGGCCCTTGCTTTGTCATTATTGCATTAGAAAACTCCAGCTATAATATAAGCAAAGAATAATCCATGGCCATTTAGAAAATATGCTTGGAATATCCCACCTTGGCCTCATAACCATAAATCATATTTTTCCTCCATATAGGTCTTTGACATAAGAAATATATTAAAAATGGCAAGACTTAGCTTATTTTACCCTTTTGCCTTTTTTGGTCAATGCCAAACTTTATTGTGCCTTATCATTTTATATTTTTCCTTTGAAATGTTATGGTTGCCACCAAAATCTATAATGCTTAAGTGCATTATTTTCCTTTTTTTTTTTAAAGCTTGTCTTCACCATTTGACCCTCCACATAGATTGTATTAATAATATGACTCTCATCTATTTAAAAGCTTGTGTTTTCAAAAAAATTACAAACTTAACTTCCGTGTGGATAAGTCATACATTTTGGACTGAGAAAAAATACTCACATGACCTATTGAATGATTTTGTGGCCTTATTTGTTTTCCACACTAACCTCTGGTTTACCTTGAAACTTTATTGCTTCCTTTTGGACCATTTCTCTTTTAACTGCATGTTGACTAACAGATGGTGAATATTTTCAATCTAAGGCTCCAAACATAAACCGAGAACACAAACCCCGAATAAAGATTCCAAAAACCAAATCCTTTGAAGCAAGGGGAACACAAAAGTAAACAAAGGATTTTTGAAAAAAATGTCTAACACAAAAATTTTGAACAAAATGTCTGACCTCAAGTTCCAAACAAAATGTCCAACCACAAGTTTCAAACTTAAGAATTTTATAAGAAAACTTAAGAATTTTGAATTAAATGTCCGACTAAAATGTCCAAACAAAATGTTGGAACTTAAGAATTTTACAAAAAACTTAAGATTTTTTAAAAAAACTTAAGAATTTGAAACGTCAAACTTGTAATTTTTTACAACTTGTTTTTATGCCAAGAATTCCCATGTACTTTTTCATCTCAACTTTAACTTGAAAAAATGCAAACTTGCATTCAATATTTAGAATTCTTCCACTTTAAAGCTTTTCAAAGATAGAAAACATTGTACTCAACATTATTTGATCTTCCCAGCTTGATTTTTATCATAGACCCTATAATCTCATTAAAACATGAAAACATTAAGCATTAGATAGAATAGGAATTACATAGGGTTTTCACAAGCTAAAATATTCTTGGGTAAACACTTGAAAATAAGAGGAAATAGTTAGATATTCATGCACTAATATTTTAGAAAAGGGCATAAATTGTTAAGTGCAAGTTTGGGCACTAACACATACTACATGTTTTAATGTGAAATATTCTCCAAATGGATTTGTATATATATAAGATCAACCCTCCTTCATTCTTCACTTAGCACAGACCTAAAAAATTCTTATCTACTCATAAAATATTTTACCAAAGGCATCCAATTAAGCATTCAAGTGAGCAAAGCTTACCTAATTTCTCCTATTTCCATATCAATCATAGGGACAATACATATATAGGTTTGAAGTATAATAAAGGATCATCCTATAAGCTACATTTTCCAAGTTAAATCTAGGTCATTATTGTACTTGCTTATCACACATTTCATGATTCACACATACGCCAACACATAGGGGATAACTACATAAGTTTGAGACCCTTTTCAAAGTATTGGCCATGTAGGTAGCACTCATTAATAGATGGGTATTCTGGGTATCTCGATACCATGTGCCCACTAACCCATTTTTCCAATATCCACTATGAAGATGAATAATTAGTGTTTTACTATTTAACAAGGAGTGATAGTCTATGACTCAGATTTGAATTCACCAAAGTGAAGGAAACACATAACCTAGAAGCATCTAGGTTGTTGCATCTAATGTTAGTAGGTCTTTCATAATTGATACTTACATCTAATCTAGATAGAAGCATGGACACAACTATTCTAGGTTAACACAAGTGTTTATAGCTTCAGAGGTATAATTTCTAAAATTAGGTGATTGACCTAGATTGTACTTTCTACATGTTATATATCTAGTTTGTTCTAGCATAATAACCAATTGAGTATCTTATTTTCATTATCATTTTAATATATAACATATTTTTACTTTACATTTTTAGTATATCTCAATAAAACAAATTTAGTATATGTTTATCTGATTTTTTTAATTAATTGTCTTACGTTAGAGATAGTATACCATCCTTGTGCCCTAGACTATCTCTACCCCTTTAACCCTAGATTTATTAATCTATATTTTAGGTTTAAACATTTGGTGAACTTGATATTTGAACATCATTATTTTATAATCATTCCATATTAAATGTTTCTTTCCTGATTCATCTTAACCTTTGTGTTCTTTATTTCTCTCATCATGGATGTTATTGATTGCTTTAATGACTATGATTATGAAACCCTTAAACTTTATATAAAATAAGGGGTAAAAATTTATTACTCTTGTATTTTTCCAAATTTTAAAGCATCCAATATCAAATATTTGAATGGTGGTAGCTATCATCCTTCTAATCAAGTCGATGTTCCCACCATTTCAAAATATGATTTGATCCATTATAAGGAAGATAAAGAGCCTTTACCATTACTTCCTACACCACATCATATGATTTTGGCCTTCGATATTTGATAAAATATGGATACAAAGGACAAGGATTGGGAAAAAATGAATCAGGTATAACCTACCCTATATGTATTAAATGTAATACAAATCAGAAAGGCTTTATATTTTTATAAAAATAAACAAGTCCCCAAAAAGTCAAGTCATCTAATCATTCCCTTCATGCACCTTCTACTACCAAAAAGGACACATATGACCAAGATGTTATTTTATATGATCATTAAAAGTTATGATAATTACATAAGGAAATTATGATTGATTCAAAAATTATTGATAAAGGGGATATTCCTTCAAATAAATTAATTTAACCCACCTTAGTTCCAACATTTCCAAATAATAATCCCCTTATCAAGGGAGATGATTATTTTTCCCTTCACTTTAATTTTTTTTGGAAAGGTTAATCAAGACACCATGGCATCTTTACCAATTATATTTAAGGCACCAAGAAGGGGGAACATTACAAAGCTAAAGTGATAAAGACTCATAATGTTCCAAATCTTACAATTGAGGTCTTTAAACCAAGGGATCTTTATCTCCCAAAAGATTCATTCATGCAAAAGGTTTATACCATGCTAAAAGAGGTATATTTACCAAAGATCCCTCTAATACCAATTTATATGTCTATACCAAATGAGAATGAACCAATCTCTTTAAATGATATACCAAGGGTACCATAATTCAGACATCTAATACCATTACCAAAGTATCCTAAATTCAGTGATTCAGAACTTTCACTAGTTATCCATGAGTATGATGATACTCATAAGCCTAGATTCAAAAGAGGTGGTGGATTAGAATCAATGATAACACCTATGTCAAGCACCACCATTCCTATATAATTTCTTATTATATTATGAGAATTATTGGGTATCTTAAAAAATGGGTATCTATACTTGAAATTCAAATGGATTTCCATAATACTAGTGCAAATGTTACCTCATTTAATAATCAACCTCTTTCACAATGTATACTTGAATATAATTATCATCAAGATTTTGAACTACCATATTTACCTCTCTCTTTTATTAATAAATACCCATTCTCCCACATGATTAACTATGTACATTATTTTTGTCAATGGGAAAAAGATGACAAATTATTACTAAAGGTATTCCATATGAGCATTTTTTATGAGGATCATAATTGGCTCTATACCCTACCAAAGGGTTATATAACTGATTTTTCATAATCAAAAGATGCATTCTTCATGTCTTTCAATATCCATAAGATTCCAAAACTTACATTAGATCATTTTCCTAATTTAATATAACATGATGATGAATCCCGTAAAGATTATATTATTTGATTCAAAAGCAAATCATATGGGCTATCATTTAGACCTTTGGATTTGGAGTGTAAATTTATTTTTAGTAGAGGTCTTATTCTTCCATTTAAAGAAAGAGCATTTCACAAATAATATGAGTCATTTAACCATTTATATGTGGATGTGCATAGATATTCTTCACTTATACTTATTCATACAAAGGATATTAACATATCCCCTTCTAAATATTAAATTTGTATTCCTCACACAAAGAGGGGGATGAATTACAAAATGAACTTAAATTATAAAAAAATGTGGCATTCCTAATCTTTATATGGGAGATTTAAAAATTTTTCTCAATATGGGACCAATCCAAGGTCTATATCCTTTGTAAACACCTAAGATGAACAATATAAAAAGCATCCATGTCAATAGAATTTAACAATCACATTATTCATGGGTGGTGCTTGCTATTGGCATAACCATATCAATCCTACATAAACAAAAATTGCTTTCAATATAAGATGTTTTCAATAGCTTAGATTTGATCTAAAAGACTTAAAGAACTAAGGAGGTTGGAAAGACTCCTTGGGAAACATAAAACTACTAATTACTTGTGGTCCTAAAGTGATTCAAACATGAGTTTGGGTTATGCCTTAAAATATCCATATGCATTTACATTGGGAACTCTTTGGTTACATAAAATGGAAGCAAATATTGACCAAAATCATCAAGGTCTTTATTTTTATCATGAAGTCAAATTGATACATATTATAAATGATAGTATTAGTTCTTTTACTACAAGTGAAGAACATGCTATTCACCATTTACACTTATTCAACCATGATTTAAACAATGAAAAATATCCAACTTAAGATTTCAAGGTCTCACATATCCTATAAATACCAAAAAAATAAGAAAAACTTCAAAAATCCAAAAATATGTTCAACATTTACATGTTCTATTTGTTCCTTGGTATACATATTATTGGTTTCATGTTGGTATATGGTATATTAGTATTTTATATATAAACCATATTTTGAATGTGATACGAGAATACACATATACATGATTTATGCATTTTTAGATGTTGGGCCTTCCCTCTAATTATGTCATGTGGACATTGGGGGCATTCACTACTTTAACCATGATACATCTAGGTTATACCATTCTATGGTCACTTTACATTATCATGTTTGAGATTATATACTACACATGGCTTTATGCATTCTTATATCTTTCATGGCTTATTTTGATATGCTATATACTTAATGTTTTTCACTGACACATATGATTGATGGATTATGCTTTGTTTATGTTGGTTGCTTATACTTTTATTTTATGAACTTACTTGAGTGTTTTGTATTTCTTGTTTGAGCACTTGAATATATTCCATTGTTTTCAACCATGTTCCTTTGTTTTCCAATTTGACATTCGAATATGTCATTTTTGATTCTATGGACATTTGACTAAATCATGTCCCTTCAATTATGTGGTATTTGAATATGGCCATTGTTTGCAGTCTCCTTAGACCATTATCTTTTGAATTGATTTTGAGTGCTCTTGTGTCTATGTTTGGTTTCATATTGAGACTATATTGTTACTATTTATACATTTTCATGGTTTGAATCATTCATATTTGGACTTGGTGTGATCACATTAAATGTGCTTTAATGATATATTTACCTAGACATGTTCCTTCTATATGTTACATGGTTCATACACAAATTATACAATTATTTTATCCTTTTGAGGTAAGGCGACTACTAGTTTATACTTCCATTAACCTAAAAGGGTGGGCATATTAGTTGGGGCATGCCATAGATGCATGGATTTTAGATTTTCCACACTTTACTAGGTTTAGATTATAGCATGGGCATGTTTTAGAAACATGTTCTACACACTTACACCAGTTTTTCAATATAGGTATACAGTGAGGGCATGGTTTGGAAACATGTTCTCCACACATACACCAGTTTTTAGTTTCAGACATACATTGGGGGCATTTTATGGAAACATGTTCTCCACACATACAACAATTTTTAATTTTAGACATACAATAGGGTATGTTTTGAAAACTTGTTCTCCACACATACACAATTTTTTTTATTTTAGATTATAGTAGGGAAATGTTTTGGAAACATGTTATCCATACTTACACAATTTTCAAACTAGCCAAATTAAATAGTTATATGATTTAGATACACATTTATGGTCAAATTATATATATATATATATATATATATATATATATATAATTTCATCATAATATTTATCTAAGGTGCATATGATATGTGAAGAGCACATAAATTTGTAAAATAAAATCAATTTTAGATTACAAACACCTATATGGTCTGTCATCATCCACCAGGTTGGAATTTTATAGACTATATATAACCAATCTACTATGGTAGTTGGCTCACTTTTAGTATGATTGAGGTGATTAAATCACTCAATCTTGCCAAGTCTATAGATTGGGATTTATTACATCATCCGACCTAACTAGTTTTATATTGTGGATTGACTTGGTTCACTCACACTCACTGAGTTATAAGTATTATTGGGTTGCATTATTGAGCTAATATTAAATTTAAGGTGACAAATCACCTTTTATCTAAATTTAGGGGCATGTGTCCTCTAATATATCACTATGTCTATCTATATATGCACTTTCTAGATTTATATTTGTTCTAATCTCAGCTCTATTGATTCATAATGATATATCTTTTCAAACCAAATTACCAAAAGTAAAGGTGGTTGCATCAATACTCCTAAACCTTTCTCTCTTTCAATTTCAAATTATATGAAATAATTATATAATATAACATGATATTTTTTCAATTTAGTCACTAGTAATGCACTAAAGTTAGACTCAAAAAAATTTAAGGTGTGTTATACACACCTAGGTATGCATCCCTTTTTCCTTTAAACTAGCAATTTCATTACTAGATTAAAGGAGGGGAAAATGTAGACACTATTTCTAAATTATATAACACCTCAGTATTATACACTTGGAAAATACATATCATGAATGTGGGCAAGTGCATGAAATTAGGGGGCCAAAAGGGGGTCTTAAGTGGACATGTTTTTCCTGAAAAATAAGTAACCTTAACTTTTAGAGATTATTTGAGACACATACACTCAAAATTTTAAGATGATATAAGAACATGAATTAATTTATTATGTTTGACCTATTTATATTTGACTATTTAAAAAAAATAGTTTAGAAACTAGACTCAAATTTCTATAATTCATGTTCTTATATCATCTTCAAATTTTGAGTGTAGGTGTCTCAAATAATCTCAACAAGTTAAGGTTACTTATTTTTTTGGAAAAACATGTCCACTTAAGACCCCCTTTTGTCCCCATAATTTTATTCACTTACTCACATTGATTATATGTATTTTCCAAGTGTATAATATTGAGGTGTTATATAGTTTTGAAATAGTGTCTACATTTTCCCCTCCTTTAAACTAGCAATTTTATTACTCGATTAAAGGAGGGGAAAATGTAGACCCTATTTATAAATTATATAACTCCTTAGTATTATACACTTGGAAAATACATATCATGAATGTGGGTAGGTGCATGAAATTAGGGGGCTAAAAGGGGGTCTTAAGTGGACATGTATTTTTGGAAAATACATATCATGAATGTGGGTAAGTGCATGAAACTAGGGGGCCAAGAGGGGGTATTAAGTGGACATGTTTTTCCTAAAAAATCAGTAACCTTAACTTGTAGAGATTATTTGTGACACCTACACTCAAAATTTGAAGATGATATAAGAACACGAATTATAGAAATTTGAGTCTAGTTTCTAAACTATTTTTTTTTTAAATAGTCAAATATAAATTGGTCAAACATCATAAATTTGAAGAGATGCTACTATTTTTTTATAAAAAACATAATAGATAGCTTATCTTGTACCCCATCATTTCTTTAGCATCGTTTAATTTTTTTAAAACCCTTTGGTAGAAAGTTAGATAAGATCATCTAGTTTATAACCTATATTTAAAAACAATTATAATGAATATTTTTTTAGTACTAATTTCACAATTCAATAAAACCTAAAATATGATAAATACTGCATAGTTGACTGTGTACCCTCTAACTACCTCAAAAAATATCAATTTTTATATATTTTTTGAATGTGTATAGAATTAGGTCTGATTTGTAAACCTACAATTTTTTTCAATTTGAATCAATGAAATTGAAGATACATTAACAAAGATAAACATGTATAGTTATGGCATATAATGTTATAAAAAGACATACTTATAAATAAATATAGATAAAAACCTTAAAGTAATAAAAATATAAAAAATATATATTTAGAAAGAGGAGAGCATGATCGATATTGTAGTCATATTTTAATTTTTTTTTTTTATAAAATTCATAGTGTTTAATATGGTGGAAGTTATATTTTGTTTTTAATTAAAAAACATGCTTTTAGCTATTTATTTTTAGGTCCATTCCTTAGCTTGAGAATCAAATCCATTCTTGAGCCTTGAGTCATGTGTTTGAAATGTCAAACATAAGAACCATGTACATGAAAAATCACATATGTAGAATATTTTACTATTACATTGACATGCTTTTGGCAATCTTATTTATTTTATTATAGTTTATTTTTAATTTTCAAAGTTCATTCATGGCTTTAGTCGATGTTTATTATTAACATTGAAGTTTTGCACATCAAAAAAATGTAAACCTAATTTTAACTATGATCTTGATGTCATTTTCTTAGCTAAATAGATTTGTGACTATAAAATGTGATTTTAGTCTCAATTAGCCCAAATATCATCATATATTGAGCCTTTTAGTTAATTAGGGTAATAAGTGATGTCATTTGGGTTGAATTGAGCCATATGAACATAATTATTACTCAAAAATATGTTAATTGGGGTTAAATCAATGGGTTTAGAGTTTAGGGTCCAATCACAAAGGAAATTGGGGATATTTTAAGCTCATTGAACCTATTTTGACTAAAAATTGTGTTTTGGGCTCAATTACACCTAATGTCATCCTAGATTGAGCCAATTAGTTAATTAAGGAAATTAGTTATGTGATTTGGGCCAAATTGAGCCTTGTGAACCTAATTATTAATCTATAGGATGTTAATTATGGTCTAAATTGATTGGTTTAAGATTTAGAGTTTTCAATTTAGGGTTTAAGGTTTAAGGTATAAGTTTTAGGGTTTAAGGTATTGGGTATAAGGTCTAATCGTGAAGGAAATTAAGGATAATTTTATCTTATTTAACCTATTTGTGACTAAAGAATGTGATTTTAGACTTAATTAACCTGAATGCCATCATATATTGAGCTAATTAATCAATTGAGGCAATCAGTGATGCTATTAAAGGCTAAAATCAACCATATAAACCTAATTATTACTCTAAATATGTTAATCAGGGATAAATAGACTTTTTTTAGGGTTTATGATTTAGGGTTTAGGGCTTAGGTTTTAGGGTTTATGGTTTAGGATATAAGGTCTAATCATGAATGCAATTGGGGCCAATTTGAGATCATTAAACCTATTTACAACTATAAAATGTGATTTTAGGCTTAATTTTCCCCAATATCATCACAAATTGAGCTAATTAGTTAATTGGTGAAACTAGTGATATGATTTGGGCCAAATTGAGCCTTTGAACCTATTATAAAGGCAATTAGGGATAATTGGATAATTTGATCTTTTTGAACCTATTTATGATTAAAAAATGTGATTTTGGGTGAAATTTAGCCCAATATCATTATAGATTAAGGTAAATAGTTAATTTGGGTAGTCAATGATGTCATTTGGGCTAAATTGAGCCTTGTGAACCTAATTATTACTCTAAAATATGTTTATTATGGCTAAATCGATTGTTCAAGGTTTATGGTTTAGGGTGTAGGGCTTAAGGATTAGGGTGTAGGGTGCAATATTGAAGTAAATTAGCACAAACTTGAGCTTGTTGAACCTTTTTATGACTAAAAAAGTGATTTTGGGCTCAATTTGCCCTAATGTCATCATAAATTGAGCCAATTGGTTAATTGGGGCAATTAGTGATGTTATTAAAGGCTAAATGTGGCCCTGTAAATCAATTTGTTACTCTAAAGGATGGTAATTAGAACTAAATCTATTTTTTTAGGTTTTAGGGTTTATGACTTAGGGTTTAGGGCTTAGGTATCAGGGTTTAAGATTTACAATTTAGGGTATAGGGTCCAATCACAAATGTAATTAGGGCCATTTTGAGCTTGTTGAACCTATTTTGACTATAAAGTGTGATTTTTGGCTTAATTTTCCCTAATGTCATCACATATTAAGCTAATTATTTAATTGAGGAAATCAATGATATGATTTTATCCAAATTAAGCCTTGTGAATGTCAAGATAAATATAATGTAATATGCATGGATCTATAAGTTATATGAATAGCAAAGCACAAGTAAATGAAGCGAGATGAATTACTATGGGGAAACCTCTATGAGGTAAAAAATCCACCAAAAGTGATTTTAATTATTGAGAAACAAAGCACCCTAATACAACTTCTCTTCTTACTTTTCCTCTCCGAATTAAATTTCACAAAACTCTTAAAATTCCCATGATTAATCCCATAAATTTGAATATGAAATAACCAATAGGGTTAAACCCTATTTTATATATAATTTTGAAGGGAGGTGACCTTTCTAAATATTGAGTCCAACTGTCTTGAAGAGTCAATAAAAATATTGGTAACTATTAAATAATTATAATAATGTTACTTATTTTCATGAGGTTTCCACCTTGTGTTGATAAATAATATATTATTATTATTATTTAATAAATAACCAATATATACTAAGGGTTAAATAATCATCACTTAGTCATTAAATTCTCTAACACTCCCCCTTAATGTTAAGTGGGGATAAAATCCATAGTCACCATAAAGGAATTATACTTTGTGTAAAAAATTAAAGGATTTTAAAACCTTCATCATGTCAAAAGTCACCTTTTGAAACAAAAGGAATTATAATCCATAAAATAATCAAAAGTAAGTTTAGGCTATCATGATTTTGAGATTACATCTCGTTATTTCTCATGAAAAATTACTAAGCATATTTGGAGCCTTTTATAACATAAGGACCTCCATTAAAAATTATGCTTTTTAATGTATTGGGGTACAAAAATAAAACTTCCACACAAATTTTACTTAAATCACATAAATTTCACATTAAGTTTATAATTATTTACAATGAGAAGAATCATAAAGAAAGATAAAAGACACATGACCGTTAGGAAGTGGCATGGTCATGCACACCCCCGTAGTGAAAACTTTGAAAGGCCCAACATTACACAAAACTGACAAAACTTGGTAACACCAAGTGGTTTTTTGAAGACATATACCACTTTTTCATCTATAAGATAGAACAATAGATCAATATCATCATTGAGGAGTTTCACAATAACCATATACATAAAAATATGACATATGTTTTTCTATGCTAAAACACATTTCAAAAAAATCGTGTCATTTTTTAGGCAAACAAGTTCACTATTTTGATCACAAAATTAGTGAAAAAATATAAATGATTGTATGCAATTTATTGTTCGACATCTCCAATAGTTACAAGTTGAGCATCTCAAACTATCATGTGATGCACATACAATAATTTACTAATAATATGATATTAAGTTTAACCAAACATTAGATATCCTATTAACACTAACTCATTTTATCATTTGAGTTTTATTAAAAAACTTTTCAAGTTTAATATGCTTCAACAATATATTGAGGTATAACCTATCATACATCAAATATGGATAATTTTAGCATGAAATTCCATCATCCAATCAAAAATATATGAAACTTGAAACAAATAAGTTTATATATGTATGAATAAAATTATCAGTAAAGTAAATGATGAAGAGGAAATAATACAAAATCCATTTACACTACATTTTTTAACATATTTTATTATCAAATGAAGCATATAAGGATTTTATCATAAAAAATAAAATGATAAAACAATCAAATGAGAGTATCTAAGAAATTTTAACAAAATATATCCAAATTCATTGAGCATGATCTTCTTACCAAATGCAACAACTAAAATATGATTATTTTGTCAAATTAAGCAAGATGTTATGCATATAATGTATTTCAATGCTAACTAAAATGAAAACAATCATTATATATATATATCACACACACATATATATATGTATGTATATATATATATATATACATACATACATACATACATATATATATATATATATATACATATACATACATACATATATATATATATATATATATATATATACATACATACATACATACATACATATATATATATATATATGTATATATATATATATATATATATATATATATATATATATATATATATATATATATATATATATATACATACATACATACATATATACATACATACATATATATATATATATATATATATATATATATATATATATATATATATATATACATACATACATATATATATACATACACACACACACACATATAGACATATATATATATATACACACATATATATATAGACACACACACACACACACACACATATATATATGCATATATATATATATACATATATACGTATATACATATACATATATACATATACATATACATATACATATAAGACAAATATACCCCTTGAAATATAATTATAATGTTATTTTTAAAGAATCAGTACCAAATCATTTTACTAACAAATATAATGTAGATGAGATACTATCAATATAGTTGATATCTCTAAAGTAACAACAAAATAAATGAAATGTTATGTGAATATACATATTTCATAAGAACTTAGCAACATTCACAGATTGCAACATTGGTCTAGCCAATTCTATGATGGTGTGGTTTTTCCTTTTAACAATACCATTTTATTGAGGGGAATAGGGAGTTATTAGTTCCCTTTTAATACCACAACTAATGAAAAATGAATAAAATTATTTACTAACATATTCACCACCATTATTAGTTCTTAATCTCTTAATAGAAAAATCAGTTGCATTTTCAACACTAGATTTAAATTCCTTGAATTTAGACAACACATCAAATTTCCTTTTAATGAAAAAGACTAGATCATTCTAGTGTAATTATAAATAAAATTAATGGTATACAAATAACTATTAAGAGATACAACTTCAATAGGTCCTATAACATCAATATGAATCAATTCTAAAGGATGTGAAGAATTCACATCATGATTATTGTGGAAGGGGTTGTATGTTACTTACCACGTAAATTATCCTCACAAGTTTCATAATGAGAAGGGATAGAAAGAAGTACAAAAATAATTTTATTTGTTGACATATCATGTAATCTTCTAAAATTAACATGTCCTAATCTTTAATGCCATAATTGAGATTCATTATTACTATGCGATGAAAGAAAATATGCAGAAGAAGGAAAAAATATATATAAACCATTCTTTTGAATACCTTCAACAATCAAGGAACTAGAATGATTTATAATGGACCAAATATATTTAAATAATTTTATAATGAAATTATCATTTGTAAGTTCAGAATAAGATAGTAATTTTTTTAAGCTTAGGTACATAGAAAACATCATTAATAATAACATTTGAGAATTTCCCTTTTCCTTGTTTAGTTGCTTCTAAAAACAATTTTCTCTTAAGTAAATTATTTCAAAGATATCTCTTTAATCACATAAAATATTATATAAGCATGTCATATTATGCAATGCACCACTATCTAAAATCCATTCATTTTTTTTTGAAGAGCATAAAGTAACATATAAAGTAATAACATTTGAATCCCGATTGTTATTATGATTAGAGTTTTGGTTCTTCTTCTTGCTATTAAATTTATTCCTTTTGTTATTTTTAGAAGTTTTATTGTTATTTATATCATTATTTTTATAACAAGTTTCCATTCTATACCATGTGAAGATACCATGTCAAGATACATATAATGTAATATGCATGGATATAGAAGTCATATGAATAGAAAAACACAAGTAAATTTAGGATAATTTGAGCTCTTTGAACCTATTTGTGTTTATAAAATGTTATTTTGGGCTCAATTCACCCAATGCCATCGTAGAGTGAGTCAATTAGTTAATTACATCAATCAATGATGTGATTTGGTCCAATTTGATCCCTTTAAACCTAGTTATTACTCTAAAGGATGTTTGTTAGGTATAAATTGATTGGTTTAAGGTTTAGGGTATAGGGTTTAAGGTTTAGAGTATAGGATCTGTTGACCAATTTCGCCCACAGGCAAAATTTTGGTCACCTTCTACACTTGCTTTGCATGGCTAGTTAATTTCGGTTTGCAAAGTCCATTTTCAGGGTCTAACAATGCCATTTCGAGCATTGGCTCAGCCTAATTCATCAGTTGGTGATTTTAGTGAGTCATTTCAAAGGGCACAGTTCCTCAGCACTTGGTTCATCTATTTTCAGTTCTTCAAACCATTGAACCATTTTTGGTTCAATGGGTTTAGTTCAATGGTTTAGTTCAATGCTGGCATTTCTCTACTCGTGTCAACACTATTGGTTTAATCTTTTGTTTTGAGTGGTTGGTTTATCGGCTTTTGTTCTGTCTTCTTCAAAGTCCATTGGCCTCATCTAGCTTAGTTCAGCATTTTAGTCTAGTGACCTTGTTTTTGATCAGTCTAGCACTTGCTTTGTCCAAGTTCAAATGCCCTAAGGGAGGGCCGACACTTCAAGGGTATTCGGGTAAGTTTTATAAAAAATTTGGCTAAGTCCCGTGTATACCAAAGTTTTCAAAACTCTGTGGAAGACATTTAGCAAGGCCCAGGGAGCAGTCTGATGGAAATAAACATGCAAGTCCATGGGACTTCCAAAAGCCCAATGCAAACAATATAGATCCAAGTCAAACTCATATGAAACAAAAAACTACCGCCCATGGCAGCCTACGGCCAAACTATCACCAACGACAGTCGTCAGTGAAACTGCCACCCATAATAGTGCACGACCAAACTGCCGCCAACGGCAATTGGTAGTGAAACTACCACCCACGGCAGCCCACGACCAAACTGCCGCCAATGACAACCGGTGGCCAAACTGCCGCCAACGGTAGCCTGGGGCCAAACTAGAAAAACAAGCTGCTAGGGAATCAAGCAAGCCTGACAACCATCTGAGAAGGCCCACAAATAATGTACAGTGGGGAAAAAGGGCCGCAGGGGCCATTTAGGACCCGACCTAGTCTAGGACAAAGGCTGGAGGAAAGGCGAGGAAATAGCCTGAGAAAAACCCGTGAGGCTTTTAAAACTCACGGAACAGTCAAGCAAACCACCGAGATCCATGAAGCAGTCCACAGACCGTCGATGCAAAAAAGCAACAAGCCAAGTGACAGTCCGTGGAAGTATTTTATAAGGTCCAGTACTCCATGAAAGTGAAGCGACCAAGCAAATTCCCCAGTTAATGGATTGAGCGGTAAAATTACCGCTCACAACATTTTGCAGAGAAAAGCGGCATGTTAAAATGAGAAAAACAAGCCATAGACCAAAATGGGAATAAGACAAAATAGCAAGCATGGTCCCAGCAGACTTATGATGTCATCTACAGTGTTTTCCCTCTTCCTAATGAAGACTCAAGCAACGACTTGCAAGCAAAGGCCAATGAGACTCCTCTTGGCTCTGCCCATATAAATACGTAGACTTGGTCATTTTTAAGGGATCTTCTCCAATTTTGTAAAGAGCATAGCTCTGCAAATTCTCCACCTGAATCAATAAAATATAGTCTTTTGCTTCCATCTTAGATAGATTTGTTGTGTACGTCATGAGTATTATTTGTGTTTAGTCATTATCTTTGATGTTTTCACAGGTTAATGCCAATAGACCAGTCATCTACAAGGGCCATTCCTGCAGTTGAAAGGAGAAGAGAAATATTTGAGAAGAACAAAATAGAGGAAGTTGCTTGCAAGTGTGCATTCCATAGCACCTTGGTAGACCTCTATTAAGTATATTCCATTATAGCCTCCCTGTTAGTCTTAGCAGCCATGGTTCTTCTGCCAGATGTATAGAGTATACTTGCATTTTCTTGATTCTGAGAGTGGATGTGGAAGGTCAACCTTTATTTTGGTGTATCACCTCTTTAGAGTAGGCTGTTTGTTTTCCTATATTTTCTTCTCCCTTTTCATCCCCCCTATTATATCTATATATCTATATTTTGCACTACCTAAAATAAACAAGATACATCAGAGGGAACTAGCCCATACCTAGAGACTCTCCTCTCTTGCTTTGCCATCCCACAGGTGAGAGAGGAGTTTCCATGTTGTGGGGAGAGGGAAAAAACCTATTTTCCTGCCACTAGGTGAAATCTCCAGTGTCAACAGTTTTGGCACGCCCGGTGGGACTGTAATTTTATCAGTTTCCAATGCAGTAGTTTTACAGGATTGATGCTAGTCTTGCTACAGTCATCTCAAAGATTTCCAGCATCTAGTGACTCCACTGGTAAGAGCTCAGTTCTTTATTTTAAAGACCAGTCACTTAAACTTCTATGCCAAAGGTTACAACAAGGTCAGCTTCAAGAGGGATCCCTTTTGTTTTCATTGAGCTACCTTTAAACTCTGCTAAAAGGCTCAGGTTTGAAATAAATCACCCTTATCCATTAGTAAACCCTCCTAGACTTGTTGCTAGGAACACCAACCCAGCTCAGCCACAATTACAACCCATTTCAGCCATGGCATTGCCTTTTGCAGCTTTCCATGGTGAGAGCCCCTTAAACCTCCCATGCTATGATCCAATTCCAGGAACAGCTCTAAAAAATGTACCTTCTTTTGATGGAGTGGAACCTATTATAGTTGTTGAGCATATCAAGAATATTGCCAACCTTTGCAATATTCACAATATAACAAAAGAAAACATTGCCATCAGACTACTAGCTTTGTCTCTGAAAGGCAAGGCTCTTGATTGGTACAGAACCTTGCCTGTGAATTCCTTACATTCCTGAAATGAATTGGGCACCCATTTAACTGGTCATTTTGAGGAAAAAAGTGACGGTCTCTCTCTTGCAGAGTAGCTGATGAATATAAAGAGAGCTCCACACGAGTATATGCAGGACTTCAACATGCAGTTTCAAAAGACTTGGGATAGAATTCCCATCCTGGTAAGGCCGACTCCTAGCTATGCTTTCTTATACTATTTAAAAGCATTAAACAGTGATATTGCTGTGATGATCCAATCTATGGGAGGGCACATATTGCCTGCTGCTTATGACATCGCTATATCAGCTGAGAATTTCTTGGTACAAGCTGGAAAGATCGCTCCTAGGCCCAACATGCCACTTTTCCCAGAGATACTACCCCTTATACAGATCGTTGTTCCCACCATTGCTCCCCTGCCCACCATTGAGAAGCCAGCTGCTGTTCCATCAAATGAACTACATGAGGTCAAAAGCCTATTGCAAAACATGTCAAATGAACTTGTAGCTCTTAAAAGGTAACAAGCTCAAAATAATAAGCCGAATTCGGGATATCAACATTATGGTCAAGCACCTAGAAACCCTTTTCAAGGCTATAATCAAGGACAAGGTCAGCTCACTCAGACCAGGCCTTATCAAAATTATAACTCAGGCCCCTCTTTGTCATCTAAAGCCATGGTGCCTACTCAGAATAACCTTGTACAGGAACAGCCTAGCTGTTTTACCATAGGACATGGTCAAGAGCAAGCTGTCCATACAAATGACATGATGAATTTTTTCCAAAATTTAAAAAACTAGGTTGCTGATCATTCCCAATTTTTTGAGTTTCTAGCTCAGCCCAGCACGAGTAATAATCAAACTCAGCCGGATTCTACCCTGATAAATCATGAAGTGGGTGAGCTCTGTGCAATTAATCATGGGGGTGCTACAGGCAATTAGGCTAATTGCATTGCAACCAACACAAGATTTAAAAGAAGAGTAATTGGAGAAGCGTAGGCTTCCCCTCAAGCAACAACAAATCCTCCACCACACCCTTTTCAAAGGGCCCCAATTTCTGGTCAACTGTCTGCACCTCTAGCTCCTCAATCTACAGCTCCAGCTAGGATCAACCCAAAGGAAAGCATGAAGGGAATCAACCCCCAAGTGAATATAGTTGATCAAATGAAGAAATTGCATGTGAGCATTTCTCTATGGGATTCATTGTCTCTTCCAGGACAGAAGGATGTATTGAAGAAAGAATTGCATGAGCTAGATCGACAGGCCATCCCAACAGACATTAATAACTTCCTAATGATGAATGGGTAGCCTTCCACTTCAAATCAGGTAAATAAAGAAGAAATAACTCCCCCCTTTTATGTATCTTTGATCATAGGGGATTTCTTAATACACAATTGCATAATCGACAGTAGGGCTAGCACTTTAGTAATGCCCAAGCGCATTGCCAATAAGATAAGATTAAAGTATGAAGCAATGAACAAAGGAGTCTTGCAACTAGATGGGATGCCTGCAAAGATAGTCAAAATCTTGAAGGGATTAAGTTTAACATTGCATGCCTGCCTAACATTCTCAATTCCTCATGATATAGTGGTAGCAGACGTTCCTCCATATTTCACAATCTGTTTGTCTAGGGACTTTACGTCCAAGATAGGTGGCTATCTAGCAGTGAATTGGTCATATCTAGTTTTCAGAACCAAGTATGGGACCAAAGTGAAAATTGAATCTGAGCCACTCTACAAGGACCATCTAGAGCCCTATTCACCCAAGGTAGCGAATGTCAGTTACACTATCATTGATCCAGAAGAGTCTCAGATGGACTGATCTTCATCTTCTACTCTTAAAGGAGTCACATATCTACTCTTGGATGAGTGGGGAAGTGATAACTTCGAGCACGATCCTTATAAGTTTATTGAAGAGGCAGACCTTGGTGTCTATTGCTTGCATGAAGAAGGTGCCATCATGCCCAATATAATAAAGGAGAACAAAGAAGACCTTGGCCCATGGCAGCTGTTCTTCGATGGTTCTAGAAGTAAACTGGGCACTGGTGGTGGGGCAATGTTAGTTTTTCCTTCTAAAGAAAGTTACTTTTTAGCTTTCTATTTCTAGTTCTCTTGCACTTGTAATGTTGTAAAATATGAGTCTTTGATTCATGAACTTGAGTGGGCAAGAAAGAGAGGGATCAGGAAGTTGCAAATCCTAGGGGATAGTGAACTAATTGTGAACCAAATAAGAGGCCTGAACTTGACTAAAAACTCCTTGCTGAAGTCTTACAAGCACAGACTTTGGGACTTGATGGAGGATTTCCTTGCTCTTAACATTACCTCGATTCCTAGGGAACAGAATAAGCAGGTTGATAGGCTGGTAGCTATTGGCACCCAATTTGATGTTTCAAAAGAGTTAAGCAGGTATTGTGGTTCACGCCATTTAAAAGTGGTAGTTCAGCCTTCAATTCCAGACAATATTACAAATTGGCAAGTCTTTGAAAGTGACCAGCAGATAGCTCTCTTCCTGCAGGAAGAAGCTGAGTTTGTAGTCCACAATCAAGTGAAATTATAGCAACAATACAGAAATCAGATTGTTCAATTGAAGAACAATAAACTCCCTAAGGGTCTGGTCACACTTGAAAGTATTTTCAATAGAGATGACCAACTAAAAAATGAAAAAGCATGCATCACTACCAGAGAGGAGAATTATGAAAAAGTTGAAATCTTCAAGGACAAGTTGCTGGCGCTTTGTAAGGTCTGCATGTTTCAAGAAAGGCAAGCTTTCATTCTGCTGTGTCAAGAGTTTGCTGACGTCTTCACCTGGAATTATAGTGACTTGAAAGGCTTTGATCCAAGACTCACCCAGCACACCATTGAATTAGATGAAGGCATAAAACTAGTCACACAAAAGTAGAGGCTTGTTAATCTGATGATCAAACTCCTTATGCAGAAAGAATTGGTCAAGTTGATTGAGTTTGGCATTATATTTCTAATCAAACATTCCTCATGGTTGGCCAAATTAGTTCCAGTTAGAAAGAAAAATGGGGAAATCAGGCTGTGTGTTGACTTTAGAGACCTTAATAATGTCTCTTTAAAGGATCATTATCCTCTCCTGAACATGGAGTAGATCCTCCAAAAGGTAACCAGTTTCAAACATTTCTCCCTCCTGGATGGTTATTCGGGATATAATCAGATTCTGGTATGAGGCTCTGACCAATACAAAATAGCCTTCACTACTAAATGGGAAACGTTCACCTACCAAAAGATGCCTTTCAGGCTATCCAATGCTGGTGCTACTTTCTAGTGAGTCATGGACATGGCTTTCAGTGGTTTGATAAATAAGAACGTGCTGGTGTACCTTGATGATATAATGGTTTTCTCTAGGCAGGCGGACCAGCACATGGAGCACCTCAGGCAGATTTTTAGGAGATGCAGGGAATTTGGCATCTCCCTAAATCCAAAGAAATGTGTATTTGCTATTCATGAGGGGAAACTTCTTGGCCACATTGTGTCCAAGGAAGGTTTGTCTATTGACCCCGAGAGAGTCCGCTCCATTTTGGAGATGTCCCTACCAAAGCACAAGAAAGGCTTGCAGAGTTTCTTTGGCCAGATAAATTTCATTCAAAAGTTCATTTCAAATTTTGATGAAATAGTTAAACCCCTAAACTCTATGCTAAGGAAGGGTGAAGAATTCAAGTGGATAGTCCCAAGAAAAGATAGTTTTGAAGATATCAAACAGGCTTTGACCCAGGCTCCCGCTCTAATCAGCCCTGACTTCAAAAAAGACCTCAATCTCTATACCTTCAACAATAGAGAAGTGATTTTTGATATGCTTACTCAAGCAAACAATGATGACCTCGAGCAACCACTCACCTTCTTCAGCCAAGGGTTAGAGGACTTCGAAATCAGGTACACCTACATAGAGAAGCAAGTCTTGGCAGTAGTGCACAGCCTGAAGAAATTCATATATATGTTTTCAAACAGCAAGATCCATCTCATGGTTCCACATCTTGGCATCAAGGATTTCTTGACCAATTGAGACTTAAATGAGAAAAGAGTGGGATGGATCACCAAAGTGATGGAGTAGGACATAGACATCAAAATCACCAAGTTACTGAGAGGAAGGGGCCTGTGTGAATAGCTAGCTATAGATTTGGGACAAAAGGCTAAAGGTAGCTTGTTGATCCATGACGTATCCATTGTAGAAGAACCAGCTATCATAAGAGATTGGACATTGGACATGAGGCATTTCATTCTTACAGGCGAATGTCTGCAGGGTCTCAATAGGGCTGAAAGAAGGTATTTTAAAATTTAGTCCCTTCCTTATGTTTTGATTGATGGAGTATTATTTAGGAAGGATCTCTCCGAGATTCTCCTGAGATGCATTGACCCCAGTCAGGCTGACAAGGTATTGGTTGAGTTTCACGATGGGCCAGCAGGTGGCCATTTCACCCCTAAGAACACAATAGCAAAAATAATGAGAGCTGGCTATTTTTGGCCCACTCTCTTCAAGGATACCTATGCTTGGGTAAGGAAGTGCCAGAAATGTGCACTTTTTGATGGAAAGCAACGATTGGCTGCTATGCCCCTACAATGCATTCAAATTGAACAACCATTCATGCAGTGGGCCCTGGATTTCATAGGGATGATCAATCCTCCCTCCAGTGCCAGACACAAATGGGTCCTGACTGCTACAGATTATTTCACCAGGTGGGTGGAAGCCATTGCTTTGAAGGAAGTGAATGAAAGCACAGTCCTGGATTTCTATGAGGACTTAGTGACATGTTTTGGGGTCCTAGCCATTATAATTTCAGACAATGCCTTGGCTTTTTTGGGAGCCAAAACTAGTGAATGGGCGCTTAGGTATGGTATATATCTTAGCACTTCATCAAATTACAACCCACAGGGGAATGGGTTGGCTGAGTCCACTAACAAAAATTTGATCAGGATTATAAAGAGGACCATGAAAGAAAATCAAAAAACTTGGCATGCCAAGTTGAAAATAGCTCTATGGGTTGATCGAATCACTCTGAAGAGATCAATCAGAAATTCTTCATATATGCTTGTGTATGGAAGGGAAGCAAGGCTTCCTATCTCACTCAAATTGCCAACACTGGACCTTGCTCATCAGCTGCAGTTAGAAGATGAAAGTAGCATGGAGGTCAGATTGTGTGAACTAATGGAGCTCCAAGAGGTAAGGAATCGGGCCATGGTCTCTATGATCAGTCGCCAACATCAGGTGAAAAGACATTTTGACAAGAAATCTTCATCAAAAAACTTTGCTGAAGGAGACATTGTCTTAAAATGGGATGAAGATAGAGCTAAGCCTAGAAAACATGCAAAATTTAATGCCCTTTGGAGCAGTCCTTACATGATTACTCAGTGCAAGCAGCATAACGCGTTCTATCTCTCTAGATTGGATGGTGAAGAATTGTGTATCCCAATTAATGAGATACATCTAAAGCATTGCCACTAATTTTTGGTTTAGCTGTACATAGTTTCCCTTGTTTTCTTTCCTATTTTCCCTAAGTGCAGTTTGCACAGTTAGTTGTTTTTAGCCTTTTGTGTTTCCTTTTACCTATGGGGGTGAAAGTTTTAGGTGTAATTTTGGGATCTCAAAAGCTATTGTAAACTCTCTTCAAAGTCACCATCTGACTTTGCACCCAATGGATATTCAAAATCAACTGGGTCCTAAGCATAGCAGGCAAGCTTCCCCTTTGAGTCACCAATTTGTTGACCAATTTCGCCCACAGGCAAAATTTCGGTCACCTTCTACACTTGCTTTGCATGGCTAGTTAATTTTAGTTTGCAAGGTCCATTTTCAGGGTCCAACAATGCCATTTCAAGCATTGGCTCGGCCTAATTCATTAGTTGGCAATTTTAGTGAGTCATTTCAAAGGGCACACTTCCTCAACACTTGGTTCATCCATTTTTAGTTCTTCGAACCATTGAACCATTTTTGGTTCAATGGGTTCACTTCAATGGTTCAGTTCAATGCTGGCATTTCTCTGCTCGTGTCAACACTATTAGTTTAATCTTTTGTTTTGAGTGGTTGGTTTATCGACTTTTGTTCTGTCTTCTTCAAAGTCCATTAGCCTCGTCCAACTCAGTTCAGCATTTTAGTCCAATGACCTTGTTTTTGATTAGTCTAGCACTTGCTTTGTCCAAGTTCAAATGCCCTAAGGGAGGGTTGGCACTTCAAGGGTATTCGAGTAAGTTTTATAAAATTTTTGGCTAAGTCCCATGTATACCAAAGTTTTTAAAATTCTATAGAAGACATTTAGCAAGGCCCAGGGAGCAGTCTAATGAAAATAAACATGCAAGTCCGTGGGACTTCCAAAAGCCCAACTCAAATAATATAGATCTGGGTTAAACTCATATGAAGCAAAAAACTACCACCCATGGCAACCCGCAGCCAAACTGCTGCCAACGGCAGTCGGTAGCGAAACTACCACCCACGATAGCCCACGGCCAAACTACCACCAACGACAGCTGGCAGTGAAACTACCACCCATGATAACCCATGGCCAAACTACCGCCAATGACAGTCAGTGGCCAAACTGCTGCCAATGGCAGCCCACGGCCAAAATAGAAAAACAAGCCGCTGGGGAATCAAGCAAGCTCGACAACCGTCTGAGAAGGCCCACAAATAACGTACAGTAGGGGAAAAGGGTCGTAGGGGCCGTTTAGGACCTGACCCAGTCTAGGACAAAGGCCAGAGGAAAGGCAAGGAAATAGCCTAAGCAAAACCCGTGAGGCTTTCAAAACTCACAAAACAGTCAAGCAAACCATCGAGATTCGCAAAGCAGTCCATAGACCGTCAACGCAAAAAAGCAACAAGCCAAGTGACAGTCCATGGAAGTATTTTATAAGGTCTAGCAATCCATGAAATTGAAGCAACCAAGCAAATTCCCACATGATAGTTAGTGGATTAAGCGGTAAAATTACCACTCACAACATTTTGCAAAGAAAAGCAGCACACAAAATGAGAAAAACAAGCCATAGACCAAAATGGGAATAAGACAAAATAGCAAGCATGGTCCCAATAGACTTATGATGTCATCTACAGTGTTTTCCCTCTTCCTAATGAAGACTCAAGCAACCACTTGCAAGCAAAGGCCAATGAGACTCCTCTTGGCTCTGCCCATATAAATACGCAGACTTGGTCATTTTTAAGGGATCTTTTGCAATTTTGTAAAGAGCATAGCTCTACAAATTCTCCACCTAAATCAATAAAATACAGTCTTTTGCCTCCATCTTGGATAGATTTGTTGTGTATGTCATGAGTATTATTTGTGTTTAGTCATTATCTTCGATGCTTTCACAAGTTAATGCCAACAGACCAGTCATCTACAAGGGCCATTCCTACAGCTGAAAGGAGAAGAGCAATATTTGAGAAGAATAGAATAGAGGAAGTTGCTTTCAAGTGTGCATTCCACAGCACCTTGGTAGACCTCTATTAAGTATTTTCCATTATAGCCTCCCTATTAGTCTTAGCAGCCATGGTTCTTCTGCCAGATGTACAGAGTATACTTGCATTTTCTTGATTCTGAGAGTGGATGTGGAAGGTCAGCCTTTATTTTGGTGTATCACCTCTTTAGAGTAGGTTGTTTTTTTTTCTTGTATTTTATTCTCCGTTTTCATCCCCCCAATATATCTATATATCTATATTTCGCACTACCTAAAACAAGCAAGATACATCAGAGGGAACTAGCCCATACCTAGAGACTCTCCTCTCCTGCTTCACCGTCCCACAGGTGAGAGAGGAGTTTCCATGTTGCAGGGAGAGGGCATGAACCTATTTTCCTGCCACTGGGTGCAATCTCCAGCGTCAATATGATCTAAATGCAAAGGCAAATGGGGCCAATTTTAGCTTGTTGAACCTATTTGTGACTATATAATGTGATTTTGGACTCAATTTACCCCATTTTCATCATAGATTGATCCAATTAGTCAATTAGAGTAAGCAATGATATGATTTGGGCCAAATTGAGCCCTATGAACCTAATTTGTTTATGGTTTAGAGTTTAGAGTTTAAGGATTTTATGTTTATGTTTTAGGTTTAGATTCAATTATGCAAGTAACATATACATCAAGAAATATGTATGTGGTTTTAGTGTGTAACACTTTTAATGTGTATATGATCTTGTAGGTAGTAAAATCATAAAAAAATACATTCAAGTCAACATCATTTTTTTCACATCAAGAGTTTTGTCTCCTGCATACTATGATTTGTTTCATTCTACATAGTATAGGTCTACTTTTTAATGATTTTCTCATTGCCCCACCCTCAAAACAAAAAATAAGAGTTGGTTCTCATAACCATGAACCTCATAACTTTTTTTTAGATATGACATAAACACAATTATAATCTAAATCTGTTTAAAAATATCCACACGTTTATATTAGTCAAATATTTTTAAAATGGCCAAAACCTTCTATTTGAAAATTGATCACACACACACCACTTATATTTGTAGGCAATGTGTTGAATTTTTGATGCATTATGATGTTTTTCATCATGTTCATTATACTTTGCATATTGATAAAATTTTGCAAAAATGTGAATTAGAAGCTCCATAATAATCAGCAAGGAAATTTATTCCAACCATTTTATTTGAAATACCAAATGGATAATTTTTTATAACAAATTATGTTTGGATAGAACTTGCAACATTCATGGTGGATTGCCAAAATTGAAAAATTGTACCCATGAGGAAAGTACACACAAAATTGGAAAATAACTAGTTAGTTTAAAAAAAATGTGACATATCAATTAATATATGGAAAGGATTCTAATAGGTGTGACCTTATTATAGAACAAATACCTATTTCTAAATATATGGTCAAATTTAATAAGGAAATTGTTTATGAGTATGCAAGGCACACACACAAAGATTGATGGCTAGATGAAAAATTTAGGTTAAGCAAGGACACATTCCAAATTAGTATTATTATTTTATTAGTTTAATTTTTAGAGAATTACACATTGAAACCATAAATGGAAGTTCAGTCATAGTACTATAATTCAGTATAGGTTTCCATTTTTATGCATATAACATTCATGCATGCACCTGATAGTATAGAGCATGATCTAAAAATATTAAGGGATTACCAATTATATTTTAGCAATGATCAAACACATTCTATAAAGTATGTGCAAGATTATTTTTAGATGTTCTATAGTAAGTTGAGTGAAAGGAACATTACTTTCAATAAACATTATATTTGGTCAAATAATTGCATGTCACAAGTTAAGAATGCATAGATGTTTTACTGGTTGAATAAGATGCATGTAACCACTAGAATTTAATATATTTGGAGTATCATTAAAGTAGGCCATGGAAAAGAGGAACATGATAGTGTAAGATCATGTGTCAAAAGAGTGATTGTAAGAGAGGAGTTGAAGTTTGAAGATGTTGATTTAACATATGCAAAGAAACATAATTGAATGGTGTAATAAAAAAATGGCCCATGGTGCTCAAGAAAACTATAATGGTCATCAACATTTATGGTTTATGGAAGAATAATAATTGGAAAGCTATGAAGGTTGTATGATAGCAATAGGATCAAGTGAGTTCCATTCATTTCATATCTCACATGCAGGTTCTTGGACAATTTATATGAGGCATATGGCATGCTTTTATTTTTCATGTGTGGACTTTATTTGGAATGAGTAAAAGTCACAAGAGTGGTTGGATGAATGGATATATAGACCCTTAAGTCCAATTGACACATATTGGGTTACACTATTATTACAACTTATAGATATGACTTCATCACATAACTTTGACCATATATCTGATCTAGTGCAACTAGGTAGGAGATGCATTTTTAAATTTAGAGTATATATGAAATTTATTGGCACAAGGAATAGTAGAGAAATAATATCTAAATATTTTAAATGTAAATCATGTATTTTATTTTATACAAAGGTAAGATTTAAAGCTTATGGGAAGATGAGTTGGTTTAAAAAACCAACTAACAGGTAAAACTACTTGAACAACCAAAAATGAAATTACATAAAAAACTAAAATATTTTGGATCATAAAATAATTCAACAAAATTAAATTGAAAGCATGTGTAATGTAATAAATTTGGTATATGTATTGACATATCATTATTAAATAATGTTTTATTTTGTGATGCACTAATGGAGAAAACATTTACTACCCAATTGGGTCTATGGTAGTTACTAGAACTTGGATTCGATGATATCCTATCAAAAATTCAAATGTATAGTTATTTAGTGACTATGAAATACATAGGAATATATTCCACTATTCAAATTTGGTTCTCATAAAAAATGTATAATTGCATACATAGGCCATTAAATGAGACTCTACAGAAGTTTCATGAGTCTGACCATGAAGAAATTATTTCTACTATCAAGAGTTGATCTGATCCTAGTGGTTACTTAGATTAAACTCCCAAGTTATGTTGAGTTATCAAATGTAAATGTGTTTAATTTTATCAAATTTTATTAATTTTTTAGGTAGTACATATAAATTTAAGTATAATTACATACTAACATATTTTTTGTAGGTTAGTGATGCCAAATTAGCTTCCACCTTCACATGGTTGGCATCGTTAATAAAGAATTTCATATTCTCAAAGTTAAGAGAAGCTTTCAGTTCATGTAGATGACTAAAAACTTTATCATATAGGAAAATACCTTTTTGAGGACAAAATGGGTGCTCCATTTCCTTATTGAGCATACTATAAGGCCAATACTATGGTCTTGTAGGTTATTCGACACCTCCAATATGGTGGCAATGCCATGTTTTATCCATGAGGCCTTAGAGGTGGAGATATCCAGTTATGGGTTGAATGTTGACAACATTTCTTGTCAATATTTCATGATGCCAAAATTATTGGGAAAATGTGTCCTTGCATGGATTTAAATATTGTGGTGGTGGGAACATATGTAATTTTCATATCCTAATGTGTTGAAATTGATGGATTTGTAAATAGAGGTACTAGAAGGAGAAATGTCTAATCAAGGCAAATAACTTATCTCTTAACTACGTAAAAGTAGCATTTAAGGACTTATCATGGAATCATCAACCATAGATTCATATCTTATTTTAAATCCAATGGCTTTGAGGTTAAATTATATGGTTTCTAAATGCACTTTATTGATCTTTTTTTTGTGTAGATGACTTATGGGTTTTTTTATGTGTGTCTAAAGTTTGCCTTAAAAAGTGCAATTTTACCATATAGGGAAGGACCTTCTTGAGGCTATAATAAGTGATTTATATCTTAACCAATCATAATCAAATCCTAAGAACATGGTTCTTGAGGTTATTTATGACCCCCAATGTGGTAACGATGCCAAGTTTCAATCACGAGGCCTAAGAGATGGATATATCTAGTTGTGGCTTGAATGTTTACAACAGTTATTATCAATGTTTCTTGACACCATAATTATTGTAAAAATGCATATCCACATGGATTCAAAAGTTATGGTGGTGGGAACATATGTAATTTTCATATCCTAATGTGTTAGAAGTGATGGATTTGTAAACAAATGTCCCAGAAATGGAAATGTCTACCAAAGGCAGTGAACCTATCTCTTAACTACATAATTGTAGCATTTCAAGACTAATCATAGAATTATCATCCATAGATTCTATTATTCCCAAAATTTGTCACTTGTTTTTGAGGACAACATGTTGACCATTTCGGTCTTGTAGGCCAAAATGGCCTCTTTCTTTCTCAAAATGTTATGAGCAATCAAGTTATTCAATCACACAAGCCTTTTTAGCTAAGGAAATTACAGGTTAAAAAGGTGGGCTTTCATAAAGAAAAACACTTAAGGCATTTCCTAAAAAATTGTAAGGATGGTTCAATGCCAAGGTTTAATAAAAAGGGTTCAACGGTGGGGTTTAATGATATGGAATGAACCATTGAACCATTGAACTTCACCTCCGAAAGGTTCAAAGGTTCAAAGGTTCTACAAGTTCAAGGTTTGAGAGGAAGGTTTGAGTGAATGGTTAAATTAGAAGATTCCAAAAAAAGGTTAAACCAAATGGTGTAAACAATTGGTTCAATGATACCTTAAACTCATAAAGAAGACTAAGTGAATGTGGCTCTTTACAAAACATTGAACCGTCGAACTGCCGAACCGATTGAACTTTGAACCATTGAACCATTGAAATTTGAATGGTTCAAAGGTTCAAGGTTCAAAGTTTTTCAAGTGATCGGTGACATCCCTTTAGACATAAAATTTAGGGTAATGGAATAATCATTAATTTTAAAATAACGCAAACCCAAAGACAAACTCAGCTATCCACTAAGAAAGGAGCTAAAGAAGCCAAAAAAAGGTGAGAAGATAGTCTCGAGAGTTTAGATAAATAGAAAAAGACAAGATATATCATGGAAAGAGGGAATCAAATAGAGAATCTAGAATCATTGGTGGAAGAGTTATTCTAATAGGTGGAATAGTCCACCAGGTGGATATCAGAGAGTACAAGCATTCAATGGCACGGCCTATTTTTCTTTGATTGAGTAAAGATGAGTGGACAATCGTGTAAGTATCATAAAGAGGAGCGGCCTTACCTTTCAGAAGATCAGGTGACCCATGCTTTAGAGAAGACATTTGAGATGATTTAGAATGCCAAAATTTAAGGCCGATGACCTGTTCCATCATGGCCCCTTCATAGAATTTCTAATGCATTTAATGCAGCATGGGCCATTTCATGAAAATAAGCACCAAAGTCTTTCTTTGGAGGCTATATGTTTTAATCTCTTAGTTTGTAGAAGAGAGATCTCTCTGTTATTAGAAGCAAAACTCTACCCGAATTGAAAGGCATTTTTGAGACTTTGAACTTAGACTGTTAATCATATTTTATCAAGTGAATGAAAAAGCAAGTGACCTTTCAGACTTTGTGTTGAAATAGCTTGTGTTATTTAGGAAATCATTCTTATGTCTTTTTCCTAAATACAGTCTTGTTCATTTAATCAAATAAGCAGAATAAGTGGAAATAATCTGAAATATGTCTTGAAGTCAACTGTGGCATACTTTGTGCTACCATAATTGTCCTTAGTCTGTGTGTTTTATGTTTCAAGATATTGGAGAGACTTTGAGCTCCCCTTATTCTTCATAATATTTTACTTTGTTGTAGTTTTTAGTGGAGACTTTATGCTGCACTTCATACTACTATGTTACTTTGTCCTAAATTAGTAGGAGAAATAATGAAAGACTGTGCTTTTCATGGGTTTCTTATGGATCCAATTACTACCCATGAAAGAATTCTTGATATTTATTGAACATCATTTCTGAAGGAAGAGAAATGCCTTCATTAATTACACTAGAATTCTCCTTTATTTTGTGAACATCATCTCTAAAAAAAGAGAGATGGATGGTATGATTTCACCCCTGATTCTATTTTCAATTTATATTAGTATATTATAGATTATAGGGAACCTCCCCTTGCTGAGAGGAGAGATTTATCTCATATGCTATGGTAACCACACCCATTTTGCCATATAAATCTCATTGTGTTGTGGTTGATATACCCATTTTTTTGTTAGTTAGTTGATGATGAAATATTCACCCAATAGTTTTTGGCAAATCTGCTGGGGAAGAATGTGCAATTTGAATCCTCAAGCTTCAAATTGAAGCATTTCTAGTTCTTTTCCATTCTACACTCTGATAGATCCATGGTATACACAAAGCCAGAGAGCTCAAGGTATTATTAATCCTATGTTTGAGTTTGTGTAGCAAAATAATTTTGACCTTTCTCCTCCATAATCTCACCTTCAGTGATCTAGGAGTTTTCCTTCTATAGACGTCAAATCCCCAATACCCGATGAAGCTTCTCTTTCCTCTGCTAGTAGAGATTTATCTATGCATACCCTACATAGGTTCATTATCTCTCATTTCAATTGTCATATCATGGTAGTCGAAGGCCCTTGGGGTAACATCTTTGGCCCCCTAAATCTAACCCCACCTTTACATGAACTACCTTGTAGTTCAAGAAAGAATTTTCCCAAGTTCTGTGGTGATGGAAGAGTTCATCCTGATGAGCATATTATAGTTTTTTGCATAGATTTTGGTGTGATAGGTGTTGAATTTTAAGATATAGTGGTCAGGTTGTTAGTGGAAACGTTGCAAGGTGTTATTGCAGACTAGTTTTACCATCTACAAGCACAAATAGTAATTGACTGGAACACTCTCAAGGCCAAGTTTGAGGCTGGGTTCAAACCCATAGAAGATGCACATGCCCTATTATCCTACCTTATGTGAATGAAGAAGGAGCCTCATGAACCCATGTGAGACTTCATTTCTAAATTTGACAAGCTAAGGAATAGGATTTCTACAATTGCTCAGCCGATGTCAAAAAATCTTAAGTGCTTCTTCATCAATTCTCAACGTCTTAAAGTGAGTTTCCTGTTGAGGTGGGCTGGCCACATAGATCTTACTGCAGCTTAGATTTTGGCCACTGAGGTTGAAGATGATCTTATCTTGGAAGGAAAGATAAGAAGAGATCTTAATAGAAATAAATCGTCTTCATCTTTTGAAAATTTCTCTATAGGCACCATTGATCCTATGGTGTAAAATCTAGCAAATGAATTGGTAGCTTTGAAAAATAAAATGGCACAAGAGATGTCTACCCCTCCTTATCATGATATACCAAGGAGGACATTTCCCAACCAGTCATATCAAGGCAATGCTACTAGGAATCAAGGGTAACTAAATTGTCTCCATCCCCCACATGGGAAGCTTGCCATTAAAGCAATGCTGACTAACTCATTGGTTGGTTATCATGAAGCTAAACATGATTTATCTTTCCAACCTAAGTTGGACCAAGAAGATGATGTTGATTTCTTTGTAGAAGGCAAATAAGAATTAGTTGGTGACTCCAACATTGGTTTCTTGAATTACCAGGATGAAGCTAGAAGTAAGAGAGAAATGTTTGATGGATCATACACTATTTTTACTAGGTCTCATAACTAATCAACTTAACAAGCTGATAAGGGAAAAATAGGGGAAGAATCTCAACTAGTAATTTTAATTTCTAAATGGAGGACTTCACTACCTTTCCAATCAAAGGACCCAGTGATTAATAAAAAAGTAAGTACCTTAAATAACCCTACACCTTCTACTTCAATTTCTCAGACCAGTACCACACCCAATAAAAACCAAAATGATGAACTTCTTTCCTCTATTTTTAGTTCATTTTAGTTATTTGACATAATTGATCATACTAGGAAGACCAAGATCCAAATGTCTGAGTTTAAATACTTACAAGCCAACCCTGAGCAGTTGGATAGGCTAGTTAAATGAATCAAGAATAAAACCATCCCTACAGGACAAGATGTTTCAAAGGTAACTCATGATCCCCCAAAGAACACATCCACCATAAATAATCTTGTCATTACTCCTCCTATTTACCTTAGGAAGACAAAACCTTTCTATGTTTTCCTATTGATAAATGGTTATAAGCTAAACAACTGCATAATAGACTCTGGTGCCTCTGACAATGTGATACCTGCCAAGGTGGTAGACTCTCTCGGTCTCACTCTGACTAATACTTTTGGGAGATGTTTCTCCATGGAAAACAAGTAAGTGCCACTTTTAGGATAGATCAATGATGCTTAATTTTCATTCGTGGCCTTCCTAGAAAAAAGGATTAAAATGACAGTCTTGGTGGCTGATGTTCCAGCTTCCTATGGCATTCTACTTGGACAAAAATTTTGCAAGGATGTTGGTGGAGAATTAAACATGGACTTGTCTGAGGTGAGGATACCTATCAAGGGCATCATACAAAGCTAATTCTTGAGAAGGAGTCAAAATACATTGTCACCCAAACATCAGCCCCTGAAGCTCAAATTCTATTTGAATCCTCAATAATGGGTAACTATTTTCTATCCATAGAAGATGTTTCTATTTCATAAGATGAAAGTTTTATAAGTGACAATCCAAAAAATTTAGACAAGACATCAAAATAATTGGTGGAGCACAGTTTAGATTAAAAAGGACCTTCCTTCTCTAATGAAGAGAAGGTGAAAGGAGATCAGATTCTAATGATGTCTAAATTCTAGAATTTGATAGTAGAAATTTTTCTATTGGTTCTAGAGATGTAACTGTTTTGATATCTCTACAAGGAGATATTTTCCCCTATTCGTATAAGTTGTAGTTCAACAATAATAACACTGCTGAGTATGAATCTTTGATTCTTAGATTAAAAGCTACTCAAGCTAAAGATGTTAAGATTCTTCACACCTGAGGAGATGCTTAACTGGTGGTTTGTCAATTGAGGAACCTGTATCAAACTAAGAATGAAAGATTGTGATATTATCATAATCTGGTGTGGGACTACCTTGAAAGTTTTGAGTCTTTCAATATTTCTGTTGTGTCGAGAGAATTCAATGATTGAACAAATTCCTTGGCCATCTCTGTAACCCTCATGGTTCCTCACAAATATTTTGAAGGGCATAAGTACACTATTGAGTTGGTCTTTTGACCAAGTGTACCTGATAATGATGACCATTGGTAGGTGTTTGATGGTGACAATCAAATCATGTGCTTAACTAAAATAGAAGGGTAGTGAACTATGGTAATGGACCATATTACTACACACCAAAATTAGGTAAAAAAAATATTTGATAAAAGAACAAAGATTCATGGTTTTTAGATTGAAGATCAAGTCTTGTTAATGGGCAAGAGGAGAGAACCAAAATGAATGCACAAAAAATTTGATTCTTGGTGGAGAGGTCTATTTGCCAATCATTGATTTTAGGGTGAAAATAGTTTATTATTGATATATCAAGATAGAATGCCATTTTCACTACCTCATAGTGGGTAGCATCTGAAGCACTTCAATCCTTGAAGTATCAAATAAGTCTAGTTGTACATTTGTATAGTCTTTGTTTGTTTTATATTGTTCATTTAGTTTTTGGCATCTTTCTCTTTTTGGATGGCATGACTCCATAGCCCAATGGCATAGATGAAGGCACTTAGAGTCTAGATTTTACTCCCTTCGATTGTTTCAAAGTATAACTGATGGAAGCTCCCCAAACTAAAGCCATCTGTTGTTCCCAAAATATGTCACTTGTTTTTGTGGACAACATGTCAACCATTTCTATCCTGCAGGCCAAAATGGTTTCTTTCTTTCTCAATTTTTTTTGAGTTGTCAAGTAATTCAATCGCACAAGCCTTTTTAGCTAAGGAAATCATAGGTTCAAAAGGTGGGATTTTATAAAGAAAAAAACTTAAGGCATTTCCTAAAAAATTGTAAGGATGGTTTAGTGCCAAGGTTCAATCGAAATGTTCAATGGTAGGGTTCAATGATATGGAATGAACCATTGAACCATTGAACTATTGAACTCCACCTCTGAAAGGTTCAAAGGTTCTATGAGTTTAAAGCTTCAACATGTTCAAAGAGTTCAAGGTTTGAGTGGAAGGTTCGAGTGAATGGTTTAATAAGAAGATTCTAGAAAAAGGTTCAACCGAATGGTGCAAATAATTGGTTCAACTGTATGGTGCAAACAATTGGTTCAATGACACCTTGAACTCATAAAGAAGACTAAGTGAATGTGGATATTTACAAAACATTGAACCACTAAACTAATTGAACTTTGAACCATTAAAGCTCTGAAAGGTTCAAAGTGTTTCAAGTGACCGGTGACGTCTCCACAGATGTCAAATTTAGGGTAATGGAATAACTATTGATTTTAAAATAAGGTAGACCTAAAGACAAACTCATCTATCTGCTAAGAAAGGAGCCAAAGAAGCCAATAGAAGGTGAGAAGATAGCCTCAAGAGCTCAGATCAGTATAAAGAGACAAGATATAGCAAGGAAAGAGGGAATCAAATAGAGAATCTAGAAGCATTAGTAGAAGAGTTATTCTAGTAAGTGGAACAATCCACCAGGTGGATATCAGAGAGTACAAGCATTCAATGGCATGGCCTATTTTTATTTGATTGAGTAAATATGAGTGGACAGTTGTGTAATTATCATAAAGAGGAGTGGCCTTACCTTTCAAAAGATCAGGTGACCCATGCTTTGGAGAAGATATTTGAGATGATTTAGAATGCCAAAAGTTAAGGGTGATGACCTGTTCCAGCATGGACCCTTCATAGAATTTACAATGCATTCAATGCAGCATGGGCCATTTCATGAAAACCAGTGCCAAAGTCTTTCTTTGAAGGCTATATATTGTAATCTCTCAATTTGTAGAAGAGAGATCTCTCTGTTATTAAAAGCAAAACTCTGCCCAAATTGAAAGGCATTCCTAAGACTTTGAGCTCAGACTGTTAATCATATTTTATCAAGTGAATGAGAAAGCAAGTGACCTTTCAGACTTTGTGTTGAAATAGCTTGTGTTATCTAGGAAATCATTCTTATGTCTTTTTCTTAAATACAGTCTTGTCCATTTAATAAAATAAGCAAAACAAGTGGAAATAATCTGAAAGATGTCCTGAAGTTGACTATGGCAGACTTTGTGCTACCATAATTGTCTTTAGTCTATGTGTTTTATGTTTTAGGATATTGGAGAGACTTTGAGCTTCCCTTATCCTTCGTAATCTTTTACTCTATTATATTTTTTGATGGATACTTTGTGCTACACTTCATACTACTATGTTACTTTGTCCTAAATCAGTAGGAGAAACAATGAAAGACTTTGTGCTTTTCATGGGTTTCTTGTGGATCCAATTACTACCCATAGAAGAATTCTTGCTGTTTACTAAACATCATTTCTAAAAGAAGAGAAATGCCTTCAGTAATGATACCAAAATTATCCTTTATTTTGTGAACAACATCTTTAGAAAAAGAGAGATAGATGGTATGATTTCACCCCTGAGTCTATTTTTAGTTTATACTAGTATATTATAGTTTATAGGGAACCTCCCCTTACTGAGAGGAGAGATTTATCTCATTATGCTATGGTAACCAAACCCATTTTGCCATATAAATCTCATTGTGTTGTGGTTGATATACCCATTTTTCCATCAGTTAGTTGATGGCAAAATATTCACCCAACAAATTCATCTCTTATTTTTAATCCAAGTGATCCATGGTGAAAGTATAAGGATTTCACATGCATGTGATGGATTTTTTGGTTTATGTATAAAACTTACAGTTTTATTTTGATGTGCATCCAAAGTTTAATTTAAAAAATGAAATTTTATCATATAGGGAAGGACCTTCTTAAAGTTAGATAGGTTCTCTATGTATGCAAGAAAAATTAAATAACTATATACCTTATCCTACTCAATAATATTCAAGCATGAATAAGACAATCAACTAATAGTCATGTGAGAGAGAAGTGAAGAGGCATCTAATGTAGAGAACAATAGGTAGACCTACAAGATAAGAGAAAAATATTTTTTTTTGTAAAAATATTTGTTATATGTAGAAAAATCTCTTCAATGTCAGGATTCTAGAATATCTTTTGGTTTGGAAAAATAGCTAATAAAAACATAGTTATAAGAAAAGATCTAAATTTATCAAAAAAAAAATTAATAGTTAAATAATTTGTAAATTAAATTATAAATAGGTTTTTTAAACTATTAATTTGTAATATTTATATTTTGAGAAAATAGAGCTCTATGAGACTGAAGAGAGTGAGGAGAGAGATTGTAGACTTGAGAGGGTAGGTACAAGTTGGGGGATGCATATCAATAGCTAATAGCATGATTTAAGTTAGTGATGCCTTAAATTTTGATTTTTTGTAAATTTTATCAAAAAATAAGATAATTTTAAAAATTAAGTTGTGGGGCAAATCTGTGTAATAGAATTTGACCCAAGAATTTTCAAGGTGGAGTAGACAATAAGATGGTCAATAGGTAGGTACCAAAATCAGTCATTAATGCCTAAAACATTAATGATAAATAGGTTAAAATTCATCATAGATAATGAATGGAGTCAACCAAGCTGACTCATTTCAAAATACAAAGGTTTAATAGGTTGGCCACTTGCATAACAAGTGGTTGATATAGTTTGTTCCTAATTGGATGACTATGTATTAGTGGACTGACTTAGTAATATTTATGTGTTTGACTGCATATATATTGATTGATATAGTAATATAGGAATGTCACTGACATAGTTTGAATAGTGGCTAACTTTGTATAAAGTGGTTGATGTAGTAGAATGACATGACCAACTATATAATAGTTGGTTGTTTTAGTTATGTGATCTAGATGACTATGTTTAAAGTGGTTGATGTAACTTTAATGTTGAAATAGTGGCTGACATAGTTTATTGCCTAGTCAACTTAGTATGATATTTCTATTTTTGACCAATGTAGTGAAACATGTAGTCAACATAATATAAAGTGGTATAAAAATGTCAAAAATAGGTTGATTAAGTAGTTAATATTGATTTTAATTTCAATTATGATGAATTTTATAATGTATTTTATTTTTTATTTAAGATCAAGGACTAATATGTGTGTTATTGTTTAACATTTTATAGAGATAATGGAGGTTTTGGTGTTTGATAGACACAACATGGTCACTCAATCTATTAGATAGAATGAAGAAAAATGATAGGACTTGAATGGATGGCATGATAATGATGGGAGGTATAATTGACAAGATACATTAAATTAGTACTAACAGTTACACACACCATTGTTGTTTCTAGATGATCCATTTGTCCTTTGTGAAACATGATTTTTGATATTGTGGGGTCAAAGACCTTAATAATATTTTATTCTTTGATCTAAATGATTAGAAGATTAAAAAACACTTTGATATTACATTTGATGTTGATTGTTCACTTATTGTCACCTTTTAGAGGTTTTCACCAACAAACTCTTATGAATTTTCTATTTGATATTAGTTTTGAGTGCCTACTAGTGCCTTAAAGAGGTTTTCACTAGGGGACGCTAATTTTTCACTTTGTTGATGGTTATTTTGACTTTTATTATCCCATAGTGTCTCAATGAGGTTTTTGAGATGGAATAGTGATTTTTTATTTGGCTGATTATTTTGATTTTGATTGTTTCATAATGCTTTAAGGAGGTTTTCACTAGGGTACATTAGTTTTTGACTTGGTCAATTATTTGACTGATTTTGATTTATTACTACATTGAAGTTTATTTTGAGTCCAATATTATTCTCTATTGATTAGATACCATATTTTATAACCATGGATTTTATAATTGATATGCCATTATATAGTAAGTTTGATGGTGTGTGATTCTATCAGTCTCAATTGATAATTATGGGAGATTTAATGTCAGCATAGGGGAACATATTAGTAATGTAACAATGATGGGGGATATCAATAAAATTATTGGTGATGTCGATGAAAGGATTGAGGTTTTTAAACCTTTTTTTGAATCAAGGATTAGGAGGAATAATATTTAAGAGTGAAGTAAACTATTCCACAAAATTAAGCTAATTAAATAATTCAATTATGATTTTTAATTTTAGTTCTAAATTATGAAAAATGCTAAATATAGAAGGTATAATTTTAAACAATATTTTAATTACATAATCATTAAAAATAAAAAATACTTAGATTATACAATGATGTACAGATAGATATGAGATGTACATGTGTGGAAACATGTCTGATATTTAGGAACTAACGATCAAAATCTAAAAATATTCTTTTTAGTTGTCTGGACATTTGTGTTGACTTGTGGATATTTGTACCAATGCTACTATATGAATAGTGACATAAATTTCTTATATGAAATGCTCATTGTATCAAGATGTGATTACCTAGGTATTTATAGGTTTTATATCACCTTTTATCTAATCCATTTGTATCTCATGCACATGTTTGATATCACTGTTTATAGCTCAAATCTTAGCTCTCCATCTTAGGCTAGTTTACCATGCCAAAAATGGGTTAGTGGGCTCACAATGTTGAGCTAACCTCAAATACCCCTCTTTCAATGAGTGTTGCCTACATATCCAATACTTTAAGGAGGTCCCCAAAATTATGTATTTATCTCATTTGTGTGTGAATATGTGTGCACAAGGGTGAAATGTATTATATAAATATGTATGTAGTGATCTACCTTATAACTTGATAAATATAGCTCATGTGTTGTCTTTTGAGTTCTTAGAACTATAGCATGATTAATCCTATGATTGATATGAAAATATGGATGAATAGGATATAATATATTAGTTGTGTAATTTAAAATTTAATAGTATGCCTAAGCTTTAAAGGTGATTGATTGATATTTTATAGATAAATAAAGAGTAGGTTTTGATTTTTATTTATACTATATATTTTGAAATGATATTCACACAAGTGTTAGTGACACTCTTAGGTCGACCTAGATACATTAAAATATTTTCAAATTTGAGTGTTTATATGGTAAGTATACTTGAATTAGAGTAGAGATAGTAGTGTCAATGCTATTATCCTACCCTGAACATAATTATCTAGATGAAAGAAAGATATTGAGGTTCTATAAATGATAGTGAAGGATATATATCATATTTTAGGCATTTTGTGGTTATAGGTGATCTAAATAATCAAAGTAATCATGGTTTGACTAAGAACTTAGTAAGGTATCAAGTGTGATCCTTTTGGCTTTAATAAAAGTCAAACTAAAGGGTATATCCCTAAGAGATATTTTTCAAGTATACAAGACTAGTTTAACATATAAATATATATGTAATCATCTAAATTTACCCTTCCTTTAATCTGGTAATGTATAAGGATGAAAGTAGTAGGTTAAAGGGAAGAAAGTGTACCATGGTGTGTATAACACACCTTGTCTATTATTTAGCCCATTTAAATTTATTGTATGTGAATGAACTACAACCAAGATAATTTTATAGGTGTAATTAATTTATATAATCTAAAATCAAATAATTTAGTAATTATTTAAAATAAAGAGAGAAAGGAAGGAGTACACATATGTGTTGATACAACCATGTTGCCTCTTGGTAGTTTGTCTTTGTAGGGATTATTCATAGCTGAAACATTGGAGAGAGGTTCACAACTAAACCTTAAAGATATGAATATGGGAATTATAGGAATATCTTCCCATAATTATTATAATGATGAATTGTGCTACTTATATTGAGAGTACATAATCTCAATCACACAAACCAAGTATAACCAATCTAGCCAATCTATTCAATTTAGCCAATTTCACCATAGTCAAATTATGTAACCATATCAACCTACAACAATAGAATCATTGTGTTAATTCCATTGAATGTGTATAATATTTATCACACTAATAAAAAAGAGATAATTATTGCTTCATATAAAATCTAAAATGATGCATATTTGCTAGGTTACTGTGTAAATACATGTATAATGTGAAAGTGTTCTATGCATCTAAATTTGATCACCTTCACCAGATTGCTAATTCTAATAATAATCTCATCTTATTTTGTCTATGTCATATTTACTAATCTTTCTAGTCATTATTTTAACACCCTTTTCATTATTCATGCATTAACATTATATCATCCCACAAATCAATTAATTCTTCTAATCATTCATTATTTGTCAATTAACCCCCACTTGTCCATTCTAATGGAATTTAAATTTTCAATCACACCTACCCTAGCCTATTATAGGCTCTCCTACATCCATATTCCCTAATCACCCATCTAATCACCTCATATAACACCTACTAATCTTGCTTAGCCCCTATGGATTATAGAATTCTCCAATTATAGAATCCTCCTTTATTCTCTCCATACTCTCTAGAAACATATAAATCTAGAGGCTTCTAAGGAATTTTTAATTCCTTTTAATTCTCCATACTTTTTATATTTAAATTAGTGACCCCTTAATCAAAATTCAACTATGGAATCTATAATCTTCTCATGCCAAACTAGTTTACTTATCAAAGTCATCAAGCTAATATCATGCTATCATAAAATATGAGTCTATCCATATCAATCCAACATATAATCCAATAATACTTGAAGAATCCATTTGAAGATCTTGGAGAGAAGACAAAGTGAAGTAAGGTGATGGTAAGATCCTTCTTGTAAATTATGATTGCTTTTATATTCTCTCCTATTGATGTTTTTGTAGATTTTGGGTTAAAGTTACTATATTTAGTATATTGAATCCATAGCTCAAATTTAAAATCATACATTGATGACCATGATGTTATCCCTCATTTAAATTAACTTTTGTGTGTGTAATAAGTGTTAAATTAGCTTGCAGGATAGGTTAGAGAGAGAGATTGGGCTCCAAAATCTTAAATTGTTTTATGTTCTAGATGAATTGTAGTTTTGCACTATAAATTATGATTTTGCACAAGAAATTTTATAGATACCAACTATGTTTTTGACAAGAATTATGGAACCTACTACTAATTTTTAACATTTTTGACAATTTTCTAACCTCTATCAAAACCACTTCTCAATGATTAGGATTTTGAATCCCATATGTAGTTTTTCCTGATATAGTCACGATTTTGATTTGGGTATTACACTAAGGTTAATGTTAAGCATTTTGACTTATTTCTAGTGTTTATAATATGAACTAATATTATTATTTTTAAAGATAGAAATAAAGTTTATGTTATTCTTATCATAAGTAGGTTTTTCATATTGCTCAAAACTGCTTCTCCCTAGTCATGATTTTGAATATCATCTATGGTTTTGCTTTTACAAATCATGGTTTTAATTTGGGCATAAATTGATAACTAAACCTATGTTTTTTAATCCTCGATAATTTTTGTTGCCTATGTTTGGATATGATCTGAAAATAGGAAGAGATAAACTTTTCTCAGGAAAGGTCAATATAACCTTTTAATTATATTCTACAAATAACTTATCTATCATAGCAATTTTGAATCCTAGTTATGATTTTAAAAGTTGTAGAAGTAGTTTTGATAGTATTTAGATAATAATTTTCATCAATATTATTTCTCATATTTAATCATAGACATTCAAATTTATGTACATAGTCAGGTTTTTTTATTCAGTATCATAAGCAATCTCAATATATCTATGTACATTTTGTATATACTATAAATTTCAATTAATGCAAAACTAATTCTTTAAAGAAGTGATATTGATTCCCAAAGGCAATTTTGAGATCTAGTATATAGTTTTGAATTAGGGTAGCTTTATATCACATTTCCTTGATAATAATTAATATATACTTTCTTTAAACAAAAAATTTTCTCTTAGCATTCTAAACATCTTATTTTGTAACCTACTTTAGAATCTAGTGTTTTTCCTGTAAGTCACAAAATTGCTTCCCAATAACTATGTTTTTAATTCCCACTAGTAATTTTGACTAACCAAAAGTGATTTTGACTGACCACATGATTATTTATAGTTAACTATCTATAAAAATAATAGATTTCAAATTTATGGTATTGAACTATCAGTTGTGGTTTTGCCTCTCTGGATTTAGTTTTGAAAATTAAACTCTATGTCCTTGTGTAGATGTGATTTTGTGGGTTTGAAAGGTGATTTTGAATTTTAATAAAGACTACTAATAGTTTTTTGTGTAGGACACCTAAGTGGGAGGCTTTAAATCAAATTACTAGATTATTTTTTCACAGGATTATGGATTTATCTAAAATTTATATTTTTAAATTTGTTGTATATATATCCTTAAATTGCTTGTATATTTTTATCTCACATAATTAAATAATTGGATAAATAAATTTATACTTTCCAATTTTTTACCCTAAATTTTACTTTTATAGGGTGCAATGTGACATAAAATTCATCCCCACACATTTTCTTAGTCTTTAGGGGTTTGTGACATAGATTTCATCATCGTGTATTCAACCATACCCATATTTTTGTAGAGTAAAAATATTTGGGACAAATATCGTTAGGGCAAGAGATTGACCCCATATAGGATATTCATGAAGGGAAAGAGTTAACTCTTTGACCCAAGTATCAGAGAGCACCCTACACATATTTAGGCCCCACATACCTAGTGTATATCAGGGACCCCCTAGAAAAGCCTTATCTATCCTAGAATAAGGACTTTGGCCATAAAGGTGACCTATTACCAAATTTCATATCAACTCTGTTGTTCCCAAAGTCTGTCACTCATTTTTGGGACAACACATGAACTATTTTTGGTCTTAAAATCCAAAAATTCTCTCTTCCCTTCTCAAAAATTATTCTGAGCCTTCAAATTCTCTATTTTTCAAACTTTTTCAGCTAAGGGACTCTGTAGATACATTTATATAGACTCTACAGGAAGAAATTTATGGACTCTACAAGATGAGTTCTATGGACTCAAATCTATGGACTCTACAAGATGAGTTCTATGGACTCAAATCTATGAACTCAAAACTACAGACTCTACAGGTTAGTTTCTGGTTTCTATAGATTATTTTATATAGACTCTGCAGATACATTTCTATGGACTCTACAGATACATTTCTACAAACTCTGCAGGTTCATTTCTATGAACTCTACAAGAAAGAAATGAGCTCTCAACACTTAGGCATTTTCAATCAGTTGGTTCAATTTCCAAAAGCCTAAAGAGTGCCCTTGTGGAGGGCACTTAGGAGCCAAAAGGACCTTTACAACTTTTTTGAAAGGCAATCTTGAAGGACAAGTGCCCTTACAGAGGGCACTCTAAAGCCAAAAGGACCCTTGCAACTTTTCTGAAAGGCAACCTTAGAGGTCAAATAGCCATTTTGAAGGGCAGGTAAGGATCAAATAGATCATTTTAAAGGCTAGACAGAGCAAAAGAATTCCTTCAGAAAGATTTTCCATGGCAAAATGGTTAAGGCAATTCCTTCAAACTTTTGTCTGAAGGAATTGGCTTGATGAAAGGAAGAACCCTGAGGGAATAAGTGGCTAAGGCAAAGCAAAGTTAATTCCTTTAGACAAAATGTTTGAAGGAATTCCTTTAGACATTTTGTCTGAAAGAATTAGAGCCTGAAGACTACCCGAAGCTAAAGGACCCCAAAGATTGCTTAAAAGCCATCCAAAAGACCCCAAAGGGCAGGTAACCTTGCAGGGGGCTCTTGTCGAGCAAAAAAATGGACCTTTCTCAAGACCCCAAAGGGTAGGCCCCCTTTGGGAAGGATCAAACAAGAAAGCTGAAGGAATTGACAAAAAGGATGACGAGCCCACAGACGTCAAAGTTGAGCATCGTGAAATAGCCATTGGCTTTAAAACAATGACGTCCCCATAGCTGTCAAATTTAGGGCAATAAACTAGCTATTGGCTTTCAAACAATGATGGGCCTGAAGATGTCAAGTTCATGACAATGAAATAGCCATTGATCTTTGAAGGCTTGAGCATGAACCTGAATGCATTCAAAGGCCAAAATGCCAAAGGGAAGAACCACTGAGAAAAGGAGCCAAAAGAGCTAAAAAATTTGAGAATATAGCCTTGAGAGCTTAGATACCAGTAAAAGACAAAACCAAGAAGAGACAAAGAGGGAAATATCTATGCAGTAGTTATTCCAGTAGGTGGAACAGTCCATAGAGTAGATTTTTGAGGTTGAAAACATTAAAGATGTAGCCTATTTGTCTCTCTTGGAGTAAAGGCAAAGTGGACAACTGTGTAGACATCAGGTGATAAACTAGATGACCTAGGCCCAGGAGAAGACATATGAGATGAATTGACATGCCACAGTTAAGGCAGCTACCTTGTTCTATCATGGCCCTCTTTGACTAAATTGAAAATGCATTCGAGGCATTGAATACAGCATAGGCCATTCTATGGAACAAAGTGCCAAGCCTTTCTTGGCTACTATATAATGTAATCTCTTATCTTATGCAAAGGAGATCTCTCTGATATAGAAGCAAAACTTTGCCAAAATTGAAAGGTGAATACTGAGACTTTGAGCTCAGATTTTTGATCATATTTCCTTAATTGAATGAGAAAGCAAGTTACTTTCAAACTTTGTGCTGTCATGGCTTGTGTAATTTAGGAGATTGTTCTTATGTCTGTCTTCTAAATGTGTTCTTATCTAGTTAATGAAATAAGCAGAACTAGTGGAAGTAATTAGGAAGGTGTCCTGAAGCCAATTGTGGGAAGACTTTGTACTATCTACAATTGCCTTTAGTGTGTTTCTCTATTTTCTATTTCTATGTAAAGGACTTTGGGATGACTTTGTGCCCTCATTGTCCTTCATATTTCACTCTTGGGCAGTCAAAGTAGAGACTTTGTACTACATCTTAGTCTAATGACTACTACACCCTTTGTTACCAGTTACTTGTCACTACCTAAAATAACTCCTATTGTTTGCCACTAGACCACTTCTGAAAGAAGAGAAGTGCCTTCAGTGTCTTCACCATGATTTCTCCTTTGTTTGTGAACATCATCTTTGAAAAAAGAGAGATGGATGGTGTTACCCTACCCCTAAATGTTATTTTATATATATATAGCCCCTTCATAATTATAGGGAACCTCCCCTTGATGAGAGGAGAGATTTGTCCCCTTTTGATGTGGTAAACTTGCACACTTGGCCGACCAATCTCCCTTGTTGTGGTTGATAAGAACTATTTTGCTCATCAGTTAGCCGGTGACAAAATATTCACCCAATAGTTTTTTGGTGACTCCGCTAGGGATCAACGAGCAGTTCCAATCCTTTTCCAGTCCATTCATATTAAAGCATTTCATATCACTAGGGACCAATGTGAAGTAGGAAAGAACACCGCCAACTTCGCACCAATAGTTTTTTGGTGACTCTGCTGGGGAAGTTACATGCAGTCTGAAACCTCAAGTTTTAAATTGAAGTAGTTCCTACCCTTATCTATTATATACTCTAGTGACTCTAGTCTGTGTCTTACCCATTATCATTATAGCCTTACCATTTTCCCCTAGCTTTATGTAATAGTTTTTTGGTGACTCTGTTGGGGAAGAAGAAGAAGTTTGAAGCCTCAAGCTTCAAGCTGAAATAGGACCAATTATTTTCTATTTTCACTCTACAATTTGACAACTCCACACTATACCAAAAGCCAGAGAACCCAAGGTGTTGTTGCCCTGGTCTTTGAGTTGGTGCAGTAAGGAAATTTTGATTTATTTCCTCCACAACCTCAAGTTCAATGATCTAGGAGTGTTCCTCCCATCCATACTAGGTCACCAATACAAGGCAAAGCTTCTTTTTCTACTATCACCAGAGCTTTGCCTATACATACTCCACCCAGATTTCTTATCCCCACTTTCCATAATCAAATCATGGTAGTTCAAGGCCCTTGGGGTAACTCTTTTGGCCCACTTAATTTAACTCCACCCCTACATGAGCTTCCATGTAGTCCAAGGAAGAATTTCCCCAAATTATTTGGTGATGGGAGAGTTCATCTTGATGAACACATTGTAGCCTTCAGCATAGCCTATGGTGTGATAGGTGTGGAATATGAGGATGTGGCAGTCAGACTATTCATTGAAACATTGCAAAGTGATGTTATAGACTAGTTCTATCACCTGTAGGCTTGGTCAATAACTGACTGGAACATACTCAAAGTCAAGTTTGAAGTAAGGTTCAAACTTGTAGAAGATGCGCATGCCCTGCTGGCCTAGCTCACACAGATGAAGAAAGAACTTCATGAACCCATGAGGGACTTCATTTCTAAGTTTGACAAGCTAAGGAATTAGATTCCTACCATTGCTCAGGCTACACTTGAGATTCTCAAATGTTTCTTCATCAACTCATAATTGCTTGAAGTGAGTTTTTTGCTGAGACGTGCTAGCCACAAAGACCTTGCTGCTGCTCAGGACTTGGCTACTGAAGTGGAAGATGACCTTATCTTGGCAAGAAAGATAAGGAGAGATCTTAATAGAGGTAAATCCTCTTCATCTTTATAATACTGACCTATAGGCACCATTGATTTAATGGTGCAAAAGCTAGCAAATTAGTTGCTTGCTCTCAAAAAGCAAATGGCTCAAGGGATGTCATCTACTCATTCATACATAGATATACCAAGGAGGACATTCCATAATTAGGCATACCAAAGCAATGTTGCTAGGAATCAAGGGCAGCCAAAATATCTTCCTCCCACTCAGGGGAAATTAGCCATTAAAGTACCTCCAACCAATTCAGTAGTGGGATACTTTGAAGCAGATGTAGATTTCTCCTTCTAGCCTAAATTAAATTGAGAAGATGATGATAATATCTTCATAGAAGGAGAAGAAGAATTAGCTGGTGACTCCAACATTGGTTTCCTAAATTACCAGGATGAACCCAAAAGTGAAGGTAAAGCAGTTGAGGGATCATACGCTATTTTCACTTGGTCCAAGAACTAGTCAGCCCAACAAGCTGATAAAGAAAAGACAAAGGAGCAACCCCAACCTATAATTTCTATTACTAGATGAGGAACCACTCTACCTTTTCAAGAAAAGGACCCAATGATTGCTAAAAAAGTAAGTACTTCAAGCATGCCTTCACCTTTAACTTCAATTTTATAGATCAGTCCTCCCCCTCCTATAAACTAGAAGGATGAACTCCCTTCCCCTCTTCATAATTCATTTTAGACATTTGACATAATTGACCTTGTCAATAAAACTAAGATCTAAATGTCTAAATTTGAATTTCTATAATCCAACCCTGAGCAGTTAGATAAATTAGTGGAATGTGTGAGGAATAGAACCATCCAAGCAGAACCAACTATTCCAAAGGTGACTCCCACATCCACCCAAAATAACCTTGTCATTACTCCTCCTACTACTCTCAAAAGGATTGAACCATTTTATGTCTCCCTACTGATAAATGGACATCAGTTGAATGATTGCATCATAGACTTAGGTGCATCAGACAATGTCATGCCTGCTAAAGTCACTGAATCCCTTAGTCTCACACTAACCAAGACATTTGGGAGATGTTTCTCCATGGATAACAAATAAGTGCCACTATTGGGACAAATCAAGGATGCCTAATTTGCATTTGCCACCTTTCTAGAAAAGAGAATCAAGATGACAGTCCTAGTAGTTGACGTCCCAGCTCATACGACATTCTTCTTGGGCAAATTTTTTGCAAGGATGTTGGTGGTGAGTTAAGCATGGACTTGTCTGAAGCAAGGATCCTAGTTAAAGGTGTCATGCAGAGATTGATCCTTGAGAAGGAAGTAAAATATGTGGTCACTAAAATATCAGCGTCTATAGCTCAAATTCTATTTGAGTCTTCAAGCATGGGTAATTATTTCTTGACCACATAAGATGTTCATGTTTCAGCTGATGAAACCTCTAAACATGATAGTCTAAAAATTGGTTCAAATAGAATAGTAGAAGATGTGAGAGAGAAAAGTGCAAGCATAGAAGAATTCCCCCTTCTAAGAAAGGAGAAATCTAAGGAAAAATTTGTGTCTAACGAGGTATGGATTCTAGAATTTGATGGTAGTTGTTCCTCTACTAGTTAGGGGTTGGGATTATGTTGGTATCTCCCCAAGGAGATATTTTCCCTTCATCATACAAATTGCAGTTTAGCAATACTAACAATACTATTGAATATGAATCATTGCTACTTAGATTAAAGGCCACTCAAGACAAAGGGAATCAAGATCCTTCATGCCAAAGGAGATGTTGAGCTAGTGGTTTGTCAGGTGAGAAACCTGTACCAAACCAAAAATGAGAGATTGTACCATTACCACAATTTGTTTTGGGATCAAATTGCAAGTTTAGATGATTTTAGCATCTCTACAGTTCCTAGGGAATTGAATGACCGAGTAGATGCTTTTGTTATTTTATCAACTCTTTTGGTCCGTCACCCTAATTTTAAGGGGGACAAATACACTATTAAATTGGTCTTTCAGCCAAGTGTGCCTAACAATGCCAATCATTGGCAAGTATTTAATGGTGATGACCAGATCATTGCCTTCTTGGAAAAAAAAGGCAACTTTGAATAGCTCCACTTTGAAGGTAGTGAACTAGCCCCTGAGTCATGTTTATATGCAGATGAAGAATTCTCGCAACTTAAAGGGAATAAAATTCCCAAAGGATTGGTCTCCCTTGAGAAGTTGTTTGACAAGCATGACAGGTTCAAATAGCAACAAATGGATTTAAGCTCTTCTCAGGAGTTTGATCAAATAAATCTAAGTACCATAGAAAATCCCAAGATGGTGAACATTGGGAAGTGCTACACTCAAGAAGAAAAATTCAAGTTCACTGCTCTACTCAGCTAGTACATAGATGTCCTAACATACTCCTATGATGATCTAAAGTCACTTAGGCCTGATGAAATTCACCATGAAATTCCTCTCAAAGATGATTCAATGCCTTACAATCAAAAATCTAGGCAATATAATATAAAGATATCAAGTACTATTATGTCTAAAATATAGAAAATTTTGAATGCTAGGATAATTTTTCCAATCCATCATTCCACATGGATTGCCAACATAGTACTTGTGAGGAAGAAGAATGGTGAAATTTGCCTCTGTGTGGACTTCAAAAACTTGAATCAGTCATCCTTAAAGGATAACTATCCACTACCCATCATGGACCAAGTGCTTTAGATAATGACCAGTTTAGAGATGTTGTCAATGCTAAACAACTTCTTAGAATACAATAAAGTTGAAGTTGGTGAATCAGACCAGCACAAGAATACCTTCACCATGCCTTGGGGCACGTTTACATATCAAAGAATGCCATTTGGCCTGATAAATGCTGGTGCCACTTTCTAGAGAGCAATGGACCTTGATTTCAAAGATGAAATGGGTAAGTTCATTGTGGTATATCTTTGTGACTTGACCATATTTTCTAAGCATCACCCTAAGCATGTGCGCCATTTACAACAAGTGATGGAATGCTACCACTAGAATGGAATTTCTCTTAACCCCAAGAAGTCTATCTTTAGAGTGACAGAAGGGAAGCTTCTCAGGCACATTATATCCTGAGAAGGCATAAAGATTGACCCAAAAAGATTCAAATCCATTCAAAAGCTTACTCTGCCCATGAGTAAGACTATAGTTCACTCTTTCTTCAAAAAAGTGATTTTTTACGAAGGTTCATCCTCGAGTTTGCTAAGAAGACTCATCATATTGTGGATATGATGATAGCAAAGGCCACTTTTAGCTAGACTGAAGAAGGCAAATTGGCATTCTAAGACATCAAGACAGCCATTGCCCATGCCCCAATTCTTGTTTGTCCAGATTATACCAAGGATTTCACAGTGTATAGTTATGCTTCTGAACACATGCTTTTAGCAATTTTAGTTTAGTAGAATGATGAAGGTGTGGAATCTCCCATATCCTTCATGAGCTGTCCTCTCAAAGCTCATGAGCTGAAGTATTCAAACATGGAGAAGCATGCTTATGCAATGGTCAAGGTAGTAAAACATTTCTATTTTTACATCTTCAATTCATGCATTACTACCTTGATTCCTAATACCACTATTAAATCCATACTAACTCAGTAGGAGTTTGGAACCAAAAGGGGGAATGGATTGCTAAAATCTAGGAGTTTGATCTAGTTATCAAATTGATAAAGCTTGTGAGAGGAAAAGGCATCTGTCAATTGATTGCTGACAACAGACCTGAAGAAGCAAGGCATGAAGAAAAATAAGTGGAAGACACACCAATAGTCCTCTTTGTCTCCACCACAAATGAGTGGTATTCAAGTATTTCTCATTTCCTTACTTATGGTGAGTGTCTTACCCACCTATCTTGTAAATAAATGAGGACTGTTAAATTGAAAGCTAAAAACTTTGTCCTGTGGGACAAAGGCCTATACAAGAGGAGCCTTGATGGAGTGTTCCTTCTCTGTGTGGGTAAAGAGTAGTAGAACCAAATTTTGAGAACCTTCCATAATCTAGCCTGTAGAGGACATTTTTTTGCTCCTGTAACTGCCCATAAGATTTTTTGAGCTAGGTATTACTGGCCTACCTTATTTCAAAATACATACAAATTGGTATGAAGATGTGAACTATGCCAACCATTCATTGGAAGACCCAAATTAACTACTCTACCTCTCAAGCCAGTGGTCATAGAAGAGCCATTTCAGCAATGGAGAATTGATTTCATTGGTGTTATAAATCTATCTTCAAGTGCTGGACATGATTATGTCCTCACAACCATAAATTACTTTACCAAATGGGTGGAAACAATTCCAACCAAGCATGCTACTTTAGAAGTAGTATGTGATTTCCTCAAAGAGAACATCATTTCCAGATTTGGGGTCCCAACCAAAATTGTAACAAATAATGTTGCCTATTTCTCTTCTCATAAGATCACTCAGTTCTATTTTTACTATGGGATTACCCTCTCCCACTCCTCTGATTACTTTTCACAAGGGAATGGTTAAGTTGAATCAAGAAACAAGAACCTAGTGACCATCATCAAGAAGATGGTGGATGACAACAAATGAACTTGGCATAAAGCATTGGTTGATGATTTATGGGCAAAAAAATTACACCCAAGAGGGTGATAGGTATGTCACCATTCTAACTTTTGTATGGTCTCAATGAAGAGATACCGATCACCCTAGAATTACTAGCACTAAAATTGGCAAAGGCAGTTGAAGATCAGACATATGAAAGCTCCAATGACAAGAGGATCATGTGCTTGACTGAGATGGATGAGCAATGAACTATGGTAGTGGACTAAATTGTTGTGCATCAAAGTCTAGTGAAGAAGCTCTTTGACCAAAAAGCAAAACCCTGAGATTTCTAGATTGGAGATCAAATACCATTATGGGACAAGAGAAGAGAACTAAAGGGAATGCATGGGAAGTTTGATTCCCTATGGAGAGGCCCGTTCACTATCCATGAGCTCAATGGTGAAAATAGTTTCTTGTTGAAGTACCAAGATGGCACACCCTTTTCCCTACCTCACAATAGGTAGCATCTGAAGCACTTCAACTCTTGAAGTATCAGATAAGATCATCTATACATATTGTATATTTGTATAGTCTTTAGTTTTGTTTTGTGATTTTCATTTTCATTTTTAGCACCTTTTTTTTGGTTGGCATGACTCCATAGCCAAATGGCACACTTCAAGGCACTGAAGATTCTAGTTTCTACTCCCCTCAGCTACTTCAAAATTTCAACTAAAGGAAGTTCCCCAACTAGAGCCAGCTATTGTTCCCAAAGTCTATCACTCATTTTTGGGACAACACATGAACTATTTTTGGTCTTACAAGCCAAAAATTCTCTCTTCCCTTCTCAAAAATTGTTTTGAGCCTTCAAATTCTCTATTTTTCAAACTTTTTTAGCTAAGGGACTCTGCAAATATGTTTCTATGAACTTTGCAAGAATAAATTTATAGACTCTGTAGGATGAGTTCTACAGACTCAAATCTATGGAATCAAATATATAGACTCTATAAGATGAGTTATAGAGACTCAAATCTATAGGCTCAAAACTACAGACTCTACAGGTTAGTTTCTAGTTTCTACAGACTGGGTTCTATAGACTATGCAAATACATTTCTATGGTCTCTATAGGTTCATTTCTATGAACACTACAAGAAAGAAATGAGCTCTCAACACTTAGGCATTTTCAATCAGTCAGTTTAATTTATGAAAGCTCTAAGAGTGCCCTTACAAAGGGCACTTAGGAGCTAAAAGGACCTTTGTAACTTTTCTAAAAGGCAATCTTGAAGGACAAGTGCCCTTGCGGAGGGCACTCTAAAGCCAAAAGGACCCTTGTAACTTTTTTGAAAGGCAACCTTGGAAGTCAAACAACTATTTTGGAGGGTAGGCGAGGATCAAATGGACCATTTCAAAGGCCAGACAGAGCAAAATAATTCCTTTAGAAAGATTTTCTATGGAAAAATGGTTAAGGCAATTCCTTCAGACAAAAAGTCTGAAGGAATTCCTTCAAACTTTTGTTTAAAGGAATTGGCCTGACCAAAGGAAGAAGCCCAAGGGAATAAGTAGCTAAGGCAAAGCAAAGTTAATTCCTTCGGATAAAATGTTTGAAGGAATTCCTTTAGACATTTTGTCTAGAAGAATTGGAGCTTGAAAGACTGCCCAAAGCTGAAGGACCTTGAAGACCACCTAAAAGCCATCCAAAAGACCCTGAAGGGTAGGTACCCTTATGGGGGGATCTCGTCAAGAAAAAAAATGAACCTTTCTCAAGACCCCAAAGGGCAAGCCCCCTTCGGGAAGGATCAAACAAGAAAGATGAAGGAATTGCCAAAAAAGATTATGGGCCTACAGACGTCAAAGTTGAGCATCACGAACTAGCCATTATATTTCAAATGATGATGTCCCCTTAGCCATCAAATTTAGGGCAATAAACTAGCTGTTAGCTTTCAAATGATGATGAGCTTGAAGACATCAAATTCATGACAATGAAATAGCCATTGATCTTTGAAGGCTTAAGCATGGACCTAAATGCATTCAAAGGCCAAAATGCCAAAGGGAAGAACCATTGAGAGAAGGAGCCAAAAGATCTAGAAAATTTGAGAATATAGCCCCAAGAGCTCAGATTTTAGGAAAAGACAAAACTAGGAAGATACAAAGAGGGAAATATCTACATAGTAGTTATTCCAGTAAGTGGAATAGTTCACAGAGTAGATTTTTGATCTTGTAAACATTGAATATGTGACCTATTTGTCTCCCTTGGAGTAAAGGCAAAGTGGACAGCTATGCAGACATCAGGTGATAGACCAAATGACCTAGGCCTAAGAGAAGACATATGAGATGAATTGACACGCCATAGTTAAGGTAGCCACCTTATTCTAGCATGGCCCTCTTTGACTAAACTAAAAATGCATTCAAGGCATTAAATACAACATGGGACATTCTATGGAACAAAGTGGCAAGCCTTCTTGGCTACTATATAATGTAATCTCTTATCTTATGCAAAAGAGATCTCTCTGATATAAAAGCAAAACTCTGCCAAAATTGAAAGGTGAATACTGAGACTTTGAGCTCAGATTGTTGATCATATTTCCTGGTTTGAATGAGAAAGAAAGTTAGTTTTAGACTTTGTACTATCATGGCTTGTGTAATTTAGGAGATTTTTCTTATGTATGTCTTCAAAATGAATTCTTATCCAGTTAATGAAATAAGCAGAACTAGTGGAAGTAATTAAGAAGGTGTCCTGAAGCCAATTGTGGGAAGACTTTGTGTTGTCTACAATTGCCTTTAGTGTGTTTTTCTATTTTCTATTTCTATGTAAAGGACTTTGGGATGACTTTGTGCCCTTATTATCCTTCATATTTCACTCTTAGGCAATCGAGGTGGAGACTTTGTGCTACATCTCAGTCTATTGGTTACTATGCCTGTTGTTACCAGTTACTTGTCACTAACTGAATGAACTCCTACTATTTGCCATAAGACCACTTCTAAAATAAGAGAAGTGCCTTCAGTGTCTTCACCATGATTTCTCCTTTATTTTTGAACATCATCTCTAAAAGAAGAGAGATGGATGGTGTTACCCTAACCCTGAGTGTTATTTTCTACACATACACACACACACATATATAGTATATAGCCCCTTCATACTTATAGGGAACCTCCCCTTGATGAGAGGAGAGATTTGTCCCCTTTTGATGTGGTAAACATGCACACTTGGCTGACCAATATCCCTTGCTATGGTTGATAAGACCTATTTTGCTCATCAGTTAGTTGGTGACAAAATATTCACCCAACAAAATCCTAAGTTACCATTAAATGAAAATAAGGTATAGAGGGTTTAGGAGATTCTGTAATGGGTGACCAACCTCTAACCTCATCTATGAAGCTGTTAGACATTATAGTCATTGATTTACACCCCCAAATCAATTTAATAGTGATAATTTTTATGGTTTTCTTGATTTGGTGAGTGTTGTGCTAGACCAATGTTGTTTATGAGCCAAGTCAGCCTTTTACCCAAGCCTATACACACTTATCTAGGTATTCTTCACATATCATCATCTTGTATATCCTTATCTCATCTTCATGTCCTTGTCAATATCCTCTTATACATATTTTCTTTGTACACATGTGTACATTCTTTTAATCTTGTCTCATTTGGCATCTTAGTCACATAATAATCTAGTCTCATCCATCTATCACTAGTCATAACCTCATCCTTTACACACTTCAATACAAACTTGTCATCCATCCATCACATCTTATCATAGTATAAACTCATATTATTCACTTAGCCTTAGCATTAATCATCCCTAGTGTCATATTTAAAACTAAATCCACCTTATAAATAGCCAATCTAGGTCACATCCTAGTCCTTTTTATCCTGATATCCTCACATGACCTTGACTTACTCATCCTTAGATTTTTATCCAAACCATATTATCCATCACAAAACCCACCTCATCTTAGTTTACACCTTGTCACTTGTCTTGACCTTGTCTAGCCTAATCACCATGTCTATCACCATATTCCTTGTATATATAATCTAACCTAATAATAATCCAACCCATCCTTACCTTATCATCTTTTATCTATACCAGTCATCTTTATCAAGTCTATAATTATATGTTGGTATTAATCCACATTGTCAAATAACTCTTTCCACATTAGGGTCCTGATTCTAAGCTTACTTGTGTCTAATCAAGATTAAGTCATTATCATAATCCTATCAACCTATAAATATAATCATCTCATCTTATTTGATTTGATCATATTAGTCTTGACCTAGTCTTAATCCAATCAATCCCTAGTTGAAATCTCTTAGGCCAGTCTAGCCTCTTATAAACCTTAGATCTTGTCATAGCCCATTCAATTGAATCCATTCAAAATCATCAAGGTATTGCTCATATCCTAATTTAGTCTACTTAATATTATCTTACTTCATCAAACATCACATCACATCAAATATCTAGTCAAACTTGAGATCACACTAAAGCAAGCCTTTGTCCAAAATTTTTTCCACACATTCCATCTTCATCCCTCAATATTTCCATGCAATCCCTTGTACCTACCAATTGGGACCAATAAACAATATCATCTATGATTTCTCCCATCTTGATCCATGGCATCTAAAATAGATCTGGTAAATACCTTGATTGAGCAATTCCTCATGGCTAATAGGGATGTACTCCTTTCCCACCTCCTTGAGATGAACACTCCACATTATAAGTACTTTAACCCCATCCACCTAACATTACCTCCAATCCAAAACCATCCACATGAGTCTACTTCAAATCCTCCATCCACTAGTCATAGCCATTTTTATACCCCTTCCTCTATTATCAAAGGGAATCCAATCTTGGCCACATCATCTACTACTAATCTTCCCACCAAGTTATGTCAACACCCATCTGATGTAAAGTCAAATGATTTCACATCCAAGTCATGAATTGAATAAAGGATCTATACTCTTATTACTATATGTTTAGAATCCATCTTCCTCTATCTTATTATTATCAACATGATGGTTTATCCACCCATATGACATCTTTATCCCACCAATCATAAGCCCTCTTGGTATAAATTTAAATAATAAAGTATATATTATCAAACTTATGGTCATACTATTAATTGATGTCACAATTTACAAAACTATGTCCAACACTTCATAGACTATGGTGAAATTGAAATTGAGAGTGAATCAAATGAGTCTACATCCAAGGGTGAACAAGAAGAGGAATGTCAAGATTCTAATATCGATCATAATCAAGCCCTTACCTTTCCAAGATCCCCCCATCTTTGACAAATCCCCCATAGATGATGAGTCTATTTCCCATAAACCTTGTCCTCCCTTTTCTCATGAGTCCTTCTTCCATGTACCTATATTTGTTAAATCCATTATCCCTCCATCATCTTCCTTTGACCCATTATTTTAAATACCCCATTTGGAGAGGTTTATTGTAGACAATGAATCCTTAACTATCAATATTTCATTATGTACATCAACATCACCATTAGAGACAACATTAGTCTTATCTACTTCAGGATCATGTTCATCACTAGAATCTTAATCATATTCCTCATTAGAAACATAATACCTTAAATATATTATAGTAGATGATGACTATGCCTAAATTTTTAAAGGTACCTCTAATTCATATGTCAATCAATTACCAATCATATCTTTTAATCCCAATCAGGATGATGAAGTCATAAAAAAGATTTTATGACCTTTATTTATCAAAGATAGAGCGGATATAATCCTACCTTAGATGAGTGTACTATATCTAGTCTTAGTTTTCCTTTCATTGATATTGAGGAGATTTTATCTAATGTCAAAACTGGGTCTCCTAGGAACTCCTATGAGGACTATGTTGCCCCATCACCACTCATTAACCTCATCATACCATTTCCACCACCTTTATCCATAATAAATCCTTTTCTTCCCATCAATGATCATTTAATCACTTACTTCTATAGTGATGAACATGAACATACATTATTGGACTCTTCTTTGCATAACATAATATGTGCCACAAATACCAAGGTCCAAGACCATATTCAAAAAGTCATACATGATGATCAAATCAACTTTGATCTAATAAGTCACAATTAATAATATTCAAATCATCAGCCTAATCAAAAGTATCTTCTCCTAGTAAAACTTCTTTGAGGCACTAGGGGACCATCAAAGTCAAAATAATCATCATCTATCAAGTCAAAAATCAATATCCTCTGGTGAAGCCAAAATTTAGGCACTAGGGTTAGTCAAAATATAATAAAGTACAAATATAAAATCCTTGTCAAAATTATGATCAATATGGATGATAATATTTCAAATAATTAGATCAAAGAAGAATCACACAGTCTAAAAGTTGTAGATCTCTTAATTTTCTTTTATCATATGGCACTAATCAAAAGTGGAACATCTAACATATCCAATGATGTGTGTGAATTCTAGTCCTACTTCCCAATCACCCATCAAACCACCATACTATGATCCTATCATCCATTTAAGTCCTATACATCACCATCAAATCTAAACCTAAATATGTTCATTCCACACCTCAAAAAAATGGGCAACATTATCTCTTATAGGGGTGATGAATCTACCTAGTCTAGATTTTTATATGGGTCTTAATCAAGAGTCAATGAAGGTTACAATGATATTAGTGAATTTAGCATTGAAAACAAGATCCTAATATCACACATCTCTAGACCAAGCATTGGATTAAGATCATAAAAGTGTCAACATTCCTACATCTTGCACCCATATCTAATAAATCAAGATACTAATAGTCAAAAAAGTCAAAATAAATAGATAAATAATTTAAAAAAATCATTCATCCAATGATGAAAACTAGTCTTATAACACCTTGGGTAATTACCATGATGAAAATTTATTTTTGACATCATGGTAAATAATCTATTTTCTGAACTATACATCACCACTTGGGGATAAAACCCACTTCATATCTATAGTCATGTCACATGTTCCTTGACAACCTTGTCCATGTCATGGTCTAAACATCTTTGTTTATCATGTCCATATATCCCTTTTTGTATCTAGTGGAGTGGAAAATTTCTTTGTTTATCACTCCTTCCCATATTTACCTTTGTAAGGAGTGGAAAATTTCTTGAGAAATGCTTTGGAATCATCTTGGCATATCCTCCAATGGACACTTAGGAAACTAGATATCTGATTCCTTCATGATGTGGTATTTGGTGATCCCTAGTCCATTCTTCCTTGGTCCTCATCCTATTTTTAGCATGAACTTCATCATTCTATCATCCCATTCATCATTCCATTTATCCTTATCTTGGTTTATAGGCTTAGTAATCCCTTTTCTAGTGACCTCATTTGTCTAGTGTACATACATATTCCAAACATACCTCAAAATTGAAATATTTCAAAAAACTTAAAAATTAGAAAATTCATAAAAATCCAAAAATAGCTCAGTTGTCTTGTCATATGTTAGTTATCATATATAAGGTCTTACCCATCCTATCATCTTGCCTTGTCTCAACATCCTAATCATCTTATCTTATGTCTTCTACAACCTTATCCTAGTCCAAGTCACTGGGCTACTCTAACTCCATACCCTTGTCCAATTCTATAACCTTAATCCAAATTCACATCATCATGACCAACATAGTCCAACTCATCACTTGATTAATCATACCTTTGAATCTCATCAAGACAATAAAAAAGACACTAATCACAACACATATCTATGTAGAGAGTTGGGTATGTTACTTATATGTTCTACATTGTTTGACTTGTCTTTTATCATATATATATGATTATCTTGTGTTTCATTTGTTTTTATATGTTTATTTTTAGTCTTTCATCATTTATATTTTTATCAATTGGGCAATGAATGAGTATTATATGATGACACCAAAAGATATAAATATGCTTTTAGGTTCCCTTGATAATGTAGAGTTCATCATTTTCCCCTTTTATAATAATAAACTTTGGCACAACATCGTCTTGGTCATACTTATATCATTGGCCATACTATCTAGTGCTATATTTACATTATATTGCTTAGAATATGATGAGACATGTTACAAAAATTATGGCTTGACGACTCCACTCATCATTTTCCCTTTCCTCTACCTCATGCCTAAACATCTAATCATCTAAATCCCATCATCAATTTGATCCTCCAAGTCTACTCATCTAGTATCCAATCATTCCTTCAAGTCCTTTTATCATCCTATCTATATCCTCTAGTCAATCATCTATCATCTCTCTAGTATCAAATAATCATCACACCTAACATCTATCTAACAACTAACATTTTTAACATTCATCCTCCTCCTCCTCCTCTAGTTTATCTTATAATCTATAATCTAGTCTAAACTACATCAGCCTAAGGTCTATTTAGACTATGTAGGAAATGCTTAGTCACATAATGTGTCTAAGGTCAACTCAGACACTTTCTCCTCTTTCCCAAACATTCATCACATCTATCTTATCCTTTCTCATCCTCACATCTTACATCAATCAAATCTTTGAGCTATAATATCAATCATTAATCAATTAGTCTATTGATCAATCACCATCCCCACAATCATCTCCTTAACATTCCCATTAAATCACCTACATCTATTGATTAGGCTTGACAAGACACAACTTTCATCCTTTCTTCATCAATCATCTATTATCATTGATGGCTCAATTCATCATTTAACATTTATAATTTTATCCTTTGATTTGGGCATGACCAAGACTATAACTTTAATATCATATCTTGCTCCCTTACATATATCCTTTCTAGGGGCATCATTCCTATTAATCACATTATGTCTCATTTTTTTTATTACATTGTAATCCAAATTTCCTCTTCTCCCTTTGGTTACTTGATCATATAATTTCTTATCTCTCATATCCTTCATCATATCTCTTGACTTCATCTCTGAGATAAACTCATCGTGAATCTTATCAAACCATTATCTTATTTTGGCTTGATTCTCTCCCACACATGATTCCTTACTTAGGATATGTTTAAAGATCATGGCCTTTATCAACTTAGCCCATATATCTCCCTGGCATGTGTCCTTTCCTAGGATACTTTCAAAGTTTGTGACATTTTATCTTATCATCATCATGTTATGGTTGATTCCCCCTTAGAATGTGTCAACAACCATGACATAGTCATTTATATTCCTTGTGAATATGTCTTTGTCAAGGGCATCATAAATTTTTAACTCAATACTCATGTTGATTTCAGATTCTTCATCATTGGTCCTTTATATAGCATCCTAACCCCTTATCTCTTTGCACATCCTACCCCTTATTTCCTCTTTCAAGTGGCCATCTATCTCATTATTCTCCATATGTCCCCTTGAGGGGCATCATATCCACTAAAATAATTTACTAAAATTCATACATGAGTGTATTTATTATTTAGAAATCCATTAATCCTTCCATTTAATACACTCATAATGCCCTTTCAAAGAGGGGCAACATGTATGCATCTAAATTTTCTCACCTTCACCGGCTTGCAAATTCCAATAGTAATCTCATCTAATTTTATTTATGTCATAATTACTAATACTTCTAGTAATTATTTTAACACCCCTTTAATTATCCATGCACTAACATTATATCATCCCATAAACTAATTAACTCTTATAATCATGTATTAGTTTTCAACTAACCCCTAATTGTCCATTATATTGGAATTTAAAATTCCAATCCCACCTACCCTAGCCTACTCCTAGGCTCTCCTACATCCTTAGTCTGTAATCACCCATATAATCACCTCATCTAACCACCTAATAATCTTGTTTAGGCACCAATGGATTTTATAATTTTCCAATTCTGTAATCCACCTCTATTATCTCCATCCTCTCTAGAAACCTCTAAATCTAGAGGATTCCAAGGAAATTTTAATTCCTTTTAATTCTCCCTCCTTCCTCTATTTAAATTAACCAACCCTAAATGATAATTAAAATATTAAATATATGGTATTCTCATGCTAAACTACTCTACTTATTAAAGTCATCAATCCAATATGATGTTATCATAAAATCTGAGTTTGTCCATAGTAAGCCAACATACAATCCCATAATCCTTGGAGAATCTATTTGAATATCTCAGAGGGAAGATAAAGAGAATAAATGTGATGGTAAGAGCCTTCTTGTAAATTTTTATTGCTTCTATATTGTCTCTCTTTGATGTTTTTATAAATTTTGGTTTAAAATTTATTTAGTATATTGAATCTATATCTCAATTTTACAAGCATACATGTGTATATATAATTTGGTACATGTGAACCTCAAATATGTCTTAAGTTAAAGTATATATGAAAATTTAACCTCTAATATATAACATATGTATAATATTTATCAAAAATCTTAAAATATATGTCCCAAATATGTGCCTAGTGCATAGATTTATGTCTAAAATGTATATTAGAATCATGTAAGTTGTGTAAACTAAATCAATATTTTCCCACTTTGTTATTTTTCTATGTGAAAGAATAATTTTTTGTATGGTATTCCCCTATTGATATACTCTTCATTTGAGGTGAGGGAGTTTTTAAAGTGATAATATCCTTATCTCAAAAGGATAAGATAACTCTGTTGTATCTATGTGAATCAAGTAGTAAAATAAAGCATATAGTAGTGTCATGTCGAAGTAGATATATCAAGGAAGCTCATAGTATTCATTCATAAAAAGAACTAAGATGCATGACATGAATAATGTAAACATTTAGAATATAAAAATAGCAATAAAAATCAAGCACACACACAAGATAATTCAAATATCACACAAAGAGGGGTCCAAATAAACCACAAAAAAAGGGCATGTTCAAATGCCACACACTCAAGTGGAAGACATGTGCAAATGTCCACACACTAAATAAAAAATTAAAACTTAAGGTATGTGGTTAATAATTAAATGAACATGTTAAAATATTCCACAAGAAAGATAAATAAGCCAATAGTAAAGATGTTCAAGTAAGCCAATGTAAATAGATGAAGTAATGAGATATAGTCAACTAGCATAAACATGTTATACTAGTCCCTACATATGTGTTATCAAAATGTCATGAAGAATAACATATAAAATACACTTTTTAAGATAGTAACATGATTATAAGAACATGTAAAATATAGAATCCTAGTAAGATAATGTAAATTGATCATAAAATAATATAACCTATGTCAATCATGATCATATAGAATCAGGTTCCCCCAACATAGTGTATCACGTTGGAAGAGGAAAGGTCCAACATCTACATGTTTGAGGTATCATAGGTCTAATTTATGCCTATATCACACTCAAGTACCCATGAAACATATATGTGTATAAAAATGATGTGTTATTTACCAATATAAAGTAACAACATATGCAAAATCTAATAAAATGTGAAATATTTTTAGTATTTTTGAATTATTTTAATGTTTTTCTATTTTCTTGGATATATATATATTTTTTGTAATTTTTTTAATACTTGGAAGGATAAGAAAATAAGACATGTACAAGGAAAAGTGATACTAGAATCTAAGTTACCCATTAAGGGGATGCCTTTGTGAAGGCCCTATATCATATGTGTCATAGTTATGTTGCACAATCAATATCATCAAGATCATACCAATATTATATATTACTAGGATCATAATCATAAATGTAATAATTATCATAGGATACATGTAACTTCTTAGGTTGTTCTTGAACATGTGACATATCATTTTGAGCATCTTTGTATGAAAAATTCACTACACCATAGAGTGGAGGTTCATTATTGAAAAATTTATTTTATTTAGTATGTTCATCATTGTCAAAATGTTGCATCTCATTATGTACTAGAGAAGAGTCATGTAACTTTGCTTGAACACTAGGAAAATATTCAATTTATGTTTTGAAATCTTGATCTTTTTGTAAGATATCTTTCTCTATCTTTGCCTTTTGAATATTTTCTTGTTCTAATTTTTACCTTTCTAGCTATTTTTATTCTGAATTATCCTTTGGTACCCATAATTTTTATTTTTGTACTTGTGCTTTAGGATATGTATTCATGATGTGAATGGGTTTATGGATTGATGTATTTATGTTAGTATCAACACTATCTGTGAGACATTGTAATTTTTTGTTTAATGCAAAACAACAATATTTATGTTTTTTAATTAAATTTTGACTAAGCCTCTAAAGTGAATCTTGGCTTATTAGGAGGAGGAGTGATCTAGGATAATCATGGATATTTCATTTATGCCTATGAAGGAAGCATGGGATTTCAAACCAATCATTTATTTGAGGGTTTATATTCTATATGGGGAGTTTAGTTGGCTCTCAATCATGACTTTTAAAATGTATACATTGAGGGAGATTCTCCCAATATTATAAATTATATCAATAAGAAGAATTTTATGAGCTGGTATAACTCACATATCATTGATGAAATATCTCACTTAAGTAGTAGCTTCCAAATTATCAAATTCTAACACACTTACGAAGAGGGTAACATGCTCGAAGACTCCTTTCCCAATAGAGGATTTGTAGAGAGCCCATTCAAAATCTGAAATAGAATGGAGGCATTACTATACCATATCAATGCTATCATAAAAAAAGATAAAACTTTTTTCTAATCCTCCATATATAGATGTCCATGTTCATTAGATTGCTTGAGCACCACAATTTTTGAAATGATGGAAAGATTAATGGAATTGAGAGGTCATATAAGGACAAACATAATTAATTTGTTAGTTTTATTAGGAAGCATTATAAATCCAATATCTACAGCATTATTAACATAGAAGGAGCATAATTGAGACTCTTTACTACATTTACAATTTTATGACACATCCTAGTATCTAGTCCAAAATGGGAGGAGGGATTATCAAAGTTAAACCTATGCCCATGGAAAATATAATAAATATGCCAAAGATCTAGAATATATTCCACACTAGAGGCATTACTACATTTATTGACCACATCAGTGAGTATGATAAGCATCTCTCTAGATAATTTACTATGTATTGGGTTGATATAGTGGTCAACATAAAAAACATATTGATATAAATTAATGAGGGGATCATTTTTAGGGTGATTGGCCTTAAAATTGAAGACACTAAATACATTAGACTAAGGACTTCAAGGAGGAGAAGGCTAAATTCCTTGTTGGGTATGAACACCTCACTAAGTTTCAAGTGGGCTTTAAAAGATAGGACTTTGTCATTCCTTAAAATGATGTAGCTAAGTAACGAATGAGGTACATCACCATCGATGGACACTACATGATTGTGTATTTCTATCATTTTCAATTTTCAAGTTATCTTCATCACAATATTCCCATTAGTATAATGTTTTAGATCCTCCATTCACTAGAAAATTCTATTATGGAGGTTAAAATGGGAAAGAAAAATGTGTTGCTTTACCAAGCTATGATTTTAATCATTTACAAGTTCTTTAAAGCCCTGAATCCTATTCCTCATCATTTGATTGCTAAGAATAAATTGAAGTAGCCTATCCCTAATCTGAATTATAATAGGGTTATTAGAAGCAGTTCTAAGCATAAACCTATAAAGGAGTTGGATTGTTTTCATCGCCCTCTTTTTAGTATCTTGGATGGAATAAAGGTGGATATTAAAATCAAAGAAACTTTTCTCAAGGAAAAGAATTTTTTTGCTCACTCATATGACCCCTATTTTCAAAAGATCAAAAATAACTCACTAGAGGTTAATGAGGCTTAATTTAATGAAGACCATTCTCTACAAATAAAGGATGATTTTAAAAAACCTTCATGAGGTATGGATAATATCAATGTTGATGATACAAATACAAGGGAAACCTCCTCCCCCAAATCTATCCCCAATAGGATCAAGATACTTTAGCAGATTATATCAAGAATTAGAATAAACTGGACCAGCTCGAGGATGAGGTAAATTTTCATAAAGCTTTCCTTCAATGTTTAGTGATGGATCAAAATCCTATTAAATATGAAATCAACAAAATCAATTTCTTTTATGGTATTTATTGCACCAAGGAGAAAAAGGTGGAAATGTCTACCCAAATTGAGTATCTTATAGATAAAATGAATAGGCTTAAAAGGGAGAAAAAATATCTTAGTGGAAAACTAAATCTCTTTGTGATTTATAGTAGGATTACTGTTAATAATGTCATGCAAGTCATGGAGGGAATGCTCAGGATTTTGAAACTAAGCAAAAGGACACTGAAGATAAAAGACCTAATAAGAATTTTAAATGCATTAACATGAAATAAGAGGATGATAGATCTATTAATATTATGGGCATGAAGTTCAAGATCATGACTAAAGAATGGACCAAAGCCTACAAGGATTGGAAGAACACCAATTGTTAAGTTTATTTAGATCCTTTTGATTTTGTTCTAGGTCTATTCTTCTATTATTTATCCATTATGTTTCTATTGTTTATGGTTCTCTGTGTTCCTTTATCTTACTTCTCTCAAGCTCTAATGCTTAATCTGGTCTTTAACCGATCCTAGTTTTCTTTTGTGCAGGTTGGGTCCTTGTAAAACTGACTTTAACCTTTAATAAAAATATTTTATATGTGTATGAACTAGATTTATATGTCCAAAGAAAGTAAACTAATTATAATCTAAGCTAAATTCAAACTATGGTAGAGTATAAAAAATAAATAAATAACAATCACAAACTTTATGCTTTGAATGCACAAGATTTCTCCATTGCGATATACATTCAATTTGAAATTTTAAAATATGTGCTAATCACTCTTATAATACAAAGGATAATGGGTAGCATGGTTTAAAATCAAGTCTTTGATTTGCTTTGATTCATTTTGATTTTCCTGTATAGAGATCTAATTTCTTGATTGAGATTATGATCTCTAGATTTTTATGATGTGATAGGATTTTGTGATGATTTGAAAATGGATATTTTATAGTTTATTTATATATTCTTGGAGAAGGATCCAATGGTGGAGGATGATTTAGACCTTTTCAATGATCCAAATGATCAACGATGGCTAATGAATCCTCACCCATGAGGATGAAGACCATTTCAAAATGGTTGAGAAAAGCATGTTGTTAGTTAACTGAGTTAACAGGGCTAAGTAAATTTCCTTGAAAATTCATGGGATGAGTCATAAGAGGCTGAGAATTTTTTGGATTTAGTTAGGATGAGGGAGAAAAAAAAAGTGGGAGATGTTTGGATGAGGTGTAAAACCTAGATTTTTATTTTAAAATAAGGATTTAAGTATGCATAATTGACTTATTCAATTATTTAAATTTGGAATAAATGTGATGAATTAATTTAATAATAATTATCAAATATATTTAGGTTCATTTTGACACTAAATGAAATTTAGGTGTCTACATTTTCCTCTCTTTAAAATAGTGTTGTGAAGCAATATTGTTTTAAAGAATAGTAGAAGTAGAGTGTTGATGATTAAGAAGGAAATATTTTCCATAAATGAATGAAAATTAATGTGATGATGCCCCCTTAAGGGTTTATATGAGAAAATGGATAAATGTTAAAAACTGATGAAAAGAATGGATGTCAAATTTGTAATGTTTTTGTTGCATAAAAATGTTGCCCCTAGTTAATTAAAACTAGAGTATGGATTTGAAAAATAATAGTTTAACCATTTAGAGATTACATTCTTATTATTATTTCTAATGATTTAGGGGTGAATTGATTGGGTGTGGGAATGATATATCCCATCAATAATAAATTGTGGATCTATAAATAAAAAATATATGTTGAATTTTCAAATTATTTTGTTGATTTTATGCTGAGAGATTATTACAAGAGTTTGAAAACAAACTCAAAATGAAATGATTTAATGTTTCTATAAATTTGAAAAAATGGATGAATAGTTATTAAAAAGAGGGATAGAAATAAGAAAATGATCATCAATAATACAAATACTTGTCTCAATACTAATGTTTGAAAAATTATAAAGGGTATATGTAAAACTATTTACCCCTAGCTATTAAATGTTAAAGATGATATTAGAAAAACTATGCTTCCCATTTTATAGATTGCACTCTTGGATTATTCTTGCAATCATGGGTCTCATGAGAGAATGTGGGAATGATGTAAAAAATAAAAAATATATATTATCTGATTTGTGATAAAGATTTACAAAATTGATATTTGCAAGCATTGATAAGGAGATATATCACTTTGATTAAATAAAAGCATAAAATGTGGATGAAATGGCTTGGATGGATGATGGTTTCGAAACTAACCCTAGATACCTTATGTCTCTAATTTTTTCTTACATAATCCACCATGGAAAAAGTTTGAGTGGGGATATTAGGCCAGATGTAGTTCTCCCAATGTGAGAAGATAAATGATGATGTAATGTAAGATTGACCCATGGATGTTATTAACATAGTTAAGTTAATGATTATACATTATGATTAGATGATGGATTGATTTTAACCTAAGTAATGATATATGTTTTTGATAATATAAGGTGGATAAACAAGGGGCTGAACCCTTAAAAGCAAAAAAATCTCGAGAGGCAACCAACATAAAAAGTGCCTCAAAACAGAAACATCATAGTTAGTGACCCAACAAACACAACAAAAACCATAACTATAAACTAAGATAGATGTAACAGAGAAGCAGAGTATCAAAATAAAAGCAAAAACTAAGGAGTCAAGTTCTCTCCTTGCTTGAACATGGATTTAATAAGGTCATCCAAGTTCATAGAGTTCTCCTCATTGTCAACAGTAACAACAACACCCAAGTACTACAGCACAGACATGTTAAGGAAAATAGAATTCCAGAGCATAGTAGAAAAGTTCTATTCTAGTTTCTAAATGTGACCCCTAAGGATTGTAATTTCAGATCCCAACCCAACCTTAGTTTTAGTTTCATCATTAGCTTCTTCCACAAACATCTTTCCCTCTTTGCCAGCATTTTTCATAAAGTCAACATCATCCTCAGTAGTAGCCTCTAATTCTTTAGTCTCCTGCTTACCCTCAATATCCATAGAGATTTCTTGAACATCCATGTCCTTGGCCTCATCATCTTGAGTGGATTCATTTGAGGCACTCTCAAAGTAGTCGATAAGCCTAGCCTTGGGAGCAGGTTTGCTAGTAATTCACCCTGACCACCTAACTCCTGAGGAGAAACCCTCTTTAATAGCCTTAGTATACAAATGAGACTTACTACCTTGACCCCAGAGGGTCTTACAAGGATTTTTTGGGGTCCCCACAGTAGTCCCCATAGTTCCCACTTTACCAACATATGTCTTCCTCTTCTTGCACTTCATACTCATAGTAGAGCCTAGAGTGTCTATGGGAATCTCCTCAAGCATAGAAAAGGAAACTTCTTTAGTCTTATTAGAAACAAGGGAAGGGAAAGGCTCTTTAACAACATCAGTAGCATTAGGGTTAGATCAATTTGAATGGCCTTGGAAGGCTCAAGGACATGATGGAAATTATAAAGATAGAAAATAAGGCCTTGATGAAGTGGGATAGGATTCTTAGCAGGTTTCTTAGCCAATTTAGCTCTAACCCTAAGGACAAAATACTCAAGGAAAGAAAGCAAATAAAAAGGAAAGCTAATGTGAGCATTTCACCTAAAATGGTTCAAAATGGGAAGATGATAGTTGTAAAACCTGGTGAAGCACCCCTCTAGAGTGAAATACTTCATGAGGATAAAACACATGCTGTCCCAAGGCTTGGGCAGCTTGGCTCGATCAAATCCCCCTTGGTAGGGTACTAGTTCTTCACCTTCTCCAAGAAAGAGCTTTTGACTAGAAAGGTCCATAATTTTAGTTTAATCCCCTAAGTAGACAAGCCAGTATCCATAACAATCACATTCTCTAAAATCTCAAAGCTAATTCCCCCCACAGAGACTCATTAGTTTAGCCATGACCTAGCAAATTATTCAAAAAGGTTTTCATCATACCCATTGAGCCTCTCCAAATAGGGGCTAATCCCACCCTCTTTAAAATAGTGATAGACCACCAGGTTGTCTTTGAACTCACAACAAGAAATGGGTTCTTTTTGTATTTTATCACCACCCATGTTGGACTTACAGAACAGATCAGAAAACCCTAAATTTTCACCATCATATTTGTAGTAACTTCAATCCCTTGATCACAAATATTGATAATTGTGATGAAACAACACATAATTAGGAACATCATGAAAAGATGACACTTACTCATCCCATGTTTAAACATAATTTCCCAGTGATCTCCATAATGATGAAGTAGTTCGCTTACCTTATCAAAGATGCATAATAAATTAGAAATGATGATAAAAAAAGTACAAAAGAACTCATACTCCAAGATAATTGTCAGCACCCTCTGAAAGGACTGATGAAGTGAGCTATCTTTCCAATATATTTGACTCATCCTTAACACATCACTTCCTTTTGAATGAGATCCCTAATATTTAAAGGGATGTGATAATTTTGGAGATAACATCACCAATTTGAATATTATTGGTCAAGATCAGCACATGCATCAGCAACACCATTTCCCTCATGATAAATATGTGAGATGTCTACCATGGTAAACTTCTGTAGGAGAATTTGTATATCCCTAATAATATCTTTCAGCTTAATACTAGCAATCGATACATTATTAACCACATCAATAACCATTTTAGAGTCCCCCTAAATACTCAAATTCTTGATACCAAGGGATATATGTTAATATTGGATTGGAAATTGATATATCCCAAGAGAAGCTATATGCTTTGAGATGACCCATGAATTAGGGTTCATAGGAAAGGATTTGGGAATGATATATCTTCTTGTAAAGCTATGGGCTTAGATAAGTTGACTAATTGATTGATTGAGCAAGTGATGGGTTGATGGATATTGTGATTTTTTTGGTCTCAATTTACAAATTTGGGAGATTGAATGAAAATATTAGAAAATGATTATGGATGATTGATATGTAAGCATTAACAAGGAAATGAAGCAACTAAATGGATTAATGATCATGGATTAAATTATTTGACAACATGAATGAGATAAGGATGGATGGAAGAGAGAGATTATTATGGGACAATAAATTTGGTTTTGTGTAGTTAGAAAATGAGAATAAAACTATTTTACAATTATCAAAATGATAAAATTGGTATGAAAAATGACATATTTTTTTAACAAAGTGGTGAATTCATTGATAAACCATACTACAACTATAATGACTTTATCCAAGATGACGCACAGATGCTTCATCTTAGAGTGTGAGATGGTTTTATAGTTACATGGTGTTTATTTTTTTCTTGCTTTGGATTTCCAATAATAATTCTAATCAAGTATGAGTTGAGCAACCTGAGTCTTGATATTATGCATTATAGTATACACCAGTGGTATATAAAAACCATGATGACTATTATGTAATACATGTAAGGATTAATAGATTCAAAAGGATAAAACTTAGTGGATCATTACATGGAAGATCATAATAACACCATTAGCATTTCACATAGTGATTTAGACACAAGAAAAAACAATAAAGATAAGATAAAAAGAGATGTTTGAAATAATGAAAATGATGTAAGTTAAACAAAAATGGAAGTAAATAAACACTATAGAATCAATTAAACACCTATGATGTAAAATAAAGTAAATGAATATATAAAAAAGTAAGAAAATGAGTAAAATAAGTAAGCAAATGACTCTTTGGATGTATTTGGCTAGAGTAGAAGCATTTGGCATGTACGGTTTTTTATAATGTTGAACTGTCTGATGATTAATGTGTATAGGGGATGAATAGGGTATGTAACTAATGACAAGGTATTTTTTGATTTATTTTTTATATTTATAGGAGTATATAAAAGGCATACCAACAAAGGAAAAACCATATTCTAGCACCAAAGAGTGAGCGGTAGGGTATGGAAGGAATGCACTATATATGGAGTTTGGATGAATAAGAATGGATTAGAATTAAGATGATAACTCTAGGGAACACATGATGTAAGAACCAAGTGTCTATTCATCAAAATATCATTATAAGGATACACCAAGATGTTTCTAATAACATGTCTCAAGATGTTTCCACTTCCTTATGAAGGTCAAAATGGGAAGAAGGATGGTTTTATGACGGCAAAGATTGAATGGGTTTCAATGTGTTTGAGTTTAAATGGATAAGGATGGGTTTAAATAGATAAGGGTAGTAAATAATGATGTATGGTGGTTGAGGATGAGTTTAGGATGGATTAGATAGGCATAAGATGGGTAAGTATGCTTTATAATGACTTAGGATAAGTAAATATGGTTTAGGGTAAGCGTATGATGGTAAAGAATGGGATCTAAAAAGTTTTAAGATGGGTAAAGATGGAGGGATGATTTATAATGCATATGATTTAAATGGAATGAGCTTTCCAACAAGAGTAGGGTACTTATAGACAATTGATTATTTTATGAATGATGCTGAAAATTAGTTTTCATCATGGTACTTAACCAAGGTATCAGATAAATGGTTTTCACCTTTGGATGAATTTATTTCTCTTTCTCTTTCTATTTTTTTAATTTTTAATTTTTTGAATATCAATTATAAAAGAGTTTGAGATGAATTATGATTACTAATATTAATATTTCAGGTATGCACTCTATAGATGTCTTTATTAACTTCATTTATTTCTAATTTGGCTTCTTCCAAATTTACCAGGATATAGTCATATTTCCTGCAATAGAGGGTGCTGCCAGACAGGGTAAAGTAGAAAGTATGTTAGATGAAGGATGTGTGTTGAGTACATGAAGGATTTGGAGGGATGGAATTATATTTGGGATAAGTATATGTGTCATGATGTAAATATTGAATGGGACCAATAATCTTATGTTTAACAAGACTAAGAGTAACTTCAAGTTAGATGATTTGAGAATTTAATGTTGCATCGATTATATCTTTAATTTGTGATGGGGATCCATCCTAAAACTATGTTAATGTAGAGGATATATTAATTTTATCATCCATTGATGCCATATAAATATTTTCACCAAAGTATTCTTCTTAATTGTTTTGATTGAGATTTAGATTTGGATTGTCCAATAGTGCCTCAAAGAGGTTTTCACTAAGGGACTCATATTTTTGATTTTATATATTTTGATTTTGATTTTGAATTTAATTTGTACTTTTATCATCTGATAGTGCCTCAAAAATATTTTCACTATGAGATGTTAGTTTTATATTTAGACCATATGATTTTTTTTGATTGATGTACACTTATTGTTCCTCAAAATATGTAGATGTTTCTTGATGCTCTTCTAGTAGGAGACCAACTAAAAAGTTTACAAGTAGTTTATTATCATGGAAAGAAGCTTACTATAAGTAAGATCATTGGTCCTAATTAAAATGTGTCAGATATTGGATTTCAAGATGGAAGGCAGGATTGGTAATGTTGATAAAAGGAGTGATAGCATCACAGTCCTCATAAAAAATATGAATGAATCTTATTTTGATTATGGATGAAGTTCCCTTAAAAACCACAAAATTATCACTAAAATCTTTACATTGAATTTCAAATGGTTTGTAGATAATGTTATGGGGTGTAGTGTTTACTTCAAAATGGATGGGTTTGATAATTCCTTACTCATGGATTATTTTGTCTATAAGTACCTCTATCACTTAGGGTGCATGTTGTGAGATGATGGAAGACTAAATAGGTGATAAAGGTTTGAGTGCTTATTCAATGCATGAAATGTTATGTTTGTTAAAGGAGGTTTTTTCCAAGATAAGATCTTGGTTAGAAATAGGATCTTTGTCAAAAATATGATCTTGATAAAAAATTAGATCTTGATCAAAGATAGGTTTTTGGTCGATAGGCTCTTCAATAAAGATGGGATCTTCATCAAAAATATATGGTAAACCATGGTTGTCCAAGGTAGGTTGATCAATTATGGATTAGTTTAAAATGGATGTGTAAGAAATGGGATCTTGAGAAATGGATGGAAGGTTATGAACTTGATTAGGAAGTGGTGTGTCTTGATTAATCTTAGGAAATACATCTTGGCATATCCCTAAGTTATGAATTTTAGACATGGATACACTTGGATCTACCTTGGTGTACCCTTTGTTAATCAAAACTTGGATATAATACTTTAGTCTTGTATAATGATTTATAGAATTGCCTTCAATTTTTTGATAATCACAATATTTGTTAGGTCTATACCACTAAGTTTTTGGGACATTTAACTTAAAGTATTTGGTGTTTGGAAATATAACTAAGTTTATAACAAACAATTTTTGAAAGAGTAAATCATAAGGTTCCCATAAAAGAGTGATTTTTTCTTAATAGGCATGGTAATATTTTTGACAAGTTGGGAGTTTTGAAGTTATTGTAACTTTGAGGGTGGAGTAATATTAGATTCTAGGGGTGATAGAATTGGATTCCATTTGTTAGTGTGAATGGGGATGTTAGAATCAAGTCTATAACTAGTGGAGGGGAGACTTGGTTGATTTTTTAAAATGTGGTTACTAGTGGAAAGGTGATGTTGATGTGAAATGTTTTGGTATGCCCTAATAATGAAGTGGGATAGATATGTAGCTTGATATTGGAAGGATAAATTTAAAGGATTTGTGTTGAAGGTGAAAGTATTTAGATTTGGTGAATTTGTGAAGGTTGATGGACTTGAATCTATTGGGTTTGTGAAAAAATGTGAATTTGAAGTAGTTTGGTTCAAGTTTGGGAATGGGTTGGATGTAGAACCAAATGGTTGATTTTGATGAATTTGGAAAGGTTGGCTTTGATGGGTGTAGGAGTTGAAAGATTGATTTGGATGGAAGACATTTATATTTTATTGAATTTATGTTTGATTTGTGAATGGATTTTGGTTCAAATATAGATTTGAAAGTGGTGGTGAAGGTGAATAAAAAGTTTGATTTAGATTGATGTTAAGGTTAGAACTAGATGGATTTGTTAATGCATTTTGATCTATGATTGGTGACTTTTGATTTGTAGATGGAGTGTCACTTATAAAATAATTTAAATAGTTTTGACTATCAAAGCTAAAAAATTGATTTGATGTTGTTCCTAAAGTAAAATTTGGATGTTGATCTATAGGTCAACATGAACAATCATTCAATTTTTAAATTGATTGGTTTTGGTTTGGGTTGAATTGTTTGGTTGGTAAACTTGAATGACTATCCAAGTTTGGATTTGATTGATTAATGAATAAGGATGAATACATATTCAAACTCAGATTTAGATTTTTTAGAAAATTGATTCTTAAGTTTGCAATGACATTAAAACTTTGATTTAGATTTTTTGGATGATTGATTTGATGTTGATTCAAATATGTGTTTGAATCAAAATTGGTTGGATAGAATCCTAGGTGAAGACAAGGATTATTTAGATTTTGATTTGTGATAGAATTGATCAAGGGATTATTAAACATGGCCATGTCTCTTGTATTAAGTGACATTCACTAAGTGAAAAAATTGACTTAATAAAATAAAAAAACTTGAAACTAAATAAAAATACCAAAGTGACTAAGATTTTGATTGTCAACTAAATACTTTTGAATTTTTAGACAAATTTGGATTTAAGATGTTTGGTACTTTTAAGATTCAAAAGGATTTTGTTTTCAATAAAGAATAATGCAAAACATGGTAAACACAATTTAAAAAAAAATATCTTATTCTAAACATTCAATAAATTGCACAAAATGGTGAAAAACTAGGATGAGGGTCATGAAAAACTAGTGGGCCTTCTATTATCATTGACTCATCCATGCTCTCAATCATGGACTAATATTTTAAGGCACTAACCATGGAGGATACTACCATTCTCATGGTCCACTGAGTTTGGTTTTGAGGGTGTGTGGAAAGTAACTTCTCAACACTAACTGATGCACCAAAGTTGAATGACAAAATATTTTATCCTAGGATTAAGGTTTAAATAAGCTTATCTAGGGGAGAAAAACCATGGAAGAAATAGATAAAGTGGATGCACGCTATTGGGTCTTTTTCCAAAGTTCCTAACAAATTCATATAGGTCTCAATGTGTTAACAATCAACAATATCATTTTTTGAGGTAGCTATTAAAACCCTAGGTATTAGAGCATGAAATCCCCTCACATCATGGTGTGCTTAAAACATACAACCTCTTAGGCAATTAAAATATATAAATATCAATTTATATACCCCTCCAGTAAATGGAGTTTGGCCTACTACATGGTGGTGAAATCCATGGTCAATAGAGCCCCTAAAAAGAAAAATAAAAATAAATATCCATTTCTGATTTTCAAGTATCATCACCAATGTAATGCCAAGGAAAGAGCATACACGAGTATTACCTAGTTAACATAGATAATTATGGAAATATTTATGATTTCCAATCATCATTACCAAAGTAATGCTAAAGAAATAGCATACATAATTTCCACAACCATAAACAAAATATTGAAATAAAAAGTGATGTAAATACTAAAAACCTTGAAAATAAAAATCAAAAGCATTAGTAAAATGAAATTGGATTTTGTTGATTCTCTTTGGCAAGCATTTTGCAAACAAGTTGTTAGAATGTTTGGTCAGGCTTGGAATAAGGTAACCTTAGTAGAACAAGTGAAAAACCTTGAAAATGAAGAGAGAAACTCTTTTTTGTTATGAAATCATTGTTACACAGATAGAAAAGAAAATCAAAATTGTAATAAAATCAACATAGGAAAAAGATAAAATATAGAAAATAAATAGACCCGTGCTTATAAAATTATTTTATTACCAGGAGCAATAATTTTGCTACCAACAGAGATGAATTCGCTACTAATAGAGATGAACTCACTACTAATAATGATGATTTTGCTATGGAAAAAGATAATTTCACTATGGATTTTGACAAATACATTGTTGATAATGACAAAATTATTATAGAAAATGACGAAATCATTATTTACTTAAAAAAGTGCCATTAACCTTATAGAAATAATAGAAAACATAGAAAAAGGCAAAATAAGACAATTTTGTTGTTATGGTCTACAATTTTGTTATTTTTGTTTTTGAATTCACTGTTACATAGTGGAGTGCACACAACTAAATAGAAAATACTTGATAGCAACCTGTAGATCGTACTATCACTTAGAAAGATAAAAATCAAACACATATGCAAACATAAATAATAAAAATCAATAGAGAAATGCTATTTAATTGGAAAAATGATGATCAAAGGATAAAACAAAGATGAGGGAAAGGTCCCACCACATAAATTTTGACATGCAAATTAATTAAACTAATTCTAATATAAGCTAAATTCAGACTATGGTAAAGCAACAAACAAAGAAAACAACAATCACAAATTTTATGGTTTGAATGGACAAGCTTTATCCATTAAAATATATATTTGATTTATTGTTTTAAAATATACGGTGCTCACTCTTCCAATGTAAAGGAGAATAGGTAATATTTTGGTGTAAAAAGAATTCTTTGATTTACCTTTATTATCTTGTATAGAGCTTTGATTCCTTGATTGTGATTATGATCTCTATATTTTTGTGATATGATAGGATTTTGTGATGATTTGAAAATGGAGATTTGAACGTTTATTTATATATTTTTGGATAAGGATCCAATGGTGGAGGATGATTTGGAACTTTTCAATGATCCAAATGATAAACAATGGCTAATGAGTCCTCACCCATGAGGATGAAGAACATTTCAAAATGGTTGAGAAAAATAAGGGGTTGGTTAACTGAGTCAGTAGGACTAAGTCAATTTCCTTGACAACTCAGGTGATGAGTCATAAGAGGTTGAGAATTTTGTGGATTTGGTTGGGATAAGGGAGAAAAAGGTGGGATATGCTAGTATGAGGTGTAAAATATATATTTTTATTTTAAAATAAGGATTTAAGTGTGCATAATTGACTTATTTAATTTTTTGAATTTGGAAGAAATGTCGTGAATTAATGTAAGAAGAATTATTAAATATATTTAGGTTCATTTCAACACTAAATGAAATTTAAGTGTCTACAGTATGATGCCCATACATTTTATGATATGTATAATAGTATTTTGATCTCCTTATAGGATGTAATTGAATCACTTTGTTTTAAATAATTTATAATAGGATTTCACTTAGAATCTTATTAACATTTTGTTCACTTCTTTTAGATGTATTTTGTTTTAGCTTTTTATTTGGATATGAAACCTTATTGTATATAACATTGTTAGATGAAGATGAAAACACATTTAACACTAGCATGTTTTGGATTATATAGGTATGTAATCTAATTTTTTAATGATGTGATCTTTGAACTAAAATACTTATTTTTATTTTTAACTCTTTTATTAAATTTAATCATAGTGATGGTTTGATATTTAATGGATTTATAAGCATAAAAACTAGGTAATTTATATTGAATGTGCATACACACATCATTTGAAGGAGATCTAGGAGGTGGAAGGGTTTTAGAAAGGACATAATGATTACCTTCATTTGAACATAGGATGGGACACCTTACCCCTTAGAAGTGTGATAACATGTACTTGGATAAAGATATGGTAGATATCACTCTCCTTAGGGTTTGGAGGAATGGGCTCAATATTATTACAATAAGAATTATAAAGAGAGATTAAATGCCAATCTTATTTTGAAATACTCTCTTTATGTTGACCAATTCAATTACTCTATTTAATTATATCTTTGTTTGATTTAAAAATGTATGGGAAATAAAAAGCAAGTATTACCATCATATATTTTAAAATTAAATAAGTACTAAATGTATCCATATTTAAACATGATTTATGCCTTTATAATAAATGAAAATATGTTTTTAATATTTTAACAAATCATAAATTAGAAATCAAGAAACCCTAGGTCAAATTATGTTTTTGCAAAAGAAGACTTAGAGGTCGGTTTCACCAAATGTTTAACACTTTTAATAAATTATGGGTTAGGAGGAATATAATATTCAAGAGTGAAGTAAACTATACCTTAAAGGTAGGCTAATTAGATAATTGAATTTATGATATTTAATCAATGTTAAATTGTTAAAAAGATTAAATATAGAAAGTACAATGATAAACAATATTTTGATCATGTAATCATGAAGAAGAAGAAATAATTATATTATATAATGATACATAGACAAATATAAGATGTGCAGGTGTGGAAATAGGTTTTCTAATGTTCAAGAACCAATATTTAAATTTTATAAATATTCTTTTTGGCTGCTCGGACACTTGTATTGACCTATAGACACTCATGTTGACACTACTATCTAAATCTTGATGTAATTTTTATTTATGAAATATTAATCGTATTGATATGAGACCACTTAGTATATTTTGGTTTTCTATATTCTTTCATATAATGTATCTATATATCACACATAGGCTATGTGTCATTGTAGCTCAAATCCTAACTCTCCACTTTATGCTAGGTTACCTTACTAAAAATGTGTTAACAAGCTCATAGTGTTGAGATAACCTCAAAGACCCCTCTATAAATAAGTGTTACATACATGTCTAATACTCTAATGAGGTCTTCATAATTTTTAGTTCTCCCTTATGTGTGGGAATGTGTGTGCACAAGGGTACAATATAATATAATAAGTTAAATGTAGTGATCTAACTTGTAACTTGAAAAATATGGCTCATAGGTTGTATTTTGAGTGTTTCAACCCTATAGTATGATTACTGCTATGATTTATATGCAAATAGGGATGGATAGTATAAAAAACCTTAGCTTGTGATTTGAAATTCAATATTATGTTAAATTTTTACATGTGATTGCTTTATATTTTCTAGCTGAACAATGAGTAAGTTTTGACTTGTATTTATACTAGATATTTTGAAATGATCCTCTTGGAAGGGTTAGTGAAATTATTAGGCTGACCCAGACACATTTAAATATTGCAAAATTTGAATATTTTTATGGTAAGGAAACTTGCATTAGATTAAGGATAGTAGCATTGATGTTATTGTCTAGCCCTACATGTGAATATACATGATAGAGGAAAGTAAATAAGGTTTTGTAATTAATAATGAAGGGTATACATCATATTTTAGGCATTATATGGTTATAGGTGATCTAAATAATTGGATTAATAAAGGCTAGATTAAGAACTAAGTAATTATACTTAATGAGGTGATGAGTGTGAGGCTTTTGGCTGTAAGGAACATTAAAATGAAGGGTATAGCCCTGAGATATATTTTTCAAGTGTATAAGACTAGTTTAACATTTAAATCCATATTTAAGAATCTAAATAAGGTAACATAATCTTTGTATATGCTTCTAGGAATACATGTTTTGATGTCAGTGAAAACTTCCTCAAGAATCCTAAAATAATCATTGATGTTTTTAAGAGGTAAAAATCCTATGTCATGCGATACTGATTCTAACATAGAAGTAGATTATGATGCTAAATTTGTAGATGGTGTCTATCCTTATATTGAAGATGACTTTGATTCTAATATTGATGATGTTGATATGAGTGTTGACAATGACTCTAATTTTAATTTTGGCATTTATGTTGATTATGATGTTAATGATGGTGGTTATGTTGATCTTGGCATGAATGTGTTGATGTTGTGATACTACTAATAAGTGATGTTTGGATGTGGCCAAAATTAAGGCCTATTGGATTGTTTTGTCAACAAGTACTTTATTCAATTTCTTCTTGGTGATGGAGGCTTTTGGATGAATATTTTTTTAAAAATTAAGGATTTTGTGTGATGGATAAAAGGTGTACAGTGGATAAATGATGGTTTATTAGAATATGGGATCATATAAGAGGATCTCATAAAATATGGGTGGACTAGACTCATCAAAAATATGATCTTTGAGGGTATGTGTATGGTCATAAAAAGGCTCATTAAAGTGAAGCTCATCTAAAATATGGATTTGTCATATTGATCTTGTTTTATAAATGGAAAAATTTGATTGTGATCTAGAAAGGGATCTTGGCATATCCCTATTTTATCACTCTTGAATGTGGAGTCATTTGATTCATTGGTTATGTCAATGTCACCATGATTGACTAGGTCTTAGACATGATTTTTGAATGTGATTAATATATTTGTATAATGCCTTTGAATTTTGTGGTACTGATAGTATTAGCATTCACTATACCAAGAGGGTTTAGGTATGTTTGGATCAAAAGGCTTGGTATGTAGATAGATGATCATATTGGTTGTGGTTAGTTGGTAAAATATGAATTCTAAATATTTAATGAGAGGAGTATATCATCTCAATTTATAGGGGTTTTTGGATGTGGAAGAATTTTACTCAAAATCAGATGATTATCCTTAGTGTAGTGATGGTAAGATAGCTAAATGATGGTGTTTGATGTGGCTCAAGGGCTAGATAGGTATTAGATAAGGTTATCTAGATTGGTTTTCATTTGGTAGTGTGATGGTTGATGTCATGATTAGGACTGTAACTAGTGGACACAAAATTCAACTATAATTAGATAGCATAGGGAATGGGAGTAAGCTAATTTGTATCTGGATGGGTTTGATTATTCTTGATTATGATATGATTTAGATTTATGGGATAAAATTATGTATGAATTCATGCCCCTATTTATAATATCTACAAAAGGACAACATTCTTATTTTCAAATATGTATTATTTGATTAAGGTGATACCTAAATATATTTGGGAGGCAATGGGTCAAGATGGGAGAAAGGATGGATGATTTTATTTATTTGGTCCTAATAAATAAGTGCATTGGATTTAATTAAAAATATTGAGATATTAAAGTGGGATGTTTGGATGAGGTGTAATATATTTGGATTTTGGACTATTTAATAAAGGCTTGTTTTAATTTCACTTTGGATTAATTGATATGAGACATTTTGATGGGATGTGATGGGTTTCAATTGGATGAGTTTGATAAAATTTTATTAAATGTGAACTAACTAAACTCTTGATGATTGTACTTGATTACGATATAATAATCATTGATATTAATTAGATGCTTGGACTTGATGATGAACTAAGACAAGCTCTTAGATTTTACTAATATGGGGAAGAGCTAGGTTTTATTGGTTAAAGAGACATGATTAGGTCATAATTGACCTTTAATTATGTTATCTTGATTTGATTTAGACCAACTCAAGTGATTAAATGTTATGCTCAACTTGGATTATATGACTTGGATGATTTGGACTGAGTGGATGTTTTAATTTGATTTAGTGTATTATTCAAACTTTACCAGGTTTGGATGTAAGCAAGCTTATAATGGTGATAATGGCATGTGAATGGATTGTTTCCTATGTGGACCAAGACAAGTGTATGGTTGATTTGGTTGGTGATAGGAGATTATTATAGACTTAACAGGATTAGTGATGATTGGTTGAAAAGTATGGATATGGATAATCTTATACCATAGGTGATGATATGAGGTTTGGTTTAACACATTAATTATGGGATTTTGTTTAGGATGTTGACTTTTTAGTGTTTGGATAAGGAATTTTTTTCAATGTATGTTTGGACTAAGGGATGTTATGTGGACTATGATTAAGGTTGACTTATGAATTGTTTGGGATGATGAAGGGACATCTAGGTCTTGGTTTGACTTAGATTTTGATGTATACTTGGTTATTTTTTAGTGTGAATGTGTAAAAATGATAAGGGTATTGAAAACACTAAAATAAGACCAAGAAAATGATAAACGTATAATAGTAGATATAGGTGTGTAATACAACTACTAGCCCATTGATCTACTCAATAAAGTGGTAACTAGGGTTGCATCCCAACCCTTGATCTACATCTATATATGGTGAGTGATCTTTGGGATGTTTTTTCCCTTGCATTGATATTTTTTTACCACTGAAAGGTCTTAATATAGGCTATGCAAGGCTCACTAAGCAAGTCTCAAAAATTTATCATGATACATGGGGCCCAAGTCCATATAAAGATTTTTTCTAGTGCTTGAGTATTGGATTATAACCTCATCACTTCATGAAAACCTTTATGGGGAAATCCACTTCTATTCACAAAAACTCTTCCTAGTATTTATACTCCACTAAAACACAAAGTTTAGATTAGTGTGGTGTGATGAAATCCACATCACAACCTACCTTATGACTATGATAAGTGTGGAGGAATGAATTCCATGTCACATTACCCCTAGAAAAAAAAACATAGACATAGGTTTATTAATTATTTTTTATCCCCAAGGTCATCCTATATATGCAATGGGATAGTATATATAACCTTAACCTTGGGTAGAACAAACACATAAGGACAAAAGACTAAGTTAAGATGATCAAAACACACATAAATAGTCAATTAATTAACTTAATTAAATTTAAAAAAAAAATATTATGGAAGGTTATATTTATTGAGTCTTTGATGGGTAGAATTTCAAAACATAGTTTACTAGTTTGGATTCAACTATTGAGGGGAAACTACAAAACGTAGTTAGAAATAAAAGCCATGTTTACATATAGTGAATTCGCCTCTCCTTAGGATGAAGTCACTTATGTATATGTCAAAGCTTATATATAAATTTTAGTCATACATTAAAATATGTTATAAATCCACTATTTATGATGAAAAAATTGATAAAATATAGTCAAATTTACTAATGCATGGGTCAAAGTTTCTACAGAGATTATATATTAGCAAAAACAAATTTCCAAAGATTAAACAAACTACTACAAGTTGTAAACCTGCCCCCATAGTTTTTAAAATCCCAAATATTTTTACATGGATGGTGTAGATACCAAATTGAATATTTATAGCATCTCATTCTTGAACATTTGATAAATTTAAATCATGGCTCTACCCTTTAGTTCTAGACCTCCCTACTACCAAATGGCTCCCATTCACCATCTCACTATGCTTAAATGCTTATCTATTTGCTTATCCATATCATTATGATGACCCACATCTCATTCAGTGCATATAAATCTTAAATATTGGTAAATCTCCTTCACTATCATTTTTTATATCCATACTTATTTTCAATCCCTCTAGACACTACTACCCAGTGAAGGACAATACCACTGAGGACAGTGTCTAGATCTTTATTTAGTGTCTAGTTTCTAAAATTCATCCAAATTTAAAATGTTTTGAAACTTATGGGTTGGATTATATGTATTATTTAACCCTACTATGAAATATTTAACAATGGCAAGGGAGAGGTTTCTAAGGCCTCTAGTTAAATGTCATGATGTGATAACCCTAGCTAGGTATTATGATTGTAATAAAAGTAAGAAAGCTAATATAATAAATAGACATGAAAATTAATCTACTAAATTAATATGAAAGATAATCTAGTGCTCACCAAATATTGTGTCAAAAATGGGGAATATAATAAACAAGAAATGATAATTCTATTTAATATAACATAAAAATAATCTAAGCAAGGAGAGATACAATTCAATCTATTTATTATACAACATCTACTTATAAAAATGTGAAGGGATAAGAGTATACTTACCTTGTTTAAGTGAACCCTTCATGCCTCAATCTCTCCCTTGGCCAATGGTGCTTTTTAATAGATTGTTGTGGCTTGTAAGGATCCCAAGGATAAGTCATCTATAGGTTTCAAGAGTTCTCCTATGCATCCAAGACCTCCACAAGATAAGTGCTACTACTCTAAGGCAAAAACCTAAGTGATAAAACCTAATATTGATAGTATAATCAGATTTTTGAGTTGTAATGATGCACAATTGAATGATATTCTATCTATAAATGAAGTTAAGGGGGTATTTATAACTAAGGATTGACCCTAAACCCTCTCAAGATTTTAGCCAATAAAGTCAGTTGGGTTGACCTTGTTAGGTGGGAAATAGAGTCATTATCTCTTGAACTATGTCAACATGGGTCAATGAAGTTATGTAATGTGTGTTGAATTCCTAACAAGGTTGATTGAGTTAACATAGTAGAAAAAGTGGGTAAAAGGTTTTTTTGCTTAGGTAGGAGATATTTTGTGGTGAATTTCTTAAGGGAGTGTATAATTGGGGATTTATTGCTTAGGGAATTGGATAAGAGTAGATTTTATTGATTTTAGGTAGTGGTATAGGGGACAAAAAACTTGAGAAGCACCAAAGTTCTACCAACCCCTTTTTTAGTGCACCCTTTAAGTCTTGCACTCAGATAGGTTAAGATTTGGCAGGTTCCCACAAGAGACAAAGTATCAATAACTGATAAAGTTTAAAAATATTGTGTATATACATATGCCCCACTTGAAACTCATCATTTGTCAAGAAGTTATAATATGGGATGGTGATTGAAGAAAATAACATAGCAAAACATAATGTTGAGTTAATAAATTGTAGTAAAAAGTATAAATTAAAATCATAGTAAAGAAATAATTGAAATGACTAAAAGTATCATATACACACCTAACTTACCTTTATTACTAAATAGTTATTATTGGATAAATTTGGCCCACATACAAAGCTTCTACCTGGATTGGTGAGCTAAGTAGAGTTTTTGATGGAATGAGTGGTTCAAAGATCTCATATTTCTTACAAAGCTTTTGAAAAACTTTAAGCAAGCTAAAGTGTAATTTTTTGATATTTGAAAAGTAAGTATTGAAATAGATATAGAGTTACAAGGGAAGAAGACTCATCAGGTTCTCATGGTGATCATGACCTTCATGGACATAAATAAAGTTTCACAGGTCTCAAAAACTTATTTTGAGCCTTGAAAGTTCTTGCACAAGCATAGAAGAGCTAGACCATCATTAACACATCATGAATAACTGGAATGGTCATCTTGCTTGTGAATTTTATAAGTATGAATAGAAAATCTATCAGGCCAAAATATTACATGGACATGAATTTATTTGTGCCAAGATAATTCTCTACAAATTTTGTATCTTGATGTATTTTCTAACTCAAAATATAAATCTTCAAAGTTAGACTTATAGAGTAAGATGTGTGTGTGGATGTTAAGTTCAAGCTATGATAAATAACTATTTAAATGAAAATGCTCCAAGGTTGAATGTGGAGTTGATAAGTGTCCAAATATTGGGATATAAGATGAAGATCTAATGATGAGTAGGCAATCGATGATGTTAGTGGGTCCAAGCAGATCTATGATGCACATTTGATCATACATTAAAGATCAATGAGGAGCATCAAGTCAAAAGGTCAACATAGACATAGAGTTGATAGGTGTTAAGATCTTAGGTGCCTATAGAGATATCTAATAGTAATTGGCAATTGAAAGAGTTAGTGGGTCTAATCAATGTTATGCATTTAATCATATCAAAGTAGATCAATGACGATCATGGGATTAAAGAGTCAATGTATCTTAGATATAAATGAGAACCTTATAAGTGTCACAACTGCATTAATATAGTAGATATATGGTGTGTGTTTGATCATGTATATAAGATCCAATGGTGAGATTTTGGTTGATAAGTCAACAAGATCTTGTAAAATAAATGGGGAACTAACACTTGGCATAACCTGAGAAAGCTCAGATCAAGATTGACGGTCGATATCAAAAGTTAAAAGATAGGTATTTCAAATGGAGAATGAATTTGACTTAGGTCAAATTAAACTAAATGCTTCAAAGGCATATGTCATCATTACAAAAAAATCAAGCATCCTTAAGAATAAGATGTAGTGATATAGTTAGGATTGTCGATATTAAAGTTTTGATGCCATTGAAGCTCAGTATTGACCTCTAGTTTGAAGATTTAAAACTTATGGGGCCCATTTTCTAGGGTTGTAGTATTATTTCATGACTATGATTATTGATATTTAGAGAGCATCTATGCATATGATGAGTTCTTAGCTTCCATAAATTCTTAAAAGAAAAAATAGATCTTTCTAGGCCTAATAGAAATCAAAGATGGGCAACTAGCTATTGAAATGAGATCAAGCAACCTAGATATCTCCATTGCAATTATAGATATGGGAAAACCAATAAAGGAAATTGATTTTCATCTATAGTAGACCTATGTTTAGATGTTGAAGTAGGGGTAGATATTAATGGTTCTAAACAAGTGTCTCATTTGTCAACATGGCTATATCTTTGACAAAGTAGGTGCTTACCACCACTCAAAGTTGACATGGTATAGCTATGTCAGTTTTAAGATATGAATATTTTGTCCTTACATCAAACAAGTGGAATATGGCATGGAAGATCAAAGCAAATTTATTTTGGTATTGGAGAGTATGGTGGATTATTCAATTCTTTCAAATATTAAAGATATTTTCTCCAACATACTTAGTCATGATTGATCATCTACAAAACAAACCCTTATCTTCTAGTGGATCTCTCAACCAATGAGAATAACTTGAAGACTAACTGGATCAAATGCAAGTTAATTTATCAATGAAGGATCAATATTTATTGGATTAAAATGTGGTGGAGCATTAATTTAAAGTGTCATCTCATTGATTGTTCTTATTTGACATGTTCCCTCTTATCTCTTCTCTCTTTCTGTATATTACCTATTCTTTCTCATTGGTAGGAAGATGCTCATTTTTTGGGAGTATCAGAGGAATATTTAATATATTATAAGATATTATCCTCTTAAACCCTATCAAGCATTTTTGAGAACTACCACTTCCTACAATAAAGGACTTTCTTTACTTATCTCTTGCCTTGAATCTATGTTAAGTGAGTTGTGCATGATGGCATTGTGTGAAGGAGAGTATTCCTTGTCCATTGTCTTCCTTTATGACATATTTTAGGGTGTTTTAATGATATTAATAGGTCTGAATTAGTGTTATTTTTTCCATTGATGTAAGCTCTTACAACTCCTCTTTGTTTGCATTCATTACTTCCTGAACATACTCTATAAAATACTTTTGTACTTAAACTTGATTTTGAGGATGTGTAAGCTAGCATTGTCTTGTGTTAATCTAGTGTGGGTTCAAGCTTATGTGAGTCTACCATTTTTATTTAGTGCATCACCTTATTATACTTATTAGGATCCCTTTCCCCCTTTCTAACCATTTTCCCTATAGTAGCATTAGTTTAGGTGATCCATAAAAAAGAAGTCAACCTTCTCCAAAGGTTCAGCGCCATCATAGGTTACCCATAGCCTGGGTTTGTTTCTGTATTATGACTAGGAGTGGAGGATCCTAAATAACTCCCTCATAAAGGTGTAATTCCATGTCATAACAATTCCCTTTTATGTTTTTAGTTTTTATCATGGAGGGTGCATTATCTACTTTGGACAAACTATTGGGATACAAAATTGAAGAGCAAAGGCAAATAATCATAATGAAATCAAAATAGATGAAATTTGAATAATTGAATAATTAACTTAGATAATTGGTAATATAGGGTGATAAATTTTAAGTTATAACCAAAAGACAAAGGAAAAATGGATAAAATGAGAGTAAATTAGGTAACTATTGATAATTTTGACCTCAAAAGTCAAATTATCACTCCTATCATTTAAAAATTTACATGTTAGGACAATTTGTATTTTCGGTCAATAATTTGGTCTTGAAAATTCCCTAAAGTGATCATTATAATCTATTATTACCAGGTCTTAAAGTTGATTAGGTGAGTTAAGGTCTTGTCCTTCATTTGTCTTGTGCTTGTCTAGTCATTTTTTGGCTTTTCTAAGTCATTTTCAGTGGTGAGAAGATTATGGAGTGTGTTTATGAGTTTCATACCATGTTTCAATTTCATTACATTCCTAACATATGAATAATCTGGTTGATCACATTTTGGACTAACTTCATGATTCATTTCTATGTAATTTTGACCATTTTGTGCCCTCTAGAGAAGGTTTATAAGGTTTTGATGGCATATGATTATCATTAAGATTAATTAAAAATTTATTCACATTATAAAACATTTTAAAGACTCAATAACACATTTTAAATCATTTCAATCAGAGCTCCTTAGTGAATTTAGCCTTTTTAGTGCAAAAATAAGCCTTTTTGAGGCATTCATTTTGGTTTTCAAAGGTTTTTTGTGATAAAATAATATTATAGCATTAATTGGGTCCAAAAATGTTAATATAAGTGGTTTTTAGGAAATTTTAGGTGAAATTTTTTCAAAAAGCAACTTTTCTCCTATATTGACCTTCTTGGCAGCTCTAGAAGGTAGTTTTCAAATACTCAATATGGAAAGAGGAGAGAGAGTTAGGATATAAAAATTTGTCTATTTTTATGTCTCTAAGTAAGATTAAAATTAGTGGAATTTTTTTTATTGGTTCCCTCATATTTATTAACAATCACTAAGAGTGATACTAGGTCAATATAGCCTATACATTCGAGAGGGGTCTGTTCTTGGACCTGTTTCGTAAGTTTAGAAAATGATGGAGAGGAATGGTTTTAAAGGATTATTTTAGGGGTCATAATTATCCTTTTAATATTTTTAACATATAATAAATCATTCCAATAATATATTTATAGCATAAATCCATGTTTCCTTCTTTATCTTTCTAAGTGGTCTCTTGGGTCAATTTTGAAGCAAAATATGAGTTGTTCAATAGATTTTTTCATATTAAGAGGTTATAAATGGATGATATAATTAATTAAACACATTTTTAATCCAATTAATGGTTCATAAGTTTCCATTTTGAGTGTATCTCCTTTGAGAGAGTTTAAGCTAAGTGTATCTCTTCAACAAGGTACACATGCATTTATTGAGATTGATTTCAATGTGAATTAATTTAATGTGATTATAATATTCCTTATAATTATTAAAAAATGAGAAATAAATCCATTTCAATTCCATATGTTGGACTATGTTAAGGTAGTTAATTGCACCTATAGTCCTACAATCTTAATCAGCACCTACACATGCCTCATAATAGCTAGACATATTTGAATGTATTAAAAGTATGGGTGAATTTATTCATCATGTAAGATAATAAATTTAAAATTAATATAATTTATAAAACTTGTTGAAACACCATGCACATTGTTCATGTTTCTACTCACTACCTTGACTACAATTGAATGTGCAATTATAGGTGGCTTATACAGAGATCTAAGGTTGTAGTATGAAGAGGTTTGGCATGTATAAATACTTTAATGAAGTTTGAGTAGTTGTATGATATCATGAAAACTAGGTTTTAGGTCACTAATTGGTAAGAAAACTTGAGAGATCAATCTAAGTGAAAAAAACTAAGTTTTGGGGACAAATTCCCTAAAAGCCCCAAAATAAAGCCCTAACAATTTTTGGAGACACCATATAATAGTGTAACACAAGTATATATGAGTTTAAATACATCCTACATTGTAGCCCTATCCTAGGGGTTGGACCCTGAAAGATAGAATGGATGTGTGACTAGAGGAACAAAGTGATTATAGGTCTCTAATTTTGATGTTTGTTCACTACAAATTTTCAATGATTTCTACAATATTTTGAACCTTCAAGATGACTTCATAGTCTAGCTCCAAACATGACATGAGTGTGTACCCAAGGTTTTCAATGACATTGAGATGAGATGGACTAATGGTATAAATAACATATTATTAGGAGTTGGAGCACATAATTTATGACCTATATGACTACGTATAGCCAACCCACGTAGAGGACACCCATAATTAAGTGAACCATGTTTGAAGATGACTTCAAGGAATTTTACATGATTTAGGCCTTCAAGAGGTTATAGAAGTTGCTAAGTGAATCATCATGATGTAAAACCCTCAAAGACACTTGGGGTGTTGGTAAACTTCTTAAATATTCCTTTGAGTCAACACATAGTCTGTACATACATAGAAGGTCAAAAACATAGTCAAGATGAGGAAATATAAGATTATTCTTAGTAAGGTGATGTTGAACAAGATTTTTAAAGGTATTGACCATGATTTAATATCAAGGATAGACCCAAAAAGGGTTTGAATTATAGAAGGTCATATTTCTAAAGAAACCAATATCCAAGTGCACTAAAAAAAGTAGCCTACAATAGGGTTGAGGGTCTCTTGACTATTGGTTTAGGCTTGAATCACCATGTTAGGTCAGTAAAGGTAGCCTTGTTTGGTATGGGGTCTTTGAAACCATAATTAAGATAAAAATTATTATGGAATAATATGACACAAAGTTTTTTTGGAATCTCTATATATTTATACTCACTAAAAGGTCCACCTACAGTCAATAGAATGGGCAGTGGTATACAAAGCAGTCTTTTGGTTTGAAGCATAGTAGCCTAGTGATAGTTTCATGAGCAATGAAAGGTTTAAGGTTCATCAAAGCTTATTTTAGGTGAAATGATCAAGAAATTAAAATTTATATCATACAATAAGTGACTCAATCAATTTCATTATTAAAAGGTACCTAAAACCATATTGGTCATAAAGCAAGTATAGTCAAGTTAAAAGCATAGTCAGGTATATGTTGATATAATGGCATGAAGTAGGTATGGTGATCTAAGGAGAGATAATTAGATATTATTACCAATATATTATAAAATGTATGGTCATATGACTCATGAAAACATCATATATGGCCTAAGATAGGATATTCACATATAGTTAGTCCAACTTGATACCTATAACCACTTCAAGTAGACTAGGCTTAGCATATCAAAGGAGTTGTGAAGAAGGTAGATGTCATAAGACTATAGAATTTATTATATAAATATAAGGTATGAATTATTTTAAATAATCCTTAGATAATGCATATTAAATCCCTAAACAAACCCCTAACTTAGCCAAAATGGCAAGAAAGACACCTATAACTATGTATGAAGATAGTAGGGGTGTGATTCTATGATGTACTTGGTGAGGATAACATGAAAATTTGATGTTAAAAACTTAAATATTTTGATGATTATTTAATAATGGTGAAAAATTATCTTAATCCCTCATTATTGATACCTATAGTAAAAAAGTACACCTACAGTTAGGTGAATTGACAAGCATATTTTGAGTTCACTAAGCAAGTTACCAGCTAGTTGAGTGTAAAGGCAAGATCAGGGAACATTCATAGCATGATATCATTGAGTTAATGAAAAAAATATAATTTTAAATATAATTTATAATGGATGGTAAATGTTATAATCATTAATCATCACCTAAAAATATCACCTTCTTGGCAAAGATACATAGTCATAGTTTGTTGATAGTTGGCTTGTAAATTGAGGTTTTGCATTGAAATTTGGGAAAAGTCATGATATATATGATTTAAAGAGATCCAAAATGGTGATTAACACTATATCACATGATAAAAATAATATAAATGGGGAAAATAAGAGTTATATATGGATAATTTATAGTCATGTTTGTAGACCTTGCACACAATCAACATTCCCAAAGTCTGCTTGGGAGTTTGTGATGGTTGGAAGTGATAGAAAGGTCATATACCTCCATAATTTGGTACATATGGTAATTTTAACATAAAATAACCCATAATAACTCCAAAATTTCATGAAAAATAGGGAAAATATCCTCTATTTTATCCCATAGGTAGGGCACTTTCAGGTAAACAAGAATGCAAGGTATGGTGAGAATTTGATCCAAGAGGTGTTAATAGGTACTGAAACACCATGTGATAATTTATGATGGTGTATTAAGGTTAATTTAGTTTCAAATGGAATTAATAAATCCAAATAATCTTGAAAAATCACTCAGAGGTGGTGGTGAGTGGTCATTTGCAGTCAAAGCTCACTAGGTCTAGTATAGGCCTAATACCCAAAAGGGGTTCATTTCCACTTCTAACACGAAATAAGCACTCAAAATAATTGAAATTTTTTTAAGTTAAGTTATTATGTACATTAAATTTTTTTTAGATAACTTCATGATGAAGCCATTTATTGGCTCAAGAACTCAACAAGGTGCACATAATACATGGGAGAGGTTGATAGGCCAAGTTTGGATGCTCACACCAGCATGGAGGTTTAACATGAGACCTCAAGGTTTTATGGGATGTTATATGGGGTCTTGAAATTAAATTTTATGGAAATTTTTAATATGTTGGACGTCATATCTTTATGAATCATCCTTAAGGGTGAAAACTACCAAACACCGTCCTAAAACCCCAATTTGGACCATTTTATAGAGATTAATTTGGAAATCTCATTAAATTCATTAGTTGATTCCTAAAAAATACCATATATTTTATTATACTCTCATAGGGTCCTACACATGTAATTTTTCTATACCTTCCTTTGTACGGAATAGTATAAAAATTGTACTATTTCTTTTTTTAGCTAAAATGAGGGTTATGAAGAGTGTATAAATATGATAATCAATGTGGGAGGTGTCTTGAGACTTTTTTTACATTTTAAAACTCAAAAATATGTATTATATCTCTCATAAGTTCCCAAACCATTCAATCCTTTTGGGCCAGTAGAAAATGACTCAAAAGGTAAGCTTTCAATGGCCATTTCATGGTTTTAGTACCTCCATAGTGTTATAGACCACAAAAATCAACATGGAGATTTATGGAAGAAGGGAAAATTTTAATAAAATATTTTTTTTGATTTTTATATATTTGAGAGGTCTCAGGAGTAATTTTTAAACCTTCTAGGACAAGGAGGCTAATTAGCCTTAATTTGCCAAAGAGAAGGTGCTAGAAAACACATCTACACTTGGATTTTGGCCACCAAAATTTTTATGGATCTATAATAGGATATATGGTACCTTTAAAAATTCTTATTTTCTCATCATCACCTCCATATTATCACAAACAAGGAGATTTTTAGAAAAAAGGCTATAAGGAATTCATGGGAAATGTATAGTTTTGGTGTCAAATCAAGCCTTTTTTGGGTGATTGATGGAATAAATAACATGGTCATAGGTATGGAATTATATTAATAATTATTACATGGAGGATATGTGTAGAATTGAATCAAACTTGAAGAAAAAAAACTAACTTTGCCTTCTACGCCTAGTGTAAAATGATAGAGTTAAGGAGTTTGAGGACTAGATCAATGAATATAACTCTTCATAATGACTTAAAAATTTAATATATGATATTATATGCCACATTATACTTATAAAAAGTCATAGTGAGGTTTTAATTGAAGGTGAGTAGGTTGGAAAATGTCTCCAAGTTTGAAAAAGTCTCTCCTTCCTTCCTATGCCTCATTTGAAGACAAAGTCAAAGAGAAGGTTCAAGAAGTCACTCAAAAAATTATGCCAAGTGTTAAAGAATAATTTATCAGAATTATTAATGGTTTAAAATTAATACTTTAATGTAATTAAAGGACTACATCCTTGGATGGAGACTTGTTCATCAAGAAGACATTAAGGCTAAAATCTAGGGGTTGGAGCAAGAATCTAGGCACTCTCCAAGTGGTCTAGGCTTGAATATACATTATGAAAAGTATTATAAGATAAAAAAACATTTTGAAATATATATTCCATTTAAATCTATGGATTATTAATATTTTTAAGGTTGAAGAATGCTACGTAGCACAAAAGGAGGAGTTTAGACCAAGTTTGAAGTCCCTTATTTTGGGGTTGCTTTGTCTCCAATCATTTTATTTTTCTATATGAATTCATTTTTATAGAATGTAACATCAATATTTTATTTTTTATTTATCTTAAAGGCTTCCAAAAAAATTATTCACCTTTTGAGTTAAATAATATGCTAAAATCCTCCATTTTAGGCTTTTTGAGTGAAGTGCATGTGTTTGTCATTGATATAGCTTAGTGAAATACTTGTTTTAATATGTTATAAAATGGTTATTGTACCTTAAATAGATATTTTTTATGTTATACAGGTCAATTTAAGTTTATAAACTAGTTTAGGTTCAAACATTGGATGTGAGTTCAGTGCTTCCTTGCATAGACTAGGTTCGTCAAGTCGTTATTGTGAAACACTTTTGTAAAAATATTTGATGAGTGTAGTGAATGTGTATAAGTTTTCCCCTTTCATAATAGTTTCATTTCAAGAATAATTGGTCACAAAACAATTGGTGCATCACTTTCATTTCAATTTATGTTTCAATTCCATTGCAAACAATAGGTTTAGCACCCTTTTCACTGCTAGATTAGTAGATAGTAGGTTAAGAGTAGGTTTTAGTGAGATTACCAAGGGAACCAACCCTTTATGTATATTATCTACCTTCTAAATTCACCCACACTTTTTAGATATTCCATGTTCCAATAAGAGTGAGGAATAACACACTTTCTCATAAGGGCACACTCCTAATTGACAATAGTAACCTAAAATCCAAGGCTACTAATTGATTGACAATCCAAACAAACGTACCTTAAGTAAGAAAATTAATAAACTAGATCAAACTAAGGATGCATAAAACTGAAATAATAATTCCAAAATTGATGTGAAATAAGTAACAAACCATAATTAGATAAATATTGAAAGAGGTCATAAAGTAAAACAACATTGATGAGTGAGAAGTAGCAATCCAAACTCATTCAATAATGGAAAAATTGAAATAGAGAAATGGAACAGGATTATTCATAAAAAGAGTGACAATTTTTTTATATTTTTATAAATGAAACTAAGAAAATTTAAGAATGATAAGATAATGGTGAAAATAAGTAATGCATATTCACTCAAAAATATAGTTTTTATTCTTAAAATAGATTAAACCAAAACAAAACTATTAATAGCATGTTTTTAAGAAGAGATGAAGAATAAGGAATATATAAGTTGGGAACCAAATTTATAAACTAAATTTCCTATCAAGGAGAAAATTAAATGGGTGGTGGGGGAAATGTAGGTGGTACTATGATATAAAAATATTTATCAAAATCAAGACACTCAAATTAAGTTGAGAAAACAAGAAGACTTTTATCATTAAGGACTCTAGAGAACTTGCCTTAGCCACACAAATTTGGGTTATCTAGTGAAGTATAAATATCATCGCATTAAGGCTATATGCATGAAAATTAAAATGAACCTACCTTCCCACAATGTTTTCCACATTCCTCAGTCCCCCTTACATATCTATCAGTCTACTATGAAGATTGGGTAGTTGCATGAGAAAGTGGGTAGCACTATGAATGATTTTTAAATCTCCTATCCTAGTTTACTAGCCTACTACACTACAATGGGCCTTGAATCTATCATGGGGTCAACTATGAGGTTTAAACTTTGACTATAATAGAAGATGTGCTTAATAATCATGTCCTTTAGTGTTATTTTGACATTTGATATATATATATATATATATATATATATATATATATATATATATATATATATATATATATATATATATATATATATATATACCTTTTATTTTAAATGATTTGGATTTTAAATTTTTATGACTTTTTTCTATTCCTCTTCCATATGGATTTAGAGAACCAACATGGGTGCTAAAAATGATGATCACTAGAAAACTTAGACTTGATAATATAAATAAATAAATTAGAGAGCATGGTGTCTAACAGTCTTGTACTTACATATTAAACAAGTATGTTATCTTGAAACTAACCTTAGTAAACCTAAAGTGGAATGAAAATTAGGGAAAATATGAACATGAAAAAATTAATCTACCTCAAATCATAAAAAATGTGAGAATGTAAAAAGGATACAATGACATGTAAGTATGACTCCATATCATAAAAAATAGCTTAAGTATAGGGAAACATGCAAAAATAGTATTTTTTAAAGTTGTTACCATAAAAGGAATGTAATTGATTTTGAGAGTATGAAATTATAATCTTTAACTAGTGCCTTAATTTCTAATAAAAACACTTAGTTTTAAAAATAGTTTTATAAATTTTGTAAATTTTATGATGAAATCCTAGTCCTATCCAAGGTATTACACTAAAAATCATAAAATATAAACCAAATTAGGTGAAAATATGTAAATTTTTTTGTGATGAAGGCCTGGTATTATCCAAGGTCTTATATTACAAATCACAAAAGAAAAAAACAAGTGAAAACTAGACTAAGTAATAAAATATGTTCATGACAATGGCCAGGTCTTATATGTGGTCTTAAGATACAATTCATGAACTAAATGAAAGAAATTAAGATAGTTTGAGGACCAACTATAGGAACTAAGGTTACTACAAGTAATTTAATGGTGTAGATTGGCTAGCTTTATAGGAAATCTACGAGAAGTGTTAGTATATACAAAATATGGAATTATGTGAGAAATTATAACTATTTTAAGAAAAATATTTATTTAAAAATTGAGAATTAGTGGGTTCTTTAAAAATATGTCCTTAATTAGTTTGAAATTTATAAGTACTAGGACCAAGGATATCTTTTACAAGGTAAGGAATCTACCATTTTCAAGAACATTTACCTTATTTGTCATGTGTATAATCTAACTTGAGAACTAGATCACTAGTATTAAAAGTTTGGATTTTGAACTTTTTATTATGTTGTTTAGCAATGTGAGCCTTGTATTGGCAATTATGTTGAAAATCAACCATACATAACTCATCAAGGAGATTTAAATCATGGAGATGATCTTAATTTTATTCATTATTATAAATAATACCATGAGGAGAGATGTGTAAGGATGGTAGCTCAACTTCTAAAGGTAACACTAATTTAGAACCATATACTAATGAAAATGGCATTTTCTAAGTAGTAGTGCATATGCTAGTGTGATAAACCTAAAGTGTGGGGTAAAGATGGAGATGCCAATTAATATGAGATTATATAATTATCTTTTATAATATTTTTATAATAATTTTATTAGTGGATTATATTTAGCCATTGCATTGAGGATGATAAATTGTTGAAAATTTAGACATAATTTTGAATTTTGCACATAGTTGATTCATATTTTTGTTTTTGAAGTTGCCAGCATTTAAAAAAATGATTGTATGAGGAAATACAAAATGAAAAATAATTTGATTGAGGAAAAAAATTAGAAACAGTAATACTAGTAATATTAACATAGGCATGGATTCCACCCATTTGGTAAAATACTTAATGGTAATGATAATGAACACATGACAATCTCATGATTTAGGTAATTTCCTAATAAGATCTAATATTCACATAGAGAATGGCTAAGGAGACTCCACATTTTATATTTTGGCTAGAGGAGAATGGATGAGATCATCATGAATTTAATAAGGGTTACACTTTTTATAAAAATAAATGTCATATTTTTCAATATTAGGCCAAAATTAACCCATGTGTAGGAATTTATGGGTTATAGCATGGCTACTATAGTGACCACCATAAATGCCCCAATGTGATTAATCAAGAAGAGTATAAACTTCTTCTATCATTACATAATGTAATAAAGTTACTTATTTTTTATGATAATAAAGGGTACTGAAGTACATAATTGAATGCTTATTTATGAATTCAAGTCTTTGTACTAGAAACTACTTTTGGAAGGTAATTTTGATGTTCAATTAATTGAATTATATTTTTTTTTACCATGGGTTCTATTGAATAATAACATCTTATATGTAACAAATTAGAGAATTGTTTTTATTTTGTAAAGAAGAAGGTGATTGTTGTGCCCTAACACACACACCCCATTTAAAAAAATTAAAAATAGGGACCCATTATTTGGAAAAGATGCTTCCCTCAATTTCCATAATCAGATGAAGAATTTATTGTGGAATTTTTAAAATCATGAAAGTGAGGCCTTGGAAATTATGGACATGAAGGTCACTAATGTGATCATTCCTACAGGTGAACTAGTCAACATGCCAAATTTTGAGAACCTCCTCCAAGCAGCTACAAACAACTTCAAGGAGGAAGTTAAAGGCACTATATACAAAAAGAATGATGAAATCTCTCAATTGTTTAATTTTTTAAAATATTGGGTGATAAGCATTGAAGCTTTAAGAGGAGAATTTAAGAGCTCAAAAGTTGAGCAAATAAGGCTGATGGTTGAGGCCATCAAATTGTTCAAACCTTCCCTACTCAATTTTGACATCATAAATAAGGAGCTCAATGTAGCACACATATTATTAAAAAAAATCATGCCAAAATAAATATCTTAAAGCCTAGTGACAACATGTATCCAACTACTAGTACTACCCCAATATCTCAAAGTTCACAATTTTTAGGATTTATAGTCATGTAAACTCTAGTAGGCCCAATTTTGATTCCACAAAGAACTTTGATAACTAATTTGGTCCTTCCATATATCACTTTGTATTCTTCATCTAGTGGTACTAGATCAACAACAATATAAATATAACCATGTAATTGCATATTTTTTCTAGGTTGGAGCTTTGGTTCCATATATACATTGCATGTATATATTATATTTTTAGTTGTAATAGTCTATTATGGGTTGACTATTATGAATGAATCCTTTGCATGAGATTAGGTCGCAAGTCATAATTTTTTAACTATATCTTTATACTTTACTTGAGATATGAGGCCTTCCCTATCCCAATCCTATTTATCCTTGTTACCTCCAATTCCTAAAGGGAGGAGAGTTTTGGTTGTTGAGATTAATAGGAAATTTTGAAGAAGTTTTGAAATCTTAATATTGATGTGAAAATATTGATTCTTCTCCAACTTGTGGATTGTGTAAGAAGTGATATAATTATATTTTATTAGTCTTTAGTTGTTTATGAGTTATATTTTATTTATAGTCATTCATATTAACCTATATCTAATTTGAACACCTTTTACATGTAAATCATAATCCCCCTTGTAGATGTGTTATTGTAGTCTAACAAACATGGTAACCTTTGATTTCATATGTTTAATTATTTTGTATTTTAGATCCTTTTAAATCTTAAATATGTTTTATTATTGGTATCCTATAGTAACTTACAACAAATACTAGTCTATGATTTCTTTTCCAACTTAATTTCAAGTATTAGTCTTGAAAGGTTTCATGTAGTGTGGTCCACAAGCCTCCTTTCATGCCCCACATTTCCACCTTTTGAGTTTATTTTGAATTACTACCCACCTTAGTTAGAACCATCATCCTTCCATCCATTTCAAGTAGATCTAGGTTCATCCATAGCCAATTCACCTATGGTAAACAATTTTCCTTACTCATTATTATTCCACCAACATGTTATTTAGAAAACCTTATACCCTACAAATCATGCCTTGGATTGAATACCCTTTAAATTATCCTAAAATCTTATAGAATACCTATTAAATTTTATTATAGTATGAATAAAACCCATAGTAATAGAGTGAACATAAAAACTGGTGCTAAAATGAGGGCTTGAAACTCTACCTTTATTTTCTTTGAAAAGGATCACTTGAGTTGCACTGAAAGCAGCCAAAATACTTACAAGGTTAACCTCAAAAACTAACTTAGTATTTGTAAATCCATATAAAATTAATTTCATAAAGGATTTAGGAGAGAACCTTGGGCTAAATCATTATCTCTAGGTAGGCCATCTCTCCTCCCATTACTCCCAATGGCCCATCCTCAGCCTCAAATCTAAGTTCTAGTTCAGGGTCTAACTTGGTTGACTAGTTATACTATTAATGCTATATGATATATCCATGATTTACCTAGGAACCTTGAGAAATAAATTCCTTCCCTTTCTCCATCAGGAAGAAGGACTTCATAAGAACATATCAAGGCCTTTAAAATTATCTTGGTAATTTTGAATGTAACCCATAAATATGTGGCATGTAGACTATTCTTATTCACATTACAATATGTGACCTATGACTAGTTTCCCAATATACTATAGGGTTATATTACATCTTAGACTAATTTCCAAGACACTTTCTTGGCACAATTTTTCTAGGTCACTAGTGAAAGTATTGTTTATCATCACTTTGAAAGTATGAGGAGAGATCAAAATGAGTCAATTCAAGCCTTCAATGCTAGATTTCATAAAATGTATAGCATACTTGAGACTTCTTACACACCCAATGAGGAGTTGGCTCTAGATATGTACAAGAATTATCTAGACCCTATGATAATTGTCTTTCTATGTAGAGCTATTGGTATTGATACATTACCTTTGGCTTATGTCTAAGATATCAATGTGGACAAGTAATTAAACCCTCAAATGTAGTATTTAGCCCCACTCACTCTCGATCCTATTTTCCCAATATTCAATCTAATTCGAAATAAAAATCAAAACACCATGGCCCAAAACCATAAACTAGTTTATAATCAGTTTCTCTAAACCCAAGCTCTGCCTAATCAACATCTTAGCTTACTAAATAGTTTTGTACATAACCATCAAATCTTAAATCAATCATTGATACCAATTAACACTAATAAAACATAGGTAACCAATTATGATTATACAACAACAAAGTTGTAATCAATTCAGAGGATGGCTCAAAAACTAAGCAGTGAGCTTGTAAATATGCAAAAATTTATGGGTAACATTGGCTGCCAAAACACCAATCATAAATTTGGATTCTAGAGAAAAAATAGAACTTTCAATAGGTCTAGAAATAATCAAGAACAAAAATTCACATCAAATAGGATGTCAGATATAAATATCATGAAGGCAATCCTTCCTAATTGGTGCAAGTTTCATAACAATGCACAACATTATGATCTTGATTGTATCAATTTCTACACAACCTTCAAGATCTTCCAAAAGGAAATGTAGGCAAAAAGGATCTACACATCAAATTGAACCTTCTTCCTTTGCTTATTTTGGGCACTTTAGTATAGTAATGGTTTTTGAAACCTATGATCTCCCATTTCTCTAGGAAGATGACAATGAAATGGAGGATAACATAGACAAGGTCCATACATTCTAGTAGTTTTAGAGGAACAACTACAATCTAAGGAGAAAATAACCATTACCACTTCAACACCACCAAAAAATAATGTTACTACTCCTCTATATTCTTGGGCCAAAAAAAATCTACCTTCCCCTTAGAGAGATGAATAGTTACAAAGAAAAAAACCACAAATCAAGTCGGGGTATAAATTTTTTAAAGACAAATAATATCAAAGCCAATATCACCTTACATGAGCTAACTTAGATTACCGAACAAAGGGAATTTTTGTTAAACTACTTGACTAAAAGGTCATATATATTAGACAAATCCAAAGCTATACATACTAATGTGATATTATTTAAAGATAAACCCAAAGTACCATTATTTCTCCTAAATGTCTGAATGTTTAAAAATATTGTACACAACTGATTAGTTAGCTCATGTACTTCAGCTACTCTAATGTTGATAGTTGTATGCCTGAAGTTAGGCTTGCCCCCTAACAATCAAAGAGAGTGGTTGTATAATTAGATAAGGTTTCAATACCATGCATTAAAGACTTAACAAACATGTGCATTTAGTTGACATATAAGCCACATGTTCACCAAACCATTGACATCTTGGCCATTGACATTATATAATCCTATGAGCTTAGTAAGATATGTGATTGGGCTAAGACATTGAATGGGTATATGGCCACCACTTATCAGACATGTGATTTTCCTGGAAGGGGGAAGCCAACCAAATTCAAGTGGACCGTGAATGAAATATGATACATATGATCATTGAGTATAATACCAAAAATGAAAAGGTAGACTTAGTATCTTCACATGTAGGCATATACATGTTTACCACTAAAAAATAACATGCATTACATGAACAAAAAAATAAAGATCCATCTCAACTATGGACTCTTTATTTGATGGAGCCAAGATGAAACAAGTTTCTAGTATTGACATGGATTTAATAGATACAAATATAAATAATTAATTTATTAATTATAGTTTGCACTTTCCTTTCACCAACAATAGAGAAAAATATGAATCTTTGATCCTTAGCTTATAATTTGCACTCAAGCATAATGTTAAGTTGTTGTAGATCTTTAAAACTTTGAACTAGTGGTCAATTAGATTAAGAATAGGTATCATTGTAAGCTCACTTAACTAAATAAGTATAATCATAGAGATTGGGACTTAATTAAGTAATTTTAAGGACTTAACATCAAATATAGCCCCAGAGAGTAGAACTAGAAAGCTGACTCACTAGCAACATCAATTGCTAATCAAAGATATAGAAGTTCTTAGTGGAGTTGATCCCTTTCCCCTCCATCCTAAATAATGTGGACAACTTCTAGGTGTTTTAAGATGACCAATAGATAGTGTAATTCATGAACAAAGATGTAGCTTTTGAATCTCGTATAATATATGAAAAAGATGTCAAACACATGCATGGTGAATACCTAGGAGAAGATGTTGTTTTGAAGTTAATGGAAAAAATCATACCTAGAGGCATGGTTTTTGTGGAATGTATTTTTAATATAGACACCTGAGCTCATAAATAGAAATCACCAAGTGTAATAGAATCAGCTTTTGTTAAATAAAATTTGGGCATCAACCAACACTCTCAACAAGTAAATGTGGACCTAAGTTACACTCAAATTGAGTAACAAAAGTTGAAAGACCTATTGGAATAATATAAATATGTAATACCATAGACATATGAGGACATAAAAGTCTTCAACCCTGGAGTCATTAATCACACTATCTCATTGAAGCTAGATCAAAATCCCTTCAAGTAGATATAGAGGCTAGTAAATATAATTATAGAACATTTAATTTAGATAGAAATATAAAATATATTAGAGGATATAATTGTTTTCCCAATTAAGTACTCTACTTGGGTATCCAAATTGGTACCAATCAAGAAAAAGAGTGGAGAAATTACAGTATGTGTGGATTTTAGGAACCTGAATAGAGTGTCAAAGAAAGATAATTACCCCTTGCCATGACTAGATGAGGTAATTCAAATGGTAAGTGTATCAGAGATGATGTCTTTATTGGATGTATTCTCTATCTATAATCAAGTACTAGTAGAGGTAAAAGATTGAATGAAGATTGCCTTCACAACAAAATGGGGAAATTTTGCATATAGGGGGATATCATTTAGCCTAATTAATGTAGGATCAACTTCACTTTCTAAGGGTTGGTTAGCAAGTGTATCACCATATATATGGATGACCTCATTGTGTTCTCCAATAATAGATCTAATCATGTAGACCATCTTTTAAAGGTGTTTGATAGATGCATAAGGTATGGAGTATCACTTAACCCTAAGAAAAGTATCTTTAGAGTTATTGAAGGGAAACTATTGGTCAATATCATCACCAAATATGGGATCTCCATTAATCTAGATTGGGTGTAGGCCATATCCAAGTTAACACCTCCCAATAGTAAGAAGGAACTGAAGTCCTTTTTAGGTAAGATAAACTTTGTACAAAAATTCATTTCTAGATTTGTAGAGATTATGAAGACATTAAATGCCATGTTAAATAAATATTCTAAGATAGAGTGGACAATAAAAGCCCATAAAGCTTTCCAATACATCAAAACTATCATTGATAAATATCTAGTTTTGATTAGTCTAGATTTCAACAGTTATTGTGCTTACCTAAAGGGTGGAAGACAATGAATATCGTATTACCTTCATTAGGACCAATCCACAGGATGTTGAGCTAAAGTAATCTATGATAGATAAGTAGATTTATTCCCTAACTAAATATATTAAAAATTATAGGCATTATATTCTATGAATTAAAACATACACCATTGTCCCAAATCTTATTGTCAAACTCACACTTGGATAGAATGAACAAGATGAGAGAAGAGGAAAATGGATGGCCAAACTCTAGGATTTTAACCTTGAAATCAAGCTAACTAAGATGGTAAGAGCTTAGGATATTATTGAATTAATGATCGAGGATAATAAAAAAATTAGTGTTGAATACATTAATAAGATTTAGGTCATAGGTGTTGAGTGGTACAATCAAATCATCTATTATTTGATCACAAACATGTACCCACTTGAACTAAATAGAGAGACAAGGTGAGCACTCAGGCTCAAATCAAATCATTACATGATCAAGAAAGGAGTGTTTTACAAAAATAACTATAAAGTCATCTATCTGAGATGTATTTCAAAATAAGAGGCTACATATATCCCGAACAACTTGCATCATAAGATAGGTAGTAGGCATCCCTCACGAAATAAAACAACTCATAATATTTTGAGGATGGGATACTACTGGCCTATAATCTTCAAGGATTTCTCACAATTATGTTAGGACATATCATGAGTACTAGGTATTTTGGAAGAGAGAAACAATTGATTTCATGCCTTTGCAACCAGTCATAGAAGGATGCCCCTTTACCCAATGGGCTTTGATTTTATTGGGGTGATAAACCCAAACTCCTCAACATGGATAAGTTTATCCTAATAGTTGTTGACTATTGTCCTAAGTAGACATAAGTTGTTATAACAAATAATTCCAAAGCAATTGATGTCATTAAGTTTTTGAAATAAAATATATTGACTAGGTTTAGCATCTTTATTTCCTAGGTTTGTGATAAATATCTAACTTTTCAATCCTCTAAATCTATAGAATGGGCCTATAACAATCAAATAAAAATCAATTCTCTTAAAACTATTATCTAAACGGAAATAAAATAGATGAATCTCCCAATAAGAATCTATTGGATGCCATTAAAAAGTCAGTACAAGAAAATTCAAAAGAATGGCATCTCTTATTGAAATATGCATTGTGGACAGATAGAACTAGGCATAAGCAAGCCCTCAAGGCTTCACCTTTTATACTAGTAGATGGAATAAATAAAGAGGATGATTCATAAGGATACATCATTAGTCCTCATATGGATTTAATATGATATTAATCAATCTTATTGAGTTAAAATATGTATTATGATTGAATTAGATAATGTTTTGATGGAATGAGTTTACTAGAACTCTAAGATTTACTTTGATGTAATCATGCAAATTTATAAAAGAATTTCCATTTCTAAATATCATATACCATATGCGATTCTAAAACTTAAATGAATTATGTTAAACATAGAACTAGATACACAATGACATGGATGTATTGACCAAAATAAGTTTTCTTACACATACACCCAACCAATAGCAATTCCTAACCTTTATTCTATCTGTATTTCTAAAAAAATCAATCATACAAATTGATAGAATATGGGTGATTCAAACAATCTCTAGTGGGGATATGGATGCCTGGCTAGTAATGGAGTAAGGCTTTAAGTGGAATCTTAGGTATTAAGTCTGGGCTATAGATGCTTGGTTGGTAGCAAATCAATTCCTAGGATTCCCCTACTATTTGGTTATTAAATTTGAATTCAGCATGATACCTACACTACTTATCTAGGACTTTATCAAGACTCTTAAAATAGAGAAGATTGAATCCACAAAATCACACACTCAGATCCAAGGAATGAAGAGGGTTAGTATGTTGTATGAGGAAATATGAGTTTTTTTCAAGGTCTAGCTTGTTTGTTTATTTCCTAGTAGGGCTAAAGTTTGGTTATGATACATTTCTAAGATTATGGGTTCTCAAAATAATTATGAGTATTTTTGCCTATGAGTCACCATTTGTTGTGCCCTAACACACACACACCCCATTTTAAAAAATTAGAAATAGGGACCTATTATTTTTAATATCTTTATTAAGGCCCCTTTAAACATTAATAATCCATGATATGGATTTATTTAGGCAAAATTATAAGGTTATCTTGAGAGTCTAAAGTTATAGAAATTGGAAATTTGAAAATCAAAGCTTGAACAATCATCTTTATTTATCCTAAATCTTAGGTTTTCATAACTCTCATGATTTATATGGACTAACAAGACCAATGTTTTGTCCTAGGGTTTCTATATTTTGAATTACCATAAGACCATCAATAAGGACTCATTCCTTATTCACATTCAGGCCTAATTTTATTACGTATAAGATCGGGACAAGTGGAATCACCACATTATTCAAAACTTATGGCCCTTTGTAAAAGTTTTTATGTTTTTAATGATCTTGAACTCTGATAATCTGATAGGTGGGATCTATATGGTACATGGAGACTTTAGCTTTCACAAAATCTCTAAGTTTTTAAAATATATGAACTTTGAGAAGAATCCATGCAACATCATTTCATTAAATAGAACCCCAAAAGTTTTAAAAGTAAATTTAATAGTTTAATGGTTTTGAGTTCTTGCATTCTAATAGTTCTGAGCTTCTAATATCCAAGCATTCAACACTTGGCACATTTTTATTTATTTAGAACTGTGGAAACATTGTATAGTTCTAGTAGTCCCATAGCCTTAAAATTTAATACCTTTGAGTTTCTGAGCCTTGAGAAGATGATAAGTGGCATAGTTCTATTGGGTTGGAATTTTAAAAGGAGACATACTCAATAAATGAATTAATGATCCCATGGTTTCGATCCCCCATATTTACATGCTTTTAATCACATGTTATGTATATAATTTTGTATACATAACATTTACATAGGTATGCACAAATCAAATAACTCTTGTGTTCATATGCTCCCAATATTACGAGTCCTTTTAGCCTCGAGGTGGCTCCATGTGGTATAATTACGTTAACTCATGACCTTGGAGTATAAGCTTATATGCAGATCTAATGCTTGAGTGAATGCAAAATGGACAAATTTCACATTACAAAAAACATAAGATCAAATTATACATAAATTAGTTTGACAACAAAACAAATAAGTGAATAAATGAGGATTTTATAGCTATCTAGAACATGATGGGTGGACACATAAAGATACCAAATAGTTTTCATTTGGCAAACAAGTAAACCCACCAAATCTGATTGGTAAATTAAAATTGAAATGGGAATGAAATCAAAAGGTTGTTATTTACATTGATGACATGAACACATTTAAGACTCAGAATTTGGGGAAATATATGCAAAATCTACTTGAAATTTATTCAATTTTCCATCAAGCTATCAATCAAACTTTGTAAATTCTGAGTCCTCGAGCTTCTAAAGAGCCCTAATTTTTTAATGAACTTACAAAGAGCAAACCAGATGGTTTTTAGATTAAATTACAAATTTATATTGACATAATGGCCTCCTCTTCAAAGAAAGCATGTGATCTCAAGCCCTACTAGAGTATATTTCTCATGCTTGCTAGGTTCTAGCTATAGGATTTCTATCCTTTTACTAGTTTTGTTCTATATGTGGATTTATCCCACATTGGCTAGTTAGACTTGAGTCTTGTTTCTCCTTGTCTAATCAAGAAAGGGATATATATTATATTATACATGATTTTCATATGCTTTGTGTGAATAATAATTGGTTTTGTTCATAGTTGTTTTATTCCTTGTGTGTATGTTGAAGCACTCATGGTTATGGTAATGGTGTGTTGTAAAGATATTGGTTGACGAGTGTTGTAAAATATTTCATGTTATTATATTCATCCTCTAATATACATTACTCAGTTTTAGGTTTCTCTCATTGTAGGAAATACACCATTATTTTGTTTAATGAAATTGTTTTCTTAGACTTTTGAGCCACTTTCTACAATCAACTATTTTTTGGTGAATTTTCAAGTCTTCTAACATGTGCCACTGAGTTTAGAATGCCTTAAAATCCTAGGAATGCTTGTCCAATCATCCAAAATGGACATTTTTGAGAAAAATTTGGGGTTTTTAGCTTCTAGTGAACAAATTCGTATAGATCCATATAGTGAATTTCTTCACATTTTTTTAATAGATTGTTCTAGGTTTTTTGGGGTTATGTAAGATATTTAGTGGGTCTTAAATATTTTATACCCCTATAATAGATATGGCCTAGGACATGAGAAATGAATTTATTATGCTTTATTGGATGTGGCTATTGGTTCTCTCTCTCACATCAATCACCACTCCAAGTGGTACTTCTATAGACTAGTTCCTTGGCATCATTTAGCTCAACCACAACCCTAATTATTTATATTGGCAAGATTTGTTGGTTTTTTAGATCTCATCTCCTTGACACCTATTTATCTTGACATAATCACCATTCATGACTCTAGTTATCTTGTGACATGCCATCTTGGTAAGTGAATAAAAGGATGACATTCACCCCCATTGAAGTTAGATAGTCTATTTGAAGCCCTTGAATGTGAATAGGATGTTCAGCTCATTCGTGTTCATGGTGGGGAGTGGAAAATTTTCCATCTACTTGCCATGAATCATAAATAAGATCTCTTATTGCCACACTTTGATCCTTTTATAGATGTATTGATGGTCTTACCAGTGTTTATTTTTTATTTTTTATTTATTATTATTATTATTATTATTATTATTATTACTATTATTATTATTATTATTATTATTATTATTATTATTATTATTATTATTATTATTATTATTATTATTATTATTATTATTATTTATACTATAGCTAAAGTTGATTTTGATATTATAACTGACTATTCTCCATTTATCATTGATCAAGTGGTTTGATGGATCGATTACTTCCACTACCATCCTAAACCCTAATTTGACAGTATTCTTAGATACTACCATGGATTCCTTAGTGGTTTATTTTTCTACTTGGATGGATTCTACCTCCTCAAATCCACTCTCCTAGTCTCTACTTGGACCCATAGTCTCCTACTATTATGCTTCCTCTTGGGACATCTCGTGGGGAGCTTCCATAGCTTGGTCTAAGCCGACAATAATTTATTTGTGAGAATTATCTCTGTAATAATACTAAAGCTTATTAGTGCAATGATGGACCTCCCCTTCCATCTAGGTTTACATATGTGTTTCCTATAAAGGCTTTATAATTTTTTGGGCTTAGTCAAGTTGTCCCGGATGGTGGGGCTTTCTTCAATGACTTGTAAAAAAAAATTAATACACAAAAAGTCAGGGTATTTATTTTTGATTTCTTGAATTCTCTTGGTTCACCTATTTCTCACCCTTTTCTTCCTCCAAGTCCATGGATTCCTCCTACTTTCGTCTAACCTATAACACCTCTCTCTATGTTACCATTTTCATCCTCTCAATGCCTATGTAAGCCACATATGCTTTGTTTTAGACTCAAAACCACTTTCATTTCAAATATGTGGATTTTCATATTTTTTTAACAAAAAATAAAGGGCTTAATTTATATTTTTTAATGTCATTCATATTTCTATGATTGATATTATTAAAATGAAAAGTCCTTGATAAAGCTTGAGTGGGAATATTTATGGCTGGGTTGTTTTATTAATGTGTGGTGGATTATTGTGTACATGGGAAGACAATTTTAGTGGTATCTAGGATTTATTGTTTAATGGGAGAGGTATGTGGTAGACATATTTTTTTAAAGTGGAGGCATCCTTTTATAATGAGTGGGAGACATTTTGTAGTGGTTGGGAGATTTAATTCATGAAAGGGAAGATTCCTTTTCTAGTGGGGGATAAATTAATGAGTATTACAAGGTAAGACAAGTTTTTTATTTATATTTATATAAAATAATATATTTTAAAGGAGTCCATTTCACTACTTGGTTTTATACCTTGTATTTTCACCTATCGAAGATGAAGGGTGAGGCTCAAATTAAGAGGAGGTCAATTCCCTCTCATAATCTAAACCATTGCATTCTACACTCTGATCCAATTCTAATGAGTCACTGAAAGGCTACCTTACCCCTTGTTTGGTCATGCATTTAAATTGATTATGAAAATTTAATTAAAATAGGCCATTAATCATGTAAAATTTATTATGCCATTACTTTTGCTCAGTAACTTATATTTGAGTGTCATTTTTTTCAAAAGTGATTTATTTTTTATTAACGTTCAATTGGTCCTATTTTTTTGTAAATGCACTAAAGTTATAAAGTGTCATATTTTAGGGGGATTGCCTATCCTATGGGCCCTACTACTTTTTGTAGTGTATTTAGTGCACACACTATCTAGGATGCATTTTTGGTTGAGCCTGACATCCTTCACATGTGCTTTGTAGATTATCATGTTTTGGTAGCTAACCATTTTAAGTGTGTTTTTCATACATGATGGACTTTTTTACCATTTTCCACATTCTTCCATAATTCTATGATGTGTTCTATTATATCTTACACATTTATACTTTGACACACTAGTAGCTTATGTCATGTCTCCATCAAGGCCCCTTTCTTATCACCTTACCTTATTCTATAGAGACACTTTTATGCTCCATTATTTTTATATCATATCTCATGATAATTGATGGCTTCTTTGACAGGCCAACAGTCTCCTTATTTGAATATATTATGGTGAAGTCTAGTGTCTTCCTTATTTCTATATAGTGTTTTTTATGTATGGGTTATATTGTACTCACACTAATTTATAAAGTGCCATGGGGGGAATTATTGATTTAGCCTTGTTTACCTTCATGCATTTGTGTGCTCTATTCTAGGCACCTTTTCACTTCTTTAGTTTCTCATCTCTTCCATTACTTCCAGAGACATCATCTTTGAGAGACCTTATTTGTATTTTTGACACCACTTTTTAGATAATTGACAATCTCTTTCATCATGGTATGGAGCTATTCTAGTGTATATAGTGTTAACTTGTTCTATGTTTTAAGTGGATCTATGTGATAACATAGAGGTGAAAATGTAGTAGAATAAAACATAGCATAGACATAACATTGCAGGAGAAGATGTAGCAAGTAAAAAACATAGCAAAATTAAAAGTGTAACATAATTATAGTGAGAATCATAATACACCAAATTTACAAAATGAATTTCATAAAATATATGGGTTGTAATAGTAAAAAATTCTTTTTATATGGGTTGCTTTCTTAGACTTGAACCTAGTGATATAATTTTTTTTACCATGAACAGACCTTGTCTATTTTTATTAAGAAAAATAGGAAGGGAAAAAAGAGAGTGTGTGATTTTTTGTTTATTAATTTTATGGAATTAGCTTGTTGTATATGATTTATTTTATGATTTCTTAATGATATGTAAATTTGTATATATATTTATATTTTCTTAACATCCTAACCTTTTCACGAACTTAAAACTCCCATCCCTTCTAAATTTGAATATTAGTCAAATAAAAAGCAAAAGAAATAATCACAAGTAAAAGGGAAGGAAACATGTATGAACTATTCACTGGTATTTCAAAGATAAGTGCATTCTTTTAATCCTGAACAATTTTCAAATCTGATGTTATGCCAACAATATTGGAAATTTGTTAGTCCTCCCAAATGTCCTACATTCAAACTGTGAAGGTAATTGCTTTAAATTTAAATATTGGGATTGGACTTAAAAGAGAACAATAATAGTAATAAGGTAGAAATGCAAAATACATTAGTATTGAAATATTTTATTTAGAGATAAAGAGGAGCATAATCACAAGGTTGCATTTTATAAATTATCAATGCCCATGAAAACATAAAAAGTTAAGCTAGTTAGCATTAGCTTTACCTTGACCTCAAATAAATTTAACACGTGGTTTAGTTTAACTTCTAGAGTTTTTGGAGCATTGTAATTACATGATATCAATATTTGATGTTATTTTTTTCATGAAAAAATTACTTATAGCATGTGAAGTAGCATTTAGAAATAATTGCACAATAGCCTCATGATTGAATATTTTTTTGAAAAAAATAATTTATTTACATAAAGTCTTACTTTGGTCATTTATCAATCAATAACATTTAATTTTAGTTTTGGAAGCAATAATATTTCCTTGCCATTTATTTAATAAAGAAAATGAAGTCACATATGGTGAGAATATTGCTTTTCATAATAGTAGTCAAGATAGCACACAACAATTCTATAGTCCTTATGCTCAAAAGATTATGTTCTATGCAAATGCAAGGTTTAATGAGGGCCTTCAAAGTTGAATATTTACCTATTGATTCAAAAATGACGACAAAAGAATTGGATGAGGCTCAGAGTAAAGTGTAAAACTACTTATTTGAGATTTGGAAAAACCTTTTTGAGTATGATGAGGTCCTTAATAGCCAATGTGAGTGTGTTTATATGGAACACAAACATGCTTTGGAAGCTAATAATCTTCAACCTCAAGTGATAGAGTAAGTGAAACTCTCCATGGATGATATTCTATAAGTAATCACTAACCTTAAATTTCAAGATTAGATTATCTTATGCAAACTCAAATGTCCTTAATTTTCACAACCACCAATAGTATCCCAATTTGAATTGCACTTATCATTTTCATTTTATTTGCAATCTAGTAACTATAAAGTGTGATTCTCTTTATTGTTTTTTGTTTCCTCATATTTTTTATTCACATTCCTTTGGTCATACACATAGAAAAACATTAGCCTAGAAATGCCAAAGGAAAATTGGAAACTTGATGCTCTAGTTACAAAATTATAACAGTAAAAAAATTCATTTTTTGAAACAGGACTCGTATTTTCATAAATGAACTAAAACAAGCATAAATTTGTAATTGAAACTTGGTTTTGTAAAATGAATTATTTATATTTGAAGAACTGATCCATAATTATGTTTAACAAAGGATCCTTGCTATTTTTTATTTGTCTATCAACATTTTGTACTATGTTTTGTTGGGCACTAGATAACCTTAGTGAATAGTGATCTAGAGATATTATTGCACTTAATGGTATTGATGAATGGTAATGTTATGTTTCACTATGTTATTATCTAATGACCATAAATACCTATGATGTTTTCTTCCATGACCAGATCTTATACTACATTTTTTTTAGTTACCATTTGAGTAGTGGATTCAGACCACTCATGCAAACCTTTTTTTCATCACTCCACTTAATCAGTAGTATGATAGGGTGTGGTGCATATCTTACTTATTTGGGTGTTGAGTATCCCTTGCACATGCAGTAATCTTTTGTAATTTCATCACCACTGACAATATTCTTGATTGAATCTATTCTGATGAAGCTTAGTGTCAGTTGTTTTTGTGATCAAGTAGTGGATTTGGACCACCCATGCAGATTGAGTTCTTTTATGACTTGTGAGTATTTGGAGTGCAGACTTATTTAGCATCATCTTTGGGGGGATTTATAACTCTCTCTTTTTATTTTATCTCTTTGAGGGGGATTTTTTTCCTATGGGTTTTCTCTTTTTTCTCCTCTTTATGAGAGTTATATGTATATGTTGTACTTTTTTTAGTGTTTTTTAGATTCCTCCTTTGTACGTGGGTATCTTATTCAAGAACTTTGTTTTCTAGAATCCATATGAGGATTTTTTAATTAACTTCATGGACTTATTAGTGATTCTTATAGTGACACTAATGTGATATTGACCCCAGTGTGGGAAACCCACTAGTCTTTGTGCTCACTTCTCATCATCTCGTTGGAGGGTATTTAAGCAATGCTTCTTCAGGTTCATCATTCTATCTAGTATTATGGAGTGCAGTATTTGTGATAAGTAATCCTCATATTCAACACCATTCCTAATTTCACTTAGTGGTTACAAAGACTTGATATTCATGTACTTTGATAAGATAGATTGACATCCATAGGGATATATGGATTCATGATGCATCCTCTGTTGTTAACCCCTAGCTTCACTTGTGGGGGGTGTTAGAGTATATTTATCATGATTTCTAGATTCTAACTAGGATTTTCATGCTTTTTTTAGTTTTGTCTTATGTGTGGATTTATCCCACATTAGCTAGTTAGGCTTGAGTCTTATTTATCCTTTCTTACTTAAGTAAGGGATCTTTATTATATTATACATGCTTTTTATATGCTTTGTGTGAATATCAATTGGTTTTGTTCATAGTTGTTTTATAACTTATGTGTATGTTGTAGCACTCATGGATATGATAATGGTGTGTTAGAGAGATATTGGTTGAAGAGTGTTTTGAAATCTTTCAATCCCAACTTGATTTATTCTTGTGTTAGAGGTGAGGAATTTCTAGACACAGTGTTTGATAAAACTACCATGGAATTTAAATTACTTCATTATTTAGCCCTATAAAATTACATAGAGTCTATGGTGCCATACTCCACATAGGAACAACTATATTTATATGAGAAGTAATACATCAATGACCTAATTCCAATTAAAACATAAGGTCTTCATCTATTGGTAACAAAAGTAAAGGTAATTCCTTACATAGACATGCTTAGAGGTTTATTTTTTAATGGAATATTTCATGAATATTTATTACATAAGAATTGTATGTGATGTTTTTTTTATTATGTATCACCTCAGTCTTGTACACCTAGGAAACTTAGGCCTTGGTTATTCCTCTTAGTTCTATGTATGGCTTGCCTTTACAAGACTTGCATCTACTCTATCTTTGGCCCCTTGTCCTATCTCTTAGTATATCCATCCTTATATTGATGACATATATATCCCATATTTCCCAAAATTTTTTAAATGTACTTATCTTACACGTCTAAAATTTTTGAGCATGTGCTTACTATCCTTCTACCTGGATACTAGTTCAGGATATACAGTAGTGTTGACATTACTGTCCCAACTTGACACAAGTGTCTAGTGTCCTATATCATCCAATTTGTAAATGAAACATATTATAATGGTTATCATAATTTTTTAAATATAATTTATCTCCAAATAGTATTGGTATAAATATAATATAAACTCTTATTCATTCCTCACCTAACAATCAGACCAAAAGAGCACTCAAGTTACCAAAAGCTTTCCTATTCTACCCTATTCTAATATTAGTCAAAGTAATAGCATAACTATAGGTTTGAAGTACTAAAGGAGATATCATAAGGTCATATTCACCAAGTTACAATCTAGGTCACTATTATACTTACTTTAAATATATTACATGATTCACACACAAGTCAACATGTAAGGGAGAACTACATGAGTTTAAGGCCCTCTTATGAATTATTGGATATATAAGTAGTACCATTTGACAACAAGGTCATTTTGGTTTAGATCGACACCATTTGTCCACTAACCCATTTTTTCCTAAGGTCACATTGAATATGGAAAGATAGGGTTTTATCATTTCACCAAGAGTGACAATCCATGACCTAGATCTAAATGTACCATAGTGAAGGTGAATCCAAACATAGAAGCATCTAGGTGGTCAAATCTTGTTTGATCATATATTTTTTACATGATACTAACATCAAACCTAGACACTAACATTAACATAACTATTCAAGGTTGATTTAATTGTTTAGAGAGCCAAAGGCACCGTATCTAGAATCTAATGACTAATCCAAAACTATCTTCCTACCTACTTCCTACCTATACCAGATCTAGCATTGTATTAACATTAGAGATGGATAAGCAATCTATTTTATGTTATTTTTATATCTATCATAGTTTTACTATCCATTAATATCCTATCTTAGTTTAATAAATTCATCATATGGTACATCTAAGTTTAGCACATTAATTAGCATGTTGTAGATCTAATATTCACCCTTTGTGCCCTATCATTTATATATCTTTAACCATTTTTACCCAATTATAAATACATAATAAAAATTAGGGTTAAAAATTTGGTGAACTTGATCTTTGAACATCAAACCCTATGTCAGCTAAGGTTTTATGATTTCCTTTCCTCTTAATTATCCCTGATTGAAAATTATTGAAATCATGTTTGTAATGGACACATCTATCAATTATTTCATGGTCCAATACCTTATAGTTTTTATGGTTTGATACATTACTTATCATTTTTAAAACTATTAAGAAAATATGTACACATAATGAGAGAGTGTTAAAACATATACAACATTTAATCTCTCTTCAACATGCCTTTTATAATAAACTTGAATGAGTGCCTTACCAACGTAATGTTATAGGTAGTAGATTTATTAATGAATTCAACATGTGTCCAAATATTTCATTATTTTAATTTATAAAATCCACAAGTATATAAAAATATATCTTATATGAGGTATTGTGTGATACCCAAGTTTCAAGTGATATAGCATTGGTTGTTTTTATAGATATTATTCAAAATTTAACACACAACACAAACATTATTACTTTTGGTTATAAAGAGATGAATTCCAAGAGTATCATTTATCAATACTTGACTCCCTTAACCCAAGATCCAAATTTCAATCAAGAAAACCAACATGAACATTTTAAATCCACTTTAAAGACACTTAGTGATGTTATTTCACTTTTACACTTGTTAGGTAAGTCACCATATCATGCTCTTTTTATGAGAACATTAAAACTAAAAACCTTATCTTTGAATGTAGAGTCACAACATGTGGTATTTATTTTTAAATTTGATAAAACAAACCAAACATAATATGATTTATCAATAAACAAAAACCATCCTGACCTATAGAAAACACTTATTTGCCACAATACATCTAGGTGTGTATTTACAATAAAATGATCAAATGTGTTTTGTTGGACAACACTCTAGGGCTCAACATTTGTAATATATCTCTCCTTTCCAAAATTAACAGCGATAATTTACATTTAGCCCTATCTAATATGAGCATCAAGGGATTTGATAATATTTTAGAAAAAGTGTTGGGGCAAATAACATTGAGTATTATAGTGGGTCCCCGTGCATTACCCACCTTGTGTCATGTTATGACAAATGATTCAAATTACAAAATTCTCTTGGGAAGACCTTGGATACATGAGATGATTGTGGTTACCCCTATTTTTCAAATGTTCTTAAATTATAGTCATTAGGGACTTGTTTACATATGTCTAATAGATCCTAATCCCTTCCAACATTGTGCAATGTCCTAACAAATAGATAATCCTACACCACAATCATACAAATATGAGTACCAAATTTATATAACTATTATTGACCATTTTTACCTCAATTAAAAATGGGTCAACTCCCCTATAGTCAAAATCTTAAGTAGGGGCTGATTATAATGTCATAAAGTGTGCATAGTTTTATTTGATGTCAGTTCATATGTTTCTAGCTTTGATCATGATCCAATTTAGTCCTTATGTCATTTGAATAACTTAGGGGTTTTTTAGACAAATTTGGCCCACATAAAAATCTTGTGCTTAGATGGATATGGTTGTTAATAGATGAGAAAATAAATAAATGTTCTAGATGGAATGAGTGGACCAAAGGGATCATGTAGCTTACAAAAGATTTTGAAACACTTTAAGTTCACTTAAAGTGTAATTTTTAAATTTCTAATGGCTAGAACCATAGCTACATAAACTATATGGGGTGTAAAAAATGATTGTAATGAGTATGGAAGTATATGGTATTCATGTAGTTCTTCATTGTGTACATCTAGACATTGGGTCTAGTGGTAGAAATTTTTAGGTTGTTTGCTAATGTCATTATTGTTGTGTGGATGAGTTAGGGAGAATTGGTCATATGGTTATGATCACATTAATCCCAAGTTGTTACGTGAAAATTTTTAGGCCATGTATCTAAGTGTATTAAAATATATGAGGGTTCAAAGTTGGCCTCTCAAACATTTAATGCTAAGTTTCCATACTTAGCCAATTTGCAAAGGAGCTCAAATAGAACCAAGTGGGTAGTTTGATGATGTTATATCTCCCACATGTGGTATTTTATAGATAGAATGATCAAATGGGTTTGTTTAGTTTGGTCCCAAGAATATATTCACTAAGTTTCAAGTCATGTGATGAAGTAATACAAAATTTATGAATAAGCAAAGTTGGCTCCTTAGATAGAATTCACTAAATTTTCATACTTAACCATTTTGAACAAGATCATCATCAAAGTGTCATGAAGAATTTCATATGTGATATCACTTAAACATTTTTTAAATTCACTTATAAATCTCTCAGAGCCAATGGATCAAGTGGACATAATTTTTTGGTCTTAGGAACATCTCTAACAAATTTGGCCCCAACATGATTTTTGTGCTTCAATAAATAAATCCTCAAAGTTTGTCAAATAATGTGATACATTTGTGTAGACATTGACTTTAAGTCACTAAAAAAATCCATATTATCCTAAATTTGATGTTTTTTAGGATGTCAAATGCATCCACAAGGATGTCAAATGACAGTCACACAGACGTCAAGTTTAGATAGAGCAATGGAAATCTATTAGAGCTTAAATTTGATGGTCTACAAGATGTCAATGATAGTCACATGAACATAAAATGATGGGAGCGAGGAAATAAATTTTAAAATCATGAAATAGTTATTGGGTTTCAAATAATGGGTCCTAATTGATCTAATGGTTTGTGTTACATCATACATCTTTATCCAATGGTGTGAGATGGGTCAAATAGTCAAGGAGCTTGAGGGGTTGACATGTGGCATAAGTGCATGAGGCTATATAATAATAAAGAATCATGAGAATGAACATGCATTGAAATATGGCATAAGCTTGAATAGAGTTGACTAATCAAGATTAAGATTAATGGTTGATGATTGATCGTATAAATCAATATCAATAGTGTGATCGAGAGTCAAAGGTCATAGAGTTTTGAACAAATTCAATGTTGTAAACTATCATGATCATAGGAATTTTGGTCAATGATTAATGGGCAACATCTAAACTTGAAGCAAAAATATTCTAGAGGAGATTGACAGGTTGAATCCAACTAGTTTGTCAATGGACAAGATGAACACATGTCCAAATAGTGACAAGAATATTTCAGAATGGAATGAGTAACATGGAAAAGGAAGGCCACATGGAAAACTATGTAGGATCAAGGACTCCATAGAAAAGTGAGCTATTCAAACTCATATGCCACCATGAAATCTCAATCAAAGACTAGAATAAACAATGATTACAAAATGTAAAAAATGAAGTCCAAGAAAGTAATGAGTAGCTGTAGATGAAAAATTCAATCATCTAAAAGACATTTAGAGACCAATAAAATTTCTATGACTATCATAACATATGTGTCAACCTTCCTGGTTTAGTTTCAAATGATCGAGAGATGGTTCATGATGTAAATAGTTTCATAAAGGATAGATGAAGAGTCATTGCACCATTTTGGGAGAAATTTATCATGGTTATATGGACATTTATCTTGAGAAACATTCATTTTCTATTTCACACTCAGTGCACCTGCACTATACTAGTTCTCATGCTAGATGTGTGTTTCAACAACCCTTGGACTTCTTTCTTTTATCCTCTCTTAGAAATGTTATAAGTAGCTACCATTTTAGCTTTTCTAATGATATACCACATCATGTATTGAAAATCCCTACTGGATTGATGTCATATTTTGCCTTTGAATATTAATGCAAGTCTATTTTTAAAATCTTGAATAATTATCTAAGTGTGTAAGTGATTTATAGTGGTAATCCTCTAACCTTATTTCCTTTATCCTTCCATATTTGAATAATATTTCTTAGTCTAATAGGTTGTATTGAGTCTAGTTAAGTGTGTCAAACTCTTTAAAGTGTATAATTATCCTTGGAATTTGTAATCTACCTTATATTTCATTTGTCTTATGTTGTTTCATACATCCCACCTCTATATTGAAATACTCATGTTAGAATCCTTTACGACTTTGACACTAGTTTGTATGCCTTGTTTCATAGTGCTTGGAATATGATGGTCATGTGGAGATAATCTCAGTGTATCACCTCTATATAATAGGTTCCATTCATTTTATTTCTAACTCTTTTCCCCATAATCAAGTAGTATTTTAGGTGATAAGCATTACATGATACACTCAGGGAGCTAGCCCTTTAAATATAAAGGCTCATTTCCATAATAGGTACACCCACATACCTAGAAATGATCCCATGTTACCCAAATTTGTAATAGTCTTGAACACCCTCTTCGAGGGTGTGAGATTTGGTGATAATATTTCTAGAATTCCTGGTGGGACCTTGTCTTCAAAATAACTTATCAAGATAAATGTTGGTCTTGACAACATTGACTGTAAATTGGTGTGCTTCTTAGCATTTGGAAACTACACCAAGGTAAATATGATTTGAGGCCATTGTCATTTTATAAATTTGCTCTCATAATTCATGGTTCTTATTAGGTCATCCTGTAGAATAGTTCTCAATCCCATTGACCCACTCTTTTATCTTGAACTTCCCCTTGAAGTTTAATACCCTCATCCTAATTTATACTTTGGAGAACTAGTAGATTTTGCTACAGAGGAAGAGGTTGAATAAATTGAGAATTGAATATACTGAAGAGTTTGAATAAAAATTGGCTAGACCTCATGTTTTTCTTGCTTTTAATACATATAATCCAATTCACCTTCAAGCATATGATGTTATTCCTCCTAATGCCATAAAAGGTTTGCCCCTATTCAATGGTGAGAGTAATGTTACACCCAATGAGCATATTAAAGATGTATCTAAATTTTTTAGCTTCCACAATATCACTCAAGAGAAAATTGCCATTAGAATCCTTACCATTTCCCTTAGAGGGAAGGCTCTTGACTGGTTAATGACTTTATAAGGTGGATGCATCACATCATGGGATAAATTTAGAGTGCTGATAACTACAATATTTAGAATGAGATTGACCACACCTCTCTTATACACCAACTTAATGTAATCAAAAGAGGAGCCAAAGAAACAATGCATGATTTTAATAAAAGGTTTTAGAATACTTGTAATAGACTACCTCCTCCTATGAGGCCACCTCTCAGCTTTGTGTTCCCAACCTACTTAATAGTTATTGGCACTACAATTATTGTCATGTTTTAATCCGTGGGTGGTTCCACCCTCCCTAAAATATATGGGCTCACTATCAAGGCTGAAATAATCTCATCCAAGCTGGAAGATTTCCACCCAAAGTTTTTATGCCTCCATTGTATCATACTTATGTTGATTCTTTGAATGTGGATCAAACTCCTAATGTCAATACCAAGCCTAGAGCCACTCTTAAGAAGGAGGATTATGTCATGGATGAAGATGCATAAATTCAAATGCTAAGAGCTCAACTTAGGCAAGCTAACATACAACTAGGTGCATATAAAAATTCATATCCTTATCAACAATAATATTATCAACAATTTAGAATATTAAGAGGCCAATGACAACCTAATCCTAATAGGACTACCAATGCATATAATCCTAACTCTACCACTAATGTAAAAGAGATGGTTCTAGTTCATAGCAACTTGGTACAAGGTGAAAATTGGTAGCAAGGATAATTTATGGATTCTAACAAAGGTGGAGATCCAGCTCTTATTGATCATCATGAGGTTACTCATATCGTATTTGTTGAGGATGAAGTTATGATGCAGATAAGTGGAAGTATACAACCTCAAGAAGAGATCTTAATCAACTCTTGGTCGAGGACACCTTCATGATTAATCAAAGAACCTCAGTCATAGAAAACACTAGAGCCAAAATAAAGGATTTAGGTGGAGATAGTAGTGTTCTTACAAACTCATCCATTCATCCTCCAAAGTAGAAAAACATGGCTACAAGTGGGATAATTCTAAGGGTTCCTACACTTCCATCAATCATAATGCTAGAAGGATTGTTCAAGACATTCTAAATCCTTCATCTCTAATTACTTCTTTATCTCCAATAATCCATGAGAAATTAGGTATGCCTTCTTTAAATATTATGGATTCATTTAAAAGTACTAAAACATCCATTTCTCTTTGGGATGTTCTACATATACCTGGTCAAAAAGAGCTCCTATAAAAGTAATTATCTATTATCCCTATTAGTGTCCCTCCTTCAAATCAAAGTCAAAATAATGTTGTCCTTATAAGTGGTCCTAACATTATTTTCTAACCATATACTAGAGTTGGTAAAACTCCACCATTCTATCTCACTCTCATAGCGGGTGACAAATTGGTCCATAACTGCATTATTGATAGTGAAGCTTTTACTTCAATCATGCCTAAAGTGGTAGTAAATAAATTGGGCCTAAAGTATGAGCCTCATAGAAAATGATTCATCCAAATAGATGGCACATCTACCAAAATTATAGGAATGATTTATAACTTTAAAGTCTTATTGTATGACTGTCCTAGCTTTCCTATCTTGTAAGACAGTTATTGTTGACCTCCCAACTAACTTTTAAATATGCTTATCAAGGGACTTTACTACCAAGATTAGTGGTTATTTTTAAACTGATTGGTCTTTCTTGGCATTCAGGATGAGGTATGGGACCAAGGTGATAATTAGGACACAAGCTCTTGTAAGTTTTCATATAGAAACTTACATTGAGACAAGTTCTAATTTGAATTATGTTGTTCATGAAGAGAATGATTCTATTATACATGATGACACTTCTTCTGAGCTTGAAGGCATTGAAAATTTGTTTCTTGGTGAATATAGTAATAACACTTTTGATCATTATCCTTATGCTCTCATGAAGAAAAATGATTTAGGAGTATATTGTATACATGAAGAAGGAATACTAACACCTCTACTTACAAAATAAGAGGGTGAAGAGGATGAGATGTGGAAAATGTTTTTTGATGGTTTGAGAAGTAAAATTGGTGTAGGAGTTAGTATTATGTTGGTCTCTTCATCAAAATAATAGTATTATGATTCATATATATTTCATTTTATTTTTACTTGTAATGTGGTCAAGTATGAAGGTTTAATTCATGGCATTTAATGGGCAAGGAGAAAAGGAATCAAGAACTTGTAGGTATATGGAGATAGTGAATTGGTTATTCATCATGTTAGAAATGTGGTTCTTTCCAAGAATGCTTTTCTTAATTCATATAATCATAGGGTATGATATTTTCTTGAATATTTTAATGCATTCCACATATATTTAGTCTCAAGGGAGAAAAATAATCATGTGGATAGACCAGCTACCATAGGAGCTCAATTTGATACTCCAATTGCCATAAAAGAGAAGGGGAAACAATCTCACACCAAGATTATTTTTAGACCTTTTGTACCTAATAATGAAGTGTCTTGGTAAGTGTTTGATAGTGACAAACACATTGCATGATTCCTATAAAATGAGGCTAAGTTTTCTTCAAAGAATCAAAAAAGACTCCAAGAACAATTAGGTGATTAGATTGTACAGCTCAGGACAAATAAGATACCTAAGGGTCTAGTGACCTTAGAAAGTATCTTCAATGAGAATGATCAAAAGAAGAAAGAAAAATTGTGTATGTCTAAAAAAGAAGAGAATTATGAAAGAGTCTTGATATTCAAAGATAGACTCCTCAAATTAGGTAAGGCATGTTCTACATTAAAATAGAAAGCATTCATTGATTTGTGTAGAGAGTTTCATGATATCTTTGCTTGGGAGTATAAAGACCTAAAAGTATTTGATACTAGCATAGCACATCATATTATTGAGTTGTAACCTAGAGTTAAACCATTTAGATATAAATAAAGGCCCATTAATCCCAAAGTTGAGCAACTCATGAAGATAGATCTCACTAAACTCCTTGAATTGGAAATAATCTTTCCTATCAATCATTTAACATGGGTAGATAATCTTGTAATTGTTATAAATAAGAATGGAGAGATAAGACTTTGTGTGGAATTTATGGATCTTAATAAGGTGTCATTCAAAGATCACTATTGTTTACCCTTAATGGAGTAGATGTTTTTTTCTCTTCTAGATGGATAATTAGGTTACAATCAAATTTGAGTCAATGAAGATGATTAGTTTAATATAGAATTTACCACTAAATGGGGAGATTTTTATTATAGGAAGATGCCATTTGGTTTTTCAAATGTTGGTGCTACCTTTCAAGGATCCATGGACATGGCCTTCAAAGGATTGATTAATGAGATGTTGTTAGTTTATCTATATGATATAAGAATATTTTCAAAATATGATAATGAACATATGCAGTACTTGAGACAAGTGTTTGAAAGATGCAGGTGGTATGGAGTATCTCTTAATCCAAAGAAATGCATCTTTGTTGTTCATGAAGGTAATATCTTAGGACATATTATTTCCAAAGATGGTTTGGCTATTGATCCTGAAAGGATAGAGGCTAATATTTCCCTATCATTACCATTACATAATAAATGTCTCTAAAGTTTCTTAGGCAAGATAAATTTTATAAAGAGGTTCATACCTGGGTTTGCATCTTTGGTGAAACCTATCACAGCCATGTTAAAAAAGAATCAGGTCTTTTCTTTGACTAAGGAAATTAAGAATAGTTTTGAAGCCATTAAGCAAGAAATTGCACAAGTTCCTACTCTTGTGAATCCTAAATTCATTAAATACTTCACGTTTTATTCATTTGCTAACATTGATACTATCTCAACGATGTTAATACAAAAAAAAGATGAGGGTGTGAAGTAACCTATTTCATTCCTTAGTCAAGGTTTAGAAGATTATGAAGTCAAGTACACCTATATGGAGAAATAAGTCCTTGATATTATGAGAGGGCTAAATAAGTTAAGGAAAATGGTTTAAAATAATAAAATTCATGTTATGGTATCTCATCCTAGCACTAAAGAGTTTATTTTGAGTAGAGACCTTAGTGAGAAGAGAGCAGGATGGATCACTTAGGTAATGGAATATGATGTTGATATCAAAGTAAAAAAATTGTTATATGTTAAAGTCCTCTATAATTACCTAGATTTAGACATTCATGAGTTAAAATAAAAGGTTCTAGTCAATCATGATTGCTCTCAACTAGTTGATTCTTGCATGAATAAAGTTGAACACAAGATGTGATCAGATTTCTTCAAAATGGTGAGTATCCTAATAATATGAATAGAACACAAAGGAGATATTTTAGATTTCAATATATTCCCTTTTGTCTTATAGATGGTGTATTATTTATAAGAAACATTAATGGTGTGTTATTAAGATGTATTGATAATGATCAGTTTGGGGTGTTGCTAGAGAAGTTCCATTATGAAATAGTAGGGGGCCATTTCTCCCCAAGAACTATATCTACTAAGATTATGAGGGTAGGCTATCACTAGCCTAGCCTCTTCAAGGACTACCATGCTTGGGTGATAAGGTGTGTACAATATGATTTCTTTTTGGGAAAGCAAAAGCTTGAAGCTCCCCCTTTGAAGCCTATCCAATTTGATCAACCTCTCATGCAATGGGGTCTTTATTTCATTGGTATGATAAACCCCCCATCAAGTTTTGGTCATAAATAGATACTCACAAAAACTAATTATTTTAAAATATGGGTTGAGGTAGTGGTATTGAAGGAAGATAATGATAATTATATCTTGGAGTTATATGAGAGAATCATAATAAGGTTTGGCACTCTTACTTTTATTTTAGATAATTTTCTTGATTTTATGGGTGCTAAGATAATTGGTTGGGAAAATAGTAATGGAATTTTTCTAAGAAATTCATCCAAATATTACCCTCAAGGTAATGGGTTGGTTGAATCTACTAAAAAGAACTTGATTAGAATCATCAAGAGAAACATGGAGCATAATCAAAGGGCTTGGCACTCCAAATTAAATATAGCCTTATAGGCTGATAGGATAAGTCCCAAGAGGTTAATAGGGAATTCTCCTTTTTTGCCTATTTATGGAAGAGAGGCCATGTTGTCTATTTCTCAAGAGATGTCTACCTTAGAATTGGCACATCAATTAGAGCTATTGGAAAACACTTCTATAGAGGTAAGATTGACATAATTAATGGAGTTACAGGAAACTATAGAGAAGGTTCATCGAGCTTTAAAGCATCACCAAGAATTAATTAAGATGTTTTTTTAAAAGAAGGAAACTCTAAGATCATTTAAATAAGGTGAAATAATGTTGTAATGGGATGAAGATAGAGAAAAAATAGGGAGACATACAAAATTTGACACTCTATGGAGTGGACCAAATGTCATCATCAAGTGCAAGTAGAGCAATTATTTCCAGATAGTAATGATGAATGGAGAATATTTGCCTATCCTTATGAATGGGATGCATTTAAAACTTTTCTATTAAGTGGTGAATTTTAGTTCTATAAATAGTAGATTAGGTGTGTGTTTTGTTTTAGTTGTGTGTGTTGTGTTCCCTAGGTGTTCTAGTTGAACACATGTGTTTTTCTATTTTGTGTCTTGTCTTTTTTTTTTATATTGATTGGTGTTCCATTTTAAGGAAATTTATGTGTCAATCTATTACACATGTGACTCCATATACCAATGGATAGGATTAGGCAATTGGTCATGGCATAGCAAGCATGCCACCCTTGGGAAATATCCAAAGATTTTGACCATTTTTACCTCAAGTCAAAATGGGTCAACTCCCCTATAGTCAAAATATTAAGTATGGGCTAATTATAATGTTATAAGGTGTGAATAGTTTTATTTGATGTCATTTCATATGTTTCTAGCTTTGGTCATGATCTAGTTTAGTAATTATGTCATTTGAATAGCTTAGGGGTCTATTGGCCAAATTTGGCCCACATTATAAGATTGTGCGTAGATGGATCTAGTTTCTAATAGATGAAAATATGTTTTAGATGGAAGAGTGGACCAAAGGGATCATTCATCTTGTAAAATATTTTGAAACACTTTAAGTTCAGTTAAAGTGTAATAATTTGTGAAATTTTAAAGGATAGTACTAGCGCTATAGAGACCCTATGGAGTGTTAAAAATTATTTGAATGATTATAGAAGTACATGGTGTTCATTTGGTTCTTCATTATGTTCATCTAGACATTTAGGTCTAGTAGTAGAAATTCTTAGTAGGTAGTTTGTTGACATCATCATTGCCACATGTGGATGAGTCAAGGAGAATTGGTCATATGGTTTTGATCAAATTAGTTCCAAGTTATTATGCACCAAATTTTAGTCTATGCATCTAAGCATAAAAAAATATATAAGGTTTTAAATTTGGCATCTCAAACATTTCTCACTAAGTTTCTATACTTAACCAATTTGCAAAGGAGCTCAAATAGAGGCAAGTGGGCAATTTGATGATGTTATATCTTACACATGTGGTAGTTTCTAGAGAAAATGATCATATGGGTTTGTTTAATTTGGTCCCAAGAACATATGAACTAAGTTTTAGGTCATGTAGTGAAGTGAGACAAAATTTATGTATAAGTAATGTTGGCTCCTCAAACAAAACTTTCTAAATCTCCATACTTAGCCATTTTAAACTAGACCATCTTTAAAATGTCATGCAAATTTACATAAGTAAGCTAAATTTAACATTTTATAAATTCATTTAGAAATATCTTAGAGCCAATGGATCAAGTGGACATAATGTTTCTAGTCTTAGGAACATCTCCAATAAATTTTTCCCCTCCATGTTTTTTGCATTTCAAGAAATAAATCCTCAAAGTTGGTCAAATAATGTGATACATTCACACAAATGTTAACTTTAAATCACTATATAAATATATATGAGCCTAAATTTTATGGTTTTTGAGACATCAAATACATTCATGAGGACATCAAATGATAGTCGTATAGAAATCAAGTTTTATATAAAACAAAGAAAATCCATTGGAGCTTAAATTTGATAGTTTATAGGACACCAATGACGATCACGTGAATGTCAAATGAGGGGAGCAAGGAAATAAATTTTAAGATCATAAATTATCCATTAGGTTTAAAATAGTGGGTCCTAATTGATCTACTGATCCAAATTGCATCGTACATCTTGATTCAATGGTGTAAGATGGGTAAAATAATCAAGGAACTTAAGGGGTTGACACATGGTGTAAGTGCGTGAGGTTGTAGACTAATAGTGAATCCTAAGAATCAATAAGCATTTGACATGTGGTATAAGATGGAATATATTTGATAAGTCAAGATCAAGATCGATGGCATGAGCAAGATTCAAAGGTCAAGGACCTCTAATCAAATGCAATGTTTCCAACTATCACAATATTTGGACTTTGGGTTAGTGAATGATGACTAACATATAAATTTGAAACAAATAAATTATAGAGGAGATCAATAGGTTGAATTCAAATTATTTCTAGATGGATAAGATGAACACATGTCCAAATGATGACAACCATATTTCAGAATAGAAGTAGTAATGTGGAAAAGGAAGGCCACATAGACAAATATGTAGGATCAAGGACTCCATAAAAAAGTGATCTCTTCAAACTCATATGCCACCATGAAAGCTCAGTCAAATAACATAATAAATAGTGACTACCAAATATAAAAAATGAAGTCTAAGAAAGTAATGAGTAGTTACAGATGACAAATATAATCATCTAGAAGATAGTTAGCAACCAAGAATATGTATATGGCTATCAAAACATATGTGTCAACCTTATTGGTTTAGTTTCAAATGCTCAAAAGATGGTCCATTATGGAAATAATTTCACAAAGGCTAGTTGAAGACTCATTATACCATTTTGGGAGAAATTTGTCATGGTTTATGTGGACATTTGGATTGAGAGACATTCATTGTCTATTTCACACTCAGTGCACCTGCACTATAATTTATTCTCATGCTAGATGTGTGTTTTAGTGACCCTTGGACTTCTTTACTTTTTCCTCTCTCAGAACTTCTATAATTAGTTTCCATTTTGGCCTTTGTAATGATATACCGCACCATGTATGGTGAAGCCCTACTATATTGATGTCTTATTTTGCCTTTTAACATTAATTCAAGTCTATTTTTGAGTTCTCAAATAATTTTATAAGTGTGTAAGTGATTTATAGTGATAATAAGTGATAAACTTATATCCTTCTTTCCTTTATCCTTCCATATCTAAGAAAGAGTTCTTAGTATAATAGGTCATATAGAGTGTAGTTAAGTGTGTCAAAATATTTCAAGTGTATAATTATCCTTGGAATGTGTAATATACCTTCTATTTCATTTGTCTTGTGTTGTTTCACACATACTACCTCTATATTGAAATACTCATGTTAGAATTCTTTAAGACTTTAAGACTAGTTTGTATGCCTTGTTTCATAGTGCTTGGAATATGATGGTCATGTGGAGATAATCTCAGTGTATCACCTCTATAGAATAGGTTCCATTCATTTTATTTCTAACTCTTTTCCCCATAATTAAGTTGTAGTTAGGTGATAAGCATTGCATGATACATTTAGGGAGCTGGCCTTTTAAATTTAGAGGCTCATTTACATAATAGGTACACTCACATACTTGGAAATATTCACATTTTGTCCAAATTTGTAAGAGGCTTGAACACCCTCTTTTAGGGTGTGAGATTTGGTGACAACAATTGTATAACAATATAACCAAATTATTATATATAAGGTACTGAAGAGATAGTTCCCATGTTTACCTAAGTCTCTAATGTCATTACTCCCACAATTTCTAGAGTGTCACCTTATGTCTCCCTCCTCCTATAGAGATTCATGTAAATAGACCTCTATGTAAATGATATGATGAAAATGCTTATTGTGACTATCACCAAGGCCCTGAGCATTCTATGAATAATTGTTTTACCTTGAAACACATGACCCAAGATCTTAACGATGACTAAAAGATTACATTTGAGGATCCTCCAAAGGAATTTGCTTCACAAAAAGTCATAAAATACACACATCACCAAGATTTAACAATTACCTTATACATGGGTAGTGCTTATTGTTGGCACAATCATATTCATGCTACACAAACCAAAACCACTTGTAGCATAAATTTTTTTATGTAGATTGGGTTTATAAAATAAGGTCACCTAGAAAGACCCCTTAAGCAACATAACAATACCAATTTATTATGGTTATAAATTAATTCAAACAAGGGTTTGGGTTGTGCCTACCACATCTCCATATGAATTTACACTTAGGAATCTTTAGCTGTACCAAATGGAAGCAAAAAATGACCAAAATCAAAAAGGAATTTCTTTTCATCATAAAGTAAAATTAATATATATTTCAAATGATAGTATTACATCTTCTACCACACATGAAAAACATGAGAAGGAATATGCTATGTACCTTTTAAACCTATCTAATTATGATGAAAACATTGTAAAAGATCCAACTTGAGGTTGTAAGCACCTTCACAATGGGGGGAGATATATATAACCACCTATTGGATGGCATCATAGGATGATCTTTCCTCGTCATCAAAGATACCAAAAAAAGTAAAAAAACCTTCTAAAATTTAAAAAAAAAAAACATTTTCATCACCTACATGTTTTAATAGATCCTTGGCATCTATGTGTTAGTTCCATGTTGAGGACTAGCATATCATTTAATCATACATACATGTACATAGGCATACACGTATACATGATACACTTATGGGTGTTAGTATTTCCATCTACTCATGTCACTAGGACATTAAGGGCATCCATATTATATGATATTTATATACATAGGTTATATGATTTGGTAATCACTCTACTTTATCACATTTGAGGTTACATATGTACTTACACATGCCTATTATCCATAGTTATGCATTACATAGGGTACTTGATATGCTATGTACTTGACATTTTTTGCTAACACATTTAATCCATGGGCCATTATGACATGTTTATGATGGTTTATTATACTTTCCCTTTACATAGTTCTTTGAGTGTTTTTCCTTGATATTATCTTTATTTTTTGAGCATTTGAATATGCTCCATTATATGTGGCCCATGTGAGTGTTCTTGTGTGTGTGCTTATTTTATTTTTGAAATTTTATTTTTACTATCTAGACATTTCCATGATCTTTATCATGCATCTTAGGCATACATATGATCATATTGGTTCTTGAAACATTTACCTATACATGTTCCCTTTTATCTGCTACATGGTTACATCTGCATATTTATAGTTGTCTTACCCTTTTGAGGTGAGATAAATACCAAGTACTATTTTTACCTCACCTAAAATGGGGGTATATTATTAGAGGCATGTCATGGTGACATGGATTCCACATTTTCAATTTTCTTAGATTTAATGGGGGCATGTTTTTGAAGCACGTTCTCAACACTCACATAGTATATGGTACTTACACCAGTTTGTAAATTCAATGAGGGCATGTCATGGTGACATGGATAACAATTTTTCATAGTTTTTAGATTCAATGGGAACATGCTTTCAAATTATGTTATCTACATTCATTCAACATGGGAATTATAATTCATAGATTTAGTGGGGGTATGCTTTGGAAGTATGTTCTTCACACCTACTCAATATCCAGCATCTCCAATTTACATTGGGTTCATGTTTTGGAAGCATGTCCTCCATTTTGTTAATTATATATATTTCATATTTATCTATATATAGTGGGGGAATGCTTTGAAATCATGTCCTCCACACACAATTTTTCAAATTGACCAAAACACATGGTTATATAATTTCAATACATATTTGTGGAAAAATTCTATGTATTATATTATTATTACACATAGTTTCATCATGATATAAATATAAGGCACATATTTTATGCAACATGTGCTTGATATTACAAAATAAAAATAAAAATTAGATTCTAAAACTATTGCATATATTGATACCCCATAGACTTTTTTAGAGTTTAATGAGCCAATCTTTTATAGTATTTGGTTCACCTTTTGGCATGGTTTGAGTGATAAAATCACTCAATATTTCCAAGTTTTCATTTTTGAATTGATCATCTAAAGTCACTAGGTTATGAGTATCATTGGGTTTCATGATTGAGCTAATCTCAACTGCCAGGTGGAAACTCACTTTTGCTCTAAAGTTGGGGGCATGTGCTTTCCAACCTCTCTCTATATATTTACATTGGATATATGCACTTTAAATATTTATCTATATTTATCCCAATCTCAGTTTCAAATCCTTACAATGATACATCTTTTGTAAAAAACAATTTTCCAATAGGCAAGGTAGTTATATTGACATATAGGTGTACTCCTAAACCTTGATATTTTAATTTTAATCTATTTAAAGCACTTTTGACACAAATTATATGCATTTATCATACACTATAATATGTTCTTGGTTTCAGATCAATCACTATTAAATCACTCAAATCCATCTCCATCAAAGCACTCAAATTCAACTTAAGCAAAGATAAGGTGTGTATACACACTGAGGTACTTATTCCTTTCCTTTAAACTAATAATTTCATTACTAGAATAAAGTGAGGGGGGAGGAATATAGATTATATTTTTGTCATTATGTATCACCTCAAGCTTGTACACTTGGAAAATTTAGACCTTGGCTTCTCCTCTAAGTTTTACATGCCTTACTTCCACAATCCTTGCATCTGCTCTATATTATGCCCCTTGGCCTATCTCTTAGTTTGACCAACCTTATATTGATGATGTAGACATATAACCTTATCTATAATGCTTAAAATTTACTTATCTTACACCTTTATAAGTTATAATCCTATGCCTTCTCTCCTTCTCCTTGGACACTAATGTTCAGGATAGATGTTAGCGCCAACATTACAATCTTGACATGATACAAGTGTTTAGTGCCCTAAAGTCATAAAATTTTCAAATGAAACATATTAAAATGGTTGGCATAAGTTATTTAATACGATTTATCTCTTGATAAGATTGGTATAAATATAATATCAACCCTCATTCATTCCTCACCTAGTAATCAGACCAAAAGAGTACTCAAGAAGCACTCAAGTTACCAAAAGATTTCCTATTCTACCCTATTCTGATATCAGTCAAAGGAACAAACCAACTATAGTTTAAATTAATAAAGGAGTAGTTATAATTCCATATTTTGTTGTGAATAAAATAGAGCATGCTAAAATCTCAAATTATAATAAAAGGACACATGTGCAAAGTATATAGTTTTGTCTTTTGTATATATATATATATATATATATATATATATATATATATATATATATATATATATATATACTCAACTTGATAAGCCTAATCGGGTAATATAAGAATGTGAACAGTATTTCATTTTGTATCTCAAAAGGATATAATGAAGAGATAGATGATTTTAAAAGGTTATATATATATATATATATATATATATATATATATATATATTACTTTTTTATAATAGAATATGGTTTTGATGTGTTGATAGGGGTTAATAGACTAGTTCTGATATGGTTTTCCTAATTGTATTTTATGTATGGTTCATGTGCAAAAATTACTCTATTTTACTTTAATTTTTTAAACATATTTATGCCATTATGTTTTTCCTTTTGTTATATTTTTATTCTTCCTAATATATATGTGTAATTTTGTATGTAAATTATTAATTATAAGTATGTTTAGTTAATTATGGTTTTTATTTATTCTCCACTACCCAATCTATCTCTTTAATTAGCATGTTCTGGACTATTTATATGAACCTTTGATAATAATGGTGTGGTGAGTGTAGACCCTATTTGGATGAAATATGTTGATATGGATGCCAGGCTAGAGAGATATAGAGATGTGGTTGGATGAGAGAATATAAAAATTTTCAGAAGAAGAAGCAATGAGAGTTGGCACAAGAATGAAAGAGATTATCCAAGAGCACATTTATTATGAAATCTATGAAATTTTTTGGTGTGAGTTGTTTGGATTGTTATCCATGTGGTTAGCTAGGATGGAATACTATTACTTTAGCCCAAGGAGGAAAAATATTATAGTTTAGATAGAAGAAAAATTAAGTAGACTGCATAACCTAGATATAGATTGGCCTTAAGTAGTAGATTATTCAACAAGGAATACAATTAACATCTATATTACCAAGTTCACAATTCAAGGATACATAGATTTTGAGACTGCATAAGATAGGTTCATTTAAGGAGTCAAGAGGAATTTTTGTAGTGATTACCTCTATTGATAAAATATTGGTTTGGAAAAGGCCATGGTACCTACTCTATCCAACATGTATTAATCACTTTGAGCACTATGGGGGGGTGTGCAGGATGAATTGAATGATAAAAGGCTAAGTAAATAAAACTTGAACTTGATCCCAAAAAATGAAAGGTTAAAATACTCAGATTGATGACAATAGAGAATGTAGAATAAATAAAATAACTTATAAGTAACTAAAAATAAAATTAGAAGTATATAAGAAGGTGATAGAGTTGGAATGATGTAGGAAGATGATACTAGAGATGAGGAGATTTATAAAAGTAAATGATGTATAGAGCATGCATAAGGTCTCTATGAAGAGGAAGGTGTAGATATTAATTATGTAGATATAGAGGTAGAATAGTAGGAGGAAGAACATAACATAGAAAAGAATAGTTAGAACGTAGAGGTAGATTGTAGTTAATGAAAGAGTTTATATTTGGATCAAGAGAATACAATTTCTTGGGAAGAAATCAAATTTAAATGCATCTTATCCCACTGGGTGTGCCATTATGTGATCTAGAAATTTGGCTCAAGAGAGGATGGTTAGTATGGTGTTAGTTCCAAAATGAAAACAAAATGAAAGAAACACACTAATAGCATAACATCTCTAGGCCTAGACACTAGGGAGAGCTTAGTTAACAAAAATAAATGACAAACACAACTAAAAAGTAAGGAATAAAACACAATAATTCCTTCACCTTCCTTGGATGCTCCAAATTCCTTTGTAGTAGTGGCTTGTTTGGTTTTGTGCTCATGAAGTCTTTGGCAATGGAAGCTTGACTACCTCCATCTCTCCTTGGCACATTTGGATTGTGGCTTGGCTTGGATTGGAATCAATTTGGCATGGTAACACTAATTGCACTGGCTTCTTGAAGATATTTGTGAATTATAACTTTGGACCAAAATAGCTTAGAAATGATGTGGTAAGGCCTCCTATTTATAGATTTTTGCAAATGTCTAGAATCAACCTAAACCATCCATCTTGAGATTGAGATGTGTGGTTGAGGATTAATTAAATTTATAAAATTAAGTTTATAATTATCCTCATCATTAATTTATAAGAAGAGGAAATTAAGAGGCATGAAGGGCATCATGGAAGGCATTGATGAGGTATGGAGGGCATGAATCTTGATATTTGTGGCATTTAGGACCTAGGGATGTCTTCCCAAGAAATGAGGTCACTTGATAATGCAAATATTCAATATTCATTTCTAAAAATAAGTATTCAAAAAGTTTCCATGGAATGCTTGATTATGCCTCGATTTGGGTTAACTAGATCTTAAGCACGATTAAGTACATTGTGCACAAATTAATCAAATTGATCAGAATGCCTTGTTATTAGTCTAAAATTTGACTAGATTAGAATTGGAAGGAAATGTTAGATGCATTAGATCCATATTTTGATTTAGGATGTTACCAAAAACAAATAACAAAGGCACGTGTCCTGTATAGAAATTTTGATAGGAAAGAGCAATCCAGAGCACCTAGGTGCAAAATTGGAATTTTGACTTGAAATGAACTGATCGAAGTTAGCTAGCCCATAAATTGCATTGCCCCATTTAGAGATACCTTGGCCAAAATCGATAGTTGAATATGTTAGTTTCATATCACTTAGCATGTTTTAGTATTTTTATGCCAAATTGTGTATTTTAAGTAGAAATTGGTCAAAATCCTGGTTAGAGGTTATTGGTGGCTAGTTTTAGGTGTCTACACTTATGAGCTAAATCAAGTCTGTCAAATTCATCCTTTTCCCAATAAATTGGATGATAGAGTTGAAAAGAGAAATTTTGTGTTTGAGACAAATTGAGTTGGAAAATATTCATATGCAATAGTCCATGTTGGTATCATAGGAAGTGGAGTTCAAACCCTCATTTCCATCTCACATTGCATCCCCGCCAACTTAAAAAGAGACTCATAATTCTAATGTATTAAGCTGGAGTAAGATAGTGGAGTCATGGGGAAAGAATGAGGAGAAAAGTCTTGATCAAGAGGATGAAATTGAGAAGACATCTAATCCTAATATCCTAAGTTAGAGCAAAATAGTAGAGTTGTGGGGAAAGAAAGAAGATGGAAGCCTTGTCAAAGAGTGTGAAGTGGAAAATGGAGTTGATATTTAATTAAGCCCATCCCATCCTTCCTCAAGAAACTATTTGTGTTCTATGGCAGCCCTTATACACTCCTTATCCTCATGATGATTCCTATGAGCTTCAGGAGAGACTTTTCCAAGAGAACTTAGCCAATCAAATAGAGGAGCTAGAGACAAAAATGATGATACTAAGTCAAGGTGTGATGGAAGGTTTAGACAAAAGAAAATATCCTATTGCTAAACACATCCCATCTCCCCTCCCTTAAGAGCTTCCTAAAGATCCTCCTACCTTGCATTCTCAATCTGATTTGGAGTTCTATGTGCCACCTATACCAACTAGTTCATCTTGTCCTTGCCCCATCACCCTTTGCCTTGATGGACCTGTGGTATGGGAACCAAAGGAAGATCAACTATTTGATAAAGAAAGATAACTCTTTATTGAATAAAACCTACCTCCTTGGCATCCTCATTGGGCTAGATCACATGATTTCAAGATGCCTAGTCTTAGCATCACCATGATGGAGGTTGAAGAAATTTTATCCCTTGACAAAAGAGATAAAATTAGGGTAGATAAATTTTAATTTTAAATCCCTCAAGAGGTCTTAGGTGATGAAGATAAGGTAATTCCTTTTTTTTTAATCTCTTTGCTTAGTTGATGATGAATAATGTTTTATCATGTTGAAGAACCTATCTTGAGAGAGGAAAATGAAGAGGAAAATACTCAATTTATGGATGATAAAGAAGACTTCATGAGTTTTTATGAGGAAGAAATCACCATAAGGACTCCATTTGGTGAACAAAAGGGTAATTCACAAGATTTTGTCTCCATTTTCGAAGTGGAATGTATTATCAAGAAGGGAGAACACTTTCAAGCCACCCCTCAAGAGGTGGCAGTCTTGAGAGAGTCTCATGAGATCAAGATAGAGGAATTATCACTTGAAGATGATCTAATCAAAGATGAGGAAAAGGTGATTTCTTGTGTGGAGATTTTAGATTGGTTTTATAAGGAAGGATGTCTTCCTTTTTCCAAAGAGGAAGAAATGGCCATCAACAATTTGATCATCTTGCAAGATACCATGGATGAAAATGGACAAGTTATTAATAAATCTTTAGATGAATTGTTTGAAGTCATTTGGGCAGGTTATACTCCTCTTCAAAGAGGCTATGAGCTGGTTATAGATGGACAAGGCAACATTGGTACACAAGTAAGTATGTAAAGGAAAAACATTATTTCAAATTTATCCTTTCAAGAAGCATACGCATTTGATGATGACATGTTTGAAGTCATCAAGATGGGATATCATTCTCTAAATCAGTTGGGAGAAACACATCAGATCTTGAAGGATGGGACAAGCTCCTATTGGCCTCAATCTTCTAAGGAATAATGAATCAATTCTCTTGAAGCCATGTGTACTAAGGAGATACAAGTTAACCATGACATGAAGAGTGGGTAAAAGTATGAAGTATGTGAACATGTTTAAAAGGAATATATATACATTAGATACCTATTTGGGGATGATATATTTGAGATCAATTCAAGTGAAGTGTTAAGGAAGAGGTCTGACATACAAAGCATTCAATTCAAGGAGAAACATGTTTGGCACTATGTTTCATCTCACCATGAAGATGATTCAAGAAGTTTTCCTTTTGATCCTATAAATGAGGTATGTTAGTTTTTATTTGTGCATAATAGGTTTTTTCCTAATTTCCATAAGTGCTTTTTCACATGTCTATGTCTTATGTGTTTGCTTTATTTGTTATGTGTGTCCTTTACTTTGTGTGGTAGAGGTAGTCACTAGTGCCTTGTCTTGATCAAAGGTTTATGGTCAATGGTGAAAATTTTATTATTTTTCTTAGTCCTTAGATGAATAATGATCCCAATGGACTAATAAGGCTATTAGTCTAGTTAGAATAGTAGGCATACTGCCCATATCAATGACCAATTTGTTGACCAAATTTGACATTTAAGTCAAATCAGGGTACCCCTAGTAAAAAACTTGGATTTTTAGGTCTTTAAATGGCTATAATATCATGTAATGAGATGTTTCATAGGTAATTTTATGCCTTTAAATTCTATATTATCTTTGGTCAATTAGTTTTTATGTCCTTACATATTTTTTGGGTCATTTGAGGGGTCAAAATAATGCATTTAATGTTTTGTACAAGTTTATTGGGAAATGTGAAAGTTTAAAAACATGATTTCATGATCCATGTGTCAAAAAATGTCTTAATTAACCGAAAAAACTGAAAATATGGTAGTTTGTTTAGAGAAAAGGTAGTTTTCTTGGGAAAAAAAGAGAAAATGGCACTTGTATAGCCTCCTTAGGAAGTGTACCATTTGAAAAATGTTTAAATTGACTATTAATATTACCCAAGATAAATCAAATGTTTTTTTATTTAGATATGTCATTTATTTCTAAAAACCATTTTGCTTCCTTTTCACCTTTTTAGACACACAAAAGTGACTTACAAGTTTTTACTTGGTACAGTCATCACAAGTAGTTTCAAGATAAATGCTTTTGGGGATGTATTATAAACTTAGAGACCTTAATTTTAAAATTAATAATTTTGATAATGATTAATTTTTCTTTATGAATCATTCATTTAAATTTGATCTTCCAAAACTACCTACTAATCTATGTACCCTGTCAGTTTTCCCTTGGTTTGAGAAATTTCATATAATCTAGATGCTAAGATTGGTTCCATAGGATGTTCAATTTATTATATAATGGTTTAAATTCTTGGTCTCAAGTTCCATGATGTTTTGATGAGAAAAATATCTTAGTTTACAAGAGGAAACACTTTTCTATGCAACAGGCAGTTTTTTCACACTTTAAATGATTTTCTTATTTTGAAGGTAGTTTTAGAAGATGAGTATGTTTTGTTCACATGTTTCCATGATTTTTTGGTCACATTCACATTTCAAATTATTTTCCCAAAGCAATCCATATGGAGTCACAGTCATATACTACTTGCTAGTTAGTATGCTATGAAAATGCTTATCTACAGGTGTTTGAAGGATGAATGCACATTGAATGGAATATATTGACACTAGTTTCATATCCTTATAGTATTGTAAGTTAATTAAAAATCTTGGAAACAATTTTACAACTCATGAAGTATCAAAACAATGCCCATTGTCCCATGATTGCATTTTTTGCCTGCATACTATAATAGTCACCTACAGGTGGCTTAACAAAAAACTAAGGGATTGTTTTAAAGTGTTGAATCACTTGGAGAGGTTAAAATTTTAGTCCTAACATGTTATTTTTATCATATCAGACTAATGTGGAGTGATATATTGATAAAGGGTAGTAAGGAACTACTTTTTAAGGCCTAATGATTGAGTGTTCTAGAACTAATCCCTAAAAGGTGTTAACAGAGAACCAAATGGCCATATAGGGGGTTGGAATATGGGATGGAAACCTTTTGATATCCTAATGTGTTATTTAGGTCATGGTAAAATTATTTAAATGACTAAGTGGGAAATTTTAAGTGGAGATTACCTTCCAAACATGATGCATCAGTGTTCAGGGTCTTTTCCTTGAAAGTATAAAATAGAGGTTAGAGAGTCTTTTATGATTAGCATATAACCTGGTTAAAAGTAATTTGATGAATATAGAGAGGTTCACCTTGTATCCCTTACTAATGAGAATTAATATGTAAATAATTAGGATAAGTGGATTGGTGAGGGTGATGTTTAGAGGGCTTAAAATTACTTGGAAACACATTGAGAACCTACATTAGACTCTACAGCGTTTGAGTTACAAAATGGATTTAGCACTTTAAGGAGTAGATGAGAAAAATTTACATGTTAGATACCTCATGAATTTAAAGAGTTTCCTTTAATAATTAATGTCATCAAGAGAGTTTATATACTATGCTCTAACTCCTAAAAACATACCATGTCCATACAAGTTACTCAAATAGACACCTACAACAAGTAGGCAGACAATGAAATTCTTGAAGTTTTGATGATGTTTATGGAGAATTAAAGGCATAAGATAATGAAAAAAAACATTTTTTAACTTGATATAATTCAATGGAATCTATAAATTACCCCAAACAATCCCTGTAAACACCTACAATTGGGTCTTGAGAAGAGAAATGTCTCAGTCAAGAGAAAGCTCAATTTTGGAGAGCTCAAGGGATAATTATGGGTTGAAATAAGAAAAAAAAACTTAAAAACATAATAATTAAATATATAATAAACCCTTATCAATGAAAATAAAGTTCATATAGGTTTCTTATGACTCCATGAGCACTTACAACCATTGTAGATGGTTGTAGAAAACAATGAATATGAAGGCAGTGTTTTGGTGAGAAAATGACATGAACATAGGATAAAAAAGATATATATAATTTTAAAAATTAATTTATAAATTAAAAATGAGTTTTTATCATCATATAAAATTATAAACACTATAAAATCACCTACAACTATTTTGATAAATGCAAAACATAGTCAAAAGGTAGAACACATTCAAAACTAGCAAGTAGTCTAGACTAAGAAGGAACATACAAAGAATTGTGTGGTATTAGAGGGATGAAATAAGGCCATGGAACACATTTATATCACTTAAATAATACTCATAAAATAATTTTTAGGTATTAAAAGTAGAGAGAAGGCTTTCCAAGTGTAAACACAGTTCAGTCTTGAAGATCTTGCATAATTTACCCTTAAAAAAGCCTATCTTGGTTTTTGGCAAGTCTGAGGGGTCAGATCATAGAAATAGAGGTTAAATTTTTGTTTATAGTATCATTTTAACATATAATATCCTCAAAAACCCCCAAAATATCTATGTAAATAGGGGAATTACCCCCTATTTTGTCTCACACAAGGGATATTTTCCCCCATGCATACACTATCAGTTTAGGGAAGAAAAGTGACGAGGGGAGGTAAAGAGATGAGTGGGACTTGTAGATAAGTTTGGGAGGTTTCATAAAACCTAAAAAATAATTTAAAACCTTCCATATAAGTAGGAATGATAACTAATAGGTCTAACATACCAAGGTTGTAGTCAAACCTATTGAACATGGCTAAGCCTAATGCCCAAACAAGGAGTCATCATCATTTATAACATCAAGTGAGATTTATAACTAATTTGAACATATTTTTGGTGTGTATATAGAGGTTATATATATATATATATATATATATATATATATATATATATATATATATATATATATATATATATATATATATATATATATATATATATATATATATATATATATATATATATATATATATATATATATAATGGTATAAGAAGCATCAAAAATGCCATTTTGAGTTTAAGATGCAATCAGGCCTAAAAGCAAGGTTTAAGGCCTAGAAACCAAATAAGATACCAATGACATTTATAGCTATAGATGAAAATTATAATGGATATAAGGATACACATAGGGTTATATAATTTTTTTTATATATTTTGGAACAAAATAAAATTGACAATAAGTTCCAGAGAATCAAACATTGTAATTAGGAACACTAAGCAGGTCTAGGCCTAGTGCCCAAATGGGGGGTCTATTACGCTGTTCACATGAATTAAGAATTTAAACCTATTAAAACATGATTTTTGGGTCATATATGAGGTTTTAAATCTTAAAGTATGCAAATAAAGCATCAAGTATCCATTTTTATACCTCAAAACAACTCAAGCATGCAAAAAATAAGGGAAACAAGCTCAATAGGCAACTTTTAGAAGCTCATATATTTTTGGAAGATTTACATGGTTTAAAAAGGATTTAGGGGAAGTTATAAGGGGTCTTGAACAATTATTTTTTGGAATTTTTTTGCAGGTTGGACATTAGATCTGTAAGAACCCAGCTTAAGACTCAAAACAAGCCTAAAACCCTATTAAACCCTTGCAAAGACCAGCTTGGAGAAATGGAGTTGGATATGAAATAAAATGGAATATTTGGAATTTGAAACATATTTTAAATTTAATATGACTCACTCAATCTAATTCACATGCCAACTAGTTGTATAGACTTGTACAAATGAGGGTAGAAACTAGCTTTTTCTCACTATTTTGTGTGTTTTTCAAGTTTTAGGAAGTTTCAAGAGATATAAAGAAAATGGATGGAAATAATTATAATTTAAATAAATCCCCATGTAATTTTAATACCTTTAAAATGTTATTAATTATCTCAAAAATGTCCTTCAACTTAGCCAGTCAAAACTAGCCTAATCTACAAGCTAGTGAGAGGGGTAAAAAATCTTCACTTAAACTAATTTTAAAGATTTCCTGATGATTCCAAGTCCATGTATGGTCTTGAAACATGTCAAACACTATATTTTATAAATTTTCATGTAAAAATGATGGAATTTTGAAGGGCAAGTGTGAAGGGTGCATGGAAGAACAATTTTCTAGATAGCAGGTGATGATGGCTCACTTTTAGAGGTTTCCAAAGGATTATCCATGAAACTGATGCATGTAGAGGCATGTATGATATTATAACATTAAATTAAAATAATTTTACCTGCTCCCCATTAGTTACAATATGTTCAAATAGGCCCAATCATGAAGGTAGGTTTTCTATGCAAAAGGATGAGTTTTGTGCCACTTTGTAAGACTTTGATGACTTGGATTGACATTTGTAATTTAGGACCTTGAATTTTTTGACCCATATCATATTATAATTCATGGATAGCTTATATTATTATCTTTACAAGTGTCCTTATGACCCTTGGACTTCTCTTCTTCTTCTCTCTCTCTCTTTCGAGCTCTATAAAAGCTAGCCATTTTGGCCATTATATTCTATGCTCCACTTGAGTATGGAAAATACCTAATAATTTTTATCAATAAAATTATTAATTTTACCTCTTAATTAATATTAATAAGTTTGTTCCACTTTAATGATAAATCTTGTTTAGTGAAGACTATGAATTCCTAGCATGTGGTCTCATTCTTCCACCTTGTTTACGGTAGGAAAATTTTTCTTTTAAGGCATGTGAAGTGATTTAGGAGATTTAAAATGTTGAGTGAGTTATTATTTTAATTAGTTCCATTAAATTTCTCTTGTCTAGTCCTATTAGTTTTGCACATTCATCCATGACCTCACAATGCAACATTGATGCGAAAAGCTGAAGATTGAAGGAGTGTATATTTTAGTTTGTTTCTTGGTCTCAAGTGTAGAATTAAATTGGTTGGTAGTCATAAAATTTATTTTGTGTATCACATCATTATTTTATATTTAATTTTAGTTATATTTCTCCCTTTCCCCCCAAGTTTAGTTGTAGGTTCAATCCTAAGTGGTACATCAAGGGAGCTAGCCCTATCTAGAGACCCACCTCATTACTTAGGCCACCCACAAGCCTAGAGGTGATTCCATTGTGCCAATTGGATAAGGAGTGATTTTAACCTCCTCAAAGGGTGAAAATCCAAGTGACAACAATTATAATTCACTATAAATTTATAAAAGTCTCCTAAACTAAAGAGAACTATTTAAAAATTTGAATTTGAATTTTGGTGAGAAAGTGCCAAATTCAAATTCTAACCAAAATAAACTACTAAAAAAACTTAGAGATGATTATAAAGTTAATTTAAAGACCTATAATACCCAAAAAAAAAACTAATCAATCCAAAATTGATAATAAAAAACCAAAATTGAAAAACTAGGAGTGATGCTCCTACATCATACTCCTAAGGGGTAGAAAATCGACTCATGAACTATTATTCATGAGGTCTAAAATAGTATTCCCATGGTTATTTATCTATTCTTATGTAATCAAATTTTCATATTCATGAGGATGATGTTTCCACTTAACTAGATACTATAAATACTCTTTGTTTCTTGTTTGCTTGGCAATCTTCTTATCCAAGATGATCTCCATCTCTTCCTTCTTAGTTTGTGGCAATTGATTTACCCATTCTTGGAATATTGCACCTTATCCTTCTATTTTTTCTCACTATAATCACCTTATTTTAATGGATATAGATCTACAACATTGAAATTGGGATAGATTCCCATTCCACTAGGCAACTCTATCTCATAAGCATTGTTAGAGAACTTCTTTATAACTTTGTAAGGACCTATATTTTTCATCTTGAGTTTATTATACTCACCTTTTATAAACCTCTTATTTCTTAGTTGAGCCAAAATCATGTCACCAATTTCAAATCTAACCTCTCTTCTATTCAAGTCTACTTGTTTCTTGTATTTATTCACACTTGTTTCTAGTTGCCTTTTCACATGTTCATGTATTTATTCCATATCTATAACAAACGCTTCTCCTTCAACACTCCTTTTCTCCAATTTTCTCAAGTCTTTTAATTCAAAGACTCCTCTTGGTTTCATGCCATACATTACTTGAAATGGACTCATACCAATGCTCTTATTATAAGAGTCATTATATGCAGACTCTATCTGTGGTAGTACCAAATCCCATTGCTTGGGATTATCTCTTAATAGGCATGTTAGAAAGTTTCATAATATTATACTAACCACCTCAGATTTTCCATCTATCTGAGAGTGGTATTCTAAACTAAAATTTATATTTTTTCCAAGCTTCTTCCATTAGGTCCTCCAAATGTGACCTACAAATTTGGTGTCCCTATCAAATATGATGCTTAGTGGTAGTCCATGTAGTATAACAACCTCCTTGAAGAAAAAATTTGATATGTGTGTAACATCATTACTAGTTTTTCAAGGTATAAAGTGTGCCATTTTACAAAATATATCCACTACTACAAAGATAGATTCATAGCCTCTTGGAGTTCTAGGCAGTACTATTACAAAATCCATACTAATAGAGTCCCATAGTCTATTTGGGATAGGTAAAGCTTGATAAAAACCTAAATTTATGCTTTTAAATTTATCCATTTGACAAAAAATACATCTTTATACATACTTTATTACCTCTTCTTGCATTTTAGTCCAAAAATAATGCCTAGTGAGTTATTCCAACATCTTCTCAAGTTCAAAATGTATTGTCATGCTCCCACAATGATTCTCTTTGATTAATTTATCCTTCATTGAACTCTTTGGAATACATAATTGTATTACTTTGAATAATAATCCATCTTGTATCATTTAATCCAACCATGGTTTTTGATTCAAGGTGGTTAGATGCTTACAAGCCTTATAAGCTTCTTGAAAATCTTCATCACTCTCATGCATCTCCTTAAGAGAATCAATACCTACACTCTCAAGATGAACTTAATTAAATAAAAAATACCTCCTACTAAAATAATTTTATACATTATTACTTTAGCCTTTATTATGTTTGATAGTAAAATTAAAATTTTGTAAATATTATATCTATTTCATATGCCTCTGTTGAGCTTGGGTTGACTAGTGATGAATTGTAGAGCATGGTTAACTCTGAATATCACAAAATCTTTAGGAATTAGATAATGAATCCACTTCCTCAAGGCCTACACTATTTCATATAATTAAAAATCATAATATTATTACTTATTTTATCCTCATTTAGTTTTCACTAAAGTATGTTATAGGCCTACCCTCTTGGCTTAAAACAACCCCAAGGATACTCCACTTGCATCACACTCCATCTAGAAGACTTTGTTGAAATTAGGGAGCACTAGGATGGGCAATTTAGTGATTTTATTTTTCAAAAACTAAAAGTTTTTTCCAGCCATGTCAGTCCACATAAACATTTTCTTATCTCCTTTAATAGTGTCTATGATTGGAGAACAAATTCCACTAAAATTTCTATTGAATTTTCTATAAAATCTTGTAATGCCATGAAAAATTCCTACCTCTCCAACCTATTTTGGATTTGGCCACTCCATTATGGCTTTCACTTTTTCCCTATCTATTTTTAATACTCCTTGAGATATCACAAATCCAAGGTACAATAATTCTATCTTCATGAATACACATTTCTTGATATTTATTACTAACTTCTCTTGTAACCTTATCATAACCAAATTCAAATGATTGAGATGTTATACTTTACTATGACTATAAATAATTATGTCATCTAAATAAATTACAACAAACTTACCTATGAATGTCTTAAGAACTTCATTTATGAGCCTCATAAATGTACTAGGTGTATTAGTGAGGTCAAATGGCATGACAAGCCCTTCATACAACCCTTCATTAGTCTTGAAGGCTATTTTCCAATCATCTCCATGCCTAATTATAATTTGGTAGTACTAATTCCTAAGGTCAATATTGGAGAAATAGTTTCACCTACTCAAATAATCCATAAAGTCTTCAATCCTTGGGAGAGGAAACATGTAACTTATAGTGATCTTATTGATAAATCATGAATCTATGCACATCCTCTAATCTCCTTATTTCTTAGGTGCTAACACCATTGGCATTGCATATGGGATAAGACTCTCCTTAACTATCCCATTAACCACTTGAACTTGATTTTTGATCTCACAATTTTCTTGTGGTTTCATCTTATATGAATCCTTATTAGCCAAACTTGAACCTGAAATGATGTCAATGTGATGACTAATTTTTCTTATGGGTGGTAACTCACTAGGTATTTCAACTACTATGATATCAGCATAGTCTTTTAGCACATATTACACCTCTTGAGATAACTCATTCACCTTGGTTTATATTATAAATGTTTTATACTTGAGTACCATTGTAAATATTAGCTATTATTCTTTTATTTCATTCACAAACTCTTTTTCACTTACTACCATTACACTTGAACCAATATTTTGTTCATAATCTTCTTCTTTCATAGGTGGTAAGGTACCATCCTTCTCCAAGGTATAAATGTTTCTCCTTCCATCATGTGATGTCTTCCTATCATATTATGAAGGCCTTACAAGTAGCATGTCACACACATTCATTAGCATAATGTCACAAAGGACTATGTATTTATAACTCTTAATTTGAAAATCCAACCAACATTGTTCATTAAACAATACTTTCTACCCTTTTTATAGCCATGAAACCTTGTAGGGAGTTGGATGAGATAGCCTTTTCAATCTTAGTTTATCTACTATTTAAACTAAAACTAAGTTATATATATGACTTGAATCAATAACTACTTTGAAACATTTACCTTGACACTTGCATGAGGTCTTGAAAAGAGTCTTTCTTTGTGTAGGTTCATTCTCTTTAGGTGTCTTGATCATCACTCTCCTCATAATCAAAGATTCACCTACCTTTAGTTCTTCCACATGAGATGGAGAGCCAACACTCTCCTCTTTTTTTGCTTGAAAAAACTTATTTCTATTTTTAGTCCTATAAATTTCTAAATTTTGAACCTCTGGGCACTCCCAAAATCTGTCCTACAAATTTATTACACTTAAAACACTTACTTATGAATCCATTAGAAACTCTTCCTCTTGATACATATCAACCTCTGAAATATGAATTTATACCTCTAAATACACATCTAGGATTAAATTATTATTCTTTTGAAGTGTCTTCTCCATTATTTTTCTATGAGCTATGTCTACCTCCTTGATAACCCCTTCCTCTGTAACTTCTACCTCTACCTCTATTCTATTGTGTTTGTCTTATACTATGCTTGTCTTCAACTTTCAATGCAAATTGATAACATTCTTCGAGAGTCTTGGGGATAACTAATTTTAATTCATCTTAAAATTTGTATTTCAATCTTGTAATATATTTAACAACCTTTTATTTGTCTGCTTTTATATGACCTGATCTGATGACCAGCTTATAAAACTCCTCTTTATATTCTTTGACACTCATTTCTTTTTGCTTCAAAGTGTAAAATATTTTGAAGAGGTTTGTTTCATAGTCACTTAGCAATAATTTTACCTTAAACTTGGATACCATCTAGTCCCAAGACTTAATCTTTGACTTACCTTTTTTTATATTTATTCTTGATGAAATCCCACTAAAGGGATGCATTTCCTTTTAGCTTTGTACGTGCAAATTTTACTTGGTTCTCGTCTAGAACACTTTCATAATCAAAGTATTTATCTAGTTATGAAATCTAGTTAATAAATTCTTATCTATATATGCTTATTAAATATGTAGGAATTTATATTTTTGGTTTGGACTCTTGTTTCATTATTGCCTTTAGTATTCTTTCAAGACCTTGTTCATCACAGTCTCCAACTTCTCCATCTTATTTTTTTGGCTCTTGAGTTTCATGCTCTCTTTCACTTTCATCCCTTGTTAAGAATCCATTTATTTGAGTATATTTTACTATTACAAGCCTAACATCAAAACCAATCCTTAGGTTATGCAATTCCTCTAATACAATTTGAATATTGGCCATGTTCCTTCTAAGTGGCATCTTGTCTTCTCACTCTCCAAGCTAGCTGACCAAAAATTATAAATTCACTATTTTTATATAAGAATGTACACCTTTTTTTAGTCTCCTTTAGGTATCAAATCTGATCTGATACCAAACTGATGCAGAGGTGTTAGTATAAACAACTTTGAATCAAGATTTCCTTGAATTATCTCTACTAGCCCTCTCAAATCACTATTTTGAGTGATTTGATAATTTTATAAAGTTTCCAAACCAAAAAATCTAAGATTAAATACTCTATATATTATTATAACAAAAAAAAATTAGATTCTAACTCAAAAGGTAAATACTCTATTTTCAAGGATCTTCATTATTTTAGGTATCTTGCTAGTAGCCTTTTAAAAGCACTTTTCTTGAGGGTTTTTTAAACTCATAGGGTTAAAAATTAAAAAAAGGATATTTTTATATACCCATTAATTTTTTACATTAATCTATAAATTTTTATTAACCAACTCACAAATCAAGTACACTAACCTAACCTTTACACTACCAATTAGGTCTCCAATTAGGTCTCTTTAGCCTAAAACTATCTTTTTACTATAACAAGATCCAAATGAGACAAAATGAAAAAATAATATTTGATTCACATTTATTATGAAAAACCCATCAACCATGCCAAATTTTAAGATCTGAATCATTTTCTACATATTAAAACCATGAAATGGCCAAACATCTTCACTAGGTTTTTAACACAGCCCGAGAGAGAGAGAGGAAAAGTTGTTTTTCAAGAATATAAAGAGGTTTTAAGGTCTGATTTAAATTTTAAAAGGTAATTTCAAGGTTTGATAACACTTTATTATATCAAACATAATTCTTACATTGACCAAAATATTCAAAATTGGTAAAATTCACCTTGAGATAATCTTGTTAAGAACCATGTATAGCCTTGTGGATAGAACTATAGATTTTTAGGAGGATTGCATATTTTTATTGGGTTTTTTTAGTATTAAATAAATTAATATTAAATTATAAACTTATTAACTACCTTTTATAATACAATATCAATTTTGATGAAGGAAAGAATTGTTTCTTGGAACCCAAACTTGTTGGCAATGCACAAAATTCCTAAAAACTAAGTTTCTTCTCTTTTTTGCTTGAATGTGATTGATTTGATCTAAATTTATCAATATATTACACAATAATATTTTAATAACATTAAAAAATATTTAATTTATAAAAAAAACACATTTAAATGGATATTAAGCATTGAAACTTTATCATAATTTTGGACATACAAAGAATCGTTGCATGACTGTCTCTTTCTTGTAACTACCACCTTTCTCTATTTCATTATTGGAGATTCAAAAATTTATTTATCAACTCTATTATGATTATTTCAATATTTTATAGATCAATATATATTCATATAAATTCTCTAACTGTCTAAGATCAATCCAACGTAGGTCTTGAATAGACTTAAGATGCATTGTTCAACTAGACTATTGATCAACATGATAATTTATATGATCCAAGGTGATCTAAACATTAGAAGTCACATGAAGACCCTAAAAACCCATGACAAACCAAAAACTATAATTATCATTCACTATAACTTTTTTAAATTTTCCTAAGCTGAATAATTTAAAAAATTAAATTTGAATTTTTTGGGGAAAGTACCAAATTCTAATTCTAACCAACCTAAACTACTCAAAACACTTGGAGATGATTCTAAAGTTAATTTTAATAATTATAAGACCAATAAAAAAATTAATCAATCCACAATTGATAATAAGAAAATAAAATTAAAAAACTAGGAGTGATGCTCCTACATCAAAATGACCATTAATACTATGCACAACCAACTAAAAGGGCATCAAAGGGATAAAATAGTGGTCATACCTCTGAATAAGTTTGAGAAAAATACATACATTATCCCAAAAGATACAGATTAACCTTATGCCTATGGGGATAATATTTAATTTAAATTTGGTATATATGAAAGGCAAAATCCTTTGTGACATAAAATATCAAGCTGGGAAGTCACACACTGCACAACAAGAAGAGCAGCTAGTATATACACCTATCATAACCAAGTCTTTTATTAGGTAAGCTCATATATAATAATTTTTTTCTCCATCAATGTGATCTTTGATGAAGACTAATGTTAATTTTTTGTATAATATAGGTGCCATAATGATGGATTAAATGGAGCCTACTCCTGAGGGTGTTCTACCATGGGAATCATCATCTAAAAATGGTGAATTGGACATACACATGTTGAATTGGGATCATGGGGATCATGATTTATGACCTTTATGAATGGTATTTGATTTATAACTATATATACCTTAATATTTTGTGACAAAAGATTTTAATCCATTTATATTGAGGCTCAAACACCATATATCATAGGTAGATCAATGAGTCAATGCACTCAGCTATACACTGAAAGGAACTATTGTGACTTGGTGGGCCATCCATAGGAATCCAAAAATTCATTAAGAGGAAGTATGTGAATACTTATGTGCAAGGTTATAGCTGCTAGATGTTGTCAAATTAGAATGACCTTTTTCCTAAGAAGGTTGATGTCCAAAATTGCACAATCATCAGTGTGTGGATATATGGACCACACAAGGAGTAGAGCCAAGATATTGGGTGCACATCTTCAACCACACCTTAGCACCTTTACCCATGGTCTATTATTTTCACCAAGAGTGTAGAAGATAAACCAAGCATTGGGCACAAGTTCATTAATATTTTATTTAAACATTTATATTTGAAGATAATAATCCATTAGTACATAATCCTTTATATAAAATCTAAGTCTTTCTCTATCATGGATGTGTCTAATATCTCATAAATACATCTAAATCATTATCATAACAAGATGTTATGCATGATTTGAATGTGGAACTACACAATTATAAAGATAACCAATAAGAAAAATCTATTTTCAAGCCATACAATAGAATAAAAGATGACTCGATAGAGTCTAGTGATAGTGATAGAGATCTTTATCTCAAAGGTTTCTTTGAGCTAAAATGGGAGACTAAATTAAACCTAATTCAAAGCATAGATAAATTAGAATAAAAAAGACTGCACAACATAAACATTACATAGTGAGAAGGTAAACACATTCTACAAGATTCTATGCCTAATGCATTAGGTAAAATATATTAAGAACCATTGTGAAAGATTAAAGGGAATATTAAAATATAATCAGCTCTTAAGCTCATGACGGTGGGAGACTATTGGAAAAAATAGAAGATTTTGAAGATCTTATTATTTCTAAGGGACTATCAAGATGTGTTCCCAACCAAATTCTCAAAGGTAAAAGGTGTAGATCTATATTTAAGATAAATGCTTATAGAATCGAAAGAATGCACTCAACTCATTAAAAAGTGGCCATATAGATTAAACCCTAACATGAAAATAAAGGTAAAATCTAAGTAGCATTGAATGTAATAAATTGGAATCATATATCCTAGTATAAAAGGTATGTTGGGTAATTCTCATAGTGGTGCAACAAAATAAAATTAGTGAGATACAAGTTTGTGTGGATTATCACACACTTAATGATGCCTACATGAATGATCCTTTTCCAATACCATTCATGAATGAGGTCCTTAAATCAATCATAGGACACAAAGTGTACTCTTTTATAGATGGATTCAGTGGATACCACCATATTCTAATCACAATAGAAGATCAAGACAAAACTATGTTTTCAACTGAATGGAGTTCATTTTCATATAAGGTAGTGCCTTTTGGATCAAAGGATGAACCTACAATCTTTTCTAGAGATGTATTAACTACATTCAAAGATTTCATTGATGATTTTTTGGAAGTATATTTAGATGATTGGGCTATTTTATTTTTTTTAAACAAAATCTATTAAAGTTATGACTCATGCTAAAACAATGTCTAGCATTATGCATTGCTCTAAATATAAATAAATGCTTATTTTTCACACCTTTTGGTGTTTTCTTGGTCCATGTTGTATGCGAAAATGGCATTTTGGTTGATCTATATAAGATTGATGTCATCATAGGGATGTCACCTCCTGCTAGTTCTATTAAAGTGCACACATTTCTTGGTCATATGAGATATTACCAAAAGTTTATTAAAGGGTACACAACTATATCTACACCCATGGAAAAACTAATATGTAAGGATATAAGATTTGAATAGATAATATAATGTAAAAAAAAATTCAATGAGCTAAAACAAAGGATATTAATAATATTGATTTTAGTCTTTACTGACTAGAATAATCCATTCTATGTGCACGTAGATGCTTCTAATACTGTAATAGAAGTTGTTCTAACACAACCAAGTGAAAGTGGACTAAATCATCCTATACATTTTGATAGTAGAATGCTATGTATGTCTAAGAATAATTATAATACTATTGAAAGGAAGGCTTTATCCATTTTTTTCACTAAAAACTTTTCAACACTACTTGTTGGCTACACCATTTGATTTCTTCACAGATCACCAAGCATTGTGATACTTGGTTAATAAGCCCATATTGGGAAGACACATATCTAGATGAATTATGTTGTTTTCAAAATTATAATTCTATATTAATGTCAAGCTAAGATGTAAAAATGTAGGGTCTAGATTACCTTAGAAAAATTCATAATGGGGAGGAACTATAAGAATGTGAAGATGAATCTCCAAATGCACATCTATTTAGAATTGCTAGAGTTCCCTATAATATGGAAGATAATATAAATTTATTAGAGTAAAAAACCTTCCCTAAGTATTATATAGAGTGAGATAAAAATAAAATAGTCACTTTATGTATACCTTATATCCTCATTAATGTGTTTTTTTATAAACTTAGTAGAGATGATGTATTGTACAAAATAGATCTAGATTATGAACAACCTCGACTGTTAAAGGAAGCACATCAAGGGATTGTAGGAGGTCATTTTTTAGGTGAATATATTGCAAGGAAAATCCTACAAAGTGGGCTCTAGTGGCTCACATTGTTTTATGATGTGTATAGAGTCATCAAACACTACAATGTATGTCAAAGAATGGAAAAGACAAGTCAAACAAATAAGATGCCTTTGGTGCCAATATTCGCTAAGCAAACTTTTACTATGATATATTATTTTGGTCCTATAGTTCCATTGATAAAATGAAATCATGTGTTATATATTATTACTATGATATATTATTTTACTAAATGGGTGGAAGTTGTTGCCACTCAAAGCTACAATGCAAAAGATGTTCCTAAATTTTTATATGAAAACATCATTTCAAGATTTGGGTGTCTGGTTAGACTAATCAATGATAGAGGTACATATTTTATAAATAATACTATCAAGACTCTCATTGAGGATTTTATGATATCACACCATAAGAGCACAACTTATCACCCATAAACAAATAGATAGGCTAAAGTTGTAAATATCCAATTCTTAACACCATTGTGTTGAAATTGTCAATCTTGCTTTAAATTCACTCAAACACACAATATAGCCTAAAATCACTGAAACACGCTAAATGGTTCGATCTTGTATTATACAAGTTCTATTTAGGCTAATGTATCCATAAATGGGGCAATGCATTTTATGTGATTATTAACTTTTCTCAAATCATTTTGAGTTAAAATGACAAAAATACAATTTGACACTTTAAATCTTTGAATTCTTATAATTCAGAAGCACATAATGCATGTGTGTGTTATTTAATGTTAACAATGTCCTAAATGGGGTATTGGTATATAAACAACTAACATCTTCTTCTAATTATACTCCAATCAATTTAAAAACTAGTAAGTTGACATTTTAGCTAGTTTGATTAAGTGTGCAACCTTTTTCCAAAGAATAGCATAAATTTTGATTAACCTCACTTAAGAAAATTAATCCAAATCAAGGGTTTAAGTGGAAAATCCATGGAATTTATTAAACATTTCTTAATTGGAAATTCATTTCTAATATTTGCATCAACAGGTGATATCATCTATGGGGTGGCATCCATAAGATATAAATGGAATAAATATCTAGTTTAAGCCCTCCCATGCCTCTTTAATGCCCTTTTCTTCCAAATATTTATGGATTGAGCCTCTAAAATTTAATTAATTCATGTCCACACATCTTCATCTCAAGATGGATGGTCATGGTTGATTCTAATCATTTCCAAAAATATATAAATAGGAGGGCTAAGACCACCATTTTTAAGTTCTTTTGGTTTAAACTTATTATGTAGAATTCTCTCCATAAGTTATTTTTGTGTAGTGTTATGCTTAATTTGAAATATGATAAATTCACTATAAGCATGACATTAATAAAAAATCATGAGCCTAGTTTCATTAGTGTACATTAAATTATGGAGGAGCAAGTCACACATCATTAACAAAGACTTGAGCACCAAATCAAGGGGAAAATCATGTTTTGAGCTACATTTGGAGGTGGGATGCTCTTGGGAAGGTTCAATGTATATGCTTTCTTTTAATAGCTCTTAATTTTGATTTTAATTTTTATTCATTATATTATTTATGCATTTCTTGAGTTTAATTGACTAATGCTTGATCTAACTCACTTTGGATTCCATATCTACATCTTGGCATGCTTGGTGGGACCACGCATCCCATACAGGCAAGGAGACCAACTTGGCATTCTTAGATTTTCTAAAATGTGTTTAAAAATCTCCAAAAATCAAGTTTTATCATTATTTTTCCCATTTTTTATGATTTTGTTGACACACAGTTAACATAGTGATTGATATCAATTTTTTGTAATTGACACCAGTCCTATCCTAACCAACACTAATCCCTATGTAGGGAAGAACACAACCAAAAAAATTGGTTTTTAAGTTTCCTTGAAAGTTACAGGTTGTTTTTAGTAATTTTAAAACTTGTAAAGTCTTTGTCTAATCATTTTTTTACATGATCCATAGGTTTTATGGAGTTTTTTATACCCATTTGGGGATAAAAAATAATTTAAAAAAATGTGTTTTGCCTATGGGTTTATAGGCAATCGATATCGGTTCTGAGTCAACCTGCATTATTTTTATTGAAACTATCATCACTTTTACTATAACTGACATTGGTCAATGTTGACCGACATAGGTCTCTATGTAATAAAAATAGAGAAACCTGAGAGTAAGTTTTAAAATCTTGATTTTCTCATTTATAATTATGATTCAAGGTAGACATAAACCCTCTAACATATGTAGGACACAAGTAAGAAAAAGTGCTAAATTTGAACATGGTTAAGTCTTGAACTTCTCATTTGGTTTTTAAAATGAATTTAGATGGTTTATACTTGATTATTTTTTGAAAGTTTTTACAAGTTTAAAACTAAGGACAAGGGGCCAAAATTTTCACAAACACTTCCATTTGTTACATTAAAGTAAACAATTATTTGTTTTATGCTAGATCTTTTATAATTATTTATTTTTTATGCAAAATGAAGAATGTGTGTGTTCTCCACTATCTCCTTTAGGTAACTCAAATCAATTTTTCATTGAAAGTTTTGCCTTGTCCAAGGCCTAAAAAGAATGTTGTTGAGGCTCTACCCAAATATGTATGGTTTGGGTGATATAAACGCAACCTTTAAAGTCTTTTCACTTTGTCATTTAGTTTATTCAACTTGGCTTGTGAGCGGGAGTTCATAGCCTCCTTATGAGTTATTTAGGGGTGATTTGACTTAGGAATTCATCTCCTAACATCATACCAACCCTACTCCATGGAAGGGTATATGAATTAAGGCATGTATACTATAATTTTTAGGGAACTAAGTGGTTAGACTCTATAATTATAATTAAGACTTGAGTCAGGTCTGGTTAACCAGGAGATTCCACTAAGAAGTACATAGATGGAATTGTAATGCAAAAGAATAAACCCTTTCATAGTAAGTTAGCCAGTATGAAATTAATTAACGTGAGTAATCTCTAGTGTTAACAACACTTGGGACCATTTAGACAATTGAAAATTTAGTTTTAAAACAACCCCACTTGCCACAAACATATTGTTGATGTAGAGTGAGTAGCCCAAAGTTCCATGTCACTATACAATATCTTAGGAGAAGGGGAGTGTAAAAACCCTACTACTTCATGTGCTTTTATTTTTGGATTAACACTTAAAATCCTCCCAAGAGCACATATATAGATGGAATTCATCGATATAATGCAACCTTATCAATTTTAGGGCTTTGGATGTTATACTTAGTTATATTTTGTCATTTTTATTTTCATTTATTGGTCTTACTTGAGTCTAAAACTTGTTTGAAAACAAATCACATCAACCAAACACTTTTTTAATCCACCACTTTATTTGAACAAGGAGGCATTACACTAGTCAAATCAAAACCTCTTTTACCTTATTCAAATCCTCATTTTAAACATTGTGTTTGTATTTATCTAAAGTAAAATTATTATGTTGCACATTTGAGTCTATACCATTTTTAAAAAATATCCATGTCCTTCATTTTTAATTCAAATTCATAATATCACCTTTTTAAGTTCTAGGCCAATGTGTTAATTAGTTTTCTTATTTGCACTTGGTTTGAGTTAACTTGGGTATGATTTCCCATTTGGGTTGAAGGCCATTTTATAGAATAATTATCATATTTTTATCATCATTATGGAATTAAGTTATCTTGTGTTTCACTCATGCTCTAAGTCTTAGAAACATTTTACTTCCTATTACCATGTGACGATATTATGTTGCCTATATGGTTTTAGTTTTATACTTAGGAGTTATTATGTGTTTTCACATCTTGAGATTATTAGTTCACATTATTACCTTCTTCATTATAAATACTCTCTTATATTTTTATAATTGTAACTCATTAAATTTATCCTTAGTTTTCACAGTGTTGACGTATCTTTGGCCTACATTTGGTGTACTATTTTACACTTTAGGTTTCAGAGTTATCATACCCTCTTTTAATTTGATGATTTAAACCCACCAAAGTTGAGTAATTTTGTGACCATTTCTTCTAATTATGTGGTACTATGCCACTTTATTTATTATAGTCTCTTTTTACCTTATCACTTGTTTGAATAAAATCACAACACACCTTGTTAAATGTTTTCAAAACATTTTCTAAATATTTCCAAATGTATATAAAAATATTATAGACATGACTCAAAGGTATACTTGTAGTGGAGTATCTTATAGCCCTGGTTATGAGGAAGATCACTTTTATGATGGACAAGATAATCCCATGGTGTTTGAAGACATTCTCACAATTTTAGGATCTAAGGAAGACTATTTTAAACATCAACCCTTATAGGACAAGGATGAAAAAATCCTAAGGTTGATTGAATCAGGTGCTAAATTGCCATCCAACTTTCCTATGGAATAATTACACACCTTGGTTAGGGTATAATAACAATAATGAGAGCAATCCCTTTCACATATTAAAAAATCAAACATTACTTCTTCTAGCAAGGGAAAGGAAGCACTCATAGATTCAATGTCTAATGATCAAGATCTTACCACCAAGATCAAGAAGACAAGTCAACAATATATAGACCAGTTTATCATGGACTTGACTGAATCTTTAGCTTCTACTTCAATACATAATGACACTTCCAAGGAATAAGGGAATGTGGTAGAACCAATGTATCAAATTTAGCTAAGAACATAACTACAATGGATCATGACATCTTAATTAAAAAAACCAAGGATCAATAGGTTTTTAAATATGCTTTTTTAGACATAGAGCATAAATTTTTCAATAATAAAGAACCTTTTGTTCCTTCATAAAATTAAGGAGTAAAACACTCAGTACATATTGAGGAGATTATTCAAAACAATTTGGCAAATTATTCTCAACCAACACATACTTTGGTCAATACACCACAAACTCCCCAAAATCAATAAAACACTTACAATTCATGGTTGCTAACTTCAGGGAATATTTATCAATCCAAGAATCAGTGGCTCACTTACTTGACTCAAGGAGTGAATCAAAATAAATTTTTAGATCATAGGTTGTATATCCCTAATAAATACATGCAATAGGGGTACATGAAACCCCAAAAAAATTATATTCCACCCACTAATGCACCAAACATGCAAGATAAAATTTTCAATGAAAGAAATTGTGTCATGATTGGAGACAAGAAATAAAGTCAAAAAGTATAAATTTGATGAGATATGTCCATATCCTTTTGATTTTAGTATTCTCCAAGTCCCCCAAATTTGATAAATACAAAGGAAAGGGTGACCCTCATGAACACATTAAAGCATTTTTTGTGTTGTGTCAGGAAGTAGCCTATAGTAACATATACTTACTTTGATTGTTTCCATGTAGTTTGGTGGGACAAACATTAGACTTACTCCTTAAGTCTCCCAAGGGATAGGTGATGGACTAGAATGATTTATTTGAACAAATCATCAACCAATTATCTTTTAATATTGAACATGAGTTGACAGTGGTTGGCTTATGTAAATCTAAGCAATGAGATGGAGAAAGATTTGCAACATATCTACAATAGTGGAGAACATTAGTTGGATGCTTTCAACATAATTTTCTAGAAAAGTAATTAGCCAATATATTTGCATAAAATTTACACCCTAAGGTGGCACATAATCTATGACATGTTTAAACGTACACATGGTAATAAATTATAGACAAGGGTGTGCAGATTGAGAAGGTGCTTATTACCAAGGGCCTTATCAAGATCTACTCACCTAGTCAATTGTTAAATCAGACTCAATCTCCTATTCAAATTGGTGTAAAAGAGAAACCTAAGGGATTGAATAAAAACAAAAACATGGTAGGAAATGGAGTAATTGAATCTAGGCATGTACAAATGGTGCAATCCCTACCATCTCTAAATGTACAATTAGCTCCACTTAATCCACAAAAAACTTTGTAAAGGATCCCTCCATAAAATACATTCAATAATATATATAGAGTATTTAGAAAACTAGGAGAGCCTATGGAGGATGTGTTTCAAAATCTAACAGCATCTAATTTGATTGTATGGCCTATACCAAGGCCATTTATTAAAGATCAACCCAAACCTGATTGGTATCAGGCAAATGAATTTTGAAACTTCCATCATCTTATTGGTCATGGTGCTTATATATGTGTTCAATTGTGACATCTCATTAAAGATTTGATCGAAAATGGCAAAGTCAAAATCAAATTTGCTCCATAGAACACTAATCAAGATATGAGCATCTACAAAGATCCATTTCCTTGACATAATCAATAGTCAACAATAAATAATAAGAACCAAGGATAGAATCAATGACATAATTATAATTAAGGACAAAATCATAATCAACATGATCAAAATCAAGATCATAATACCCATGGTAATAACTTTGGTTATAAAAACATGCCTTATGACAATAACAATACCATGGGGTCAATTTATGCAAATCACATTACCACTATCATTTTTAAAACTGATGAATCATCTCAGGCTTCTCAAAGTACTAGACCCATTATTATAGGGTCAACACCCTCCCTTCAAGTAATGCCGCATTGAGTATAGGCAATTATACTACACCTTGATTTATATGAGTTATTATTTTTGAACCACCTTCCTCTAATTATAATGGCTCCTCACTAACTCAAAATTATGCCAATGCAACTAGAATTATGTGAGTCACCCTCTAAGGTCCTTTGCCTTCATATTCTATTTATAATGGACCCTTGTCATCTCTAGATTTCAAAATCACAACTAGATGCTTGCAAGTTACTATTTAGGACCCTTTGCCCTCTTCTAACACTAGACCCAATGTAAAATTTATGCCTTTAGATCCAAATTTGAACATTGTACCAGTAAAGGCTAAACTATATCATCCTATTATTGAAAATCCTTATAGCCTATTAGAACAAATGAGTAAAACCCATACCCAAATTTATATTCTAGATATTTTGTGTACATTTGAAGTCCATAGAACTATTTTGAATGACCTTCAAAAATCCACTATTCCCAAAGACATTAACCCTAAATAGTTACAAACACTTTGTATTCATTTCAATATACTACCTTTGATTATAAATACATGCCCACTCTTGGCCCTAGCCATAATAACCCATTGTATATTGAGGTCATCATTGAAAATCATAAAATCAAGTGGGTTTTTATATACAATAGTTCAAGGCTGAATATAGTGTCTCTCAAACTGATACAAAGATTGGGTTGTACCATGAAATACATTTAGCTAGAGACAATCACCATAAAGTCATACGATAATGCCAAGAGAGAATCTTTTGGTACTATTTTTTCACCAATCATTATTGGGTCTATATCCCATCATACCTTGTTACATAATGGGGATATTTAGTTGCCTTAAAACATATTTATTATTCATCCTTGGATCCATTAAGTATAGGCCATCCAATACAATTTTAATAAGCATCTTAAGTTTTCCCACAATGGGATTGAAGTCACCATTCCTAATGATCTACATCCTTATCAATATTGTAAACACCTAGAGGCTAAATTGTGTAATTAAAACTATTGTCCTGGTTCTAAATTTGTTGTGAAGAAGAATAAGGAAATGGTTTTTCATCCACCCACATCTAATTATATCAACCTAAATGATCTTGCTTCTACTTTGGCTGATCCATTTCTTGTGACTCTTGAAAAATATGTCATTATAGAAGACACATGCATTTACACATACTACCTTAAAGATGCCTTCCATATTGCTAAGTTTCCTAAGTCTCCTAGATCATTTGGCAAGCCCAAACCTTCCAAAATCCCTTGCAGACCCAACATGATTTGGAAAAAAATAAAGATACATAAAAACCACCATTACTATTTATACCTTCTACTTTACCAAATTATGATCAGGAAGCTTTCAATGAATGAGACTGGTTATATTCTGATGGCATTACTAATTATTTTTAGAATCCAAAATATCCTATCACTAATCAAATCATGGATAACTTTAATTATATAGTAAATGTCCTTAGCCTACAAGTACATGGAATCTTGGAACCTTTATCATATATTAAACTTAACATGAATCAAGGTCTCAGATTGTACTACCTGGGGATAACCTCATGACTTTCAATAGTAATTCTTCTTAATCGACTAGTGATGAGACTCCTAGTAGTGATGTAGTATCTCATTATAGTATTTATGATGATCTTGATGAAAGGTACTTATTTGATTCAAAATATATTATGACTATAACACCCCACTATTCACTTTGCCTTTTCCATCTTGAACTCATTGATTGGGACTAGAAAATTTTGGTTATACACCTTGATGAATTCTAGATTAAAGTATCTATTACAGAGTATATGGGCCTTAGAGATGGATTGCCAATTTAAGATCATATATAAGGGTTTTAATTTTATTTGGATCCTTCTACTTAATTTGGAGATTAGGCAAACTTTATTGGTCATGAAACATCAAGATCCTTAGGTGAAAACCTCTTTAAGGCACTCATTGATCAAGGAAATAGTAAATAAAAATATAAGTCCTTGAGTGAAAACCTATTTCAAGTGCTCTTGGATGGGAAAGTTTTCTCATCCCCAAAGGACACTTAGTTCCATCAAGCTCTAGCTCTATATTTTATACCAACATCATGTTAGAATAATAACAAGTCTCTGAGCATCTTGCTCTTGAATTTCTTGAGATATTTGATAGATGGCCATTACCTGAATTGTTAGATTTAGATTCATCACATTATCCTAAGCTTTGGGATGAAAAATAAGAAATTATAGAAGCCAAAGATCATGATCACACATTGCTTACTATTCTGGAAGATGTTTCTACACTCCTTGTAGAAAACACCACCAAAGTGAACCTAGGAACACATGATGATCCCAAAATTGTTTACCTTGGATCTTCCCCCTATTGATAAGGAGAAATATTACATTAGATCCATTTTGAATGATTTTATTGATATTTTTTCTTGGGCATTCTCTGACATGGTAGGATTAGACCCTAACTTGGTTGTGCATTGACTTGTTATCTATCCAAATGTCAATCTAATCAAATAAAAATTGATGAAGATGCATCCATGCATTGCTCTTTTGGTAAAATAAAAACTAGAGAAATTATTAGGAGCAGGCTTCATTAAACTAATAGATGAATAGATATCCAATATAGTTCTAGTTATTAAAAATCCATAGGGTATACATCTCTGTATTGATTTTATAGATATCAACAAAGCATACCCCAAAGATGATTTTCCTCTATGTAACATTAACATGATTATTGATTATACTATTGGGTATGAGATTTTGTCCCTCATAAATGGATTTTATGGATACATTCAGCTGAAGATAGCCCAAAAAGACTAGCATAAAACTACATTCACTGTGTTATGGGGAACATTCTATTATCAAGTCATGCCATTTAGATTGAATAATGTTAGAGCCACTTATTAACATGATATGACTGTTATCTTCCATGACATGATGAAAAATATTATTAAAGACTATATTGATGACATCATAGCTAAATCAAGAACATGTTCTAGACACCCCAATGTTTTAAAGAGAATCTTTGAGAGACTTAATGACTACAAGGTCTATCTGAATCCTAATAAGTGTGTTTTTGGTGTCAATTCAATAAAATTTATAGGGCTTATTTTATCATAAAAAGGGATTGAGGTAGACCCTGCTAAGGTTATAGTCATTATTGAAATTCCTCCACCTTCCAATCTCAAATAACTCTGCAGCTTACAAAGAAATATCTAGTCTATTAATAGGTTTATTTCACAACTAGTAGATTAGTGTCACCCATTTACACATCTCTTGAAAAAAAGAGTCAAATTTCAATGGGATCAAGAGTGTCAATTAGCATTTGTGAAATTCATAACATATTTGGCTAACCCACTAGTTTTGAGACTGCCAACACCTGGACAACCATTGCTTCTTTATATTTATACAATTGAACATGCACTGGGGGATTTTTTGGCCCAAAATTATGATCAAGGAAAGGAACATGTAGTGTATTATTTGAGCCACACACTAGTGTCTTATGAACATAATTATATGCCTATTGAGAAGGTGTGTTTAGCTATGGTGTTTACATCCTAAAAGTTATGACATTATTGCTAAATAATAAAACCATTATTATTACTAATGTGGACCCACTCAAGTATTTATTATCCAAAGTAGATCTCATAAGACACATGGCTAAATGGGTCATTATTTTAAGTTAATTTGATGTTGAGTATCAAAATTAGGTAGCTATCAAGGGGTAGGTTACTTTTGATCAACTTGCAGAAGCCCCTATTAAAGACGCTCAACCCCTCATATTTGATTTTCTAGATGATTCTATTATGATAATAGAAAAAGTAATGCAGGAACCTAAATAATGGAATCTATATTTTTATGGCTCCTTTACATCTTGTAGATCTGGATCCAAAATTTTGTTGATTACACCACAAGGGGATTTGATTCCCAAAGCATTTCATATCAATTTTCACTTTACTAATAATATGGCCATGTTAAGCACATGATTATAATGAGAGGGGGGTAAATTAGTGTAACATAATCTTTTAATATTTTCAAATTTAATCAACCATAACAACCATAAACATTCAGGATCTAACAATTAATAACAAAAGAGAGCATAGGTTTTACGTGGAAACCCTTTTGAGAGAAAACCATGGCAAAATATTGCTTATATATATATATATATATATATATATATATATATATATATATATATATATATATATATATATCTTTTACAATGTTTGTAGGCATCGACCTACTAGAGACACCAATCCCCAAACTAAACACAAACTCAGTCAAATTTGAGCACCCACCCACTGGAGACACTGATCCCCTTTGCCAAGTACCAACCTAACCAATTCATGAGCACCAACCCCTAGACTTTGAGGCACTGACCCCAAGCCAAATTGATTCCACCATCTATGATTGCTTATTTAAACAAATGATGGCTTTGCTTCTCTTACACTTTCTTTCTCACTAATTTTCTTATACACTTTTTGCTCTCTTCTCTTTCACAATTTTCAAATGATATTCTTTATTAAAATAAATATGCTCTTCACACTTCTTTTCTTAATAATATTCTATTTAATTTTCTATTCTTCCTCTCTTCCTTCTCTCTCACACTTAAATGATCTAAATTCAAATCAAATGCTTTTAATACATTCACAACTCTTCTCCTTTATATAACCTTTAAAGGATGTGTTCCATTTTTAGAGGTACCTCTTCACTAAGAGACGCGACCTTTGACATTTCTGTCAACATTTCCATTAACATTTACATTCACTTCCATTGATATTTTCATTCACTTTCAATAATAATTCTATTCACTTCCATCAATAATTCCATTCACTAATGGAAATAATTGCATTCACTTGTAGCAATAATTCTATTTGAAATTTCTGTTCATATCCATTACAATTCCTTTGACATCAATGATAATTATTCAAATAGGCTTAGTATGAATCACTTATTATAGGACTTTGTCTTGCCATATAGTGGGATATCCAATAGTTAATGGTCTATGGAGATTCCCAATTGATTATCAATCAAACCATATATTAGTATTAGACTAGAGATGACAAGCTTGTACCTTACAAGTATATTGTGGATAACCTCAAGAATCATTTAAATTCCTTATAGTTTTAACAAGTACCATGGGTCAATGACAGATCTATCGATGTAATGGAAATAATTGGGTTCATGATATAGATTGATGGTAGTACTAAATAATATTAATTTCTCATTAAAAATCTTCTACTACTTTCTCATGTCTTACTAGATTTAAAAAGGGTATGTTCCATTACTAGTACTAATCCCTCACTTGAACTACCTTGGTTTCAAAACATTTATAATTATTTTCACAATCATGTCTTTCCACTTGACCTTTCCAAAAACCATCAAAAACTTTTTCTTCATCATATAACCTGTTATACCCTCCTTGGAAACATACTTTATCATAAAGGCTATGATGAACTTCTACTTCATGGTTTATCTTTAGGACAATCTAAGTTAGTGATTAAGGAGGTTCATGAAGGAATGTGTGGGTCCCACACCAATGGTGTAGCCTTATCTAAAAATCTTCTCAAAACTAGTCACTATTGGCCCAAAATGGAGATAGATGCTTGCAATTATGTTAAAAAGTGTGTTGTTTATTAAGAACATGGTAATTTGATACACACCTTCCTTTCCACTACACCATGGCCATTTTATATATGGGGCCTTGATCTCATCATGAAAATAAGCCCCACATGTTCTAATGGACACAAACATATTCTCACTACTATCGAGTATTTTATAAAGTGGATTGAGGTCATTCCTCTCACTTTTGTCACTGGGAAATAGATTTCCAAGTTTATACATTACCATATCATCTATCGATATGGTATCTGAGCTTAAATTATATCTGATAATGGTAGATCATTTATAATTAGATGTGTTAAAGAGATTTGTGCAAAATTTAAAATCAAGCACAAGAAATCCACCCATATAACCCACAAGGCAACAAACAAGTTGAGGTGTCAAACAAAACCATTGTTGTCATATTGAAGAAGATTGTCAATGGCATTGGCTATAATTAGCACTTGCAAACTTTTCCTACCCTTTGGGCTTATTGTACTAGTCATCGAACCCCTACAGGAGCCACTCCATACTCCCTTTTTTATGACACAAAATCTATTATCCTGATTGAGATTGAGTTTCCTTCATTACAAGTATCTTTGTATAATATTGAAGATGATGAAGATTATTTGGTAGGCATTTTTTACATATCAAGACCTCTCTCTCACCTATTTGATAGCATAGGCTATTGGAACTAGCTTTAGATATTATTGGAGCTTCTACTCTGTGGACATGCATCTCCCTAGTTAGGTAGTTCCATGGGCATTTTGTTAATAGTTTATTTCTATTGATTATCCCAAAAACATTAGAAAATGATCGATCAAACAAATAAAACATTGTCTTACACTTTTGTTTATTTTAGATATCCCACATGCTTACCATTTTGCAAGACCATTCCTCTACAACATCAATCATGTTTTCTTATCATCACTTTTCTTCCATCCAATTTCCTAAGATAATTACATTTAGCCTGAAATTCATGTTGGACCTTGCGTCCATAGAATTATGTAGGCAATGTCCACTTGTCCTATATATCTGGGGTTAGCTCAACCACCCCCTTCCTTTTCTTTTTTTCCCCATTTTATTTTATGTGTTTATTTGATTATTATTGTTGTTCTAGTCTTTTGAGTCACCATTTTCTCTTGTTATTTTATTTTGTTTTCTAGGTAGATCTTGATAGTACACATGGATCTTGATTATTCATATCTTATTTTCTTATTTTTTATTAAGTGTTTATTACTTTGCTTTTATAAATTATTGTTCCTAATTAAATCCTAATTATTCATATCTTGATTTTAAGTTAGGTTACATTTATATTTTATTTTTGTCTTTGTTTAAATGTAAATCATTGTAACTCTAGTCTTGGTAGTTCTTATCATTATCCTTAGTTATCAATATTCACATTTGAACCAACTGATCACAATTGAAATACAATGTCATTATGGGCTACTCATACTTATGATGCATAATTTCATTTTACTATAGTAAGCACCATGTGTTTTGGATCCAAGTCTCAAAAGTTAGTGCAACTCTGAAGATCATCACCTAATGTAGCCATGAAATTAAACACTAATGGATTACATGTGACTCTGTGTAGGACGTGCATGAGTCTAATAAAAATATGGTCCATTTTTCATCTATTCTTCTTCCATTTTCTCACATTTATGGGTGAAATACATTGGCTTGAGGTCCTTCTAGACTATGTAGGTAGCACTTGGATACATGATGTATCTTAGGTTAGTTCAGCCACCTTTATTCTTATATTCATCTCTTTAATCACTTTTTACATCTTCATATGCCTAGTTTATTATGAATTCTTTAGTCATTAGACCATCACATCTATGTTGGTGCCCACCTATCTTTGATCTATGCATTAGATTATATCCTTGATCTATGTTTGCCAATTTTCCCTATTGGGGCACAATATTTAAACCAATCATCGATCAAATCATCCCTATTAGGGAAAAAATAATTATCAATGATCCAAATCAGCCCTACTAGGGAAAAATTAGTTTATTAATAGATCAAATCCATTCTACTAGGGCACACTATTATTTTCCTTTCTTTAGAGCAATGCTCTCATTTTTCTTCTAATTCCAATATCTGTAGCTTTTGCCCTTATTTTGGTAGATTTTAAGGTATGCAACTTGTCTTGGAATCGATCATTCCCTAAGCCCTTAGATTTCAGCCTCTTTTGGGTGTGTTCAAAGTGTGTCACTTATATTTTTGGATTTTATCCTTCCCACTTCCCCTACTTTGGGTCCCATTTTACTTTATATTATATTTTTATCATTGGGAATCAATGCATGCAAGCCTTAGCTCAATACAAATTTAATTCCATCCATGGGCTAATTTCATTATTTCTCTCTCTTTTGGGATTCCATCCATCTCTTTCATCCTCGTATGTCCTCTTAAGGGGGAATCATGGGTCATTTCCTTCTAACTTCTTCTTGAAAATTATTTTCTTTTAAAAGATGTTGCATCACCCAAATGTCTCACTACATCTTATCATACAAGGGCAAAATGTAGACATCTAATTCCTAACATAATTATGTTGAAATTGTCAATCTTACTCAAAATTCACTCAAATGCATAATTTAGGCTAAATCACTAAAACATGATAAATGGTTCAATTTTGTCATATACAAGTGACAATTTAGGGTAATGTACCCCTAAATGGGGCAATGCATTTTATGTGATTATTAACTTTTCTCAAATCAGTTTGAGTCAAAATGATAAAAATGCAATTTGATGTTCTGAACCTCTAAATTCATCTAATTCAAAATCACACAACACATGCATATGTTATTTCATATTGATAATTTCTTAAATGGGGTATTGGTCTATATGAAATTGACACCTTATTCTAATTTTACTCTAGTCAAATTATACCCAATAAATTGACATTTTGATTAGTTTGATTTAGTTTGCAACTAATTTCTAAAGAATTGCATAAATTTTGATTAACCTCACTTAAGAAAATTAATCCAAATCAAGAGCTTAAGTGGAAAATCCATGGAAGTTATTGAAAATTTCTTAATTGAGAATTAATTTTTACTATCCTCACCATTAGGTGACATCATCTATGGGGTGGCATCCATAAACCATAAATGGAACAAATATCTGGTTTAAGCCCTCTCATGCCTCTTAATGCCCCTTTCTTCCAAATATTAATGGGGATATTTATGGATTGATCCTTTAAAAATGAATTAATTCATGGCCACACATCTTAATCTCAATATGTAAATTTAAAGTTGATTCTAATAATTTCCAAAAATCTCTAAATAAGAGGGCCAAGACCACCATTTTAAAGCTCTTTTTGTTTAAACTTATTATGCAAAATTCTCTCCACATGTCATTTTTTGTGTAGTTTTATTATGCATAATTTACAATAAGATAGATTTACTATAAGCATGATCATTTATCAAATATCATGATCCTAATTTCATTTGTGCACTTGAGATGATAGAGGAGCATGCCACTCATCATTGACAAAGACTTGAGCACCAAATCAAGGGGAAAATCATGTTTTGAGCCACATTTAGAGGCGGGATGCTCTTGGGAAGGTTTTTGTATATGATTTATTTAAATATTTATTAATTTTCATTTTGAAACCCCATTTAAGGATTTGGATTAGTTAGTTATGTTATTTATACATTTCTTGAGTTTTCTTGACTAATGCCTGATCTAACTCACTTTGGATTCTAACTCTATAGAAGCACCCAATAAAGTATCAGGTAAATTGCTCTTATAGATTTTTAATTTAAAAAGGGATCCTTGGGAAGATCACATCCCTAGGATTATATGGGTCTACATAACACATTACGAAATAGCTACATGGTTCACTCCTTTTCAACTAGTATATAGTATAAAGGTAATAATGCCTATGGAATATATTGTTCTTAGTTTGTGTATTGAGATGATTATGAGATTAGGGCATAAATACTCATTAAAATCATAACTAATTGACTTAATAAATATATAAGAAAATATATAAAGGGCATAATGGATACAATAGATTAATAAACAAAGTTAGAAAGCATGGCATGATCACAACTTGCAATCTAATGAATTTTACTTGAAATAAATGGTATTACTTTATGATAGCATATTTAAATCATTCCAAATAAATATACACATTATATGGAAAGGATCATATATTATTCATGGAGTATCACAATAGAGTACTATAGTGATAAGGGAACCATATTGCTAAGACATATAAATGGCTATAAGCTTAAGTCTTAATGCCTTTAATCTCTATCAAAAGATGAAAAATTAATTAGGTGCTAATTGGAACCATGTAGTTAGGATTTTATCTTTTTGTTTTGTTTTTTATAGGTTATAATGTTTATACAATGTGTTTATTATAGTGTAACACATCATAGAAATCAAGAAGTAGTTATAATCATGAGGTGTGATTGTATTCTAGAGACAACTCATAAGAGACAGCTGGATGCAGCTACATTAAGGGTATTAATTAAGTCTAGGAAGGTAGCGACAAGACCTGCATGGATAATGAAAGGCCATTGGTCATGTTATACCATTAATTATGTGGGTTTTAAAATATTGTATTGTTTCCAAGGTAGATCGAGTAGTAAAATGATAAGTGCACACATAAAACAAATTGGATAGATGAAAATATAGATAGTCACATCAAATAACTATCAAAGGGGTGAATCAAATATTTTTAAGCACAAATTTTCATTATTAGGGTAGCTCATATCAAGTGATATTAATGAGGAGAAAAACACTCATGTGCAAATATTTGGTGCATTCAAACTAGTTGGTGAGATAAAATTAGGCACAAATAACTATATAAGAGTGAAGTATGGACAATGCCAAAACATTACATACTCCAAATAACAATACAATTATACAATTAATTTTTATAATACATTCCTATGAATGCATTTCAAACCAAATCCTGATCACACACAATAACCATTCATCACAAATCACCACTATAGTCATAGACATAGATCTTTTGTTGATCTTGCTCATAGATGCATAGAAAGAAGAGATGGGGATTGGGTTAGGTATTCATCAAACTAGTTAAAATGAACTCAATCCATTTGATTTCATTTATGTAATATAAACTACTCTATTTTCCTAAATCCTTAGGGAGTTTCACAATCAGGAGCCCTCACACTCTAACATCCACTTTGATGTTCTAATATAGAAAGGTTGATTAGGTTACCTACATTTGGGAAACTAAATGAGGTCATGATGAAATTTTTTAGTTACCAAAATAAATTATTTATTCATTTATCCTAACATATCATGATTTGGATCACTATAACAATAATCACATGAGCCATAAGCTTTCCAAATTGAGGTAAATCCCTTCTTCAATATAAATATATGGCACTACCAATACATACAAATGTGCAAGAAAAATATACCACATGAGTAGTCCTTGGAACACTATTTTATTAAATTGAGGATGATTTTATGTGTAATCAATTTGAATTCATCACAAAAATGTTTTGTCACACCACCAAGTAGTCAAAGTAAGTAATAAGAGGGGTAATTGATATTGTGTATCAGATGATATGGTTGTAAAATGATTTCAATTAGCATACATTTTTGGTAGCTGAGCTCTCTAAAAAAGTCAAGAAGGTAATTTTAGGAACCATGAAAACATTTTAGTACCAATTTTTGGTTTTTTTATGGTGCTTCACATAGTAACAATCCCTACTTGGACCAATCAATGTGACTATATTTTTTGCCTACTATTTCCCTTGCAAAAATCACTTAGATGAAAATAGGAAAGTACTTTGAGAAAATGGGTTGGTTTAATACATGTTATCTAGAAGCACTAGATTTGATTAAAACACACCTTCAAATACCACAAGAGGTTATTAAATATTTGGGACAACATGCTTTAGTCACCAAGTTGCATAATGGCATTAAAATCAAAATCTATGAGTTGGCATCACCAACTATGACTTTGATGCCATTCTTTATTTTTATGATCAAAGTATAGGATGAAGTATATATGCAAAAATACTTAGCTACAAGGTTAGTTCCACCTCTATAAGTGATTCCTCCATAGGTGCAATAATCTAATCCAATGCAAGCATAAACACCATAATATCCACAAGATCTACCGCTGTAAGATAAAGGAAAAAGAAGGCACTTATGAATCATGCTTCACCATCACCACCAAAGAAAAGGACATGGTAGATGAAGTCCTAGTTGGATAATCTTATGGTTCTTAAGATAGCTGGTGAGTGTAACCTACCAGAGTTAGGAGTTGACAAACATGAAGTCCTCAAATATATGATTGAAGATATTGAGAATGAGGTTTATGACAAAGAGGTGGAGAATTAATTCTTCTTATAGAAGTAGTGTGCACTAGTCAAGTGTAAAACCAAGTACACCAAGACCTCTGGGTTGACATTACTTAACCACCTCCATATATTCTTGTGGATACTATAGGTCAATAATCTTCTTGGTGAATGTTTGAGGCAAAGATATTTTGAACCGATCCAATTGTAGGATCATCAGTTACACAGGTTGTAGATTTACTATAACATGAAAATTCAATATGGACATTGTTTTTATGACCTCACACATACCCCATTAAAAAAACATCACAAAATATCATAAAAAGGATGGTGTTATTTGGTGAACCTATAGGATCAATTTTTGCATAGTAAACATAAAAAACACAACAATAGGGCTAGTCTCATGTTGTGAAGAAGCAAAAATAAACCCTCACTCCTCTAGCTAGATCCAAAAAAAAGAAGCTCATACACAAAGGTCAAGTGGTCAAATTAGAATCATTTGAAAATAATTAATTAAAAACTAAGCTAGTAGATGTTGAAATTAGTTAAAAACCCCAAGACAATACTACTTTAGATCTATCAAGGGAACATGAAACTATGCAAGATACACTGGATCTTGAGGAGGTGAAAAATGAAGAGGAAAAGAAGTAGAAACATGAGGAAGGAAAAATAAATAAAAAAGAAGTGGAAGAATAAGTAGTTAAACAAGAATAAAAAAAAACACAAGAAGTTATATGGGAGTAATAATAAACATTGTAAGGTGAAGAGGAAGAAAGATAAAAGAAAGTTGAAGAATCAAAAGATACGTAGAAGTAGGTTGAAGAAGTTGAGAGCATAAGGAAGAAAATTGAGGAAGTTGAGGTTGTGAAGAAGATGTTCAAAGAAGCAGAGGCAAAGAGGAAAGAATAGAGAAATCCCACCAAGAAAAATAAAATGCTGAACCTACACAATATAATTAGGTGAAACAAGAACTGCAAGATAAAGTTGTTGAGAAACAATGCAAGTGCATAGTGAAAGTACAAGCAATTCAACTCAAAAGGTAGTTGCTAAATCCAAGGCTCAAGCTTGTTGTTACCAAAATTTTTCACTCCTTTTTGGGACAACATATGAACCATTTTGGTCCTTCAAGACCAAAATTATCTCTTCCCTTTTCAAAATTTGTTCTATGCATTCAAATTCTCCATTCTTCAAAGCTTTTCAAAAATCTACGGACTCTGTAGGCTCATTTCTATAGACTCTATAGGTTCATTTCTATAGACTTAGTTTCTATGGACTTTAAGGCCTCAAAACTATGAACTTTTTAGGTTAGTTTCTATGGACTCTATAAGAAAGAAATAGTTTTAGCGGCTTTAGCAAGTTCAAGGTAGTGTCCCAAAGCTGAGTGCCCTTGCAGAGGTTAATGAACCAAGATAGATACCCTTGTGGGAGAGGCTCTCACTGAAGAAAATAAACTAAATTTCAAGATCCTAAAGTGTAATTTCCCTCTAGGAAAGATCAAACCTCTAAGAATAATGGAAGCTGCGACGTGTCCCTTATAAAGTCAAGCAGAAGCTGCCAAATGTCATCTTTCAGGACATAATTTCTAGTAAGTTTTAAAGTAGTGGAACATGACATGTGTCCCATTATAACTTATTGAAATCTACCAAGTGTCAACATCCATAGCTTCTTCTTTTTGTTTCATAAAAATTGTGGCAGGCCCTAGGTGAGCGGCTAAAACTAAGCAGAGTGCGACAAGTGTCTACATCCACATTTTGATTTTCTTATAAGCTTCAAAGCTTCTTTCAATAAGATTCTCTTAGAGTATCATGGAGGGTGCTAAGTGGAAATGGAAAAAGGTCTTAATATGTTTCTTTTTAAATGCAATGGAAGTTCCCATGTGTCCCTTGTAAAGCTCAATGAAAGCTGCCAAGTGTCAACATCTGCAACTTCTTCCTTTTATTAAGTAAAGACTGTGGCAGGCCCTAGGCGAGTCACTAAAATGAATTAAACGTGCCACCTGTCATCATCCACATGTGTCCAAATGAGTCCCAATGTTTCTATATTGTTTCTAAAAGCCTAGTGGAAGCTGCCACATGTCATCTTCCATAGAATTCTCAAAAGATATCTAAAGCTTCTATAAGTTAAGTGAAACATGCCACGTTTCCCATTTTAATTTAGTGGATCATGATAAGTCTTTACATCTACATTCTTCTTTTGAATTTTCTCAGGTAAGAAGTGTTATGGGTCCCATTTTCATAAGTTGATAAAGTTTCAAAGCAGCAGATGTCCTTGTGGATGTCAAATTTAAGGTGATGGGATATCTGTTAAAATTTAAATATGGCACAGACCCTGTGAACAAATTTAGTGACAGACCAAAGAGATAGTTCGAGAGCTCAGATCACATAGATAAGGATGAAATACAGTAAGGAAAGGGGGAATGATGGAGAAATATCAAAAATATCTATGCATGGGATATGTTTCTAGAAGCTAAAGTAGCCCACCAGGTGGACATCAAAGAGCACAAACATTCAATGGCATGGCCTATTTTTTGCATTGAATAAAGCAAATAGTTGTGCACACATTAGGAAACACATCAGGTGGTCCATATTAAAAATTGATGCTTGATTACACCATATCCCATGGATAGAATTTAAAATGTATTAAATGCATTAAATGCATCATAGGCCATTTTTGTGAAACAAAACACCCAAGTCTTTCTTGGAGCACTATATATAGGACTTTCTCTTATTGTTTTAGGGAGGATCTCTCTATTATAAAAAAAAATCTGCCCAAATTGAAAGGTATTACTGAGACTTTGAGCTCATATTTTTGATCATATTTCATTATTTGAATAAGAAAACAAGTGACTTTTCAAACTTTATGCTGGAATAGTTTAGTTGTTGGGGAAAATTTTCTTATGTCTATTTCCTTAATATGTTTTTTTCCATTTAATTAAATAAGTAGAATTAGTGAAAGTAATCAGGAAGGTGTCTTGAAGCTGGTTGTGGAGAGACTTTGTGCTGCCAAAATTATCTTTAGTCTATCTATTTTTTATTTCTGTGTAAAGGATCTTGGGATGACTTTGTGCCCTCATTATCCTTCGTATTTCACTCTTTGGCAATTGAGGTGGAGACTTTGTGCTACATTTCATCTTGTTGTGTTACTGTGTCCTGTTACAGTTACTTGTCACTACTTGAAAGGTTCTTGTTGTCTACTAAACAACACTTCTAAAAGAAGAGGAGTGCCTTTTGTCATTTCATTAGGATTTATCCTTTGATTGGTGAACATCATCTATGAAAAAAGAGAGATAGATGGTGTTATCCTACCCTCAATTTTTATTTTCAGCTTATTTATAGTATATTAGCATATATATATATATATATATATATATATATATATATATATATATATATATATATATATATATATATATATATAGCCCCTTCATACTTATAAGGAACCTCCCCTTGATGAGAGGAGAGATTTTTCCCCTTTTGATGTGTCAAACTTGCATATTTGGCTGACCAATCTTCCTTGTTGTGGTTGATCAGACCTATTTTACTCATCAGTACGTTGGTGACAAAATATTCACCCAATAATTTTGGGTGACTCTGCTGGGGACACAGTAATTCTGTGTAATTAAGAGCCTCAAGCTTCAAATTGAAACATCACTTGTGTCTTACCCATTATTATTATAACCTTATCCATTTATCCTATTATGGAAGAACACATAGTTTGAAACCTCAAGCTTCAAGCTGAAGCAGTGCCAGTTCTTTTCCATTTTTATTTTTACATTCTGGCAAATCCACAGTATACGTGAAGCCAAAGGTCTAAAGGTATTATTGAACCTACATTTGAGTTGGTATATCAAAGTGATTTTGATTTGTTTCCTTCACCATCTCACCTCCAATGAATTAAGAGCTTTCCTCCTATTAAGGTCAAGTCTCCATTAATGGGTAAAGCATCCATTTCTTCTATTAATAAAGTTTTGTTAATACTTACCCCTCTGAGATTTATTATTCCACCTTTCCATAGTCATACAATGACAATTCAAGGCCCTTGGGGTAACTCTTTTGGCCTACTCAATTTAACTCCACCTCTACATGACCTACTACACAGTTCAAGGAAAAAAAATGCCAAGTTCTATGGTGATGGGAAGGTTCATCCTGATGAACATATTACAACTTTTAACATAGCCTATGGTGTAATAGGTGTGGAGCATGAGGATGTAGCAGTCAGGCTATTCATGGAAACTTTACAAGGTGCTACTACAAACTAGTTTTATCATCTATAGGCCCAGACAATGACTGACTAGAACACTCTCAAAGCCAAATTTGAAGCCAAATTCAAGCCTACAGAAGATGCACATGCCCTACTGGCTCAACTCACACAAATGAAGGATCCTCATGAACTAATGAGGGATTTCATAGCCAAGTTTGACAAGCTGAGGAACAAAATTATTGTAATTGCTCAATTTACAGCTGAGAATCTCAAATTTTTCTTCATCAACTCTCAGCTACCTAAAGTGAGTTTTCTACTAAGACGTGCTAGCCAAATAGACCTTATTGCAGCTCAAGATTTGGCCATTGAGGTGGAAGATGACTTTATCTTGGTAGGAAAGATAAGGAGAGATCCTAATAGAGGTAAATCTTCTTCATCTTCTAAATACCCATCTACAGGTACCACTGATCTAGTGGTGCAAAAGCTAGAAAATGAACTGCTAGCCTTGAAAAGACAAATGGCCCAAGGTATGTCTGCTCCTCCTTATTGAGATATGCCAAGGAGGACATTTCAAAACCAACCATATCAAGGTAATGCTGCTAGAAGTCAAGGATGGCCAAATTGTCTTCCTCCCCCACAGGGGAAACTTGCCATTGAAGCACCCCCAACCAATTTAGCAGTTAGATATCTCAAAATAGAATCTAATTTCTATTTCCAACATAAATTGAACCAAGAAAATGATGTTGATCTCCTTGCAGAAGACTAAGAAGAATCAACTAGTGACTCCAACATTGGTTTCCTAAATTATCAGGATGAACCCAGAAGTGAAGGTGAAGTAGTTGATGGATCATATGATGTATTCACCTAGTCCCAGAACCAATCAACCCAACAAGCTGATAAGGGAAAAAGAGGGGAAAGTTCTCAGCCTGTAATTTCAATTGCCAAATGAGGAACTTCTCTACCTTTCTAGCCAAAGGACCTAGTGAGTAATAAAAAGGTAAATACATCAAGAATTCCTCCATCTTCAACTTTAAATCCATAGGCCAGTCCTCCCCCTTCCAAAAATCAAAAGGATGAACTCCCTTCCTCTGTTCCTAGTCCATTTTAGTTATTTGACATAATCGACCATGTTAAGAAGACCAAAATTCAAATGTCTGAATTTGAATTTCTACAAGCCAATCCTGAGTAGTTGAACAAGTTGGTTGAGTGTGTAAAGAATATAGCCATCCCTACAAGACAATATTTTAAGAAGGTAATGCATGATCCTCCAAGGAACATGTCCATCCCAAACAATCTTGTCATTACTCCTCCAGCTACCCCTAAGAAAATAGACCCTTTTTATGTTTCCCTATTGATAAATGGTCACAAACTGAGCAATTACATCTTAGACTTAGGTACATCTGACAACATCATGCCTACCAAGGTGGTAGAATCTCTTGGACTCACACTAACCAAAACCTTTAGGAGATGTTTCTCCATGGAGAACAAATAAGTACCTCTACTAGGACAAATCAAGGATGCCCATTTTGCATTTATAGCATTCCTAGACAAAAGAATCAAGATGATAGTCCTGGTGGCCAATGTCCTGGCCTCATATGACATTCTTCTTGGAAGAAATTTTTGCAAAGACGTTGGAGGAGAATTAAACATGGACCTATCTGAAGTGAGGATCCCTATCAAAGGCATCATGCAGAGGCTGCTTCTTGAAAAGGAATCAAAATATGTTGTCACTCAGACATCAGCCCCTGAAGCTCAAATTCTATTTGAATCTTCAGACATGGGTAATTATTTCTTAACCATAGAGGATACTCATGTTTCAACTGATGAAACTTCTAAAAATGATAGTCTAAAAATTGGTTTAGATAGAATAGCAAAAGATGTGAAAGAGCACAGTGCAAGCACAAAAAAATTCCCCCTTCTAAGCAAAGAGAAATCTAAGGAAAGATCAGTTTTTGGTGATGTTTAGATCCTAGAATTTGATGGCAGCAATTCTTCTACTAGCTCAGTGGCTAGAATTGTGTTGATATCTCCTCAAGGAGATATTTTTCCTTCATCATACAAGTTGTAGTTTAGCAATACTAACAATACTACTGAATATGAATCTCTTCTTCTTGGATTGAAGGTTGTTTGAGATAAAGGCATCAAGCTCCTTCATGCCAAAGGAGATGCTAAACTAGTGGTTTGTTAGGTGAGAAACCTATACCAAACCAAAAATAAGAGATTGAACCACTACCACAGTCTAGTCTGGGATAAAATTGAAAGCTTTGATGCTTTCAACATCTCTGCCATACCTAGAGAATTCAATGATAAAGCTGATACACTAGCAATTTTAGCAACTCTCTTAGTCCCTCACCCATACTTCACAAGAGACAAGTATACCATCAAGCTGGTCTTTTGACCAAGTGTACCTAATAATGCCAGTCATTATCAGGTATTTAATAATGATAATCAAATAATTTCCTTCTTAGAGCAAAAGGATAGCTTCACTTCGAAGGCAGTAAGCTCCATAAACTCGAATCAGCTCCTAAAATGAACTCAACTATAGGTGAAGAATTCCTATAGCTAAAAGGGATTAAAATTCCCAAAGGACTGGTTTATCTTGAGAAACTGTTTGACAAGCACAATAGGTTAATCAAACAACAACAAATAGACTCAAGCTCCTCTTAGGGGTTTGATCAAATAAATTTGGGTACCAAATAAAATCCCAAAATGGTGAACATTGGGAAATGTTGTACTCCTGAAAAAAAGTTCAAGTTCACTACTTTGCTCAACTATTACATGGATGTCTTAGCTTACTCCTATGATGACCTAAATTCACTAAAGCCTAAGGAAATTCATCACAAAATTCCTCTCAAGGATGATTTGGTACCTTACAAGTAGAAATCTTGGCAGTATAATCCAAAGATATCAGGTACTATTCTGCCTAAGATATAGAAAATGCTAAATGCTAAGATAATTTTCCCAATCCATCATTCCACATGGATTGCCAATATAGTACCTATAAGGAAGAAGAATGGAAAAATTTGCATCTGTGTGGATTTCAAGAATTTGAATCAGTCATCCTTAAAGGATAACTATCCTTTGCCCATCATGGATCAAGTACTTCATATAGTGACCAATTCAGAGATGTTATCAATGCGAGATGGCTTCTTAGGATATAATTAGGTTGAAGTTGGTGAGGTAGACTAGTATAAGACTATGTTTACCACACCTTGGGGCACATTTGCATATAGAAGGATGCCTTTCAGTTTGATAAATGCTAGCGCTACTTTCCAAAGATCAATGGTCCTTGCCTTTAAAGATGAAATGGGTAAGTTCATTATAGTTTATCTTGATGACTTAATCATTTTTTCTAAGCATCGCCCAGATCATATACACCACATACAACAAGTGCTAGAATGTTGCCACCAAAATGGCATTTCTTTAAACCCCAAGAAGTCAATTTTTAGAGTAACAGGGGGAAACTTCTCAGACACATTGTGTCCAAAGGAGGCATAAAGATTGACTCAAATAGATTCAAGTCTATCCAAGAGCTTACCTTGACCATAAGTAAGATTGTTGTTCACTCTTTCTTTGGAAAGGTGAATTTATTATGGAGATTCATCCCCAAGTTTGTTGAGAAGACTAGACATATTGTAAACATGATGAAGGGAAAAGCCACCTTCAGCTAGAATGAAGAAGGCAAGTTAGCATTTGAGTATATCAAGACTGCCATTGCCCATGCCCCAATTCTAGTTTGTCTAGACTATAACAAAGAGTTCACCATATACAGTTATGCTTTAGAACACACGCTTTTAGTAATTCTAGTTTAATAGAATAAAGAAGGTATGGAATCTCCCATTTATTTCATGAGCTACCCTCTCAAAGCTCATGAGCTAAAGTACTTAAACAAACATGGAGAAGCATACTTATGTAGTGGTGAAAGTAGTCAAGCATTTCTACTTCTACATCTTGAATTCACACACTACTGCCTTGGTTCCTGACACCACAGTTAAATACATATTAACTTAGCAGGAGTTTGGAACAAAAAGAGGCAATTGGATTGCAAAAATCCAAGAGTTTGATCTAGTCATCAAACTAATGAAGATGGTGCATGGAAAGGGCCTATGCCAATTAATTTTTGATAACAAGCTAGAGGGAATAAAGCATAAAGATTTAGAATAAAAATATGTGCCAACAGTCCTCTTTATCTCCACTACAAATGAGTGGTGTTCAGGTATTGCTCATTTCCTTACTTATGGTGAATGTTCTGCTCACCTATCTTACAAGGAAAGGAGGACTATCAAGTTGAAAGCTGTCAACTTTGTATTCTAGAACAATGGCCTGTACAAGAGAATCCTTAATGGGGTATTCCTTCACTACGTGGATAAAGTGCAGTAGAACAAACTTCTAGAATCCTTCCACAATCTGGCCTGTGAAGGACAATTTTTTCTCCTATAACTACCCAAAAGATTCTTAGAGCTAGGTATTACTAGCCTACTTTGTTTTAGGATGCATACAAATGGGTATGAAAGTGTGAACTGTGCCAATAGTTCATTGGAATACCCAAGTTAGCTACCCTACCTCTCAAGCTAGTGATCATAAAAGAACCATTTCAGTAATGGGGCATCGATTTCATTGGTGTTGTAAACCCATCTTCAAGTGCTAGACATGATAATGTCCTCAATGCCATAGATTACTTCACCAAGTGGGTGGAAGCTATCCCAACCAAACATATTACTTTAGAAGTAGTGTGCAATTTCCTCAAGGAGAACATTATTTTCAAGTTTTGGGTTCCAGTCAAGATTATCACAGACAATGTAGCTTTTTTCACTTCCCAAGAGATTACTCAATTCTATTTTTACTATGGGATCACCATCTATCACTCTTCTGATTACTTTCCACAAGGGAATGGACAAGCTGAATCAAGTAACAAGAACTTAGTGACTATCATCAAGAAGCTGGTGGATGACAACCAAAGGACATGGCATAAAGCATTAATTGATGCTTTGTGGGTAGATAGAATTACTCCAAAAAGGGCAATTGGTATATCTCCTTTCCAACTTTTTTATGGTATCAATGATGAGATACCAATCACCTTGGAATTTTTAGCATTGAAATTGGCTAAGGCAATTGAAGATCAAAAATATGAAAGTGCCTTGATAAGAGGATCATGTGCCTGACTAAGTTGGAAGAGCAGAGAACTGTAGTGGTGGATCAAATTGTTTCCCATCAAAGTTTGGTGAAGAAGCTCTTCGACTAGAAAGCAAAGAAACATGATTTCTAAATTAGAGATCAAGTATTGCTATGGGACAAGAGAAGAAAACCAAAGGGGATGCATGGGAAATTTAATTCCCTATGGAGAGGCCCATTTACTATTCATCAGCTCAATGGTGAAAATAGTTTTCTATTTGAAGTACCAAGATGGCACACTCTTTTCATTGCCTCACAGTGGGCAACATCTAAAGCACTTCAATCTGTGAAGTATTAGATAAGATCATCTTATATATATATATATATATATATATATATATATATGTATGTATATATATATATATGTATATTTGTATAGTCTTTATTTCTATTTTTATGCTTTCATTCTTATTTTTGTCACCTTTCTTTTTGGGTAGCATGACTCCATAGCCCAATGGCATACTTCAAGGCACTAGAGATTCTAGTTTCTACTCCCCTTAGTTGTTCCAAAATTTCAACTGAAGGAAGTTTCCCCAACTGGAGCCAACTATTGTTTCCAAAATATGTCACTCCTTTTTGGGACAACATATGAACTATTTTGGTCCTGCAAGACCAAAATTGTCTCTTCCATTTTCAAAATTTGTTTTGTGAATTCAAATTCTCCATTCTTTAAAGCTTTTCAAAAATCTATGGACTCGGAAAGCTCATTTCTATGGACTCTGTAGGTTCATTTCTATAGACTTAGTTTCTATGGACTTTAAGGCCTCAAAACTATGGACTTTGTAGGTTAGTTTCTATGAACTCTATAGGAAAGAAATAGTTTCAGTGGCTTTAGCAGGTTCAAGGTAGTGTCCCAAAGTTGAGTGCCCTTGTAGAGGGTAATGAACCAAGATAGATACCCTTGCAAGAGAGGCTCTTGCCAAAGAAAATAAATTGACTTTCAAGATCCTGAAGGGTAAGTTCTCTTCAGGAAAGATCAAACCTCTAAGAATAATGAAATCTGCCACGTGTCCCTTATAAAGTCAAGCAGAAGCTAACAAATGTCATCTATCAGGACACAATTTCTAGTAAGTTTCAAAGTAGTGGAACGTGCCACATGTCCTGTTATAACTCAGCGGAAGCTGCCAAGTGTCAACATCCACAGCTTCTTCCTTTTATTTTGTAAATACCATGGTGGGCCCCGAGTGAGTGACTAAAACTAAGCAGAGCATGACAAGTGTTTGCATCCACATTTTGAGTTTCTTATAAGCTTCAAAGCTTCTTTCAATAAGCTTCTCTTAGAGTATCATGGAGTGCACCAAGTGGCAATGGTGGAAGGTCTTAATATGTTTCTTTTAAAATGTAGTAGAAGTCACCATGTGTCCCTTGTAAAGCTCAGTGGAAGCTGCCAAGTGTCAACATCCACAGCTTCTTCCTTTTATTAAGTAAAGACCATGGTGGGCCCTAGGTGAGTCGCTAAAATGAGTGGAACATGCCACATGTCATCATCAACGTGAGTCCAAATGAGTCCCAATGTTTTTATATTATTTTTAAAAGCCCATCAAAATCCACCACGTGTCATCTTCCATAGAATTCTTAAAATATATCTAAAGCTTCTATAAGTTAAGCAAAACATGCCATGTGTCCCATTTTAACTCAATGAAGTGTGACAAGTGTCTGCATCTGCATTCCTCTTTTGAAGTTACTTAGGCAAGAAGTGTTATGGGTCCCATTTTCATAAGTAGATAAAGTTTCAAAGCAGTGGATGTCCCCGTGGATGTCAAATTTAAGGTGATGGGATATCTGTTAAAATTTTAATATGGCATAGACCTTGTGAACAAATTTAGCGACCAACCAAAGAGATAGCTCGAGAGCTTAGATCACACAGATAAGGATGAAATACAACAAGGAAAGAGGGAATGATGGAGAAAAATAAGAAATATCTGTGCATGAGATATGTTTCTAGAAGGTAAAGTAGCCCACCAAGTGGACATCAGAGAGTGAAAACATTCAATGGCATGGCCTATTTTTTTGCATTGAATAAAGCAAATAGATGTGAACACATCAAGAAACACATCAGGTAGACCATATTAAAAACTAATGCTCGATTACACCATAGCCCATGGATAGAATTTAAAATGTATTGAATGCATCATAGGCCATTTTTGTGAAACAAAGTACCCAAGTCTTTCTTGGAGCATTATATATATGACTCCCTCTTATTGTTTTAGGGGGGATCTCTCTGTTATAAAAAAAACTCTACCCAAATTGAAAGGCATTAATGAGACTTTGAGCTCAGATTATTGATCATATTTCATTATTTGAATAAGAAAACAAGTGACTTTTCAGACTTTGTGCTAGAATAGCTTGGTTGTTGGAGAAATTATTCTTATGTCTATTTCCTTAATATATTTTTTATCCATTTAATTAAATAAGTAGAATTAGTGAAAGTAATCAGGAAGGTGTCCTGAAGCTAGCTGTGGAGAGACTTTTTGCTACCACAATTGTCTTTAGTTTGTCTATTTTTTGTTTCTATGTAAAGGATATTGGGATGAATTTGTGCCCTCATTATCCTTCATATTTCACTCTTTGGCAATTGAGGTGGAGAATTTATGCTACATTTCATCCTGCTATGTTACTGTGCCCTGTTACAGTTACTTGTCACTACTTGAAAGGTTCCTATTGTCTGTTGAATAACACTTCTGAAAGAAGAGGAGTGCCTTCTGTCATTTCATTAGGATTTATCCTTTGATTGGTGAACATCATCTCTGAAAAAAGAGATATGGATGGTGTTATCTTACTCCTGAGTGTTATTTTCAACTTATTTATAGTAGATTAGCATATATATATATAGCCCCTTCATACTTATAGGGAATCTCCCCTTGATGAGAGGAGAGATTTGTCCCCTTTTGATGTGGTAAACCTACACATTTGGCTGACCAATCTTCCTTGTTATGGTTGATCAGACCTATTTTTCTCATCAGTATGTTGGTAACAAAATATTCACCCAACAAAGCTAATGTTGAAGAGAAAGCCAAAGTGCAAGCTGAATCAGATGTTAAGGATAAACCTAAAGATAAAATTTAGGTTGACAATGATAAGGAGTCCAAATAATAGTTAGAAGAAGAGAGCAAAACCTAGATGAAGGTCATAGAAGAGGAATCATATCCCTTATTAAAGAGATCTAGCTAGTGGCTATGGGACTTCCCAATAACATCAACTTAGTGAACCACCTTGTTGATTCCATTGACTCAATTTACACTAGCTCTTGTGACACTGGTAAACACATCCATGGAACTTGATAAAACTATGATGAAAACATATTTGGATGTGACTCAATTACCACTATCAAAGCAAATTGAAGGCACAATTGCATTTTAGGAGTTGATTATATAGAAGTATTTAGATTTGGATTAGGAAGTTATAAGGATATGTGAGGAAAATGCCAAAGTAGAAAGTTAGTTGGAAAAGTCATACCAATTAATAAATAACACTTGTCCCACCTTAATTATGCAATTGATAAGTGATCAAGTAATGTATGAAGATAATCAATTCACTACTCTTTTGATGTAGATTACAAAGGATTGGGTGGATGTGTAAAAATTTATTGTATTATGCAAAAAGGGCATTCTATCTAGAATGAAACATAAATTATCTATGAAATAATTAAATAATATGAGTAGACCTTAGAAATAGATACACAATAGACCAAGTAATTAGCCTAGGATATGCTAAACTAGAGACAACATCTCAATCAATCCTTGGCTACTATAAAACTTGAGTTTGCCACTATAGATAAAGCTAAAGTAGTCATGGATGACCATATAGATACTTCAGAGGAAATAACTAGGGAATGCAAGAAACTTATGGATTTTAGGGATGATGCAATGTAAAAACTAAAAGTTTGGCATACTAAAATAATTCATAATACCTTTGTGGCCATTCAAGCCCAAAGGAATATCAATAGATTAGATGCACTAGTATTGGATATTTAGCTCAAAATATCTAATGCCAAAGCACTAATTACTATTACATAGGATGAATATGTTCAAAACATGATAGTGATTCATATACCTCTACGTATTCTACTTTCCATGGTCTACAAAGTACTCAAAAATTGTAAAACACTTAAACAAGATCTAACTCAAGTCGATCTAGATATTACCCAAATAATTGATGAGATATAATTATTTCCTCCATAGTAGCTCCATCAAATTCTATAGAAGAAAAATCTAGTTGCAAAGGCATGATCTAAATAATAACCTCCACCTATTGGTCTACCAAAATCTAATGGGTTAGTAGCAGAACAAACATAACAACTTCCATAACAAGCCAGTCAAAGTTCCCCACTACCATAATAGTAGGTAATGCACATTCCAATTTTGAGACTTTATGAATTTTTCAATTTTTGTAAGATATCCTAAACATTAAGAGTGGGGCCAGACTGGTTGAAAATTATAAAAGGAATCCACCTAGTTAAGTTAGTCTATTGAAAAATTGAAAGAGTAGTAGGCTATTATTATACTTAGTTGAAAACTTGAAAGGGCAGCTATGTAGTCTACAAAGGGTGAAAACTTATAAACAACATCTGGAGTGATTACTGTGACTTTTGTTTATGGCTCATCTTTTCATCTTAGTTCAAAATAGGTTGTGAATTTGTCTTGGGATGAGATAAACATTTAAGTCTAATAAAGTGTTGAGCGTGGAATAAATCATGATAAAATCATAAATTATAATAAAAGGACACATGTGTGAAGTATATAGTTTTGTATTTTGTATAAACTTTTATATGTATTCAGCCTGATAAGCCTAATAAGTTAATAGAATAATGCGAAGAGTCTTTCCTTTTGTATCTCAAAAGGTTTAAATGCAAAGAGACAGATGATTTTAAAAGTCTATATAGTGATTTTTTGTAATAGAATATGGTTTCAATGTGTTGATAGAGATTAATAGACTAGTTATGATATGGTTTTTTGATTGTGTTTTATGTATAGTTAATGTGCAATAACTAATCTATTTTACTTTAATCTGTTAAACATATGTTATGCCGTTATGTTATGCCCTTTTTTTTACAATTGTATTATTCCTAATCTATATGTGTAAATTTTTATGTAAATGATGAATCGTAAGTATGTTTAGTTTATTATGGTTTTTATTTACTCCCCATTACATAAGCTAGCTCTATAACTAGCATGTTCTGAAGTATTTCCAAGAACCTCTTCTAACATATTTTTTCAAGTTGCAAGCTAAGTCATTATTGTACATACTTTACACACATTATATGATTCACACAAAAGCCAATATGTAGGGGATAACTACATGAGTTTGAGACCCTCTTCTAGAGTACTAAATATATAGGTAATGCCCTTAAATAATAGGGTCATTATAGGTCAGCTTGACACCATGTGCCCACTAACCCATTTTTCCCTAAGATCACATTGAATATGGAAAGTTAGGTTTTTCCCATTTCACCAAGAGTGACAATCCATGACCTAGATATGAATGCACCAAAGGAAGGCCAACCTAAACCTATAAACATCCAAGTGGTTTCATCTTGTTTGAGTATATATTTTATATAAGACACTAATGCCAAACTAAGACACTAGAATTGACGTAACTATCTGAGGCTAACATAAGTTTTCAAAGTGCCAAAGGCACTAGATCCAAAATCTGACAACTAATCCATAACTGTCTTCCTGCCTGCTTATTACCTATACTAGATCTAGTATTGTATTAACATTAGAAACAACTAAGAACTCTCTTTTATGTCATTTTTATATCTAACATAGTTTTACTTCCTATTAATATCCTATTTCAACTTAATAAAATTAAAATATGGTACACTTGAGTTTAGCACATTAATTTTCATGTTGTAGATATGATATTCACTTTTGTGCCCTCTTATTTTATATCCTTAACCTTTTTAACCCAATATTTCACAATCCAAATCAAAGTTAAATAAGAAGAGAAAACTTATAGATATAATTATTTTTAGTAGGGATTTTGAGAGGTATATTAGGCTTTCATGGTTTGAAGCTACCTATAACCAAGTCTCTATCAATGTTTAGCTTGGGCATAACATAGTTGATGGTAAATTGAAACAATGGTTAGTCAAGGGCTAAAGGCTGACCCCAAAGGAGGTTGTAGTCATATAAAATGTCCAAATTGGTAATTTGAGTGTGGCTTATGACACCCCATCCATAGGTCATTTTTACATGTTCTTAAGACCTTTATAGACACCTTTTTCTCATTGCCAATCATCTATATCTTTCTAAATAGTCAGTCTACCTCAGCTAGATAGTATTCCTTATGTCAATCCTATTCCCCCAAGTCCCAAGCTTGTAGGATAGGAGTGCCCCATTTGGACTATTGTGCCCCATAAAGAAGTGCCCCATTTTTAGTAGTCCTATCCATTTTTACTTTAATCCTTAATGGTCATTTTCATCTAGTCTTTATCCTTAATTAGGTCAACCTAGCATAAATACATTTGATCCATGACCAATTATTCCCTATAAAATCCCACTAAAAGCTCATTTACAAGGGAGCTAACAAAACTTACAAAGAAAGTAAGAATACAAACAAAAATTGAAGGTAAACTTCCCTATTCTTTGCACACAATCACCCAATATAGTTATAAACCTACTCAAATCCTCAGACTAGTCCCTAGCCACCTCAAACACTATCAATTTGGAATTTGTATTTACATCACACTATTACACAAAGCACACTAGGCGGGAGAACTAAATATGGCTTGATACCTCTCCAGAGTATTGGTATGTAAGTAGTGTGTCCACATAAGGAGTGTGGATTTCATTTTTATTACATAGTTCACACTAACCCCCTCTTTCTCAAGTGACTCAAATGTCATTTTATTTTTATCAAGCATGATGGAGGGTTAGGATCTGAAGACAAAATCAGCTCCATAGCAAGTTTGTTGATGACCAACACTCAATTTTTCATAGGCACAAAGTAACTACCCAAAAAAAGTTAGGTCTATATGATCAGTTTAAACAATAATGATAGGAACAAATAATATCATCAGACACCAAATCATCCACTTTTTGGTGTTCCTATTCTTTCACCCAATGAAAGCTAGATTTAGATTTATGACACCTTCCTAGTCTTTCACAACCATTTTCAACCTCTGTATTAGATATCTTAGTCTATTTTCTAGCTAAGTTATATTTCTTCTTATTTATTTCTATTTTTATAAGGGTGAAAAAGATTAATAGTTGCACAAATTAGGACTATATTTATTGCTATATTATGCACTAATTTATTAATCTAGACCCTTAACTAAAATAGGAATAAAACTCCATTATTCTAAAATAGGTTAAAACATTTGGTGAACCTGACTTACTTCATTTGCACACAAAAACCCTATAAACTTTAGGGAAAATTCTTTGTTGATTTTAATAATATTCTTCTAGTTTTTCCTGCATATATAAATCAAAATTTCATATTTAATTTTTAAAATTCACCATAGTAATTTTAAAAATCATTCCTTTTAAACCCTAGTCAAATATATTAGGTCCCTATATTTTTAGAGGTATCACCTTACATGTTAGTGAGATTTGTATCCTTTTTATGCATATTCTAGATCACTATTTTTCAAATCTTAGATTACATTTATTTAATCTTCTCTTTCTTTTTTCAAGTTGTTTTCCTTATGCCACCTAAGCTCCTTCCATCTCTTCTTTTGAGATGAAGTGCAAGACTTAGTGGAAACCCTCCTAAATTCACCCAGATTCCTCCAACCCATCCATATACCATGGATAAAAATTTAGCTCAGTTTCCTACTATAGATCATACACATCTAGATTACACTAATTTCCATGAGGATAATTCTAACAATGAGAATAACAATGATGATATACACACTAATATTCATGCTCTACCATATTGGGATACTAATCCACTTTTACCTATTGTTGATGATGATGTTATCATCAACAAAGATTTGATTGTATAGATTTTTAGAGAGAGACTTAGGGAAAAAATCTAAGATTATGCCATTATCTTATTATTTATCATAGAAATTAAAAAGGATAAGCAAGTTGAGTCTTCCACTCCTTTAAAATAACTAGTTGTAAATGAAATAATGAGGGTAACTCTGTCTCAATAACCCCCTATAGCAGCCCAACCTTCATATGTGGCACCACCAAATATGACTAGTACATCTTCACCTCTTGATGTGGCTTCCCTTATGCAAGAGATCAAATCTCTTCAATCCAAGGTGATACATCTTGAGTAAGGTGCCTCTAGACCAACACAAGCTTTGGAATATTTTTATCTAATTCATACACTATTGGCACACCATATTTCTTCTACAACCTTGCCACTATGTTTTTTTAAACCCAAGCTCACTCTATATGATGGAAAGGGTGATCTAGAGACACACTTGAGAGCTTTTCATGTAACATGCCTGGACTATGTGCCAAATGATTGGTTACTAACCAAGCTATTTCCATAGAGTTAAAGGAATATGATCTACAATGGTTTTATAGTCTACCAAATAAGTCAATCAAATAATTAAATCCTTTAGGTGACATGTTCCTAGGTTATTTCATCATTAACATATGTGACAAGATTTATTATGTCCACATTGTATAATAGAAACAAAGGTCAAATGAGCATTTCATAGATTATGTTTTTAGATATAAGACTATCTTAGCTAAAATGAATAACCCCATGGCTAATCAAAAACCACAAGATCTCTTCAAACATAGTCTTTTACTAGCTTTGCATGAGTCAATAATATTTAAAAAGTTTTCTTCTTTCACTAAGTTATGTCATACACTAAACGAAAGGGAAGTCAAATTAATTTCAATGGGAAAACTCAAGTACACAAGTATATTAAAAATAAAAAATAAGAGTAACAATAAAGTCCCATATAAATTAAAGGTTAATGATAGAAAAAATCAAAATCAAGCTATATTTAATGTAGACTCAAATCCCCCTCATCAAGTGGTTTTATTAGTGCCTCCTTTGTGAGCCTTTACCAATCTACCAATATCTCCAGCTAGATTCTTACAGTAGCTATTGGAATGCAATGTCCTATCTCTCCCTCTTATTTTGTAAGTTGATACGACAAAGCCTCTTCTACATGGATATGATCAGAATGCATTCTAAAATTTTCATAAGGCACCAAGCCACACAATGAACATATGAATTAGTTTGTGGAACAAGATACATGACTTGATAGATGTCAACCTTATTGACCTTGGCACTCTAGTTGAGCCTCCTCGAGAATAATAAATATAAGATAAGGCTCTAAGATTTTTCTTAAATCCTTTCCCAAAACATTATAAATAGGATACAAGGGGTGCATCAGGTGTTCACCATGAATATCATGCACACCCTCCACCAGCTACATACCAAACACCTTCAGTTGAGTCAGATCCTTTGAGAAACATGATTGGTGTGTATAATTCCAAAGTTTTATCTAGACCTTTGATCTCTTTATCAGAATAGGAGAGAGTTGAGGATGATTCAGATTATTATTCACTCTTTATCAAAGCTTATATTGATCACCATTCCATTCATAATTTCTCATAGACAATAGATCTAGTGTGAACATGTGTACTATGACATTACTTCAGTGTTTGGGATATTTAGAGCTAGATTTCACCTCAATGAAAATAGTTATTGATGGATTTAGTGGACATATATAGAGTTCATTGGGTGAGATTGTACTTCTTCTACAAGTTGGTCTTGTACATGTGTCCATACCATTTACTATTATTCCCAGTGTAGGAGTCTTTGACATGTTTCTTGGTTGACCATGGATCTATAAACTTTGTGCAATACCTTCTACAGTTCATAGATGCATTAAATACAATCATGCTAATTAGGTTTCTATAGTTGGTAGAGTTATGTATGAGTTACCACTCCTCATTTTAGAACCATCTCCTAATCTATAGTCACTAGTTTTAGCTCCTTCACTAGTTATAATTCTTACTCTAGTTGAGATTTTGACACAATTGAGGCCTCCCTCACTAGCACAAAGAGTTCATACACTTCCATGGAGGCCTCTCTTAGAGTGACCACTACATCAGTGATAGTTTCAAAACTCTAGATAGTTTCTAGCTAAAGTATTCACATGCAAAGTAGTATCATTAACATCTCATGCCTCTACACACAAAGCACATTTTTAGAGAGCTTTTTCTACTATTAGATGGCTCCCTAAGATCCCCACAGTTGCATCCACTTCTCAAAGTTACAAAGAGACCCCACAGTCAATTCACAATATAGAGATTTCAAAGCACTTACAACATATATAGCTTTCAAAGTTATAGTCTCAGCCCTTCCATCATGCTTTACAATTATGCATGATACCTCTCACTAATAGAAGACACCATGATAGGGAGTCTCTTATGAGACTCATCAGTTAGTATTATTTCTTGTTAGTCTCTCTTGTACATAATCTCTTAGCTTACTTGTACATAGTTTCTTTTTGATTTCTTGTACATATTTTTTTTATGATTACTTGTACATATCTTATTTCAAAATACCAAAAATAATATAATATATCAAAATACAAAAACATTCAAATAACTCAAAACACCAAAAAAAATTTAATTATATGCATTATCCATGATTTACATTTATACTACCATGCTACACTTAATTTTTTCTATTTTATGCTATTGTTTGTCAATTTATCTACATTACCATGCTTTACTTGATCTTATTTGAGTGTGTGTAGTGACACCTAGATCCTTCATTGCTTCATTATACCCATTGGGGGGGCATCCTACTTTAACATTCAAGACATACATTGACATATCTACCCATCGAGGGCATCTTCTACATGACTATACCATCCATGTTATGTCATTCCTACACCACACACTCTACTTATCATGTTGATGTACATTACTTACTATCTTACATAGATTATTCTATCGATACTCACTAGTATATAACACTTGTGTATTTGTTCACATCTACCTAGTCTTGTATTACATGTTTTGCATACTTTCACTTCTTGCTTTAATCAATTAGATATGATAGTGTTTCTATATTTTACATGCATTCATTTATTGTTTTGAGTAGCTAGATGTGATTGTATTTCTTTGTTCTTATTTTTTTACTTGTGTGTGCCTTAGGACATTTGTCAATGTCTTTTTCTCATACTCTTATATGTGCTTTTGGCCCTCATGTCAATCTTCCATGTTTGTAATTGTATGTGTATGTGGGAATTTGAACATGCCTTGTATGCTTATTTTTCCTAGTTTGAGTGACATGTGCCCATATCCCTTGGTTTCTTGGCCCCTTGGCCTCTTTCTTATAATTCTTGCCTTGCATGCTTATTTCCTTCTCATTTATTTGCAATGCCATGATCCACATCATGCATTATCTTTCCTAATCAGATACTATGATAGAAATCATGTTCCATCCCTCCTTGATAACTAACTATATTTTCAATTTTATTTTAGTATACTTCACATGCTATTACATTTCTACATCTATCTAGGCATACCCCTATTGATCTAACAATCTCCAACACAAACTATGCTATATCTTGAGACATCTTTTCGATCATCATTACTATATCATATATTTTGTATCATAACACACTTTTAGGGCTATTTCTTATAAGGGTAGTCATTGCAAGGTCTTCATTCCTACCCTTAGGAAAGGGTGTAACAAATAGGGGTTTTATCATCGAGATCAGAGCCCTCTATCGGTCAAAATCAATTTTTAAAACACTCAAAATAGCAATCAAAATTCAAAATACATAGAATAGACTAAAAAAATAGGTATGAACATAGAAAAACCATCAAAAATAGTAAATGATAAGAGTGCCCCATTTAGACTACAATGACCTATAGCAAAGTGTCCACTTTTTGGTGCTCCTATCCAAATAGCCAAAAACCAAAAAAAAATTAAAAATAGATAAAATGGTAAGGTCAATTACAGTTTTGTCAGCTACATTCCAGTTTAGATTGGGAAATTTTAGTATAATTTTATTCAAATTATCCAGATACAAGGTGCATCATGCACAACATGATGGATTTCACTTCCAATTTTAGATTGGGTAGTTGGTACAACTTCTAGATCAAAATCCATGTTATAGACACCAATTATTAAGGGCAATGTACGTGCCACATTTGCCTTCTTTTCCTTCCATTTCATTGTATTACCTAGGTATTCTCAATAGTTTCATGGCTTATGCTATCTATAGATGGTTGACATCATTTTGGAGTGATTTTAATATAAGCCTAGTTCTTAGTTTCAAAATGGCTCTCATACAAGCCTAATCTCCACCTTTCAAAGTGGCCAAGATTGGTCTGGTTCTCAATACACATTTGGCTATACACACCACATTGTCATATTACAGAGCATTCATGGGATTCATGAGCCATATTATATGACACACATTCATATTGATATCAGTTCATAGTTCACACTTAGAGGGTAATGATAAAACCAAAATATTAGCTATCCTTTGTATTCTTGAGCTACCTACTCAAAAGAATTGGACACATAGTCCAAACATAGATTAACACATGCATGATCACATAGCTTCACTACATAGTGGGTGATGATGGGGTCAAAGGGCCATCCTTTGTATTCATGAGCTACCCTTAAGGATTTGAGCACTCAACTCCATTCATATTACTATTGGTACAACATAACTCAATATCAAAATAGGTCTTGTATTGGCTCATGTATCCAGTGAGGTGTATTCATTCATTTCTCTTAATCTCTATTTTACCCAACCTTTATACATTCTTATTTAGACATAGTGTGTCTATTAATAAATGATATAATCCTTATTTTCTCTTACATATTTATGTTTCATTATGTTATCTCTCTACGCGCACTCAACATCACACATCTTCATGGGCTTCACCCTTGAAGGTAAGTTTAGGTACGCTTTCTACTTTTCCTTTATCCTAGTATTTCTCTTTTCTACATCACTAGAATAAAGGGGGGGCAAATGTAGTCATATAAAATATCCAAATTGATAGTTTGAGTGTGGCTTGTGACACCCCATCCATAGGCCCTTTTTACATGTTTTTAGGACCCTTTTAGACACCTTTTTGATCATTTCCAGTCATCTAGAACTTTTTGAATAGTCATTCCACTTTAGCTAGAAAGTATTCCTCATGCCAATACTATTCCCTTATGTCTCGAGCCTTTAGGACAAGAGCACCCCATTTAGACTATATCACCCAATAAAGAAGTGTCCCATTTTTAGTGGTCCTATCCATTTACATGTTGATCCCCAATGGTCATTTTCATCAAGTCCTTATCCTTAATTAAGTCAACCTAAAATGAATACATATGACCCATGACCAATTGATCCCTATAAAATCCCATTCAAATCTTATTTACAAGGGAGGTGACCAAACTTATAAATCAAGTAAGAATACAAATAAATCACTAAGGCAAACTTCCCTATTATTTACACACAATCACCCAACATAGCTATAAACCTACTCAAATCCTCATACAAGTCCCTAGCCACCTCAAAAACTATAAATTTGGAATTTGCATCTATGTCACACTATTACACAAAGCACACTAGGTGGAAGAACTATATATGGCTTGATCCCTCTTCAGATTATTGGTATATAAGAAGTGTACCCACACAAGGGGTGTGGATTACACATTCAGTACATATTTCACACTAACCCCCCTCTTTCTCAAGTGACTCAAATGTCATTTTATCAAGCATGATGGAGGGTTAGGGTCTAAATAAAAAATCAGCTCCACAATGAGTTTCATTGATGATCAATGCTTGATTTTTCACAAGCATGCTCACACAAGCACAATGCAACTACCCAAAAAATTTCAAGTCTCTATGATCAATTTGTATAATAACAACATGAATGAATAATAACATTAGACACTAAAGTATGCACTTTTTATTGATCCTATCTTTTCACCCAACAAAATCCAAATTCAAGTTTATGACACCTTCCTAGTCTTGCACAATCATTTTTAACCTTTGTATTAGCTATCTCAGTCTATTTTATAGCTAAGTTATATTTATTCTTATTTATTTCTATTTTTAGAAAAGTGAAAAAGATAAATAGTTGCACAAATCAAGACTGTATTTAGTGTTATATTTTGTATTTATTTATTAATTCAGATCCTTAACTAAAATATGAATAAAACTCCATTATTCCAAAATAAGTTAAAATAGACCCATTTCCTCCAATAAGATTGTAAAATTCATACATGGAATTATGATAGTTATGGCTCTCCTCAACAAGTTGCTTAGTTTTGAAACCATATCTTATGTGCAAGTAGAATGGGTCCCTCTATTGGACATTATTTTAGCTTCAGATAAGTTAGTTTCCTTGGGAGAGGTTATAAGTGCAAGGTTGAAAACATAGATGTTTTATCTGGATCAGAGGTTGATTAATGGAAATTTCTATAAGACACATGGGAATTTATGGCATCCCTCAATAGAGTATCTAGGTAATAAAATATGTGAATATTATTCTTTCATGTTCATTTAAAGACACAAGAATGAAAATCAAAGTATATGTGAGGAATCTACCCTCCATTATATCAAGAAATCCATGGCACCCATATGCTTATGATATATAAAAACATGAAAAAAATTATTACCTTAAATTTACATTCATTATATTTGAAGGCATAAGGGCAGCTTTGTTGTTCCTACCATTACACATGCCAAACAAAATTATAGAGTAGGAGGTTTATTTTCAACTATATAATATTATTGACAATGATGTAGGTCAAAATCATCATACATACTATGATAAATAGGAATATAAGAGTATAAATTAGTATCATGTTAGTATGATCAAAAACCAATCAAAAAACACACTAATAAAACTAACACCTCTATCTCACAGATTATATTATTAGATATAAGACTATCTTAGCTAAAATGACTAGCCCCGTGGTTGATCAAGGACTACAAGATCTCTTCAAACATATTCTTCTACCAGTTTTGCATGAGTTAATAATGTTGAAAAACATTTCTTCTTTCATTGAGTTATTTCATACACTAAAGGAAGGGGAAGTCAAATAAATTTCAATGGGCAAACTCAAGTACACAAGTATATCAAAAGTAACAAACAAGAGTAATAATAAAGTCCTATATAAATTAAAGGTTAATGATAGAAAAAATTAAAATCAACCTAAAGTTAATGTAACTTCAGAGCCCCCTCTATAAGTAGTTTTATCAGTGGCTCCTCAGTGAACCTTTACCAATCTACCAGTTTCTCTACATAGATTCTTTTCCTATCTCTCCCTCCTATTTGGGAAGTTGATATGTCAAATCCTTTTCCATGTGGATATGATCATAATACATTTTATAATTTTCATAGGGCACTAGGATTCACAATAAATATATGCATTAGTTTGTGACTTTAGATTACTATACACTCTTTATCAAAGCTTACAGTGATCACCATTCCATTTATAGTGTTTTCATAGATAATGGATCTAGTGTGAATATGTGTATTATGACATTACTTCAAAATTTGGGATACTTAGAGATGGATGTGACCTTGATGTAAATAGTTATCAATGGATTTAGTGGATATATACAAAGTTCATTGTGTGAGATTGTAATTCCTCTACAAGTTGGTCCTGCACATGTGGCCACACCATTTAATATTGTTCCTATTGTAGGAGTCTTTGACATGTTTCTTGGTTGACCATGGATATTGAAACTTCATGTAGTACCTTCTACAATTTATAGATGCAATAAATACATTCACACTAATTAGGTTGTTATAGTTGGTTGAATTATATATGAGTTACCACTCCTCACTTTAGATCCATATCTTAATATATAGTCACCAATTTTAGCTCCTCCACCAGTTATAGTTCTTCCTCCAGTTGAGATTTAGACATAGTTGATCCTCCCTCACCAGCACAAAGAGTTCATGCGCTTCCATGGAGGCCTCTCTTAGAGTGACCACTACATCATTGATAGTTTCAAAACTTTAAATAGTTTCTAGCTACAGTATTCATATCCCAGGTAGTATCATTGAGGTATCATGCCTATACACATAAAGCATATTTTTAGAGAGATTTTTCTACTACCAGATGGGTCCCTAAGAGCCCCATAGTTTCATCCACTTCTCAAAGTTATAGGGAGACCCCACAGTTAATTCCCACTCTAGAGATTTTAGCACACTTACAACATACATAGATTTTAGAGTCATAGTCTTAGCCCTTCCATCATGCTTCATTATCATGCACGATCCCTCTCCCTGATATAGGACACCATGATAGGGAGTCTCTTATGAGACTCATTAGTTAGTATCATTTCTTCTTAGTCTTTCTTATACATAATTTCCCAACTTAATTGTACATAGTTTTTTTTTGCTTTCTTGTACATAGTTTCTTTATGATTACTTGTACATATCTTATTTAAAAACACCAAAAACAATAATTTTTTTTAAAATACCAAAAATAATATAATATTTCAAAATATAAAAACATTCAGATAACACAAAATAACAAAAAAAAATTCAACTGTATGATTTATCCATGCTTTACATTTTTACTACCATGTTACACTTACATTTTGCTATTATATGTTATTGTTTGTTGATTTATCTATATTACCATGCTTTACTTGATCTTATTTGAGTGTGTGTAGTGACACCTAGATTATTTATTTCTTCACTCTACCCATTGAGGGGGTATCCTACTTTTACATTCAAGACATACATCAACATATCTACCCACCAGGGGCATCTTCTACATGACTACAATATCCAAGTTATGTCATTCCTACACCACACACTCTACTTATCATGTTGATGTACATTAATTAATAGCTAACATAGATTATTCTATCTATACTCACTAGTATATAACACTTGTGTATTTTTTCACATCTACCTAGTCTTGTACTACATGTTTTGCATACTTTCACTTCTTGCTTTAATCAATTAGATGAGATAGTATTTACAGTATTTACATGCATTATTTTCTTGTTTTGAGTATCTAGATGTGATTTCATTTCTTAGTTCTTTTTTTGTTACTTGTGTGTACCTTAGGACATTTTTCAATGTCCTTTGCTTGTACTCTTGTATGTGCTTGTGGCCCTCATGCCAATCTTCCATATTTTTAATTGTATGTGTATGTAGGCTTTTGAACATGCCTTGTATGACTTTTTTTCTTATTTTGAGTGACATGTGCCCATGTCCCTTGGTTTCTTGGCCCCTTGGCCTTTTTTTATACTTCTATCTTTATGTTCTTGTTTTCTTCTCATTTGTTTGCAATGTCATGATCCACATCATGCATTATCTTTCCTTATTGCATTCCATGATAGACATCATGCTCCATCCTTATTTCAAAACTAACCAAATTTATAATTTTAGTTTAGTATACTTCACATGCTATTACATTGATACATCTATCTAGGCATACCCCTATTGATCTAACAATCTCCAACACAAACTATGTTATATCTTGAGACATCTTTTTGATCATCATTACTATATCATATATTTTGTAGTATAACACACTTGCAGGGATATTTATTCTAAGGGTAGTCATTACAAGGTCTTAATTCCTATCATTAGAAGAGAGGGCAACAAATAGGGGTTTTGTCATAGAGATTAGAGCCATTTATCAGTCAAAATCAATTTTTAAAACACTTAGAATAACAATTAGAATTCAAAATACATAGAATAAACTAGAAAAATAAGTACAAACATAGAACAACCATCAAAAATAGTAAAGGATAAGAGAACCTCATTCGGACTACAATGCCCTATATCAAAGTGTCTAATTTTTGGCATTCCCATCCGAATACCTAAAAACCCAAAATTATAAAAAATAAACAAAAAGGTAAGGTCAATTATAGTTTTATCAACTACATTACAATTTAGATTGTGTAGTTTTAGCATATTTTTACTTGGATTATAAAGATATAGGGGGCATCATATGCAATATGATGGCTCTTGCTTCTAGTTTTAGATTGGGCAGTTGGTACAACTTATAGATTAAAATCCATGTTATAAACACTAGTGATTAGGGGCAATGTATGAGGCACATTTGCCTTCTTTTCTTTTTAGTTAATTGTATTACTAGGTATTCTCAATAGTTTCATGCCTTATTCTATCTACAAGTGGTTGGTATCATTTTGGAGTGGTTTTCATATAAGCTTAGTTCTTAGTTTTAGAGTGGCTTTCATACAAGCCTAATCTCCACCTTTTAGAGTGGCCAAGATTAGCCTAGTTATTAGTACAAATTTGGATATCCACACCACATTTTTAAATTATAGATCATTAATGGGATTCATGAGCCATCTCATATGACACACATTTGTATTGATATTAGTTCATAGTTCACACTTAGTGGGAAATGATAGAACCAAAGGATTAGCTAGGCTTTGTATTATTGAGCCACCTACTCAGAGGGATTAGACACATAGTCCAAACATATATTAACACATGCATGATCACATATCTTCACTAAATAGTGGGTGATGATGGAGCCAAAGGGCCAGCCTTTATATTCTTGAGCCACCTTCAAGGAATTGATCACTCAAATCCAAATGTGATATTATTCTTGGTGAAAAATCACTCAATGTCATAATAGGTTTTGTATTGGTTCATGTATCCAATGAGGTGTATTAATTTCTTTCTCTTATTCTCTATTTTACCCAACTTTTATACATTATTATTTAGACATAGCATGTCTAATAATAACTGATCTACTCTTGATTTTATCTTGCATATTTATGTTTCATGTTATGATCTCTCTATGCATGCTCAACATCACACATCTTCATGGGCTTCACCCTTGTAGGTAAGTTCAGGTATGCTTTTTACTTTTCCTTTATCCTAGTATTTCTCTTTGTTGCATCACTAGAATAAAGGGGGAACAAATGTGGTCATATAAAATATCTAAATTGGTAGTTTGAGTGTGGCTTGTGACACCCCATCCATAGGTGTTTTTTGCATGTTCTTATGACCCTTATAAACACCTTTTTTCTCATTTCCAGTCATCCAAAAAAAATTGAATAGTCATTCCACCTCAGCTAGATAGTATTATGTGTGTCAATACTATTCCCGCAAGTCTCTATCCTGTAGGACAAGAGCACCCCATTTAGACTATATCACCCCATAGAGAAGTGTCTCATTTTCAATGGTCCTATCCATTTTCACTTTGATCCCCAATGGTCATTTTCATCTAGTCCTTATCCTTAATTAGGTCAACCTAGCATGAATACATTTGACCCATGACCAATTATTCGCTATAAAATCCCACTCAAATATAATTCACAAGGGAAGTGACCAAGCTTTTAAAGTAAGAATATAAACAAAAAACAAAGGAAAACTTCCATATTATTTACACATAGTTGCAAACATACTCAAATCCTCATACCAATCCCTAGCCACCTCAAAAACTATAAATTTGGCATTTGCATCTGCATCACACTATTACATAAAGCACACTAGGTGGAAGAACTATATATGGCTTAATCTCTCTTCAAAGTATTGGTATATAAGAAGCATTCCCACACAAGGGATTTGAATTACATGTTCAATACATCTTTCACACTAACCCCCCTCATTCTCAAGCATGATGGAGGGTTAGGGTTTGAATACAAAATCAGCTCCAAAATGAGTTTCATTGATGATCAGTGCTTAATTTTTCACAAGAATGCTCACACAGGCATAACACAACTACCCAAAAAGTTTTAAGTCTTTGTGATTAGTTTGTATAATAATAACATGAATGAATAATAGCATCAGACACTAAAGCAGCCAAATTTCAATGCTCCTATCTTTTCACCCAACAAAAGCCAAATTCAAGTTTGACACATTCCTAGTCTTCAACAACCATTTTTAACCTCTGTATTAGTTGTCTCAGTCTATTTTCTAGCTAATTTATATTCATTCTTATTTATTTTTATTTTTAGAAAGGTGAAAAAGATAAACAGTTGCACAAATCAAGATTGTATTTATTGTTATATTTTGTATTGATTTATCAATCCAGACCCTTAATTAAAATATGAATAAAATTAAATTATTCTCAAATAAGTTAAAATAGACCCATTTCCTCCAATAAGATTTTAAAATTCATACATGGAATTAGGATAGCTATGGATCTCCTCAACAAGTTGCATAGTTTTGAAACCATATCTTATGTGCAAGTAGAATGGGTCCCTCTATTGAACATTATTTTAAATTTAGATAAGTTAGTTGCCTTGGGAGAGGTTTTAAGTGTAAGGTTTAAAACATAGATATTTTATCCTGATCAGAGGTTGATTGATTGAAATTTCTACATGATGTCATACTTACAAGATGTCATCTTAGGCAAAATCCATAAGACACATGGGGAGCTATGTCATCCCTCAATAGAGTATCTAGGTAACGGAATATGTGAATATTATTATTTCATGTTCATTTAAAGATACAATAATGAAAATCAAAATATATGTGAGGAATCTACCCTCTTGTATATTAGGAAATATGTGTCACCCACATACCTGTGATATCTAAGAATATGACAAAAAGTATTACCCTAAATTTGCATTCATTAGATTTGAAGGCATAAGGGAAACTTCGTTGTTCCTACCATGCCACATGCCAAAACAAATTATAGAGTAGGAGGTTTATTTTTAACTATATAATATTATTGAAAATGAGTTAGGTCAAAAGAATCATACATACTATGAAAAATAGGAATATAAGAGGGGAAATTAGTATCATGTTAGTATGATCAAAAACCAAACAAAACACACACTAATAAAACTAACACCTCTAGCCTATAAACTCATGGAGAAAGATAGCTATACAAGTAACTATTAATAAAAGACAAAACAACCATTATTTATCTTCCTTGAGAGAAGAGTTGTATGTTGGCCATGTATGGATTTGCTCGGTTGTGTGATCAAAGAATCTTTTGCAATGCTGCTCTTTGCATCATCTCTCCTTATGATGTTCACAATGTTAGGATTAGATTTGGCAATAGATTGGATCTATCTAAATAAATGATCATTATAACACTATAAATATGGTCTTTGAATGTATTTTTGCATCATAACATTACACCAAAAGATCTTGTTGAAAAATGGGTGAAGACTTGTATTTATAGCCTTCCAAATTAATTCTAACCCAAGTGCAATTAGGTTAGAGTTAACCAAGGTTAAGTTTAGACTAACCTTAGTCAAGTTAAAGATGGGATAAGCAGTTAATATTTGGGATAGAGATCTCATTTATTACGCATGGCTCTCCATTTTTGAATTTAAGACTTTAGGGAAGATATTTTCAATTCCTTGACTTTGAGGATGATGACATCATCATGACATAATTTTTATTTAAATTTTCTTTTTATAAAATTAATTTTTATTGAAATTTTACTTAAGTATTTAATCTTATTTACTTATTTAATTCATAATTCTTAGCACTTTTACACTTTAAGAATTATTTAAGTGCCTTGCTTAATGGGTCTAAAGGCTAATATTGTCAACTTGTTAGGTTAAAAGTTGACTAGAGATGAATCCATGAGAGGTTACTATTTTGAATAGGATAATACCCTAAATAGGTATACCTGAACATGATTTTGAGCACTAATATTTGATGTGCAAATGAAAATTAGGACATTTAGTGATTCTTAGGCTTAATTTGCATTGTTTGGTAGAAATCAATCTAAAGTCTAGTTAGAACATAGTTGTGGCTAAAATAGGATGTCTATAATTTGTCCCTATCTTGGAATATGTTTCAATATATGAGCACAATAACATCTTCTTAAATAATTAAAAATTTGTTAATTCCTTAACCAGTGTCTTTGAAAGTGATGTATGAGCCGTAAATGCCCCTCGAGGGAGTGGGCATCAAATAAGGGTGATGAAAGTTCCCTAGAAAAGAAGGAAATAGTGTAACCAATAGGTAATGGGGGTGGAAATACTGATTTGCCTAAAGATGATTATAATCAATGGCACAGTGAGATGCCCCAATGGGCATATGAAAAGAATAATTTTCCCAAAGGTGATTATAATCATTGGTACAATAAGGTTTCCTAATAGGGAAAATAGAGATAATGATTTTCCTAAAGGCAGTAATAATCATTAGCATAATTAAAAATGCCCCAATAGGGTAGATAGATCAAGACACAATGATTTACCCAAACATAGTTATAATCATTAACATAGTAAAAACATGCCCTAGTAGTGTGGATAGATTGAAACACAATGATTTGCCCAAAGGTGGTTATAATCATTGGCATAGTGGTTTTCCCTAATAGGGTAGATGGAAGCATGATATAATTTTCCATTACCTTAATAGAACAAATTGATAATGAGGGATTATGTATTGAATTGGTACTCATAGAGTAGGAGTAAGCCAATATAGAGGATAAATATGAATTTGGGTTACCTACTAGTATGAAGATGCACATATTAACTAGCAGGGAATTAAAATTCATTTGTGATTTACTTACTCTACATTTGGGTAGTATTTGGGTAGGTCAGGGATTTTTGTAGGGGTGAATAAGTAAAAGTTTCTATGGTACCATTGCTTGTATGCTCCACCAGACTAACTTTTGTTTTACCTTGGGATATTATATAAATAGTTATAGATAACTATAATAACAATGTGTATCTAAATAATGGAAAACTCAATTTAAATTCAAGTACAAATCACTTATGTATAAGATATAGATAATCAAACCCTAAGTGAATATACTAAAATAAACTAAGTGTAAGAAAATACATTAATTCATAACTCAAGTACAAGATATGGGTCATCAAGACTCAAATATAAATAAAGTGTACAAAAATAAAGAAACAAAATGGAATAGAGGTAAAAATAAAAACAATATAAATAAAACAAAACACCCAAAAAAACACCAATAAACAAAAATAAAGACACAAAAAAACACCAATAAAAAAAAAATGGCCACAAATAAAAGAAAGAAACAATCCAAAGTAAAGAAAAGTGTAATAAACAAATTATTCTAAATCGATAAATACAATATACAAAAAATGGTTAATCATAATGTTAGTACAAATAGAAAATAAATTATTCATGCATGTGTAATAGAGGTGTTACGCTTGGTGACAGGGTGATCTCTAAGCTAGGTAACAATTATATCATTAAAAAAACATAAGAACAATTATCACATGGTTACCTATAGGCTATAGGGAAATAATGACACAAACATTATGCCTAGGCTAGAAGAGATGATGACACACAAAAAAAATGGATGGGGGATAGAAGAAAAGAAAGGAGTAGCCAAGCTATCTTCAAATGCATGATGTAAGTGTATGTTGCCTATATAGTTCCATGGATATAAGATCTAACATGAAATTCAGACCAAATGTAATTCTCCCAAGATATGAGATAGAATAAAATAGATGATAATAAAACATGATTGACATGTAAAGGAAAATATGATTGGTCTTGAAAAAGGGTGAGTGCATGAGAAAAGAGGGGATGGTTTTTCATAATTATGAAAATCTCAACAAAAATAAATCACACAAGCATGAGAGTATGGTTTAGGTCAAAACCACATTAAAATTCAAGAGACAAGTAGCCACAAATGAATCAAATTGGTAATTCATAGTGTTTACTACATCTAAGGATTGGAATGAGAATGATCTCACAAAATGGTGAGAGCATAAAATGAAGCCAAGTCATTAATATATCGAAGTTGAATACATAGTGTTCACAACATGAACTCATAAAATAGTGAGAGTATATGGATTAAGCCAATAAGGATGGGGAAAATAAATTTCAAGTGGTTACTCATGATATAGTTAATCCTTAAGGCAAATAAGTGGTCAAAAAAGAAAGGAAAGTGTGATCGAGCTAACCTAAGATACCCCATATATCTAGGTGCTACCTACATAATTTATGAAAACCTCAGGCTAATGTAGTTCTCCTAAAAATAGGAGGGAAAGGACCAAGGTGGGCTAAAAATAAATTGAACAAACTTAATGGCCCATCCCCAAAACAATTAATGACTTTATATCTCACATGGAAATTTTAAGCCAATTTTTATGATTTTACAGCTTTTATGATTTTTGAAATTTTAAAAATGTTTTTACAATTTTCTAAGAAAATAAACTCAATCAAGAATTATGAGATGTAAAATGGTCAAAATCATAAAATAGAGAGAATGTTCAATATTAAATTTCTCACAAAATGATGAAAGCATGGAAAAGGGGTGACTATGATGACCTCAATGTGAATCAAGTGATGTCTACATAGTCTTGTTAAGACCTCAAGTTACTATAGTTCCACCTTAGAGAGAATGAATCCAACTAGGTAGAATCAACTATTCATGAATTAAGGAAATGACATAGTATAAAATAGCAATGCAGCAAGGTGATGTGGTAATGCATTGGTAAAGGTGTTGCTTCTAATTTTCCCATAAGAAATTATAATTAGGAAATAATGGCATGGGTCAATGATACTAATCTTCCCAAAGCTATTTATAATTAGTAGCACCAAGAATGAGATAGAACGTGATAAAGATGAATAATGCAATTTCCAAAACATTTTCATACTAATCCAAGATATTACCTCTATATGAAATACTAAATCAAATGTTGAAACTTCATTTGAATCCAATCACTAAATATGCTTGAAGAACCAATGGATTGGAACCAAGGTGAAAAAGGGTGAGGTGGGAGGTTAAAACAACATTAATTAATAGGGAAGGTATAGTTCAAGGAAGGGGATATTATGGTATGACATAAAACTTTCCTCATAGATAGTACCTTAGGTATCTCAAGTAAAATAACTCTTGAGATGTATTATGTTCATGGTCTCATCAAGTTCATCTCTATTCAGTGTATCTAACCTGTAAGTTCTAGATCCATAACTAACAATAATGGCATAAAGGTCTATATAATTATACTTGAACTTTCCTTTCTTATTTTTCTTAATCATGGTTTTCTTTAAAGATAATATCACTAAGCTTAAAATATTTATGCTTGACACATCAGTTGTTCTGTAGACTTATTACTTGGTTAATTACCATATTATCGAGTTTGATTAACATTAATTGTCAACCTAGGGTGTGTATGCTTTTTAAAGATGTCAGCACTATATATGGATTTCTTATTCATAGATTAACTTGCTTCACTAGTTGTAGTATAATGAACTTATGATGAATTCACCAGATAGTTATATTATGACATTATTATAATAAAAATACAAAAATACTTCACACTTATGAGTCACATATGCATCACACTTTATATATAAGCAAACTAATAATGAAAACAACTTACACAACATAATTAAACTAAACAAGGTTAGGATCTTCACTACAACTCCTTTTGAGGGGACCCTTTATTATTTATAAATGAGTTCCAATCCTTCTCTAAGAGACTTGAAAAAGCTTCTTAAAAAATCAACCTTCTCGTTACTCAAATATATAGCAATTAAAGACTGCTACAAAAGATTAAAATATTCAAAATACAATGAATTCTACAATTCTACTATTTTATTATCTATCTCCTTAATCTAATCTAGGTTATACCATTAAATACAAAAGGTAGTTTATAAGATTTAACCAAAAATACTAAACTAGGGAAAGTATAGATACTTTAAGAACTACCCCAGTCAACCTTCAAGTGGTTAGTAACTGAAGTTACTTGTTTTAGGCCTGACTGTGTTAAGGACAATGTATATTATTTTATTATTTTACTTCTTTTTGTCTCCTTTCCATTGTTTTGTCTTACTCATCTTTGGTAGCACATCCAAGATTATTTACAAGTGGGGAATCAATACAATAGCTATAGAGGATCCTCTTCAATCATCCACTCAGTTCCCAAGATAGATGGATGTGCCCTTAAGATCTGATCATAACAATAGTTTTATTCTATGTAGTGGTTATGGGCTACCTATAGGTGAAAGCCTATGGTTGTTGTAGGCAACCTATAGTTTCTACAAGCAACCTATCAGTGGGAGTTAATAGTTTTTATGGGCATCCTATAGGTAGAAAATAGTAGTGGCTATGGGTAACCTGTAGGTGGAAGCTATCATTTTCTATGGGTAGCCTATAGGTATAATCCAGTAGTTGCTACGATAAACCTACAGGTGTAAACTAGCAGGTGTTATGAGCAACCTATAGGTGGAAGCCAACAATTCTTGCAGGATAATCTATAAGTGTTGTGTCCAAATAATATTCCTATAGCCTTATTTTACCCTTAAAATTTTTGTTAAATAAAGTTAAAAAAGTATAATCTAATCAAAGAAAAAACATCATTAATTCATAACATAACATATACATATCAATGCACACATAAAATCATAAATTCATTTGTATGAGTCATGGATGGTTATGGGGATTTACATAGAAAAATATATATAGTAGGTATGGATGAGGCTATAAAATAAAGCAATTGGTGGCCTCATCACACACCCCTACTTAACTTCTTGCTCAACCTCGAGCAAGCCTTGGTTGTATTTTGAAACCAAATTTTTTTATAAAATCTAGGGGCTCAGTGCATCCCATCCCTTCAAAGATATAGAAACCCTTACCATCATCAATGTTCTTCCATCTTTTTTTCTATGCCTCTCTGTTAGCTAGACCTCCCCCTCCTATTTAAGAATTGGGAACCAAAACATAGGTGGTTAAAACATCAACCCCAACCATTTTATCCTTCTCCTCCTGATAAGCTCAATATACAAGTATATTTTGTGTATGGCCTCCCTAAGGTTTTGGGGGGAATAAGGTTCCCTTCTTTTCAAAGCCTCAGAGAGTTCTACCCATCTGTGAGAAAAAAAAAAACCAAAATTTTCTTTCCATCTCCTATAAGACTCAAATAGTGATTCTAAACCTCTACTTATTTCCTTATGACCTATGCTTGTGGAGTATTTGAGTTCATGAAGAAGATTTTTTCTTCTATTATAGCTTCTGGATTAGTTGATTCACCCCTAATCATTAGGGTAGCTATTTTTTTCTTTTTTATATACTCTGTATATTTCCTTTTTCCTATTTTATTAAGGACATATGAAGTAAATGCATTCATTTGGACATCCTCTAAGTACATATTTGTATTCTAATTTGTATCATGGAGTAAAACATATTGGTGTATTTAAAACTCACTTAATTGTGCATGGAGATCAGGGTCAGCATGTCTATAGACTTCAAATAAATATTTAGGGTCACAAACCATGTAAAATTGATCATTATAGATCCTATCATATCTAAATTTAATCCATCTTTCTTCTAAGTAGACAATATACACCCTAGAAGGTGATCTACATTCCATTAACAATTTAGTAGTTTCATGCATTTTAGTAATCTTTTCTTTCAAATAATTGATCTTAGTTTCAACCATTTCCAATATTTATTTTAAGTCATCTTGTTTCTCTCTTGTTTTAACATATACCTTAAATATTTGTACCAACCCCTTGTGATAAGTTTCATCATCACCAAATTTTTATTTAAGAAAATTTAGGAGGTCATCAGTTTCTATTGGCATATCATCTGAAAGATCCACATCAATTACTTCTTCTATAGGTGTTTTTGAAGTGGGTAATGGAGGAGAAAATATATTGTATAAAGGTACCAAATCCAAAGAATTATCTTCTACAAGTGCCTCTGAGGGTACATTAATTCTATCTGTGGGCAAGGTAGATGAAGCCACTGCAGGTACCTCCAAAGAAGTTGCTACAAGTTCCTCTAATAAATTTTCCTTTTCTTTAGATGGTTTTACAAATTATATTTCCCCCAAAAGTGTTTCTAAGCCTCTCTTATCTTTCGACTTTATTATCTCATTCCTCAGCCTATATATTTCTTTCATAGCTTATTTTGAGGTTTGGAACTCTTGGTCATGAGGAACTATATCTTGTTCTGCTTCTTCTTCCATAGTCTTTTCTTCAATAAATTCCTCTTCTATAGGCTGATCTAACATTCTCAGCTCTTCATATGTGTACCTAATTTGCATGAGGATATCCATGTGTTCCTTAGTGAATTTGGGTGGCTTAGGTAATTGTACTTCTTCCTTGGTAGATTCATCTTCAATAGACCATTCTAAAATCTCAAACCCATCAAAGGTCTTTCAAATCTTGGGATCTTTCTTTTTCTTTTCATCCTCACTAATGTCTATGGGTGAGGAGGCTAGAAATGTCTTCTACTTATTAATTCTTTGAGATATCCTAAGATGAGATCTCCTTATTTTTGATATATAGGGTTTCTTTTCTTCAATTTTCTTCTTCTTTTTAAGAGGGGTGGTTGTTAGAACCTATTCTTCCTATACAATAATTGATAGAATAACTTCCTCTTCTCTTGAAGGAGTCATGTGGAAGAATAAATATTTGGTGAGGAGATAGTTAGAACAATGGGAGAAAAAAATTATACTCAATTTGTAGAGGTGGATTTTCTTCCTCTAAGTCATCAGGAGGTGGGACTCATTTCTTTCTCCTTATTTTGTCTATAGTAGTTTCAGATGAACCTTTTATGGCTATGAGCTATCCTATAACACTAGTACCTATAGTACCTTCTTATGAAGTCTATTATGCTTGCTCTTCAGGATATTTTTCCTCATTGTTTCCCTCTTCTTATTGAGGTTCACCATTCCCTAGGGTTATAAATTATTCCCAACTAAGGTCAGGTCTAACAATGTTTATTCCATGTTTAGTTATCAACCATATCAAGCAATGATGAGATAGATATTTCTCAATCCCCTTCTGGTATTCTTTAGAGATATTTTTTAGAATGTTCCATAGGTGATTTGGAACATTAATGGTCCTATCATGTCTTAAGTGATTCAAAAATTTAAACTGGATAGTATAAATTAGAGATTACCTTCCTTCATTGGTCATATATCTAATGATGTATGAGGCTACTTCCCTCTAGGCTATAGGTAGGCTAAGTCTCTCCACACTGCCTTTCTTTAGTACTAGTCTTTCATCTCCTTGACAGAACTATTGTCTAACTTCTTGACCATTGGGTTTCTCTTGTCATTTTTCTCCTATAGTTGGTAGCCCAGTTACCTAGCTTACCAGTTCTTCAATGACTAGAAATATAATTCCATCTACAACATCTTACTCTCCTATAAAGGACCCTACAAATTCCCTAGTAAGGGGTTCTAAAAAATGTTGTAATTTCTATAAATAAGTGGTCCATCCAACTTTGTTGAAGATATCCTAGTTGTTTAGGTCTCCTTGAATTTGCTTGTGCTTTGTGGGTTCCCATCTCACAACTGACCCTCCCATTCTAGCTAGGTTGGGATTTTTGATGACCTTTTCAATCGATAATTGTTAACATGCTCAGTTTGGCTTTTAGATTTTTGCCTATAGCAAAGCAAGGTTTTTTTAATAATTGTAGTTTATGGTTGTAGGTTGAAAGTTTTAGGTAATGGCATGTTTTGGTTTTACTTGAACGGGTTGTACTTGTAAGTGAAAATAATAAAAGTGATTATTTTCCCTATTGATTATATGGTGTCATCATGGGATTTTAATTTTCACGTATGGACTATCTTGGAGTGCATGAAATTAATTGCCCTCAACATTCCCCCCCCCCCATGTGAGGTGTCACTTGTCCTCAAGTGACATGGAATGAGTAGGATGACAAAAGAGAGGATAACATCATGATGAGGGTATGAGTGTGAGTGGAGACAAGACTTAATGAATGACTTGTTAATGATTAAATATGCTTTTTTATATATTACATGCTATATTAATAATTTAAAAAAAATTATATGACCAAAATATATGGTGTACCTTTTTAATGGTTTGCCTAGGGTTATGTAGAGGATTTTCATGTGAGTGTTTGCATATGAGTGGTTGTTGGAATATAATGATTTCTTGGTAGTTAGAATTTGAATAAAGTGGGCCCCTTGAGTAATCATGAGATCATAGGATGTTAGCCTTCTATGATGCCCTTAGAAACCTACATGTAATCATGACAACTTGCATAGAACTAGAGCAGGGGTCTAGTAGTTGGATGAGAAATTATTGTCTTCCTACCACAAGGTAGTCATTGTGGATCTTTGTGTTATTCAAGTCAAGTGTTGTATGAACATAGAAGAGGGTGGTTGAGGGTGTTGTTGTTGTGTGATCTTCCTTTGCATGAGATTGTTGATAATTTGTCTCCATGCTATGTTACTCTCTATGGATTCTATGCTTAGTGAATTTTTTCTTTAGCAACTAGTAGGGTTTTGAAACTTGGGACTTATGTTCTCAAAAATCTTAGACTCACTATGTGACAGAGTGAAATCATCTCCATGAAATGACCAAAAGCTAAAAGTGGTTCATGTGTGTCCTTTTAGCCATAAATTTTTGTTTACAATACTTTAAATGGAGATTGTAAGTGTATGTCTTGGTTGTGACTCTTACCTTATTATTAAGGGGTATGCCTGAGCAATGTTTTGACCTTTTTTCTCTAACATTCCTTCACTCCTTTAGCTTGTCTGATGTCTTCTATGAATTTCTTAAAATCCCATAGCTAATGCCATAACTTAGAGTTTATGAAGAATTACCCTACATGCACTTGGAGAGGTGTTAGGATGTACCTATAACAAACATAGGTGATGCCTATAGAAACTGTAAAGTTGTGCCTAATTATGGGTAAGGTGTTCGTAACAACTAGATAATAGCCCATAGCAACTAAAATAATACCTTTGTTGATAAAGGTACCTATAGCAATGGTGAGGGAGGTGATTGTAGCAACTAAAAAATAGCCCATGGCAATTAGAGGAAGATGAATGGTTTTACTTAGAATGATTGTTTATGTTTCATTTTAGTTTTCAATTCTAAATAGCCAATAAGTTGGTTTTCCAATTAGGCCCATTTTACAGTTCTAGGTAGCCAGTAGGCTAATTTTCTACCCAAAAACTACCAACAATGCTCACAAAGGGATTTTATTATTGGCTTTTTTTAATCTAACTGCTACCTACAGTAGAATGTTTATTTTAGGTCCTTGTCAAGTCAATTATGAGGGTGACTAGCTAAGGACCATTTGAAGGTCTCATCCTTCATGCCAAAGGAGGACCAAGATGTCTTCCTCTCCTTATTCATCTATGTGTTGATTGGTTCTCCCTTTATCTAGTGAGATATCATGTTAATCCAATACATCATTGTATCTATTTTGTAATCATGTGTGTATGTATTTGGTAAATTCCTCCTAAATGAGTAGATTTTTGTATAAATTTAGTTTATGTCCATTGACTAGTAAATAGAATCTTACTGGATCAATGGTTTGGAGTTGCACTTTTTTATTATTATAAACATGCTCAATCTCAAATGGACCAAGTCATCTGGTCTGGAGTTTTCCCTTGTGATCCTTGTATTTTGAATTAAAAAGAAGCCCAATCTCCTAAATTTAATTGTTTGGTCTTAATGTACCTATCATGCCATCCAATCCATTGCTACTATATAAGTTCTATGTTCTATAATACCTACTATCTATATTCATCTAAGACATTTAGTTGCATAAGCCTCTCTTTTTGTTCTTCAAATATATCCATCCCAATTTTTAGTGTTGTCCATAAGGTCTTGGGCTCAAATTAAATTAGCAAGATAGGTTTCTTCCCATAGACTAAATCATATGGGGTGAAACCTATAGTGGTCTTCCATGTAATTTTTTAACTCCAAACATCTTCAAGAAGTCTAGCCTCCTAATCCTTATGGGACATACTAATAGTCTTGGTCAAAATATTTTCTAACTCTTTGTTGGTGACTTCCACCTATCCATTAGACTCTGGATGATATGGACTTGATTTCTTATGCCTAATCTCATATTTTTAGACCAAGGAAACAATTAAACAAGAAGTGAATTGGGGTCCTTCATCAGTGACTATTTCTTATGGTACACCATATCTTGTGAATATTTTTTCATAAAGGCTACCACCTTCTCATCCCAGCATGTGTAAGAGCCTTTACTTCCACCAATTTAGTGACATAGTACATACAAGGATGTACTCTTTATTATTGGATTTTGGATCAAAAGGTCCTACAAAGTCTAGGCCCCATTTTTCAAATGGTTCAATCACCATTTGAGGTTTCAAAAGCATCTCATCTGAATGTGTGTGTCTTCCCATACACTGACATCTATCACAATGAATAGTATAATTTATTGCATCTTTATGGAGTAAGGGCCAATAATATATTGTATTCAAGATTTTTATCATTGTATTCTTGGATACAAAGTGATCTCCATAGGGTTCATCATGACAGGGTTTAAGGATATCTAAAACTTCATCTTATCTGAGACATCTTCTAACGATGGAGTTAGGACCAATATAGAAAAGGAATCTAAATAGCCATGAATACCTACCACTTTTATGAATCAAAGATATTTTTTTAAGGAAATAAGTATTGTGGAATTAACCTTATTATAAGGTAGTTATAAATATAAGCATACCAAGATGTGGTAATGGTGAGGAAGAATAGGTGCTCATCTAGAATGAGTCATCCACTATGGTATCCTCTTGAGGGGATTGTAGTCATGACAAGAAGTTAGCCATGATATTGTCCTTATCAAGCTTATTTATAATAGTTAGATCAAATTATTATAATAAGAGAAACCATCTTATCACTCTACCTGGGACATCTAGTTTGTTCATAAGGTATCTAATGGTTGCATGGTCTGTATGAATAAAGACTTGACACCCTATTATATAGTGATGAAACTTGTGGATAGCATAGACTACTACTAATAACTCTTTTTTAGTGACTATGTAATTTAATTTTACTACCTATAGGTTCTTGTTTACAAAATATATTACATAATTGAGTGCTTTTTATTTTTGGCCTTGCATATCTTCTAGGATAGTATCTAAAGCATCTATATGAATATGGAAGGAAAGCTTCCAATTAAGACAACATAGAATAGGGGTGGATGTCAATAATTCCTTAAATATCTTGAAGGTTGTATCATAGGTAGGAGTCCATATGAATTCAACATCTTTAGTTAGGAAAGTGAAAAATGGTGTTTTTACTTTGCTAAAATTGTTAATAATTCTCCTATAGTAACTAGCATGTCCTAAAAAACTCCTAACATCTTTCTATTTTTAAGGAACATGTAGGTTTTTTATGATGTTGATTTTTACAAGGTCAACATTAATTCCTTTAGCAGATACATGGTAGCCTAAGACAATGCCTTCTATCATAAGCATGTATAATTTCTTATGGCTTAAAGACAAATGGTGACCTTGACAGTGTTACAACACTTTCTCCAGGTTCTTTAGGCACTCATCAAATGTTTCTCCATAAACAGTTAAGTCATCTATATAGATTTATACACATTCATTAGCCATATCTATAAAGATACTCAGAACAACCCTATAAAATGTTGCAAAAGCATTCCACAGTCCACAAACCATAGACATAAGTAACCCAAGGATAATATGGTCTTCTCCTAGTCTTTAAGAGTAATTATAATCTAGTTGTAACCATTGAAGCCATCTAGAAAGGCAAAATAGTTTTTTTTCTACTAGTGTGTCGGATACCTGATCAATGAAAGGTAGAGTAAAGTGATCCTTTCTAGTTGCTATATTAAGTTCCCTATAATCAATGCATACACATCATTCTCTATTTTTATTTGGTATAATTACCAATGGTGAGACCCATTCATTATCTGAGATAGGATATATAAATCTAATAGTCAAAAGTTTTTGTAGTTCCACTTTGACTATTTCTCTAAGAGCTGGATTCATCCTACATTATGGCTATCTAATTGGTTGGCACTCTTACTTGATATAGATATGATGTGTGCATGTTTTTTGGATGATTCCTTACATATCCTCATAATTTTATGTAAAAACATGTTAGTTTGCATGCAATATGCTTACTAGGTGCTTTTTCTCATTTGACTCCAACTTATTATTAATAAGCAATGTTTTGTCTAGAGAGATTTTAATATGCTGTGAGAGTGCTTTCATCATTTCTATATTTTTAATGGATATGGTTTGGTTTTAGATATGAGGCAATAACTAGTGGAATATTTCTTGTAAAGATGCATTCGAATTATCTTCTTCTTAGAGGTTTGAAAATGGGCACTCAACACATTGCAGGTGGTTGAGATCTATAGAATGAGTTTGGTAATTATTTTAGAGAAAATTAGAGAGAATTGTATCTTCCTCTTTATCATCCAAGGTGCATGCATGGTCTATGGTTAATATAGGAATCCAAGGAGGTTTTTTTATCTCATCTTCTTCATCCCATAATGTATGCTCTGGTGCCAAGGTTAATAGTGTTGGGGGATAGAGGACCAACTTCTTAATGTGGTTTTCATTGGAAATAAACATGTCACCTAATCTACAGTGGATGAAGGCATAAATTGTGACATGATAAGGTTGTCTTAAGATAAGAAGATATCTATCCAAATTAGATTTTAGATGCAGCATAATGAAATCTATAAGATACTCCCAAGAATATATAGTAATGACAAGATCTTCAATAACTCTTTCTACTCAGATTATAGACCTATCAACCATTTACAACATTATAGATGTGGGATGAATATTATTTAACTAAATTTGTTCTTAGTTTCAATTGTCATTACATTTATTACAACCCCCAGGTCTATCAATGTATTGGACAGCTACTGGTCATAGATTTGGATTGTTACTACTATGCATCTTGGATCTAAATATTTCTTTGGTAAGGTGTTTCTTAAAATAATGTCTACCAGTTGGCCAATCACATGCACTATATTGGGATCCTTCTTCTTTCTTTCAGGTTTACATAAACATAAGTCTTTGACAACTTTGAAATATATGGGCACATCCTTGATGGCCTAGAAGAGAGGAATTTTAACATAAGATTCTTGAGTTGTCCCATGAAATCAAATTTAGGCTCAATTTCATAGCACTGAAGGCTAAGACATTTTATAAATGGTGAGGTTGTTTCATTAATAACTTTATTTACTTTAAAGAGTTCTTGTGGTGGTGAAGGTAGGTTAGCATGATCCTTTAGAGTTTCCTGATCTGATGCCATTATTATGGGTAGGGATGGGGGTGGTATAAATTTCCTTGAACATAGGTGAAATTCATGTATGTTCACTATGTATGTTGGGTACTAAATATGTTTAGTACTAGATGTCAGTTATACTAACTTATTTGTAGGATTCTACATAGGTTAGGTAAGGAGTTGGTTAAGCTTAGGTGTAGCTTGTGTATTTGGCATAAGAGTAGGAGGTTGTTGTTGATATTGTGGAAAGAATACTACTTGATGGTTTCCCTAGGGTTGATTGGGCCTTCAAGGCTACTACCACTTGTTTATGAAGGGTGGGCCTTGGGGCGGTTTCCAAGCTTATATCCAAGGTAGGGATATATATTTTTTGGAGGTTGTCAAGAGGTGGTGGGGTAGCTTGTCTGAGATGAATACCAACTAGAATTAGGAGGTGAGATGTTCATCCATGGACTCATCAAATTGGGAGTAGTATTTGAAAATTATGAATTAAAGGAGGTAGAATTTGTAAAAGGTATATTTTATCCCATACCTAGATAAGATGGTCATTGAACCCATGGATTTCTCTATGCAACATAGAAAACTTGGTCCCCGTCTCTTCCTATAACATGTATCTCTACTATTTTTGGTTCTTCAGTTGTGATTTTAGCTAATTTAGCCAAAACCTTGTGACACCTAAAATATGTTGGGAAAATAATGGAAGCACACAATTGATTACCAAGCAAATTAACATGCGGAAATTAACCAGAATACACAAGTAACTAGAATTTAGAAATAACACCGAATATGAGAGACAATACACAACTTGTATTAAAACTCTTCCAGAAGGAAATACAACAAAGAAGGCTGCCACAGTTCTTCTTCCTTACACACCTCTAGGGCATAAACAGTAAATCTTCCCTCAAAGCTCTCTCTCTTAGGTCCCAACACACAACTCAAACACAGAGTTGGTGTTCACCTCCAACCAACCATTATCCACTACTACCAGTACTCCAGTGCTCCATGCACACCACAAGTGCTCCATGCACTCCACAAGTACACAATCGTACTTCAAGTAGATCTCCCTTAAACCTGCAACAACCTGCACCTCAATCTGATCTTACTTATGGAAGGATCTTCCTTGCCTTCCTCTTTGCTCTCTTTTTTTGAGTACACACTGTACTCCAAGTAGATCCCACCTGATTCTGCTCCCTACTGTGTTGCTATCCTATCTAATCTTGCACACCTGTAAATCAATCTGGTTCTACACACCTGTGAACCTTAGACCTTGCACACACATATACTTGCAGACCAATGATCTTACTTACCCATGCAGATCTCCTATCATAGCCATGCTCACCTGATGACCAAGATCATACATACATGAAGAACCCTGTTGATTCTCCAATCCAGCACCCACACTTGGTACTGTGGCACTAGGAGGAACACACCATGCTCTCTTCTCTCTGAAGGAGCTTATATTTTTCTCTCTTACTCTCTAGCACAACTTTACAATACAACTAATGAGTCTCTTAAATAGATCTCATGCAAAAAATAATTAGACATCTAATTACAATAATTAGATCCACAGCTTCTAGTCTAAATTTAGCTCTTGACATGCAAACACTTGGTTCATTAGCTAACTACCTGTAACATTCACAGCTTGAACCGCACAGGTGACTCATGTCGGTCCCTGTCTACCTAGGGGGTGCCAACGCTCACTGAATTTTGACTGACGTCAGTTGCCTTCTTGTCTGATCCTGTTGATGTTGGTTGGCCTAACCGATGCCAGTGTCTGTAACACTCAACAAGCTTCCTGAAACCTCCTCCTTTGTTTGCATTAATGAAGCTTTTAGCTCCACAACCTAACAATCTCCCACTTGGAGATAAACAGCTGCACTGTACCTGTACCTGTACCCCATCTAATCTATTTCCTAGCTTGTATCCCTCTTCAAGCTCAATCTTAAAGACCACCCACCACACAACCTGTGGTGTACCTCCTATCATCTAAGTAACCTGCCACCTCCGAACCTACAAGCCCATGTAGTGAAGTCCTAACCCTGCATAGCATGAATCCCTGTTGCTGGTCCCTCTCAAATACTTGAGAACCCACTTCCCCGAATTGGCTCCTAACTCTCTGATAGCTCCCACTGCTTGGGAAAACTCAGGTCTATACCAGACCTCATGTGATTTCAGACACTGAACTATCTAGCACTTAGTGTGCTCTGATTCTGCATCCTAAACCTCACCAACACTTGATTCACATTAGCTCCCACTGGAGACAAAATCAACCTGTGATCTTCCATGCCTCCCATGCCAAAAAATTTTGTTGCTCCAAATTCCTCATGACATGCCACTGAACTAACCTTACCCTTAGCTCAGTGAAACCCTGTATGTATAAACCTGCTAGCAAACATACCATCCACATACAGTAATAGGATAATGTCATGACCATCATCCCCTTGATAAGACAAACCACAGTAGTTACCCTGACATTGACTAAAGCCATGCTTTATCATCCACCTGTCAAACCCTATACCACTATCATGTAGCTTCCTCAAGACCATATGCCCTGGTCTTCCATCTCATGTGTCCATTCTCTCTATTCTTTAACTAAGGCATCCATTCGTCTCTATGCTTTCATACCGACTGGCAACCCTACCAAATCTCCTACTTGGTTTTGCATCATATTCCTGCCACGCTCCCACTATTTCTTGGATCCTTCCTGCTCTATAGTCAACAACTAGTATAAAGAAGAGGAACAACAAATTTGAGGCTTACTTACCACCTTCAGTCTTCCATATGGGCATTTGAGACTCCTTAACAGCTTGCTGTCCACCCAAAATCTATTATAGTGACCGACCTCGATCACCACACTGTCTGCATCTAACCGACGTCGGTTTCCATACGCCTATCTTGACTACCAACCCTGCCAATGTTGGTGTCCCTATTGCCGATGTCAGTCCTCCTGACCGACATTGGTTTTACCCTGCCTAACATCACTGGCTTCAGTCTACACATGACCAACATTGGCACCTGTCTATTCGATGACAGTTCCTCCTGACCAATGCCGGTACCTGTGTTCACCTGTGAGTGATGAATTTTTACCCATGAGCTCCTTTGAATCAAAACCCATGTCCAAACTACCCTGCTCAGAAGTATCCAGCCCCATCCACTGAACTCTATCTGTCATCTCCTCCAAGAACACCAAGGATTTCCAGTTCTTAAGCCTATCAAATATATCAATTTTCCTCTTAAGAACATGCATCTCCTTCTTGCTCATGTGACCAAGCCTACAAAGCCATGTCTTCACAATAGAAGAAGAATCAGTAATATAAACAAGTAGATAAAGAGTACCTATTTTCTTACCACCAACAAATTTAAGTGCATCCACTGTGAGAGTTCTTGTACATCTCTCATCACCCAACTTCCCTGAAGAAATTAACCACATCTCCAAGCCTGGGACCTACATGACCTCCTTCAACACCCATGTGTTGGCTGCCTGCAATTTCAGCTTCACTTCCCCTTTGCCAATTCTTTGGCAAGGCTTACTAGCTCCTCTCCTTGGGGCTGCATGGAAAGAGGCAACATAATCTATTAACCAAGATTCAACTTTATCCAAGAAACCTCCCAGATCATCCTGTGCTAACTTAGGCTTGGTCCTCTGATTAAGCAAGATGAAGAAGATGAAAAATACAAGTAAACATAAATGGTTATACCTTTCCTTATTATCTCATTATTGAAAAGAGTGATAGTGCTTTTATGTAGTTGTAAAAGGATTGTATAATGTAGGTGGGTAATTTAACATCATAACCCCTTCCTAACTTGATGATTTGATGATGCATGATGAGAATGGTTGAAAAGGGTTTGTTTCCGAACAATGTCATCTACAATACACTGATAGATGGTTACTGCAACAAAGGGGATATAAAAAAGGCTTTTGTACTCTGAGATGCAATGCTCCAAAGTGGAATAAGGCCCAATGTTTGCACTTATAATCCTCTAATTCATGGGCTTTTAACTGAGGGAAAATTTGAAGAAGCCAAAAATATTCTGAATGAAATGTCGGCAATGGATTTGGTTGTAGATGAAATCACATACAATATATTGATCAATGGTTATTGTAAATAAGGGAATCTAGAGGAAGCATTTAAGCTCCATGTATAAATGGTGAGTAAAGGTATGCAGCATCTGCTTCTTCAGTTCCTTCATGCTGATCTGCTACCAACCAACAATCTTCTTTTCCCTGCTCTTTCTTTCCATAAGACTGTAAGTGACCATTCATGCTTTTCAATTCCTCCATTCTTAGCTTACTTTCTTCTGCCATTGCTCTACTCCCACTCAATCAAAAACCCCTGAGAGTGACCTGTAACCAAACACAAAACCTACTCCCTGCAACCTTAGCTTTGATACCACTTGTTGGGAAAATAATGAAAGCACACAATTGATTACCAAGCAACTTAACATGCAGAAATTAACCAGAATACACAAGTAACTAGAATTCAAAAATAACACAAAATATGAGAGACAATACACAACTTGTATTAAAACTCTTCCAAAAGGAAATACAACAAAGAAGGCTGCCATAGTTCTTCTTCCTTACACACCTCTAGGGCTCCCACACCTCTAGGGCATAAATAGTAAATCTTCCCTCAAAGCCCTCTCTCTCTTAGGTCCCAACACACAACTCAAACACAGAGTTGGTGTTCACCTCCAACCAGCCAGTATCCACTACTGCCAGTACTCTAGTGCTCCATGCACACCACAAGTGCTCCACGCACTCCACAAGTACACAATTGTACTTCAAATAGATCTCCCCTAAACCTGCAACAACCTCCACCTCAATCTGATCTTACTTATGGAAGGATCTTCCTTGCCTTCCTCTTTGCTCTCTTTTTCTGAGTACACACTGTACTCTAAGTAGATCCCACCTGATTCTGCTCCCTGTTGTGTTGCTGTCCTATCTGATCTTGCACACCTACAAATCAATCTGGTTCTGCACACCTGTGAACCTTAGACCTTACACATACATATACCTACAGACCAATGATCTTACTTACCCATGTAGATATCCTATCGTAGCCATGCTCACCTGATGACCAAGATCATACATACATGAAGAACCCTACTAATTCTCCAATCTAACACCCACACTTGGTACTATGGCACTAGGATGAACACACCATGCTCTCTTCTCTCTGAAGGAGCTTATATTTTGCTCTCTTACTCTCTATCACAACTTTACAATACAACTAATGAGTCTCTTAAATAGATCTCATGCAAACAATAATTAGACATCTAATTACAATAATTAGATCCACAGCTTCTAGTCTAAATTTAGCTCTTGACATGCAAACACTTGGTTCGTTAGCTAACTGGTCGTAACATTTGTAGCTCGAACCACACAGGTGACTGACGTCAATCCCTATCTACCTGGGGGGTGCTGACACTAGCCGACTTTTGACCGATGTCAGTTGCCTTCTTGTCTGATCCTTCCGACATTGGTTGGCTTGACTGACGCCAGCATCTATAACACTCAACAACCTTCCTAAAACCTCCTCCTCTATTTGCATCAGTGAAGCTTTTAGCTCCATAACCTAACAAAATATGCCTTCTTCTTACAATTTAGATAATAGATGGTCAAAGCTTGATCTAAGGCTATTTGCTTTTGTCTTAAGTATAACCTATCTAGTTAGATGGCCAAGTGACTAATGATATCATGTTTTATATTTTGTAATAGGTTACTAAATTCATATTTTGATAGGCCACTTATAGCTTCCAATGGAATATTTTTGCCCCTAACTTTGTTTATGGTATACCTATAATAATTTTTGCTCAACTCTGTGATGTCTATGAATGGCAAGTGGGAGATATCTCCCCCACTCATTAGGTTTAAAGATTCCAAACAATATTATCTAACTCTTTTCAATAAGATGAGTTTTAGAAGCTCTTCTCCTAGTGCACTTTGCTTGAATTTCTGTACACTGAACATGAACCATTTAACATAGTCTTCCAAAGATTCATCTCCTTCTTGAGTCACCATGAAGATGCCATTTCTTATATAATTTCTTCCTCATCCATATACTTGATACGTGGCCAAAAATTTATTTTTCATGTCCTCTCAAATTTGGACTAAATTACTATCCAGTCTCATGAATAAATGAAGTGCTAATTCTTTGAGGGTGGTTGGAAAAAGTTTCAATCTTTGTGTATCCTACCTATAGTCATAACTTTTATAGAGGATATCAAACTTAAACAAAAATGTATCTAGGTCTTCAGATAATGTACCTCTAAAATTGGGTAAGGCTGAGGGTGGAATATTTTTCATTTGTGTTATGCATGTTGTATCTGGAATAGGAAATTCAAAAGTAACTATGTCTAGAGTCATGTTGTCATCCAAAAAGTCTCCTATGTTCATGATGGTTTTTCTTATGCTATGGATACCAAAGGTACTCAAGATCATGTCTTCAAATTTTATATCAGTCCCTTCATAAGCATGATATTAAACATTTATCTGTTGATCTACAGTCTTTTTACCAAATGAGAAATTTGAAGATTCTCTTGAGCTTTCTTTGATTTGATTTCCAGTGGAAGCTAGTAGTTGTTATAGGAAATCTACAAGTGGAAACTAGCAGTGGCTATGGGCAACTTGTAGGTGGAATCCAACATTTACTATGATGAAAATAAAAATAAAAAATGAAAAATAACAAAGGCACAAGTCTTATAAAAAATATTTGATATGAAAGATCAGTCTAGAGCACATAGGTGCAAATTTGGCATTTTGACATGAAATAAACTGATCAAAGTTAGTTGGAGCATAAATTACATTGCCCCATTTATGGATACCCTAACCAAAATCAGCATTTGAATATGTCAATTTCATATCATTTATCATGTTTTAGTGTTTTAGGCCAAATTGTGCATTTTGGGTAGAAATTGGTTAAAAGCTTGATTGAAGGTTATCGGTGGCCAGTTTTAGGTGTCTACAATCCATACCTAGTATATATATTTTTCTATGTAAATCCCCATAACCATCCATGACTCATAAAAATGAATGAATTTATGATTTTATGTGTGCATTGATATATATATATATATATATATATATATATATGTATGTATGTATGTATGTATGTATGTATGTATGTATGTATGTATACACACACACACACACACACACACACACATATATATACATGTGTGTGTGTGTGTGTGTTATGAATTAATGATGCTTTTTCTTTGATTAGATTATACTTGTTTAACTTTATTTAAAAAATATTTGAAGGGTAACATAAGGCTACATGAATCTTGTTTGGGCACAACACTTATATAGAAGCCCACAACCACTATTGGCTTCTACTTGCAGGTTACCCAGAACCACTATTGGTTTCTACCTAGAGGTTACTCACAACAAATACTAGCTTTCACCTATAGGTTAATCATAGTAAATGTTGGATTCCACCTACAAGTTGCCCATAGCCACTGCTAGTTTCCACTTGTAGATTTCCTATAGCAACTACTAGCTATAGGAAATCTACAAGTGAAAACTAGCAGTGGCTATGGGCAACTTGTAGGTGGAATCCAACATTTACTATGATTAACCTATAGGTGAAAGCTAGTATTTGTTGTGAGTAACCTCTAGGTGGAAACCAATAGTGGTTGTGGGTAACCTGTAAGTAGAAGCCACTAGTGGTTGTGGGCTTCTATATAAGTGTTGTGCCCAAAAAAGATTCATGTAGCCTTATGTTACCCTTCAAATATTTTTTAAATAAAGTTAAACAAGTATAATCTAATCAAAGAAAAAGCATCATTAATTCATAACACACACACACACACACACACACACACACACACACACACACACACACACACACACACACACACACACACACACACACACACACACACACACACACACACACATGTATATATATGTGTGTGTGTGTGTGTATATATATATATATACACACATATGTGTGTGTGTGTGTGTGTGTGTGTGTGTGTGTGTGTGTGTGTGTGTGTGTGTGTGTGTGTGTGTGTGTGTGTGTACACACACACACACACACACATATATATAAGCTAGTATTTGTTGTGAGTAACCTCTAGGTGGAAACCAATAGTGGTTGTGGGTAACATGTAAGTAGAAGCCAATAGTGGTTGTGGGCTTCTATATAAGTGTTGTGCCCAAACAAGATTCATGTAGCCTTATGTTACCCTTCAAATATTTTTTAAATAAAGTTAAACAAATATAATCTAATCAAAGAAAAAGCATCATTAATCCATAACACACACACACACACACACACACATATCAATGCACACATAAAATCATAAATTCATTCATTTTTATGAGTCATGGATGGTTATGGGGATTTACATAGAAAAATATATATACTAGGTATGGATTGTAGACACCTAAAACTGGCCACCGATAACCTTCAATCAAGCTTTTAACCAATTTCTACCCAAAATGCACAATTTGTCCTAAAACACTAAAACAAGATAAATGATATGAAATTGACATATTCAAATGCTGATTTTGGTTAGGGTATCCATAAATGGGGCAATGTAATTTATGATCCAACTAACTTTGATTGGTTTATTTCATGTCAAAATGCCAAATTTGCACTTATGTGCTCTAGACTGATCTTTTATATCAAATATTTTGTATAAGACTTGTGCCTTTGTTATTTTTTGTTCACAACATTATAAATGAGAATATGCATCCAATACATCTAACGTGGACTTCTAATTCAAATCCATTCAAATTTAGGACCAATAACAGGCATTCTGATCAATTTAGGTAATTTTTGCACAATGTGCTTAATCATGCCTAAGATTTAATTAACCTAAATCAAGGCCTATTAAAAAATTCCATAGAAACTTGTTGAATAATTTATTTTGGAAATGAATATTGAATATTTGCATCATCAAGTGACCTCATTTCTTGGGAAGACATCCCTAGGCCATAAATGTCATAAATATCAAGATTCATGCCCTTTATGCCTCATCAATGCCTTCCATGATGCCCTCCATGCCTCTTAATTTCCCCTTATTCTAATTCCATGATGAGGATAATTATAAACTTAATTCCAAAAATTTAATTAATCCTTAACCACACATCTCAATCTTGAGATGGATAGTTGAGGTTGATTCTAATCAAATCCAAAAATCTATAAATAAGAGGCCTCACAACATCATTTTTAAGCTTAATTAGTGCAAAGTTATAATGCAGGATTGGTTCCAAAAAGATTCAAGAAACTAATGTTATAATGCAAAATTTATTCCAAGTCAAGCCAAGCCACAAGCCAAAGGTGGCAAGGAGAGGTGGAGATTTTCAAGCTTCCATTGCTAAGGACTTCATGAGTACAAGCTGAACAAGCCACCACAACAAGCATTTTGGAGTATCCAAGGAAGGTAAAAGAGTTATATTTTTAATTTTAGTTATGTGTTTCATTCATGATTTTTAACTAGTCTCTCTCTAGTGTCTAGGCCTAGAGATGTTATGATATTAGTGTGTTTGTTTCATCTTGTTTTCATTTTAGAACTAACACAATACTAACCATCCTCTCTTGAGTCAAATTATTAGATCACATATGGCATACCCAATGGGACATGATGCATCTCATACCTAAAGGAGATCCTATTTAAACCTTAAAAAAATTATTTGAGCTTTTAAAACTCTTGTAAATTGGTTTTCTAACTTTATTTTTCCATTTTTTGTTGCCACAAGTTTACACAGTAACCGACGTCGATAGGAAATATTGGCATTAGTTACTTGGCTAAACCAACATCAATTAGTATAAATGACATTGGTTATATCTCAATTAGACATTTATGATGTTAGTGGTATATTACCGATGTTAGTCACTGTGTTTTCTTAAAAACATAAACCTGATAGCTATTTTAAAATACTTGGTTTGGGGTCATACAGACTCTATTTTGGATGATTTTTTTAAAAACCACTTGTTTTCTCCTAAATTTTTATAAGTTGGAATTAGTTTAGCTTCAATTTACATATATTTTTTTAAATATTTGGAAAATCTATTTAAAATGTTTCTAATCTAACATATTTGCTTTTGGAGTGATGCCTTAAGGGTAGACAGGTAACTAGTGGATTTCAAGTTTGATAAATCATGTTTTAGAACATATTTTTCATGCTTTAAAATGAATTATGAACATTATTTTGGTGATTAAAGTAAAATTTAAGGTGTTTAAATAAGTGTTTTTAGCATTAATTTTCAATGGTATAACTAAGATCAAGGAGTCAGATGAACACCACTCAATCTCTCAAATTTGGTGCTTAAAAATGAACTCATCTTTCTAAAAGTTTCTTGTTTGAAATAGTTGTTTAATCATATATTGTTTGGAAAAAAGAGAGATTTTGCATTTATGATCTTCCATTTTTCCCCTTTAGGGAACCCTTGGAATCAAAAGTGTCATTCCTACTGCAAGTAGCCTAGTCCAAGGCTTATAAATAAAGTCATCTAAAACACTCCCCAAAATCTCATCAAAATTTGGGTGACCTTGAAAATGACCCTAAAGTCTTTCTACTTTCATGCTTTCTTTATTTTTATGCATCTTGGCTTGTGAGAGGGACTTCATCACCTCCCACAAGCTCTTTAGGGAAGCTTTGACTTAGGGTTTCATCTCTCAGCATTGACTTCATTTGGATCCTTTGGAGTTACACACAGGATGTAGTGGCACTTTGGACATCACACTACACTAAGTGAAGAATATGATGTAGTGATTGCAAAAAATATTATACCTTTTTTCAACAAGACAAGTGATACAAACCCAAAATCTATGCTTTTATTTACATTATTTAATGTGAAATTCATTATGAGATTGATTCCCCTAGTGATGTTCAAAACTTAAAACATGTGATACCCTTGCTAGGATTTGGATGATTATACTTAGTGTATTTTGGTCATTTTCTCATTTGGTATGTTTTGAGACTAAAACTTGTTTGTTTGATCATAAAGCCATGTCAAAACCAATTTGTCTATACGTCACTCTTTTGTCTAAAGAGGCATTATGCTAGCTATTTTACACCACACTTGTGCCTTGAATTTTTTTCTAAAATTGTTTGTGTGTGGGTCATTTGATTTGCAAAGGGTAGTGTTATGCTACCCAAATCATGTCAAACAATTTTGCCTTTTGAGTCTTTGAAACATAGTATTGACCACATTATTCAAGTATGCTTACATCGTTAGGACGCTTAATTTGTTTTAAGATTTGCTTACCATTGTATCAAAACTATTTTACAAAATGACTTTTATGGCCTTTGTCAAGACCCCAATGATGCTAATATGGTTTGTAAGATAGATTTCTATTTACCTCATATTAAAAATTCATGGGAACAAAGTCACAAAGCAACTTAAGATCCAACTCGAGACCTTGATTGGTATGAAGAGGCTTGTGAAAAGGAATTTGAAGACCCAAATATAGATAATGTTGTTTGGGCTACAAATCCATACCCTCTTTTCAATAATCATTACATAGAACACAATCAAGAACCAGCTTATGAGCCAACTCATGACTGGGATGATATGGTTTATGAGGAAGACATGGATGATTTTGCTTATGCAAGCAGTCAAGTTTCATGATGTCTTTTTATTATCTAATCATAGGCTACCCCTAACCCTCCTCGAGATTATATAAGCTATCAAGCTCTATAATATCCGAAGAATACCATTACCATTCCTAGACCTAGTCCTTTGGCTTGTGTGAGTAACCAAGCTCCACAACACCTAACCATTTATATACTAAGACCTCATCCTTTGGTTTGTGTGAGAAATCAAGCTCCAAAATTCCCCTTCATAATTCTAAGACCTATTCCTTTGGATTGTGTGAGAAATCATGCTCCATACCACCCTATCATTACCATCTTACGACTTTGTCCTTTGGCTCATACGAGCAATCATTCTCCCCAAGGCCCTACCATTATCCAACCATAGACCATTCCTCATCTAGTACCAATCCCAACTAAACCTCAACCAATCCAATCATTCGAAGACCAAGCTATGTTTGAAACTAGTATTTTCTAACTAATTGAAAACCAAGGCCAAATAAAATAACCAATATGAGATGTTTTTATTGAACAAACCATTTGTGATAAGTCAACCTATGATGAATCACCTATTGATCCTATACCAGTTGTTGAGGAGTCTCACTCTAACAAGCCAATCTTTGTTGAGGCACTTCCTAATGATTATAACCACCATTGGGAAAATCATTACCTCGATTATTTATCTATTTTTTAAGAGCCATCTATTGACAAGCTAGTCTCTGAGGATTTGTCTCTTAACCTATTTCCCATCCTAGAGCAGTCTCACTTTAAAAAACTAGCCTTTGAAGAGCCCATTATGCCATCACAAGCTGTTACTTAGCCAAAACCAAATATTCAACAAGACATCATTATAACAAAGTACCCATCAGATGAAGAATCAGAGTTAGGTTTTATTTTTGAACCAACATTGTATTTAGCATAAAAAATAGAATCAACATCAGTCTCAACATTAGATTCAGAGTCTTTTGAGTCAAAATTAGATTTAGAAGAAAAATATGTTTTTGTTTATTATAACATTGGTTATGCATGCCTCGTAGATCAATTTGAATACATTTTTGATCCTTTTATAGTTTTTTAAGATGATTACTTTAGCTTCGACACAAGTTCTAGTATATTCTATGAGGATTGTGTAACCTCTCCCCATTCCATTATTATTCCACAAACCATTACCATCAACCAAGATAGTCATATTATTGACATTGCATCTCCCATAAGTGTTGATTGGGACTGATAGAATCACACTTTGTTAAACTGCATCCATGGAGAAATAACAATTGAAGAAGAGTAAGGAGGCCAAGACAACATTCATGTAGTATAAGAACACTCTCCTAATGGGACCTTTTTGAAGGCAATAGGGGAAAATCAAACTCAAAACTTAGCATCTTCTAGTGATACTTTTTTGGAAGTGATAGAAGATAATCAAAGTCAAAAGCCAATCTTTATTAGTGAAACCTTAGCAAAGGTGCTACAAGACAATTAAGATAACTTCATTGATGAAAACCTCATTGAGGAACCAATAGCTAAGCACAAAAGCTCTTTATTACTTGATGAAGACAAAATCAAAGAGTAAATTAAAATAGTTTCCAATCTACAACCTAATCAGATGGTATCTACTCTCAAGATCAAACAATAGAAAATTTTGGTGGTCCTACTGAGAGAACAAGTCTTCAACCCCACCATAACCAAATTTATGTTGAATCTATCATCAACAACATTACGTGTGACTAAAAGTCCTAATTTTGATTTATTTCTCCACCATTATACATTCCATTATCATCCACCATTCCATTTCACAATCGAACCTACCATCCATTATTTTTCCCTATTTACCATCCATGGTTGTACTTTCCTTTGCAAAAGATATAAAGATACCTTGTCTCGATGTTTGAAGGAATCAAAATCAATGACCAACAAAGATCATAAAATCATTCTTGGAAACCAAATATACAATCCATTTTTGATAAAGTATCTATTTAGACGAGGTGTAAGATAGAAATTAACATGATCGAGTATTATGTTTGTTTCATTTTTTTATTAGGATGTGCATCTCCCCATTAGTAGGAATAATAGAATCAAAAACTATACCTAGGCTAAAAACATGTACCATACCATTTCATATGCCATTGCCATTGTTATATATGATTATTTAACATTATTTTAGATCTTAGCCATTTAGTCCCACCACTTGGTGGAAACCCTACTACTATTTTATCCAATCTATCTAGACCATCATCATCCTTAGTAATGCCATTCCATCCTATCATTCCATTCCTATCTAGACCAAAGCCTATTTTTAGTCATCATACCCAATCCTATTTTGATCTTGGTTCATTTGGTTCTTCCCACACCTTTTATGATATTTTTATGATCAAGTTTCAATAATAAATCCAATCTATGTTTCGATGATAGTCTATGAAATTAGTATGATAGTTGATCTAGAAATATATCTTTCATCCTGTATCCACGTTTGTTTATGTGAACTTGATTATAACCATCTATGGGAAAATCAATGTCTCACTAGTCTTACTACTAATTATAACCACCTATGGGTGAATTAGTATCATTGACCTATGCCATTGTATCCTAATTATAACCACCTATGGGAAAATTAGGGGAAACACTTGTTTGTCATGTATTATCGCATCACCATGCCATCACTATTTTCATTTGACTGGCCATTTGCTAGATTTGAGAACTTGTTGGGACCTAGTAAGTTTTTTCCCCGCCTTTTTTGTGGATGGAATTACTGTGACTTAAGGTCATTTTGGGACTATATGGGTCATGCTCAATTCATGTTGAGGTCACCTCAATCCCCCTTTCCATACTCTCTCTCCATTTTGTGAAAAACCTAAGCCAAATGCTCTTGAAATTTTGTGAGTAGGTATCTTATCATTCTCTAATAAGTTAAGATACCTCAAAATTCCAAATACATTATTAACATTTCAAAAATCCAAAAATGTTTGTCATATCTAAGCCTAGTTAGTTATCCTCAATTCACCTTACTAGGGCATTATCATTATTAGGATGCTTTCTTTTGCTTTTGTTTTTAGGCTTTCTATTTGTTTGTTTATTTTAGGTTGTTTATTTTTTTGTTTTTCTATTTTTTTGTTTGTTTAATCACTTGCTTGTTTGTTTGTTTTCAGCACTATTGCCTTGACTCAGTCTATATGTGTTCATTGGGTTATTCCTTGCACACATTATTCTTGAGTCCATCCATATTCATGCGTCAACATTATCATCATAGTTTTTAACATTGGTGCATTATTTTTAAGTGTTTTATTAGATCAGGAGTCAATCCTTACACATAGTTTGGCCAAGCATTCATGGTGTTTTATCATGAATCCTACCATCACATGCTAAAAACAATTAGCTTCATGAAGGTCTACAATCAATGGAGCCATAGAAATTTCTCCTTGGCACCTTGGCAAATCCTTCCAACCCACCCTAGATCAAATCAATTTAATGACCATTATAGTTGTATCATTTTTAATCAGGACAAGCATCTCCTCATTAGCAGGTATAATTGAATCATTCACACTGATCAATCTCATTCTTCTATTCATATATTTCATCACTTTGCACCTGCTCATCTTTAATCTATATTCTAGGTTATATCCTTGAGTTATGCTTACTAATCAGCTCTAACTGGGGCACAATCATCTTTAGTCATTCAAAGTCTCTTAATGATTACAACTACTTATGGGCAAATCATTATTTTGACTTTTATTCTTGATTATAACCACCTTTGGAAAAATCAACATCCTTTTTACATCAATGTCTACAAGCATTTTCTCATTTGGATTAATCTCGCCCATAGGTTAATTCCACCTTTATTCTTATTTCTTTTCAAGGGACCATCCATCAACAAATATGATGGCCACTCCCTCAAGGGGGCATCATTATAGGCTTCCCAAAAACCATTTAGAGCTTTGTTCTTCAATCACATCTTCTTTTTGGCATACAGGCCATTTATCATTCTTTGAGAAGACATTATTTTTCCTATGGTTTAAAACATCTTCCTAACTATGGGTAAATTGTAGACACCTAAAACTGGCCATCGATAACCTCCAACCAGGATTTTGACCAATTTCTACTCAAAATGCACAATTTGGATTAAAAACACTAAAACATGCTAAATGATGTGAAACTAACATATTCAAATGCCAATTTTGGCTAGGGTATCCCTAAATGGGGAAATACAATTTATGGACTAGCTAACTTTGATCAGTTTATTTTGAGTCAAAATACCAAATTTGCACTTGCATGCTTTAGACTGATCTTTCCTATCAAATCTTTTGCACAAGACTTGTGCCTTTGTTATTTTTTATTGGCAACATTATAAATGGGAATACACATCTAACATGGATTTCAATTCAAATTCAATCAAATTTAGGACCAATAACAGGCATTCTAATCAATTTGGGTGATTTGTGCATAATGTTCTTAATCATGCCTAAGGCCTAATTAACCCAAATCAAGGCCTAATCAAAAATTCCATGGAAACTTGTTGAATAATTTGTTTTGGAAATTAATATTGAATATATGCATCATCAAGTGACCTCATTTCTTGGGAAGACATCCCTAGGCCATAAATGCCACAAATATCAAGATTCATGCCCTCCATGCCTCATCAATGCCTTCCATGATTCCCTCCATGCCTCTTAATTACCCCTTATTTCAATGCCATGATGAGGATAATTACAAACTTAATACAAAAAAATTAATTAATCCTCAACCACACATCTCAATCTTGAGATGGATGGTTGAGGTTGATTCTGATCAAATCTAAAAATCTATAAATAGGAGGCCTCACAACATCATGTTTAAGATTAATTAGTGAAAAGTTATAATGAAGGATTGGTTCCAAAAATATTTAAGCAACTAGTGTTATAATGCCAAATTGATTCCAAGTTAATCCAAGCCACAAGCCAAAGGTGCCAAGGAGAGATGGAGGTTGTCAAACTTCCATTACTAAAGACTTCATGAGCACAAGCCGAGCAAGCCACCATAACAAGAATTTTGGAGCATCAAAAGTAAAAGAGTTTTATTTTGCATTTTAGTTGTGTGTTTCATTTATGATTGTTAACTAAGCTCTCCCTAGTGTCTAGGCCTAGAGATGTTATGCTATTAGTGTGTTTGTTTCATCTTATTTTCATTTTAGAACTAACACAATACTAACCATCCTCTCTTGAGTCAAATTCCTAGATCACATGGATGAGGCTATAAAATAAATTAATTGGTGGCCTCATCATTGATTACACTAACCATGTAGTTGGTTCTAATATGTTTGAAGGTTGTTTACAATGGTCATGCATATTTCATCTAATAACTCTAGATCTTGTAGGCAAATAACTCTATAATCCTCATCATCTAGGATGTGCTTCAAGGAGATACATAGAGAAGGAAAATCAAACTCAATGGGAAGAATGGTATTAGTTCCATATATAAGGAAATATGGTGTGGCTCCTATTAGATTATGGTAATTAGTATGGTAATCCTAAAGGGCACGTAAGACCTACAGGTACCAATCATGACTAATATTATTAAGAATATTGATAATGGTATTTTTAGATGTATCTAATTAGCCATTACCTTGTGGGTAATAGGTAGTGTAAAAGTGTTATTTGATGTTAAACTTGGCACATAGTGTTTTGACATCTTTGTTTTTAAAAGATCTATCATTATTAGATATAATGTCAGATGGGATACCATAGTAGCAAATGACAGGGTTGAAGATGAATTTGGAAATCTATTTTTTAGTTATGTGAGGGGCATAGCTTCAACCCACTTAGTGAAGTATTTGGTGGTAGTAAGGATATTCTTATGACCATCTGAGGAGGTAAGGTTAATCTTCCCAATAAGATTGAGTCCCTACATTGAAAATACCCATGGTGTAAGCATTGTTTTGAATGTCTTGGCTAGAACATGAATCAAATTTGTATACCTTAATATTTGTTAAATCTTTTCACATAAGTAATTGCATATTCTTCCATGGTTTGCCAATAGTAACTAGTATGTAGGAGATTTTTGATGAGGACAACCCTATTGGTGTGGGCATCATAAACTCCTTCATGAACTTCCTTCAATGCCAATGTGGCTTTTACTAAATTTTAATAATGAAGTAAATTTATATCAAAGCTTCTACAATAAAGGGTTGGGTTGAGTAGGGTATATCGATAGGATTGGTGTGTAAAATATTTTTTTATTTGTGTGAAATGTATGGTAGAAGGACTTGGTCATGAAAGTAGTTATATAATTCTAAATACCAAATATAACTAAGACCAACAATGTCACAGATCATTGCAATGGTCAAAGGTTCATGAGAAGGCACCAAAATATGTTCAATGAGGTATTGATAGTATTTTTCCTTATCTATGTTGTGGATCAAAGAACCAATATTAACTATGGCATCTATTGTCTTTTTATAATTATGTTATAGTTATGTTGTCTATTGGATCAAACACCATAGCTAACAAGCTTTTTCTAGTGACATATAGTTATGTTCATATGCTACCAGTGTACAACTTAGATATTACATTGCATGCGCTTTCCCATTTCATCATGCTGACTAAAAGTGCCCCTAGGACATTATCGGTAGTAGATAGGTATAATATAAATGGCCTCCCTGGCATTGGTGGTAATAGAACAAGTGGATTGGAAAGATATTCCTTCAGGTGATCAAAGGCTTTTTGACATTATTCATCCCAAATAAATTTAATACCTTTCTTCAATAAATGAGTGAAAGGATGTCATTTATTAGCCAACTATGAAATGAAGCATTTGATAGACTAGATTTTATCCTCTAAACTATAGAGTTACTTCAAAGTAGAAGGTGGTGGCATCTCAGTAATGGCTTGTGATGATTCCACATTATGATTCATTATTGACATGATATATCATCCTTCATATCTATAAACATGTCGTCTGAATTGAGAATTGCATGTAGTCTTAGGGTTTATAACTAGCCTAAGGTATAAAATGGATGTTTTTATCTCTATAAGCTCATATGAGTCCAAGTGAGCATTTTTTGCATGATGTTCTTGCCATTTGCATGTTTAATTTTCATAGTTTGATATGTATAGGTATAATATCACCTGAATAAGAGTTTTTATAATATCTCAATAAGATAAGTATGTGTCATGACCAAGAACTGATCATTTGAAGCATAGCTATAGATTCTATTAGACAGCTAAAGATCACAATAGTTAGCTACAAATTATGATAGTTGTGCTTCAAAGTATCACATATCGATATGGACTTGGCCATAACATGATCTAAAGCATTATGGAAGCTCTTCCACCTATTACATGATGTCTAAGACTCCATTTGATACTTTTTATTTTTATACATGTCTATATATAGATTCTTATTTCCTTATAGATTTCTATTTATAGAAGTTGTTGTTACAAACTGCAACTCTAGAGTCAAAAGATATGGATATATTATATGAAAAGATTTAGTGGTTAGATATGACTAGAGTAGTAAGTGCAATCTCACGTGGTTGTTTCTAATTTTGTGTAGATCTTATTTCAATGCTTTTCTCTATTTTGGTTATACCAACCAATCTCTCTAAATATCTTCTTGTTCTAAGTTAGTTGAGTTGTTACTTGGTTTCTAGGATATTTAGTTTCTTTTGAATATAATAAAAGGGCATATCCATGATAGATTTATAGAGAGACACAAATATTGTAAGCTTTATTATTTTGAATACAAGAAGACCTCATAGTAGATTACTCTTTCATTTTATGTGTTAAGATAGAATTTTAATACTAAGTTAATTTAACCTTGAATACAAGGGTGAGCAAGGGCTCACTCCCCAAGGAGACATGAGACATTAATTTTGGTATTTTTCAATTTATTTCTTATTTGTTTTAATTAAAATTAATATATATGTTATGTGTGATTAGATTAATAACCCGCAAGATAAAGTAGATGTTAACTTTTAGATTTGAATAAGAATTTATCATTTCTTTAATTCCATTAACTTTCATTTTGAAACTTAGTTTATAAGTGCGGGTTTGATATTTGGTTTCAGTGTGTTTACTTCACAACATTATGTGATTGCTTTCAGATTATTCACTTTAGTAGTTTGGTTTGTTTACATTTCAAGCAAGTATGCTTCTTTTTAGCATTATTTTAGATTCTTAGGAGTAGATATTTATGTTATTACAACACCCAAAAAACCTCAAATAACACTATTAGCTGAAACCAATAAGTACCTTACTATAGACGGCCTTGGACACTGGCCTTGATAAGAATTAACACCAACATAGATTGGTTAAATAAAGGAGTAACAATGACACCCATAATTTTGGTGCCACTGTTAGAGAATTATTAAAAAGTGTTATTAAGGTAAACACTTAGGCTAAAAGTCAAAATATAAAAACCAAAAAAAATAGAATAAATTACTCTCTTTTCAAATTTAGGTATATGAGTAGGCAAAGGGATTCACAAGGAAGGTTTGTTCCAAAATATCCTTATCCTTTAGAAGAAAGAATCAAATTACTTTTAGAAAAAAATAAAAAGTTTACAAAAAGAAATAAGTGAGTCTTTTAGGAGTACCTCCTAGGATCTAGACTAATCTTTCTCTACAAGAATTGAACTTTCAAACATTGAACAGATAAAGGACATTGAAGAATATCCTCCTCTCGGTATAACTTTATTTATAATAGAAGAAAATATAGTCCATATAAAAAACCCTCACAGGAATCCTTGATCCAAAACTCAGAAGTTATGTTTGATAAATATTTCAAGAATATAGAAATAACACAATAACAATGAATTCTTTGAGAAGAGATTTTTTATTACTCAAGATCGCAATACAACTATATGCTTATCTCTAGGAAGAGATGTTTGATTTTCCATTTTAGGTTACATCTTCATTTATACACATTTTGAAAGTAGGGGGAGGATGTGGAAGGTCACAAAATTTGAGGGATATTAAGTGGTTCAACTTACATTATTCAAAATAATACAAAATTTGAGGAATTACTATTTTTAGAAACCTAATATTTTTAGACTGCACTACTAAAATTAAAATTTGGGGAATTTCCATTGGGTTTTTAGGGGTCAAAATTCATCAATAAGATCTACATGTTATCTCACCATGTTCTTCTCTTTCTTATCTTTCCAATGGTTCAAATAGTGAGTCAATTGGAGCTACGGTGCAAAATTTATTGCTCCTAAGAGTTTTGTCATCAATTGGGGTGGAACTATCACCCAAATTATCGCTTGAATTATTGCCTAGATCATTCCTCCCTCCTTGAAAATAAATTTTCCCCATTACATCAATGTTCCTCATCAAGTTTGGCAGTTGTGTCTTGATTTTATTCTTTGTGAGCCACTCACCGTGGTGGTTAAGTTGGCCCCTTTTGACCACCCAATAAGGTGGAATAGAGTGTCCTCTTGTTGTCTTCATCCAGGTGTCCACAATCTAATCCTCCTCCACTAGAGCAAAACTCAATGGATCAATCTCATCAATGTCTATTTTTTCTACTATGACTAAAGTGTCCAGTAGAGGTGGATGATATGGTTTGAGAAGCTCCAAATTGAATATTGGATGGAGACTAAGGTAGGTTGGTATGCTCAAGTCAAAAGTATTTTCTCCAAATTTTTTGGTGATGGTGTAGGGACCATATCGTAGAGGCCAATTTTTTTTGTGTGGGCCTACAAGTCATTCCTTCTAAAGCCACAACCAAACCTTGTCAATCATAGAAAAATGGTGTGCAATTCTATGTTTGTCATGACATTGCTTATACTTTTGTTTCATCTTCTCCAATATGTCATGAACTTGTTGTTGGATGTGTTGTATTTGTTTAATGAATTTTGTTAATTTTTTTGCCTCATATCTTCCATGAGGTGTGTATTCCATGGTGGGGAATGGAATTACTATATCAATTAGTTTCACAAGTTGGAACTTGAAGCATACTTGGAATGGACTGTGCTTGGTAAAGCTATGTAGGGCTTGATTGTATCCATGTTGTATGAAAAGAAGCCACTCATCCCATGTGCATGGATGTTTAGAGTGATACATTTGAATCGTGTGAATAATCAAGTGGTTCACCACTAATGTCTAATCATTAGTTTGTAGATGGAAGGTTGTGGACTTCATCAGCTTGGTATCCATCATCTTCCATAGAGTGGACTAGAAGATGCTCAAGAACTTACTATCTTGATCTAAGATAATGGACTTGGGGAGACCAAAATGGAGCCATACATGACTAAAATATAGTTGAGTAGTTTCTTCAATAGATATATTTTCTTACAAGAAATCATGATAGCCATTTTTGAAAAATGATCAACTACAACACAAATATAGTCCTTGCCATGTTTTGAAGTGGGCAAACCTGAGAGAAAATCCATTGAGATAGATTCTCAATGCCTAGTTGGTTCTGGAAATGGCATGTACAATCCTTGCTTCTTATTTTTTGGCTTGGATATCACACATGAGGTGTAAGATTTGAGATATCTTTCCACATCCTTTCACATATGGGGCCAGTAGAAGTGTTTTTGAAGAACTACCAATGTCTTTTCTACACCAAGTGTCTAGCTATCCTACTGAAATGTGGTTCCCATATCATCTTCTATTTCTTTACAGTTGGAACACAGATGTGCCCCATATGATAGAGGACATTATCTTATAAATAGAAATTAAAAATATGTTTACCTTTTTTAAGCATTTGATATATATTAGAAAAGGTAGGATTTTCTTCATATAGAGCACCCCAAGTGACAGTCTCATGTCCACTCAGGTCAAGAACTATTGTGAGTGCAGTAATTAGTGGGAAGATCAAACAATATGTAGCTATATTTGAGCTCCCCTTTTTTGTGTTTGATTATCAGATATAATTAATAAATATATGTGACCCACTTTTGGTGCCTCTCATTTCATAGTTTTCTCTATGTCAAGATCAATTCCAATGGTTTGTGGTCAGTGTGGATGACCATCTATTTCCCCAAGATGTAGTGTTTCCATTGTTTTTAGGCTTGCATAATGGCATATATCTCCTTATCATATGTTAGATATTTGTTGACTATATCAGTGAAAGTTTCACTGTGATATGAAATAGGATGGCCATGTTGCATGATGATAGCTCCCATAGCATATTCAGATGCATCTGTCATCAACTCAAAAGGTTGATGCAAATCTAGCAAGGCAAGAATAGGGGTTGAGCAAAGTATAATCTTCAAATTCTCAAATTCCCATTATTTTATTTCACCTCACTGAAATGTAGCTTTAGCTACTCCTTTAGTCACTTGAGTTAGTGACAAGAGACATGTGAAAATCCAAGAACAAACCTATGATAGAAATTTGCAAGACCCAAAAAGCTATAAAGTTCTATGAGGGTCCTTAGTGTAAGCCATTCTCAAATAACCCAAATCTTTTATGGATCAACATGGACCCCTTTTTCATTCACAACATACCCAAGGTACTAAGTTTTTGTCATCCCAAATGTGCATTTATCAAGATTTACATAAAACTTGTGCTCCTAAAGAGTTTGAAGCACCTTACGAACATGTTGTAGATGTTCTTCCCATGTTCTACTATAGATGAGTATGTCATCTAGGTAGACAACCATGAATGAGTTGGTGAAGGTTTATAGGATGTCATCCATCATCCTCATGAAGGTTTTAGGTGCATTAGTTAAGCCAAAAGGCATAACCAACTATTCAAAGAGCCCCTCCTTAGATTTGAATGCAGTCTTCTAGACATCAGTGGGATCGATGGGAATTTGGTGATAACTAGATTTGAGATAAATTTTGGTGAATAACTTCATAGTATGGAGTTGGTCCAACAGGTCATCAATCCTAGGGAGAGGGTAGTGATTCTTCACAGTGACTTTATTTAGGGCTTGATAGTTAATGTAAAGCCTCCATGTTCCATATTTCTTTGGTGTCAAGATAATTGGGTTTCCTTAGGGTAAAGAACTTGTCCCGATGTGACCCTTTTGGATCAATTCTTGAATCTATCTTTTTATCTCATCATTCTCCAAAACTGATTTGTGATACATAGGATTGTTAGGCAAAGGCGACCTTGGGATCAAATTGATAGAATGTTTTACCTAAAAATGTAGTGGAACTCCTATGGGTGACTTGAATAAGTCATCATATTCTCCTATAATTTATCCCATTTGATTTTGTTGTTTTGTTTATTGTGTAGTTAGGACTATAACATTAGCCTTCTTGGATTTCTATGGTTTGACCACTATGAGAATGAATTACTTTATCTTTTCTACCAATCTCTTACAGTAATTTGCCATTGATTAAGGAGATAGATGTGGGAGGTGGTACCTTTGGTACCCCGTATCACCATGTTCCAAGAGTGAGGGTGATTCTTCAAGTTCACAATTCATAGATGCCATGTCGATCATACATGAATAGCTAACAAAGGAGTACATCACAAACATCTAGATTAACCACATCACACAAGACTTCATCTGGGAAAGGTTTTATTGCATATGAAAGAAGACACTAATGGGTGACATGGAGGTCTCTCCCTAGGTCAACCATCCAATATTATATGGCTTTAGGTGAGGCTTCATGGATAGATTCAGACTTTTCAAAACTTTAGCAGAGATTAAATTCTTTTGACTCCCACTATTAAGAATGAAATGTAGAGGCTTACCTTTTACCCATAATTTAAAGTGGAGCAAGATTTTCTTGTCATCTAGCCTTTCCTCACAAGTCTATGATGAAGTAACTATGGTGTCAAGCTCAACATCTATAATCTCTTCTTCATCCTCTTTGATTCTAGGTTGTGTATGAGACAGTAGTAGATGTTGAGTATTGTGACTTAGAAAGCAGTGACTTGATGGCTTAACATTCTTCTTTGGAGTGAGTTCTAGTTTTGTGGTAATCACACCATTTTCTAGCCTTCCCCTTTTGGGGTTTCTTATCTTGAAACTCCTTTTGCTTTCAATTTTGGCCTCATGTTTATCCTTGTCATTTTTCCATTTTGAGGGTTGACTCTTCGTATTCTTTTTGCCATGCTTCTACTCAATCTTCACTACAAACTTGTATGCATCATTGAGGGTTTCCAAACTAAAGAGTTCCATTTCCCCCCATATGTACCATTATAGTCCACCATGATATTTAATATTCTTATGTTTCTCACTTTCTTGGATGCCCAATCTTGCAGACAAAGAATGAAAAATGTCTATGTAATCTTAAATAGATTGATCCTCACCTTGGTGAAGTTATTGCCACTATATGTATAGATCATCATATGCTCCAATGGGATAGTATTCTTCCTTTACCACTTCCATGGCATCATCCCAGGTAGGTTCCACCTCAAGGCCAATGTCATCTATACTGAACCTCTTTTTTTACACTTCCCACAAATTTTTCATAGGCAATGATGCTTTCAAAAGAGCAAAAGTGATCTTTTATCCATCGGTGAACTTATTTATAGAGAAGTAGGAAGATAATTGATCCAACCAATTTTATACTACATCAGCATTGACTTTTACTTCAAATGTAGGAATATCAAAATTTACCTAAACCTTGAAGGGTGTTGGGGCACTGAAATGATAGTCCATGGATGAGGAGCCAAAATTTCCCATCAAAATTTGTTGCATAATTTGGGAAAATTGTTACAACATCTGTGATTATTTTTTTTGGAGGGATTCATTCACCATTTCCTTGAAAGGATCAAATGTCTCAGTGATCTACCATTTAAAGTCATTTGAAGTGAATAGGTGGATAGTTTGGAAGCTCTGTTGTTTTCCACCAAAGCTTCTTGTAGCCTGACCTCATCCTCGAGATCATACACTCTCAAGACAAACCACTCTAATACCACTGATCTAAAACTTAGAAGTTCTAGTTGATAAATATTTTGAGAACACATAAATAACATAGTAACAATGAATTCTCTGAGAAGAGATGTTTTATTACTCAAGATCGCAATACAACTATATGTTTATCTCTGAGAAGAGATGTCTAATTTTCCATTTTAGGTTACATATTCATTTATACACATTTTTAAAGAGATGGGAAGATGTGTAAGGTCACAAATCTTGAGGGAGATTAAGTGGTTTGACTTCCATGATTTAAAACAATACAAAATTTGAAGAATTATTATTTTTAAAAACTTACTATTTTTAGACTGTACTACTAAAATTGAAATTTGGGGAACTTATATTGGGTTTTCAAGGATAAAAATTCATTGAGAAGATCTCCATGACATCTAACCACATTCTCCTCTTTCTTAGCTTTCCAATGGTTTAAACGGTGAGTCAATTGGAGCTACGGTGCAAAAATTATGGCTCCCAGAAGTTCTATCATCAATTGGGGTGGAACTGTCACCCGAATTGTCGCCTGAATTGTTACCCAGATCAATCCTCCTAAGAGGAATTTCTCTTATCCTATTGTCTTTGAGAATGATGATCAAAAAATAATGAAAAATATTTCCCCATCCAATCTACCTATCTTTATAAGTTTGTCAATTGAAGACCTAGATCAATTTATTTTTGAGTTCAAAATTCTCTACCAAACCTATGATTACACTTCAGACAATAAAAAATTGAAGCTCTTTCCTTATAACTTGAAGGAAGGAGAAATGAGGTGGTTTATGAGACTAGTAGGAAATTCTATCAACACTTGGAGAGAGATGGAAACAATATTCTTGAACAAATACCATGATTATTGTAGGGTCAAAGATAGAAAAGAAGAATTTTTAAAAATAAAGCAAAATAAAGACAAAAACCTTGAATATTACTTAATCCAATTTTTTTTTTACCCATAACAGGTGTGGATATGAGTTATCTGAGGAAGTGATCAAAATTATTTTCCTTAAAGGGTTGGATGATTCCTCCATAGATTATTTGAATCTCATGGGTAAGGGAGATGTTACCAAACTAGACTTCCAAGAGATTACATGATTATGTACAACTACTCTAGGACAAAACCTATCATTAGGAGAAGGAAACTAGGGAAATCTAGTGATGTAAGCCAACTCATCGAGGAACTAGTAAACTTTAAAATAGATATACTGGTTCAACTTAACACAATGTTAGATGGATTGTAAGCTAAGGTTAAATCTAACACTGAATCACTAGAAATCTATTATCTAAAGTGTATATTAAAACATGCACTTAGAGACTATCCTATAAACAAGACATAAATTATTGAAATATGTGATGCTCAGGATCATGACACAAAAAAATTCAGTCACCTTCCTACTCTTAAGAACTAGTTTAAATAAAATGTACAAACCATAGAAGAAATAAATTATGTTCAAAGACAAGGAAATACCTTCAACAAAATCAACCAAAATAGTTTATCTCAAGGATTATTTTTCCACAATGGCATGTACCTCCAAAAGTGTGGGAAGTACCACTATAGTGGGGCACCTAGGAGTGGATGCTAAAACAATGGATGATGCCCCAACCTTTTCAACAAAATTGGATACCCCAAGGTCACCAATATCCATGGACAAATCAGCATTAGAATTTTGGTCCAAACTATAACCAACAACAACAAAGAAGGTTTCCACAACAACAAGCATTGATGGCTCCTCAAAAAAAACAAACACCCCCTATAGAATAAGTAAACCACCTCATCTACCTACCTAGCTAGTATAAAATCCAAATAATAGATATGTTTATGTAAATTAACAAGGTGAAACATAGGGGTAAGTTCTATTGAGTGTGTAGACATACATCTCAGGTCAAGAAAAATATTACAAGAACCTCATATCATCATCACAAAAATACCTCATGAAAAATCAAGTCAATAGACTCAACCAAAAAATGAAGTGGAGTAAAGAGAGAAACTTAGAAAAATAGAGTAATTCACCATAACTCCTCCATCTATTCCTTTTCCAAAACGATTGAAGGAAGTGGAAGAAAAAAATGAATCTAAGTTGATTCAGGAACTTAGAAAACTCAACATAAAAATTCCATTATTGCAAGCCATTAGGGACATTCTAGAACTAAATAAGGTGATCAAATTTTTGTGTATTAAGACATCTAGTAAGAAAAGACAATATCCCAAGACCATAAAGGTAGATGACAATCTTATTGATTTATAAGCAGGTAAGCTACTTTTACCTATATATGGGGACCCAAGGAGTCTTATCATTTATATAAAGATTGGAAAGTAGGAGATACCAAATGTATTGATGGACTTGGGAGCTTATATTAATTTAATGACTATGGACACCATGCAAAATCTCTCTCTAATAGATATACAACCCACTACCATAATCTTTAAAATGAGAGATCATTCCACTACCAAACTAGAAGGTGTTATTGAGGATATAATGTTGAATATAGAGTCATGGGAATACCCTATTGATCTCTTTGTCATTTAGCCTAAAAACAAACAAATTATATACCCATTGATTTTAGGAAGACTTTGGTTAGTAACAGTGGTAACATTGATTGATTATGGATCAAAGGATATGACCATCTTGAATGGTCTTAAAGCAAAACACATTTCTTTACATCCACCTACTCAACCATCAATCAATCTTTTCAAATAATTATGGGTGGGTCAGCCTAAATAAAAATTGATAGTATCTCCCCTATAGTTATGGTCACAATCACTAATCATGTGGAAGAAGTAGAGGATGAGTTATCAATAATTATTAGAACTACTATGGATATTAATAGTCCAGCTTTGGATTTTGATAGGTCTAGCTATGGATCTTGATAGTCCAGTGATGGATATTGTTAATCCAAATATGAATTTTGATAGAGGATCCTATCATGATGGTATTTCCTATCCTTCTAAATGCCCATACTTTTTCACCTCTTCCACCATGTTATACAACTATAAATACATTCAACACATTGTTATGTAGTGGTCACATGAAGGCCAAAATTCATTTTTAATAGCCTTTCATTATCCTTTAGTTGGAGTGATTTTTATAGGAGATAAATTTTTCAAAGATATTGTCACATTTCATATGTTATTACCACATCCCTATCCTCTTAACTCTTTGATGAGTGAATTCAAACAAATAGATTCCTCCCATACATGCACTAAATAAATCACAGTAGCACTAGAAAAAACACTCAACATAAATAGTTTTGATAGATGATCAAGAAGTGAAAGTCTTTGATGTACTCACAGATCATAATCAATATTTTGATTATGAATATCAAGACATGAAGGTGATCCATCCAAGTGTATGCACACACCATATATACATAAATAACATTAAACCAATAAGGCAACCTAAAATAAGAATTAATCCTGCCTTAAGAGACATTGTGAAAACTAAAATAGAAAAATTACTAGAAGTGGGACTTATTTATCTTATTTATGACAACCAATGGGTCTCTTCTTTGGTTATTGTTCCTAATAAAAATGATAACTAAAGAGTATGTGTATACTAGAGGTAATTTAAAAAATCAACCATGAGAGATTACTTCCCTTTACCCTTTATTGACCAAGTACTTGATAACTTGGAAGGGAAAAGATATTTTTCTTTCTTGGATGGCTTTAGTGGGTACAACTAGATACAAGTGGCACCTGAAGACCAAGACAAAATAACCTTCACTTGTCCACAAGGGATATTTGCATATAGGGTATTACCCTTTGGTTTATGCAATTCACCTATTACCAAGGTAAATTTTAGTGTCTATTCTTCATTAATTAATGAATATTTCAATTTTAAAAATTGGTGTTTGGCTATTTTAGGGGGTGGTGAATAACGTGGATTGACCTAAATTATTTAGGTGTAAGTTATTTTTCTAGGTTAACTCACCTACTATTTAAAATAAATTTAATACATATAAATAAAGTTCACCACTTTGTAAAAAGTCAATATGAACTTATTATCCATTATATGTAAATATAAATCCACCCATATACTCATAAAGCCAACTTTAAGTAGTAGGAAAGGGATGAATGAAGTGTCTGTAGGTTTTCTATATAGTCACACACCCATCTATTTTCTATGCCCTGTTATGATTCTCTCATCCATTAGGCTTATCACCTAAACACCATCTATTAACTTCCACCATAATTTTGAAACATATAATTAGAGATTTTCCAAAAAAAACTCAAGTTAATTTATATATGGACCACTAAAATTTACCCTGCCTATTACATTTCAATGAGCAGTCTTATCCATATTTTCAGATTTAACTAATGATTGTGTGGAGGTTTACATGGATGATTTTAATATTCATGGAGAATCTTTTGATGAAAGTTTGAACAATCTTAGAAAATTGCTAAAGATATGTGAGGAATACCATATGTCCTTAAGTCATGACAAATGTTTGATCATGGTAGAGGAAGGTATAGTTTTAGGACATCATATTTCTACCAAAAAATTGATCTAGATCCAAATAAAATTGAATTCATTTTATAATTACCTATCTCTCAGAACCAAACTAATATTAAAAACTTCTTAGGCCATGTAGGATACTATAGAAGGTTTATAGAAGATTTTATAAAAATTGCTACTCCAATGTTTGCTTTGCTGACAAAAGAGAGTGAATTTGTCTAGAGTCTAGACTACCAACAAGCCTTTGATACCATTAAGGAAAAACTAAGTTTTGCACTAGTCCTAAGAGGACCTAATTGGTCACAACCCTTCCATACTTACACTGATGCATCTAATCATGTTATGGGAGTTGTACTAGGATAAAAATATGATGATGGATAGATGTATGTCATATACTACATTAACAAGAACTTGATTTAAACTGAATGAAACTACATAACCACTGATAAAGAATTCCTCATTATGATTTATGCCATAAATAAGTTTAGACACTATATTACTGATTACAAAATATTTGCATATATTGATCATGCAATTATCAGATATTTGATGAACAAACCAATGGTAGGAGGAAGAATTATCAGATGGGTATTAATATTATAGGAATTTGATATAACAATTGTTTATAAGCTAGATAAATTTAATATGGTTGTTGATTTTCTTTCTATATTGAATAATGCAGATGAAGAACCTGTAAAAGATAGTTTCCCAGATGAACAAATATTTGTTGTTATAGCATAATCACCTTAGTTTATTGATATAGTAAACATTTTGGCTATAGGGAAGTTTCCTTTTCAATTTACCAAAAAAATAAAAGATAAATTTGATTAAAGTTAGTTCTTATTAAAAATGGATTAATGGTATATTATTTAAACTTGGACTTGATCATGTTTTACATAGTAGTGTAAGGGAGAATAAAATGTAAGACATCATTCATGCTTATCATGATGAACCTAGTGGAGGACACTACTAAGTTAAAAGGACAACACATAAGATCCTTGGAGATGATTACTTTTGTCCAACTCTTCATAAGTAGGTCAAAGCATACATTTGGAAATGTGATCCATGTCAGAGAATTGGTAGACCTACATTATCTTCTGAGATGTCCCTTTATCCTCAAGTAGTTTTAGAACCTTTTGAGAAGTGGGGAATGGAAGTTTTTGGGACCATAAACCCACCTTCTCAAGATAAGGAATACTTACTAGTATTTACATATTATGTGACCAAATGGAGTGAAGTATAAGCTCTTTAATTCACAAGAGAAGATGCAATGGTAGATTTTTTATATTCCAAGATCATGCAGCATTTTGGAGTACCTAAGGAGATAAGATATTATTAAGGACCTCATTTCATGTCCAAAATTATCCAAGAATTCACATAAATATACCAATTCAACCATATAAAGTCTTATCCATACCACCCTCAAGAAAATGGATAGGTAGAGGTGACCAATAGAAAATTAGAGAAATATCCTTACCAAAATAGTCAGTAGTAGTAGAAATAATTGGGTAGCCAAACTTCCAAAAGATGTATACACATATAACACCACATGGAATACCACTAATAGTTTTTCACCTTATAAATTGGTATTTAGTAAGAAACCTCTCCTTTCAATTGAATTTAAGATGCAAACCTTAAGGACTGCACTAGAAATAGGAATTGGCTTGGATGAAGCACAAAAATAGAGAATTTTATAATTGAATGAGATGGATGAGAATAGAATATTTTTAGGAGACAGAGATGATGTCATACTAAAGGAAATAATGCCATGATTTGCACATCTAGGAGATAGTTTAAATAATGAAACTGGGCACTTTTGTATGATTCTAAGTATCAATATTTCAAATATAAGTTAAGAACTAGATGAGTAGGACCATTTCAGGTAAAAGACTATTTTTGAAAATGGTTCAATATAATTACTACTTATAGATGGTAATTAGAAGACACTCTTAGGTAATGGACATTATTTAAAGCTATACCAGAAACCTTATAGTAAAGAAGAATTCATCTAGCTAGTACAAAATGAGTTTGGCCCTATGAAAGAACTCAAATATTCTATGTTTATTGATCCTTGAAGACAAGATGGACTTGATAAAATAAGAGGGTCCACCTCTTCTCTAAAAAATAAAAATAAAATTAAAAAATATAAAAACAAAATTAAACAATGAAAATCTTTAAGGACATTGTTAACAGTCATGACCAGAAAACCAACTTGTTGGTTGTTCATATACTACACTAATAAGGCTTGATTAGAAAACTATTAAATGGATGGTTAAAGGTAAAAAATAAAAAAATAAAAAATAAATCAAAAAAGTGAGTTCAAAAATTCAATAGTAATGATTGATTCTCCTTGATCCAAAGAAATAAAAATTAATGTTATTATGCTATATACTATTCATTAAAATTAATTTATGTAATTTCCATTGTTAAAACAGGTGAATAAGGTCAAGCAAGGATAATATCATTGTTAGAATAAGGTGTGTGTTTGTTTGTGTGTGTGTGTGTGTGTGTGTGTGTGTGTGTGTGTGTGTGTGTGTGTGTGTGTGTGTGTGTGTGTGTGTGTGTGTGTGTGTGTGTGTGTGTGTGTGTGTGTGTGTGTGTGTGTGTGTGTGTGTATTATAGTTTTAAATTTTTGAGTCTGCACCCATATGCTCAAATCTTTGGTAAAAATTACCATAGGTGTTATATGAAAAATATTCCCACCACATCAACAGGGAATCTTTTCAAAAAAAGTCACTTTTTTAAAACTTGATTACATGCTACAGACACTATCCTATCAAGTTATAAAACACTTTATGATGACTTGTCTTTGTCATCATATTACATTCATGTGGATAATCAACTACTAGATATTTAGTGGTGTAATGATTACGAATAAATAAAATGGGTAAATTTAGTAATCATTGTCACTTTGTGACATGATTAGTTGGCATTGTCATTATTATTTGACACACTTGAAGGCTCCAAGTTTTGTCCATATTAATTAAACAAAAGGAATATCATTTTTATCAATTGATTTCTAGTAAACTTTCTTCTTGAGTAGAGTTGTGGATTGACTATGTTTTGTATAGAATTAGAATTCAGAATGGGGCAAAAGAAAAAATATGAACCTAAATCTATGAATTATCTCTTAAGATATGAGCCAACAAAGCAATTACTTGTAGTGACAAGATGGCTCAATATTATCCTAAGATTATAGGGTTTCGACAAAGCCCTTGTTACAAATTTCATCCTTCATTTAAAGATAGACTTTTTGACTATTCAAGGCATGAAAATTCCATTCTCCAACTAGGTTATTAGTGAGTTATCTATAATTCTAGATGAAGGGGCCAAAATTTTAGGAAGATCCTCCTTCAGTGACTTCATATATATCTTTAGTAGTGAATGAGAACCAGTGCTAGTGTATGTTTAAGATATCAAAGGTAGAATCAAAGGCATCAATAAAGATTCCTTACCTGAACCTTAGAGGTCTATATATTTTTAGATTATCAAATACCTAACTTATGAGTATCAATGTAGTGTTTTAAGTTTAATTGTGATGAGAATGTTGATTCATCTAAGGTATGGAATGCAACAACCCCAGTACCGAATCAATTTACACTCATTTTTATTAAGATCCATTCAAGTCATGACTATGAGATACCCTAATAATCCATATTTTATTTGCAACCATGGACTAATTTAATTGATAATCCAACACCATTTTTTGCAACAATAACAAGGTACAGAAGCTTGGATTGTTTTTATTGAAGGGAAAAAGAGGAAATACCCCAAACTTGATAAGAAAATACCATGAGATCCTCTTTCCTTGAGATTTATATTCCCACCAAGGATTTCTTCATCCAAATTAATTACTCCTAAGTCAACTCTAACTACATGATCAACAATTAGGGTTGTTTCACTTAAACCTCCAAGTCCTCTCAATGTAATTTCACCATCTGAGCCAAGAAGAAAATTAAGGCTTAGGTCTTCCACTAAGAACCCTAATTAATCTTCCCAAAATATCTCTACACATGAACCTATTCAAATCATAGAAGATGAATCATCAAAATACCCTATTTCACATTGTTCACCTCAAGAAGCCTCACATGCAGAGATTCATTCTCTCCCTTAGAATAGAAGGAAAAAATTGATATTAGCTACTAATTATGATGAAACAATGGTTATAGAAACTCTTGATAGTCTACAACAAGAAACCATTGCCACTGCTAGTGGGGCACATGACAAAGAGGAAATTGAAACCCCTTTTTCATAGGATTATTTTATAGAGACTATTCCTGAGATTATTCCTACTACCTCCACAAAGAAATCAATTGATAAAGGTAAAGCTCCAATGACTGATGAAGAAGCTCAACCTTCCAAAGAAGCAGATGTTGTATAATTACAACATACTTTGGCATTATCTTAGTTGGAGGCCACAACCAAGAAAAATGTGGAAGACATTGTTGAGTTAATCTCTTCAACCCAAAGTAAGGATTTTGACATTTGTCTTCTATTGAAATAAATAGAAAGCATTCAAATTTAGTTCTTGAATAAATTAGATGAATCAAAAAATGACATTATTGATTTGTGGAGATACACTAAAACACTTCAAGATTATAATATCTATTTAAGGAGAAATATTATAAAATATAATTAAGAGAATGTTAAATTAAAAGTTCAAATAGCTTCCAGGTCTTCTAATGTGCCTACTAAAGTCATGATAGAATAGGGTTGCCAAACCACTCTATCCTACTTGATGTTAGAAACCATTAGGAGTAAGTTTGTTCTAAGCTTAGGGTGTTGAAGAGGCAAAATAAACTTCTTGAGAAAGAAAAACAACAATTACAAGAAGACTTGGCACAAGCACAATAGAAGGATGAATAAGCTAGACAAACCATTCAATCCACTTGTCAACCTGGTGAAAAAATGTTATCTTATAGGAGTCCTTCCCATTCATATAGTTTATTCTTTCACAAGAAATTTTTTAGATGGTAGTTACTCTATATCTCTTGTAGTTTGCCCCATGAAATTGATACAAGTAATGAATTTTTTATGGTTTTTCAAAATAGTACCCCTGATAGACATGATTTGTTATGTGAATTCTATCTATGTGATATCATTTTTGGGAATACAAATAATTTTGTGGTGAATTTGTTTGTTGGATAATTATAGTTAAGGACTCTTGTTTCCAAATATAAAATTTAGATAACATGGCAAGAAAGATATGATGATCATATAAACATTGCAAGGGAAGTTGGTCTAGGGATTAGACCTCAGTTTAATGATGCATAATAGATATTGGAAAAATTCCAAAGTTTTTATCAGAAGTCTAAGATCTATGATCATTATATTTATACTATGTAAGATGGCATCATTAATTTTGGATTTTTGGTTCAACATTTATTTGATAGATTTGTGATTACCTATAGACAATGCTATAATATGTTACCAGTCACTTTAAGGTGAAGAGAATTTTTATCCCCTACCCACATAAGATGGATTATTAGAAGGGTTAAAGTCATCACTTAAATAATTATTGATATACTTAAAGGAGGATAAAATCTATGAATAGGGATGAGATTTAGGCCTCCTCTATTACTCTCCCTATGTCTCCATGGTAGAATATAAGGCCATTATATAATGAACAATTTTCTATTTGGATTCATTTCGTTAATAGAGATATGGGATTTAATCCTCACCATGAAAGAATGTTTCAAGATTTGTATTCCATATATGACCTCAGTCTCAAGCTGGAATAGAGGGTTCATACTTATGAGGATAGGGAGAGTTAGTTTATAATGGGACTTGAAAAATATAAGGTGTGGGGGAAATGATGAGTCCACATTATGACTCATTATTGCCATGACATATCATCCTTCATAGCTATAAACATGTCATTTGAGTTGAGAACTGGATGTAGTCTTAGGTTTTATAGCTAGCCTAAGGTATAAAATGGATGTTTTTATCTCTATAAACTCATGTGAGTCTAAGTTAGCATTTTTTTCATGATGTTCTAGCCATTTGCATGTTTAGTTTTTATATTTTGATATGTACAAGTATAATAGCACCTAAATAAGAGTTTTGATAAATTATCATCAAGATAATGACATGGCATGACCAAGAACTGATCATTTAAAGTAAAACTATGATTTTTTTCAGTCAGCGATGGATCACAATAGTTAGCTACATATTTTGTCAGTCAATTATGGATTACAATAGTTGTGCTTCATAATCTCATAACTTGCTACAGACTTAACCAAAGCATTATCTAAAGCATTCTAGAATATATTCCACCTATTCCATGATGATCTTAGACTCTTTTTGATAATTTATATTTTTATACATGTCTATATATATATTTTTATTTTTATATAGCTTTCCATTTATGGAAGTTATTATTACAAACTACAACTCTAGAGTCAGAAGATATGGATATATTATATGAAAAGATTTGGTGGTTAGATATGGCTAGATGTATCAAGTGCAATCTCATTTGGATATTTTTGATTTTTTGTAGATATTATTGTAATGATTTTCTCTATTTTATCTATACAAACCAATCTCTCTGAATATATTCTTGTTCTAAGTTAGTTTAGTTGTGACCTAGTTTCTAAGATAGTTTCTTTTACATACAATAAAAGGATAGATCTATCTTGGATCTATAGAGAGACACAAATATTGTATGTTTTATTATTTTAAATACAAAAAGACCTCATAGAAATTTACTCTTTCATTCTATGTGTTAAGATATCTGTAGACACAAGAAATCCACACACCATGATTCCTAATGTTGAAACACCCCTAGACCACCTTTGGACCCCCTTTGGACTAATTTGACCCTTTGATTACAAACCAAGCCTAAACCATGGTCAGTTTGCCCAATTGACTTGACCTACCTATTTACCCACTTTATTATCTTCACCCTACATCATCGTTGGTTAGGATAACCATCGATGGTCACCTTGACTATCAATAATCAAGGTGCACCTCTTCAACCACCAACATGCAAACCACCCACCTTGATTTTCTAAAAATAGCTTATCTCAATCCACATGTGAATCATTGCATGTTCAAGTTATAATTAGAAGGCCTAGTTAACATCTTATTGTAACTTTATTACCTTGCCTATAAGAAAAGAGGAGTAAGGAGGTGAAATGATTGGAAATTATTATCAAGAGCTTGTGCATCTAGAGTTCTTTTATTTTTTAGGTCAATCATCATCAGTAATTCAATGATCCATCCATCACATCAGAGATCCAACTTGTCACTATAGCTATGTTAAAGCACCAAGTACTATTAATTTACCAAAATCATGCTAGACTCCACCAATGCATCAACCACCTTAATCAATCACCTGATTAGCCTTATATAAGATAAGTAATTGAGATAAGGCCTGACTAATATTTCTTCACCTAGCGGTATCCTTACCCTTTCCTATAGATCCTACTTGGAGGTCATTACCAAGGGGAGAACCAACTCAGCTCTTTGGTTGAGTATAAACTCTAGAAATTAATATAATTAGCTAAGCACTTGATACCCTTATCATTATAGTGTGTGAAGTGAGGGGGTAGGTCATAATACCAAGCCACATATTGATTCCAAATATAGATCCTTTCAATCACCTAAACAACTCAAAACAACCATGTATTGCTTATATAGTACATGATCTACAAGCCAATTTCTATCACATATTCTTATAACTTAAGGCATAAGCCAAAAGCGAGATTAAAATTAACCACAAGATTTTAACATACTTTAGTATGTGTTGAATTTCCTTGATCATTTTCTTGCTTTCTCTCTATTTGAGTTGTAAGATTCTTTATGTTTTCCTCTCATCCTACATGCATGGTTCTTACTCATCAACAACGAAGATACTTAACAAGTCAAGACCCATCTATAGATTATCTAGTCTCCTCTACCTCTTCATCTATGGAGTATATCTCAGATGTTGAGAGTTCTCCTCATCATTATGATGCTTCTATTGTCCCTCAGATAGTCCCAAGGTGACCCAAACTTTGTTGCCTTTTTGGATAATAACCAGTGGCTTTATAACATTATCTCAGAATAATAACTCACCATACACCCATTTTGATTCCACCTACCAATCCAACCTATAGCATACTAATGGGATTTTTAAGAAGATCTTATATTTATATTGTCACCACCTAACCATTAGCTACTTAGGTATCTACCTCAATTGGCAACCCATTTAACACAACCATGCAAAACCAACTAGCTCAACCTTTTAACACCCAAACACCTCCTATCCCACCTAAAAATTCTTCCAACATGGATACCATTTAACCTTTACCTACCCATACCTTAATTATTATTGGGATGCCTGCTACCACCAACACTACCATTCCTTTGGATACCCCCACTTTGCTTCAAAGCATAGTAAAACTAATACCTTCTACCTTGCCACCCATCACTAGTAAGGTTACCACTTATCTGTTACCTAAGACTCAACCATATTCACCCACTTAGTTGTAAATAACCTTTACAAAACCACTAGTGACCACATATTCATATGTGGCTTCAACCCAACCACCTATGACCACTTACCCATATGTGGCAACTTCTCAACCTTTAACAAATTATCAATATGTCAGTCAAACCCAACCACAGTATGCACCTTACAACCATTTAGGTGTACCACCATAAATAGACCTAATGAAAATACTCATGGACAATATGACTACCTTAGAGTCATCCACTCTAGAGCTCATAATCTCCTATCTTATGACTAGATTTGCAATGAGCCCATCCACCCATCTATTCTTATCAGGCCATATCATCCTTAAAGGGAACTTCCCAAGTTATCAAAGTTTTAGAGTAAGTAATATCCCTAGTAGCACCTTAGGTCATTTAGGCATTCATGTTATTTTATTGCCTATGATGATGCCCTCCTCTACAATTTTCCTTTGTCTTTATTAGGACTAGAATTAGATTGGTATGGTGCCTTAACCAAGCATTCCATCTTCTCCTTCACCCAACTGACTCAAACTTTCTTGGATCAATTTTTGATAAATATCTCTAAAAAATTTTCCATTACTAACCTCTACTTTATCTGGTAGTTTGATGATGAATCTATTACCAACCTTGTAGCTCATTATAGGAGCCTAATCAATTAGCTTTTCTTTTAACTATTTCAACCTGAACTCATAGAGCTCTTTGGTTGGGCATGTGCCAAGAATATCTCTTCTACATTACATGTTCAGAGATTCTAAACTTTTGAAAAAGATTTCACCATGGTATTTAAGTTAGAGAATAGAGCCATTGATGAAGGAAAGCTAAAATTGAAAAATAAAAACTCTACCTATAAAACTAATGAGGCTTCCTCCTCTAAACCAAACAACCAAACTAATATCAGGAACAAAATCAAGGGCACTATGACTATGTTTATCCTTAAATCTACTTCCCCATCATCTTCCAACCAACTAAATTCCTTTGGTTCCTTAAAGCAAAAAATGAGAAGCCAAAACTAAAACACCTAGAAGTAATTTACTCCACTTAGAGAGTCTTATGCTTCAATCTTGGAGAAGATATTGAAAGCTAATATCATGTAGTTTCCTCCTATCAAACCACCTCAAAAATTTGTAACACCTTCAAGATAATTGTCCAATCTCTCATTGATAAGGGTGAGATTATGTTGGATAACCCCAAAACACCTTAAAACTAGGCCCTTAATATCTTTAGGTAGCCTTTTTCCCAAACATGTACATACCAAGAATGAGAGTAACATGATTGAGTGCTCTCACGATGCCCATACTATCAACATGGTTCTTGACACACTCATTGTTAAAGAACCTATTAACCAGACTATTTGCTCCTTACCCTCTCCACTTATTGAGGTAGTGGAGTTACCTTCTCCTCTTTTAGAGACCCAAACCAAGGAATCACTCCTTTTTCCTCCTCCATTTATTGATGTAGTGGATCCATCAATCCCTCCCTTGATCAACATTACAGAACAAGCACTCATTTTACCATCTCCATTAACCATTGAGAAATTTACTACCCCTTCAGAAATCATTCCCAAAGAGGAATCCCCCATGTCTACACCTCCCATAGAGGATTCACCCATTCAAACCTTGTATCCTTTGATTAAGGAAAAAGATGAGGTTACCACTCCTTTATCTCAACCTATGGGCTTATCTTTTAGGTCCACTATCTAAGGAATAAAACCAACCTACAAGCCATTCTCTAGGTTAGTGCATAAATTAGAATCTATCTCTAACCCAGACTTGGATCAAGCCACCTTCTAGAAGTAATTAGGGTTATCTTATATCACCAAGAAAGAATCCCCAACCACACTACTAGCAAACCCACCTACTCCTTCTATTATCCACACTTCCATCTTACCAACCTAACTATTCCTCAAACATATAATGCACCTAAACCCCAAGTGACCAAATCACCTTCTCCTACCAAATCAAACAAACCAACCAAGAACTTTTGTATCTTCCATACATATATTCTTAATCACCCACCTTTGAAAGTGGAGCTTACCTTGTCAAACCCAACAACCAAATGTCAACCTAAATCAACTTAGGGACTAAGGATACCAAAAGACTAGAGATCCAATATCCTACCTTCCTCCACCTTGCCCTCTATCTTGGGGCCTCATCCCTTCACTTTGATTAGAAAGTTAGATGTCCCAACTAAGACCCAACTGCCATTATTGGTTAAACTAAAACACTTGCTTTTAACACACCTATTTTCACCAAACCATCAATAAAGATACCTATCATAAAACTTCCTACCTTTACTTTCTCAACCACCACCTTGACAAAATCAAAACCATCAACCAAATGCACTACCTTACCTAAACTTTATATCACTAAACCCACTACTAAAAATACCTCTACCTTACCAACCAATAGAAAAACCATTAAACCCTCTCTACCTTTAGTTGAATCCTACTCCACCATTTTCCAAAGGTTACTACAAGATTATTACTTAACCTTACCCCCTATCAAGTCGTTTTACCTTCTCTATTCAAAACCTTCCTGGTATAATGATTTCCATGTGTGCTCTTATCATAGGATGTCAAGGCATGACATGAAGAACTACAAATCTCTCCAAACAATTATACATTAGATCCATGATGAGGATGATCTATTAATAGATGAACCTCCTATGATCCCTATACTAATCAAACCATTAACGAGATCCTCTACCCAATGCCTACCTACTCTTATACTCTCACTTTAGAATGACAAAGAGCCTGACCAATCTCCTACCCCAATTCCTCTCTTTATCCATACCATTCATGTGGTCAAAATATCATAGCAAAGGGATAAAGAGAAGTCCAAGGTGTCCATTCCATGGACATACCCATCACCTACCTCCCAACCAAACCCTACCCAAACACCTTTACCTTCACCCAAACCCAAGGTATATATCTTAAGTACCTCTCAATCTAACCCTTCTGAGTCCATGAAGAGAGTGGCTCTCAATTAGCTTCACAAGACCCCAATAACTATGAGCTTATATGAATTGATTAACACTTCAACTCATCATTACCAAGCAATGATAAAGGCATTAAAATTAGTAGAGGTCCAACCTAAAGACCCTTAACCTTTAGTAGCCTTTATCAGTGCTCTCCCGATTTCTAACCTTGTTACCTTCAAGGGCTAGGAAATACCTTATATCCATTTAGATGACCTAAATCTCACTCTCTTTATCACTACTTACATCAACCAAATCCATATTAAATGGGTCATGATTGATGGGGAGATAGTATTAACATTATCCCCTCCCATGCCTATAACCAAATTAAACTTATGGACACTGTCATGTCTAAAAACTTAGCCATCCTCTTATCCTTTAATGACACCATGACCACTACCCTAGGAATAGTTGTCCTTCATATCCATATAAGACCTCACATGCTACTTGAACTCTTCTATGTAGTGGAAGGTGAAATCTAATAAAATGTTTTGCTAGGATGACCTTATATCTACTCCATGGGTTGTGTCCCCTCTACCTTATATCATTTCATTAAATTTGAGAATAAATTCTAGGTCATCACCATCCAATTTAACCCAAGTCCCTTTTTGACATGCAACATGACCTACTAACCTAATTATATCCTCTTACACCTATATAACATACCCTCATTGACCAAAGACAAGACCTCCACCATGAATGAGGAATTCACTCCTCCTACCAATGAGGCATCAACTAGCACATCCATCCCCTCTAACTAGATCCCTACCTCAGACCCTTTGAAATAAACATTCCACACCTTTTTCTAGGGGAATATTTCTTTTTATCCCTTGATGCCTTTCCTACTCATGAGTATGGGAAACTTACTAACCAACCAGGTTATGACCCCAATGTACAAACTATTATTCCCTTTGGACCTCCTCATTGTCAAACCCATTTCATTTATTAAGGAATTGATAAACACCTTAGCACTTCTACCACCTCATTTTCACCTTGACCATTCACCTTTGGCTTCTCCTATCTAGATAAACTAAGCTTTGCCAGAACATACCTTCACAGGTGTGCTTGGAAAGGATTTGGTCTTGGGTGATATGAGCATGGTCCACATGAGTTGATTTCCATTGAGACTAGAAATCCTCATGGGAAACATGGTCTTGGTTTCATTCTACTCACCAAGAAGCAAACCAAACCACCTACCATCATCATTATTGAGGAAGACACCCCTTCTTCACCAACCTCTCCTTCGCTTACATGTGAGGATGATGACATCATCTTACCTAATTTTTTTTTCATCAACATGATCAACCTCAGACCTCTTACTTATCAAAAGGAGGGGGAAAATTTAACCATTCCTTTGACCCATCTTGAGATGATAGGAGATGACTCCCCTACCATTGACATTATTTAGTGTCAGGATGATGATTCTATTCTCACCTACCTTGGTACCCCAGATTCTTTGATCCATAAATCCCTTCCTTCTAAGAATTTGACCATGTTGAATGAATACACCATGGATATCATCTTGGGTACTCTGAAGGACCCCCACATTTTCAAAATTAACTAATTTTTTAATACTAAGGAACTTCAAGATTTTCCCTCTTTCTTCCAAGATCACAGCATAGCATTTGCTTGGTCTTATAGTGACATGCCTAGAATTGACCCCACCATCACTACCCATAACATAGTCACCCACTATGATGCTAATCCATCAATTATAACTTTGACACATGCACCCTCACATAACCCTTCTCATCAAAGATGAACTTTAATGTCTCCTATCTATCAATTTCATTTAACCCATTAATTATCCCCAATGGGTATCAAATGTTGTACCAGTCACTAAATCCACAAGGTGACTATGAATTTTGTTAACTTTCATGACCTCAACCTCACTTACCCCAAATACAAATTTCCTCCATCGAGCATCAACCAACTAGTTGATCTTACAACCAACCATGAGATGTTATTTCGCATGGATGGATTAGAACAAGACCTCCTTTACCACCCTATGGGGGGATTTTTACTATAGAGTCATGCCTTTCAAGTTAAAGAACCCTAGTGAAACTTAATAACATGCCATGACTTACATCTTCCATGACCTTATCCACAAGATTATAGAGGACTATGTGGACATCCTTCTCAAAAAATATAAACTCTAAAAGGATCACTTGGCAGTTCTTAAGATCATCTTTGAATGCCTCATCCACTATTATGTCTGCCTTAACCCCAAGAAGTGTATTTTTGGGGTATTATTAAGAAATATTTTGGGTTTTATTGTCTCCCTTCATGAAATTAAATTTGATCTTACCAAAATCAAATAAATCCTTGATATGCTTCCTCCCATCAACCTTAAGCAACTATATAGTTTTTAGGGGAAGCTTCAATTCATTCATCACTTTATCTCCCAACTTTCAGATCGATGTCAACCCTTCCACCACCTTTTGAATAAGGATGTCTCTTTTAGGTGGAATAACGACTATCAAAAGGCCTTTGATTTACTCAAAAATTACCTTTTGTCTCCACATATCTTTACCCCTCCCAAGGATGACCAACTTTTCTACCTTTATATCTCTACTACTGATCACTCCCTAGGGGCAATGCTTGCCCAACTAGATGAACAACATAGAAAGCAAGCCATCTACTATATCAATCATATGTTTGTAGAGTATGAGACTCAGTATACCTATATCGAGAAGCTTTACTTAGATTTAGTCTTCATGGCCACCAAGATTCACCACTACCTCCTTAACCATAAACCCTGTGTCATAACCAATACCGACCTAATCAAGTACATGTACTCCAAGCTATACCAAAACTAGTACATTGCCAAGTGGCTAATGATTTTAGTAGAGTTTGACCTTTAATTCCTTTAATAAAATTTAATTAAAGAGCAAGTCGTTACTGACCAATTGGATGAGGCACCATTAGTAGATAACCAACCTCCTCTTGAGTTCCCTTATGAATCCATCACCACCCTCTCTTAAGTGGACTTCACCTATCAAGTCACCATGTTATTTGATGGATCAAAGTGTCAACATGGTAGGAGAGTTGGTGTCATATTTATTCCCTTTGACAACAAGCCTCTTCTTTTGTCCTTCAATATTGATTTTGAATGTACCAATAATATGGTTGAGTATGAAGTCCTAGTCATAGGCTTTCAAACTACCTTAGTTGTAGGAGTCAAAACAATCAACATCTTTGGGGACTCTCTACTTGTGGTCAATCAAATCAATGGCTCATACTAGTGTAAGAATGATGTTTTTCAATAGTACATATAACTAGTTGATAAAATCTTAGCATCATTTAAACATTATCACATCTAGTCAACCCCACTATCTATCAATAAGTTCATTATTACCATGGCTTCCTTCACATATCATATCCCATCTACATCCTCTGAATCTAAGCTATTTGTCATTATACATAGACTTACACAACCTTCTTATGTCAAACTAGATTCTCCCACCATTTTTAATGTGGAGGAGACCCAACCTAACCTTTGGTATCAGCAGACCTTTGACTACCTCAACCTTGTCATCATCTCTTCCAATCTCTCTAGGAATGATCAAAGAAAATTTATACAAAGTACCTCACACTACACCATTATGAGAGGAATTCTTTATAAATGTAGCTTTGATGGCCTCCTCTTTCATTGCCTACATAGTCATGAAGCCTCTCATGCTAGTAAGGAAACACAAGATGGTAAATATGGGGGACACTTTAGTGGCCTCATTGTAGCTAAATGCATCCTTCACCTCATCTATTACTATCCTACACTTAACCAAGACTATTGTGAATATGTGAAAAAGTGTGTTAAATGCTAACAACATGCTAATTTACATCATGCACCTAACCATAGTCTTCATGTTTCCATTGATTTATATCCTTTGTTATAATGGGATCTAGATATTATT